>OY720633.1:15900935-17175927 GCA_963169105.1 Ceriagrion tenellum | reverse complement strand
AATCCTCATTATATCACTGACGAAGGTGCGGGCGACCCACCGAAAATTTGAACTCGTGAGTTTGCTTTTTTATGTTTTATGTTTAGTGTCACCCTGTGACGAAGATTTATATTGTTTGCCACGTTCGTGGAATCTTCGCAAGAACTTTATATATATATATATATATATATATATATATATATATATATATACATCAGCCATGCGGCACAGATAGGGTTTCCCCGGGTTCCGCGACCAACGCGTTGACGTTCTAACAAATGCGATCGAGGGAAGGAAGATTAGCGATCTTGGCAGCATAATTATAATTACTAGCGTCTTTTCTGTAATAACATTTAATGACCTTCACTTATCTCAAACGGCGTCACCTCCAATACGGAAAGAAATACAAAAAAATACCCGTTATTGGCACACAGCGTCACCTTCAATGCAAAATACACTTCTTTGACACGGCGTCTCCTCTCAAATACACACAAAAAATACCCTCTTTGCACATGATTAAATTTTATCTTAAGTCCTACTAAGTTTGGTGGATAACTGGGGATCTTGAAATACAGGGGCTAGTGATCACGGAGACTAGTCCAGAGATTCCAAATGGATGAAGCCAACCACAAAAGCAGGCTAGCCGTGAGTCGAGGATCGACATCGGTCGAAAAGGGCAATGGGGCGGGAGGAATAGCACGTGGCGACAGGAATTCCTATGAATTTGCCCGGGTGAAATCTCTTCTTTCGGAGATCCTGGGTGCTGATGCAGGGTGGCGGCGGCGATTACAATGAGCGGCTCGCGATGACCCACAGCACCTCGTAGCCCTTTGAAGAAGCCCCGAACCTTGGGAGACGTTTCCCATGCGCCTTGGCTTTCTCCACCTCTCTCCTCGTTTCTCCACAGTCTCTTGCCTCCGACTCCTTTTGTAGATGATGGCCGTCTTACTTGGCTCTGGCACTATAGTGCTCGCAGAGTTTCTGTGCACTGGAGAGTTCCTCCAAGCCTAGCATCCCATGGTAGATGGGCAGCGATTGGTTGTCGGCGTCCAATTTCGTAAACCGGTTCTTAACTCGGTGCGCGCCGCGTACGAATACTGTAAGTGGCGACCCAAAAGAATCAGCGAAAACGAACGCTATGCCTCGCCGACGCGAGGGCCTTTAGAATAGAAATACTCTGGACGAGAAACTACTATAGATATTGAGTCAAAACTTGCAGTGATTGCAATAGTCATCGCAGTGAGGTTAGAAAGTAATCTCCATCGGCGCAGGTCACCGTGATTACACGATAAATAAACAAAACTTTAAGTCAGTATTAAAACAGTATTTGTATGCGGCGCGCATTGAGCTAAGAACCGGATTACGGGATTGGACGCCGACAGCCAATCGCTGCTCATCTACCATGGGAAGCTAGGCTTGGAGTAACTCTCCAGTGCACAGAAACTCTGCGAGCACTATAGCAGTGTTCCACCAGTAATGTCTCTCCCTAGCAATCTGTCCGAGAGTGTGTTTAAGAGTGTCCCCTCGTCGGTCTGGGGCGAGCGTTATATGCCCCTTTTCTTCCTCCCAGAATTCCCCACTGTGCGTCGTCTGCACTATTTTGATTGTCTTTTCCACCGGGATATTCGAAACGTGCTTCACGACACTCACACTATAACTCGTATTTTTCCACTTTAACACAAATACACTTAAAAAAAATGTAATTAACACAAATAAATTAATAAATTCTAAAAATAAATTCTGCTGCCTAAATCGCGGACTTCCCTCGGTCGGTGAAAAAGATAAGAAAACACGATGAAAACCACGAAGCCGTCCGCGAGCCATCACAAAATATATATATATATATATTTGGCACCAACTTATATTCTAAAATAGATAAATCAGATAACGTTTAATTCTTGGAACTATCCATTAAAATACCATTGAAAACAGATTTCAAAGTAAAATTTCAACGAAGTTTTTCTTAGACTATGAAGTAAATGAATAAATTACTCATGTAAAGTAAGGATTTTTATTAATCACTTTGATAGGAATTAATTGAATAAGCAATATTAATGCTTAACATACGAATTCACGTACAACGAAGCCAGTGGCAGTGGTGCCAAGCGTTGCTTCATTGATTTTAGGGCAGTCGTAACCTAAAATTATATACTCCGCTACTACAGTATTAATAGTAGCATACTAAGTTAGTTGCTTACTGGAAGGGATCTATAAATGCCATTTTTTTTAAATAAGCGACTAAGTGCACTTAGTAGCCGAATAAGTTCGCCTTAATCGCCTTACTATCGCGATTAATCTGAAATCTATGAATACGGACGCAACTGTTTTAAGTACCTTCAACCTCAGCCTGCCTTCCAACTCACTCCTCCCATCAACAATTCTCAGACAGGAAGAGAGAGAAGACTTTGTGAGGTGGACACAGAAGAACTGGCAGTCAAAGGCTCCGCCCCCAAAGTCGATTCCGCCTGCATAATGTCGCGTCCTCTGTGGTTGCGGAGTAACGGTCACTTAGGAGACGAGTCGTACATTTATTTCTCACTAGGGGCGGCGAGGAACTGGCTACGTAAAGAAGAGACCGACACACACAGGCCTTGGTGTGGGATGATCCCGGGTAAAGTCATCTACATGCCGCCACAGCGATCATAATTATTAGTTGCTGCGGCAACATGAAGATGGTGGGACGTCTCGACAGTGCCAAGCACATAGATCGAGAGGATTTTCACGCAACGAGTTTCGCGAATATTTTCACACGGGAGACGAGATGTGAATATCTTTCTGTCATCCAGTCTCATGGAAGAGACTTCCAGGGGAACGGTCACGTATTTTTCGTGCACATAGCCTCATTTTAAGCCCTGTGTAAATGGCCTCACGAATGTCTTTTTGGTAAACTTGTGGTAAAATATATACATATATTTCAATTAAGAACAGTTTTAGTTACCTTTCAATGAACCAATTGAATCAAAAGATGAAGCCAGAGCGTTAATGATAATGTCTCACTCCACTCCTAGTACATCTACTTACTACCCCGCGAGCCGCCGCTTGGGCGTGTGGCAGGGGGTGGTAGGTCAAAAGCCGTGTAAAGATGTAAACGTTTTGGAGGTGATATGGTGACACGTCCTTTGAGAGTGTATTTGGAGGAGCTCAGTTTTTATTTTGTTCGCTTATTGTTCATGAAAAGAACGAGTTTTTGTACCTATCTGTTTGGCAGAGTATCTCTCTTATTTTATCGCATCTGTTTGACCTAGAAATGTCGTGAGGCGTCATGATAATATTCTCTGCGTCGCTCTGAAAAATATCAGCTCTGAATTTATCAAGCAGCCTAAGCCTAACGAGCAGCCTCCGAGTCTCTAGGGGATCCCACCTTAATCCCTCTAAAAATTGTGAGACACTATATGTTCGTTCGTAGCAGTTTTTAACGAAGCATTCTGCTTTCATTTGTATTTTATTAGCTTTTTTGGTTAAACCTTTATGACCAGGGTCCCAAATGCTCGCGGCGTGTTCGAGGTGTGGCCTAACCAGAGTGGAGTAGCATCTCTCTTTGACTTTTTCATCTGAGGACCTTCCTATTATACTCTTAACAAAACCTAGTTCCTTTAATGCTCTGCCGCATATGTTTTTTATGTGTGTTTCCCACGATATATCTGAAATTATGGTAATTCCAAGATACCGTGCGGGAAGAGTCACATGTCTTCGCCCTGGTCGAAAACTGGTTTTGATCATAAGACCCAATTTTTCCTTCAAGCTATAAAACGAAAACTTTTTTGCACTCGAATGGCGGAAAACTGCTATAAAAAGCCATTAGTGGGTGATGAAATAAACAAAGGATCAACTTATCTTATAAACATGAAAATTATATCTTTAAATTTATCATTGAGAATTTTGTTTTAAAGTTTGTCTCCTTCCTTCATTCCATTTTTTGCTAAAGGATCGTCAATAGGTTTTAAACGTATCAAATCTGTTTAGATGTTGGTTTACCACGAAAAAAAAGAGCCAAAAAGCGGGTATCAGTCAATATACTTTCAACAAAATAAAGATTATCCACGGTGTGCGATGATAATCAATATTAATTGTTAATATAACAACCAAAGTGAGCCTGCCCGTCTCTCTGCTTGTAAATTTACTTCCCATAAGGCAAAACACGACTATTTTATTCGCTTGGATTCTTTTTGTTTCTCTTTGGCATATAATTATATCAGGAATTCTCGACGCACAAAGTCGAGACGAACGTCAAACAAAAGGAAAGCAAAAAAAATCTTATTTTTTACTATAGAAATTCGGATTTTTTACGAATTCGCCAAATTTTGGGAAAAACTTTAGTAAAATTGTTCAAAATTAGGTGTATTTTGTGAACCGTTTCAATAACGACAGAACGTGTTGTTGAAGCTGCGGCGCAAAGAATATGAAGGGAAAATAAAGGCTCATAATAAATCCATCGGGAATGTAAAGTATCTTTTCTTATTAGAGAAGCATTCAAAAGAATAACATGCTTCTTAGATGGAGTCATAGAATAGAGGTAGGTGAAAGATTAACAGACAGTTATCAATCAGTTAGACGGTATTTTTTTTGTTTTGAGAATCCTATATAGGATTACAGACGACTCGGGGTGTACTTTGTGGACGTAGAATGACTCCCCTTTACTGCATCAGAGAAAAATCATGTCATCAGAATTTAGACACACGTAGACACACAGTCATATGTAATTTGATGCATAGGATTATGTCCAAACAGGACTTTTTAATAATAAGTACATAAAAGTTTTCTACGCCAGGAAATATTATATTTACTAAAACATTTTGTCAGAAAATTGCAGTTTACGAAATGTACAAATTTCGCGCATTATAAAATACATCTATAAAGGAATTGTTGGTAGGTATCTTTCTGTACATTAAATCAAAATACCTAAAAAATGAAGGGGGTTACTCTAGTTGAAATGTGAAATGGGAAAATATAACAACGTATCATATTGATAGCATACTTAAATGAACGTCCCAGATCCCATCAATATGTCCTATATACATACCATGTGTGTCCTATATACATACCAATCACGCCTTTCCCTTACGGGGAATGCACAGTAGGGTGTTGCTTATTTTTTATTTTTTCTCGGATTTTTGATTTCTACCTCTTAAAATATGCTATGGGGTGTAGAATGGATATCCTAAAAATTTCAGCCCGATTGCTTTACATTTAGAGGTCGCTCAAAGAGCATAAATGCAATAACATTCAATTGTCCCGATTTGAGGAAGTAACATCAAATTAAGGGGTAACGCACAATTTTACAGCACTTTCGGGTCGAAATTCGCTCCATTTTTACGACCGCTCAACAGTTTTCCAGGAATAAAATACTTTTCTACGATCTACAGCCGCGCGTCACACCCCTAACGGCGAGCTGGTTGCTTGCAGGCCGCATTCGCGGTCAGCTGATAGGTCCTGCGCCCCTCATTGCCTTACGCCCCCCTGCGCCTCCCCTTACGAGAGCCGGCGGAAGGAGTCGAATACCTTGGTGAAATTGTCACACCGCTAATGAGTCACACGAAGTTACAATCATTACAAGACTGACGTAAAGCTCTAATCTATACATGGGTTTACGCTTTTGTCGTAAAGAGGAGGAAAAATTACATTTTTTGCTGTTAAGTTAGTGAAATAGACAACATCGATTCACAGAAAAACTTCCTTACTTTAATGCTGTCACAAAGTGGTAAATAAAGCAGCACAATATATTAAGAACACTTATTTTTTATCACAAATTCAAACGACCATGCTCTTTAACGATGGACTTCCGCGAGTCTTTTATAGCCCTTTGGAAGTGAGCAGCACCAAGGAGTAAATGCTGGAAACTATCTTCTTTGTATGTAATAGTCTTGTTGAAATTCTCCATCAACTTGATAGCCCGTTCAGCATGATCATTGGTCACACGCAAAGTCTTCACTTTGTCTTGACTAATTCTGTAGTCGCTGTTGTTGTGCCATGTCACAGGATCCTCTTCCAAAAAATCTACTGGAATACTAAGTATTTGAAAGAATGAGAAACTATTCGTTGTGACAAAATCTGCCAGCGCTAACCTGTTGGTAAATTCCAAATTCATGGGCAGTCGTTTAGAAGGATTTGGTACGCCTTCTTCGTTTTTTAGGTTGTACACCATTTTCTTTTTCTCATATGGGCTGACACTATCGTCGAAAAATGAGAGTGCCGACAACTGTTCACTCAGATACCGCAAGTGCCTGCTGAATTTCTTTAGGGCAATAGATGCTGTTGCACTGTCAAAGTTTCTATACTCTATCAACCTGGATATTAGTTTCAAATCATTTTTTGGTGCCCCTGGAGCATCTGTGGCTGTGTACCATGAAAATATATATACTTTTAAAATGAAAACAGTCACAGCTAGTAGTCCATTTCTTTCACTTTCTGATAAAATAAACTGATTTCTAAAAATCCATATTTTTAATGAATATATTGCCTAAGCCATCCATCTAGCCCTATGGAATGCTCCGGGTGCTCTAAACTTCATGCCTTTGGGGGGACGTCTTCTAAGTACGACAAGAGAAAGGTTTAAAAGTTCCAAATAGTCATCTCTAGGTTGACCAACCTGTGAATGCATTTGAAAAAAGGAATTAAGTATACCTTACGCATGTATTAAAATGATAATGCAAGTGAATGTAAGTAGGTATAAGTATATATAGTCAGAGCTCATTATTACCTCTATTTTGTTGAGAGCAAAATCAACTATCTTGTTTGATGCATCCCCGCTAAAATACTTAGCAATATACTCATCTGAAAGAGCTTGAACATTATGTTTGTCTATAACTGGCCACTCTTGTTGGAATCTTTTAAAGAGCGATATATCAGGCCCACCCACAGGTTTAAGGTTATGCTTAAACACTGCTTCCAGGATTATTTCTAAGACATGGTGGCGACAAGCAAGATACAAAACATCTTGCTGTAGTTTATCTTTTAAAAGAACTGCAGCACCATTCTTTGAACCTAATATATGATAAAAAAAGAAATTTTTAGGTTGAAAATTCCATAAAATATGATAAACTGAGAACCTAAGATATGAAAACATCTCGTTACCTGTATTTACGCTAGTAGTATCAAATGAAAATGCTTTAATTTTGTCCTCTAATCTCCACTCCACGACACAGTCGTAAACAATCTCAGCAGTTGCCCGCCCACTGGCAGGTTCGGTGAGTTTTGGAATCTGTAATGTTTTTTTTTCTTTCATCAATCGGTCATAAGATTTATTGAACCATTTAATGACGTAATATGCAACATAATATTTAAATTACTTGATTCAACGAATGAGTAAAAATTACCTTTAGTAGTTGATCGCTAGTAACCCCTGTTACTACAACTGCAATGCGATCTACATTTCTTTTGCTGGTTAGATCGGGTACAATTTTTCCGTCCCAGTGGAGGGTTAGGCAGGGGTCTGGCTTAAACTTTTGTTTAATCGATAAAGCCCTCTTCTGACGTTGATTTGTCCTTTGTCAATGCACCGAGGAGTAGTTGACATTATAATCGTTAATGTTTTGCCCAGTGCTACTCATAGTAGCAGCAAGAACCTTTGACGCTCTTCTTGCGCTAATGCCCAAGGCATCACAGGTCAGTGCGATCTGGGGTGTTATGAGGTTTTTCCTACCTCTCTGCCTTTTACTTGACGACCCCGTTGGCTTATCATCATAGAATCTGTTTCAGGAACATCCTCACTACTTAAGAGAAGAATATCGTCATTTCCTAAAAGAATATTGTATCATTAACAACAATGTCATTGCATAAATAGGAAATCGATAGAGATTTAGTTTTACAAGGCCTATAACTTACCTTCCTGTTTACTCTTTAACTCAGACTTCTTGCGATACTCGTCATATCTTCTCTTCCTCTCCGCTCGACGCGCCGACTTCGCTGCCTCCTCTCTCTCTAAGAGTGCTAACTTAAGATCTTTTGAAGCACTTATACTACCAGGACGTCCCGGTCGCCTCTGCATTTTCAAGAACACTTTGTCCTCATCATTTTGCATAACTTCTAGAGCATCTACGGTGGCAATATCAAACAACTGATCCAGTTTTTCTTTAAATTCCACTTCATTCTTTATTTGTCGGGTAGTGCGTCGTCGAGAGTTTTTCTTGAGCTTTAACAGCTCCCCGTACAGTGCCTCTATTTTCTCAATACCACGTATTTCCTGGATAATTGGAATTCTCGACAAAACAGTCCAGAATGGGACCACGGACCTCATCGTTATTCTCGCACTTGCACGCACTCCTTGTTTCAGGGTTATGTGGTGGTGATAGAACACCTGCAGCACTTCGCGAATCAAAGGCAGCTTATTTTTCGGGAAACAAGCGGCTACAGTTCCGGGGACACCGATTAGGAATACTTCACTAGACTTGCGCGTGGTAAACTACATCGTTTTTAGCACTAGCGTTTTGACTCCGAATATTTACTCTACACCATTCGAAATCCGACTGCGAACCGACACGCAAACTTGGGTACGAAGACGTACACATAGTTGTCTCTAAACATCATTCTTAATGATTCCATCTATAATGGTTAATCGCAACGAAACAGTCTCCTGAATTTATAACAATGTGAAACAATGGAAGTTTGTAAGTAACTCCTCCCTCCTTCCGCCGGCTCTCGTTAGGGGAGGCGCAGGGGGGCGTAAGGCAATGAGGGGCGCAGGACCTATCAGCTGACCGCGAATGCGGCCTGCGAGCAACCAGCTCGCCGTTAGGGGTGTGACGCGCGGCTGTAGCTCGTAGAAAAGTATTTTATTCCTGGAAAACTGTTGAGCGGTCGTAAAAATGGAGCGAATTTCGACCCAAGAGGGCTGTAAAATTGTGCGTTACCCCTTAATTTGCTGTTATTTTCTCAAATCGGGAAAATTGAATGTTATTGCATTTATGCTCTTTGAGCGACCTCTAAATGTTAAGCAATCGAGCTGAAATTTTTAGGATATCCATTCTACACCCCATAGCATATTTTAAGAGGTAGAAATCAAAAATCCGAGAAAAAATAAAAAATAAGCAACACCCTAATGCACAGTCACCAAGTTTCACTCATAAATACATATTTGTACACCTAACCCTGCTTCAATAATTTCCTCCATACTGACCTATCCTTGCAAACCTCTTTTGCCTCAGTTACCCCCATACACTGCTTCATACACGCCCTCCTGTTTTTCATCGTCATCATTGTGATTCTGTCCTGGGACAGGTGTCAACGACACTGCCTCCACATCATTCTGTCCTGGGCCTCTCTCTTCATCTATTCATTGCTCCTTCCTTTTTTATGTCTGTCAGCATTCCATGCCTCCTCCTTCCTCTTCCTCTCTTCCCTTCCATTTTCCCTTCTGTAATTAATTTCTGAACACTATTCCTCCTTAAAATATGCCCAATCCAAATAGTCTTCCTCTTTCAAATTTCTCTCAAAATACTCCTTTCTTCTCCAATCCTCCTCAGCACCTCATCATTCCCAACTCTATCTTACCACCCAATTCTCTCCATTCGTCGCCACAGCCATATCTCTAAGCTTTCCAAGTACTTTTATTCCCTCTTCTTCAAGGTCCATGTTTTGCATCCGTACAGTACAATACCTCAAATGTAGCATTTTGCGAATCTTTTTCTTATATCTGTTCTGACATTCCTCGTCACCAGTTCCTTACTTGCTAAATGCTACATTCCTCTGTACAATTTTTTTTAAATTTTCTCTGTACAATTTCCGTTCTGAATAACTATACTTCCTATTTTTAAGACTCCTAATATTCATCCTCCTAAGAGTTTCCTCAACCACAACTTTCTCGACCATCCTCGTATGACTTAAAAAATTATTTTGGCTATGGCTTTCTTATTGCGGTGTAAAACTTACTATGAAAACTAACGGCGTATTTTAGGCACAAGGCGCTGATAGCGTGCGAATACTAACTTCGTATTTACTTTCTATTTCTCCTGACTGAGATAAGATGCGTATCGTCTCTCCATTAACTTCTATCTTCTGCCGTGCCATGACCTGATTTGTTCCTCATTCGATATTGCACACGAAACGCAATCGGGAAATATTAATCAGGGCCATTGACCAGTCCAATTACAACGATCGATGAACAAAAGCAATGTTAACTCCAGAACTTGTAGCATCAGGCACTTCATGGATGGAATCATAAAAACGCCACAGTCGTAGCAGTAAGATAATAAAATTTTGTTTTTCGTGCTTCACACAATACTGCACGGGCAATATGAATGATAATCGTTTGAGTGTGTTGAGTTGTAGTCATTATGAAAACACTAAAACATGTACCGCCTTCTAAAATCTGGAATCAACGCGTATTTTTAGTGAACCCTAATTTTCTACATCTGAAGAATTAAAGGAAAATATTAGGAGGGAGAGAAAGTGACTCTCTTTGTAGACATGGAAATATGCACATAGAAAACGCAACTAAGGATCTTGATTAATGTTTCAACATAAAACCGACAGTATTGCAAACATGGTTATGTTTTATGATAGCTTGATGATATGAATTAACATTCGGTTGACCACCAATAAAGCTGTTGCCTTATTTTTTACTTGGTTAATATAGTCATTATTCACAAGTACTGGGGATCAAAACATAATGCCAATTGAATATTAATCTTCCACCACGATAATGGTGCCACCGTAAGCCATTTTTCATTTAAATCGGTTGAATAAATTACCTGAACAATGTATTTGAATTATTAATCCCCGCGGATTGCCTGTTTGCACAAAAATTCGAAAGGAGAGCCCCTCGTGAAGCCCTGAAGAAACAGAAAGATATGTAACAAACGTTTTCCAGATCGTTGAGTTTTAAGCTTCTAATAGTAATGCATACATTAGCATCATGAAAGCAATGCATCAGGGTTTAGATGAATTAAGCAATTTTGTATAAATAATCCTCGAAAACGTATTAAATTTGGTAGCTTGTCTCTATGAAATATTTCCCGAACAGAGACATTTTTGAATGTATTTTTTTAACGTGTGGCATCGCAATGGAATTGTTTTAACCGTGTCCCTCATTTATTCTTCGTAAGCATGTCAGAACCGCTATTTATTTTAAAGAAAAAAGGCTCCATGTGGGAAAAAACTGAAACGGCCGTCATCATCCCTTCATATTTTTTTCTCGTATTGCGTGGACGAGGGCAGGGGGTGTTTCATTTCCAGGAAGCCAATCCCAGTCACTCCAGTCCAGACGTGAAAGATTTTTCCCTTATCAACAAAAATTGGACGAACAAGGCGATTTAGGAATGGAGGTGAGAGAAAAAAGAAAATGGACCGAGAAGCCCGTTGAGAACACACAAAGTCATGTGCGATATTTCAATCAAAGCCAGCTGTTTATGGGTTGGATTGATGGGTTGGCCTTTAAATAAATACATCTCGGAAAGAGTTCGGTAGAACTTAGATACCATCAGAGATCTCAGAGAAAAATGTTAATTAAAATGACTGTGGTTAAAAGATATCGACTCGAGTGACTGAGCTGCCGTAATGGAAAATGTAATTTTTCCAACTCACTCTTTTAAAGGGTTAAGTTTTAAAAAAAGACTCGCTTTGTGGTGAAAGGAATTTAATATAAATATATTTCACGTCGTCAAATAAAAATATTATTACATTAAAGGTGATGTATCCGGATACACTGTGAACAAGGGAGGCAAAATTCTTGGCAGTTTTACTTTAAGCGTTTTCTGCACTCAAAATTTTGTTAATACTAATTACTGACTCTGATAGACACGCGATGTGAAAACAAGGACTTAATTCAACCTCTGAATATTACAAATATATATGAATGCCGAATGGCTGCGAAAACAACTTAAAAGTTAAAAAAGCTGATTCTTAGAGCTTTTAAATCGGCGTAATATTTATGTAATTATTGTTCGGGAAGTATGTAGCAATAAAATTTTAATGTTAAACAAGTCGTAGAATTTGATTCAAGACAGACCAGTGGATTCGGATTGGGAAAACTTTGGAAAGTAACGAAAAATATAAAGGTTTGTGCACAACGGTATTTTCTCCAACAAAAGAATCATTCGACCTGATAGACTAACCTCACGACAAAATCTGATTCCTCTCCTCAAATTAAATCTCTGATATTGTTTTAAATAACAGCATAATAATGATATGAAAAAATGGTTTTCGTGGTGCTCTACGTGATCTTCATTTTTCGGGATCTACCGCGTATTTTTGCTGTAAGTGACAACAGTTTCGCTGACGCTACTGTTAGCGTCTTCAGGCCGAAGATGCCGGTTCATGAGTTTGGCCTTCATAATATAGGACCTATATAATAGTGAGAGAGAGAGAGAGGGAGAGAGAGAAACAATTACCCTAGGCTAATTAGAGAATCCATCGAGATAGCACGGACGGACAACTTCAACAGAGACCTACCACCAGCGTATACCACCTGAACGATACATGGAGGAGAATCCTGGAAAGGACCACTGATAGAGCAGCACTAAAAATTGGCAGGAAATAGGTCCTATATTATGAGGGCCGAACTCATGAACCGGCATCTTCGAACTGAAGACGCTGACAGTAGGGTCAGCAAAACTGTTGTCACTTTAAACAAAAATACGCGGTAGATCCCGGCAAATTAAGGAGATCAGCATAATAATGACTTCCTCCCAAAACATTCTTCGATCACGCATAAGGACGCCAGTCACATGGAGTACGTTTTGAACTTTGCATAATGTGTGAAAAGGTATGGGAAATTCCAAATGGGATATTTGGGTTGAATCGTTATATTTCCATTATGCACACGAAAAGTCAGTTGAACCTCATCAAAACACGAGGTTCTTTGCGATTGCTGAGGGTTGAGAGTACAATTTACTAGGCTCAAATGTATGTGACGTTCACGAAAAAGAGCGCAAATGAAGTTACTTTCTCTATGATAATCACGTCTCTTCGTACAGGGAAAAAAGTTCAAGGTTAAATACCAAAGGCAGGCGTAATTAAATGCTTTATGTTTTCCTGTTTACCTTATTTTCTGTTTCTGAACCAAAATATTTGTTGGGCCTGTCTACAAAAAAACCCCAGTCCCGAATTATGAACACAAGAAGTAAAGCATTCAATTTCTACTGTCCCGCCTACCGAACTACTAAATATCATAACTAATTTTTAGTTAGATCCACAAAACTATGAAATCTTCTCCCAAAAGATCTGAAGAACATTCGTAACCCACTGGCATTCAAACTCAAGCTCTATCACTACCTTCAACACACAGAAATCAAATTCTAATTCGCTTTGTCAATGTATATCACTGTCACACATTCTGTCAATATTCAATAATTTGTGTTGTGTTTATGATTGCTTTGTAATATCTAACTGTGTTTAAATGTATTTATTATTTTTTAAATTTAAACTTGCATAGTATTTGTAACTTATTATTAATACTATATTGAATCACTTTATTGAAGTTTTGTTGTTAGATATTTATATGAAATACTTAGTTATATTTCTTTCTATCTCGATGTATTGTATTTTCATGTATCAAATGTGCTCACCTCATATTGTATTATTGGTGCTCTTAAGGGTATTGTACCCGGAGACTAAAAACTTTATTATAATAATAATTATTATGCGTCTTTACGTTTGTAAGGGAAAGCGGGTACTCATAAATAAGACATTACTTGAGCTTATCTGGACGTACCCTGAGTAATTTTCCCCATTCTCACTTCGTGTTATGGCATATTCCACCCCACTGGACTGCCTCGCGAGCCAAGGTTGCTCGAGGAAGAACAATCAGAACTTGTCACATGGTATTTATTAGTGGAATTGTTGTATTGCACTAAACTCCATTCTGCGAAAAACGTTAAGGGACGTTTTGCGCTTCATCCGACGGACCTTTCACTGTACTTGAAATATACACTCTAAAAATCACCCCATTTGAGATCGGGATACCAGCAAGAAATTTTAGCAACGGATAATAATTGAACCTGGTCCCATCGGAGTGGGAGGCTAGTAATGTAGACACCACATAAACTCGATATTCCTGATTCACTCGAAAATAGCGTTAATAAGAGACATTTTAAACGAGAGGATAAATCGCTATCACATCGTCTGTTAAATTATAGGCTGAACCTCTTAATTTCAGAAAAAAAAATTATCTGACGACGCGAAAAACATACAATTAACCCGCTCGTACTACGGCAGGGGGGGGTAAGGTGCAGTGAAGCGTCTCAAACAGCCTATCCTGTACAAATGTCAACCTCACCTTCACGAGTTGCAGCTAATGCCAGCTGCACGGTGCACCCTGTTACTCACAGACGAGGCTCTGGCGACCGAGTGTTTCCCGGAATAAGGAAACCCTCTCTATCAAGTGCCAACGGTCTCGCAAGAGAGCGGATGAGCGGATAGAGATTAGGGCACTCTTTTGTCCTAGGAGTGAGAAATTGCTCCTGAAGGCGGAAGAACCTTGTAGTCAACGGCATAAGAATGGAGAAGGCAACGGGAAACCACTCCATTAAAAATCAACTGTGATACCCAAGAATCAATAGCACACCATGTCAGCATCTTTTGTAAAACATTCCGGAGTAATAGTCCCCCAATTCTCCGGGTGGGGACTGCAAAAGATCAGGCAAGGTCAAAGAAGCAACTTAAAGTAGCAACATGGAATGTAAGAACACTCTTACGATGTGGAAAACTAGAAAACCTCAAATTAGAAATGGACAGATTGGAAATTGACGCTCTTGGAATATCTGAAGTGCGATGGCCAGAACCAGGAGATTTCTGGTCAGGAAAGTACCGGATCATTTATACGGGTACAAATCAGGGTACTCCTGGAATCGGAGGTGTCGGAATAATTTTAAAAAAGAAACTTGGGAATCTTGTAAAAGGGTATGTGCAATATAACTCTAGGATCATACTAGTCAAACTTGAAACCAAACCAAAGGATACTGTAATAGTACAAGTCTATATGCCAACAACCGCAGAAGAAGATGAAGCGATAGAAATTATATATGAAGATATAAATAATGTAATAAAGTATGTAAAAGGTGAGGAGAACTTAATAATAATAGGAGCCTGGAATGCAAGCGTAGGGGAAGAACAAGTTGATGGAATTGTAGGAAAGTTTGGACTAGGATGTAAAAATGAAAGAGGCCGCAGGCTAATTTAATTTTGTGCGAAACACAATTTAGTCGTGGCAAATACATTATTCAGCCATCATAAAAGAAGAAGATACACTTGGAGAGCTCCAGGAGACATCAGGAGACAACAGATTGACTACATTCTTGTTAAGTCACAATTTAGGAATCAAATCATGGACTGCCGAAGCTACCTATCAGCAGATATTAACAGTGATTACAATTTAGTCATGAAGAAGTGTCTACTTAGGTTCAAACGATTAAAAAAAAAACTTAATAAGACATGGAATAGAGACAATCTAAAAACTGACGAAACAATGATAGCTTATGCACGGAGAACTGATGACATAGCATCAAATATTATTCATGGAGGCACAAATGAAGAATGGATTCAGATTAAAAATGGCATACATAAAGCAGCTGAAGAATCTGTCGGCAAAGTAATACCTGCAAGAAGAAAAGAATGGATAACGCCTGAAATAGTTTTTCTCATCGAGGAGAGAAGAATTTACAAGAATGCCGCTGACGAGCAGAGTAGAACCAAATGCAGAAAACTCAGGAATCAAATCAACAGAGAATCTAGGAAGGCCAAAGAAAATTACCTCAAAGACATATGTAAAGAAGTAGAAGAAAATATGAACAAAGGGAAAACCGACATAGCCTATAAAACAGCAAAACAGATTTTCAACAAACAAAACAAAAAATCTTTCGATACGATAGAGAACAGAGAAGGCAAAATGCTTTTTGGAGACGATGCACTTAAGAGATAGAAAGAATATATTGAAGAGCTTTACCACGGAGGACCACTATTAGATGATGTAATGAAATCAAGTGAAGAAATAGAAGAGGAAGAACTAGGAGAAGATATTTTACAGGAAGAATTTGAGAAAGCATTGCAAGATTTGCCAGATAGGAAAGCAGTAGGCTGTGATGACATTCCCTCTGAGCTGAATAAAAAAGCTGGTGACAAATTGAAAGATTCTTTACTACAACTTATAAGAAAAATATACAAGACTGGTGAAGTTCCTGAAGACTTTCAAAAATGTGTTATGATTCCTATACCAAAGAAATCATCTGCTACGAAATGTAAGCAATATCACACACTCAGTCTATTATCACACGCCTCAAAAATACTAATAAGGATAATCCTTAAACGAGTTGAAAGAAAGCTGGAAAACACTTTAAGTGAGGACCAATTTGGATTTAGAAGAGGAGTGGGGACTAGAGAGGCAATACTCTCTTTAAGGCTTCTCATTGAAAAACAAATATCTAAAAATAAACAATCTTATGTTGCATTCGTTGATCTTGAGAAAGCATTTGATAATGTTGTATGGTCAAAAATGTTTAGGATTCTGGAAAAAGTTGGACTTAAATACAACGATAGAAGAATAATATTTAAAACATATCAAAATGAAACAGCCTTAATTAGAAATAAGAATAAAGAAAATACAGCTATAATAAGGAAAGGAGTTAGACAAGGCTGTCCTCTATCACCAATAATTTTCAATGCATACATCCAAGAAGCAATCGATAAAGTAAGGGAAAATGTTGATGTAGGAATCAAAGTTAATGGGAAGAAAATAGATATTTTACGATATGCTGATGATATTGCCATAGTTACAGAAAAGAAAGAAGATTTAAAAATTATACTTAACGAAATGGAAAGAATTCTTAGAGACCAATATGGAATGAGGATAAACAAGCAAAAGACTTAAGTGATGGTATGCGGTGCTCAAGACTGCTGTGAACCTGTAAGGATAAGAATAAATGATGAAGAACTAGGACAAGTTACAGAATACAGCTACTTGGGAAGCAAGATAAAAGAAGATGGAAGGAGTAAACGAGAAATTGTGAATAGAATACAACTAGCAAAAATAGCTTTCAATGATAAAAAGACTCTACTGACTTGTAAAAATGTTAGTTTGGAAGTAAGAAAAAGGGTTATGAAGGCTTATGTTTGGAGTGTGGCCCTTTATGGGTGTGAAAGCTGGACTATAGGGAAACATGAAAAGAGCAGATTAGAGGCCCTAGAAATGTGGTGCTATCGAAGGATGCAGAAAATCAGCTGGCGAGACCGAATCACCAATGAGGAAGTGCTGAGAAGAGTACAAGAAAATAGAAGTCTCTGGAGACAGATACAGACAAGGAGACAAACTAATAGGTCACATTCAACGATGCAATGATTTTATAAAATTAATAGCTGAAGGTTTTATTGAGGGGACAAATCGTAGAGGACGTCCTAGATTAAGCTATATGAAGCAGATCATCAATGACTCTGGATGCGTCTCATATGGTGAAATGAAGAAGAAAGCTGAGCAAAGAGCGGAATGGCGTGCTATTGCCAACCAACCCATGGGTTGATTACCGAAGAAGAAGAAGACTACGGAAGATTTGATCGCGCCAATTAAATTAGAGAGATAGATTGTGGAACCGATAGGTATAAAATGTCATTTTTTCCGTGTACCATTCGGGACCATAATAACTTTGATCGTCGCCATGAACAGTGCGAATAGCGACATCAGGTAGACTGTAGATCTTTCTCTTTATATTCTCTACGTTCTTATTTATGCATAATGTAAATATTGATGTTCTTATTTATGTATGATGTATTGAATCTGTCGTAGAAGTCTTTGTATCCCTTGCATGTTGGAACGATTGACGATAGAATGTTTCTTGGTTGGTAGATTTTTAATTGGCGCGTTGCATGCGTGGTACGCTGGTTTCAATGTAGTTTCGGTGTTCTGCCGAATAACGCATGAATGCCTGGTGTGGAAGCACCCCCTTCTAGACACCCTTGGTTGGGTGGCTCACAGGGAATGACGTAGATGTAGATAAACTTCCGTTCCTCAGATTGACAGTTATTAGTACCGGAGTTCATCGCAGAGAGGAACGAAAATAATCGTATTCCGTTTAATTTCACGGCTCCTCCCCGTTGGGTGGCACTCGAGCGTGGCTACGTGACTTTAGCTGGAAATACGTCTCCGAGACGACCGACGCGGCCTCGCCCTCTTCCGTGGGGACGTGTGGAATCTCTTTCTCTCGAATACTGAGCAAATACGCGCAGGGCGAAGTTTCGGAAAAAAGGAGAGATGAGAAAGCCGGAAAGAGAGGGATCTAATGGCGACGTCCGACGGGGACGATCAACACCTCAGGCGACCAAAGGTGGGAAATCTCACGTCGCCTGCGGCTGGAGGGGGACAACTACAGCCTCCTAAGGGACAACAGAGCGTGACAAAAGACGAGCGGGCGGCTTGAGACGGTGAGCAATAGATGGGAAGTCCGGGTGACATGTGTCAGGACGGCGTCAAGGAGGTGATATGGATGGAGGAGAATAGATATAGACATATATACATGTCCGACGGTGTCTAGTGGACAGGATTGAGCAAATACTAAAATAAATCTACGGTTTCATGGACGCGTCAGACGCGCACGCGCGCGACGAGACGTCATTTCTTCGCGTGAACCGTTCGCATGCAAGCGAACCTACGCATAGGCGAACCTACGCGCCATCTACAGCAGAGAAGAGATGGTAAAAAAAGACCGTGTGCGATTATCGCTCTACAACCTATTGTTGATAATTGTGTGTTGATAGGTATCTAGCTCCATCCAAGTGCAATAGCTATTGTTCTTCGATTTCCACTACAACTTAATTCCTCTTATCCGCACGCCAAATTGCTGAGAGCTAATAAACGGGCAGTTTTTTTTAAGGAAAGAAATGAATGCAGTGGCACCATTAAATCCCTTTTCCCTCCACGCCTTCTCCCCTTAGGTTTCTATCTCTGTAGCGATAGTCCTTATAATTGCGCAGGAACGTGTACTTCTCTCGAATTTTCGAGATGATCATTTCATCCATAGAACCTACACTTCTCCGGTCGGCCATGTTTGTGATTCTACGCGTTCCACGCGCCGAAAGTTGAAAATATTTCAGCTCGGGCGACGTGACTCTACGCGAACATAAGCGAACTCACGCGAAGAAATCCGGGCTTCTGATTGGCTGAGGATCTCGCTTTCGCGTCTCTTCGCCTGAAACGCGTTCATGAAAACGTACCTTAAGTCTAAGAAAATCATTATCCATGAATGGTTATCTCGAGAGTCAACAGCTGGCCGCTCTGTTATGGGCCTCGTATTCCACGGAATCAGTTCTGCTTTATTCTGATGAATCGATAGAAACGATTAGTTCAAGGTACAAGGAAAATACTAGCGTAAAACTTGAAGGATCAAAATCAGCCTGTATAAAATAGAACCATTTAACTACGATGCGATTGTACCGTCTGCTCCATCAAAAAGTAATACTCCTTCAACATTATCGAAGAAATGAATGCTCATCCATTCCAAATTTCTCCACAGCCACCAAATTTTTGTTATTATGACAGCTTCAACAGCCCAGCAAAAGCGGTTCATTGCAAAAAATCAATAAAAATAATTTATTTGATTAAGCGGATGATACTGCTCTGATTGCTTCAAGCTTGAACGACCTCCAGAAAATACTAGACAGTATCCATAGAGCACGGCTTACATTTGGTATCCGGATTAACATCACAAAAACCAAATGGATGTGTGTACGCAGAGCACCAAAGCAGAATGAAAGGCTCAGTATTGATCTGAACGAAATTTCAATAGTTTCAGAATTCAAGTATCTTGGCTCAATGATTAATTGATCACTTGATTGTGACAGAGAAATCAAAATTCGATGTGGTACGGCTAATACAACATTCCGGCAGTTAAAGAATATATTGATCCTTTAAGACACTCCCTTGGCTCTCAGAATTA
The DNA here is from genome assembly GCA_963169105.1 of Ceriagrion tenellum. Taxonomy (NCBI): domain Eukaryota; kingdom Metazoa; phylum Arthropoda; class Insecta; order Odonata; family Coenagrionidae; genus Ceriagrion; species Ceriagrion tenellum. The sequence continues at coordinate 17,156,098 of OY720633.1, read as the reverse complement.
AAGTGGTGCAGTGTTACGTAATACCCGTTTTACTGTTTGAAAAGGAAACTTGGACGATTAAGAAAACATCAATGAAAAGACTGGAAGTAACTGAAATGTGGTTCTTAAGACGGCTTCTCAAAATTTCATGGATCAAGAGAGTTTCAAACACTGAGGTCCTGCGAAGAGCAGGCCTTGATCGCTCACTGAGGAAGTTAATTGTGAAGAGGAAAATCTCATATCTTGGGCACATCCTGAGAGGGAAAAAGTCTGCAATCCTCAGTCTGATCTTGGAAGGGAGAGTTGAAGGGAAGCGCCCAAGAGGGAGAAGAAATAGTTCATGGACACAAAACATCAAAGAGTGGACAGCGATTAGAGATACCAAGGACCTGTTTCAACAGGCAATAGAGCAATTCTTGAGCAGCCAACGCACTGAATTGTGTACGGCATCAAGAAGAAGAAGATTTGATAAAGGGACAAATCAATTTGTTCTACAAATTCCCAGGGAAAAGTGCATTAACTCCACAATATTAGCATTTCCATATTGTCTTATTAAAATTTACTTTGCATAGTTAATCTCAAAAAATGAACTAGAGCGTTTTTGCACAAAAGAGCAATTCAATGATCTTTCATAACTTCTCAATCCCACGTGGGAATACGAATCTGGTCAATTTTCTAACAAAGCTTTCATTCGGGATAAGTTGCTTTAACCAGAAATAATGATCAGAATTTTTAAATTTGGAAACGTTTCTAACAGAAAGACGCTGGTAGTCATATAGATATAAACCTTAAAGAGGTATTTACTAGCAAATGATTATAGGTATTTACAATTTCAAGTTTTTCTTGAAGGCAGATATTCGGAGAGAGAAAAAATAATCACACGTTTTTAAAAATAAGCACACAATTTTATACGAATATTTTTAGAGCAATACCTGTCCATTGCCTATTACTGCTAAAAATTGAGATGAGTTAAAAAATGCATTTAAAATTAAATGTACTTAATCGAATGAAAGAGTGAAAATGATTCGTAAAAGAACGAAAAAATATTTTTTACCTTTTATGCTCAAATATAAGCAGAAATTAGAATATGGAAGTGACGATCTCTGAATGAAATATAAAAAGACTTCCCGCAATTATATAAAAAGGATTCTATTAAAATGCTTGGTTATTGTTGCTAGCCTATATTGTTACTGGTATACATACTGGTTGTATTAACTAAACTTAATTGGTAAACAATGGTTGATGGAGGAGAAAAGCTATTTTTTGTAGATTCAGGGAATTAGTTTTTTCTTCTCATCAGGATTGAGAACAAAAGATATGCCAAAATGGTCAGCAAAAAGCCAAAAGAGATAAATATAGCCTGTCATTTCAGATGCAACACTTCAAGTACCGGAAAATTTTATAGAGAAAGTATAACCAGAGTTGTAACATCACCTACCAAGCGTTTCTGCTGGCAATAAAATATACAGCCAGAATTTTCTCCAGGGTTTCCAGGAAAAGATAATTTATCGTATAATAGACATTGAGAGGTGCGAAGTGACAAGAAAGTTTGGGCGCGCTGGAAAAGCAAGTCTCTAGTTGAATACCTGCGATTTGAATTTTTGAATTATTAAGTTTTCAGAGTGTAAAGAGACGTTGCCGAGGAAAAGATTATAATGAAAAAAAGGTTGAAAATTTTCAAGTTCCAAATTTGGAGCTAACGAGGGAAAATAACCAATTGACGAGACAGAATAGGAAAATGCTCGTGAAACACAAAGGGAAATCCGCCCAGAGAAACGAAGTTGAAGATATGAGATAGCGAGAAGATATAAATTTTGGTTTTGAACATGCATGCTGCAAACCATTGATTTGGGATCATCGCGTATTTTAAGCTCAAAGAGAGTCCATTCCTCCTTGTTCACATTGCTATCCATCCATACCCCACTTTCTGTCAACTGCTTCATTTTTATTCGGGGTGACCAAATTTTTAATTTATATGTATTGTATAGTAGGCAAAAGTGACTTTGCGCATTTTACAGACGTGATTAATAAAGGAAATGACAGGTCTCATCCATCAGTCAAACGTGATCAAACTCATTGATTCTGACTATGTATGATTATTTTTTTCGGTGTACTATAATTATGATGATTTGAAAATTATAGTTTCTTCTCCTTCCTTCGCCTCAAAGAATGCGTCTAGAGATATTGATTGATTGAGTGCCCTTCGATTATAAAATGCTTTTCACCTAACGCATACATAACGAAAAATACGAACAGAAATAAAACGAAATCACTTCATCATGATGTAATCGACTTTACTTATTCTGTTTCGAAGTAAAAATAATGAAAATACGTGGTGCGTTTCCATCAAGTGCTTCATTTGATGCATTTCAAATTGGTGAAAATGCCTCCTAAGTCGTTAGGACGTCTAAACTCTTATCAAGTGACGAAAAAGAAAAATCTCTTAGTATATTCCACACTCATTCAATGGAAGTGATTGCAAACGATGAAAATGAAAAAAAATGGAAAATGATTGCAAGGCAATCGAAACCTAGGTCAAGAATAAAAGTTTTAAGTTTGGAATATACTCAGAGAGTTTTCTTTTTCGTGTTGTCTGCGGTAACATTCCGCAAAGTTACGCTTTCCACCATTAATGGAGTACACCCGAGGCAACGAAGAGAGACTGCTATGTTCTGGCATCATTTCATTATTTATATAATATCTGAGCCACCTAATTGTTGGTATTCTTCGATTTTATTTTTTTTACTTCCAGAAGTCACACCAATTGAAGAGCGAAGTAGACAAAAATTAAATACTTATTCACAGGACTGGAATACACTCACACGTGGAAACTCAAGTACCACAATTCAAAGACCCACAGGTTGAATAATTGAGTAGAAATATGTACCGGTCAATATGACCGATTCCGGGTTTGAAGGTAGTAGGGTGTATTGCTCTTAAATGATAAAAGAATTAATGGCAAATACTAAGAGTACGGAGACATTCCATTCTAAAAATAAAAGTCACGAAATTTCAGCACACTACATTGTTTGCAATGTAAATTGCAGCGAAATGATTTTCAAAACCGGTAAAAATGACCGGTTCCGGGGTTATAGTTTCAAGTTTACACTTATCGAGTGATGGGGTAAACGGTATGTATTAATCTCGCATTGAGATCGGATCCGGAGTCGTGCGAAGCTCCGGGACGTTTTCAATTATTGAAGGAATGAAGGAGAGGGGAATGGACAGAGCACGTGCGTGGTCGAGACGATAGGGAGGTGTGCGTGAATGTGTTTGTGCGTGTGGATTGACAGCCCTTTTCGGAGAGAGTGAAGGGCAGCAAAAGGGAAGGGAATGTATCGGAGGGCGTGCGTAGAGTGATATCGCTGCCCCTGTGCACACGCATACCGCCACCTTCTCCTCTCGGCGCGCCCCTTCCAAACAACTTCCCCACCCACCTACGGGAGCAGCCTCGCAACGGCGCTCGGCTGCCAGGTAGCCCCCACTCCCGACCCTCCCTCCCTCTCTCTCAACTCTCCAACTCCCCCTCCACACCCCAACAACACCGTCCCACATCCCCAACCCGCCCTCTCTCGCACTATTGATCTACTACAACGCACTCTCCACATGGAGGGAGGATATATGAGAGAGAGAGTGGACGGGAGGAGGGAAAGGTGGGCATTTTGCTATTGTTGAAGAGTTGCGTCATCACCCAAGGTCGCCGACATGCCGTGGACGTCTCTCCAGATGCGTCGAGACACGTGCGCCTTTGGAATGGACCGAGGATTCGTGAATGAGGGATGTGGTACCAGGGCTGCGTGAGGGACCCCGATTCTCTCTAGGCTCCTTTTCACTACGTTTTTAGAGTTCGTGGATTGGTATTGGTAATTTATACTAAATGCAGCTTCTTGAACGTTCTATATCACTTGGATTGGATTTTTGGGGAGGCGACCGACGGCTAAGGTTATCTGCGCCATAGGGGATGGGTAAGGGAGGAAGGGTGGATAGAAAGCCGGCGTCGGCATTAGACTGCTCTTAACGAAAGGCGCCAAGGGGAACACGGCTTAACGTCTCATCCGACGGAGTACTGTAGTTGAAGTGCCATCCACTGGACACTCAACTAGGGATTGAGTTCAACCTGAAAAAATCTGCCTCTTCATGGATTTGAACCCTGGCCGCCCGTGTGGTAGGCGAGTACTCTAACCACCACACCAACCCGTTCCCCTTTTCTTTATAGCTCAATAATATTATTTTTTAATAATAATTTATCCATTTCAGAGGCTAAGCAACACAAAAATATGCATGAAGAGTCGCGTACTTTAGGTTAACTCAATTTTGCCAGTTATCATTGGAATAGAAACAGGGCTGGCTGGTTGTTGTTTTGGGAGGCAGTCTAGAAATGACGAACTTAGCTGAACTGGGCATAGGTGAGCATGCTCGTCAGAATACAATTTTTAGAGGGATATAAAACGGTAGAGGCTAGCATATATTTTTTTCGAATTCAGTCGACCCTTTACGAAAGGTAACAAGGTTGAATGGCGTAATCTCATGAAATGGTCCTTCTCGTCCCTAACAAAGAACTTTATTATGAATTCGAAGCGTTTTCGAATAGCACCCGAGTAATATGTTGCTTCTCACATTAGAAACCCCGCTCCACTAATGCATTTTGAACTCAGTACCTCCAATGTGAAGCCGGTGTGCTATTCATCGCACCAACCAGGAAAATCGTGGATATGGAACGTGAAAGCAGCGAGTGCACAAATCACGCATGAATTTTTACACCTTTTCTACGTTTGCCATGATAAAATATCTAAATATGAAAAATTTGAAATCAAAATATAAACAAGTCATTACTCGGCAGTAGAAAGTTGGCGCGTATCACGAGGAATCAGGCTTAAGAAAATCTGGGACTGAGTGGAAGTCCCTGACGACGGCGTTAAGAGTGACATTTCTCACGTACCGCACAACGCCATTTCCTCTCCGGGACCTGCAGAGGGACTTAAAAGTGTGCGCGAGTTTATTTCTCCGATGAACCGACAGCGACTAAGTGTTCATCCGCACACGAGAGGCAATAAATGCCTCTGGTCATAAAAAAAGACAATCAACCGCCTCTACCTCATGAACTGAGCGTCCCGACAATACACAACCACTATTTTATTGCATTCGGCCCACCTTATTTACACGCTGAGGGTGGGCAAGAGGCTCTCCGATTCCCAGTCGTTATCTGCTTCCCTTTTTTTCCTTGATTTTGCATTACCACTGAATGTGTTACTGAGGTCGTATTTCTCAAACAATTTCCGTTTACAAGTATCGTCGTACATTTTCACTTAAACGAGGCATGTGAAAAATAAAAATGGATAGTTCTCATTCATCACACCATGTAAAGTAGATATACTACTAGTAACAGATGGGACATGTTGGCGATTATGCTGAACCTGATAACCTGAAGACTTGGCTCGGGGGCAACTGCTTCGCGTCGGATGAGGAGATCATAGCGGTCACAGATGAGTACTTAGCAGAGTTCCCGAAATCGTATTTTTCTGAGGGCTTGAAGAAGTTGTAAACTCTTTGTGAAAAGCGTATCGCCCTAGAAGGGGACTATGTTGAAAAATAAGACACTAAAATAATAAAAAACAATGCTTTCATTGGTAGGCTCATCAATTATCATACCACCCTCGTACATTGTTGTGCATGTTGGCGATAACTCACCCACTGCCACACACCAATGAGTTGGCTCGCAGAGTAACATGTAGAAATTGATCAAACTGACCAGTTAATTAAAATGTTTTATAGTTAATTTGTTAAGTATTATAATATTATAAATATGAGTAATATAAGAATTCGTTAATTATATATTCACACGTTAATTTAAACCAGGACAGAACATTCGAAAAGTGGCTTCAACTATATTTGGCAAAATATTTCAATGAATCAACATATTAGAAATGTGACTGACTGAAAACAACAAAACTTAATTTGATCAGAAAATATTCCGCAGTTAATTCACAGGAAATGTAATTACATCGTTCAAGAAGGTACCACAAAAGACTTAAATGGAGAACTCATTAAATAAATTATGAGAAACTTCTTAACTGTGGAAAAATTAGGCATGAGACACTCGCTTAAAGAAAAATACTAGTTTTAACATTTCACTGCTCCCAGGTTTTTGTTATAAGGGAATGACAATTAATTGTTGCCATCCAGAATGAAGTTGGAGGCGTAAATATGACCAGACAAATGAGGTAATGTATAGGAAGGAGCCATTAGACAATCTACACTCATTAGGAGACTTAAAACGTTTGGACTCTTACGAAGAGTCCAAACGTTTTAATATGAATTTGAATACGAAATTGAATTCATAGAGATATGAGCACTATTTCGCTTAACACAACGGTTTGGCTCTCTTTCACCTGTTTAAGTATGTTGATGGACGAATACTTGCCATATAAAAAGGAGTGCAATAACCAAGAATCAATACACTACACCTCAGAAGAGAGGGGATCACAGTTCTCTATTATGTTACCACATGTCCCCTGTTCATCAACAATCCTCTAAATTGGTTAAAAAAATCAAGAATAAATAACTGCTTTCAATGAAATTTTCTAATCTCAGCAAAATATCTTTATTAAGCTAAATAAAAATAAGTAAATAAAATTGGAGCGATAAAGACTTCTGAGTAAAAATCTTAGCTAAAGCTCCTTTACGCAAGATTGTATGACTTATATTAGATGATTGGGCCAGTCATTAATTCCAATAAAGAGGATTTAACATTACACCCTGGTAAAAAACAATGAGAGAAAAATTAGAAGGCGTTCAACTGATATGGAATGATAAAAATACACAATATGGCCCAACGTTAGTATCATCTCGAACCCCATTGTCTCAAGCACTAGAAGTAAATAACACTTTGCAGATGAAGATATTCATTGCAGCATAGCAAAGCTGTAAAATATCCCTGAAAGACAAAATGGAAATGCAAACACATTTTTAAAATCCAGATTACTGAGAAGATGTTATTAAATCCATATTTGTAACGATCCTTGTCGTTCTGTTCACGATTACCTTTTTCTAAATAATGCAATCACCCAGACAAAGCACTCATTGAACACTAAGAATAATATATTGCCATTTTTGTACACAATAATGATGACATTGAGTCAGTAGGAGTAGTGACAAGCTCTAATGAGAAACTTTTACAACTGTACCGTAATTTTTCAAATGAAGATTGATCAAATGGAAAATATCTCTCTCCTAGAAAAAAATGGTGAATGCCACTTCTTGAAATGCTTTTCTTATCGTGCGACACATTCCCGAATGAATGTGGAAACACAATTCGCAAAAATAATATAGGCAATCTTTATCTTTCACTTCAGTCAGATAGGGAACACATTCCTAACAATCGCGGGCAGTATCTTCGGAGAATAGCGTCGGATTTCACGAACATGAAAACGTGTCGCGCTGCACTAGTAAGACGATTTTTCGGGGATATGGAAGATCAGCGATCATATGACATCGTGGAAATTACTCGTCAAAATCTGTTTCGGCCGCTGAAAAAGAAGTTTACTCTCGAGCTTTCAAGTACTAATAGGTGGTTAGGACGGAAGAGAGTGAATATTTAGATCATGAATGTATATTATGAATTTAGATGTTTGGAATTGTGCCTAGGGTACGTGTTGCTTAAATTTCCACTTTTAGTTCACCTAGTCCTTTGCGCCACTTCGATTTGAGTCTTTTCTGTTGATTGTGTAAATAGACGTAGTTAATTGTGGCTAACGTGAGACTGTGGTGAATATTCAATAACGATCGAGGAGATATTAATTACTTGATGCTTTAAATAATATCTTGCTATTTTTGTTATCTAAAAGTTACTTTGTAAATGCTAGAGAGGAAATATCTATTACAGAAAATGTGTAAGAGGATTATGAAACGTCCATCGTGTGCCGACGACGATGTTTTCCAGACTCTGATTCTAATTTGAATGCATTAAGCCCGTTCGGCTTAAATAAAGAATTTAGAATGCCTTGTTTAAATAGAACTTGCTTCGTACCAGGCTGAAAAACAGGGTATTCGTCTACGAGGACCCAAGATATGAGACTTGAATTGAAAAATAAGAATCTGTTCAAGGCGGCGTTAAGTGCATTCCTTTTTACCTACACTGCAATGATGGCCATTGGGAATACTCATGAAGTCACCTCGCATTATTATTAAATTTCCGTAAAGCGATACTCATGAAGTGCTAAGAAGTTAATTGTGCATTTGTGTAATTAAATTTGGAGAGTAATTAAAAATATCTGTCGACCGGACGATACTAAAAAAGTGTATAATTACGTCCCGCGTGTAGTACTACATTTTTTATAAACGGCATTTTGCTTAATTGAAAGTTGAACCCATGTATATTCATGGTAAAACCAGTCCGACGTATTTATTTACAAACTATAGACATTATTTACATTTGAACTTCCGTCTTTCATCACTCCGTCGGCACCTTTTTCCAAAAGGTTGTTTGTTTACGGAATTCTAGACAACAGTTTTTGGCGACGAGATAACAATCCATAATATATTCATGGTTAACACTTTGGATGAAAGACTTAGATTAGGTAAGCGTCAGCAATAGCCTGAGTTCATAAGAAGAGTTATTTGTTGCCTACCCAAGAAAGAGAATGGATAACACCGAAAACCTCTGCATCTGCCGGAAGTCCTATGTGGTCACCAAACAGTTCTCAAGGAACCACAAGAATCGGTCCCCTCGCGATATTGCCACGCGCTGACAGGTGTAAGCAGCATTCATGAGAGGATTTCATATGACATTGATGTACGGGCTAGATCAGTGTTTTCCAAACTTTTTCGAGCCAGCACCCCCTTTTTTCCACAAACCTTTATCCAGCGCCCCCAACCATATGCGTTAAAGTCATGGACTACATTACCAAATCAAGATGTTTATAAAAATTAAGCTAAACAAATTGTCTCTCCCAACCGGGAGAGACTAATCCCCGTCTATTTATGTACTATCTCCCTGTTGAATTTGAAATAAACAAAAGTTTAATCACAAATGTTTTAGCTTTATTTATTAAGCAACTGGGAGAGACTCATCCCTAGACATGTATATTTGGTAAGGACCCAGCCTCCACCTTCTCAGCCGCCTGAGATGAAAGCACCGCCCTCCAGAGACGGTAGCGCCCACTTTGGGAACCACTGGGCTAGATGAACACTGATTCGTGTATCATACTGTAGATAGATGGAGCCATATACTAGCGTAGTAATGTCATGGTAATGTGATGTGACGCAATTTGAAGCAATGTGTGACGCAAACTCTAATTTTTGCTTTTCTGAAACTTGAAAATCATCCAGATCTGACAGAAATGGGTCGCGCTCCCCCTTCGCTCACCTCCCGCACGCCGCCATGAAGAACGCCCGCCTTCCGCGGATCCGTGAGGTGACAGACACACTTGAGCGTGGTGGTGACTCTTTGGCCGAGCCTTCCCGACTGTCATCTCTTCATTCCTCTTCACGACGAAACTTTAACCGTCTTGTTCTTCGATTACCTCTGAAGACTTTTATTCGTGGTTACGTTCGCCCTCCCCTCTCTTCCTATCCCTTCTACATGGTACATATTTGAAAAGCAGTGTTATAAATCCTCGTCACCAAACCAAAGAAGTCGATGAGAGAAGTTTAAATTGCAAAATTAAAATTCTTGGAACAGTTTTACTTTAGAAGAGGCTATTCATTTATTACAAGAGAATTGGCTCTTTGTGTTTTTGTCCCTTTGTTTTTTGATAGTTTAAAAATGACAAATATGATTGCATATTTCATCTGATGTGGAATGATTAAAAGACACCGTTCGGTTTCACATACATTCGAATTTTCTGATGTAATGAAGGAAAACAGCAGAATACAGATAGAAATATGTATTGAAGCACATCACATAATCAGAACTCCACTGGGACCAATAATAAAAATTCAGGCAAATTCTAAAAACATAATAACTGAGACGACTTTTTTTATTTCATAATTGTTACGATCATTATCTTGACACTCGAAAATTCCTTCCGGCGAGATAGGAGAGATTATTTGACCAGGGATAGCATCTATAGTTATACCTTGTCATTTACGATGAAATTGCGCCACCAAACGATATATTCTACATCTACATCTACATACTACCCCGTGAGCCGCCGCAAGGGCGTGTGGCAGGAGGTGGTAAGTCACCAGTCGTGTAAAGATGTTAAATTTTTGGACGTAAAGTGGTGATATGTACTTTGGGAGTGTATTTGGAGGAGCTCAATTTTTATTGTGGTCGCTTATTGTGCGTGGAAAGAACGAGTTTTGGTACCTATCTGTTCGGCAGAGTATCTTTCTTATTTTATCGCATCTGTCAAACCTAGAAATGTAGTGAGGCGTCATGATAATAGTCGCTGTGTCGCTCTGAAACACACCAGTTCTGAATATCTCAAGGAGCCTAACCCTAGCGTTCAGCCTCCGAGTCTCTAGGGGCTCCCACCTTAATCCCTCTAACAGTTGTGTAACACTATATGTTTGTTTGTAGGAATTTTTAACGAAGCGCGCTGCTTACCTTTCAATTTTATTAATTTTTTGGTTAAATCTTTATGACTAGGGTCCCAAATGCTCGCGGCTTTTTCGAGATGTGGCCTAACCAAAGCGAAGTAGCATCTCTCCTTGACTTTTTCATCCCAGGACCTTCCTATTATACGATTAACAAAACCTAGTTCCTTTAATGCTGTGCCGCATATGTTTTGTATGTATGTTCCGCACGATATATCTATATATATATATATATATATATATATATATATATATATATATATATATATATATATATATATATATATATATATATATATATATATATATATATATAAACAGTTTGCCAGAGAAAGGCAGACGCTCAACACAGAGACACAAAAAAAAATATGAACACACAAAGTTTCTTGATATTTCGGTGCCACTAGCACCTTGTTTGCAAGAGCGTAGAAGACTGAGAAGGAAGGGAGGACTGAGGTGGAAAGAAGGGAGGGAGGGGAGGGACAGGGGAAGAGGAGGAGGGGGAGGGAGAGGTGGGGGCGGGAAGCGGGAAGTGGAAGAAATTCGAAAGGAAGAAGTAGTATGGGCAGAGGTGATAGAAGAAGTTAGTGGGATTTATTTAGTCATGGCGGAGAGAAATCCTGGAAAAAATAAATGCAAGAGGACTCAAGATCTTTGATTTGGAGTGGGGAGGAGGAAGGGGGAAGGGAGGCGAGAATACCAACCTTAAAAATATTATTAAAGGTGGAGTTGTGGGAAGAAACGTGGGTGGCGACAGGGAGGGAAACAGAAATAGAAGGTGGTTCATTGCAACTAGAGCGGTGGCCATTCATGCGAATGTTAAGAGGAGTGGTAGTGAAACCAATGTAAAAACTAGTGCATAATTGGCAAAGGAGGATGTAATATATCCTCCTTTGCCAATTCCTCGGTTTTGTTAAGCGTATAACCTCTTTGGAATCACAAGGACGGGGTGTCGTCTTCATTCACTTCCCGTCTCCCCGCAGTGAAACCTCCTCTCCATATCACCTCACTTTAAGGTTGTCCGAGCTCACTTTAAGGTTGATCAAAATAGAGACATATTCGAATGATACGTTTTAATTTTACCAGATGTAGGACACATCAATTAAAGTTTACATTATTAATGGTACAATTATAAAGTTTTACATGACAGAAATTGTAAGTAATTAAATGAAAATATCTAAGTAAGTCTTTAATTTGACTCATTTTTTCGCACGGTGCGTTTGAAACTCCTTCAAAGCGGAAGGTGTTGTGTGACCCAAGAACCGACTGCGGTGACAATATGGTTAATTTTCACATATAGTTGAGAAAACATACAAACTACACACTTTTAGTTTTTTGACGAAATCTAAGTGTTATAAATACCTCATTTTGTAAATAATGTCTCTCTGGAGTGCATGCACGTACCATTTCCCATGTAAAAGGGCTGGTATTTTTTGGAAGATATCTCCAAAAGTAAAGAGGTAAGGGGTTGAAATTTTGATGTCAGTGGATAGTATACATATTTTCATTTTAAATGAGACTGAATTAATTGATTTCTAAGTAAAATGATGTTTTGCTCCTACTAATTTGAGTGAACTGTTTGTTTTCGACGACTTTTTATTGCGAGAAATTTTCAATGCTCTAATGAAAAAAATAGGAAAAATAATCGTAAGTTAGATATAACATATTTTTTAATATAGACAAGAGAGGAAGGTGTTTATAATCTGAAGGTGTAGGCTTTTGTGGCTGTAAATAGATACTGATGATTGGCGTTCGGGTAACGTTGGCTGCGATCGGAACATTTTCGGCACAACGCGTCTTCCTCACGTCGCAGTGAGGGGTATTGCAAGCTGAGTCTCCTTCGCTCCTTAAGACACTCGCGATGGAAACGTTGATCCAAAAATGCTCCAATCACGGTATTACTCGAGAGCCAGAGAAGCAGCACAAATATTAACGATGTCGAGACAAAACTAAGGAAAAGTGTACATGGATCGATATATGCCCGATACCAAACCAAATTTTATTGAAAGGGGAATTCAAAAGGCGAATATGGAGTCAGTAAGTTTGTGACAATTATTAAAATAAGCTATTCACTCTTATTTAATAAGTGGCATTTCAAACATCATGCAACTTCGATAAATGTTTATAGCACATTTTTAAGTAATGAAAATTGGCAACTCATATATGAAAGAAATTCAGGTTAGCAAAGGTAAAATTTAAAAAATCACAGTAATCGTCTCCGGCTTAACTTTGTGGAAGTGAGTAATATCCATGATAAATAACAACTTTGTTTTAGTCTACACATTTATAATAAATATGTTGATTGAAACAAAGCTGTAATTTATCATGAAAAAATCACAGGGATAAAATCATCCGGTCAATAATATATTGATTAATTATGTAATAAAAAAATGTAAGCTGGATAACATGCTAATTTGCGCCCAAGAGACATTCAGTGTATACTCCGACAACTACCCAGGTCCTCGGTCTCACTTCGGAGAAGAGCCCCACAATATACTCCTTTGGACTTGCTGGATGGCTTAAACTCTCTCTTACACCACCTTCGTGGCCACTTCATAGTCTTTTCAACCCGAGAATTTGGATTTTTATGGCCCATTCACCATTATTGGCAGCCAGAAAAATCCTCATTTCATATATAAAATCAATTCCCTGAAGTAACGACACTACCTCCCATGGTTTGATAGCCTCGAGCAAAAGTTTTCCTTTACATTTTCTGGACGAGTTGCTCTCATGAGCATATGCAGTGAGGTTTCAAGATCATCAAAGTAAGTGAATAAACATCATAATGTTGTACATAACGTGTGTGAGCCCGCTAGATTTTTTACACAACCCTATTTAGTGATCAGCCCCGATTCAGATTTTGAATTTATTTTTTCACTATGATAACTGTTAGATATAGAAGTTATTGGCGTTGGTTGCCATGTGGCAGATGTTTGTTTTACTGTTACTCAGAAAACAGAATAGTTGTTGATATGGCTATTGTACTGTTGATGAAGGATTAAAAGAAATAAACAAGGCATCGACTTAGTTTTTGCTTGCTACACCACTCGGACAGACCACAGCTGGAATTTTACATGTAAAATTAATTGCTACACATAAAATCCGAAGATTCTTGCAAAATTGAATGGAATTTTAGCTCATCGCAGAAATAAAATGAGCAATTTTCCACAAAGATAACATTTTTTATGACCCGGGATTCAATTCGTATAAACCATCATCAGATCGCTGATGACATGTACATGGAAACCAGAGTTGCAGAGTTCATTTTATCTTTGAGAAAAAATGCTCATCTTATTTTTACACTAAAGATGTACTTAACCTTTGCAAAATCACTATCTCTAATAGAACATGTCTCGCACAGATATTTAATTGTAACCATTCCGCCAGGGATGCATGGTAAGCATAGCGACAAGAATGTTGCTTTGAAGAATTTTATCGTGGGAGGACTTTCATTGGCTGACTGATAATCCAGATACATGGGTGATAAATCCATAGAGAAATCGATTTCATTATTAAAAAATCTTTTCCAGAAAATATTACTAGTTTTAATATTCAGAATATTTGGCGCATTAGATTTGAAGAAAAATAAAAATTTTTATAAGCATCTTAATCTTTAGTAACAACGATAAGTGGCATCACAACCAGGGTGATAAAATAAATAATTTTACGCATTGGATTCAGAAAATTTAGCAAAATTTGTCAAAACCTAATAAGAAACAAGGATATATTTATGTAATAAACATATGCGCTTGTTTGATAAAAAACATGCATAGTAATTAACTTTTTAATTTCCAGTATCTGAAAAAATGTTAAAGAGCCAAAATTGGGTCTAATTCGACCTGCTTCCTGACAAATAATCTTGAGCATCCTTAACATGCTAATGCTTCCCTTTACGTAACACCTTTGCGGAGGTGTTCAATAATCGACAAAATAAAGTTCGGTTGAAGAATTTCTAATTTCATGAAATGTTATAGCATATCATTCCTTGTCATAGCGACACAAATTTATTGAAATATTAAAGGAAAACGGCAACAGAGTTAAATAAAATCAGTGAAACTTTGGTCACATTGATGCATTGATTTTTTTTATTTCACCAATGGCAAGTTTGACAATATCAGCCAGTTTTGAGCGCTAATACTATTGATTATAAAAAGTTATTTCTTAAAGGTGTTTTTTTGCCACAACGCCATAACTCTTATAATTATTTATCCAAATCAATGATTCAAACATCTTTTAAAAGTTTATGTTCCCCGCTATTAACGACAAATAGACAAATGGTTTAAAATTAAAGTTTTTGTTAAAAAATTTGAATTAAAGGTTTTATTAAAAAATGATACAGTGCCATCAGTTGACAGTATAAACCACTAATATGTTGGCTATGGTTACGTGCTTAATAGACTAAAGGAGGCGCCATCTATTAACACATCGTTTATTTAGATAGTTTACATTCTACATGCAATCAGTGTGACTGTTGACTGTTTACGTTTAAGTTACGTATCTCTAACACAAACATAAATAACATATAATTGTCCATGGGAAGAAACAGGTAGAAGAACAGGAAGAGAGAAGGAAGAAATAGGAAGAAGCTGTATACTGTGAAAAATATACGACAGGTAGAAGAACAGGAAGAAAGAAGGAAGAAACAGGAAGAAGCTGCATACTGTGCGAAATATTCGCACGGGTCAGCTAGTCATCTACTAGTCAGCTACTATCAAAGAGGCTACTATCAACACTCGAGGAAAACATCGATGGTTACCATCGGCTAAAATCATCGATAGTGTGATAAAATCGAAGGAAAACTATCGATGGGGAAAACATCGACTATCGGACGCAAATCACCGATATTTCTTAATCATCGACCATGGCTGCTCATCCATACTCTCTAGCGGCTTCAGAGTGCTTCATCGGTTCAGCAAGCGAGTGTTGATGTACGTCCCTGAACTCTGAGGCCTCTGAGGGATGCGAAATACTTCTCTCGCGCCGGGGCACGAAGATGGTGCCAGAGTTAAAAAAAATGTGGAATGGGAACACTAAAGAGATACTTAGAATATTAGTAATTCTACTGCCTTTTAAAATGAAGAAATCTCGTGCTATTCGGCAAAAAAATGAATCAAAACGTATGGGGCACCTTGCGAGGAAATATTTTCCGTTTTAATGATATCACTCTGCAGCAAAGGAAGAATTATGTATAGCATCTCTAAAATAATTGGGCCTATTTAAGATTCTAAAAAGTTTCATGGAAGAGGCGAATCACTTAATTCAAATTGTTTTCAAGAATCGTTTCTTCAAAAAAACGGGTCCCACATTCCACTCCTTACTGAGTTGCAAAACTTTTTTATTCATTTGTAAATATTTCAGATACATCGGCTTATGTTTTTATAGCTTTTTGAGGTGAAAAAATGACACACGAAAGATATATGCCAACCAAATGGCCACTTTGGCGTGAGCGAGAGAAATGTAATGGACACATAGTTACTTTTACATTTGAGTAATAACTACTTAAATATTAATTAATATATATGATCATATTTAAAATTACAATAAGAGCGTCGTTCTTGAAGAGTAATGCTTGGAATATATAATATTTTTACAAGCACCGAATCATTAAAATACGAAAAATTATGTACCCAAATAAAATTAGCATTTTTTAATGCAATAAGTTCCTGTTGGAGTATTTATAAACAGTTATATTTAATTTTTACGACGACAAAGTTCACTTTCCTAGTCCTACGAGTAAACTGGGGAAACAACGCTGGGACGAATGGGAGAATCCCCCTTCCAAATTCGAGGCGATTACATCGAAGATTAACTTCAATGACTGAGAGGGAACCAGTGTTACCATGACGCGATAGAGCGTTTTCCAATCAATACTCTCCTTATCATCTTATTACTAAGTAATGCAGCATCAAAATATTATTAAGGGTATGAAATATGATACATTATATAAAATGGCTAATAGAGACCAATATACCATTTCCAATATATTCAATGGGTTTAAACCTTCCAAATCTTCACTTGGCATTTCACAATCTGAGGTCCAATTATAGAACATATCCAAATGTACGAATATATGCTACTAGGTGCGTTTTATGACCTATTTCTAGCCGAAGAAATTACATCGATACTGAGGAGTAAATTTTAAAATGAAGATAAATGAATTGAAGAAAACAAAGCCGGTAGTGGGTGATTATTAAGATAAAGGTTGATGACAATACAATGTGTGTCTAAAAGCTTTTTTGGCTTCGGAAAAATCTTTACGACGCATCGGCCTTAATGACGTATCCCACACGGCATAAGCACGCAATGCACCTATGTGGACATTAAGATAAGAAAGCGTTACAGCCAGGCGTGAATGCGAGGGCTCTTTTGTAATCTTATCGCTGGGCACACGAAGGGAATGGCAAGCCAACGTAAAAGAGGGAATTTGCTGTGCAGGGCTCAAGTCTTTCCTCATATTTTCTTCTTTTTCTTTATCGGCCTCAGGGAAGCGCTCAGAATGAGAATGAAGAGAATTGATGGCCCACATTCTCAGCTGTTGATAACTGTTATCTGGAACGAAATGGGTCATAATTTTTCTTTAAAAAAACAATTTAAAGCGTAAAATATTTTGAAAAAAAAAGCTCAAGCCATTAGGCTGATAACGCTATTGCAAGAAAATGCTACAGTAAAGCATTTAACCTACTTGATCGTCGTAGTTGTGAAGCTGAGAGAGTATGCAATTGTGAGTGGGTTAAAGATTCACCACCCAGGAATTGCTAGAGCAGTTGTGGGACAGGTAATACCTACGCTAGAGAAAAGTTGCTATCGGGAGGCAAGCGATGGAAAACAGT
Source organism: Ceriagrion tenellum (assembly GCA_963169105.1). Classification (NCBI taxonomy): domain Eukaryota; kingdom Metazoa; phylum Arthropoda; class Insecta; order Odonata; family Coenagrionidae; genus Ceriagrion; species Ceriagrion tenellum. The sequence continues at coordinate 17,138,750 of OY720633.1, read as the reverse complement.
ACCAAAGATTAAGGAAAAGAGGGGTAGAAGATTAATTGAGGAGAATGATATTCAAGAAAGATGGCGTGAAGAAGTGGAGAAGCTATATGTCGGTGATAGTAGACCAACTATTTAGATATAGAGGAGGAGAGAAGCCAAGATGAACATAACCTCAGGCCAATGATTCTTGACAGTGAAATAGAGAAAGAATTGAAAGAAATGTCGGCAAGAAAAGCTGTAGGAGTAGATAACATACCCTCGGAATTAATAAAGAGTTTAGGAAATAAAGGTAGGCAAGCTTTTTTCGAACTTATACGTTTTCAACATTTATGCTGAGGAAATGGTAAGACAGGTATGGGAAGAACTTGGGGTTGGAATCAAAGTGGGAGGGCATCTGATAAAATCAGTTTGACTCGCGGACGATCAGGCGTTGGTTAGTGGATCTTCGAAGGGACTGCAAGCTGTGATAGATGTCTTAGAAATGCAAGCCGGGATATTCGGAATGATGATAAATCATAGGAAAACAAAAGTGATGAGATTCTCTTGGACAAAGAAAGCGAAGTTTGTGATTGAAGTTGGAGGACACAAACTCGAGCAAGTAGAACAGTTAAATTACTTAGGTAGAATGCTAGAGGAAAACGGGAATAATAGCAAAGACATGGCAAGAGAACAGCGCTAGCTAGGGAGGTATTTAGTAATATAAGGGAGCTGATGACGGGGACCTGGTCGCCTACAAGAAGAAAGTAGGATACATCATTGACGCCCAGGTGGTGGACGACCAGGTCAACCCGGACAAGGCTAACCATGTGAAGGTTTAAAAGTGACAACGAAGACCTGAAGAACAAGATACGCGAAGAGAATCAGCTGGAAGAGCTCCGGACACTTGCGGCCACAGTCACCTGCAGAGGCATTTGGAGCGGTAAGTCAGCGAGGGAACTCCTCAAGGAAAAGATCCTAAATGAGAATGACCTGAAAGTTATCTCGTGCCGTGTAATCATCGGGGGAATTGCTGAGTGGCGATATTTCAACAGGTCAACCGTGGGATGGAGGTGGCGCACCAAGACCGGCGTCGGATGAAGCAGCAGAGGGTGTTCGATTGGAGGGAGGTTGCCGCCGTCACACGGCGAAATAAAGAGAAAGGGGGGTTTTTAGTGGGTATTCCCTTACGAGGGTGAGTCCCACAGTACCTGGCCAATCCATCTAGGCCGGGTCTGCGTAAACGCATTTCCCTTACCCTCTCCTAAAAAAAAGGATGTGAAGAAGAGGCTGGTGATGAGTTTGATATGGAGCGTAGCGTTGTACGGGGCAGATACGTGGACCCTGAGAAAGGTGGACGAGAATAGGCTCCAGGCATTTGAGATGTGGGTGTGGAGAAGAATGGAGAAGGCTAGATGGAAAGATAGGAAGACTAACGAGGAAGTGCTTGAGATGGTGGGCGAGGAAAGGAAACTTCTGAATGAAATCCGGGATAGACAGGGTAGTTGGCTGAAGGATGTAATAAAGGGTGATGGGTTGCTGAAGAGCGAGATAGAGGGAAGAATGTTGGGCAAGCGGGGAAGGGGAAGAAAGAGAATACATTTTTCATGGACGGAATAAATAAGAGTAGATCGTATGCTGAGGCGAAAAAGGATATCCTAGAGGAAGATAGGCCCTTGAACGTGTAGAAAACCGGGAGGTGATTTTCTGACATTCAACAAAATCTACCTTCACAGGTGGAAGACACTAAAAAAATTATCAAACCAGAATATCATAAAATAAGATTTGAATTGAAATGTCATGCTTTGTCCGTTAAACCGCATTATTACTGAATGACCTTACTTTACTATAGCCCAAAAGGCCATTCTCGTGTCGACTAAGAACCTTAAGCATATATGTATATCTATATTTTTATCAACTTTCTCTATAGATCGCTGAATATCCTCTTTCCTACTAAGTGATTCCTTAAATTATTTTGATTTCTATAATGATTTTCAGAGGAATTTTTAACTTATTAGTCCTTTTACAACTACTACATTATGCCCATTGGTACTACTTTTATCATTAACCGATAGTTTAACATGAATTTTTTTCTATCATGGATACCCAAAAAAATTATGCTTATCATAGACATTTGTACAACGATTCCATTAATCATAATATTGTTAGTATTGCTTACTCATTTGTTTCCCCTCTCATCTTTGCTGACACATAACTATCCGCTCTAAGAATATAAAGTTTTATTTTACAGGGCATGTCCACTTAAATGCCGTATTTTATATTAAATTTCCATTTTTTTCCGCTTGCCATAACTGACTCTAGTTTGTAGACCAATGTTTTAGGAACAAAATGAAACATAATCATCGCTGATAAGTTACCTAAGATGTTTTGCAAAAGCCAATTTCCTACCGATACGATGAGTTCTTTATACAGCTCTTTACCAGAGGGTTGAGAAATGTATGAATAGAATTTTTCAATGTTTTCACCACCCTGCTAAAAAATTCTGTATATTTTCCTTGTAAATACTTCTACATAATTTCTTAAAAAGTTCCGTAGATATTCCTTAAAGTATTGATACGCCATTTTACGGAATTCCCTTCGACGTTCTACAGAATATCTTTGGATGTTCCGCAGAATACCTTAGGACCTTCTGTGGAATTCTCTAGGACTCTCCATGTTGGCCCTTAGAAAAGGAACTGGATCAACGGAAACCTCACATATTTCCCTAGAGTTACTGAAGTTCTACAGAACAGCTTGTATGGAGTTATTTTGCTCTGCAGAAAGGCTCTCATGCTCCTTTCAGATCCTTAGAAAAGGAATTAGTTCTGAAGAAAAAGAGTCAATTTCTGTAGAATCCCTTTCGTTCTACAGAACAGCTTCTAAGGAATTTTTTAGCAGGGCAGTGTCATTATACATGAATTAATAGCTAATGATGTCCTCATCCAAAATCGCCCTCTTGTTGATAAAAAAAAACTCGTGCAAATTTTGATATGATTACTTCCTCACTCGTGAGGGACGACATGCACATTGTAACATGGAATATTTGACGGTTTGAAAAATTGAATATTGAGCGAAATCACCATGCACTGATAATCGGTAAGCTTTACGAGTAATTAAACGATATTGCAGTCGATTTGATTCAGAAAAAAGCTTTTTCGGTATCATTTAATAATTTTTATCGTCAATTTTTATTGGGAGCACGAGGATGAGTGGGCGGTATATGAGCAGTCCTCGCGCGCACTGGGGAAAACGAACGAGCGAAGGTGGAACTTTGAGCGGCGTCTGAAAAGCCATCAACACATGGTCCTCCCTGGATCATATTTCACACCTCTAACCATTATCTATCCACTGAAACGGCGCAGTCCGTGGGCATAAAATTTGATTGCAATCAAGATTGCTGTTTTGAGTCGATCCGAAGACCACGGCATCAGAGCTGGAACGGCAGGTACACATTTATTCACCCTCGGGAGCAAACACGATCGAACGCTTCATTAAAGCAGGGGTCAACGTTTAAGGATTTTTCATTGCTTAAGCTAAGATAAAAGCAAATGATAAACCCAACATCATCGCATATACTGCTCAAAAGATACTGCTTTCATTGAATAAATGTCTATTCTCCTGGAAAGCAAAAGTTAAATACGCATATAAATTGACGAATAGTTTAAAAAAATAATATTTTTGCATCAAATAAACTGAAATGCAACGCCAATTAGCTAAAAAATAAACGAGTATTGACATTATAAATTGGCTGTAATAGGTCAACAATCAAAATACTAGCAATTGGTTGATGTCTGTATGTGTTAACAATTTGTTGTGTTTAAGTTAGCGGAAATATTAGCTTTTAATATCAGATTTGGTCAAAATGTCACCGGGTTATGGCATTATATAAAATAGTAACGAGTGTTACACTGATTCCAACTTCTGATATTTATTTTTTATTTTATTTATTTCATTTGAACTTATATTACGTTTATGTTCCGTCAGACCTTATGGTCTGTCGACGGGACATGCATACCAATTGCTTAGAACACAATAAATGATGATAGGTTATAAACATGAATATGTATTATGGATTCGGATGTTTGGACTTGTTGCCTAGGGTACGTGTTGCTTAAATTTCCACTTTTAGTTCACCCAGTCCTTTGCACCACTTCGATTTGAGTCTTTTCTGTTGATAGTGTAAATAGACGTAGTTAATTGTGGCTAACGTGAGAATGTGGTGAATATTCAATAACGATCGAGGAGATATTAATTACTTGATGCTTTAAATAATATCTTGCTATTTTTGTTGTCTAAAAGTTACTTTGTAAATGCTAGAGAAGAAATATCTATTACAGGAAAAGTGAAAGAGGATTATAAAACGTTCATCGTGTGCCGACGACGATGTTTGCCAGACTCGGATTCTAATTTGAATGCATTAAGCCTGTTCGGCTTAAATAAAGAATTCAGAATACTTTTTTTTAAACAGAACTTGCTTCGCACCAGGCTGCAAAACAGGGTATTCGTCTACGAGGACCCAAAATAGGAGACTTGGATTGAAAAATAAGAATCTGTTCAAGGCGGCGTTAAGTGCATTCCTTTATACCTACACTGCAATTATGGCCATTGGGAATACTCATGAAGTCACCTTGCATTATTATTAAATTTCCGTGTATTCAAGAAGTGCTAAGAAGCTAATTGTGCATTTGTGTAATTAAATTTGGAGAGGTGAAATATATCTGTAGATCGAACGATATTGAAAAAGTGTATAATTACGTTCCGCGTGTAGTACTACATTTTTTATCCACTAGATTATGATTACTTGTAAGTAAAAACCAATTCATCCAAATAATAATTCGGGAAATTTGAAATTCATGACAAAACCGGTAAGACGTGTTTATTTACATTCTATCGACTGTATTTACATTTGAACTTCCGTCTTTCATCACTAGGCGGCACCACTTTCCAACAAGTTATTTGTTTACGGAATTAGGGACAACAGTTTTTGGCAACGAGATCCTAATCCATAATATATATATATTTATGGTTATAAATATGCAGCTCAGACTCATTATGATTGCCTAGGAGCATGGAATTGTAAACAATCAACAACGAAATCAGCAACATATAACATAGCACAGCATAAACCATAGGAACTCAATTTTCATTTGAAGATAAAATAATGTGTAATCTGAAATAAGTTAACAGAGTAAATTATGTATAAATTAGTTACAGGTTTAAGTAAGTGACACATCATGATGCATGTGATTATGTAAATCTAAGTTAAACAGACGAAAAATACTATATAAGGGTAACTTAACTGTGTTTATCCGATGTCAGAGGGTACTATTGGCATATCTAGGCGGAATCCGTAAGAAACGGACACATAAATCGTTAAACGACATGCCCTTCCACACACCCCTATCCTATTCGAATCCCAATGAATCCGTTACGGGCGATATCAAAACAACACGAGCAGAAGAGAGAGAGGGTAAAAAATTAAATGAACCTGTTGTCTCAACGCGCGCCCATTGTATCACTAGACATAATGCCGAAGGGGGTGTGACTGTGAGGATCCCTCGAGTTTCCGGGCGAATTAGTCTCCCTTCAACCCTCCCTTCAATCCCCTCGAGATTCCCCTTTACGAAAGACCTCCTCCCCGCACCCTCTACGGCCTCTCGCGCCCCCATCCGCCCCACAATGGAGCAAGAGGAGGCCGTATTGATTCGCCTCCCTCCCTCCCTACCCCACTCCAACCATCCCTCTCTTCCCCCCCACACCCCACACCCCAACCTCCCGATCCTGAGTTGGTACACACACACACACGCGCATATAAACGGCCTTCTCTTCCCATTGCTCATCAACTTGTTGGTTTGTCGGAAAAAGGATGCGTATATAGCATTATAATAATAAATGGAATCATTTCCTTATTTGCACTCATGCTCGTATTTTGATAGTAATGGATATTGTAGAGAAGTTAGAGTTAGCACATCTAACTACTTATTCAGTTATTTTTAACTTTCTAGTGATGCATAAATTACCCTTTTCATTATTATTATCATTAATGTGTATTTCATGGATTTTTTTGTTTTGTTTGTGTTACATTAGCTTCACATGTCTGTAGGTTTTCGCAGGTTTTTCACACTCCCCTTCCTGTGGGTATTTTCCTACAGTGGGTTTTATCGTCAAGGACATTCTCTTCCTTATTTCCTTACGTTATTACCACAAAGGTATCCACAATTATATATATACTGATATTATATATATTTTTTCAACACTACATATCACATATAATAACTTAGTTATAATTGGAGACTTCAATATTGATATGAATCGTGACTATAATGATAGCCTCTATCTTAAGAACCTTCTCTTTAGCTACAACCTTCATCTGGTTCCATCTCAATCCACTCACCATACTGCCTCCAGTCACACCCTCATCGATCTTTGTGTCGTTGATGAACCTGAGAAAGTTGTGAGCATGAATCAGTACCCTGTTCCTTTTCTATCCTCTCACGATCTTGTGCACATTGCCTATAAATTTATCGCACATCGTCGCCCCCCCGTGTCCCTTCGCATTCGCGACTTGAAAGGACTCGTACCCTCTGACTACCAGTCTGACCTACTCACGAAGGACTGGAGTACAACCTTTTCTGCTGGTACCATTGATAATAAACTTGATGCGTTTAATCTTAACCTATTGAGTTGCATTAACACTCATGCGCCCATACAAACTCGCCTCTACAAGCGACCTCCGTCGCCCTGGTTAACCGATGAAATTAAAACTCATATCAACGCGAGAAACAAATTTCGACTTACCTTCATTCGCACCAGACAAAATTGGGCCTTCTCAAAATATAAATCTCTTAGGAATAAGGTCAAATCGCTCATTTACGACGCCAAACGCTCGTATTATGCTTCTGCCCTTTCTTCTCTTAAGGATTCAAACAGTGTCTGGCGACAGCTGCGAACTCTTGGTCTAATACGGCAACGAGACGCAATAGATAATTGCAACTTCTCGTTGGACCAGTTTAATGAACACTTCACTGGCAGTCTGGCCGGAAACAACACCCATTTTTCTAGTAACTTAGCTCGTTTAGACCCTGTTATGCCTTTTAATAACAATAACTTTTATTTTAAAAATATCTCATTAGAGTCACTACAAAAAGCTCTTCGCAGCTCTAAATCCAACTCTGTGGGTGTTGATAATATCTCCATAGACTTCATTATTAAAGCTGGAGACGTATTACTCCCATTCATTCTTGACATCTTTAATCATTCCTTTCTGACATCAGTCTTCCCATCTACTTGGAAAAAATCAATAGTTGTACCAATAAAAAAATCTAAAAATCCTAAGACCATTAACGACTATCGCCCTATATCATTATTATGTGCTCTCTCAAAAGTTCTTGAGAGAATAGTACACCAGCATGTTCTCGACTACCTCAACCGTCAAAATAAACTGGATTCCTATCAATCGGGATTTAGGAAGAGCTTCAGTACGCAATCTGCTCTCATCAAAGTTATTAAAATATCAAATTGTTAAAATGTGTTCAACTGTTAACAGTTGGTGCTTATGTTTACTGAAAATGTTAAAACAATGTCTTGGCAACCATCTGCTGTAAAATTAACAGTGCAAACGAGACTGTTGATTATTTTTTGTCATATACTCTGTAAACGTTCCAGGGGAGAGAATTTCCCAGAACATTTTATATACACGATGTAGATAGGATCCTATCTACATCGTGAGTTTATCATATATATATGTATATATATATATATATATATATATATATATATATATATATATATATATATATATATATATATATATATATATATATATATATATATATATATATATATATATATATATATATATATATATATATATATATATATATATATATATATATATATATATATATATATATATATATATATATATATATATATATATAATTCTTCTGTACGTGTGTATGTCACTGAACTCCTCCTAAACGACTGGACAGATTTTGATGAAATTTTTTGTGTGTATTTGGGTGGGTCCCTGAATAGTTTCGATTCATAAATGGACCCGGTAGGTGGCGCTGCGATCCGGTTCTAGGACTTTTTTTGACGAAACTTTTGTGGCGACCGTGAATGGTGCTATTATCTTCCATATTGTTGCCAAGGAGGCCTTGCTGATTTGTTGATGTTTATGTAACTAAGTCAGAGGACTGAGATTGTAGTGGACATTGATAAATGCTCTAATAAATTGATTTAATAAACGTGGGGATCTCCTCACTTTCCCATCTCCACATTGGTGACCCCGACAAGGAGAATAAATAGTCAACAATTGGTGAAATTGGTAATGCCGCGCGACGACGAGCTTCAACGCTCACGTGAAGAAAACGCCCAGCTCCATCAGCAACTAAATGATTCTGATTCAAGACGCAGCCACACAGACACCGAGCAGAACCCGCCTGCGGTTCGTCGCGTCGCCGTGAAACTACCTCCATTTTGGCACGAGAAACCGAGTCTTTGGTTTTCACTGGCGGAATCTCAGTTCGTGCTGTCGGAGATCACAAGCGAGGTAACGAAGTTCCATTACGTTGCCTCACAATAAGAATCTCGCGTGGAATATTTCTTATCGCACATAACTACATGTTTATCTATCATGTATCATCGGTGTCAAATTCTAGGTTAAAATTAACAATAGAAAAAGTTCTTAGAAACGCTATTGAGATATGGAATCCATCACTGTCTTTATAGAAATGCTTTGCGAATGCCTCCGCTATCAAATGGAAGCAATGAAAGCTCAGCACAAAAACATATATGGTGTGTGCTTTATAATCTTGATTATCCAATTATGTTGAATCACTTCCTTATTACAATTTTTAGTTTCATGCTGTTGAAATTAAAGACTTACGTTACGGTTTCTCAAAATATCACGGAATGAAGGGGATGAAATTCTGTTTCATTCGCCAAACTGATCTCTGATTTTACTTGTCACATAAAACTCCGGTTTTTATGAATTCAATGAATGTTTTATCACATCCAAGAAGTCGACAGAAACGAATAGAATAACGGTTATTTTGAGTATAATTCTGCATAAATATAGCCATAATCTACGAATGGTCTAACAGCTATGCATGAGCTAAAATACAAAGTCCCCTAGAGTTAAATATTACCGAAGAACATCATTATCATTTCAAAGTATATTTTGAGTTGATACAGAATAAATTAATACTAAATATTTGAGGACCTGCATAGAACTCAGAATAAAACAATGTGAGCAACGATAAAATATTACCAAAGTTTTGTTCAATACTCTGGTACCAATAAAAAACGGGCCATTTCCATTGACCACCAAATCTTTGGTTTTAATTATCTGGTCGTAAATCCGAACCCAAGTTTTTTACACGAATGCGAAGAAATTTATCGAGCACGGGGGCATGTTTGAGTTCTTGCCACTTTCAATCGGCAGGCGAAGGAAATATTATTTTTAGACTTTATGAACGACTTCCGTTGACCTTCCAAAGCTCTCTCCCACACAACTTTACTCTCAGGAATACTTTCGCTCGTTCTCAATAGAGCGCGCACTTGCTTAAATCCCCCGCACACCTTTGCGTCGCGGATTGATTCAGCCTCCCCCCGCGGGTCGGCGCTCGCATCTCCCGCCGTCGAATTCCATTCTCTCTCCCTTTCGCCGGATTCCATCCAATCTCCTCGATTTGTTTCCAACTATCTTGAATTGCTTCCGATTTCTTCAAATTGACTCCAATTGGACCCAAAGCGAGCTCATCCCCGCCCTCCTCCCTCCACTCCCCTCCATTCCTCGAAACCCCCACCCCTTCTCCCCCTCCTCCATTCAACTTCCCCCCCACCCCCCACCCTTCAAAACCTTTTCTCACCCACAAATTCCTCTCTCCTCATTCTTGCCTCCTCTTCATTTAAGGCAGTGTAACACACGTTTTATTGTTCACTGTAATATTTTTCAATTTTACACCAAGTAAAACAACCTTCACTCCTAATGTTTATCTTCTCGTCTTCTTTTCCAGCTAGACCTTTTTCAGTTCTCTCTTTGTTAATGTTGGGATTGTTTGTTTTCGTCATAGCTTTGGTAACATAATAAATTTTGGTAACATAACATAACATCACCTTCCGGGCCCAGCGCTCGTCGTCCTGCTGCAGTAGTTTGAGCTAAAAATCATTTTACCTAGAATTCAATGAATTCCGTCTCATTTTAATGAAAAATATCTCACCCTTCTAATAAGACCAAAAATTTACCCCTTAACATATTACTTTCCGAGATATTTTCCAAAAAAATACCAGCCCTTTTACATGGGAAATGGTACGTGCATGCACTCCAGAGGAACATTATAATAAAAATTAATCATCAATCAATTAGTCATAAAAACTAAAAGCGTGTAGTTTATATGTTTTCTCAAATATATTTGCAAATTAATCATATTGTCACCGCAATAGGTTCTTGGGTATCACAAAAGACCTTCCGTTTTGAAGGAGTTTCAAATGCAGCGCGCGAAAAAAATGTGTCAAGTTAAAGACTAATTTCTATATTTTCATGTAATTATTTACCACTTGTGTCATATAAATAATAAATTAATGGTGCAATAATATAAATATTATTGCACCATTAATAATGCAATATTTAATTCATGTGTTCTACAGCTAGTGTAATTAAAACGTGTAGTTCTACAAGGGTCTCTATCATGACTAGGGAACTATCTCGCTCGGACTACCTTAAACCTCTCCCAGCACTTCCCCTCGCATTAGTTCCGAATGGGACACGCTGTTACATATAATATCCGCCTGCCGGGATTCCTCTGAACTCTTTCACTACTTCCCCAGGGAAGCAGCATTTCCCCAGCGAAAATGGCCCGATCGGAAATGAATTTAATAAAAATGTAATGGGATTAAATAAACTCTCCCCAGTTCCCCATTCGTTCTCTGTTTCCCATTTCCCCGTCGAGATCCATCCACGGTGACACAATTTAAGAGGGGCGGTCGCTATCTTTCTTTGTTTCTCTTCGCCCAAAACCCATCAACTCGAAATCCACTGAGCCTGCTCCTCCATGAACGGCTCGCCTTCATTCGACTACATGAAAGTTAGGTGGTATTTAAACATACTCAATCAATATCTACATCTACATACTACCCCGCGAGCCGCCGCTTGGGCGTGCGGCAGGGGGTGGTAGGTCACCAGTCGTGTAAAGACGTAAAAGTTTTGGAAGTGAAATGATGGCATGTCCCATAGGAGTTTAATTGGAGGATCTCAGTTTTTATTGTGATGGCTTATTGTGCGCGGAAAGAACGAGTTTTTGTACCTATCTGTTCGGCAGAGTATCTCTCTTATTTAATCGCATCTGTCAGACCTAAAAGTGTAGTGAGGCGTCAGGATAATATTCTCTGTGTCGCTCTGAAACACATCACTTCTGAATATTTCAAGCAGCCTAAGCCGAGCGTGCAGCCTTCGAGGCTCTAGGGACTCCCACCTTAATCCATCTAACAGTTGTGTAATACTATATGTTCGCTCGTAGCAGTTTTTAAAGATGCCAGCTGCGTTTCTTTGTAATTTGTTAATTTTGTTGGCTAAATCTTTATGATCAGGGTCCCAATTGCTCGCGGCGCATTCGAGGCGTGGCCTAACTCGAGCGAAGTAGCATCTCTCTTTGACTTTTTCATCCCAGGACATTCCTATTATACGCTTAACTGAACCTAGTTTCTTTAATGTTGTGCCGAATATGTTTTGTAGGTGTTCTCCATGACATATATGAAGTTAAGATAATTCCAAAATATTTTACTGTATTCGAAGGTTTTTTTTACATCCCCAGGTGGTATATCTGTTGTCATTTCACACTCACAGACAGAGGCAACAGTCCCCGAAAGTAATTAGCCAATCATCGATCGGTATTAGAGGCGAGCGCAACAATCATTGACTTCGTGCGGACATCGGTGATTCTGTCAGTGCCGGTCAGTGCTATTGATGCACAACACACTTCTACCTCATAAGGCCCAAGCACTCTTACCCACATCATTCTCCAACTGCTAACCTCCATACGATTATATTATGCATTAAAAAACCGAAGAAATTATTTTTATTATATTATTATAACGGGGGCACGATTTAAGAGGGCCGATTTCTACCTTTCTTTGTTTCTCCTCGTCGAAAATCCTTCAACTCGAAATCCACTGAGCCTGTTCCCCTTTGCATGGCTCGCCTTCATTCGACCAAATGAAAGTAAGATGGTATTTAAACATACTCAATCAATATGTGGTGTCATTTCACACTCACAGACAGAGGCAACAGTCCTCGAAGGGAGTTAGGCAATTATCGATCAGTATTCGAGGCGAGCGCAACAATCATTGACTTCGTGAGGACATCGGTGATTCTGTCAGTGCCGGTCAGTGCTATTGATGCAAACAAACTTTAATGATTTTCTTTGGCTTAGGATTCACCTTCGTAAACAGAGATTGACAATTTTTTGGACGAAATAATCTTCAATTGACGGACACTGCAATAAGTTTTGAGACATAGCTACCTCATTAGGCCCAAGCACTCTTACCCACATCATCCTCTAACTAACTACTAACACAGCTAACCTCCACACGATTATATTATGCGTAAAAAAAATATTTGCGCTTTCTCCTAAAAGGTTGAACTCTGTAAGTTTAAGGCGTTGAAAATATTTCAAGTAGGTAACGTATGAAGTCAATAAATGGCTAAATTTCCATATTCTTCATATTTCTAGCAACAAATGTAGCTATTTCGGTCACGAAAGTTCCTTAAGGACATTGACCTGAGGCCATGGTAACCGAGGTTCTCAAAGAAACTCCTCTTAAAAAATTACCACTTTCCGTACGCTTTGTTTTAATTAGTGTAAAACTAAGTAATTAGGTCAATAAGACACTGATGGAACCTAATAGCACAAACTATGAATGATTCGATTTCAAATAATATAGATGTCCTCAATAAGTTATAGATCTACTCTTTTTCGGCAGAATGTGCATTAAAAAATACTATATATAACAAATATTATGAAGACAAGCTCAAACCAAATTCCTTAAATTCAGGTTTTAATAACATATTTCCGATTCCTTTATGTTTGGTAAGCATGGCCGAAGTTTAATAGTTGATACCCTCCTCTCTCATGCGAGAGAAGTACTATTTTTAGAACATTTGGTTAATGTTTGCACATATTTTAAATATTTTTATATGCTCTAAAAAATACCATTCTACGATTACTCACCCAGAGCGAAATGTTTTGTAAATGTGATTTTGGTAAGAATTAAAATGTCTTACAAATAACAGAGGAATGTTTTCACTGTCTTAAGATAGAGGACTTTTTGCGGTAGTGTGGCTGATTAATTAAAAAAAATAGGTAAATAAAAAATAAAATAACAAAAAAATAGATTTTTTGTCGTTGTCAAGACTACAGCAAATGCAAACGTCTGAATTTTTCCCACTTCACTGTATCAGGCTTCCTTTTAAAGTATCTCTTCCCATAGAATGATCCGTGGACAATTTAAATAGGTATACTCATTCCACGACAACTTCATCCATTTCCATCATCACGTCGGTATAGTTCTCTCTATACATATACATATATGCGTTAGTGGGAAGAGAAAAATGGCATCTTAATCCATTCATGTTAGTTTTTACATCGTATTTAAACATGGCGTTCACTTGTAAAAATTCAGTTCAGTAAAAATTATAGTTATTTTTTTATAGTGGGATATTTAAGAAACCAGTACTTTTAGGTACCTTTTCTTAATTCTCCGTTACCGTATTTAAAAACCTTTGTTGAATTAGAGGTGATAATACACGATGTGGATAGGATGGAGGAGATAGACACACAAAAAAAGAGACGATCACACTTACATAGCTAGCTTTCGGAACTAGTCCGTCTTCAAGGCGTATCACGGAACAAAAAAATTTTTTTTGATGAATGATATTCATCCCAGGAACACATTTTTAGACAATACTTTCTATTGTTTTTCGTTTGTATAGTTTAGCAGCATCGTTTCGGAATCAGATGATCCCGCTAGCGCATTAGTTCGATCAATCATTGTCGGAGAGTATGGCCAATCAAGGTGTTCCTTCTCTTATTTAGCATTCTGAGTGGCCACCGTCTTTCCCCTATCCTCTTAAACAGCTACTCGTTCGTGATTCTTGCCACCCAGGGTATATTCAGCATTTTCCTATAGCACCACACTTCAAATGCCTACATTCTTTCCTTCTCTGTCTTCCAATTGTCCAGGTCTCACTACCATATAGCTAAACGCTCCATACAAAAGTCCTGAATAGCAATTTCCTAACCCCTGAATTAATGTTGCTGGCGGTGATGAGTTTGTTTTTCTTGTTGAAGGCTAACTTGGCCTGGTTAATGCGGCTCACTCTTTCCTTCTTGCTCCGCCCATCTGTTGTTATTTTGCTTCCCAAATAAACAAACTTCTCCACCGTCTCTAGTGCTTCTCCTCCTAGAGCTTTATATTTAGGTTAAAAAAGGGTTTTGACGAATATCTAAGACTCTTCGGCTACCTCTTCCATTTTGACGAGAGATCAGTTACAGAAAGGGTGACATAATTAAAATTAAACATCTTCCTAAAATAGTTCTGAGTGTTTCTCTACGTACTGATTTTCTTGATATACAAGATATACATACATCCATACTCCAACATATAAAGCAAAGAGTAATTGATTCGAAATAACACATCTCGTTAGAACTTCATAAATTTTAGGAAATGAACAAAAAATCCCATAGCGGTAAATAGCACGCTAATATTTAAAATAAAACTAACCATACGATGAGAAAGTTGAAGCAAATTCGGATGCTCGGTACAAGAATAAATACCATCAAATTAAGCAAATCGGTGTGAAAAATTCTCAGTCAAAGTTCACTATTTAGATGAAAATGGATTTAATGAAATATGATTACTTACCGAATTCAAGATTTGAGTTTTCTACTCTCGATTCATACGGATCTTTCAATGGTGTCGTGTGAGTTCGGAGTCCAAGCTAAACAAGTTTGCTCACTCACGATCTTTTAAAAAGCATCACAACTGATATCACAACATCTGACTCTTCAATTAGAGTGGAGTCATATGTCCATTGCCACATTCCGCTTCAGCAACACCTTTAATATGCGAATTTGACACGAATAGAGGGAAGATTATACGTAAGGAAAGGAAAATACCATGGTTTGTCGATACATTTGTGGAAGAAAGGCACGATATGTTTAAAAAATTTCAATGTTAAGGGAACAATAAAAAATGAGATAAAATGGAATTACACGCCTCATCCTATCGTATCCATTAACCATGTCCAATAGATCAAATATGTATTTTCCATCCTAAATAGTACTCCTAGCTGAATGATTTTGTTGGTGACACCATAACTACTTGTAACGGATGGCAATCAGTGAGACTCTCTTAAAGTCGTTACGCATGTTGCCTGTCATAAAAATCCCAATTTAATCTTGCATGGGTGACCCAACTAGGAAAGCTTACAGCACATATCGCCCAAAGTACAGTAGTCGAGTGAGCATTTAGTGAATGCCAAATAATGATATCGACGAAAGTATGAAATTGTAATCGCTCTGTTCGAAATATTATGGTTATTGATAATGAAAAGAAAAATCAACGGGAAGCTGTCCTCATTTTCTGGCTACTCGTTCAATATCTTTAGCTGCCGTACATTATTTTTAAACCCTATCGGTAGTAAGCATAGAGAGTAAATAGTATGCTGGATTGTACGCGGTTTCCGAAAAGTTCAAATTTAGGTTTTCCAGGCCAGGGGACATAAATGCCTCCGCTAGTAGTTTTGGTTAATGAACCAACGTTAAATATGAAATTTCATTTAACAATACTACAAGAACCTTGGGTTGATCATAATTCCTATGGTCGTAAAAATATTCTGAAATATCAAAACTTGAATTCTCAGAATCTCTCTCCCCATTTATTTCGGCGCCCAACAATTAAGCGACGTTTTCATGGACTCGTCGGACGCGCACGCGCACGTCGACGAGACGTGTCATTTCTTTGCGTTGACTGTTCGCATACAAGAGAACCTACGTTTAGGAGGTACTTACGCGTCATCTACAGCAGAGAAGAAATTAAAAAAAAGAAACGTGACGACCTTGTGTACTTATCGCTCCACAAACTTTTGTTGATAATTGTGTGTTTATAGCTGTCTAGCTCCATCCAAGTGCAATAGCTATTGCTCTTCGATTTCCTCTACAACTTAATTCCTCTCATCCGCACGCCAACTTGCTGAGAGCTAATTAACGTGCAGTTTTTTTAAAGGAAGAAATGGATGCAGTGGCACCATTGAATACTTTTTCCCCCCACGCCTTCTCCCTTAGGTTTCTATCCCTGTATCGATAGTCCTTCTAATTGCACAGGAACATGCACTTCTCTTGAATTTCGGAGATGATTATTTCATCCATAGAACCTACACTTCGCCGGTCAACCATGTTTGTGATTCTACGCGTTCCACGCGTCGAGATTTGAAAATATTTCAACTCGGGCGACGCGACTCTACGCGAACATACGCGAACTCACGCGAAGAAATCCGGGATTTTGATTGGCCGAGGACCTGGCTTTCGCGTCTCTTTGTCTGAAACGCATTCATGAGAACGTAACTTTACTCTTCGCTGTTCTGCTCACTCAATGTCAACCCGGTCGCCGCACACGAGACGTCGCGTCGTCTTCCTGCGGCCTTTGTCCAATACGGCCGTCTGAATGGAAATCAGTAGCCATGGAAACTGGCTACAACAATTCAAGGAAGTGGAGAAAGAAATCCCAGGAAATACGAAGTAAATGCGGAGTAAATTCGGGGGAGCGAGAGGGATTGAGTGCCAGTGCGCCGTCGATTCGTGGGTTCATGGATGGCGCACTATGGGGTACTGATATGGGGCACTCACATTCAAAATCGTAGAACATTTGAATGACTTTAGATATTAAGATAAAGTTTTTTTTTATCGAAAGCTAAAACCCTAAGAAATAGAGAAAAATATGTATTAAATGAAAAATAGCAATATAAGTCTGCAAAAAGTGTGCGAAACCTGTAATTTTTTCCAATTATTATTATAGACCAAAATAATTCAACGCAAATAAATATTTAAAAACAAAAATATACATATTTTTATATTTTCTCATTGATAATAATATAATATGTTATATTATATTATTATCAATAATATTAATAATAATTATATATATATATTTGATTTTCAATATTTATTTTTCGCTGAATTATTTTGGTCTATAAAATTAATTGGAAAAAAATAACGGGTTTCGCAAACTTTTTGCAGACTTATATTGCTATTTTTCATTAGATGCATATTTTTTTAATAAATGCAGTTTCTGACACAAATTCTAATATGTATTCATCCCTTTCGCTTAACACTTATAACAGCGAATCTTTTCTTCTTATAAAAACACTGGATAAGACAATCAAATTCCATGTGTATTCCAGGGGAGTTCCAGGCAGCCTGCAATCTGGACACGGCAAAGTGACGACCTGAATGTGCCTAGCTTCATTCGCAATGCCATTAATCATGAAATCACAGAGTACAGTGAAATCCGGCGATAAATTTAGCATGATGAATTAATTTGAAGGAAATTCCAAGTTTTTCTGGATTATTTATTTTTAAGTAGGTCATTAGTCAAATTTAAGACTTCGGTTGCCTTTGTCATTTAATTCTTGGCAAAACGATATAAAAATCATCGCTCTAACTGAATTTTTTACTAACTTAGGATTTTTTTTAGGTAATCTCCAGGTTTTTCCAAATTTTCCTGGATAACTTCGCTATCCCACTCAGGAGCTCTTGGGACTTTTTTGAGAGTCATCCTGGGAAGTTCCCGAAGGCATTGGAAAAGGTCTCACTCGGTAATTATTTTTGTCTGGGTCGTAATCTAATTTTACCAGTCTAATTGTCTTATACAGCCGTCCGAATGGAAATCAGTAGCCATGGAAACTGGCTACAATAATTCATGGAAGTGGAGAAAATTATCCCAGGAAATACGAAGTAAATGCGGAATTAAGTCAGGGGAGCGAGAGGGGTTGAGTGCCAGTGCGCCGTCGATTCGTGGGCTGATGGATGGCGGTGCGGCTGGAAGGGAAGCGAGCGAGCAAACGGGAGAGGGAGAAAGAAAGAGTAGGAGAGGGAAAGAAAGAGTAGGAAAGAGGAAAGGGGCGATCGAGGCAAAAAGTGGGTCAGCAGAGGGTCGTCGGCGATGTGATGTCGGCGGCTCTTTTTATTTCGTCGAGGGATGCAGGGGGTGGGAAAAAGGGGAGTGGGGGGACGGAAGAGGGCGGATATCCGTGGGGGGGGGGTGGGAATGCGTTGGGTGAGTGCCGGAGAAGAATGTGAGGGGAGGTAAATGGCAGGGGATGGCTTAAGGGGGCTGGCTAGAAGCAGAAGTATTGTTGTAGAGGGCATGGGCATTGGCGAAGAAGGCACGGAACGTGCCATTGAAGTGGACGACGACTACGTGGGAAGCGCTCTTTTGGGTGGGAGGTGACAGCGAGGGATGAAGATGTGCGAGAAATATTTATATCCGTTCGAAGGAGGAAGGAGAAATGGCGCGGGGGAGGGTGGTGTGGTGGATGAAGAGGCAAGCATTTGCCGGGTAGGGGAGGGTGAGGCAGGCATCGTACGAAATTGGAGGACGGTGGAACTATGGGATAAGAACTTCCATGAAATCTGGAGCACCCTCCTTGGATTCCTCCCCTTATTAATTTTACGAGCGAGGAGCAATAACACAATTTTGTCTGAGGAGGGATTTTTTTCGAGAATATCTTACATTTTAATCTCGCCTGGGTTCCTCTTCCGCATTAAGTGAGATATCCATTATTATTTCGATGTATTACTTGTCCACGGGTGCCATTTTCAGTTCTCTGTGTTGCCACACCTTCTCAGTTCTAGGTTAAAAACTAGACTTCAGTTCCTCTGCACCACTCTCTTATTTCATTTCCTTGAAATTTGAACATTTATTATTCTTGAAATACAATAATGCTTGCTGCCTTGATGTATTGCGTAGAGCCTTTCTCCTTATATCCAAAAGATAAAGTTGAAATGAGACATACAGATCAACTAAGTTTTACCATTGAGTAAGTATATATAAAGTGGAAAAGCAATACTAAAAACTGGACATATATTTTTGAGAGCTTTGGGAAGAATTTCTCAGGTGCCACCACCTTAGGGGAGGAATAATTTCGGCTTACGAAGAAGGCCACTTGGAGGCGCCAGTGGTACTCGGTGATTTTGCATCAACATACAGAAGACTGGATTTACCATGGCTATTGTGTGCTTTTAATCGGGTATCAATTGTTTTGTCGTTCCTATGATACATCGGTAAACAGTTGACTCCGTGTTTGGTAATCGCGTGTCTTATCATATTGACGAGAATTCGATTCATTATAGACGATGCTCGTTGAAGGCATATTAAAATACAGGTTTAATTTGATCTCGACGACTCAATTAGATTTGTTTCCGTTACTATGGGTCGATTAGTAAATATTCAGGCACCAAAATCATCATAAGAACATCATGTGAGTTATGCGACACTAAATGAAGCGGCCTTGTGCCAAAGCTAATTTGATATGGCTTGTCGAGCAACTTTGATACACCTATTCTACCTATTGGCCAAAGTATTAATTAAAAACTCATATCCGAATCTCCCTATCTCTTTGCCACTCTATATGTACTTACTCTATGTTTTTACGTACAATTGAAACCTAATGAAACGCTGTAAAAAAGAGGCACCAGAGGTAATATAGGTAGATACACTAATGTACATTTTCTTTGACACGTAATTGGATATGTGAACAATTACTTATCAACAATATGACATGAGTAATGCGCATAAGTCACATCTCTATGTCAATCGTCAATTTGGAATCATCGTGCATGAAGTCTTTCCCAATAATTACGACTTTATTAATCCGCCTTCAGTTTTTTTCTGTTCTTATCTCTTAAGTGCTCTTCAAAGAGGTGATAGTCGTTAATGCTGCATTGGAAAAATGGATATCAGAAGCCCTTTTATCTGCATTATAATGATCAAACCGTGATCAAGTGATAATGTGCCAATTTTTTAATGATACTTTAAAAGAATTTGTGATTCTAAGTCTTTAAAAAAGTTATAAGATCATATCCATGAAGGACTGATTATGTAAGTTCCCAAAAATACCGCTCTAATGGAAATGTGATTACTGTAATTTTATTTGCAAGGTGATAAAAAAGTTATATTTTGAATGACTAAAAAAAATTTCTTGAAGTAAAATTAAAAAAAAAAAACAATTCCTATAATTTCACGAAAAGAAATTCAATGATTTAAACAACTAAAATAAACGATCGAAGTAAGTGACCTTTTATGGTCTAGCGAACAAGTCACTCAAGCGAGCTCCGTAAAATGAGTTTTTAAATAGTTTGCTATACGAAAAGTTTTACGTAGTTTACATGAAATCTTAATACTCATGACCATTTCTTTTCCTTATGAGTTATTCTACGAAATAAATTTAACTGCAAAAAATTCGACTTTTGCATTGAAAATTAATTGCAGTAGAAGTTTAAGAATTCATTCCTCAAACGATTCTGCCAATGAAGGAAACAACTATTCGAGACTAACTTATGCTCTTAGAACGGCATTGGAAATATTTGATAATATACAAAATTTAAATCAGTTTTCCTAGAGAAATTCAAATCCAACAACGGAATGCCTATTGAAAAATAAAGATTTTGTTATCAAAGCTTTGATAGTTTTCATTATTTGAAACAAAAACGACCGATTTGCTGATTTGCAAGTTAATACATAATAAATTAATAGAACGGTTTTATACAAATTTATTTAAAATTTGCAAAAACTTCTTTATAAAAAGGATAAACTACTATTGCTCCTCAGAATGCCTCAAGTCTTACGCAATTTTAAATCTCACACCATCCGATTCATTCCCCTGAATTATGAATCTTATTTGCTCATAATGAGACATGGGTGGGTGCCGTTACACATCATCTGGAAGTAACATCAAGCAAATATGAGTCTTTTGCTACTAATTTAGTAATATTTTTGTTTTCAGATTGTGGGAAAGAGAAATTAATATCCCAATTTATTTTTTTAACATAATTCAACACAATCCTCACTTTTCAGGTCTCTGTGACAACAACAATTCAAAATCGTTGGTCACCGAGATTTTTTTCAATATTACCTTATCTAATACCATTTTACATGAATTCAAGTTACTGCGGATGATTGCTAACCATAAAGACGTCAAACGCGGATATGAACGCCGATCGCATGTCTTTTACTGGAATAAGGTGTTTGAAAAATTAAAAAGTACGGTTTCGATTACTTAAGGGTCATTTCACCCAGCCCATGACACCCACCGACTGGGATTTGTAAGAAGTTTTTGTCACTATCCACTATTCACCGATTACTAGTCACCTATTTAATGACCAGTGTAAAATATTTCCTCTCTCACTCTCACAGTCTGCAAGATATGAGGGGTCAAAGTTCGGGAAGGTTGCTCAGAAGTGCCGGTAATGGGATTCAACTTTCAGAGTACAGGGCACAAGGTAAAAATTCAAAGCTCAGTAACCAATCAACATATCACCATGTAATTTTTATCTCTTGTCTATCCAAGTACATAGATTTTATAAAAATATTTTATCTCCCTTGCATATCTATATTAGTCACTATAATGTAATTAGTTGTTAATCAACCAAGTTGTTTAACCCCAAAACGTTACTTCACATTTTCACAATTATCACCGTAATGCAGAGTAGGTAACTCATCCAAGTTTTTTTAATTAATCCTAAATATGTGAACTAAGAGACAGTGAATTAAAAATGGTGGTGTTTTGACTGCCACTACGAGTATTTCAAGTTTTACTTTTTTTCTGTCTTAGTGAGGGAGATTTTAGAGACGTACTGTAAAGATGCTAAGCATAACTGTATCTAAATGCATACCTTCTTGAGGAAATATTTGAAATAATGGTCAGTTAATGAAAAGCCTATCATCTAGGTTTAATGAATTTTCTAGTTGTTTATATGATTTTTTTAAGAATAATGCTTGGCTCGTGGCAGCCGAGGGGAAAAGAGCCCAATTGTTTCGGCAACTGTGAAATGATGCACTTTTTCTGGCATTTACCTATTTTTACAAGTGTTTAGTTCATGGAAAATGTGGAACTAACATATAATAGGCTCATATTATGCATTATATGATAAAAAAATTATTTAAATTATTATACACCCCGGTTAACGATCGCTTGCTTCAACGGCCGCAGAAGGGGGTTAGGACATGAGAAGGTGGCCCATTGCGTGCCTTGCAGTATAGGTCTCGATGGCGGGAGACAATGGTGCGGGGAAAAAGAGGCCGGCGTTTATTGCGGCAAAGGTCTCTCTATTCCACCCTTCGGATTCGGCCGAGCGCTCCGTTACAGCCCCCTTGTGCACCTGTTCTACGTCCCAAGGAGTATACAGTGATCCCCCTACCACGACAGATGAATAACGACAATCTGGGACGGAGAACAAAAACTTAATAATAAAACTTTCAAACGGCCTCTTCTCGCTAATGACGCCGATAGCATCTGTTGAGTTCAGTTGATAAACATGCCATGTACAGCGGACTGATTTTTCACAAGAGATAGCGAGAACAAATAAATAACGTGGAAATTGGAAGAGAATAATGGCTAGGTAACAAAATTAGGTTAAAAAGTGAAATATTGACTGAAAAGTGATATTTTTAATGGAAGAAACAGCGAGTAATTTCCAACAGGGAAATATGTAGAGAATAACTAAAAATGCCTTGAGAAAAACCATGCGTAATTTTCACGATAAATATGACGTTATATATATTTTGAACAGAAAACTAATAAGCAATTAAATATGGCTCGACTATCTACAATTTCCACGAGTTACACGAGAAAGACGAATGGCAAGTATGTACCGCTACTGCTGTAAATATAGACATAAGAGTAGACTAAACGCCGTGGGTATGAGTTATCTGAGGAGTGTTTGCGGCAAAATTAGGATGGATAGGGTCAGGAATGAGTGGGTAATGAATGAGTGTGGGTTTAATGCTCGAGTAATGGACGTGTATGAAAGGAGTGTGCTTCGTTGGATTGGCCATGTTGAGGGAATGGATGAGAGTCGAATAGCGAGCCAGGTATATATGAGTGAAATGAATGGTGCGAGAGGTAGAGGTAGGCCAAGAAAGTTGTGGATGAATGTGGTTGAGGAAATTCTAAGGAGGAGGAATATTAGGAGTCTTAAAAACAGGAGGTAAATGAGGAGAAAGAGGTTTGCAAGGATAGGTCAGCATGGAGGAAATTATTGAAGCAGAGTTAGGTGTACAAATATGTAATTATGAGTGAAACTTAGTGACTTTGCCTGCCCCGGAAGGGAACAGCGTGATTGGTATGTATGTATACATGTATGTATCAATTTGATTCGGTCATTAGTTACGATATCATCATGTTCCCAAGCTGACAGTTGAATACGGCTGTTTGAAAATAGCATTACTGCACATTCACTAGTTATGTGAGACACTTGTTTCAACTATATAAATAATAGTGACGTCTTATTTACCATATTGTTCTGCCACAAAATATATCCACATCTCCAGAGTGATTCATTTCATAGTGCTGTTTCACCCATTGCATGATAAAAATGATCGCTCCACTGATTCGCCTTACTGAATTTCCCCTCCTAGTCCAATCCCAAATGTATTTAAATTTTTCCTTGTAAAATAGTGATAATATTTAATCATTATTTAGCCAAAAAAAACACAATAATGTTTTTACATTACGGGAAAAAATAAAAAATATTAGCCATCTCTTTCACGAACAATGATGCCCATGCATAACATAAGTATCAAATATATTGACACGTAGTAGAATTGGTTATGAAATAGGTTGACTCATTCCTCATACATGAAATGACATTTTTTATTGGCGTTAATATTGGTGAGTTTATTAGTTACTTCATAGCTTCGGCTTTAGCTTCATCTGGATCAAAGGGTCAGAACTGAAGTGCAGAGAACGAACCTTCTCGTTATTCTTACCTACTTTTCTCGTGTTGGCCACAAAATCGTCAGTTAAGATTAATAAAAAGTAGCGGAAGAAGGAAAATATAAGAGTTAAGCTGGGAATCTCTTTGAAAACAAGTGCGTCTCCCTCTCTTCTGGTGAGCAAATTTAAATTCCAGATGCAGTTAACAGAAATAAAGGGTCATACATTTTGAATAATAAATGATAATATAGAAAATTTAAATTGTATTCTAGCTTGAATAATATTTTGATCAATTGCTCAATAATTCTGTAGTCTATCTTTTTAGGCTTCATAACAAATTGTGTAGAAAATGTTTAGAGTAAAATTATATTTGCCGAGAAATCTGGTATTGGAAGTAATCAATGAAAGGTGTTTCTTTTTGGGAGCAGCTTTATCCAAGGTATTACATTCAGTTTAAAGGATCTTAAAGATGTTGATTTTTATGAAAATGACAGACCTATTTTGACTAATTCTTCTAATCATTCATTAGGTCACAAATAAACAATTACTTCGACGCATATAGTTCATGGGTGGTGTGGTAATATGTTTACTAAGACCTAATAGCGAGACGTCTCAACAACTGTGAGATAATTTATTTCATAATTAACAGATAACGTGCTCTATACTGATAACTACACGAGGCAGGTAATGCTGCACTATTAATCGTTTGATGATAAAACTGTCATAATAAGGGGACCATTATATTACACAAGTTTTGACTCTTTTAATGGTATAAGAAACTCCGGGAAAAGAAAAATATGGTCGACATTCCTTTTTCATTCACACGATTGAACTAAATCGGGACAGTATATAATGGGGAACTGTTAATCTACGAAGTGCAGAAAAAACTATAGAATTCGTCCTGAGAAAACATGCAGCAATTCCAGTCCACCTGAGATGGAAATATAATGTGATTTTGATAAAAATTTATGACTTAGATATCATATCAATACTTTCATGACCCTAAGACGGCATAATGTACAAATTTGAATTAACTGTAACGTAACGAAGTCGCAACCAACTCTCCAGCTGTAACAAATTTAACACATTTTTTATTGAGCACTGGTATCCGCGAAAGTTAAACACATTTTTCCTCATTATTCCAACTTTCACTTGATAAATCAAAACTATGAGAATCGGCGGAACTTGGGCAGTTAATTTGTTGCAGTGGTACCGGACACATCAGAATTTCTTAATCGTCTGTTGAGCCGACAATTTGAAATTCGAAAGTGTAGGGATGTAGAAGCGGTTGACGCTACACTATTTGAAAATAGTGGAAAAGGACGAAACGGACTAGATAATGTATTACTGAAAGGTATCTTTACAACGAAATATAAAAATTCGGGATAATAAAATGAAATGACGGGGAGGGAGGAATGACACATGACATTGGGTTTCTTAAGTAAATTGGTTTGGAGATTAAAGCATCGGTATTTGTCATCATAAGCACTCAATTTCAAGGATAGCACCACATTTAGTTTTTGCCAATGGTCGCTCAAACGGATACTTTGGCTGGGAAATCGTTCTGAAACTTCGGTCGTTCCGCTTGTTGAGTAGAAGCCATCAGGGAACAAGGGCCGGGCAAAGGAGTTGCGAGTTGGAGTGGCACTTTAAAAAGAGTTTCTCGAGAAAACTCCAAGTTATCTTAAAGCAACAAACTTATTTCGAAGCCTTTTGCATCGTTAGTGTGTTAAACTTCGCACTCGACAAAGTTTTCGGACGCTTCGCTACGGTCGGCACTCCAGAGTGAGTTCGCGATTTTCTCCCCTGGATTTTATTTTATTGAAATGTATTGCAAAAAGAAAATAACAAGGGCATAATTGAAGCAGCGAAAGTCACTGACTTGTAACCGCAGTTAAACCCTGTAAATACCATTGATTTAGGTTATTAAAGGTCATTTATCCATGGTGTTATAATGCATGCCGATTTTTTATAGAACACAGAAAATCGTTTCAATTGAATTTTGTGTTTGTACAGTAGTATGTATTACCACAAGAATAGGACATATATTTCAACTTCCCTCGCATTATTTGAAGGGATACACAGAATATATATCCATCTCAAATAAAATGATCAAATATTTTCAGCAGTAGTAACGGCAGCAGAACTCATTGAAAAGGTTTTTAAATATTTTCATAGCCTTAAAATAATTAATCAGGTTCAGTCGAAGATTTCCTTTCAACCTATCTCTTAAACCAATTTATCATGAATGAGTAAGGTTTAATACTGTTAAGGGTCTCTTATTTGTGCTTTGTTTACCATACTGATCCTTATTTGCAGTCAAAGTAGACTAAAAATAATCCAGATGTACTGCTAACAAATGGCATCTCTATTAATGCCTGCCACGGAAATCTTAAACATATTGAATCTGTTTTAGAGGGCGTTTTTATGCGAAAAAATGTGATGAATTTCACCATTGGGTGACTGATCAATTGCTAATATAAATATGCACGAAATCGGAGAATCGGCTTTGAATCGAATAAGATTCCGGAAGAACAGTTCCTTCCCCGAGACATTTGCTTAGGTTGTTGCATGCCCTCTGCGGGCGAGTGATTTTTTCTAAAGTTATAGAATTTAGACTTTTGGAAAGATCATGCTGCACAATGTAATCCTGACTACGTAATTACTTCTATTCAAACTTCACCCTCCTACGGAAATAAAGGAACTGCAGCTACGATATTTGCCTCCATTAATAGCGCTACAA
Organism: Ceriagrion tenellum; assembly: GCA_963169105.1. Classification (NCBI taxonomy): domain Eukaryota; kingdom Metazoa; phylum Arthropoda; class Insecta; order Odonata; family Coenagrionidae; genus Ceriagrion; species Ceriagrion tenellum. The sequence goes on along the minus strand of OY720633.1, from coordinate 17,112,057 downwards.
AAAAGGCATGGTCAAGATACTTGCACAACGTTAAAAATTGCTCTTGATGTCACCCACACAATGGAATTTCAGCATCTGCTACGTTAGTAATATTAGTAATAAAAGCAAACTTATATTCCCAATAAAAGTAAATAATATATTGTTCCATGGAATATTATTCAAATCCAAATTACGGGTAATATGCAGTTTTGGAATATCCCGCCGTATCCTATTAAGGCAGCCAAGCGTATAAATTAATGCAATATTTCACTAAGACTATGTCTTAAACCCAACATTAGCATCAAGATATCTAAGCACAACGTTTGAGTACGACATTTTAAATATATGTAACGCGAAGAAACAAAATTGTACACTACTTACATTTAAAGCTATTGACACTTTTGTTGGGTTGCAGGCTAAGAACTTCGGTGTGGAAAGATATTTATTTTCTTATAAACGTCAATTTTTTAGAATGAAAATCACCAATTGAATTGATATCATACTTACAGATGTTATTTATAAAATTCACATGAGCATAATTTGAAAAAGGTATCTGGTCGCTGATGATAAAGATTAGTCCGTTTTTTCTCTTACTATTACGAATCCTTGTTATTCAACCAGAACAGCAATGATGCTCTTGGGAAATATCTCCGCATCTGCCCAGATTGTGGTATACCGCTGGAATGAGTTGAGGAGTAAGCAGGTTGAAATGGACCTCTTTGTTCCTTATCAGTGTAATTTCATCAATGCAATATGCAGCGAGACCCTTAAAGTGACGACGGAACGGACATAGGGGAGGAGTGTTGTTTAAAATCAGCAGGGAATGTGTAAATGAGAACAAATCATTAAAAAATGCCTCAATTGTATACAAATCCTTTATCACTTCCATATTTAATACAATCAATGCCTGTTGGTTTTAACTCGACATTATTTTAAACTAAACTTAAAAATCTTGGTTAAGTTATGTTTACTACGCATAAGAAAAGAAGTGAAACTTTTCACTGCGAAGTCTTTTCATTGAGAACTCTTCTTTTTCTATCCGTCTGGAGGGATATCATTCATGTCAGCAGAGGACTGATATGCTTGAGAGTGGAAAGATTAATGACCATAATGTATTAATTTGAATTAATGACTCACCTCATTAGGGGAATGTGAAATTTTGGACTCGGGAGTTTAAGATGACGGCATGATAGATAATCTTTTCCTCTTAACGCCGTATTTTCAAATATTATTACCTAATTACATTACCAAGTACTATGGTTACGCTTCGTGTCGAGCATATTTTTCATTAATGGGCCACATTACCAGATCATTTTAAAAATGTAAATCGCATGTATTGAGTGGTGTACACCCTTGATTAACTGAGTATGATTCCTTACCATTATTTGCAAAAGGTGGAAGGAATCTCAAAAGCGTAGCACTCAGGGATAGGATAGGATACGCATATTTTTGAATAAACCAAAAATATTATGTACCCGTTTTTAATGCACATTATCAAGTTTTATACTGTCTAAACCAAACACGTGGAATAATGATTATCCATGAGAATATCATAGAATTGCATAAACGAAATACCATTTTTACCAATGGTTTTTGAAAAGAGGCTAAGCTGAAGAATTTGAATGATTATCATCAGTTTATACTAGATATTGATATTTTTTTGGTATTTTGTTGTTTTTAGTGAAATCCTTTCTAGGCCACCGAAAGGTAAAATCTTATATTTTTATCATCAATTTAATTTAATTTAATAATAATAATTTAATCACTTTTTATTTTATATAAAACATTAGGTATTCCGCGTGAATTAGGTAGTGGAAGATGTTTATTAATAGTTGTGCTATCTATCGACCCTTTTGTTATCCTTTTACAGTAATAGTCAGGAAAAATAATCAATTCAAATATAAGGCAATAGTAGAGTACCTGTATAGAAAAAGTGAAACTTGTATAGACTTGTAGAGACCACTCACGGTTCCGCTGAAATGTGGTCTTTTAAAGGGGTGTTCGTTCGATAGGGTTTCACTTTCTATGGGTACATATAAAGCAAATGAGAGGCCGATTTAAAAAAAAATTGTTTCGCACACAATCATCCCACTGGGGCGTAGCCGGTTACCTCTCTCTGTTGCAAATGGTCATTGTTGTCAGAGAAATATGTGAGTTCGAGATATTTATTTCTAAATAATGGAAGAACTACTGACTTAATTTATTACTGACCCAATGAGTCGTTCACCTCTGTCGATATCTTTGAAGGTGAGACCACTTGCTGAAACAAAAGTCCCCAAGCATACCTACTTCTCTTATTTGCCCTTGAGGTGTCCCTTTGGCGTCATTCTAGTTACCATCTCTCAGAGTTCAGGCGTCCTTTTAGAGACGAATGGCGATCTTCAATCAAATGGGTAACTTATTTTCTTCCAGAATATGCAAGGGGGAGTAGCAGGATAATTTCTCATTGTGATAATTAATTTTATCATTTTCCTTACATGGAAACCACAGAAAAACCATGTTTTATTCCCTATTGAATTTAAAATAAAGTTTTATTTCTTCAAATACAAGGCTAAATGATAGCCTGATGGCATTTCATGAAAACAGTAACATTTTGTGCCTGTAAGCGGGCAACTGAATTCCAAATAAAACTAATGCTTTAGTCATTGTAATACTTTTAGGGATATTTTATAAGAATACCTATAAAAGATATCACTTTCCCAATATTAAAATGAACAGGAGAGGGGCTGTTTGGTCCTCCTAAAAGAAGAATGAGAGTCCTCGAAATGAAATTACCGAAACATGAGTTTAAATTTCCCTGGGGAGTCAAGACGTGACAGTTCGTTGATAAGAGATATGAAATTAAATTTTCCTTCTACGCGGAAGTTATTACGCATATATTTGAGGAAACTACTGTATTTAATTTTTAGAAGGATTTTGAATGTACCGTGGGATGCAGCATGCTAATAATTTGAATAGCTTTATGGCATGCAATACACTTTTTATACATACGTAATAACACGTTATTACTTCATATTGGCTGTATGCTTTGTCAAAAACTGGGTAGCTTTATCCTATTATGTGCTCCATTGCCACGGTAGGATTACTTTCCAATTGCAGGGATTTGGCAATCCTAGTTATATTGTTGTCCTTGTTGAAGGCATGTCATTCTGCTTACGTACGCAAAAGAACAACAAATTCATTCCTTAACTTGCTTCTTTCTTGTTTCTTGATTTGCTTCTTTTCGGATGAAAACTGTCGTGTGTATCTAGCTTAGAGCGTTTGTATTTGTATTTCGGCGTTTATTTAAGCATAATACATACATTTACTATCTGGATATGTTTGCATAGCGCCGGTTAAGGAAACCACGTTGTTACTTGTTTGAGAAAAAAATTAAGAAGCAATGTTTACTCTCTAATGATGTGGTTCTTAGTTTCTGTGAACCAAAACTCTCATCCACAGATCCTATTTTCCACATTCACAATTTAGTAAGTGGAATCTACCATCAGGAATGTGCCTCAAGGGATATTGTACCTTAATCTCCACCATGTGAAAATCACCCGGCAGTGACTCGAACGCTATTTTAATTTAGGACTTACGGCCTGATTCTTACTGTTTTGGACTAAATACTTTGGGAGGTTATGGATGATCACCCATATCACAGAAGATTTATTTTGGTGCGAAGGAAACAGCGGTGCGACTCTTTGCTTTGCATCCAGTCACCTGACCGTTTCTCTGTTAAGTAGGTATCTGATTTATGAAGATTTATGAAGACATCGCAATAAACCATTCTGACTTGGTCACAATAGCTCCACATTTTCTAGCTTAAGTGGCATCACTTATCAAAAGGGTTTGCATGTATGAAGTTTTAAGCATTAAAGAATGTGTACTTTTAATCTTTTATTCTTGCTTAGTATTGATTCTCTGTACTAAACAGAGATAAATTAAAAAATAGTTTTAAAATATCTCATGTCTCAATTATTAGACAAAGAAAAAACGGGTATTTGTATAAATATTTTGAATAAAGATATAAGCTTCAGTCCATTTTTTGCGTAACTGAACGAATATTAGGAGAGAATTCCAAATAAAATAGACCATCTGTCAATTTTAATATCCTATATTCTAAAGAGAGAGATGTTTTGGCGGTTCATATTGGTTCATAATTCTAAAGTTCAACCGAGCTCAGATTGTGTAATTATAATTTGATAAAAATACTAGAAAATCTGTAATATGGAGATATCAGGTGAATCATCAGGACAGTATTTCCCGGAAAGTGGTCCTAGAACGAGGTGTGTTGAATAGATATTTTTTGACAAAAGTTTACAATTTTTCACCCAGATATTTCTTTTGACGTAAGCATTTAGCTAAATTCTAAACACTCATTCCTCAATTTTCAAGTTTAAGTCCTCAGGGTAATAAGAAGATCGTTTTTTATTAATAGATATGAGAATAAATTCGATCCCGTACCATGATTGGAGAGGCTATTCCCTTTAGTGCATCCTCTCGCAGCTACTCCTTTGTTTTTTTTAAGAAAATGAGTTCTGGGGTTATTTCATTGGTATGCCTGCCTTTTCCTTCACCCACCAAAGTTTGAGTCTCACGGAAAAGCTCGAAAACTTAGGACAAACTATTGCAATTTCCATGACCTCGAGGTAGTGTCCAAAACTTTTTTTTATTCCGGATTCCCGAGAGGTGTAACAGCGACTTTACCATATAAAAATTCTTCCTTCATATCCTTTTACTTGCTTAGGCCTCCCAACAGCCCCCCACCCCACCCTCCCACAGCCGACTCGTCGGGCCTTCATAGAGCACCTTTTTTCTTTTTTATTTGCTAGCCAATGAGAAAAAGCCCCTTTCCATTTTCTTCTGCTCGAACCCATCCTGAGCTTCATTTTACCCCTCACGCATATAGATCCATCGAATCCCGTTCCTCTGCTCCCTTCATTTGATCATCCACTCTCATCCTTTCCCCGCCTCGCTCACCCTTTCTTTCCGACTCCAAGATATCCTCTCCACCCATCTCTATGCATGCTCACGGCCTCGCCATTCCAAATTAAGTTTCCACATCAGACCCGCCAACCCCGACACTGCCCAATGCTGACGAAAGCCTCTCCTCCCACCGTCTTCCGTACCACCTCCTTCCCCCCCTCCCTGCTCCTTCCTTCCTTATATTTCTTCTCCTATTCTCCCCTTCCTCATTTCGCGTTTTGTTTTTCAATTTTCTTTAATTCCGATTCCTATGCATGGAAACGACCGCACCAAAGTCTTCTCTGAGGCGCAACCTTGCCCCGATTCTTTTAAGACTCCCTGACGCTCGCCGAAGGTTGGATATCTATAATGAGTAAATGGCGCTTAATGGGACGTGTGAACTTTAGCTTGCTTTCACAGCAATAAAATACGGCCTACTCTTAACTTGGAGTAATTATTGAGGTTACAGGTGACGGCAACTATTGTAAATCCATTGTCCTAAGTTGTATCCTTTTACAGGTTCAAACACTTCGATATTCCTGAGGACATTTTAGGAAAATTTTTAAAATTGCTTATTTCAACCGCCTAAAGAAGCTGAAATGCCGCTTTATAATATTAATCAGTCAAAATTTAGATGTTAAGGCTGATTGATTGTGATGAGAAATTATTTCTATACCTTGCAAATTCTCGAGTTCGGACTTGTTAAAATCCTAAAGTATAATATATATTATTATTTTGTATTTCAAAACTTTTGCTTTAGCTGAGATTTTGGTTCTTTTTCTCTGAGTCACCTTTTCGAAATCAATTGGCTGTGTGTCTGTCCATCTACGACATAGCTTCCTCTGTGTTCTCTGACCTGGACTAAAATTTAATATCTAGTGATATTTAAAAGATTCAAATTTCTCGGGACCCACGAGTGCCAGTTATTTTTCGTTAAACCAATTGAGTGAATGGTTTATCACATATTATTTTACTCTTCATCACGTTAATATCCTACTGGTAAACTCTTAGCATATCATTATCCCTTAGATTTTTTTCCAACTGCTCAGTTACTTGAAAATTGCCAGGTAAAATAAATTTGTCATATTTTACTGTGAATAACGCTATTATTTCAAACATCATAGATTATCTTAACTTTAAAAAAATATTATTATTATTTTTTTAAATTCAAAATTCTTAAATATATACAATAGATTCTCAATATAATTACAGGTATAGTCCTACTAAGCCTATGGCTTTTCAGCAGGTGCTGTTATTAATTAATTAATTAATTCACAACATTGATCAGTCAGAAAACATTTTAAACATTGTTAAGAAAGTAAAATGTGATAAAAATAAATAAACATACACAAAGACGCAATTAAATCATTAATTCAAATAGCATAAGTACAAAAGTTTTTTTTATTTAAACAAATATCTTCAAGTGTAAAGAAAAGTACGAGTAATATTTTTTTATTCAATTACAACATTGATCCTTTAGAAAACATTTAAAATATCGACAAAAAACCTAAAATGTAATTGAAACATGTAAAAATTCACAAAACACAATTAAACCTTTACTATTATATCATAACTACCTTAGGATAGGAACAATTTTTCATAGTAAAAAAAATGCACTACATTGATTAGTTAGGAGACTTATTTATAATTACTATATAAAATAGTAAATGGAATAAATTTAACAGAATACCATATTAAGTCAACTGCATTACTCCTGATACAATAACCATTGTTTCACTTCTTTCTTTATTGATGACATTTTGTCAGTTTCTCGAATTGACTGTGGCAATTTATTGAATATATTTGGAACAATGTACATTAATAAGCTCATACCGTGGTTGTTGTAGTATTTTGGAACAGAATATATTTTTCAATACAGCGGAGTCGAATATCATTACTCACATTTCTTTGTATTTTGAACTTGTTTTGAAAGAAATTATCAAATATTATGACGTACTGAGAAAGTTAAGTTATAGCTAATAACCCTATTTACTTATAAGTTTATTACCTATAACTGAACGTTTTCAGTACGTCATAATATGTGACAATTCCGGGAACGTATACCAATACTTAAATTGTGATTGTGTAATCGGTGGGATTAATCAAAGCAGTAATACGGTAAAATCAATTATATATGTATTATGGTCCTCAGAACTTATTTAGAGTTTTCTCTGAAAAATAGCCAAGACCTTTTAGGAACCTATATGGAAAATCATATATGAGCAACTTGTAGCAAATAACACAATTCTTCGTAATGCATAACTGAATCTCAAGAATGCCGACTGAAAAATCTGACCATTTCCTAAATGTCCACCCTCCGAGACGATGCAGTAAACATGTATCCCTGTGCTTTGATGCGTCCGTAAGTGGCAACAGAAATTGATTTATAATTTTACGGTGATTATTTATTTCACTATTTCCACAATTTTTAAAGCCATGTAAGAGAGTTTTATAGGTTTTTACGAATCAGTCGGTAACCTAATACGCATTAGAGTCCCATTAATTTTAAAATATTCAAATTGATTAGTTTTGAGACGATTGAAATAAACGAGAGAAATATCAGTGAGTTTTGCTTTGAAAATCATCCATATTTTTCTTTTGTATCTGCCAAGCCATTCTAAAAATCAAGATATAATTGTGCTGTATGGATATTCAGTTGCCGTGGGAATGAAAACCTTCCGCATAACAGCATCCTAATCAACGATGGAAATCATGGTCCATTTGCGGGGCAGGAGAAAGTACTACTCTAATCGGGCCACGGATTTTTTAAGGCCCAGGTTCTCATTATTGAGGTGCTGATTGGGTTTCATTTTTTTAAATAGTTCATTGAGCCTGGGTGACTCCCCCTTCTGCGGTCCCGTACCGTCGCATACTGATCCTCCAAATACACTCCCATAGGACATGTCACCCCTAAAACTTTTACATCTTTACACGGCTGGTGACGTACCAACCCTGCCACACGCCCATGCGGCGGCTCACGGGGTAGTATGCAGATGTAGATATCTCATCTAGCATTCTTTGGCACAACTTGGCACATTCAATGCCGGTTGTACCCCCAATATCGCTACCACTCTGTGTCCTCCAACACCTCTCTCCCATCCTACATCTACACCGTCCTACAATTTCATCCTGATACCTGCTGAAATGGATCTCACTGCCAAGCCTATAATAAATTTTGCCAAGTAAAAACAAATATTTAAATGAAAATGATTTTTATAGCCAAAGACACCTATATTGTGCGCACTTTTCTTGTCAGTCATATAGAGGTCCATTTCATTCATTTTTGCTGTAGATCGGATAAACTAAGGAAATGAACGAAGAAAATGTATGAATATGTATCTAAGAGTATGAATAATCCTAAGCAAGGTTATCTTTTTGCGACAGAACCACAATACCCTTTTTTCAGATTATATTGCAACCAGCTTGGCACTGATTTTTGAAGCCTAAATTCACAAAAAATACCTTGTATGTAACCAGCTATAATTCGTGGCATTTCTGGCAGGTAGTTATAATTTTTTATACGTCCTGAGATTTTTTCTGAAGTATTATATATTGTCTTAACTAACATTAAGCATTTCTCTGAATGGCTACGTAGGTGTACTCGAAAGTACCCGAAAACTCTCATAACTGCTTTCTTCTGCGTGAATTCTTATCGAGAAATCCTTTGGGTTACATTTGTAAACAGCTGTACGTCTCAACGGACGACTGTTTACAAATGAAACCCGGTGGAATACCCGAAAAGAATTCACGCAATGGAATTTTTAATTTGAATTCAAGTATCAAATACTTCCACGATGTGCCGTCTGAGGGTGTAAAGTTCATCTTAAAAACAATTGTTTTCACCATTGCAGTGCTGACATCTAACGCATTTCTTTGGTATTTTACGAATCTTTCACGAAAATTAACGTTTTCCAAACAGGAACTAAAAAACAAATCCCACCATCAGACAAACAAATGATCGTCCTCCATTTATTTTAGCTGCCGTTACCTTTAATAAGCAGATGAGTGATCAAAGTTCATTTATTCGCACAAAAGTGGTTACATTGATTTTCAATTCCAACCTACAATTTTAAATATGCATAAAGAAATTCCTTAGTTTCAGCACAGGATATTTCATATTCACGGTCTATTAAAGGTCAAGAAATCTTTAACTCACCCATTTAAACATCTTAGTCATTTCCATATGTTTCGCCAACATAACTTTAATCATGATCATTTTCCCGTTATTCGTAAACCATTTCCCAAACTAATTCATGATCATGTTTGTAAACTTTATGAAAGCTGAAATCATTTTAAGGTAGTTTGAGCGAATAATCATTGTACTTAGAAATCATTGAATTTGGTCTCATATTAAAGAAAGATATATGTCACCTATCCAATCATACTAAAAATTCTACCCCTCACCACTTTACTTTCCGAGATATTTGCCTTAAGATACCAATCCTTTTACATGGAAAATGGTACGTTTATGCACTCCAGAGAGACATTATTTACAAAATGAGGTATTTATAACACTTACATGTCGTCAAAAAACTAAAAGTGTGTAGTTTGTATGTTTTCTCAACTATGTGTGAAAATTAACCATTTTGTCACCGCAGTCTGTTCTTGGGTCACAAAAAACCTTCCGCTTTGAAGGAGTTTCAAACGCACCGAGTGAAAAAAAATGAGTCAAGTTAAAGATTTACTTAGATATTTTCATTTAATTACTTACAACTTCTGTCATGTAAAAATTTATAATTGCACCATTAATAATGCAATAATTAATTGATGTGTCCTACAGCTGGCGAAATTAAAACATATAATTCGAAAATGGTTTCTACTATGACTAAGAAACTATTTCGCTCGGGCTACCTTATGGGTGTTTTGGAAAATAAGTATGTTTATCTTGAAAGAGAATGAATTTTATTTTATGTGGTTTATTTTTCATCGCAACTAAAAACTTTTAGCATTCCTGAGCTAATTTACCTCAATTGTTGACTCAATAATTGTAATTTTGTCGGTTTTTACACCCAATATTGTGGAAGGTCTTTCGCTGTTGTGGCAGTGGCTGAAATGTTTTGACTCGTAAAGGGAGATAACATTTAAAAAAGTCTACTTCGAGCTGTCCAAGGGCCTTCTACTTCTTCCTCTGTCATAATTCGATATTTCTCCTCCTTTAACCCCCCTGCCCTCCAGGGTCAGACTTCTACAACTCACCCTCCTCCCTCATAACTCTTTCATGGGCGACTTTTCTTCCTCGGGTCACTCTTCCACCTCCCCCTTCCCTCCCTTACGATCCTTCCCTCCCACACACCCTCGATGCATCACTCACTCCTCGCACGCCTGACTTTTCCATTACTTCCCACCTCCACCCCTTCCCTACCCTTCCCCTAGGCTCCCCACGGCCTGCACATCCCCCCCTTCCTGCCAACACACTGCTCCCTCCACATTTACATGCATGCCTTATTCATGTTTATATTTGTGTGCCCTCGGCAGTAATTCTCTCCTCTTCCTCCCTTCTACATTTTTTCCATGTGCGCCGTGTTGTTCTTTCATCTTGCACTGCCGGTGAATCCCCTTTTCCCTCTCTGCGAGACATCCTCTGGAAAGATACGTCGCGAGTTTAGGGAAAGGCAAAGGCGGGCAGATTCACGCATTCGATCAAACCAGCTTCTAACCAGGAAATTACATTTTCGAAACTTTTTCTGTCCTTTTTCCATGCGAGAAAATTATTTTCTCTCAAAAATCCTTGTGTAACTGAAAACAAGCAATACTCAATAGCTACCATCACTCTCTAGGCTCTAAGCCTAACAGTGGTTTTGGTGTGGATAGGATATCACTACTTTGACACTGGAAGGTAGAATTTTAGAACAGCATTATATTTTGTATTGTAGGTTTAGGAAATAAAATTGTAAAGCGTGGTTCTCAGCAATATTTTATCAATTGCATTGATATGATATTTAGTCGTCAATTAACATTGGGTCCCGTAGGCATTGGAAATGTGTCTATGAGTATAGAGCAAGCGATTTAATGCTACCATTATTATTCATTTAGTATTACAGGCGTATTTTCCTATATTAATTCGTAATAAATGCAATCCCAATGGATCAGCCGAATTACCTCTGGGAAACAGGGAAAATAGCTGAATGCCAAGTGGTGAGATTTCCTCTTTACCGTTACGAGTGTCATGTTGAATTGCGCTGTCGAGGGAACAAAAAAAAGTACGCGACAGAAGGTATGCGCGCCACTCCATTTTGCTGCGGAAATTGTTTTTCGACGGAAGTAGCAGAGGGCGCACGAGGGAGGAGAGCAGATGTCGCTCTTCAAATGGGTGCAAAAAAGAAAGGGGTGAGAGGGGGAGGTGGGCGGGAAGGGTGGCAGGGGGTGAAAAGGGAGGAGGTGCAGTTTGGCGCGGGTCGCACGCTCGCTGCAGTCGCCGATCGCGTGGGAGAGAGGGTCGTCGGCGAATGAAAGAAAAACAGAAGAGGACGAGGGGGCGCGCGAGTTTTATCGCCTATCACTCGCTTTTGTGTTCAATCGAGTCAGTCACGAGCTGAGGGGATTTTCCACCGGGGAGAAACTTTGATTAATCCGCGAAGCATTTTTCAACGGGATATACTTCCATTCGCCTTGAACGGTGTCAAACGTTTGCTTCTCCCCTTCTTCCTTCCTCTCTCGTTATTTGCCGCGCATCAGTCGACTGGCCCTCCCTCTAGGGGTTTTCTCTTCGTGCACCATCTCTCGGAACTACTTAACTATAAACAATTAAAAATGAAACACTAAAATATATCATGTTTTGAGGCTATTGCTCAATATCTGAATCTTAGTATTAATTACAAAAAAGGGTAAGGAGTCATAACTCCCAAAATATTCCTCCCAATCCAAAACTCCCAATTATTTCTTTTTCCCAAAATGCAAAACTCCCAATACATCATATCTCACAAAATACGAAACTCCCAAACTATATAAAATGTTTTTTCCTCTATGTATCTTCCATTGCTACGTTCACTTGATTATAGTTTGTTTGTTTATTTATACCATAACCATGGCCGAAATTATTGTTAAAGATAATCACGTATATTTACACATCGACGGTTTTTTGTATTTAAAATAAGTGCAGGAATATTGTTTTTTGGAGGTGTCTAGAGTATCCCGCATGCAACGCTCGAGTGAACTCAACTACAGCTGGTCCTGGAGTAAAAATTAAAAAGCAATCCTCTGAACACTTGCATGCTTCAGATAGAGAAGCAGTTAGTGCTTTGAATGTAATTCTCTCCATCAAGCAAAAAGCAGAAGAACATCAAGGAGCTCTGCCAGCGCAAATTATGAGAACCCTTCAAGGTGTTCCAGCTGGAGTTCTGTCTCAACTTCCTGATAGAGCCAGCATTAGTAAAATGATACAGAGGCAGTGTTTAGGGATCTTTCTGTCGCACCACGTACGATAGCAGACTTGGAAGACATACCAGGAAAATTCAAGACATCCAGTAGAGGTGAACATTTTTTTATATACGATTCATACGAGGATCCAAATTACAATTTACAATGCGGTCGAATCATAATTTGTGGCACGCGGGAAAATTTTAGACGACTCATGAGAGCTCGTGCATGGTTCCTGGACGGCAATATTAAATAAAGAAAATTCGGGCACCCAAGCTGCGACGCATCGAGGATCGCTTATATAATATTGTTTTTAAGTACGAAACATGCAAAAATTATGACGAAATCCTAGATTACTGACGAGCCATTGGTTCAAATTTGACTTTCTGAATTACTTAATACAATAAATACTTGATACAAAAAATTTTGGAATTTTCAGTTTTGGGATTTCAGTATTTTGGGAAATTTTGTTTTTTGGGAATTTTAGTAGCTAGGAGTAAGTGACTGGGAATTTTGTATTGGGAGAAATGTTTTGGGAGTTATGATCCCCAATCCAAAAAAGTATTACTCTCGCCTGTTTTTTATATCTAGTTCTATCTGCAAAAGTTTCCAGCATCAACATTCGTAGTGAGAAGAGACCTCTCTTTGTATGGATTGCAAAACTCTGCACGAATAAATGTTTTGAGAGCGTTATGTGAAGTTCAACTAGAATTGGCTACTATCCCCAGGGATGCGTTTATCGTTTCCCCGGGGATAGTAGCATTACCGTTTGACATGGCTACTATGGATCAGATAAAAGTTCTTACACTACGGGGATGTACCAAAGAACTGCTTTCAGTAGGTTTCCATGAGGCTGATGAAGAATTTCTTCCTCTTCAATATGGTAAAGGAATTTTCCCTACAGTTTGCTTTATAGCATATAGTATTAATCTCCCAGGGAATCTATTTTATTTGCTTTTGTATAGAAAAAATTCCGGGAAAATTGTTCCGCAAAATTTTAATCGAAAGAGTGAGGAATATTACTTCTGAAAGAATATGGGGTGAGCAGTGTGGGTTTATGCCTGGGAGAGGATGTAGTGACCAGCTTTTTGCGCTTCAGCAAGTGATAGGAAAATGTATGCGCGTCCGAAAGAAAGTGTATTGTGCGTTTGTTGATTTAGAATAGGCATATGACAGGATAAATTGAGAGAAGTTTTGGAAGGTTTTGAAGGACTACAGAGTGTTTGGGCAGTTATTGAATACTATGTAGGCGATGAATGATAATAGTAAGGCAAGAGTGAGAGTTAACAGGATTCTGAATGATTGGTTTGCAATAAAACAGGGTATAAAGCCATAATGCGTAATGTCACCATGGCTGTTTAATGCATTTATGGATAAATTTGTTAGAGATGCATGTAGTGAAAACAACGGATTCTTGATTGAAAATGTAAACGTGCGAGTTCTCCTACATGCGGATTATTCTGTTTTGATCTCACAGAGCCTAGAGGGACTACAGAAGTTCCAAGATAAGTTTTGTGAATCAACAGAATAAATGGAATTGAGGGTAAATGCGTGCAAGACTAAAGTAGTAGTTTTTGATAAGGAAAATGGGTAGAATAATTGTATGAAGAGGGTGAATGGTGAAGTAATTCAACAAGTGGATAATTTGTGTATTCAGGTAAGATGTTTGCGAAAGATGGACGGATAGATGAGGAGATAAAGAGACGTGCGAATGCTGGAAGGAAAGTAGTAGGTAGCATGTGGAGCATATCAAGGAATGAGTGCCTCTCTAAAGAAGCAAAAATCGCCGTGTACAAAAGTGTACTTCTCCCCACTTTGTTGTATGGTAGGGAAACATGGGTATGTTAGGATAGACATAAGAGGAGACTAAACGCCGTGGATATGAGTTATCTGAGGAGTGTTTGCGGCAAAAGTAGGATGGATAGGGTCAGGAATGAGTGGGTAATAAATGAATGTGGGCTAGATACTCCAGTAATGGACATATATGAAAGGAGTGTGCTTCGTTGGTTTGGCCATGTTGAGAGAATGGATGAGAGTCGAATAAATAAACAGATATATAAGAGTATACATACATACCAATCACGCCGCGGCGTTTTTATACGTAGGTACATAAAAATCATGCCACGGCGTGATTGGTATGTATGTATAGAAACGAGTTGTGGATGAATGATTTGGATGTTTCGATTTTCAATGTTTCAACAAAACTGCAAACAGAGTTGTTATAATTATTACTTGACTTAATTATATATTTAATTTTTCATATTTATTTACTTTCAGCTTATCTCGAAATTCGTGTCCTTTTTTCCACGCTTTAAGTTAATTGCACATATTTCATAAGCACTTTACTGTCTTAATCCGTGCCAATAAGAAATGTAAGAAATTTGATATAACATTCTTATTTTTACGTAGATTCAATAAGGTTAAAATTGCCCTTCCTGTAGCATCTAACATGCTTTAGCCATGTATTTTTCAATAACTTGTATCAGACTTAAAATATAATCCTTTTTTTATTGTAATTGAAACCTTTAGTCTCTCAATATAGATTTTTCCTAAATTATTTTCTGGTGAAAATATTCTTCTGATAACTATTTAAGATATCTATTTAAAAATTGAGTGCTCTTTCTTTGGTTTAAATTTCAGCGACACTGCCATAGTTATCGTGGTTAACGGCTTACTTCGCCATTCTCTCCGCTCTGTTTTGAAATATTGAAAGAAATTTCAAGAGGAAAAAGCGGATGCGGTGAGTAAGGTCTCGATGAAATATGCACTTGTCATTAAGTGATTGAATACTTAATGAAGTTTACGCATTCGGCATCGAAAGATCCATTCAAAGCACCCACGTTGGGTTTGCAGGAAGAATGATGCGGCTGAGAGGGGAATCAAAGCACTATATAAATACAGAAGGGGAAAATGAACAGTTGCGTATTGCTGTAGGGCAAAATCTATTCCATAAACACGCGGGTTATTCTGTTTAAAGATTATTTTTGCAGTACACTATAACTCAAATCCTACACTATTAGCCTTGTGCCCGAGAATTAATTTTGAAGCAACAGCTCCTTCACTTATTCCTTATTCATCCTGCGATATGACTTTTCATGAGTTTTCATGACTTTTCATGAGCAAGAGTTGAATATTTATGTGAATGGAGAACTCCTGAAGCAGGTAAAACGATTCAAGTACCTGGGAACTGAAATGACGGAGGATTGGAAGAGTGAAATAGAAATAAGAAGAAGAATTGGTATGGCTAAGGAGGCGTTAAGGAAGAAAAAAACTATACTAACTAGTAAAATGGAGCTGGAACTGAAGAACAGAATCGTCTAGTGTTTTTTTTGGAGTGTGTTTTTGTATGGTGGGGAAACATGGACGATGACAGAAAAGGATAGACCAAGGATAGAGTTTAGAAATATGGATTTGGAGAAAGTCCTTAAAATCAAGTGGTGTGATAGGGTTAGGAATGAAGAGGTGTTGGAGAGAATAAAAGAAGGAAGAAAGCTCTTAAAGACCATTGAAGATAGGAAGAAGAGCTGGATGGGACATGTACTGAGAAGGAAATGTTTGCTACGAGATGTACTGGAAGGAATGGAGGATGGAAACCGCAAAAGGGGAAGAAAGAAATGAAAGATGATTGATGACCTGAGGGATGGAGGGAGTTACATAGAGTTGAAGAGGAGAGCACAGTACAGAGAGTATGGAGGTACCAAGGACTTGCGAAAGCAGACAGCTAATGAGGATGATACTCTAAAAGTATCTTAATATAGTTATAGGGGACTGAAATGATATTTCCCAAATCGCTTTCCTGCCATGAAAAATTCATGGGATGTATGATTTAATGTTACATTTTTGCGGACTAATTCGAGGAAAGTCTAGTTCTAAGTTCTACTAAGTAAAATATTTAGTACCTAACTCTCATAAATAGCCTTATCTTTGAAATTAATTCTAGCGGTTAATAATGTAGAGAGGGCATATTGTTCACTCTAGCTCCACCTGTTTATATTAAGTTATATGATTCCTCTGCTTTTCATAATGGTATTGTACGACATTGTTGCTTTTCTCTCTCTCTCTCTCTACTTCAAATTTTATACTGTGGTAGCCAATTCTGATCACAATATGGAGGATCCATTTTCTCATATTCAAAGTGTCTTCATCCTCTGATATTCTCTACTGATTAGAGCTTCAATCTTGCAGTAGAGCTGCTCCAGGAATATTTTTCACTTCCTCACCTTGTTCTCATTTCCAATAAGATATTAATATTATACCTGCCAGCGATCCATAGCTTATCTCTTTAATTTGTTCAAAACTAAACTTACACTTCATCATGGCCAATCTACGGCATTCGTCAAAATCCTCGCCATAGTGGCTATTCTATATGCACATCTACGTAATACCCTGCGAGCCGCCACATGGGAGTGTGGAAGGGTGGTGTTAGGTCACCAGCCGTGTAAAGATGTAAGGTTACCTGACTTGAAAAGATATTTACTTGATTTTCAAATCTCTCTCTGACTTGCGTATCAATCAATTTGAAATTTCCTTCTACCTCTTAGAATTTTCCACATGTATTTTCTACTCGGGTGATTGCCAAATTCTGTCTGTGATGGCAAGACTATTTTGCGCGTAGAACTCAACCAATCTCTCTTCAATTCCATTCCGTCATTTCAAACTAAATTTCCCTCTTGTCTAACCTTCTTGGCCTTCCAAGAATAATTAAGTGTTCATCCTTCTTAACATTCCTAATCACATCGTCTTTTCCGTCGTTAAATATCTTTTGCATTGCCATCTTCGTAATCTGAAAAAGCCATACTATCTTATACTACTACGGTGTACTTAAGGTTTGCCTCTAATCTAAATATAATTATCCTATCACATAAGATAGCTATCCACTCGCACTCAGCTATTTTTCCGGAGTATTATACCAATATTACGTTTCCATTCGCAAATTTAGCACGGATAATGATAACTATCGTTTCAGAATTATCCATCTTCGAACCATATTATTCCAATGATGCCTAAAAAATTCAGACCCTTTCTTCTTAACTCTATTTCTACGTGTCTAAGTCACATTCAGCCATTAAGCAATAACACAATCCGGCTATCAATTTTGAAATGCGGCTCATCTTTCTTGACTGAAATAGCCTCTCAAGTAGTCCTCTCCTGAAGATGCGAATGAGGGTATAGATTACCTTCAGAATGTTTTTCTCGGGAAAACTCTACGATAACTTTTATAATAAAACATAGAAGAGAACTGTTTGAAGAGCCGCTACTCCTCGGGGCTTCCTCCTCCCGGTTACTGGCAGCATATTAGTTGGTTGAGGCAAATCGCCAAGCCAATACATCTTCATGGGTTTTCGTAGCATTCAAGAATATATATATGTATTATGGATTGTTATCTCGTCACCAAAACCTGTTGTCCAGAATTCCGAAAAACAAACAAAATTTGGAAAGTGGTGCCACCTAGTGATGAAAGACGTAAGTTCAAATGTAAATACAGTCGATAGTTTGTAAATATACACGTCTTACTGGTTTTACCATGAATATATATGGCTTTTACTTTCAGGTAATCATAGTGCAGTGGATAAAAAAATGTAGTACAGCACGCGGGACGTAATTATACACTTTTTTATATCGTTCGGTCTACAGATACCTCATTCATCTCCAAATTTACCTAATTACACAAATGCACAATTAACTTCTTAGCACTTCGTGAATATCACTATACGGAAATTTAATAATAATGCGAGGTGACTTCATGAGTATTCCAAATGGCCATCACTGCAGTGTAGGTAAAAAGGACTGCGCTTACCACCACCTTGAACAGGTTCTTTTTTTTTCAATCCAAGTCTTCTGGTCCTCGTAGGCGCATACCCTGTTTTGCAGCCTAGTACGAGGCAAGTTCTGTTTAAACAAGGCATTATAAATTCTTTATGTAAGCCGAACGGGCTAAATTCAAGTTATTATTCAAAGCATCAAGAAATTCATATCTCATCGATCGTTATTAAATATTCACCATAGTCTCACGTTATCAACAATTAACTACATCTATTTACAATAACAACTGAAATACTCTAATCGAAGTGGCGCCAAGGACTAGGTGAACTAAAGGTGGAAATTTAGGCAAAAAGTAGCCTAGGCAACAATTCCAAGCATCTAAATCTATAATATATGTGGACCCCAGAAGTCAAGGGGTCTAAGTGACATTTTTGTAAAAAATAAGTTAGGTACAGGAATGGGATGTGAAAATATAAATCTTTTAGGTGGTAAAGGGATCCAAGTGATTTTCTTGACAGGTGCTGCTATCTAGGGTAATGGCTCTTAACTACTTAGTGGGTTGTACCAAACATTTTCGACTTTGACTTAAGTTTTCTCTAAACAATGGTTTTGTTATTTAGACCCCTTGACTTCTGGGGTCCTCATATATTTATGGTAGCATTGCAGAGCCGTTTTACCCAACGGTGGACCACAAAGCCCTCTAGATACTACCAATTTTTGCTCACAACTACTTATTTATCGAGTAAACTTATCTATTTTGCAGCTAGCCTCTACATCTTTTGGTCAAATCACCATCTGCAGTATGATGGACAGACTGGGAAACTATAAGCTAGCCACAAGACTGTTAGTGACGCTCTAGCATCTGACGTTAAAGGCGAAATGGGATAGCCTCTATCACCATAAAATAGCAGTATGAACGGCGGTTTTAGGAAGAAAACTCTCCTTTCACAATTTATTGATTCATTTTGTTCCATTCCTGCGGCATTAACAGACGATTTAACCCACATGACTCACTGGTAATAAATGATCGGGAAGTCCCTTTCATGGATATGATATAAATGGAGGGTTCAGTCATCGAGGTACAAGCTACTGGATGGAATCCAGAATATAAATTCTGAAGGTAAAGAAAACGATCTTCGATGCGACTGTCGATGAAAATTTATAATTTTCCTTGTAGTCGAAGGTTTCCTGAATTTTGGCATAATATTTTGAAAATGACGACCACATCAAACACAGTTAGATGTTAAATGGAAAGATAGGATGTTTTCGTCAATGTGTAATCATATAAACAAAAATTAAGAAATAATTGACCAGTCCAAACCAAAGAAAAAGGTGGTGAATGGGGAGTATGAACTAAAATCTCACGGAAAAAGGGAATGAGATGGTTCAAAAGAGAGGGACAGCAGTCGGAAAGCCATTGTATTGAACGGAATATGATAATGGGTATTCATATGAATCACACACTTTGAGGACTATTAAAACAGAATATTACACACAAAAAGCACAAAAATTCGTTTGAATACTGAGAATGATGCATCAGCATTACATTTAACATAATCGTTCATTTTGTCGAAAAAGTAATATGAACCAATAGAATTGTAAATAAACATTTCTGTATTACGAAATTATGTGCCATTTCATTTTATGAAAGCTGTTACAGCTATAATAGAAATTAAATTCATGCAGCCGTGCTATGAACCAGACCTCTAAAAACACAACTTTTACATTGAACATTGGATTCGAAAAAGTTTTACCGACCAAAAAACCTTTCTAATCATGCAATTCGTAGATGCACATACGAACCGACAGTTTGTTTTATTGAGTGTGACACAAGGCCAAATAAATCTTTTTATTTGCGTGATTTAAAATTAATGACATGTGAAAATTAATCTTAATCCCTTATCTAACTTAAAATAAGAAGAAAGCCAAGTGTACCTCAGGGATATTTCACTTGGATGATTTTATTATATAAAAATATGATTAATTGACTCCAGCCTTTATTAAAAATTAAAATAAACCTTTTTTAGAAAAAGAAGTTTCGAAATCTTTGTTTTATATGATATCCTACAGATTGTGTTGATTTAAGGGACAAGCAATCTAAGATAAATTTCATTTAACGCTTGACAAAGCCATCTAAACTTCGTTTATTTAAAATATGTAGTTTCTCTTGGACTATCTAGTCCTGAATTCCACATGAGAAATAGCAAAATTTTACAATATTATGATAATTTTTAAAATATGCTCAAGGCCAACAGTTAGTTGATTGTTAAGGGGTGCTTATATAGGATTTGACGGAGTAAAAACAGTGGAGGAAATAGAACTGACTCCAGAATATCATTCAGTACAATCTCTCTCTGATTCATAAGATTGACATACTTAAAAAAGATACAAATTCTATGGATTACGTGAAACACTTTAGAAAATATGCAGTCCTAAGGATTATTGACTTAGAGCTGAATATCTTGCCTGGAATGGGTAAGAAACTCTCGTCTTCAAAGAAAAATCAACACTGGAAATGACTTTGATGGCCATGCATCATCACCTAATATAATCCCCCGGAGGCCAAGGCCAAAAGAATAAAAGTCGTTGCAAGTGTTACATTTTGACTTAAAATAGTACAAAACTGTCAAATAAATTGAATTTAAACGAGTTTATCTACATTTTAATAAAATTTGTTACACATAGAAGTTCAGGAGGTGATTATTCTGCAAAGGGTTTCTCAAATCCAACTCGCAGAACAATGTTATACTTTAAAATCATGGTGTTCTATAAAGCAACATTTTCTAAGCCGGGGATCGGGTTGGTGTGGTGGCTGAAGTACTAGTAAACCATACAGGCAGCCAGGGTTCAAATCCATGTAGAGGAGGATATTTTTCAGAGAAATTCCCGATCCCTACTTGGATGTCTCGTGGAAGGCACTTCAAGTACAGTACTCCGTCCGTCGGATGAGACGTTAAACTTTGGTCCCCTTGGCTCTTTTCGTAAAGAGCAGGCTAATGCTGACGCCGAGCTTCCATCCACCCTTCCCTTACCTGTCCCCTATGGCGCAAATGACCTTAGATGTCGGTCGCCTCCCCAATATCCAACCTAATTTGCTAAGCCATTATCAGTTTACAGAACATGCAATTGTGTCGGGGATAATACATTTTAATTACTCAAACATTTCTAAGAAACTTTCCGTGGAAAATTACTTCTATCCGATGATTGATCTAGTAAATAATTTCCCATTATTTCTTTAACATCGTTATCGTGTGCATTAAAAATGTCAAATGCAAAAAAAAATTAAGTATGAAATTGAATTTGATGTTTCAATTACAAAAGGACTAGGTGAGTTCTAAGCGGTATATTTTGTGGTCATTAGAGAAAAAATATTTTTCATGATGAAATAACTCTCTCTCACCTCGTATTTTAGGATAACCTTCCTCCGCTTATTTTGGCGCACAGTAATTATTTATGCATGCAAATTAATCACTAATATGGTGTTTAATTCTAATTAAGCATCAGCTGTTGGCAAAATAAGAATTTAACGGATAAATTTTACTCAAAGACTAACCAGGCCAGAAGGGGACACCATCCTTTAGTATTTAAGGTAATTTACGAATTTTGAGCTAGTTTCCTCCCAAAATATGAAGCCAAAATGGATACACAAAAACTAATTGTTGTTGTGTATAAATGACAACATTGGAAGGAATATATAGATACTTTTCCACCAAAAGATGGGCAACAACAAACTTGGAAGCCCAATGGAGCCACGTTATGAAATTCTATACGTAATTTCTCCATTAAATAGCATGTTAGCGTGGCGTAGTGGTTAGCGTATGTTTATGCCATGGGCATGGTTGCAGGGTCGGATCCATCGAGCGGCTTTTATTTTTCGCTGCTCAAATTCTTCATCCTACCAGTTTATTTCAGTTTTTCTGATTTCTACATAAGACTCCTGAAAATTGACACTTTAGATTCATAAATCAATTGAAAGAGTTTGAGCATGGTTATGCTCAAACTCTTTCAATTGATTCAACTCATGAGTTAGTGCATGCTTGAATTATTCCATCGAATGCAATAATTGCAACTTTACTATATTTCTAGGTCTGACAGATGCGATAAAATAAGAGAGATACTCTTCCGAAAAGATATGTACAAAAATCGTTCTTTCCGTGCACAATAAGCAACCGCAATAAAAACTGAGCTCCTCTAAATACACTCCCATAATACATGTCACCATTTCACCTCCGAAACTTTTACATCTTTACACGGCTGGTGTCCTACCACCCCTTGCCACAGGCCCACGCGGCGGCTCGCGGTGTAGTTTTTAGATGTAGATGTACTAAAGTCAAACGGGAGGCCTCAGGCCGGCAATTTAAACAAATTCTGAAGTACCATAGTTTTGCCTATTATCGGCAAACGATGTATTGCATTATCTCATTTATAATTGGAAATAATTGTGGATCAAGTTGTCTATGCCCAAGTTTGAATTATGAAGTCGTAAACATTGTTACCATTTTCCTGGGGTTGAATGGGAGGCGTAAAGTCAAAAGTCCAAACGAATTCTAATGTTGTAATGTTTGAATTATGGAGTCGGAACCATTGTTTACCACTTTCCTGGAGTCAAACGGGAGGCGTCAGACCAAAAGTCCAAATGAATCTCAAAGCCGCTTAGTATTGTTTGTTAGCTCAAATATTTTCATGGCATTATCAGAATTATTCTGGGAAATATACGTTGATCTTTGTCCCTATGACCATCATTGAATTAGGGAGTCGAAACCATTGCTTACCACTTTCCTGGAGTCACACAGGAAGTGTCCGACTAAAAGTTCAAATAAGTCTTAAAGCCGCTTAGTATTGTCTGTCAGCACAAAATATTTCATGGCACAACCTCAATTATATAGGGAAATATATGTGGATCTTTGTCTCCATGTCACCCATTGATTTCTATGCAGAATTTGAACTCCGCCAAAAATTAGATCCAAGATGGCGGATTACATTGGACAAGTGCGTGTCATGACCTGGGTATAGGTACCTTGCTTTTACGTGACATCTATCGGAAGTTTTCTTTTGTTTTGAGCCATTTCTCTTTCGGTTTCTGGTGATATGGGAGATAGAGAACGTCTCACCGACTAAGACGCCAAGTACTCCCAGCCATAGAAGACAACGTGGGTAAGTCATAAATTGCGCAAGGCCATTTTAATTACTTAAATACAGCCCACTATTTCGAGTTCCGGTTTTCGTTTCTTTCTCTCATGTTTCTCCCATTCGCGGGTGGAAAGAGAGAACATATTATGGTCTTTCGGGCCGGATCACGTGGTCTTGCAATAAATTGTGTGCGGCATACTTATCTTGGGAAAGATATCTTATGCTATGCAGTTTTTATGTCTTCTTATCTTATAGTACTTATAGTTTTAAATCTTATTGTAAACTTACATTACATCCTGCGCTGTGAACTATGATATCTAGGGTGTGTCTTACAATTCGTGTGTCTTGCAAGTTATAGATATTCTTGTGTCAATATTATTCAATGCCATAGGGTTGGTTCTTGACTCACGTTATCATGGGTTCTGACGACGAAAGGCAAGCTGATCATCGTGCTGCAAGCGATTCTTGTGCTGGTCGTGTGTTGAAACGGCACTATAGTATCACTATGAATAGGCGCGATACCATTGTTAGAACTATCGAGCTGCAGTGCCTAATGTCAATGAAAGATTTAGCAACAGAGAAGAAATTATCCATCTTCTTAAGTAGATATTCGAATCTGCAAGATGATTTTAAATCGTTTCTCGCTATGACGAACGAGTTTAACGAGTTGGAATTTGATTTCTATTTAGACGTGGGAGCGTCTGAACTTGACTAGGAGGAACGCGTAGAATGCCACTATCATAAAATCAACGCGGAGTCGAGTAGCTAAATGAGCTCCTTAAACCTCTCGGGAAGGTCAATCTTTGTCACCTCCCTCACCACGCCTACCGAATATTAGTATTCCTATTTTCGATGGGAACCTGGCCAATTTCAAGCAAATTTTTGATGTATTTACGAACTTGATTGACTCGAATCAAAGTTTAATTGATAAAGAGAAGTATCATTATCTTTTATCTAGCGTAAAGGGTCAGGCGTTAGCTTTAGTTTCAAAGTCTACCTATCAATTCAGATAACTAGGTAATTGCTTGGCAGATATTTGTCAAACAGCATGAAATTAAAAGGTTGATTGCTTTTCATTATCAGGATAAATTATTCAATATTCGTGTTAATAGTGAGTCAGCTGATGCTGTGCAAAACTTTTTCGACGTTTTTTTGGAAAATGTTAATGCCTGGAACGCGATGAAAATTCAGAATTTGTCAGAGTTTATTTTGTTTTATATTTCGGCGAAATCTCTGGACAAATCTGTCAAAAGACAGTTTGAAATCGAAAACCATGGCGTTGATTTCCCTTCAATAGAACGTCTCATAGAATTCGGACGTAAATATGTCAACATTCTGAGGACATCTGGTTGTAAGCAAATTAAATTTGATCCCGTAAAGGGTTCCTCTCTCAAAGGACAACATTAATTGCTACGTCTCAACTTGATCGCGTTAGTAGGGTTAAATGTTAGCTTTGTGATACGCAACATAGACTTTATCAATGCTCACAATCTAATGCTTTCGATGCATTAAAAAGGAGGGACTTCATCAAATCTAAAGGGATTTGTTTTAATTGTTTAGCCAGTGTTCACAAGTCCATATAGTGTACGTCTAAGTACAGGTGTAGGTACTGCTCTCGTAGGCCCCATTCACTCTTATGCATGAAAGAGAATTTAGTTCAAGGTTCAAAATCTAAGTCTGATGAAGTCAGTGAAGTAACGAAGCTTGCGCATAGCAGTGATACTTCAAGAGATTTGTCTAAGGAGGCTCAAATTTCTACCCAGATAAATAATTCCGTAGTAAACTCGATGTCTTGTGTGACAGATTCGAATGCTCAGCCGGACGCCGATCTTTTAGGCACCGCTTCGTACTAGTTCAGGCATTTTATGGAACCGTTGAACCTTTAAGGATGACAATTTATCCAGCATCAGAGGCTAGTTTCATAACAACCGATAGCCAACAAAGATTAGGGCTGTTTCGAAGAAAAATGAGCGTTCATTGCTTAGGATTATCAGGTACTCCTGTATGTTCCGCCCACGGTGTCACTTCATTTGTAATAAGGCCCCGTAATAATGGCAAAGAAATTCAGCTATCTGCAATCGTCATTCCTAAAATTACCTCTAGGCAGCCTTCTTTTATTATACCTGATTCAGTTCGTGAAAACTCCTCTTCATTGGATCTGGCAGATCCTAGTTTTTACAAATCAGGGCCAATTGATTTCTTGCTTGGTGCTGATTTATACTCTGAAATTATTACTGAAGGTCCCATACTTCGACAAGAAGGTCTTGCGCGTGCATGGCCGTCAGTTTATGGATATATTCTTTTGGGCCCAATCGCAATGAGAATATCGATCCACATTTCGAACATTACATTTGGAACTGTCATCGCTTGTTTAACACTGCTGAAAATGCTTTGAGCGCTTCCTTGTAAAAGTTTTTGAGCGCTGAGGAATTTCCTTCCATTAATAATATTGCACCTAAGGATAGAAATGCTGAAGAACAATTCAAAACCTTACATTATCAAAATTCTGATGGGAGTTACGTTGTACTTATGCTATTAAGAGACTCTGATTTCTTATTGCCTTTCGGGGGTACCCAAATGCAAGCTATTAATAGATTTACTAAGTTAGAGCGTAAATTGAAACAGTATCCTGAAAAATATATTGAATATACAGCCTTCTTGAAGGAATATCTAAATCCAGGACATATAACACCTGATGAATGTGGATCGGGGAAATACTATACACAATATCATAGGGTGATGAAACCTTTCAGCAGCACTACCAAAGTTCGATTAGTATTTGATGAGTCATCCAAGGCCAGCTCAGGCAAGTCACTGAACGACTATCTCGTACAGAGACCCAGGTTACAACAAGATATTTCAGATTTGATCACTAGATTTCGCTTATATCCGGTGGCACTAGTGGCGGATATTTGCAAAATGTACCGGGTGATTCACTTACTGCCTCAGCACAGTGATTATCAACGTATTATTTGGCGATCATCCGACAATGAATCCCTTCAGGAGTAGGTAGAGACTAAATACAGTGACCTATGGGCTCACTTCATCCCCTCATCTAGCAATTCGTACCTTCAAGCAATAATCTAAAGATGAAGTTGAGAATTTCCTGCTATCGTGTTCTATCCTATCACGAGAATTCTGTGTGGATGATCTGTTGACGGGCGCATCGAGTGAACCTGCAGCTATTGAGCTAATTAAAGAGTTGAAAAGGTGATTGCAGTCTGGTGGAGTTCAACTCAGAAAAAGGTCTTCAAATATCTCTGAAGTGTTACAGAACTTGCCTATTGAGTTATATCAATCTGATATATATTTCAGGCTTGAGGGTGACGAACTGATGAAGGTATTAGGAGTTCATCGGGAACCTAATTCAGACACTTTCTCGTATCATATCAATATATATGAGACATCTTCGACCAAGAGAGGTATCCTTTCAACTATCGCAAAATTGTTTGAACCTCTTGGATGGATATCTCCTGCAGTTTTCTGGGATAAGTTTTTGATGCAGGAATTATGGAAGCTTAACCTAAGTTGGGATGATCCTGTACCGCCTCATCTGCATAATGTATGGGGCAATTTTATCAATCATCTTCCAGCTTTGTCAAACATAAAACTGAAACGATTTGTAGCTGAAAATTTATCAGGGGACATTAATGGAGAGTATGATCTGTTGGGGTTCTGTGATGCCTCGGAGAAAGGATATGCAGCAGTCGTTTACTTACGTAGTGGGGACCTCGACAAGCAAGGCCAAGTATCCTCACTCGTGGCCAAAACGAGAGTAGCACCAATTAAAACCGTCTCGATTCCACGATTGGAGCTTCTTGGTGCTGTGTTGTTATCGGGATTGATTGAGATTGTTTTTTTAATCTTTATCAACAGAGGTGATAAACGTGGAGAAGGTGCAAAGAAAAGCGGCTAGGTATGTTCTAGGGAAACTCAATAAAACAGAGAGCGTAACAGAAATGCTTAGAGCACTGGGATGGGAGATTTTACAGGTGAAGATAAAAAGGAACAGGCTATGTGGGATGTACAAAAAAGTGAGTGAGGAAAAAGCATGGCATGAATTTGCGAAGGGTATAATAAGGCCAAACTTTATGGGAAAAAATGATCACCAGTTCAAGATAAAGTGCCGATCACAAAGGACAAATATAAAACAATTCTCCTTCTTGAACAGGACCATACGGGACTGAAACGACCTACCAGCTAAAATATTTGGGCCCTTCCCAAAAAATTACGTACTTTAAAAAATAGGTTAAAGAAGTAGAAGGTTTCAAGGTTTAGTCTTTTACTCGGCTGTTACCACTTGGCCAATGGCCTACTTGTAACTTTTTAATTGTAATAATAATAAAGCAATGTATCACTATATTCTCTGTCTACGCATGGAGTGAGTCTAGCATAGTATTATCTTGGCTTAAAACACCTCAGAATCTCCTGAAAACATGTGTGTGCCATAGGGTATTGCGTATTAATGATTCTCCAGTTAAAGTAACTTGGAATCAAATATCAACAAAATGTAACCCCGCGGATTTTGCAAGTCGTGGTCTTTTGCCCTCACAGCTATTCATTTCCGGTGTACTCATATGAGACTCTGCTTCAACAATGCCGTTAGTCATCAGAGGGGCAATCAGACCAATCCGGACGGTTCAGCTAATACCAAATTTTTTCTATTTTTCTAGTGTTATGTCCATGGTGTTACGAATCGGAAAGGAGAACAAATAGCTAAATAAAATAATAAGAAAGTATATGATTTTCCCCCGACATTTGACGTTTGTCTGGACATTCTACTTCAAGTATTTCTAACTTAATTATGCAAAACGCTTTTTCATTTCAACGCTTATTCTCTCTGTGATAGATTACTGCTGTCTTGTTTACAATGACCTAAACGAAGAAGATAATCTCCAACTCAACCGAGCCTTAAACTCCTGCCTTAGGTTCATTTTTGATCTTCGCAGGGACGTCCGCATTACGCCGTATTATAAACAACTAAGGTGGCTCAATGTGAAATCCCGTAGATAGTACTTTCTGGGGTCTTTTTTGTTTGTTCTGTTTAAAAATAAATCACCAAAGTTCCTGTATGATTTGTTCCTCAGTTGTTCCTCAGTTTCTACAATATCCACTAGGTCTGATCCCAATCAGTTTTATTTCCCAGGTCATCGCACTACTGCTTATAATAGATCAATTCTTATAACAGCTTGCCAAGTATAGAACAATATACTTACTCAAATTAAAAATTGCACATCTGCTGAAACATTTAAAACAAAATACCATGATTACTTATTTCCCCGGGAATAACATTTTTTACTTTCTTTTTTTGTCAAATTTGTCTTCATGTTATTATGGTTTCTTTGTTAATGTAAAATTTTGTTATCTGTAAAGTATTGAACACTTAAGTTTTTGTGCTGTGATAGATATCATAATTTTTTTTGTAATAATTTGAGCCAGTAAAATGTAACACTATATATTTTTTCTTATGAATATTTTTCCTGAACTATAAATGCTTTTCTTTCTTTTCAAAAGAAAAAAGGACTGCACGCGAATAAAGTGAACTCAGTGCGTATGTTTCCTCATGGTAATGGGAATTTGCGGGAGGACAGACCGAGAAATTTTTGCTTTTTATATTAATGATACATGATAATGGTGACTCAATCTCGGGGAGCTTTGCTGCACCGTTCAGAGCCATCCGACGCCGTCCTCTCACTGGCACCCGCTCCGCTCTCGCACACTTCTCCACAGCGTGCCTCCCGCATTTCTGCCGTGCCACCTCATTTCACGAACGAGGGGAAGGCGAAGGAGGGCAAAGGGAGGGAGGGAGAGAGGGGTGGAGGGACGGGGCGAGGAGGAGGAGGAGAGGAGCGGTGAAAGGGAAAGATAGAGAGAAGAGGATGCGAAAGGTGAATGAACGAACTGGGGGCGCGAGCTCATCGATTTCTGCTGGACCCTTGAGAGTGGGAGAGAGAGAGAGAGGAGTTCCCTTGCATTCAAATCGAGCCTGGGTTTTAAGCGAAAGGAGAAAGAGGGTGGTTGGGGGAAGGGAGAGAACGGAGGCACAGAAGGAGAGCGTAGCAGTTCAACCGGTCGAGGGAAAGGAATGCATGAAATGGTTTGCAGCAGGGAAAAGAGTTAACGCAGTCAGCAGCGAAAAAAGTGCATGCAAAAATCTATCCCCTTTCTCTTCTTTTTATGCGCCCACCATCTTCAACCCACATCTGCACCATCCAAGGAGGTTTGCATCCTCAACTCTTACGCTCTTGATATCTCTCTTTCTCGGCACCAAGCAACATTCCATGCGAGCTCTAACAGTGAGTAAGGTAACAGATACAGTTAATCTTCAGATTCAGTAAAATCTTCAGATACAGTAAAATATCTTGGAATTAACTTAACATCTGATATATCGTGGGAATTACACATACAAAACATATGTGGCGCAGCATTAAAGAATCTAGGTTTTGTTAAACGTATAATAGGAAGGTCCTCGGATGAAAAAGTCAAAGAGAGATGCTACTTCGTTCTGGTTAGGCCACACCTCGAATAAGCTGCGAGCATTTGGGACCCTGGTAATAAAAATTTAACCAAAAAAAATAATAAAATACAACTGAAAGCAGTAAACTTTGTTAAAAACTGCTACAAGCGTACATATAGTGTCTCACAACTTTTAGAGGAATTACGGTGGCAGCCCACAGTAGTCTTTCCAGCTCCTGTGTCATCGGTTGCCATCGTATCTACATGATTGTGAGTGAGAATACCGTCTTTCATGGAACTTGTGGCTCTCATTTTAAGTTATCTTTGTTAGTTAACAAACAAAACCCTTTTGTATCCATCCTAGGTATTGAGATTTTTCTGAATAAAAGACTCTTGTTTCGTAATCCTTGCAATATTAGAGATGGTCGATGAGTAAAACATAAACCAGTTTCGGCCCAAACTATTTTTTTCTCAAAGCACCTTTTCTATTGCTTCATTCATGATACTTGTACGCGTTTAGGTAAAGAAATATTTTTTTTCAATTCTCAATCGGGAAGTTCTTGGATGCAACTTAGGTTGCTCATGGGCACTTAAGGACACTAAATGAGAGTCTATCATTAGAATACAATTTAGGCTGAAACTTTTGTATTAATCTTTTATTATTTTCATTAAAATCATAAAAATTAGTTATTGGGACAAAATTAAGCCAATAAATGATATATTTCACTTTTTTAAATCCTCATTTGAAATAAAGTGTTCATCATTGCTTCCATAGATTTGATAATAATTTTTAAAAACTCAAATTCATAAATTTCTACATTTCAAAGTTCAACAGTTCTACAGTTGGCTGTATTTCTTTGCATGGTTCAGCTCTTCGCATTATATAAGGCTACACCTTATATCAGATTTAATTCAGCCATTTTCTTGTATATTTCACTCTGAGGTTAATTTGTACTCATATACCCGTGAGATATGCCACTGGGTGATGTGCGTTGCACGTTATATTTCAAGGATTAACCTATTATGATTCTTTAGAGAAGATAAATAAAATGTTGTCTTTGGTGACTTTGTGGTAAACCATTTTTAATAAATAAGACAATGGATAAATTAGTTAAAACTTTTAATAAAACCACAGACTTTAAAAACACAAGTCACGAATCGGGTTTCGGCGCTAAGCGCGATCTTCAGGTACGTGTCTTTAACTTGTGTTTTTAAACTCTGTGGATTTAGTAAAAGTTTTAACTAAAATATCCATTGTCTTATTTATCTTCAGAGAAATTTTAACAAAGGCACAACTACCATGAATTCACGTGGATAAAAATGTGATTTAAACATATAGAATAAAGTTATTTGTTCTATTATCACTTAATGATGATTTTTCAGTTGAATTTAGAGTGATTGACTTGCATTTATCATTCGAGATAGTGATAGTTACCAGAAAAAAAATACTCGGCCTTTGGCAGGATATCCTTCTCAACCGAATTTTCAAGTCAAACTCAAGATGAGTAATACCCGCATCCACAACATAAAATGAATTCCGACTATCTTTATTATCTTCGATATAATCTAGCCATTTAATGCTCAACGAAGAGATACAAATTGTACGGTAAAATCACCAAGATTTTTTTGTTGCAAGTTGCTTTCTTAGAATGAGTCAAATGCTATCCTATGAAAGCTCCAAAGGAAATATATTTGCATTTTTATGAGATTTATTACCTTAGCGGTCTTTATAGCTTCTGTGAAAACTACTGCTTAACCCTTCGGCTACCAAGGTATTTTTTCACCTTACCTCTCCCAAGGGGGGCAACTCGGTTACCCCACAGTATTTTTTTGGTTATTCGCTTGATTTATACAAAAAATGGATTCTGTGTGACGTTATACAAAATTATAATAAATGTGATTTATATTTAATCAAATAACACATAAATATAATTATAGGCTCCGATTAGAGTATACAATTATCTAATCGGATGTCCTGTCTAGGTCTAATCGGATGTCCTGATATTTCACAACATTTGGCTTTTCATTTGCTGCTCTTTCCATACATGCACAGAAGTCAAGGAACTCGAACAAGTAAATCAGGTGTCATGTACATTTCACGGCGCAGACGGCGCAGCGCCGCGCCCCGTCGGATTGAAGGCGCCGTGATGACCACGATTGCCATCCACGGCGCGGTTTGATACATCTGAAGGCACACATAGAATCCCATTTTTATTTTAAACCTCAAAACTATGCTGTGAATGGTGCACAGATCCTGAGAAAGCGGGGGCTGGTGAATCTGAGACGAACTATCCCAAAAGGGGTAACACAGTAATTCCAACGAGTTTTTCAGAAATTAGAAGGAAAAAAAACAATCAATGAATGAAGATTTCACATGGAATCGTATTGTAAGATTTTTAAAAACAAACTCATGGAAGCATAAAAATATCAGGAAATAATTGCAAATAAAAATAGTAAAAATGTGGCGTTGGGGTAACTGAGTTACCCCCCTTGGTAGCCGAAGGGTTAATCACTTTCAGGCAGGCATAGTTATTTCCTCACTCCCAATTTCTTCAGCGTAGAAACGAGACCCCGTAAGTATATGCAGCATTGCAGGGAAGACGTAAACCAGAGTGTTGCATAATCTTAAGGATATTACATCCACGATGCCTGGATAAGACCGGCAGATCGTCCTAGGCATTGTGTCGCCGGAGTAACTGCAAAAATTTTTCCAAGCAAATTCTTCTGACTTTTCATACTTCCAGTATCAATGGCACAGTGCTTATATTTCTACCGTCGTTATGCAAATCCTCGCTCAACATCAGAAGGGCAACACCGACATTTAACTATGGCCTATCTGTCAGGTTTATATATTTTGAGGTATGAAGTAGTAGGAATATTATTTATGCATTAATCCTATATGAATAATTCGAATTAACAATCGATCATTAACCATGTCAGTATTCTTGGTTGAAAGACGTAAATAGTTTTAGCTCTAAGGCCTTCTCTTCCAAAGACTCATGGAAAAGTGAGGGTAGATTTGACCAATTATGATTAAATATAATAAACAGAATTCAAAAGAAAAACTACTGCTAAATTCAGGGATTGAGACATACTTATATTCAGTTTCCGAGCCTATAAGTGGTGAAAAGCTGTTGCTACTGAGTCAACATTATCTAGTCCGTGAAATTCAGAGCAGTAGTTGCATATGAGTTTCTTCGCAGGTTCAATTTGCACCAGGTTTTCACAATAATGGACCGACTAATTGAGGAAACTGGATCAGCTATGAGCCCTATTGGATGGAAAATCATTGTCCCCCTGAGACACGTGCAGTAGGTGTGACAACGTACTGGTGTCCATCGAAAGCCATCCGCGGGATTGTTAGCTCTCAATTTCGTGTTCGCGAACAGGGAAAAAGTTACAAATATGCACGGGAGATAATCAGCGGTCCAGCCCTGAGCCCGTCCCCGAGGCTTTCGGTCACGTTCCAGAGGCGGCGTGCAAGGCCGCTAAATCCTCTTTTCCGGTAACGAAGGGCGACAGCGGGAAAACACGTCCGCGGAGACAACACCCCTGTCGCATTCGTCTCTCGTACGAATAAAAAAAATAAACAAAACAAAAACGCGAGAGACTCGTTTTAAACGCTGGAGTTCCCTTCAAACTAGACTAGCCTCCTCTTTCAGTTGCCAATTCCGGTCACACGTGGCGCCAGCAGCAACAGAGGCAGTAGCTTGCCGGAGTCGCGTATCCCATAGTGGTCAAAATAGAAAGACACTCGCTCGACAGCATTCCTTTGAAGTCATCGCTTTTTTCCCTTATCGAGCAATCCTCTCACAGTCCAACGAGTGCAAGTCCAAAAAAGCCCTTGGTCAACGAAGCCACGAACCCATGCCCTCGCTCTTTTTGCCGTCCGTCCCTCTATCATTTTCTAATCCTTCTCCTATTGGTCCAGCTCTTCGTGTGACATCCCTTCGTTTCCACTTCCCGATCTATACCTGCGTAGTAGCGAGGGAGCCTCTGCAAGCTTCTGTAAAGGCTGGTCCTACGAAACACAGCTTACGCTCCTCCTTCATGATATCCTAAAATCAGATGAATCGATTAAGCAAGTCGACGCGATATTCCTCGATTTCAAGAAGGAATTTGACAAGATTCCTCTGAAAAAACTCATATATAAATTGCAATCATGCGGAGTTAATAGAAAAAGAGTGAATTGGATAAGTGACTTTCTCAGTGATCGAAAACAAAAAGTAGTTATTGATAGTTTTAGCTCTGTTATGGTCGAAGTCACATCCAGTGTTCCTCAGAAAAGTGTGATCGGCCCTATTTCACTCATTATATATGTTAATGACCTAAGTTCTAGAGTTAGCAGAAAATTAAGAATATTTGCAGGTTATGTACCGTGAAATGAACGAAGACGCGGACTTTGAAGCTCTGTCATCGGACCTTAACAACGTTCATTCGTGGTGCCAGGAGTGGGGGTTAGAATTAAATATGCACAGTCCACTTCCTGCAAAAGTCATCACAAAATTTCCGTACCTATAATGTGGGTGGAGTAAACATAAAATCTTCAGATACAGTAAAAGATCTTGGAATTACCTTAACATCTGATATATCGTGAGGATTACACATACTGAACATATGTGGCGCAGCATTAAAGAAACTAGATTTTTTTAAACGTATAATAGGAAGGTCCTCGGATGAAAAAGTCAGAGAGAGATGTTATTTCGCTCTAGTTAGGCCACACCTTGAATATGCTGTGAGCATTTGGGACTCTGGTCATAAAGATTTAACCAAAAAAATTAACAAAATACAAAGAAAGACTCCACTGAAACTGAGCTCCGCTAAATGCACTCCTATAATTCATGTCACCACTCATCCCCAAAAGACTTACACCTTTACGCGGCTGGTGGCCCAACACCCCTGCCATACGTCCAAGCGGCGGCTTGAGGGATATTATGTAGATGTAGTTGTAGAAGTGCGCACGGCAGGAGTCACCGCCCTCTAATAAGAGAGGAAATTGTGAGAAGGATTTGGTGGACGGAAAACCCATATAGTGGGTTGTGTTCTCTTGTATTAAAATGATCTTAATGTTTTTTTACGTCTCTCTAATGAGAAGTTGCTCTGGATGGCTCATGGAAAGAAGCAATTCTTGCATTAATCCATTTCACAATTTCTTTCTCTCATTCTCTCTCATTCGATGACTCTGCTGAAAACGGAAATACGGACAGCAGATCGGTTATTTCATAGATCGTTCTGGTACTTTGCAAAATGGTGCAGCGCTTCCATCGACCATAATTTTCTCTGCTAACGTTCGGAGAAATAACCCCGTGAAAGGCATTTAAGTAACGGTGTCAACAGTTCATCTACATCTACATCTACATACTATCCCGCAAGCCGCCTCAAAAGGCGTGTGGCGGGGGGTGTTAGGACACCAGCCGTCAACAAAAAAAAATCAAAGTTCCGCCTAGCATTTATTAAAGTCCTTAATTGTTCGGGGGAAAAACGAATTCCCAAACCTATCCGTTCGGCAAAATATCTCCCTTAATTTATCGATTCTGTCGGACCTGGAGATATAATGTGCTTCTAATATGATGTTCTCCGTGTCGCTCTGAAAGATATTCATTCTCAATTGCAGTTAGTGAATGTTTGGGATATTATCTACTGCAGGATAAGGATGGGTAAAATTGAAATTCAATTCGGTTTTCCAATTGCGCACAATTTACAATCACGCACGACGGTTCCACAACGTTGACCAGATCTGCCACTTGGAGAAGAGAGTTACTAGCTCTGAACATGTATAGTGGTAGCCATTAACGGTGGCAGAGCACAAAAGGCGCTCTTCGGAAAAATCTGGAAAATGAGAGAGTTCTCCAGCGTCACTAATTTAAGGCGAAAAGCACAGCAGCTACCTCCCTCATTAACGCAATGGGAATGACTACAGGCTTTTTGGACCATATTTCATGAGAAAATTGCATTAAATGTTAAATTTACTTCAAGAAATACAAGCAATGGCACGGCGGGTCATACAATAGTGTATGCTGACAGACTACTGTAAGGGTGAGGCCACTTGGTGAAACGGATGGAGTAAGAAAGATAGAAGGGGGAGCTGACGAGCTCAACGCAGAGGGTAGCAGCCCCCCTGTAAATCCTCCCCTTTGCACCGCCTCCCGCACTTCTTTTGTCCTCGCCCTGTCTGTCCGTCCGCATCTCCACGGCTGTCTCTCGCACACGGGACTCTCCCTCGACGAGCAGAGCGTCTAACGTCTACGCATGAATGGAGTGATTCACCTCTCTCGACATCCCCGAATGGCGGGCTATTATTCCTCCCATTATTACCGTTCTCCGAGGAGACCCTTGTTGAAACTCTCTGGGATATTAAATGGTGCCACATATAGTGCAGGGGTATACACATATCACCTGATTGCTAGATACTGCGGGGAATGAAAAAGAAGGATTTATAGGTTCTTGTTGTGTCATTTTCAGACCTAAAGATGCCACGGAGAAGAAACCTAGGTTGTTTCAATATAATCTTAAAAGAGGAGTTTAAAAAGTAATTTTAATTTTTCCGTGATTAATACCTACCAAATATTCAACCCTAAATCCTTATCCATCGGAAAAATGAGTTATATGATGCGGAAAAGAAATCCTAATATTTTTGTCTACAAACATTTCCGTGAACCACCTACAAATATTAGCGATGCCTGGGGTTTGCGCTCAGTAACACGAGTGTCTCTCATGGTTTCCTCAGCGGTGCGCGGAAAGGGAAAGAGTGAGGAGGGTGAGTCTACAGTCTATGAAGTTTACCTTGAAGGGGTTTTCGAGGGAAGAAGTTCAGCTCTGCATGGAATACGTCTCAAGAAGTATCCCGCCGAGGAGGAAGAGGCTTTAAGAGAAAGGAGAACGAGAAAGGGAGACAGGTGCAAATGTGTGTGTTGTGTTGGTGTCCTTGTGAGACGAATAGAGAGAGAAGGAGTGTGTTGAGGAAAAGGGGAAGGAAGGGAGGAGCGGGAGCCGAGGGGGTGGTGGGTTGGAGATGACGAAGGGGCATTTGTTTGAGGAGTGGCAGGAAGGAGGAGAGAGGGAAGCGGGAGGAAATGGGGCCGAAGGAAATTTGTAGAAGTAAGGGAGTAGACGGGGGGGATGGAGGAGGAAGGGGCGGGGCGCTAAATTGCGAGGGGGTGAAATGATACGGCAGGGACCTGGCTGGTTAAACAACTAGATAACGGATTGGATTCCACTCGTGAATAATGTGCTTGTAGACTGGGTAAACTAAGAGAGGGAAGAACTACCTTTTGATATTGGCCACATACGACTCGTTATTCGACCAGATCAGATTCATGCAGCTTTCAAACGCATCGTTGAATGGCATTTAGCGCTACAAATACGTTTTGAAATATCGAGAACATATAAAAGCATCGTAAATTATTTGTACATTATTTATTATGATCAAGCTTGTTGTTTATCACAATATTTGTGAGAGCACATCTTAAAGAATGATTTAAGACAGTGGACGTTACATATCTTGAAAATATTTTTCCAAGATGATTTAAAAAAAATTGAAATTCTGCAGTTTCATTGGTTCCATACTTTCCATGAAAAGCAAAATTTTAAGCTTGACACACAAACACCACTTCCAATTAGAAAACATCTCGATGAAAATTTATATTAGTGAATTGATAGAAACATATCCATTTTCTCTAAGTCACTTTTTAAATAATTTGGTCTATACCAATGTTTCACAAAATTTTTGAGCCATCCCTCCTTTATTCCACATTTAATACTAAACGAGGAAGTTTGTGAAAGTAAAGCGAAAGCAATCATCATGTATCTGATGCTTACTTCGAATCCTACAAGTGTATAGGTCATTCATCAAAGGACAAATATAAATGGTACCTTTCAGCACCATACATGTTTGTGCCTCCGGCGCCCCCAGTCACTCCACGTTTCTTTTCGACTCCTTGATTGAAGCACCACCTCCAGGTGGCGAACCTCCTCACTTTGGGAGTCTCTGGTCAAAACATGCATGATAAGTAGTCCAAAATTTACAATACCTAAAACCACTCCCAGCAACAAAGGCATAAGAAGGAAAAGAGCGGTAGCTGAAGAAGCGTTTAGTAATACAGGTTGGCTAATTACGGGACTCTTCGGTACGTATTCAATGAAAAGACTGGTGATATGGCGTGTAGCGTTGAATGGGTTAGAAACATGGACCCCGAGAATGAAAGACGAGAATAGGTGGCAGGCGTTCGAGATGTGGGTGTGGAGAAGGCTGGAATAGGTGTGATAGATGGAAAGGAAAACAAACGATGACGTTCTTAGAGTGGTGGACGAGGAAAGAACTTCTGGATGAAATCAGGAGAAGGCAGAGTAGGTGGCTGCTGGAGGTCATAAACGGCGATTGGTTGCTCAAGACAATGATAGAAGGAAGGGTGTTGGACAAGTGGGGTAGGGGATGACAGATAATAGGTTTCTCAGATGGCTGAAAAAAAGTAGATAATTTTTTGAGACAAAAAAGGTAATATTAGAGGTAGATAAGGCCCAGAAAATGAGGAAAATCTTAAGCATCTTCTCTGGATTTCAATGAAACCTACCTAAAGCAACAGAGTAATTTATGAATGGAAAACATTAAAGCGTTATTAAGAATGATATTTGATACGTAAGATATGGTGCGATTATCAGAAGGTTATTTCACATTTTAGGACCCTCAGTAGGTCACTTATGAGCCACATGAATCTCATCTGGCCTAATGGACTCCTTTGTCATTAACATGGATAGTTCTCTCCCACCTCATCTAACCAAGTATGTTAGCACAATACTCATGAGAAAGACGGTGTGGAGTATTAATATTCTCCCTGTTTGGAGCGTAAACTAAAATAAAACCTTAGTGTACATTTCTCGGGCTCGCCACCGGGTAAGATAGTCATAGGCAGCCGACGTTTCGGGTTCCGACTCGTTACCCATTCTCAAGGCTACCTTGCCTTGGGATTGAAAGATTCCTTTCTGCAAAGAACGAAGAGTTTGGAGCAATAAAGAAGTGAGGGGACCCGATAATGACTTGGAAGAATATAATAAAGAATTAAAACAGACAGAATGGTACTTGAAAGCAAAAAGAAAAAGTCTTTACAGCATTATTTTAAAATCTGGTTTATGTTCCCCACGGTAATACTTCGAAATGATAAAGTTTCATGGAAGACTTTTAAGTTTTGTTCGCTCAACCAGACACGGGAAGGCATTGGTCTATGATTACACTTGACAAGAAGCTAGAGAATAAGGAGATAGAAAGAAAGATGAGCAGAAAATTAAAGAAAAGCAAGTGAACAGTTTAATAAAAAATCTGAAAACATTGCCTTGGAATCGGCATCTTCCTCCAGGGCAGGAGAATTATCTGGTTGTAATGATTACATTGAAATGCCATCAAAATGTGGATCTTAAAATTCTGAGCCAAGAAAACTGTGATTTTCTCACCGAAAGGGCTGCCCTTTCTTGATAGGTTGAATATCAGTTACAGGCAGGTTGTTCATTCAGTTGTATCATAGATTCCAGTGGATGGATAAATTATGCAGGAGTACTCTTAGAATTGTTCATCCTTATGATACTGTCGTATGCAGTATCGAGTAGATTGACCGCAAAGGCTAACTTATAAAGCTAACATAGACCTAGAATAATGTACTTGGATGGAAAATTGACGGCAGGTTTAATAGGAGATGAGAAGGTCCAAAGGAAAGAGGCCAATTTTTGCTTCCTTTAATAGCATTGACTATCTCCGTGGAGTCTAATCTTGCCTTTCGCTACAAGACAGGCCACAAGCAATGACACCATTGAAACAATTGATGGCAGCGATGAATCCGAGAGAAGATACTGAGGCTTTCACCGTTGATGCAACTTCCCCAGCTTGCAAAATTGAACATATGAATGGAGTTATTTTGTCTCTCGAAGCAACACTTGGCCGTACGATAATATATTTGGATTTTCGTGTATTCGTTCGTTCGTTTAGTGTATTCATTATGTTTGTAAGATACTGTTGAAGGAAGTCTTTTCCACATCTTTGGGTCTTTACATAGCTGCAAAAATATCACTGTTCAAACGATGTAAGACGTTCTGACCAAAAATATCATTGAGATGACTTCAATGTGATAGGTAAAAGACTTAAGCGCTCCACTTTTTGAGTGTTAGAGTGAAAAGAGTAGATAGCTAAAGTCTTTAACCTACCTCTACAAATTGACTTTAATCCTTTCCTTTGTCACTGAGTAGTTGAATAGAGTCGATTGTCCTAGAGATGAAAATAGAGATTTTTTGGATGCTTGAGGATAAAGTATTCTTGAAGGAGTTCCTTAAAGACGAATGAAGTTTACGAAAGCAGAAGCTATGCATTGCGCAAGATTTCT
This sequence comes from Ceriagrion tenellum, assembly GCA_963169105.1. Classification (NCBI taxonomy): domain Eukaryota; kingdom Metazoa; phylum Arthropoda; class Insecta; order Odonata; family Coenagrionidae; genus Ceriagrion; species Ceriagrion tenellum. The sequence goes on along the minus strand of OY720633.1, from coordinate 17,072,062 downwards.
GACTTGCTTGGTTATGGCAATTAGATCTTTCTTTTTTCAAAAAAATTTATTTCGTTGCACTTTTGTTTCATCTGAAGTCAATCACCAGCGGCTTCAACTCTTCACTATCTCATTTTAGATTGGATTGCATGTCACTTTTTCAGTAGGAAGGACCAAATCATTGAAAAATTATTCATTAATTAATTTCCTGGTCAACTTTAATATCTGCAGTTTTTATGTTCATTATTCACCGCAAGTAGCTATAATATCAGGTTATACGGTATTAAATAATTATTCTAGCTAAGTGCTCCCTAATCATGACTGAAAATCTAGAAAAATTCACAGTTAGATAAAAAAGAGTTTTTATGACATGAAATGAAAAAAAATTATAGTCAAATGAAACCAAATGGAATGTATAGTTAATTTTCCTTCAACTTTAGAATTTTATCCAATACTAGCAGAGGTACCCGTTGAAATTCAACGGGGGATGAAAGAAAGACAGGGCATATAGGTTGTAGGTTTGAGTCGCTCATGAGGTGTATTTTTTTTCTAGACTAATAAGCTATAATTTTGGTTTAATTTTTTATTCAGCAGATGAAAACCGCATTATATTATGATTACCAAGTTTCATCTATCTTTTGCAGTAACATATAAAAATTAAACTACAGGCCATTTGCATTCCAGAGGCTAGTCGAATTAATATAACATCGTGGCATTCTCCTGTTGTACTCAGCTTAATTTTATGTTTAATTTTTTTATGCAGCAGATGAAAACCGCATTATATTATGTTTACCGAGTTTCGACATTCTTTTGCAGTAACAGATGGAAACTAAACTACGGGCCATTTGCATTCCAGAGGCTTTCCGCATTAATATAACATCGTGGCATTCTCCTGCTTTACATGGGTCCAACTTAAATCAGTCCACCTGAAATGAATTTTGCAAATTTTAGGCAAAAATATCCCTGAAAATATCGTAATCAGCAACATTTCAGTATACGGCCTAGATTTCCACTTAAATACATATCTCTAAATATAAAAGTCAGCCGCCATTGTAAAGGCCCCATTTCCCTTCCAAAGCTAATGCTAATTCCACGGTTACCAAGGAAATATTCTATTGTCAACAGAAGTAAAAGTCATGATTTTGACATGAAAAACGCGATTTCTAGGGAAATTTTATTCGTATAAGAAAACTGAATGAAAAAATAACAAACTGAAATATTTTATCTATCTAATGGTGAAAACTATAGCCTTCTATCTTTAGTAGTACTAATTAAAATATGCAAAAAGAAAAACCTCTGCACTTGAACCAAAATGTTTAGACTTGAGTTTTTCAAGCACATAAGATACCAGACGGCCCAACACGCTGCTCTTGGAGCCCAGGGGCCTTCCTCGCAGTCCCAATAGTTCTAATTTCCTTAAAAAAGCTTTACTGATCCCATGTGTGAAAATGTTAATAAAATCGATTCGCTCGTTCAATACTTATGAGGCTTTTAATAAAGCATTATTTCGGAACCTTGGGCCCTCTGGAGCCCCAGCGTGACTTACGACCTCATGATTGTTGTACATTCAGTATCGGTATATTTTACGTGTTTCTAATACAGGCAAGAGTTATCTTCCAGGGACAATTTTTGGCGATAAAAGGGCCCACTTGAGGGCCTTATAGGGCCCCAAGGCTCTTGTTCTATAGCCTATGCGTGAACCAAATATATCAAGTATCTTTCTGCCAAATTTTGTTTCAATCGATTTAGTGGGTTATGAGTGATTGAGTAACAGACAGACAGACACCGCTAGATTTTTATGTATTAGTAAGATAAGGACCAGCCTAATTTATACTTCCGATGGCAACCCCGCAGTTTGTGCAATGTATTTCCTTTGGGGCCAGAACAAGTTGAGTGCTGTGCTATAGTCAGCTTCTGTGTGTTTTACGACACTTAGCATGGATCCTCCGAGGAATATCTAAAAAAAACCCTACTGAACGGTGCAGATGAAGCTGCTACGACGTGCTTATTCTCGGCACAGACATTATTCAGTTGCTAGCGGGAGAGGTGAAAAAGGGAATCGCCGTTTCACAGAAAATTGTAAATGAGACGTGCATGAAAGAATTGAATGCTTTCATCTTCATTCAGACTGCAGTACACTGGTTAATAAAAAATAGTGGGTGCAAAACATTTTAGCAAGAAAGAGGAAAGTTTTACTAAATCGGTTTTATTAGCTGTCTCTGTTGTTTTCCTTCGCTTGACTTTTCACACCAAGGATTTTCTGCGGATACAGCTTTCTCCACTGAAGAAGCCTCGCATGCTCGATAATGAATACAAATCAAAACGTTAGCTTTGGCGACTTGCGCGCCCAACTTCGGCACGGCCTCGGGATCGACTTGCAACGGTAGATAATTCGTCGATTGGTGATCCTCCACGATCCCGATGTCAAAACGCTTCGAGAAAAGCAGAGTCTAGTCTCATATTTCAATCCGGTCTGAGTTCAGAGAAGATTTGAAATCGCATAGTTACCGCATAGACTCAGCAGAGACTCGTCTCGAAAATTTTGTCCATATCCACATCATCGTGGACACGGACAACGTTAAAAATACTTTAGCAACGTACATACATAATACCAATCACGTTGTTCTCTTCCGGGGTAGGTACAGTCATAGATTTTCACTCAAGAATACATAATTGTACACCTAACTTTGCTTCAATAATTTACTCCACACTGACCTATCCCTGCAAACCTCTTTCGCCTCATTTACCCCCATAAACTGCTTCATACACGCCCTCCTGTTTGTAAGACTCCTAATATTCCTCCTCCTAAGAAATTCCTCAGCCACATTCAACCACAACTTTCTCGGCCTACCTCTACCTCTCGCACCATTCATTTCACTCTTATATATCTGTTTATTTATTCGACTCTCATCCATTCTCTCAACATGGCCAAACCAACGAAGCACACTCCTTTCATATATGTCCATTACCGGAGCTTCTAACCCTCACTCCTGACCTTATCCATCCTCCTTTTGCCGCAAACACTCCTCAGATAATTCATACCTTTTAGTCTACTCTTACGTCTATCCTGACATACCCATGTTTCACTACCATACAACAAAGTGGGGAGAAGTACACTTTTGTACACGGCAATTTTTGCTGCCTTAGACAGGCACTCATTCCTTGATATGCTCCACATGCCGTGATTTAACAACGTTTTCTCAATAAAAAGGAAACAAAGGTAACTCATAGACTGATTTTTGCGCTGTTGACATAACAATCTAATTACATAACGTTTGTGACCATAATTCATAGAGACCAGGCTCGAAATCAGAGCGACTCGAGATCGTAGTGCTCCGCTCTACATCCGATGCCGTTCCTTACAAATGTACTCAAACAGGTGTTTTCATTGTCTTGTTTACTATTCTGATTTTTTTTCTATCTCTATTGTTGCATTGACAGATGGGGTCGTGCTTTCATGTTAAGCAGAGTTTGTAACATTTCATCGGAAGTACATCAAAATATCTTGAAATGTCGATATTGGCCGTGTAACCTTAGGTGTGGATATTGAAGCATCAAGAAGTGCACGCTTTACATAAATATTGGTGGAATATATTGGTCCACATCTAATTATTTTCTCAAAATACAATTTTAAAAATTGAGAAACACATGGTCAGCTCCACGGGGAATTATTTACGCTCTTAACATTTCTTACCAAAATTGTTCCTTCCGTACTTTTTAGTTGAAAATAAGTCAATTTAGCGCAAGCTGTCACTCAATATTAGCATTCTACCACGCACTCAAATTTGATAAAATCTCCGCAAGGATTCCAAGCTTCTTCCTCTTGGCTGTTATATCATTAAAGGAAGATAGATGAGGTAGAAGCTTACTAATCACCTACGTCAGAGTTAGGTTTCATTCGAGTGGATCACAGATGAGGTCAAACTATCGAATAATATCAATTCCAGTAATTGGAAACATTATGACAAAAATTCAATTCTTTATGAGCCCGCAAAGCTAGTAGTGTGGCGGAAAAAGAAGGTAATCCTGCGTCAATTTATCCATGTTTACCTCTTCGAACCAACTTTATTAGTGCATAAATAATTTTCTAGCAGGTGGTTAGCAGCAAAGTGCTCTTATAACAGTAATGAACCTAATGTTTTAATTTGGATCTCAAAGTTAGGCTACAAATTTCCCATCACCCTCACGAAATATCTCATAAAGCCACGTTCCAGCACGGTAATATGTATTTGTAGATCTGGCAAAGCAATTCCCAAATATCAGTTGCAATAAGCCAAGTCCATTCAACCAAATGGATGCATTCAGTTCATAGGCACGCCCCGGTGGATATGAGGGTCACAGGGTTAAGAAATAAGTTTACACCATGCGAGAGGACAAAGAAGGCGAGGGAAATTTCGAGGGTAGAGCGGCAGAAGAGGGAAGGCATGCATAGAGGGAAGTTGACGCGGAGGTGAGCGAGAAGGAAAAGGCGGGCAGGGTTCACGGGAATATTTGTTTGGTTGGAATTAATTACCCTGTGAGAGTTGGTGGGATTGTGGGGGGACTGAGTTGGGCGGGAAGGGGAGGGGGAGGAAGGCTAATACGAGGCGAGAGGGGTGGAACGGGAACGCGCCCTGTCGGGGGGAAGGGGTAGTGTGTGGCAACCCTTGCGATTGAAGTCTAAAACGCTAATCCCAGCTCACCTCCTCCTCCCCCGTTTCCTCTCATCTGCCTCGTCGGCGCACACTCCTCAACACCATACACTCATAAAAGTTTTACGTGATTATATTTTCACTTTGCCCTCTTCAAAATTTCGTCCGTTTCCAAAGAGATCTCATCGGGGTTACGCTGCGAGATTTAGTCTGCCTGGCAACTGATTCTATTCCGCGGGGATCTCCCAACTCGGTCCTATGGCTCGGAAAATTCCAGTCTAATCCGCCTCAAAATATTTCAATCGTCTTTCTCCGTTTCCTCAGCGACGAAACACGTGAAAATAGACCATGAAGGAAACCTGAGAGTTAATGAAATCAGTTTTATACGAATATTCAAAATCTCGTTGTAGCATTAGAAAAAAGAAATAGGGTATGTTTAGTAGTGTTTAGGTCTGAATGTGTTAGGGATTCAGCAATCAGTGTCAAAATTACGTACTAAATGTGACTAAATAGACAGCTGCGTATTAATTAAAACAAATTGGAGTGGACAAAATATAAATAATGTATTTCGGTATATTCAGTCATCTTGCTGGAACGATTACATGGCACAAGAAAAAATAAGGATTGCATTATTATTGTTTGACAATAAAAGTATATTGGCCTATCATATGTCCAGAAAGTTGAAGATGAGCCAAGAGCTATATTGAAACAGCTGTGTTTATAAAGCTCTAGCAAAGGAAATACTTTCGAAATTTCTCTATCAACCCAAAACTCATGACTGACAAGGAGATGACAAAACAATATTTTTTCAAAACACATGCCATTCAGGGGTATCTGGAAGGGATGTGTGCTCGAGTGCAAGATTTTGATGTGCTCGTGTTCGTAAATCGGCAGTGGCGGGAGTGTTTTTGGAGAAATCTCGATCCAAATTTGGGGTTTAATGCAGACGGTATTCCAAGTGCCAGTACTCCTTTATTCGGATGAGACGATGGACATGGGATGTGAATGGGATGATGGGACTAATTTTGATCCCCATGGACACCTGTAATCAATGAGGACTTTTATTTTCTCTCCAATCGTCCTCAATGCCAAATTAATTCTCCCTCATATTTTAAGTTCGCAAAATACCAAAATTTTTGATTTTATCGACAATTACCCAAACAACCCACGCAAACAGAAATTAATGCATATAATTCAGTGCTTTTAATGCCATCTACATAAAACAAAATCATAAAGTATTTTCTGAAGGAAAACATGAGAGCATATTATTAAAAATTTGTCTCAATACGTATATACAACGGAAGGAGATTTTTTTGCAGATATTGACACTGGAAACCAAAAGCAAATAATAATTGATGCAAAAATCCGTCTCAATATTTATGTTTAGCTCTAGTTACATAATTAAATCTCAATAATGGTTTTGTCTGTTAATGTTTCTGTCCGGCATTAACGCTAGTTTGAAGTAACCTTTGGAGAATTAGCTTAAACTTGGCTGGAATGTCGGTCGTGACCTAAGACCGACCGAAAAAAATTAAAAACTTTGAGCGACAATTTGATTGTAAATTTTACCCCTTTAATGTAACCTTTTAGCCCCAAAAGGAAAGGATTGAGTGTGTGCAGGAATTTTTCCTATACATCTTACTTGCTCTCAAAATATGGGGTTAAAATTTCCGATATTCGATGTCTGAACCATAGCAAAATTGGTTGATAATAGAGGTCAGTCTTCAATGAAGATAACATTGCTTATTTTTGTCCCTCTTCTGCTTTCAGCCTCATGTGAAAAAGCACTCGGATTGGTGCAGGGATTTATTTTCTTTCTTTACTTACATTCAAAATATTAGGTTAACACTTTTTGCCTTTGATTGATCTATATCTGTTTCATATCCTATGAGATTTGGCCTGGATTTTGTGTTTTTGACTCAGTCCATTCAGGAAATCAGTCCATTTATTAACTTTTTCAATGGAATTAATGTTATAACTTTCTTTGCAACGACTGTATGAGCTTTGAATGAAAACTTGTGCCAAGTCCATTTATTTAGCCAATGACATTTATGACTTTGGCTATGGTATATTTATGAGGATTGCAGTGAGATTATGTAGGAATATAAGTTTCAGCCAGTCCGTTCTTGGGTGGTCAAGGGATGCTATGGAACGGTGGCGTTTTCATTCCTATGAAAAATTTTAGTTTATTTATTTTTCGCGATGGATTTCAATAGGCACTCGCTCTTAATATATGAATTATTATTTTTCCACACGGGAAAAAATATTGTATACGTTTTATTCTCGCATTTGGATAGAAATTGGATTACTTACACGATTATATTTTAAAGAATGTTTTGCAAGGTTATGTTACAATTAATTAGAAAGGTTAAAGCAAAATGTATCAACTTAAACATCAAAATAATAATAGGGAGCTAATTGAGCGTTAATATTTAGTTTCCAAAAAGTTTATACTTCCATTACAAAAAAGAGTTCTAAAAATAGAGAATTTATAGTGTAGTTGAAAAATTGGGCTTTGTTTAAATTAAGGTTTAAACTCTACAGTTTTAATGATTATGCATGAGGGATAAATATGGCAAAATATTAAAATAACCTTTATATTTCACGGAGATAATTAATAAAAAAAGTGACAATGAACCTTAATCCACAGAAAACGCAAGGAATGGCATAAAATAACAAAGTCTTAAAGTCTTAAATAGAGAGATCAATTTCAGCTCTACCTGAAATTCAGCAACTTTAAACACATAAATGTATCAATGAAAAACTGTGATCATGCAATAAGAGGTGACACTTTAAAAGCAATTTGCATATGTTGCTCTGTGCATTTTTCTCGCAAGTAAAATATGATATACACGGTCATAGTGCCACTCTGTGAAATATTATTTGAAGAGCATCCTCTCACTTCCATGCCTATTGGTATGTGCTCCATTTATCGAGTTGTAAAATGAATTATAGGACAGAAAAAATAAAAGATAATTGAATATTTGTTTCTTGTTTTGTGACGATCAATGTAAAAGTTAAATACTTTGTTTGACTTGTAATTCATTGTAAATAATTTTTTTCGTAGCTAAATACCCCGAGCGAATGAATAATATGCAGATAAATGAAATGTTGTATTCCGTTTTTGGCTCAACCAACATGTCTTGTTTCACCCACAGCGACATGACTATAAAATATGGTTAATAACGATGGATAAAACTAATGAATATTTTAACTACTATGCCAATGATACCCGATAATACAATATCTAAACGCTCTCCAAATTTGCTTGGAATCAAAACTGGTAAAAGATATTCGTTTTAAATGGAAATGTATTCAGCAAGCTGCCAATTTCTGCAAAAAAATTACCGTTACGGATAATAATCAGTGTTTTAAAGATATTACATGTGTAGTATAGAAGTTTAGTTGCAATGAAACTTGTATTTATCTTGACTGTGTCATTGAAAGTGCAATGGGAAAACTATTATGAACAACAATTTGCAGACAAAAAACAAAATATTTCGCGGTAGTGGAATGATTTAGCTTGTAGGAGTTACAAAATACTACGAACTAATGTATTAGATGATCGCAAGTTTAATCAATGGTACTTATGTTAAGCCTTAAAAGAAATTCACGTGGCGTGATTGGAATATCACTATGACATACTTCCGCAACTATGTGATTTCATTGCGACAAAAATCTACCATGATGGAGAGAAAAAGGATTGAAAATATATTTCAACAACTAATGGTTATAACTTTTTATAGGTGGAGAAATGTTGTGAATTTAAAGTGCGAGAACTAGGGATCCCTCTAAATTGGTTTCCTGCGTTCAAGAGACTTTCCGTGCACCGCCTATCTCTCGTCAGGGGTATGTTAACGGCTTTCGAGAATTCAGGCTTTGAATTCATCTCACTTAAACGCCGAGGGATCAAAGAGAATAGTCAAGTGGATAAATGCGCTTCCACTTTTTGCGCGTTAATGGCCACAGTGTATTTGTTTACTTCGGGATCACCGCTCATGATTTTACCGAGAAAGCGTTCTTCTCATCGTTTGCTTTGAGGAACAGCTGCTTCGTGAAAACATTTTTCAACGTGAAGTGATCCCAACAAAGACCTTCGACGTTTGCTTAAAAGCTCGAGCCCACATTTAGCATATTTATTATTTCCTGTTCTCATATATCCTCTCACTCCACAAAAGCAGAGTAGGCTCTCACAAAAAAAGACTTATTTTCATCAAAAGTCCAACCTTACATGTATTTTCATTCACCAATGTACAAAACTCTATGTTATTAGTATTTGCCATTAAGAAGTAGATAATTAACGTAATCCGGAATCCAAATTCCATTTTATTTGTGCGTTTGTCTTTATTTTTACTTCGAAATAGGGAAATGCGGAATTGTTTTTACATTAGATTTTCAATGCCTTAGGCTCCAAAGAGTGCTATACTTGCCAATTAATTTGATTTATAATGCAATGCTGTGACACTGAAAAGTGAAATTACATGCAACCTTAAATGTATACGAAAATAAACTTTCGAAAAAACTGGAAAGTCTGTTTTTACTTCAATGATGGTGTATTTAAATTGGCAGGTGACAGGTTTGACAAATGACAGGTTTATTGTCACAAATTTTAAAAACATCCATAATAATTTTAACCAAATTATTTTAAGTTCATGACTCTTGAAAGGACGTTATAACACTGAAAGTTATTGTCAACTATATGTGTGGAAAAGAGAATATATTTCTAGACTTATTAAACATATAACTATTGTGAATTCGAAATGAAAGATATTTGGGTGTATACGGTTGGTTTTTACCCCAAGGTCAATTTGGATGCAACTAACCAAATTTAAACGTACTAATTGATAATATCGCGCTATTATAACGTTCCGGAAGATTTAATGCAAATTTTATAATTTAGTCCGTTGGATACAATAAATTTAGACCAGTTTCATTAACATCCTGAATCATACATCATTCATTGGAGCGGTTACACCAACGTCCTTGAGTTTTTACTACAACCCAGCGACTTACCTTTTATTTTCTTTCACAAGAGTACAATAACGCTTCTGAAATCTGAAATATATTTTGTCCTGTGTTCAAACCTCTCCATCAAAATTGAAAATAAATCATAACTTCATAATGATTGGTTAGAAAATTAATTTTTCCATTCCTTATTACATATCTTACACTTGAAATGCATTATCACTCCTTACAAAAATGTAATAACATAGATTTCCCTTCGTACCTCTCAAAATTGTTCACGTCGTAAGAATTCCATTCAGTAAAACTTTATGAACATAGAGAAGTCGTTTCTTTAGTAAGAGGTAAAAACATACATGAGAAAACTGTGAAACCAATAGTTAAAGCAATAAAACTACGCTGCAAGAAGGAAAATATGCCATAAAATTACGAAGCATGAATGCAAATCATTCCTCGACGGCCACATCCAATTTTTTTCTTCTCCAAGTTCTCCTCGGTGTAACTCTCATGTCTTCAATCATTTTCTTGGCTCAGAAAAATGGGCGATAAAAGGAGTTATGAGTGTTTGCCAACGTCGCCCGAGGGCGGAGCGAGGACTGGGTGGTGCTAGGGGCTCCCCTTACGGCCGTCCACCCCTTTCAGTGTTCAGTTCAATGAGAGAGGTAGGGGTGAAGTGGAGCAGCGAAGTGGAGGGGGTCCTCTTTCTCATTAATGAATATCCATTAGGTGTGGGTGTAGTGAGCGGTCGCCGCTCCTTCCGCCAGCACACCCGAGGGTGTGGAGCAACAGAGAGCGGGGGTGCGGGTGGGTGGTGTGTGAGGAGGGGACGGCCGAAGCTCTGGGACATTAACACATTCATAAATCGCGTCGCGTCAACCGGTGAAAGGAGTTTACGGCGGCCGCGTCATGCCACTCTTCCTATATTCACCATTCCCATTTCCTCCCCCATATTCCCCCCCCTCCCGCCGCCCACAACCCACACTCTTTTCCTTCCCTCTCCACTACCCCATTAACAAAATCCACCCACCCCCACCACCAATTCCATCCCCAACTTATTCAATCAGCATTAAAAGTCTTCTTCCACGCTCTTTTCCTTTTCTATGACTCTCTAGGGTCTAACTGTTGATTTCACCTCTTAATCTGCACGAGGAAAAACTCGATTTGAAAGAAAAATGTCGAGTCTTTTGGATAAAATCAGTGACATTTTGAGTTGAGCGTAGTTTTTAGTGAGCGGAAAACACCCTTGTGTTTATTTTATTTGAGTCGGTTTTTTTATGTAACAGTTCAACACTACATATTATGTGACAGAAGAGAGGGTTAGACAGGGAAACAGGGATAGGAGACAGCCAATCGCGAGATATGGATAAAGATCTTGGCTAAGAACTCGGCGAGCGTGTTGGAAGGAGCTCTTTAAGTTAAACCTGAATCACTCGATACTTGACCTTGTAAAAGTCCGAGGATGCCAGTGAGTACTGGATTTCTAGTACGACACCTAGCATGCTTGAAATCTTCCTAGGAGCTATCACACGATACTTTAACTTGCACAAGGTCTGTTTAGTAGGTCTTTGATCTAGTACAGTCGCGGAAGGAGTTTGATGACCGAAATAGATGATCTAGATCGAAGACGACGGCTTTTAGCCGCTGCAGCTCCTCAACCTCAATTGCCTCAGGTACCAAAGCCATTGTGTCTTATTGTGAGGTTTGAGTTGTTTATTTGATCACGGGAAATTGTATTTGTCACGAGGGACTAAGGAGGCACTGACAAAAAATTGACGACAGCATTGCAAAAAGCAAAAATGAATGGTCGTCGGCTCCTAGGTCCTACTAGGAGCAAGTATCAAACTAGTACTGCACCAATTACGAAAACAAGGATACAAGCTAGTATGCTAGCGATCATGCAGAATTTCCAGTATGCTTGGTCTGTATCACACGATACTTGACCTTGCACAAGTCCTAGTATGCAAGCTTGCATTCTCGGACTCGTACAAGGTCAAGTATCGTGTGATTCAGGCTTTAAATGAAGTTTCATATGTAATAGCGAGCGGAAGGATACCAATCCGATCGTTTACTGAAGTGTTCGTCCGCCTTGGACGTCCAATTGTGAAGGACTAATTGATGCCTTTTCATGTACTAAATATACTAGTTTCCCGAAATGCCTGTGTTCTATCTTCATTATACCCGACTATTCCAGAACTTCCCCTGCTTTCTAACAAGCGCAGATACTTTCATGCAATTCCGTTTAATGGGGATGAATAACAGTTGCGACGGAGGGAATGAGACAGTCATGAAACACTCTTCACACGCACGCCGGTAAAGCCTTAGATCTCTTTTCAAGTTTCATTATACTGTGATACCCAGTGAATAGAGAGGAGGTAGTGCCCAGAGAAGGTGCTATAAGCCACGGGCGAATTATCTAGGTGGACCTAAAAGGAAGTCACGAAGGTAAAACAGCTTCAAGCTGCGTGTATGGGCATTTTAAAAGTACACGCTTGTCAAACCGTCCTAAAAGGACAATTGTATTTAACTATTGGAGCAAAGGGTATATTTTGGGTCATTTTAGAGCGGTTATTGCCATTTGTTGAGCGTTGTTAGGACGCTGATCAATGAATTTGTACCCATTTGGAGAGAGAGAGAGAGAGAGAGAGAGAAAGAGAGAGTAATTTATTCATTTGTTATACAAAACCAAGGATAATCAATCATATATTAGGGAAATCGCACTGGTAATTGACTTTTTTGACTGGTAGCTATAGATGGCGTGGTACTTCTTCACGCTCTGCGATAGAAAGATAAATTTTGTCAGAGCCATCTACTTAGTCATATAAATTAAAATTTGTTCAAAAAGTTCTACTTTTATTATTAATTGATTAATAATAGTAAAACAAACCATCATACCAATACTTCTACCAATGAACCAGCCAGGGCAAGGCAAAAGGTAAGGTCTTTGGAAGAGTAGTCGGTCGAATGCATGCTGGTACCACCAAAGGAAAGTTACATTATATATGAAAGCAATACTGCGTAAAATATCTTCCTATAGATTTTTTGGTGGGAAAATTAAATCAGGTATTGAAAAAATGAATTATAATCAAAGCGCTCGGAAGAAAAATAATGGAAAACCTGTACGAGATGATCAGAAATAGCTATCAAAGCGGAGCACATCCTGAGGACTTTCAAAGGAGCGTAATGATTGCGATACCGTTGAAGACACGGACTGAGAGATGGTACGAGCACCGAAAATTTAGTCTAGTGTCACATGCATCAAAAATACTTATACGAATAATGGGCCGAAGAATGGAATGGGAAATTGAAAACGACCTCTCGGAAATCCAGTTTAGATTTAGGAAGAACGGGGTACCAGGGAGGCCATACTCTGCCTGAGAGTCATCGTGGAGAAAAAAATACGTGTGAAAAAACCATTGTATGTTGCATTCGTGGACCTGGAGAAAGCCTTCGACAACATTAAGTGGAATAAGATCTTCAGATGGCTGGAAAAGCTCGGAATGGATTACGACGACAGAAGAATTATATATCAACTATACAGGAAGCAAGTCGTCACAATGCGATTGAGAGATGGAAGTCGGATAGAAGCTAAAATTAGCAAAGAAGTAAGACAAGGATGCAAACTCTTACCAGCACTGTTGGGCATGTACTTGAAGGAGGCCATACGAGAAGCGCAAGAAACTGGACTGAGCGGAATAAAGATAAACGAAGCAGAAATACACATTCTCCGGTTCGCAGATGATATTGCAGTCATAGCTGGAAATCACGATTATCTTTAAATGTCACTTAACGTCATGGACCAAGTTTTCGAAGAATACAACATGAAGATAAGTAAGACGAAGACTAAAATCTTAGTATGTGGAAGTGAGAAGCTCAATGCAGAATTGATCCCGAGAGGAGAGACATTAGTGCAAGTAGATTCCCTCACCTTCATCGGAAGTACCATCGCGTGGGACGGAAGTACAAAGGACAAGAAGTGGAGAATAGCCCAAGTTAAGAAGGCGTTCATGGGAAAAAGACAACTGTGCTCAAAGAAGATAGAACTACAAACCAGGAAACAGTATGTGAAACTTTCGTGTGAAGCGTAGCACTCCATGGATCGGAAGCATGGACCATTGGAAAAGCTGACCAGAAAAGACTAGAAGCCTTTAAAACCTGGTGCTAGAGGAAGGTGCTAAACATAATATAGACGGACATAATACGAAATGATGAAGTGTACAGAAGAGCAGAGGAGAAAAGGACCATATGAAACACCATATAGAAATGAAGAACGAGATAAATTGGATACACACTGAGACAATGGATTTGTGAGGAACATTAATGAAGGCAAAATAAAGGGAAAAGTCCCCAGAGGAAGACCCAGGAATTAGTTCATGGACCAAATAAAGAGGAAAGCATATAGAATGAGGTACCAGGAGGTAAAGAAACTAGAATTAGATAGGGAAGAGTGGAGGGCTGCAGTCAACCAATCTTAGGATTGAACGACCAATGATCTGATCTGACGAATGAAGAACTTTGCATTAATGTTGCTAGTTTTGAGTAGTACTGTTTTTTAAATTTTGTATGGAGAAAAAGAATATGAAACTCAATTTTCCACTCATAGCATAAAAAATTTAAACTATGTATAGCTCTCAGTATTTTCCTTTATATAACTCTTCCTCATTTCGATCCAAATTTACATTATTGCTCAATTTTTAATGGAGAGAATGAAAGAAGAAATCATATCAGTGATTGCCTCTGTCCTCAAAAAGTGTGCATGATTTGTTAAGTCATCTTTGCATTTCCTGGGATATGTGTATCAAATCAGGACCCCATCGCTGCGGAGCTCGGAAATAAATCATTCGTGTAACGCTAGCATTCATTCTCAAGTTATGGAAAACAAATAAATGCTAATAAATGATTTTGCGCTTTCCCGGCGAATGTTATGTGTGAAATTCTCTCGGGATTCACACCGGGTTAAATTTTTGGCAGCTGCCAACGTTTCGATGGATAACACTTCCATCGTCATTAGGGTAAAGGGAAGTGTTATCCATAGAAACGTTGGCGGCAGCCAAAAATTCAACCCGGTGTGAATTTCGAGGGAACTTCACAAGTAAATGGTAATAATTACCTAATTCTTTTCTATCGCATTCTCTTATTTCCCATCGTTGTAAACCCAATGAACATGCATCAGTTGCGCTTCAACTTCTCCACTATTTCACCCAGTGTGATGAAAACCTCCAGGATATCGTTTGTAATGATTACTGCGCCCACCTTCTGGAGTGCATATCTGTACGCCAGTGTTCTCCCACAATCGATTCGCGACTGGGGCCGCAACGTACACTCAAAACGATGAGGATCGGTCGCCCCAGCGACAAATCGGTGGAGGGGAAGAGGGGAGGGGGTGGGGGGGGATGGGAATGGAAGGAGGAGAGAGGGAGGGAGGGAGAGAGGGAGAGAGAGGAGGCAAGAGTGAGCCGAGTGAATGAGAGCTCGCGAGAGATGGAGGCACATATGTGGGAAGTTCGCCCGAGGAACTTTAAAAAGGGACGAAGGCCTCAAAATGGCGGCGGCGATTGACGTCATGAATAGGCGGGAGAGAGGGGTGGAGGCGAGATGAGCGGGAGGATGGTTCGTTTGCCCTCTCCCCCAGACTGTTTGTGCGGGGAAAGCAAACTCCGCTGCTCTCTTGTTTTTGTGCAACTCCTCCGCCCCCAACACCCTTCCATGGCCTGCCATATTATACTCCTCCTCCTCTCCCTCCTTAACGTCTCCTCCGACCGATCGCTGTTTCCTTTGAGACCCTCCAATTTCACTATCCCCCCCACGCAAGACCACTCGGCCGGTTAACCTTGGACCTTATGTAAGCTAGGGGTTAACCGAATATTTGGGTGATTGGGTTCTGAATGCTAGGAACTGTCAGATCCAACCAGTGCTATGATGAATGAATGAAATTTTATTTATGCTCTGGGGTGACCCAATAGAGCAAGTAAACTATACAATTTGCATGTTCTGCTCCTAAAACATAATACACACATTAGGAAAGGAAAAGTTAATTCACATAACAATGAATATTCCGTAATATTTATAGTTAGACGTAAAGTAAGTTTTTACAAATGTATTAGTAAGTTTTAAAATAACAAATAATTTGACTTTAAATGATTGAAGGGATGAAGAAGACTTGACATGGGAGGGTAGCGAATTCCAAAACTTGGAAGCATTGGTGAGGAAGGAATTGAAGTAGATATTGGTACGGGCTTGGGGAATGTGAAGAAAGGTAGGATCAGATTGAGTTAATTATTTGAGAATCTTTTTCTGGGGGTAAATAGGTCGTAGAGGGAGGTAGGACTCCGATTATGGAAGAGGGTAAAAAGAAAAAAAAGGATCAAACTATTAATGAAATTACCATGGCTGTTAGTGGTTAAGAAATTGATCATGGATAACAAAAGGAGCTATGTGACTCTATTATGATTTTTGGAGCATTAAAACACTCTCATAGCATTTTTGTTTAACAAGGCAGGAGAACTACGATTTTAATTCCCAGTTATTTAGAAATTGCTCTAGACCAGTGTTTCCCTAAATTTTTCGAACCACCGAAACCTTAGCTCTTCAAACCTAGACCCACGCAAGCGGAAGCTTTAAAATCATAGACTACACGACAAAATCAGATATTTGTAAATATGTTGATAACATAGCCATGACTGACTTGAAGTGTATGTCAAATCCAAGTTTATTCATCGCAGGATAAATTGGGTGCGGCCTCTTAGCACAACATTCTATATTTACTTAATGAAAAAAAGTCAATAATTTCAATGCGGCAACTCCGCAATGAATAACGTGGCAACAATAACAGTTTTTGTATGCAGCTACAAGATCGATTAAATTGATAAGTCTTCAAAAGAATTTTACCTAGGACTTAATATATAATTATATAGTTATTTCCATTTAAATCTTACTAAAATTCCTCCAAGGAATTAGACATCTTATATTTCACTTTTTATGAAGATGTAGGGAACACTTATTTAATCATATTGAAGATTCTCTATTTTACAAGAAACCCAAGATATTTTTTTTAGTGTATAAGGATAAGTGATATTTCTGATCCTACACTACTGACTTCCTAGTCTAAGATATGTCTTTTCTGACATCTTCTTTGAAACGATACTTAAGACATCATCATCTCTATTTTTCCAATTTTATGGAAAAATCTTGCGATTCTGCGAATCCATGTCGTATTGATGCTGACTCGATTGCATTGCAGTCGAAGCTCTGGATGAATTTTTTAAATTCTTATTGTAAGGAGGGTCCTTGAATAACGTTAAGGTACTGAATGAAAAAGAGAGCGAGAATATTCATGTGCGCTGAAGTGACTCCGACAACTGAGTATTTAAAAAAAGAGAGTCAAAGGGCGTACAGAATATGAACCTGTTTTTGAAATGGGGAAAATTTTTAAATTAAATATAAGACATTATAAGGCCTTTCTAATGCTTATAAAAGTCTAGATCTCATTGTTTAATGGACGTAACTTATGATTCTAAAATGTTGAACGTGGGCAAATTGAAACAGTTGTTTACATTCTCCGTGCACACATGTTTCTTCCCACGAAACGCAAAAATCTTTCCCCGGTGACACAACTTTCTCGCTCCTCGCCAGTGCGTCTCGTTCTTTTCTATCGTCTATATTGGGTGTGCGAAAAAAAGATAAACATGAAAAAAAAGAGTTTTTGTAAATTTTCAAGCATAAGCGCCCGGTGCATCCAATTTCCGAGCCCTATCCTCGACCGACGCTGGAATGAATTCACCGAGAATCTCAATTCTCTCCGTTCGAGAGAAAGGAAATTCGTCATGAAGGACGAAGGACCCAGCGCCCTTATCGTGAAAATCCATCACACAAATTCCACTCATGTGCTTTACAACACGAATTGCGGGTCTGTATTTTATCTTTATTTGACTCCTCGCTTTTGGATATGCCTCAAAGCGTACCTACGGGCGGGTTATATTTCGGGCATAAAAATATATATATACGATAGTTTACAGACCAGAAATAACGATTGATTGGAAAAAGGCGGTGAAAACTGCGATTTATAGACTGAAATTTCAGATTATATCAATCAAGCAAAACGATTTCTGGCTAAAAAATATAATTAGATACTGCATTCATTCAAGCAGGTTCTAGGAATTAGAATTTTATTTAATCTGTCTCCATTCGATCACTACTGAACTCCGAGCGCTCTGGGAGCAATAGACAAACAAATTCATTGATGGTTCTCAATCCCTAACAAAGGCAAATCCCTCTAGCTACTTTCAAAAATCAGAGCAACTGGAATTTATTTATAGTGTTCAGAGTTATTGAGAAGCATTGTCCCCTGTAAAGGACACATATAGTCAACAAGTACTTAATTAATTAAACAGCTAAGTCGAATTTTTGATACTGTCCTGATTGAAAGCTTTGAGCGTAGGTTGACTGAACGTAATCATTTTTCTAGCCATTTGTAAAACTTCCACTCATTGACGACATTTTGAAGATGTTGAACATTCTTCTATCGGTTTAGTATCAGAGACAGGGTAATTCAAAGCTTACAATTTAAAATGATACCTATATCCTTTCCCTTCTATTTGATAAGAGAATAGCTTGAATGATATTTGTGGCAATGGTGGTAAAGTATTCCATGGACCGGTATGAAAACGATGCAAAACTAATGAAGGCATGCGTAGTAAAATGTTTTTGAATATTTTCTCATACTTTTCAAAATGTATTCCTCAGTTTGGGCGCAGCAATAATTGGGTGCCGCGGAGTTTTGGTGTAATTTTCAATGGTATGGCTCAAGCTCCATTAAAAAATTGGAACTACATACACCCATCATGCACGAATTGAAAAGTGCAAACCCAGCATTTCCCATTCACAGTAAGCATGAATGGGTAGACCTGAGGATCATATTGCCATAGTTATCATCGAGTAGAATGCCGTTTCTAAAATTACTGACTGCCAATCATTTCCGAGAGAGCTCTCAGTATGCAGAAAATGAAAGAGGGGAATATCATTTACAAGAAGTATGAGGATTCTGAAATTTAGATTCTATTGAAAAATCGTACGGAGAAATTTTTTATTCGCAATCGGATTCGAGTAATTGGAAGTTAGTTCATCACACCTGAACACAAATATAGGGAATTCAATTTTATCCCAATATCAGAGTTAAAGAGGTACTACAATGAACTAGCTTAGCTGCTCTAAATATATAAATTACAGTTTATTATGAAATCGAATAGTTCTTGAATAGCTCACATCGGCGCAGCTGGAGGAATAAATTATGGATCTGGTACATATATTGCGGCGAGAAAGCATTTAAAAAATGCCAAAGTTTGGTAGAAAAATTTATAATAGCATTTGGAATGGGAGATGATAAACTCAATCAATAAATTTTGTTCTTGACCAAAGTAATTTTTTTAAATTTAAAACATCAGCAGAATGAAACTAGTAGGAATATTTGGATGAATACATAGATTAGCAACAGTGATTTTTCTATTATTGAGAATGCAGGTTAATGAAACTAAGACGAATGCAGAAATGAAAATTACTTCTCATTCCTCATTTAAAAGTATGGAGCAATTATTTTAATACTTGTGTGAATTACAACACAATGTCTAAAAAATTATTATCCAAAATATACTTTTACAAGCTGCCGGAGTATTTGTACTTCTAAAACTCTGTACGCAGGGTAATAAATATGAAAATATTTCACATTTTCCTCCATTTTCATATTATAAAATGATTATCAATAATGGGCTAAGTAACTGAATTCAAAATGAAATTGAATAGATTTTTATAATAAGTGGATGTTCACCTATATCATTCTTAACAATTTTATGCTAGTACTAGGGAAAGGTACCCGTAGAAACTCAACGGGCGTGAGAAACACTGAATTTATTATATGCGAAAGCCACAAAACCTGAAGAATACTGAGCGGTCTTCTTTGAGTCGTCTTCTGAGTGAATGAACTTAATTGCTTCCCTTGTGTACAAACATAAATTTGCATTCAATGACTTAATTCAGATGCGATATTTATTTTTGATAAGGGCGTCAAATCGCTGTCTTCAAACAGCATTGGAGAGCAGGGGTACAATCCAGTGGTTGAAAATGTCAAACGGATCATTTGCAGTAGCAGCCATGTTTATTTAAGGTACCATAGACTGCGTCTTAGGCGTAATGAGTAGCCATAATCATTGGTTTAGGTTTTTAAATCAAAAATATATGTTGGTTCTTAGGGCAATTGTCGATTTTTATTCATGGATGGCGTTCACTGAGCAGAATACCCCGTTCTTCTTTCGGGTAAGATGCATTTAGTGACGTTATTATGGTTTCCACCATATTAAAACAGATTGAAGTTTAGAAACAGACGGGTCAATATTTGAACCAAATTTATAGCTGGGTACCCTTCCGTGGTTGGTTAGGTTGAGATTTGTACGGTTCTTAGTGTAATCCGAGAAACACCACGGGAAGGTGACCGACTTTGTTTCCCATTTTTCTTGATATAGGTATCCTTTTTTGGTATTTTTGTGTTGGATTTACTATTTATTTTTTCGATTAATGCTTATAAACACATCATCATTAAAGCATCGGTATCAGCTAATTAGAAAATAAATAAACATTATATTTACGGCTCTCCCTCAAGAGTGTTGAATGTATACTTACTGTAAATATACATTGAATTTACCGATTACCCACCTAAGCAATCCATCATGGGGCCCTTAGAAATTTGGGCCCATTGGGGCCCATGGAACTCTAGACCCTTCTTATATAGATATTCTCTCAAAATGATACCATGGGCCTGCGGGAAAAAATGTTATTTAAAGAAGCGTGAATATCTTTTGAAAACCAAATCTTTGGTTTCCAAGGAATTAGGATGTTGTTGATTTCAGAGAAAATGCAAGATTTTTCAGCTAAAAACATGACTTTCACACAAATACGAAACGTAATAGAAAATCAATTGAAAGAATTAGAATTTTCATTTATTCAGCCATCCGTTAAATAAATTCCAGCCCTCTATCTTGAGTGAAAGTACTTTTAAAAAGCAAAAAATAAAACCACTGCACCGAACTCAATGATTAGCACGGACCACCAGAGGGGCCTTTGTGGGGTCTTAGAGGACCCTGAGGGATTTTTAATATAGCCTATATTACTTACAGATGTATTTTCTACCAACATGCCAAATTTAAGTTCAATCAGGCCAGTAGTTTTTGCGTGATTGAGTAACAAACATCCAAACATACAAACTTTCACATTTATAATATTAGTAGGATTAGTAGGATAGTAGGATGGCGAATACTGAACCCCACGACTCTGCAGAAGGCATTGCAGACAAAAAAAATTATTTTAAAATATTTTTAAAGAATGTATAGGCTAGCTTCGTTTTAACGGAAAATGTATCAGTATTTTCCGAAACTGATTGCTAAATTATGTACAGAAAGATAGGTTGTTGCTACTTTTCCAATATAGCAAAAGCTTAGCACCAATAGGAATTTGTCCGCCATTTTTTATAACTGCCACTTATCTGTGATTGCTAGTTTCAAGGTGTTTTAGTTGTGTCTATTAACCCCGTGATAGGAGATGTTACATTATATTATCAATGTTACCGATCGAAAAGGCCAAAAAAGTGAAGTTTGGGAATGGAATCAGTGATTCTTGGTTTTCAAACAATGGCCATATTGAGAAAATAGCATTTTAAGCCAAAAAAAGACTGCGCCCAGACAGAAACGGATGAAAAATAGGCATAGAAAATATGGTCAGATTCATGAATAGAATCATTAGTCATCCATCATTGCCAGTCTCAGAAGTTGTGTTTCAGTGACAAGCTATACACAAAGCAGGTGGTGCAAACTATATACCAATCAAGTTAAAAAAAAGCAGATGGTTCCAAATGATCAATTGCAAAATACCCAGGATCTCGAAAAGAATACAAAGACACTCATTATTTTAACCCATTTCAGCCCAGACAAATGTTTGTTTGCGATTTTGATGAAATTTTGGTATTTTACTCATATGATAACCTAAGTACTCATGCAAAATATTTTGGTGATCTTGACGTTGAACAACGCGGTGTTGACACGTAAGTGCGATAAAGTTCGTGGTTTCTAATACAGAGCGTCGTACACTCGACGCGTTAGGGCTCAGCAATATGGCTACGGTGGGCGGAAATGGGTGAACTACTCCTACTTCACTTACTATTCGTCTTACTCCATTCCATCGAACTGAAATTTCATATCCTTTGTACCCTTTGATTCAGTATAACCGTCAGCATCAATCTCCTGTTTATGTGCTCCATCCAATTATGACACATTCCAAAAATGATTAATTTCGAATATCCTACAATAAGTACGTCTATTTATCTTCCACTCGCTCCAGTTCATAGTCTACATTATTCTGTCGGTCTATCAATCCACTGTGATCCTTAGCGTTCCCCTTTCTTGTTCAAGGCTCCAAAAATATTCTCCGCTTTGCTTCAGGTTTTCTTTGATCTCGGCTTTGGGCTTGATGTTTTCTCTTACGAAGTCTCTGTCATTAATTAATCTTATTTTTATATTTTTTTCAAAGCAATGGAAACCTTCAAGCCTCAGTTCTTTCATCAACTTCATCCACATATATTTGGTTGATTGAAGGCTCTCTCGTAGTTCAAAAAAGCAAATTCGAGTAGTTGGTCGGGCAAATGGGAAAACGGATGACAAAATGAAATACAGTGCAAAAGGAAAAAAAAATAAGGAGGTATATGCAGCGATGGGTGGGAAAACAATCTCGAGTTCCAGTAATATTAATAAAAGGGAAATTCAGAGGTGTTAGGAACTGAAAGAAAACTTGTAATAACTAGGCAATGCAGACATACTCCAAGAAAAACTGACAAATCACCGGCATTTTTCGGTTTGCAGAAAACATTGAGTAGGAGCTGTTACAAAAAAATCCAACCAAAAGATGCTTGTGGCTTTAACGAGATTGATTTTCACGTGAAGAAAGATAGGATATTGAAATGCAGTTTTATGGTTTCAAAAGAATAGTGGACCTTTTCTCTACCCAATTGTATTGTATTGAATATTGATTCCAGAAAAAAACTCTGTTAAAGTTATTAACGATGTTCTAAAAAATGAATCCTCCAAAAACTGCAAATATATATAAAAAATGAAAGTAAACTTCGGTTTCTAAACTTAAATGGAAAATATCTTCACTCTGATAGAGTATTTAGTGATTTTAGAAAATTAAAGAATTTTGAAGTAATGTACTTTATGCTTATAAGAAGAGAAGCAAGGACTACCCTACGTATGCGAAGTGTTTAGGGTAAATATTATTGTAATTTTTTCATCCAGGCAGAGAACGACCCACTTGGCTCAATTTATCCACCTGAACCAATGCAGCACACGAGAACGCTCGCCAGATAGTTACCTTCATAATCACCGACGGTGGAAGTATGCGACGAAGTCAACCGAGGACTGTCACCTTCAGTCTTTTTACGGGAACAGAAAAGATGGAATGTAGCATACAAGACAGATACGAAATGTCTGTTTTGCGGCGACATGTATGAAATTTTCTAAGTAATATTTTACCGAGTATCCTGCATAACGTTCGTTTGATAAAAAGCTAAGAATATGTAAAAAATTATGATACCTATTATATCATTCATAAGAAAGTTATTAAAAATCGATATAAAAACAAGGAGCCAAACCACATCTTATGATTTCTCTTACTTTTGGGTTTATAACTTCTGAGATATTTGAAAATAAGTTTTCGAGAGTACGTTCTTCCTAAATAATCAAATGGGAAGTTGACCATGTATGTTCAGGAAGACCCATTTAGTATTTGAAATTCGTTGACGCTGGCGAAGCAATCCTCTGAAGATATCTAAGATATATCGTATACAGAACATATGTGGCGCAGCATTAAAGAAACTAGGTTTCGTTAAACGTATAATAGGAAGGTCCTCGGATGAAAAAGTCAAAGAAAGATGCTACTTCGCTCTGGTTTGGCTACACCTTGAATACGCTGCGAGCATTTGAGACCCTGGTTATAAAGATTTAACCAAATAAATTAATAAAATACAAAGGAAAGCAGCGCTCTTCGTTAAAAACTGCTACGAGCGTACATATAGTGTCTCAACTTTTAGGGGGATTAAGGTGGTAGCCCCGAGGCTACCTTGCTTGTTGCTTGAGAAATTCAGAACTGATATTTTTCAGAGCGACACAGAGAATATTGTCATGACTCCTCACTACATCTCTAGGTCTGACAGATGCGATAAAATAAGAGAGATACACTGCCGAACAGATAGGTACAAAAACTCGTTGCTTATGCGCACAATAAGCACACATAAAAACTGAGCTCCACTAAAAACACTCTCATAATACATGTCAACATTTCATCTCCAAAAAGTTACACCTTTACACGGCTGGTGACCTAACACCCCCTGCCACACGCCCATGCGGCGGCTCGCAGGGTATTATGTAGATGTAGATGTAGATATAGATATAGAAGACTCAACAAGAGGAGCTGCTAAATCAAGATACCTGATTTGATAACTTCACTCGTTATAATAATGTGATAGCAATGAAGAAACTTCATCCATTGAAGCAGCAAACAAAGTAAAACTAGTAACTGAAAATTATAAAACTGCAAGGTATTTGAAGTATTTAATTTAATATTTGCAAACATATGCCTGAGAAACAACTAGTACTGATTTATAGGTAAATGAAGAAAACTGCTCAATTTCTTAAGTTGCTACATTTGGTGTGTATGGCCAAGGCTCATCAGAGGAACAATATTCGCATTGCTGACCAGTGGTGATAAAATTTGGGCACGGAAAGGACGACCAAGGGTACAGGGCCTTGAGCATTTTGATTTCATCGGATACCGCAGAAGATCCTGAAAAAGGCATTTTTCATGATTACCGTATTTACCTGTATATAAGACCCCTCCCACTTTTGAGGCTCAAATTCCCGGAAAAATATAAAACAGGCGGGAGAGCCCTCAGGGAAGTACTTAGCCAGTTTGGAAAGAATTTGTGATGCTTTGCATGTTTTGTAATTGAGCAGGAAGTGTTTCTCAATGTTTCAAAATGTTTTGAATTTCGAATAGTCGTGTTTCATAACTTCAAAAATCAGCATAGATACCCCCTCTGGCTTATTCTCCCCGTATAAGACCCACCCCCCACTTTTGAAACATTTTTCGGGAAAAAAGGGCTCGTAAAATGAGCTCGATTTGTTTCACGGTCGCACGCTCATATTGTGAGGAATTGTGGGGAATGACACTGAGAGAGGAACGGGAAGTAAACCCACACACGTCCTTCATGCATGCATTCCATAGGCATGGAGAGAAAATACTTCAATCGAGGCGGCAAAGGACAAATAGTGTGAGTTCAAGAGGGAGAGATATGGTTGGGAAGTAGGTTAACGGTGGGCTGCGCAGAACTGAGAAAGGGCTTCGGGTCAGACTGGAGAGAAGGGGCTGTTGGAACGGTTGCTTCGAGAGAGAAAGATAGAAGAATGGTCGGGGTTTATGGAGACGGGCGGCGTGGGTGGGACTAAAAGGAGGCTACATTGAAATGGTCTTTGGCTATGCAAAGTCCTCGTAAAAGGTCAGGGCCGACACCATTCCCGAAAATCTGGAAAGATGTAGCTCATCAATTTTGAGATCTTTTGTGCCTCGAAAATAAAATGACGTAGTAATCTGCTCAACATATTTCACCATGTACTCACAGCAGAATTCCCGCAATTCTTCAGCAATGGCCTTATTTTTACACCATGAAAAACGGTATTGCAACTAATATAAAAGATAAAATAATGGTTAAATGGTGAATTCAATGCAAAGTCAGCAGGGACGTTATCCCTTGGAGAGCTATTAATTTATTATTAAAGGCCAACCAGTCAATCCACTTATACCAATTTTCCAGCGATAAAGCAGGAAAAAGGTAAATCGAAAACAAAAACTAAAATAGAACCATAAATGAGAGGATTATTGTAGTCGAAGCGAGATATGTTATTGTTTTAATTAAGATCATGTTTGAATTACTCGTTGTTGCTTCAGCAGTTGTGGGAAGCAAAAAGTAAATATCGTCACATTTTTGGTGCAATAATAAACTGCTATAATATCATTGAAATTCTCCGATATTAAATCAAAGCATTTGTACAAGTCTTTACTGTACTCATTTTTTCACGCGCTGTGTTTAAAACTCCTTAACAACAGATGGTTTGTTTATAATTCTACAAAATAACTATGGTGACTATATGATTTATTTTTTTAAACAAATGAGTTAAAAAACAAACTCAGCGTTACTAATTTTTTGACGAGATGTAAAAGTTGGGAGTTTCTAATACTTTAAAATAATATTTCTCTGGATTACATACAAGTACCATTTCCCCATGTAAAATGGTTTAAATTATGGGCAAACATCTAGGAAATAGGCTCAACAAAGGGGCTGATACCTTCGTATCTTTGGAAGATTGAGATATCTTTCTTTAAATCTATATTATCCCACAAATAATATGACACAGAGGATGATTCAGGAGCATTCTATATATATTCAATTATATATGTTTCTTTATCTATTGAGACTTCTTGAAAAGGAGACCAAATTCATTAGCGTCTAAGTAAAATGATATTTATTTATTATTATTTATTTATTTTCACTGCTCCGAATATAGCACATTCGCCCATTTTACGTCGGGTGGATAACAGTAACAACGGACGAGACACAGACGTCCATGTCCTGGGCAGATAATATTCTAGCCAGGCGGGACTCGAACCCGCGACCATCGGATTAGCAGGCGAGGACTTTATCCCTCCGCCACCGGGGCCGACAGTGAAAATCTTAGTCAAAGTACCTTATGATGTAAATTTTCAGCAGAAAGTGTGGTCGTCTTTGTAGTCGAAAAAAGCCCTCGCAGGAAAAAACAGCAAAGAAAAAAAATCCATCGAAAACGCATTATCAATCATTAGCAACGATCGAATTCAATTTCCAATCAGTTATTCTTTTATTCCCACTCGTTTTCATGCAGGCATCTTTTAATATATTCTCACATGAATTCCATCCTATATCCTTTTGGAACGCTCTTCTTTTCCATTCCTTCTTTGATTATTTTTCCAATGAGATTTTTGGTTCGCAGAATGTGGCCAATAATTCGCTCTTTCTTTTATGGAGAATGCTCCTGAATCATCCTCTGTGTCCAACTATTTGTGGGATTTCTAACCGGGTTACTAACCGGCTTACTTTGTTAATTTGATCTAAAGCATTCTTTGAAAAGAAATAGGAGAGTGATAAGGACGGAGAAAATTTTCAATCCTCAGAGCCCCAAGTAGAAACGATGATTGATCAAATACGTGGTCATTATCAAAATTGAAGGAATGTACGCTAGGGCGTGACTTTCCTAGTCCTCAAACATTTTCATTCCTTCCAAATTTGGAGAAGTGGAACGCAGAGCAGGCGGGTCAAGCTTCATGGCGGGCCTCCAGGATGACCTTTACCAAAGGAGGGAAAAGGGTTGGAAATTTTCAGGTGCTTGTACCCAGCAATTGGGAAGATTGGAGGCGAATCACTGAGGTTGGCAGGAGTGGAAGAGGGAGGGTGGCCCATGAAAGGGGGTGGGGAGAGTAGGGAAACAAGGGGTCCCTGCGACACGCGAGCAGGGGCCTCGACACACCCCCGCTCCCCAGCCAACCCAACTCAACCCAACCCCCTTCGTTACACACCCTCCTCTCCCATTTCACCCCCATTCCATCCCAAGGGTCATTTCGCCGCCCTCTCGTCTCTTTCCGTCCCTCTTTCCACTCATATATATTTTTTGTACCTCCTCTTCGGTCATTAAGGCCGTCTCGCACCGGCCCTAGTTCAGCAAGCCACGCAGGGGCGGCAAACATGGCCGCAATCTCAACGAGAATTCCGTCCGGCGTTCACACACGACCCGACTCATCTCATCTACCCCCTCCCCCGTTCCCCAGGCCACCTCATGACATTCACGACACCCACTCGCCAATCGCACTGGATCCTCTCCTTTCTCCTCCCCTCCATGGCCTCAAACCCCGACACCCTTCCACCCCCTTCCTCCCCTCGACCACTTCGCCCGCCCACCGCCTCTTGTTTACCCGGCGATGCAGCGTAGCACCCCCACTCCTCTCCTCCCGAGCGAGAAAAGGGTGGGGTTTTTATATCTGTGGGGGGAATTAGCAGTTGCTCGAGCTGAAATGACATTGAGGTCACTGTCGTGCATTCAGTGGAGTGGCTTATTGCTCGTGAAAAACCTTACCGAAAAAAAATTCGATAAGGAATTTTTTGTTCCCGTCAAACATAAAAATATAAATGTGCCCGAGAGGTCTATCTATAACGGTAAATTTCACACATAATCGAAATGAATTTCAAGGAGGAATGAGTGAAACATTTATATATGTGTCACAAAATTAGATTATTCCATTTCGGCTTGCAATATTTTTCAACTACAAAACAAAATATATGGTAATTAATGAGAAGGCAAAGAATCTGGAAATAGAAGGAAATGCCATCGAAGTCTGTAGTGAGTATAAATACTTAGGTGTAACGATTGGAAAAGAAGGAACCAGTAAAAAAGAGATAACAAATAGAATAATCAGTCAAAACTCGCAATAAATAAAATGAATAGCATATTATGGTCAAAAGACATAAGTAGGAAAACAAAGTTGCAAATGTATAAAACAATTATTCAGAGTATACTCCTTTACGGAGCAGAGACATGGGAAATGACCAAAAGGGATAGGCAGAGACTGGAGGTCGTAGAAATGGATTTTCTAAGAAGAAGCAGCAGAAAATCTAAACTACAAAGAATAAGAAATGAAAATATAAGAAAAATTATGCAAGTAGAAGAAAACATCATACAAGAAATAGAGAAAAGACGGCTAAAATGGTATGGACACGTAAAAAGAATGGAGGAGAAACGTTGGCCAAAAAAGATATTAAATTGGCAACCACCCGGAAGGAGGAAGAGAGGACGACCAACAGAAGAATGGACAAAGCAAGTCATCCAAGATATGAAAAGGAGACAATTAGAGAATGAAGACTGGAGAGACAAGGAGGCTTGGAGAAGAGGATGCGAGAGACGGCCGACGGCTGTATAAAACTCGCTTACGTATTTTTCTAAAACGTATTTTTCAACTAGTGTTCTGTCTAATCCAAAACTCAATGGCGTTGGTCCAATTTACTGAGTTCACGGAAAAGGAAAACTTTCGGCCAGAGTAAGCTAGAAAACGACTTTTTCCGTTTGGACGTCGAACAAGATTTTTTTGTGCAAACCGGTATATAGGTAATGTAACTGGTATGCCAAATTGTATTTTCCATGAAAATGTCTAAAAAAAACTGTTTTTCCCACCATGCAATTATAGCAAAGCGATTAAATACAAATTGAATAAATAGGAAAAGAAAAATTATTGTAGACTTAAGAAAATTAGGTGATATTTATGCAAAATCTTAAACGTGAGTTAAAGACTGTGAGTAAAAGTGAGGTGAAGACCATAGAGGTGGGAGGTGGACGTCCCGGTAACAAACATGGCTAAAGCACTCGGCGACATACATGAGGGATTCGGGTTCGAATCCCTGTGGATACGGATGGTATTATCTTGAGAAATTTTCGCACCTAATTGCGCTTGCAGCTGACCACCTTATGGCCCACACGCGGAAACTATGAAATTAAATGTTCGGTCATGGGACTGAGTACATTCAATGGGAATGTGAAAAATTTCCAATCATTGAATTAACAAATTATGTGGCACTAAGTCACTCGCACGGGTGCATATACAACAAGGGTTGAAATTCGCCATGAAAAAATTCATTTGACTTCAAATGAAAGTCATCATCCCGGTCAAGGCAAATGAATTTTTTAATGGTGAAATTCAACCGTTGGTGAGAACGTGAAAAATGAAACTTCGAGGGAATGGGCCGTACGTGCACGAGAAATAAAAGTTTGAAGGTAAGTACGAGGGAGACGTAAATCAGGATTTGGGAAGGTCCTCAATTACCTGAACCCTCATACCTCCAACGATGTTGTATCCGTGGCGATGGTGATCCGTAATGATGGTGATCCGTAATATAGACTACGCTGTATGTATAAAGTAGGCTATGATCGTAGTCCAAGTAAGGCGCTTTGACAACTCAGGAGCGCACGTAACAAAAAAAGAAAACTACACCAACTGGCGAAATAGGCAAAGTTAGGCAAAGTGAGTGCCTAAAAGGAAAAAGGAGGAATAATTCAAAAAAACTTCATGGAAACACTAGGGTCCCGGCTCGAATATTTAATGAATAAAGGGTTTTACAATAGCCTGCTTATTTTAATAGAATGATGAAAAGCAAATCGCTCATCAAATATGTGAAAGACCTATAAAATATGCTAGAAGAAATGTTCGAGAGAGTTATTGGAATAAATAGCTCGCTATTCTTTACTAGGTGGGTATGTTATGAATCTTATGATCATAAATCCTATGATGGGCTGTCAGGTGAGAATAAAAATAACTCTCCACAGCACTTGCCAGAGTACACGAAATAGAGAACGAAATGAGAACCACTGGAGGAACGAAAGCGACGAAATAAAAATGCCATTGCCATAAAAAAAGAACGACTGGATCGATCGGATAACGGCTGCACCAGCCTTGCTTGACCTGCCTGCTTTCATTAATAGCACATGCATAGTGCTGTCTCTAAATTTGCAGTAATGAGTATTTTGAGCACAAGAATCTTTGATTAGAGCGATAATATCGTTTAAAGTATTTTTGGTAGTGCATAGACAGGAAAAAACTACATTTTTCTCCATCAGGTACAGTTTCACAGTAAGTACTCATATTACATATGTTGCGTCTATTGGCATTTAATGTAAAAATTGAAAGTTTTGAGGTCAAATGTTTTACACGATGGTTCTGATTATGAAGATTATAGATGCTAGAAAATGCATTGACTCGTATTATCAAATTCCTTACATTCAATTCACTCTAAGAAAATTAAGAGTACAAATCAAACAATTTTCGATCTGTTTGAGATAGAAAAAGCTCCCTTTTCCCTGAAGTTCAAAAGTTATATTAAGCAGAAATCTTCTCCCGCTTTAACGATTTTCCTCAAGTTTCGATTCACTTTTCATATCCCACCACAATTTGACTAAAAAAATTAATTCTGCTCTCATTTTTACCGTTTGGTCTCATTCTGTTTATTTTCTGCCATCGACTTACCCTGGAAATTATAAATTTATCATTATATCAAAGTAATTCTCGTAGTTTCAGAGGGAAAATTTTTGCCCTCTCTCATCAAAAGCATTGAGGCACTAGCTTATACATCCTTCTACGGTAGCACAAAAAGCAAAGTATGTACTCAATTCATTCACGTGCATACAAAAATTAATATTTTCAATTTTTGTAAACTATCCAAGATACTCCGTAGTAGTCGATACAGACAGCTCTAAGGAATTCATGATACCGATAGTAACTTTAAAGCCATACGAAAAGTATGGACTTATTTTGATCAAGTATGCAATATCAATGGAATTTTTAGATACGTAACTTATTTTTTAAATCTATGTTTTAGTCCAAAATTTCATTATTTATTGCCACTGCAAAGCCTAACTTCAGTTCATAATCCACTCGAATGTGAGATACAAGGCTAACTGCTCAGTTACGCATTTTTGGAGTCTTTAACGCAAAAATGTCTACCTGAGTACGTAGTAATAAAATAATCCCAAGATACTTAAAAAAGTATCCGAGGCATTGAAATGTACATTAATTTTTTCTAGTGTCGATAAGTCGTATGGAGAAGTTATAATTGTGTTTATGTAACTTTCTTACATTGAAATTACAAACCATTTCTTTTCCCATCTGCTAAAATTATTTATTTTTCGGTGGAGGAGTTACGAAGCTATGGTATAGGTACTCTTATATTTCTGTTTTGGTTTGGAATACCAAAGGGTACAAAATATTTTAACTTTTCAGAGCAATAAGATGTGTTCCCTCACTAACAGAGGGCTGCCAAGGTGACTTTAAAACTGCCACCACTGAAATTTGTCGAAAATATTCTTCAGAATTTTAAATAATCGAATTCAATTCCATTTTCCATCTCTTCTAGGTGATTCTTTTAGGGGCACCGGTCCCAACTAGGGGCACTCTTCTCTCCTATTAATCACTGCCCCTGAGGATTCAAAGCATTAGAAGCCGATGAGGGAAGGTGAACAGAACGAAAAAATGACTCCTTGTGTTTGAGGTATGTTGAACGTCAAGTATGGAAAGGGTCTGGTAGACGGCTCTTTATTTGACAACCTATTGACTGATGAGCGGTTTCAAAGGGAGTTCACGGCTTTGAAATAAACCAAATAATACTTCTCGTGCCTCATTGTGCACTGAAAACGTATCCGTCATAATATAACGCCACCTAGTTATCACTTCAAAAAGTGGCTTGTGAGTGATATTTTCACTCAATGTGAGAAAAGTATTTTCATTGCCACAGAAAAAAGCTTGAAATATTTTCTGTCAGCTACGAAAGAGTTTTTTTCTGAGAAATACCATCAAACTCTTCAGTCACATGCCCCTTAAAAATATTTTTTTTTCCAAAATAATATTTAAATTTTCTTGGTAAACATGAATTTCGTGCGATGGCAGGGTTGGGTTTACCGATTAATATAGTCATTACAAACGTAACCTACGTCATGCCATTCACCCTGGATAGCCAGTTGAAAAACATTAACAACGAATAATTTATAAAACATACGAGATGGATATAAAAAAATATTGGGACGAAAAAACGAAAGGCTACAGCCACTTTTGGCTGATATACGTATATGACAATGAATTTCCTTTACAGTAGGTACATAAAGTGGCGAAAATTTGGTTAAGTAAGACCATTACTTATGATTCCGTTCTCTTCTCCTTTTTTTCCCCATCTTACTATGGCTAGAGTTCTAGCAGCTCATGCTACACACTACTGCGGAAACTTTCGCGTTATAATGTAAGTGAATGATATCTTAAAGATTAATATACAATTTAGGAGTTCTAATTCCGCCATTAAATGTCACTTTTTAGAAATGTTTATATGAAACCAGAGCAACTAAGCTCTAAGCCATTACACTCTAGAACAAAACTTTTATAAGATCAACTAAGTGCCTTCATGGGGAGATTTATTTCGTTGAAATTAAAATTCAAGGGAGTGCCATAAACGCTGGTAACATGGAATCGTAGAGGAACGATAAATTTACAGACGATTATTATCACTCTTGAACCCCGAGTTTTTAATTTCATTTTTAGCACAACTCATCTAGATTACGCTCATTTTAAGTTAAAAATTCAGAACTTAATTTGAAGTAACAACGCAATAAAATTATCATCACGGATAATCTACTGGTTTTATCTCATGCGTCTCTACAGTTATTTGAAGATATTTTGGAAAATTCTCATCAAAGATTTTTAGGGGTGCAGAATTTTACGGAACCCACCTTTAACCGTAGAAAAATCATTTTAAACCTAAATTAATTCCCTCACTAAATGGTCGGTCGTTTTAAATCCGTAAAATCAGTTGATTCTCTCCACGATCACACCATCGAGACATTCAAGAGACGCGGACGATTTGTCCACGAAGACTTGGCCATCGATCATAAGTTTTCGCACTGTCTCCAGCAAATAGGACGCCACCCCATCCACGGTGATCGACGTAATCTCCTCAAAAAAGTGGTCTCACCATACTCGCCGTTATTTGACGAGACAAAATAGGTCATGGGGCTAGTCCACTCTGCAATTCACCTCACCATCGCCGAGTTTTCTCCAAAGTTTTCTTCACAGATTATTTTTTAAGGAATTATTTATTCCACTAGCCGTGTGCCTCCATTCACACTATTCTGCATTTATTTTGCCCTCTACCCTGTCCTACTTTAACTTAAAAATGTCACGCCATTGCTCCCATCAACTGTGTTAGTGCCAACAGTGTTACCTCTCAGAACTTCCTTCATCCACGCTTACTGTCTCCTTGCAATTCCTCCTATCAGCCTCCATCCTCCTTATGTATATCTAGGGACTGATTTTTTAAAAATATTTATTTATTTATTTAAAAACATTGTTCACATACAGCAGTAGCGCCAATTTATAGTGAAAAATATAACAAAAAACATGAAAGAGGACAAAAACACAATAACAGCATAAAAATAAGCAATTCCCAACATGGAAAGGGGAAATATTTAATTTGTTGACTGATGGGATATCGCTTGGGTGGTGAAATAGATACATGGTAAATAAAAAGGATCGACAGTGTGAGGGAGTGAATTTTGAAGGGATGGGAGGCAAAATGAAGGCGAGCGCTTGGTGAGAGATATCCTAGGAATAGGCAGATGGAGTAGAGTGTGGGTGCGGATGGATCGAGTTGGTATCCTGAAGTTGAAGAGAGAGAGCAGTTCAGGGCAATGAATGGTCAAGTTAAGGGTATTGTGGAGGTGTTTTTAATCCATTTTAAGTCTGTGATTTTCGAGGTTAGAAATGGAAAGAGAGGACAGCACAGCGTTTGAGGACACATTACGGAAATATGGGACTCTGTGCTTGACTGTTTTGGCAAAGAAGTGAGAGATGCAATCGAGGGATTTTAGATTAGTTGGGGCTGACATAGACCAAATTGGGGAGCAATATGATACTATGGGAACAAAAATTGTTGAGAAGTAGGAATGGAGTGCTTTTGGATCTTTAATTTCTGTGAAGCGGTAAAGAAGGCCCAATAGGGTCATCGCTTTATTTTTTACAGTCTGCATGTGGTCGGAGTAATTTAGCTTTTGGTCGGCTAAAGCACCTAGGTCTTTCATGGTTGTCACTCTGTTTAAGGGAGTTGAGTTAATAGTGTAGTTGAAAGTCAGGGGTTTTGTTTTCAGAGCAAAAGTCATGATGCTGCATTTTCCAGGGTGAAAGTTACGTTTCCAGGTATCACACCACAGGGAAGTTTGATTTAAGGCAAGTTGAAGTTGAATACAGCAGAAGTATTATTAATTTGCTTGTAAATCTTGCAATCATCAGCGTAGAGAAGGCAGTGAACTTGGGAGGAAAGGAGCTGGAAAGGAAGATCATTGATGAATAAATTGAATAAATATGGCCCAAGGACACTGCCTTGGGGAACTCCAGACGTTACAGGAGACCAAGAGGAAGAAGCAGCGGCGAGTATTACACGCTGGGTATATCCATTTACTTTCTATTTTTTCTATCGATATCTAAACCTTCTCCTCTGTCCCCATGTTCATTCCGAGGGAACAGGATATATGATCCATGTAACACTGGCTGCCCAACATAAGGTTTCAAACTACCATTTATTATACTTTAAACTTTTCCAATATTCGGGCATTTAACGCTTTCTCTGAGGAAAAAATGCTAGTTTAGGCCATGATTTTTATCGAAATTCTAGCAATCTTGAGGTAAACATCGCAGAAAAGAAGGATTACCGATGAGATAAAATGGGCTACCACCTTATTGACATGAGCAAAACTAGTTTTGCAGCTTTTTTCAGAGTGCATACCCTGAGACGAAAATGAATATTATAAGGATAATATCACCTATGAAAAATGAGAGTAGTCAGCTATTGCTGATAGATGATTGCTGATAGATGGTAGTAGTCAGTTGTAAGGCTTGTTATGGCGAAACGTTTCTCTCGCTTTTCCCTTACTTTTGAAACCCTTAATTTTACCAATTTCATCTCATAACTTGTTGCCAACTGATTTTACGCCTTTAAGATTCAACTGGCAATGAAAGCCTGTTCCTTTAGTCTCAAATTTACAAAATAGAAATTTTCCCACATAATGTGTAAACATACCTACTTATAGTACTTGAACTATATAGTGTTTTTTATACGTCTGTGTACAAAACGTCTTTACCCCTTAAGTGACCAAACCATGGAGCAACTGAGACCCTAAGGTCGGACATCATGAGTGTGGATTCCAGGAAGTGATGATACCTCATCGGGAATACTGATTTGGATGGATCAACGTTGTCTGCACCACGCAAACTGCAGGACTGCAATTGTGGACAACCCTAAGTCATCCACCAAATTCCAAATGTTAATAAACAAAATGATTTAACAATAATTCGAAAAATCATAATCAGACGTATGATATTTGATCAAAACAAAAGAATGGATTTCAAATAGTAAAAGCGTACAAAGAAGAATGCATGAGTATAACGGCCTGCGAGCCATTTTTCAAAATTGAATACTTTGCCTGTATTAGATATGTGAACTATGTACGAGATGAGCGCTCGGTTGGGGGAAGAGGTGGCGTTTACGCCTCATTCAACCCAGCATAAATAAACAAAAGTCAAAGTCACTTTTGCTCATGCTTTCCTCGCTCATTCTCATTCAGAATACACCGCAGGTGTACCACCTGTTGGAAAAGGCAGCCTCTGAAAGACAAAGAAGGGGACCGCGCGCAAGGGCGCCAACTCACCGGAACTGATCCCTGTTGTTCAGCGTCTCCTGCTTGATGCTCAGGATCACCGGTCCGAGGTCCTCGTCGTTGGTGAAGTAGTTCCAGTGCTCCGTTCCGTAAAAGTACTTCTCGTACGTCTCCTGTTCCACGGACGTAAGCTCGAAGCACTGGTTCTTCTCCCACTGCTCCTCGATGGCTGTCTTCTTCTTCTGCGCCTCCTCCCGCAACTCCTCCAGTTCCTCCTCCAGCTCTTCCTCCAGCTCCTCCTCGTCCTCTTCCTCCAGGAGGTCGTCCTCGTAGCAGCCCTCCTCGTCCTCCAGGTCGTCCTCTTCCTCCTCGAGGTCGTCCTCTTCGTCCTCGAAGTTCACTCTGCACTCTCCCGCCGCGCCCTCCGCGCGACCACCACCCCGCCCTTCACCCCCTCCCTCCTCCTCACCACCCTCGTCCACCACCCCCTCACCGTCCGCTCCTCCCCCAGACTCCCCGCTCATCGACCCTCTTGGGCCTTCCGCCGCCCCCCCGCCCCCGGCGGCGGCGGAGGCCTTTCGTCGGCTCCGTCTCCTGCGGGTCCTCTGCCTCCGCCTGACCCTCCTGCTGCCCCCACTGCCCCTCTTGGGCCCCTCGCCCCCGCCGCCTCCCCCGGGATCTCTCATCCGCCTCGCGCCGTCTCCGGACCCGCCGGTCTCTCCGCCTCCGGCCACCCCTTGGGTCCCTCCGTCCCCGGCCGCACCCGCCGCCGCCGCCGTCGTTGGTGCCGCTCCCTCGCCCCCCGCGCCCTCCTCCCCTTCCAACTCCTCTTCCTCGTTGAGGAGTTCGTGCT
The DNA here is from genome assembly GCA_963169105.1 of Ceriagrion tenellum. Classification (NCBI taxonomy): domain Eukaryota; kingdom Metazoa; phylum Arthropoda; class Insecta; order Odonata; family Coenagrionidae; genus Ceriagrion; species Ceriagrion tenellum. The sequence goes on along the minus strand of OY720633.1, from coordinate 17,035,289 downwards.
CCGAGCCGGACTCGTCCCAGAGGTTGTCCGAGGCGATCTTCTGCCGTGAGCACTCGATCCAGTAGCCGGGGGTCGGCAGCAAGTTGTGCGGGAACTCCTCGCAGAATTCGTCTGCACGGTGGTGGACGTGAAAGAAAAGAAATTCATTGCAGTTAAAAATAGACCACCGGTTACGCTTTGGAGGCAGCTCCTGGAGCTTCCTCCAAAGAATCAATTACACTTTTAATGGTGATTTCTATATCTGTGTTATCTATTTTATATTAGGTAAAACACCGGTCAAGTTAGGTTAAGCCTAATCACGCGATACTTGACCTTGTACAAGTCCGAGAATGCAAGCTTGCATACTAGAACTGAAGTATCGTGTGATACAGACCAGGCATACTGGAAATTCTGCATGATCGCTGGCAAACTAGCTGGTATCCTTGTTTTCGTAATTGGTGCAGTACTAGTTTGATACTTGCTCCTAGTAGGACCTAGTAGCCGCTGACCAATCATCTTTGCTCTTTGTAATACGATCGTCAACTTTTGATGTCAGCGCCTCATTCATCCCTCGTGACAATTACCATTTCCCGCGATTAAATAAACAACTCAAACCTCACAACAATACACAATGGCTTGGGTACCTGAGAAAATTGAGGTTTTAAGCGATAAAAATGATAGGAACTCGTAACTTTATACTACGGCAGCTGCAGCGGCTAAAAGCCGTCATATTCGTTCAAAACCGTCCATTTCGCTGGTCAAATTCCTTCCTAGATCAAAAATCTACTAAACAGACCTTGTACAAGTTCAAGTATAGTGTGATAGCTTCTGGGAAGGTTTCAAGCATGCTAGGTTTCGTACTAGAAATCCTGTTCTCACTAGTATCCTCGGATTTGTACAAGGTGAAGTATCGTGTGATTCAGGCTTTAGATAGAAAGTAAGAAAAAATCTTCAACACTTTACATTCGTTTGGCATTTTCTAACAAATTGATTTTCCATATCAACATCCTTTCCACCCTTTTTCATTCCGTCCATAAAACCTACTCTTTTTCTTCCTCTTCCCCTCATTCACCCGTCATCTTTTCCCCATTGCATCATTCCGTCCTCCTCCTCATTTCCCCATTCAACCACTTTTGTTGCCTCTGCCTAATCTCATCAAGACGTTTTCTTTACTCTTTAACCATTTTCTATCACTTCCTCGTTTATCTTCCTTCCCGTTCACCTCATTCTTCTTTTTCCTCCTATTCACATTTTTCCAAAACCACATCTCGAACGTCTGCAGACTATTCTCGCACTGTTTTCAAGGCTTCTACTCCGTTAGACGCGACGCTTCATATTATGCTCGGGTTTAATACTGGAAAGGCAAATCCAAAGAATCATGAAGACGAATCATGCAGGCTTCGGGGAACTTCACAATGATATTTCAGATAATCATAGTAATTGAATGTGATGACAGCCTAAAGTAATGAGAGGCCTGAAGCACGACAAATTTTGAGGTGAAATATATGGTTTCAAGTTTAGTATCCAAATATACATACACACATACATACCAATCACGCCGCCCCGCTCCCTTCCGGGGTAGGCACAGTCACAGAGTTTCATTCACAAACACACATTTGTACACCTAACTCTGATTCAATAATTTCCTCCATACTGACCTATCCTTGGAAACCTCTTTTGCCTCATTTACCCCCTCACTGCTTCATACACGCTCTCCTGCTTTTAAGACTCCTATATAAAATATAATATTCAGCATGGCAGTAGGAATTAGTACGGATTTATGCAATGCTTGTAATCACATCATTAAAAAACTTTCGACAAATCGCGCGCATGTGGGGAAAGAAATTGTTCCGAAAGCAAATGGTTCTCTAAGCATTAAATTGTAGACGCTAAAATAGGTCAGAAAACGGAAAAATTGAAATAACTTTGTCAACTCGACTTGTGTGATTTTATTGACATGATGTGTCTTAGGTCTTTTAATAAAATCATAAAAAGGGATAAATTAATTTAAAATTTTCTTGATGGATGACACCCAGCAAGTAAAGCCTACATCCTCTTCAGTTTGCGATCAATGCAACTGAGATATTCCAAAACCATAGCAGTTTTACTGAAGAGTGCCTGGTCACATTGGAGATTTTCTAAAGGCAGCATAAGAAATTTCTTGTTTTCTTCTTTTCCTCTCACTGAGTCTAGAACTATGATAACAATTTACTACACCCGATTTCTGTTTTTCCGTAAGACAATTTTTCCTTTGGCTATCAAGATTCTTATCGAAACCCACAATACTGGATGCCATAGTTTCTTTCCTCAATTTATTTCCTTAGGTGCTAACACATTTTCCTCCCAAAAATATAATTTATTTTATTTATTTATTATTTATACTCACAACCCAGAAAACAGCACAACAAAGGTCTTTTACATCGGATGTTTTAACATTAACAATAGACGAACACACACAACCATGTCCTGGGCAGATAAAATTCTATCCAGGCGGGACTCGAACCCGCGACGATCGGGTTAGCATGCGAGGACTTTACCCCACCGTCACCGGCTTTCTCCAAGATTTAAAAGAATAGCAAGTCTTTGACTGCTATTCCTGGGGCCGCGGGTTCGAGTCCCGCCTGGGTGGGTTTTTCACCACCCAGGGCATGGATGTATGTCAAGTTCTGTTAGCCCCGTGCCTGGAAAACCTGATAACAGGCTTAGCAACCTATCGGAATTCCAAGGACATACTGAATCGTCCGAGAAGCCAAAAAAAAAACTTTTTGACGAAGAAGCGAGGGAAAAAAACACTACAAACTATCAATATTATTTGATTTCAGTTGAAACCCTGGAAGAATCCGCTCATTTATTTGGATTATTTGGACAAAAACTTTTTTTTCTTTTCCATTCACAAGAATAGAAGAGTTTTACAAACCATTTCCATTGACCGAACATTGAGTAGGATTAAATATCACAAAATCACACGGTCCATTTCAATATTTGGAATATTAAAAAGCAATGAAGAAAAATGAATTTTTTTCGGGATCATCTTTCAACAAAAATACTTCGTTCTTTAAGTAATCATTTGGTCTTATCTTTGGCTACACAGTACAAAATGTATGATTCAATCCAACCAATGAATAAGGGGAGCAGTTGATTACTTTAGTTTTTACGCAAGAATCAAAACAACCAAATCTAAGGTAAAAACTGGTTGAAATTTTTATCAGAGTACATTGTTATGAAACACTAACTGCAATTGATTTGTAAATAGATATTTAACCTCAATATTGTCGATCTTACTTAGTATTCTAGTAAAAATTTAAGCATAATAAAATTCCGCAACCTACGGCATGAATCTTGTATTTTCTACGCGTTATCGTTGTAGTGTTTTTAACAATATTCGTCTCCTGAATGAATATTTGACTCGTCCGTAATATACCTTAAGTATTGGCACTTGATTTTGGCCACATTTCAAATATGTTCAATAGTTTGCTAGTAACTATTCCCACCTATACTTCTCAATGCACGCATTTCTTTCCTAGTCATGCAGTCAATAGATCTAACTCTGGAAATTATGCGGAAAAATACAACAAATAAGTGTAGCTCCAACACTGATCAAGTTAGTAAATTAATGGATGATTCTTTGTGATAGGTTGATGCTCATTTTATTCCTTTTATTACATTTGTAAAGTTCATAATTCGTCTTAGAGATCTAACGGTAGATTAGACAGCAAATTAAATTGTAGATATACAAATATATACGCTTGCAAATATCCCCATAGGTCAGCATAAACATACATTCGTCATGCAAACACGATCAATTTTACTCGAAAATCGCTGTGGGCCGGAGAATAAAAGCACGATTGATTGAAGATCGTGATTGTACCCGGCAACAAAATTCCAACTGATTTCCTAAGGTACAAATAAGTCACGATTTTAAAAATCTAAGCTGGCGCTTCCACTTAAGAAATTATGAATGCAAAATAATCTGACAAACATTCACTTTTACAACTTGATTCGGACAGTTTATCTTTGCCAAGAGACTCTATGAACACATCACTTACTTAATATAGCAGCATCCGTTTAGACAGAGTAAGTATATATAGAGTGGCAAAGAGATAGGGAGATTCGGATATGAGTTTTTAAATAATACTTTGCCCGATAGATGGAATAGGTGTATCGAAGTTGCACAAAAAACCATAACAAATGAGCTTTGGCAAACGGGAACTTCATTTAGTGTCGCATAACTCACATGATGTTCTTATGATTACTTCGGTGCCTGAATGTTTACTAATCGACATAGCAACGGAAGCAAATCTAATTGAGTCGTCGAGACCAAATTAAACATGTATTTTAAGGTGCATAAATGAGCATCATCTATCATGAATCGAATTCACGTCAATATGATAAGACAAGCGATCACCAAACACGGAGTCAACTGTTTACCGATGTATCATAGCAACGACAAAACAATTAGTACTCGATAAAAAGCACACAACAGCCATGGTAAATCCACTTCTCTATGTTGATGCAAAATTACCGAGTACCACTAGCGTCTCCAAGTGGCCATCTCTGTAAGCCGAAATTCTTCCTTCCCTAAGGTGGTGGCACCTGAGAAATTTAGCATTGCTTTGCCAGTCTATATATGCTTACTCTATGGTTTAGAGCCGAAGACACGAAAAGTGAGCGTGGACATCAAAAACACGTCAAAATGGAAAATGCGATTTCATAGCTAGGATTTGTGCATATATATTGCACGGTGAAAGACCCCTCTCGATTATCTCCTCATTATATTCAGCAACACGCCTGTCGACCCACTGCGTGCTAAAAAGGCGGACGAATAAAATGTATTGCTTACGCCGCGCGCTCTGGAGTTTTGACTTTTTTCCGAGTGTAAGGACTGCAAGTGAGGGAAGATGAGTGGATAAAGGTGAAAAAGAAAAACAGTAAAAAATAGCGGCGAGTGAGATCCCAGCGCATGTGGGGTGAGTGTGACTGATATGAGGATATTGGGAATGGAAGCGTTTTGAGTGGGGAATGGTAGATGGAGGAGAGTGGCGAGGTACGATTGAAAAATGAAAAGAGAGGATGCTGCCGAATAAGCGCCAGGATTGCGACGGCAAACTCGTTCCCGGAGATATTCGACCCGTTTGCGCGGAACGGGACCTCAATAGGAGCGAATAAAACTGCACGCCGACCTTTCCCGTACCTGTCGCAATAATACAGACTTGTTTATGCTTTTTCTCGAAAGAGTGGCAGAATGGAAAGGATGTTACGCTACAATTCACCTGCCAATAAAGGAGGTGTAAATGCTAGGAGACGAATGTCATTAAATGGTGGAGAGCACATGGCAATAGCAAACATGATGTTGGACAGCAAGCTAGTAAGCAGGTTTGTCACACCACGGTAAATAGATTAAAATGAACTCAAAAAGATATGGTACTTTTTTAACAGTTTTTTTTCCAATTCGACCGGTTTCGTTGCATAGGCAACATCATCAGGTTGTTTCTTCGCATTGACGACATCACCACATGATGATGTCGCCAATGCAACGAAACCGGTCGACTAGGAATAAATAACTGCTAAAAAGTGCCATATATTTTTTAATTCATTAGAATCGATTTTTGCAAAGTAAAGCCTCAAACCATCGAGTTTATCAAATAGATTAAAGGCTGTAAGAATCAGGTACTATTAAACGATCAATTTCTCCATCTGTTTATGAAATTTTTTCTCAAAAATGGCTCCAATGGTTTTGATGCAATGTTGGTATAATTAAATTTGATATATCTTGGAAAATAGGATTGAGGAAGGTCTCATATTTAAGGAAGTTCGTTTTATATTTAAAAGAGTACAAGATTTAGTCAACAAATTTTGCCTTACGGGTAACCAACGTGGCAACCTTTCAAATGACAAAAATGAACAAAAAGCAGATATAATATTATACATTGAGCAACACAATTTATTGACTAAATTGAAAAGGTAACGTTAAGTAATGAATCAATTGAAAGTTGCTATACAGCTGTTGAAACGTTTCATTATCGTCCTCCGAAGAAATACGGAACTCCAGCTTCACCATATTCTTTACTAAGGCACATTCAGAAGTAGAACGTCATTTTTAAGTCACTAGAAGTAGCAACTAATACTTATTCCAGTGTTGGTATACTTTTATTGTGATATATGCCTATCATATTATTACGCATTGCATACGTATTATCGGGCGACACATGGTAATATTAGACTGAGCGTTAGCCAGGCTCTTGTACCATCAACTTATGTATTTATGATGATTTTGATATCCAGCGATGTTCATACACCTGGTACTCATTTATTACTCAGAAATCTGGTTCTCATAAAGATGATAGTCATACAGATTTGTAGTGCCACTAAACGTGGATTCAAACCAAGATTCAACGCGAGATTTCTCTTAGCTCCGCGAACCATTATGGTGAGCTAGATTACGAGAGTAAGAAACATCAAGGTAACTGGTACGAAAACCACCAAACGTCGAGTTCAGTGGGAAAATATTTTAATAGATACCTTATGTTGAATTGTTGCTCAGAAACGGTGCAAATATTCCTAAAAAGCTAATAATAAGCTAACTAATTTCATTTTCAATGTCAAATATTCCCGCTAATTTCCTCAAAAAATTCTTTCAAAGAAAGTTGTGCATGATTTTAATGCTGGAATGCGGGTAAATCTTTCCACTGCATTCCGTTCACAAATTTAATACAGTGACCTCAATAGCCATGCAAACATGTTTCGATCTGACTCAGATTTACATATTTTGGTAATACGAGTTGCCCAGATGTGTTTATTTTCATTTTTTTTGCCTTTAGCCTTCCAAGATCGATCACTTCGCTTTCTTAGGGATTGCGTGATTCAAATCCTCTTTTATAGCAAAGGCGGCATAAAAAGGAACCGCCGCGGTGGTGGGCGTGGCTGCCGGGAAGTGGTCGGGGTCGATCCCACGGTGCGACTTGGGGAAGATGAAGAGGGAGCGGAATGTGAAAGTGGAAATGGATGCCGTGGAAGAAATGAGATTCGAATCGGTGCTTTCTGATTCCACGGATATCCAGCGACACATGCGAACGACAGAGGAGAGGAATGGAGTTGGCGTGGGGCGCGTGACACTCTCGCGGCGGGTTAAAGGGGTGACGGGAGGGGAGGCGGAAGGACAATAAGGGGTAGGGGCTGGAGCGAAGTCGGGAGAACAATATAAGAATGAGATCTGCCGTTCATTCCACCCATGGTAGAGATAGGGACTACTTGTACTGGGTCACATTGGAGAAAATACATGCATTAAGGTAGTCCGAGCGAAAAATCATTTTACTTAGAAATCAATGAATTTGGTCTCATTTTAAAGAAAAATATCCTGTTCTTCTAATGACACCAAAAATTTAACCCCTTACCCAATTACTTTCGGAATTATTTGCTAAAAAATAACAGTACTTTTACTTTGAAAATGGTACCTGTATGCACTCCAGAGAGACCTTATATTAAAACTGAGGAATTTCGAACACTTAGATGTCGTAAAAAAACTAACAGCGAGTAGTTTGTGTGTTTTCTCAACTATTTTTGAAAATAAACCATGTTATCACCGCAGTTAATTCTTCCGGATCATAAAAAAACCTTCCGTTTTGAAGGAGTTTTAAACGCACCGCGCGAAAAAAATGAGTCAAGTTCAAGATTTTTTTTAGACATTTTCATTTAGTTACTTACAATTTCTGTCATGCAAAACTATATTATTGCACCATTAATAATTCATTGTTTAATTGATGCGTCCTACATCTGGTGAAATTAAAACATATAATTCAAATATGGTCTCCATTATGATTAGGGAACTATATCGCTCGGACTACCTTAAGACGTTATGGTATTGGCAACCGAGGTGAGCGTTTCAGGCCTCATTTTCACTCTACCCGTGTTTACGTATCACTCAACTACGGGTTGACTATTAAAGATATTGACTTTGGGTTTTATTTATTTAGTTTAAAAGAAAACATTCCAGTTGACGATGTGAAAGAAAACGTTTTATCTCTCTGGATTAGTAAGGAAACTGAACTTTGGATTTAAAAAAACTCACTTTTCAGCCAGAAATTTGAAAATCGAAGACAATCAACCTTTAGCGACATCTTTTTTCTATAGGACAGGTAAATAACATCCATCATTACTTCTTTTTGAGGTCACAATCGTTAAAACGGTGGACCCTTGCTTGCTAAAAATCTTACTGTTTTCCGACTCTACGGGGGCGAACCGTGCCGTGGCGAATTTGTATCCCACCTGAGGAACTCCTTCCTCTGTCTCTCAAGCAACGTTGAGCCGCCCTTCTTTCACAATTCTATTATAATGTTTCAACCCCCCTCCACTTCTTAAGTGAATGGAAGATGATCCCAACCCACTCCCCCAAAAACGTCTTACGTTATACTTGATTGGCCCCTGATAAGTCCGACTAGAGTGATCTCGGGAGTAGATTACAAATGTGTCCGTGTGCATAAGACAAAAGGCCTCACACCCTCCACCCCCGACGACTTTGTCGCAAAGGTGGTGGAGAGCGGAAAGGGGAAACATATTCGTACTACTATAACGCCTCAAAACGGATTACCTCACTGCATACAGATGTGAGACACGAGTGGCAACGCGATTACGACCCAATGAAACGCAATTAGTTTGGAAGGTGCAACATTGCGCCAACCTCATAACACCTCAGGTCAAAAAACTACCACGCATAAACATCCTTCAAATAAAATTACTTTAATCACCCTTACATATAATTTATGCCCTCATTGCAAAAAGAGATGAACCGTTTTATAAAAACTACCTTATTACATACAGAGGTGAATAATGGGGACGTGGGAAAAACCACTATGCAGAGGGATGGGGACACACTACTTAGTGTTCTCCACAATATTTCTCGAGTTCCAGAATAATATGTATTTCCTAAGGGTCATTCCACGTCAGATCAGCCGTCAGTTGACCGCCGACAGCGACAGCCGACGCCGACTGCGAACTGTCATGGCTGTCATGGCGAAAGAGGGCGTAGTCCAATCTTTGAAGTTAAATATCTCGGTTGTTTTTACACTGCCTACAATCAAACTTGTTTCTGATATAAGACAAAAGACTAACGTGTCTAACTAGAAAAAAATTTAAATATAAAAACGGCTGTATTTTTGTTGTTAAAATTTAAACAATTTCAACAAATTTTGTTAATTTACCAAATGTATAGAACACTGTTACTATACATTCTTTTGCCAACAAAATAAGACTTCAACCGTTTCTTTTACTATGTTAGTTAAGGAGATATGCCAAAAAGATAACATGTCTAAGCGCAAACTGGTCGAAACTTAAATCGTTCCTAGATCTGCCAAAAATATTTTTTTTCCAAAAATGCTTCTACATTTTTTCATAAAATGCTAAAAGAAACCCACAGAAAAATTTGATTTGGATCGGAGACATCAAGGATCGACTCACAGCTGATCTGATGTGGAATGACCCCTATAAATTTTCCCAAGCTGTACACCATTTTCACGTACATTCTGTGTACGCATGTTTTATGCATGTTCTTATTTAACTGAAATTTGACCGTTATTAATGTTTATAAACAATACTCGTGGGTTGAGTTTTGTGATAAAGTACTTCAAAATCATGGAATTATTTTGTGTGATGAATATTTAAGCATGATCTAAGTACTTTCGATTCAGAACTACGAATATCAATTTAAAACATCAATCCAGAGAAGTATCATATAAAGACACAAGTTGATGCACTACTTACGCATGATAATACAAACAGATCATGAGAACTCCTACACCCAAATGATTGAAAGAGTTTTCGTGATTTCGCTCAAGATTTCAAGATTTTCATGAGATTCGCTCTTAATGGCTGGCAGCAGAATAATGACACATTTCATCATGCCTTTTGCATGCAAATTGTTATCACACAGCGCAATGAATTAACTTCAAAGAAACAGCATGGAAAGAATGTCGGACTGTTGCAATAATTTCACGAACAAGCATGTTTTGCGGCACATGGTTCCCAACAGGACATAACCCCGTATTATGATTAGCCATAAAGTTCGAATTGATATTCCAAGTAATATACCTACTAATTGGACGCACCCTGAGACACACTGGATTTGTGAAGAACATAATTGAAGGTAAAATAGAGGAAAAAGTCCGCAGTTTAAGACCCAGGAATAAGATCATGGGCCAAATTAAGAGGAAATCACATAAGAAGATGTAACAGGAGGTAAGGGAACTTGCGTAAGATAAGGAAGGGTAGAGGGCTGCAGTCAACCAATCTTAGGATTGAACTACCAATGAATGGATACTTCCTAATTAAACGTTAGCAGGGAAAATATATATCAGAAATATGAATAAGAAAGAACACAACTTTTACTAAATCCACTAAATTTATTAAAAAACGACCCAGGTTTCGATGTGCATTCACATCATCTTCAGGTAAATGAAAGCCGAAGTGCAGGCTTAATATATTAGACATTACCAGGTGAGGAGAGGGGGGGGAGGAGAGGACATAAGGGAGGAGGGTGGTCATAGGTGGGGAAGGGGGGCTAGGAGGACGAAGAGGTGGGGATTAAAGCTTTGAAGATGAGGTCATAGGCTGGGAGCATACATTCATTAATACAGAATTTATGATAGTCAACTTGGTTTTTAAAAAACTGCCTATTCCCTCATATTCAAAGCTTTAATCCCCTCCTCTTCGTCCTCCTAGCCCACTATCTCCCTCCCGCGACCACCCTCCCGCCCCGTATATGTCTTCTCGGCCCCCCTCTCATCACCTGGTAATGTCTACTATATAAGGCCTGCACTTCGGCTTTCATTTACCTGAAGATGATGTGAATGCACATCGAAAACTGGGGCGTTTTTTAATACATATAGTGGTTTTAGTAAAAGTTGTCCTCTTTCTTATTTAATGATGGATTACCACCAAGTAATACTGACGAAAGTGAGTGATACTCAGTAATATGGAACAAAAAATCTATTCTATAAAAAAATGGAGACCCAAAGAGGTAACTCTAATCTTGGGCTACAAGATACAGCAAGTCCTGGCATAGCTCGGTGTCACGCGATGCGATTTCGGTAAGACTCGGGCATGGCTACGAAGCCGATTTGATCGGATGCAACCGTTCTCCTCGGTAAGACGTGATTTCAGATGCCACGATCGGAACAAACTGATAGGTAACGCACTGTTATCATTTGCATAATCGTATGAAGGAATAAGTAAAATATTAAAGTAGCCAACCTGTCGAATTCAATCCAAATTGGGGGTTAATAAGATCGTAATCCATGTGTATCGTAATCTATGATAGTTACCACGATCATTTTATTACAAAGAACTACTGTTATCCTTTTCCCTGAAATAGCGGTGGTGACTCACATATGGCACATAATTTAAGTTACACTGTAAGTATTCTGCAAACCTTTTGGAGGAAAGATTCGCGTCTGACATTATCGCTTTTACATTTCTCCTATTCTCAATAATCACTTCATTTTTTGTTCCGGGCTATTAGTGCCACAGGTTTCATTCAGTTCTTATTAAGATTAAGATAATGCCTGGCGTGAACAGGTTGCGATTACGGAAATCACTTCTACAAATCTAATGGTAGCAATGTATTTTTCGATTAGTTTTGTTTCATATCTAATTCTTGTTATGAGAGTCGAGTGTTTTTACTTTCCTTACATACTGCTCTGTTAAGGCCCAATCAGTCTTGATATTATTTTTATTTCAGTCGATAGATGTTAGCAGCAGCAGGTGATTACTTCATCCTCCGTTGTCTCATCAAAAGCCTTGCATATAATTTCGTGCAGAAGTTTATTTTTTAACATGTTTCGTAAAAGCATTTATGTTTGAGGATGGCGTATCAACTCGATTCATTGTTAAAACATGATGTATTGAAGGACATTGTTTGAAATAGGATCTTTGATTAAACTGAACTGTAGAAGTAAAACACAGAAAAATCTCCTGTTGATAATTATAAGTTCTGAAATTTTAAACGCAATACCGGAATATTGATTAATCATGAGGCACAGCTAATCAATATATGCGTTCAGATGGAGGAACAGAAACCACGTATTCTCCGCCTCACATTTGTTTCATTAAGGAAATGTAAAAAGACTTGTTAATTTTTCGCATCTTTGTTTTGACAGCACATAGGCAAATACTTTAGGTGATGTTGAATCATGATGCCTTTACCTAAAGATTTCGCCGATACGATAAAGCCGGTCGTTCCATGTAAAACTGTGTGAATATCTACCAAGTTTTTTTGTCAAGTGATTTACCATCATGGATTTTCACAAAGTAAAGCCCGAAACCATTTAAATCATTGTTTATATTGCTTTTGTCAGGTATTCTCGTCGCGTGTTAAGTTTTTATGACTGCAGTTTCTCCCCCCCTCGGAAGTATGGTACGGTGACGAGGTACTCAAACTCGAAGAAAATTGGCGATACCATCCCAAAACCCAAGGACAAAATTCCCGCTCTAATGTATAAAGGAGTCTATGAAATAAAATATAGGTGTGGTAAATTCTACATCGGCCAAACGGGAAGAGCAAGTCTATGTAGAATTTAAGAGCACCAGAGGGACACCGAAAAGAAGAGATTCAGCCTCTCCGCAGTAGCAGAACATGCGTGGGTCGAGTCAGGACATCAGATTGCCTTTGACCAAGCGAGTATACTCTCAAGGGGAATTCGTTATTTTCCCAGGCTGATCAGAGAAGCAGTAGAACTGATAAATTCGCTGATTTCGGGCGTAACTTTGTGAAATCAATAATGAAAATGACTTTGTAACTTTTCACGGATATGTCTGTAACTGCGAAAATCTGTGAAATATTACATCTGTGAAATCAACATCAATATCTGTGAAAAGTCATTTTAATTATTGATTTCGCAGTAGAACTGGTTGAACATCCACCAAATTTCAATCGGGAGGATGGATCGCTCACTCGCCTTCCACCTGGGATAGAAGAGTGGTCGGACCACAGCGAGGAGCGGCCGATGGAGACACATTTTGAATCTATGTTCAGCAGATGAACATAATGGTCAACTGAACTCGCAACGAAATACATTACAACGGGAAATAAATAATAACAATAAATAATTACAAAATGTCCAACGGACCTGAAGACGCCTCAAAGAAGAGGGGAGAAACTGCAGTCATAAATACTAAACACGCGACTAGAATACCTGAAAACAGCAATATAAAGAAGTATATGAGTCGCGGAAGCCTTCAAAGAAACATCGAAATCATTGTTTCAAATATGGAGATATCAGGCAACCAAACCTCACGCTATTTGAAGATTTACTCTACTATCTTCATGTTGAAATTTTTCATAAACTTATGGAGTAAATTTTGATCAAACGATAGAGGTTTGCATCTTAGTGATTAATATTCAGCATCACATGTCCTTATCAGTTCTCTTATAAGCCACATTGCTACTAAAGGAATCATACCTATCTAAAAATTAAGTCAATTGTGCCTCAGAAGATATGATTGAGATCATAAATAACTAACAAAAATGGACGAGAAGGATAAGAGAACGAGCCTATCCGGAAGCTGAGGGACATAAAATGAAGATGCTGTCACAAAGTTTCATTTTCAAACTCCATTAATACCATACTATATGTATACGCGCTTGCCAAGGAAAATATGTCAGATAGATACGAATATAACCAAAGGATCCTCATATTTGTTCCAGTAACTTTGTATGTTTTCATAAGTAAATATACAATTAAAAATTAAAATTGACAAATGAAATACTAAAAATTCTTGAAATATGTAATAAATACTAAAATTCTATAAATTTTGGAAGAAAATTATACACATATATTTCACATGCGTCGCTGATTTCATACCACTTTACTGGTGGACTCAATTTCATCTCACAGTTATCTGGCGAGCAAATAAACAAGGTTCTATGTTAACCCCCTTACACTCCTTCGTGGACAAGGGCGCAGAAGAGAGTGAGCCTGCCTCATCTTTCACGCAATTTCCGAAAGGAGCCGCACATTATGGGACACCCGGTCCGTTGACAAAACACAGTCGAGGCCGCGGCGGCGGTGGATGCCTTGGATTGGACCGGGATGGAGCGGAAGGCCATGAGAGGAGGGAGGAAAGTGGGAGAGACAATGCAGATGATGGAATTTCGGCGGAAAAACGGAAATGGTGGGCCCCGCGTGTTTGCTGAGTGCGTTGGAAAAGAGTGACGGGGGTTGTGAGTTTGAGATAGAGAGGGAGAGAGGGGGCATTGTGTTATGTTGATGATGGAGAAAAGGAGAGATTTCAAGCGAGATGGGAATTGCGGACGGGAGGCAGTGGTGGTGTGGTTTGGCAGGTGGAATTAGTCGAGGGGAGGAGGAGGAGGAAGGTATGGTGAAGTAGAGGGTCGAGACGAGGCATGTTAAGGTGGGCGGCTTTAGGGAGCCGGAAAATCCTCTCGGGGGAAGGAAAAGGAAGAGAGGGGGGATTAGGAGATGATGAGCGGGAGCGACACAATGAATGGCAGGACGGGGAAGAAGGGGGATTATATCGAGGAGGGGGTGGATCGAGTGGCGTGTGGGGGTAACGTATGCCTGGAGAGGAGAGGGAGATGACGGAATTCGCCGCCGCATCTGTGGAGTGGAAGGGAGGCGACGGCGGAGGGAGCGGATGAAACGGGAGCGGGAGAAAGTTACGATGACTCGAGAGCGGGGAGTGATGGGAAATGTGGGCGTGGTGAAGGGAGATGGAGTGGACGTGTTGGGAAAGGAAAGGGTAGCCGAGGTGACGGTGGTGACGTAAGCACGGGCTCATGGCTCTGCTGGTGTGTGTTGTTGTCTTGGCGAGAACTTTATCTCTGGGAGAGAACTGTCCACACGACGGTCATCTCCCGTCGCAAACACAATTGCACCGCTGGGGTAACTCACTAGCTCGCTTATTTTTGATGAAGGTCCTAGCTTTTGAATACCTTGACTTGACACATCCGTATCTAAAACTCTGCACTATTCCCCACCTAAGTGTAATCATATCCGTCGTATAGCTGCTCTCTGCCTCCTAACTAGCTCTACTCTGGCATATTCAGCGTGCATAGTCAAAATAACGGATAAATTGTAGCATTGACTTCGCCCAATCACCTCCTGTTACATCTCAACGCGGATAAATGGAGGTAACTTTTATATTCTCAGAAAAAAGAAATTATCAGAAAAAATACGAGATTGATGAAAAACTTTCTAATTATCCTCATGTGCCAATAAAGCCAAAGACGATATCATTCTTGCATTTATGGCTACAATAGAAATTACTCACGAATTGATATAAATGGTAAAAATCACCTGGCTATGATATTTACAGACTAATAACATATGTAAAATTAATTAGGATGGAATTATCAAAGTAAATAATTTTTTAGACTCAAAAACTAATGGTATAAAAACGACTCCTTGACCGAAAACATTAGCTCTCGTTGTCTGACATAAGAGTAATGTAGGAATCATCACCGAATCGTAAACAGCAGAGAACTCAAAAAAAGCTTTATCTTGAAAAATAAAATTTTCAGAAAAATATACAAGAAGTGTGAAAAATATAAAGTGAGAATTAATTTCATAGGAGAAAGCATCATTGGTCGTTAAATCCTAAGATTGGTTGACTGAAGCCCTCCTCCCTTCCCTATCTAA
This sequence comes from Ceriagrion tenellum, assembly GCA_963169105.1. Taxonomy (NCBI): domain Eukaryota; kingdom Metazoa; phylum Arthropoda; class Insecta; order Odonata; family Coenagrionidae; genus Ceriagrion; species Ceriagrion tenellum. The sequence goes on along the minus strand of OY720633.1, from coordinate 17,019,663 downwards.
TACTAGTTTCCTCACCTCCTGGTATCTCTCCTTCCGATGTACTTTCCTCTTTACTTGGTCCATGGACTTATACCTGGCTCTTCCTTTTCCCTCAACTTTACTTTTATACAAATTCTTCAGAAGCCCATTGTGCCATAGAAAGTGTTCAATATATTTGGTTCTTCTTTTCTGTATTATTTTCCATTTGGTCCTTTCATCCTTTACTCTACTGAACACTTTATCATGTCTTATTTTCTCCGTCCATTTTATCTTCAGCATCCTCCATCTTCGCCGGGTTACTAAGGTTTCTGGTATTTTCTGGTCAACTTTTCCAATGGTCCATGCTTCCGACCCATAAAGTGCAACGCTCCACACGAATATTTTTTCATCTCATTTCTCATTCTGTTTCCTGGTTGGTTTTTTTACCTTCTTTGAGTACAGTAATTGTATCTTTAACATGAATGCCTTCTTACCTAAGGTTATCCATTTTTCCCGTCTTCTTGATTCTTCCGTCCCACCTCGTAGCACTTCCGAGATATGTGAAGGTATCCTCTTGTTCTATTTTCTCTCCTCTCAGAGTGACTTCTTCATTCAACTTTTCCCTTCCGTATACTAGGATTTTGGTCTTCGAGTAATGTTTTTAATGTTGTACTCTCGGATAAATTATTCCATTGCGTTTAGTGACCATTGAAGATCATCGTGATTTCCAGCTATGACAATGAAATTTTATGTGATGCAGAGCATCTTTATTTCTTTTCCGAATATCTTAATCCCAATCATTACAATTTTAATTTTATTTTTCTTATTGCCTCCTCAAAGTAAATTCTAAACCATGATGGCGAAAGGCTGCATCCTTGTCTTACTCCTTTGTTAATTTTAGCTTCTATATGTCTCTCATTCATATCGTGATAACTTGCTTTCTGTATAGCTGGTAGATTATTCTTCAGTCATAGTGAGCCAATCCAAGTTTTTTCAGTAGCCTGGATATAATGTTCCACTCAACATTATCTAAAGCTTTTTCTCAGTTCACAAATGTAGCATACAACGGCTTGTTTACATATAGTGTTATCTCTACCATTATTCTCAGGTAGAGTATGGCCTCCTTGGTACCTCTGTTCTTCCTAAATCCAAATTGGCTTTCCGGAAATGTGACTTCAATTTTCCCTTCTGTCATTCGACTTTGTTGTGAGTATTTTTTATGCATGTGGAACTGGACTAAAGGTTCGGTGCTCCTCATATCTCTCAGTCCTAGCCGTCATTGGTGTCGCTATCTCCTCCGTCTCTCCTTCCGTCTCCTATTCGCAATATGACGACTTGCCTTCCTGTATAGCAGATAGATAATTCTTCTGTCCTCGTAATCCAATCCGAGCTTTTCCAACAGTCTGAACATCTTCTTCCACCCAACTTTGTCGAAGGCTTCCTCCAGGTCCACGAATGCAACATACAATGGTTTTTTCACAAACATTGTTTTCTCCACAGTGACTCTCAGGCAGAGTGTGGCCTCCTTGATACCCCTGTTCTTCCTAAATCCAAACTGGATGTGCTTGTCTTCAATTCTCCTTTCCAATCTTTGGTCTTTTATTTGTGTAAGTATTTTTGATGCATGTGACACAAAACTCAAGGCTCGGTGCTCCTCACATCTCTCAGACCGTGTCTTCTTCGGTATCGCAATCATGACGCTCCTTTGAATGTCCTCTGGAAGACTTCCGCTATCGTGGCCACTTTTGATTATTTCGTACAGTTGATCTCACCTCCGAGCGCTTTAGTGCTTCGTTATTCTCGAGATTATTTTCTGCTCTATCGAATTCGCTCCTCAATATCTGTAGGCCCTGGTTTTCCTAGTCAACCTCGTTCTCGTCATTCATTAGGTTTTCTTTCAGCGGCGTCAGTCCTTGTAGAGTTCTTCGATGTGTAGCTTCCTTCTATTTCCAATATCTTTGCCTTCTCTCAGTATGTTCTCCTTCGTATTCCCTATGTTATTGCTTCTCATTTTTCTCTCTCCAAAGTATTTAAAAAATTTAAGATAGCAACTTTTACAAAACCACTTGATTTGTAAAAGTTGATATCTTAAATTTTTTAATGATGGAATACCACCAAGTGAGACTGACGAAAGTGAGTGATATCCAAAGTATTTCCTTATTAGCTTGCATGCCGCTTCGGGCTACCGAAAATACCAAGCTGATTAATATCTATTAATATAATGTTATTAATATAATGTTATTAATATAATAATATTAATATAATGAATAATAACAAGTATAATTAAAACTCTATGAAAATGATTGGAGAAAAAATTGAAAATTTGTGGTGGATGAGCATTGTAGAACAGGATGAATCGAAATAAGCGTAGTATCTCTCAGAGGATCTACGCAGCAGGCTTAATCAATCCACCCCTTCATACAAGTAAAATGCTTTGGATTCCTAAAAAATATCATTTGAACATAGCATTTTCGTCTCTACCTTTACCATCATAAATCTTTTAATTACATAGCAACTTCATAACAACCATCTCAGATTATTATTTCCTGAGCTGAAAAATCAACAGCCTCTTAAGTAGTACGAGAGGGTATAAGCCATTTGTCCAGGAAAAGAAATTAAACTCTCTCAAGTGTTATAATTAAGCATTAACCAGAATGAAGTGGCTGAATAATGGTGGAAAACTCAAGCGAGAACCTCTGTAACGGGACGTAAAGCGATCACTCGATTAGAAACTGACTCGGGAATTAAATATAAGCCTGCCATCAAACTTCTGATGACTGCCCATTAACGTTTCACCGTAAAGGTTCATAGGTTCCCTCTTCAAAAAAGTGTAAATTTACCAGGGACGGGAAATTTTATTTTCACCCGTAAAAGAGCTTTGAAGATCATTCCACCTCACTAGTGTGGTAAATGTAAAAAAAACAATCGGTGGAATTCTATCAAGCCTGACAATGCGTCATTCCTTCATTTAATTTTGCATTAGCGAGTTGAAAGTCTGGATGGAAAATCCACGTCTCTCGTACAATCTCACTTGCATTAGCCAAGATAAATATTCCATACAAAACGATGGCAAAGCAAAAGTGACGAGAAGAAATGGGAACGTAACTCACTGAAATTAAAATATCCCGGAATATGAACGCAATCGAAAAGGACTGAAATTATTCGATCGCGAAATTAGTTCACAGCGGCTCGATCGTCTGCTTCCGGAGGGACTGTTTTATGTTTTCAACCCGTCCCAACCCTCGCCAGAAACTTGAAAATGGAGGAATGAATCTCATTTTTTACCCCAAGGAACAGTATTTTGTGTCAACATTTTTTCCTACATAGTGCGCACGTCAAATTCCAGATTTTCCGCCGCTGAGTTTTTAGATTTATATGCGTTGACTCATGACGATGCGGTGAGAGATAACTGTGCATTGTCTGTTTACACTCAGAAATCCTCCGTATAATCTTGACTATGCCCTTAAAAGAATGCTGTATCCAATCATTGAAAAATTTGGCCAGTCTTTCCCTTCTTACACGGAGGTAACAGGTGCTTTCCATTGGATCTAGTGAGCTTGTAACTTTGCAACACAAAAGTGCAGAGGCTTTCCATTCATTGTATATACTCTGAACACCAGATTGCGAACTTAAAAAAGACCCAGTGGACTGTTTGTCTAATCTAAATAAAATAGTGTTTCAAAAGAATGAATCGTCAATAATCGAGTTTTCCAATTCTGTGAATGCGCTGAATATGAGAAAAGTATTCTGTGAAGACTTCGAGGTGGATAAGCACGTCATTCTGGTACAACAACTGGAAGGGCATTATCTAAGTAACGCGGTGCCATAATTAGAAACGATTATTAGTTTAAAAGCTGCAATCGAGGTTTTTGATCATTAGAACTGCGAATGGCCCTCATTCATTGTATGTGAATTAGCCAATGAAAAAGAGGGTGTAATAGATTAGTCATAAACTTATTATTGCTTGAGTATTGCTTAAGCCGCTCTCTGCAATGAATTTGTTTGCACCACGGCAATGGACTATTTCTTTGCCTCTAGCCCCAGAAAATTGATAGGACCTAACGATTCCAAAGGTCAAATCGGGCCCCAGATGCAAATTTCCGAGATGCTATCTGTCGCGACTTATAAAGCCATCTAAGTACTACATATGGAAGTAACGAGTTTAGAGCTGAATAAAAAATACCTGCTCAAAATTTATTACTTAGACTAGAAGTTTGAAGTCATTTTCCAATTTTATTTTAAAAGTTTACACAGGCCTGGGTGGTACAGGAAAATACAAAATTCATCTTATGTAGAAGGCGCACTGCCCTTTTTTTGCTACAGTACGGATCCACCGGTACCTTGCCGTAAAGTACGGAGGAGCGGTCGACTATGCGCTGCAGAATAGCACACTTTGCGCCCACGTGTAGTATACTCTCCTCTCGAAGGTAACTGAGTCCGACGTCAACATCAAAGCAAGGGGAATTCAACAGCTCCTTGGCACCATAGCGCTAGCAATACTCTAGTCTGGGCACTTAGAGTGCCCGCATTCAACTTCAAGGTCCAAAATTATAATAATACAAACAGAAATGCCCTTTGATTCTCAACGTGATGTCTATATACTATAGTAAGCCATTAATGCTAATAATACAATACATTATGTTAAGAGAATGTATGAGAGTCGAATAAAGAAACTGATATATAGGAGTGAAATGAATGGTGCGAGAGGTAGAGGTAGGTCGAGAAATTTTTGGTTGAATGTGGCTGAGGAAATTCTTAGGAGGAGGAATGTTAGGTGTCTACAGGTCTTTAATACAGGAGGGTGTGTATGAAGCAGTGTATGGGGGTAAATGAAGCAAAAGTGGTTTGCAAGGATAGATGAGTATGGAGAAAATTTTTGAAGCAGAGTTTGGTGCACATTTATGTATTTTTGAGTGCAACTTTGTGACTTTGCCTACCCCGGAAGGGAACGGCGGAATTGGTATGCATGTATGTATGTTATATATCATAAATGGCTCGGGCGATATACCCCTTTTAAAAGTATCCCACTAGTTATTAAGGAAGGAACTATTGTAGAAATAGGGGAAAAATTATAATTTTAGCATAAAAACGATATTTTACACAAGAACGAGGCAAAGGTGACGGTTGGTCACTTGGTGGAATTTATCCATTATGAAGATAGGAAAAGAAGGTACTGAAATTCCACATAAACTTTTATTTTACGAACCGTGTTTCGCCACAGTGCAGCATCATCAGAACCTGATGGTAACCCATCAGATAATGAAACTTTCAATATTTAGTCTTAACTGTAAGTAGGTTAAAAAAACAATTGAAAATTTTAGTCAAAAACAGGATTTTTAAGCAAATACGAAGCTCAAAAAAGAGACAACGAAATTGATCTCAATAGTTAAATTTTAAATTCTTGTGGCAACATGGATAATGAAATTTTCAAAGCCATATCTTGATTCCAATTATTTTTAAAAAAGCAAAAAAAAAGAAAGATCTGCATTGATTTCAATGTCTATTTTTGGGATCCTGGAGCCTTTGAGACCACGAGGTCTTTTTTGAAAAAAAACCTATAGATTCTTCTCGCAACAACGCTGTAATCGTATAAAATTTCAGGTCAGTCGGTTTGTTTGAAAGGTGAAGAGTAACGAACATACGAACATCACTGCCCGTTGATACTCACTCAACCAGAGGAATAGGATTAAGAAAATTCATAGAAGTTCTATTGGTACACGATGGAAAGTAACTTCCATTTTTTATCTAAATGTTTTATAATAAGCGTCAATTGCACGTTAAGGACCTTTCACGGAAATCTTCCAGCTATTTAACAGTAAATATAGAAATAAACAGCTTAATTTATGCGATTATTGATTGAAATAAAATTTTGTAATATAAATTGAGCCTGCATGTGGTAAAAATTATCTATACGTGTATATTTTATTAGCTCACTTTGACACGTTGGAGATCGAATTAGTACGACAGATATACACCGATAGATTTATATGCACATTATTGTATTGATATTCTTTATAAATTACTACCATGTACCTACGTAAAAAGTTTCAAGATTACACGTTGCTTCATTCGCTAAATATAAAGCAATATTGGCTCCCATTGAGCCCAGTGGAACCCCAATTATTACTCACAAGCTCTAGTATTGAAAGGACATTTAATAGATTCAAGGCACTAACTATCTTCTCCATTACTTGGTAGGGATGTGTTACAATTTTGATAGTGAAAAAATGCATTACTCGATAGAGATCTGTTATATATTTGACAATGAAAAAATTTAATTCCAAACTTGTTTTAAATTTCCATATTTATTTAAAAAAGTTTAGAATCAGATAAAGTAACCACATGCATTATGAAGGACTCTATGACTAGAAGTGAGCTTCATTTTATGTAATAAGCAATAGGTATATTACGCAAACCGATGACATCAAATTATTAAAATCAATTAGACGTGCTAACGGCAGAGATTATGCATAAGCCATGTATGGCAAATGTAGACGATGTCATGAAAAATACTCGATCAAAATCTCAGATAACGTTTATAATTTCAGCCATTCAAATTGATGTTAACTCATACTAGGCCCACTGGAAATTTCCCGTCAATAAACATTGCTCAGGTTGCCAAAAAAAAATTATTTTGTTGGTATTAGAGAAAAATTGATTATTTTGGTTACTTCATTTTTTAGCAGATAGTAAGAGCATAGGGTAAGTATATATAGAGTGGCAAAGCAATGCTAAAAACTCGACATAAATTTTTGAGAGCTTTGGGAAGAATTTCTCAAGTGCTACCACCTTAGGGGAGGAAGAATTTCTGCTTACAGAAATGGCCACTTGGAGGCGCTAGTGGTACTCGGTGATTTTGCATCAACATACAGAAGAGTGGATTTACCATGGCGGTTTTGTGCCTTTAATCGAGTATTAATTGTTTTGTCGTTCCTATGATACATCGGTGAACAGTTGACTCCGTGTTTGGTAATCGCGTGTCTTATCATATTGACGTGAATTCGATTCATGATAGATGATTCTCATTTATGCACCTTAAAATACACGTTTAATTTGGTCTCGACGACTCAATTAGATTTGCTTCCGTTACTATGGGTCGATTAGTAAAAATTCAGGCACCGAAATCATCATAAGAACATCATGTGAGTTATGCGACACTAAGTGAAGTGCCCGTTTGCCAAAGCTCATTTGTTATGGCTTATCGTGCAACTTCCAGAGTCATCTACATGCCGCCACAACAACTATTAAGTACTTGAAAATTGTTGTGGCGGCATGTAGATGACTCTGGCAACTTCGATACACATATTCCATCTATCGGCCAAAGTATTATTTAAAAACTCATATCCGAATCTCCCTCTCTTTGCCGCTCTGCAAATGGCCCCAGCCGTCGACGCACCTCATAAACCCCATATCTTTGCCACTCTATATGTTACTTACTCTATACTAAGAGTAAAACAAAATCAATTGCAAGAATTACTTATTAAATACACCTAGGAATCCTCTGCACTGATTGAAGTTTTTCTGTGTCCCATTGCTTGCGTTCTGAGGCTCTTTTGAACTTGAGACATCTTTTAAAAGGCTATAGCTCAAGTTAGCGCATACGCTAATACCATGCAAATTTTCAGGTCAGTGGGTTTCATAGTGCTTGAGGAGAAGTGTAACGAACATACAGGGGTACACTACATTTATATGCATAAAGTCGATGAATTAGACATTATGTTAAAAGCAAAACATTATGACTACTATAAAAACTAAAAAAATGATATTATTATAATGGGTTTTTTAATAAGATGACGATTCACGAAAAACATTCGAGACTGGTTAAATATGAGAAAAAATTGTCAATTAAACCATTCTATAGTCTTGCAAACCATGGGAGACGCAAATTTTTCTCTGTGACTCAGGTCAAAATTTCCCATCTCGCTTTTTATTCTTTATCCAGGACTATGACCTCATTGAGTCCATTAACTCATCAATGGGCACATTTGGGTCAGCAAGCTTCAACGGTGAAGATCATTGCCCTTTCACTCTTTATCCCATTACAGACAGAGACAACAGAACTTGGACATTTAGGAGAGTCATCCCTCCGAATCCGAGTCTGACGATGCTTAAGGTTGTCTGAGCGAAAAATCATTTTACTTATACATCAATGAATTTGGTCTGTGTTTTCTCAACTGTAATTGAAAAATAATCATATTGTCACCGCAGTAGGTTCTTGGGTATCACAAAAAACCTTCCGTTTTAAAAGAGTTTCAAACGCGCCAAGCGAAAAAAATGAGTCAAGTTAAAGACTTATTCAGATATTTTCATTTGATTACTTACAATTTCTGTCATATAAAAATATATTATTGCACCATTAATGATGCAAGATTTAATTGATGTGTCCCACAGCTGGTGAAATTAAAACGTATAATTCGAATATGGTCTCTATTATGACTAGGGAACTGTCTCGCTCGGACTACCTTAACTTCAGTGACTGAGCGGGAACTGATATTATAAGCCTGTAGTCGGGTTCACACCGCGTGCAAAGAGAGCCAAAAATAATGAAAACCACACCCTTGTCTCTCGTTTAAGCGCCATCGAAACCCAGACGCTGCTTTGGCGTTCGCCATGCGATCAAAATCAATTCAAAATTTACCATTCATTTTTATTTGCACAACCGACAAATCTGTAGCGCAGAATGATGGAGGAACTGAGTCTTCCATTATTTAATGTCAAATATATTCGATAGATACTCTAATACGTAAGATGGAAAATAAAGCAGTCGCAGCGTCACTACACTACGCCTCTGAGAGCCGTGAAGACCCAAATTGGTTAAATTACTGCCATTACTCAAAATTATTGCATCAAATTTAGAAACTCAGCCAATATCTACTTATATCAAGCAATGACTTATACTAATAAATCATGAAAACGTGGAAACAGTCAGTTCATTCATGCAATCATGAATCTTCTACAAAGCAGTAAAATACTTTTTACAGGCAACCTGCTTGACATAGGCCAGGAATCGGCCAATGCGGAAAGGTAAGTACTTGTCCCATTTAAGGTAGTCCGAGCGAGACAGTTCCCTAATCGTAATGGAGACTATATTCGAATTATACGTTTCAATTTCACCAGCTGTGGACATTTCAATTAAATATTGCTATATTAATGGTGCAACTTTATAGTTTTATATGACAGAAATTGTAAGTAATCAAATGAAAATATCTAAATAAGTCTTCAACTTGACTCATATTTTTGCGCGGTGCGTTTGAAACTCCTTCAAAACGGTAGATTTTTTTGAAATACCCAAGAACCTACTGCGGTGACAATATGATTAATTTTCAATTACAGTTGAGAAAAAGTACAAACCACACTGTTTGTTTTTTTACGACATCTAAGTGTTATAAATTCCTCACTTTGTAAATAATGTCTCTCTGGAGTGCGTACACGTACCATTTCCCATGCATAAGTACTGGTATTTTTTGGAAAATATCTCCGAAAGTAATATGGTAAGGGGTTGAAATTTTGGAGTCATTGGATAGGTGTCATATTTTTCTATAAAATGAGACCAAATTCATTGATTTCTAAGTAAGACGATATTTCGCTCAAACTACCTTAAACAGCTATCAGAAATCGTCTTTCTACCGAATAAAAATCAAACTAGGACTTGTACATTACGTCCATCACCATAAACGATATCCCCCCTGTTGTTTGCTACAGCACAGTTACAGGTCTCGCCGAAATCTTCGTCGCTCGTGACCTCGTTTCGTGCGAGTCAACCGGCCTGAGAGGGAGAGAGGGAGATGGAGGGAGAGAGAGAGAGAGAGATATCGTGCGCTTTATTCTCCCAAGGAGTGGCGCTGCAAGCAAAATCGTCGGAAATCGTCTCCTTAGTAGTTGTACTCTCGACCGGCGAGCGGCGCTGTGATTTCTTCAGACCTTAAAGGCGATGATGCACAGCCGCCACTGCATTCCGCAGGTTGAGTGCGATCATAAACAACTGAAGTAATGGAAGGCTTCGTGAACCGAAAACCCTGCAGAGGAATGTTCCGGATGGGTGGAGTACAAAGGATAACGAAGGAGACTGGCTACCGATCAACATGGAAGTGAAAATTGGCTAACGCAAGGCAGAAGATGATGGTAGGCCGCTGCTTAGCAGTCTGTGGTTGATCACCGAAAGGAGAAGAATAGCAGAGCGCGGACGAAGTAATGCATGAGGGCATGAGAAGTGAAAATGGTTATTAAGCATCGAGCATTGCGGATGAAATGATTGATAGGGAGTCAGTTCTCTCGGACGAACGGCAATAAACAATTTTAGTTTTACTTCCACCCCGAGAGGGAAAGGCGTGAGGTGTGCATGAGTTGTTGGTGAGAATAGTACCTGAAGAACTCTACTGATATCACGGTAGAAGTTATGAAAATACGCATTAATCTTTGAGATTTTGGAGCAAAAATCAAGTGCTAACTTAAAAATGAATTCATAAAGTCATACGAAGCTGCGCCATCGACGCTGAAAGTTGAACGATTATTTGCCACAGCTACATCTGCATAATGCCCTCGGAGTCGCCGGATAGGCTTATGGCAGGGGTGTCGTGACAGCATCCATGTAAAAGTGTAAAGGATAAGATTAAGGGAGGTGTATAGGTGAAGCTGTGGCAAATAATGGTTCAACTTTCAGCGTCGATGGCGCAGCTTCGTAGGACTATTTGTAGCTTTCTTCGATTATTATTCCTTCCCATTTACCTTTCAAATATTCCAATCCTGCTTCAATATTTATACATAGATACCGTTGATTTATAGTTTATTTTTAAGTTAGCACTTGATTTTTATTCCAAGTGTGTTTTGAGTTGAGCTTATTTTTTTATAATAGTCAATTCTTGTGCGTGGGAAGAACGAATTTTTGTACCTATCTGTTCGGTACACGGCAATGTATTTCTCTTATGTTACTGCTTCTGTCAGACCTAAAATATTGGGTGGTAAAAATGATATTCTCCTTCTCGCTATGAAACACACCTGTTCTGAATTATCAAGCCAAGTAAGCCTGGCGTGTAGCCCCTGAGTCTCTATTGGTTCCAAACCTAATCCCCCTAAAAGCTGAGATACGCCCATGTTCGCTCGTTTTTAACAGAGAGCGTACCTTTGCCTTTTATATTTTTCAGTTAAATGATTTGTCCAGGGTCCAAAATTCTCGCGGTATATTCCAGCAGTGGCTTAACCAGAGCGAAGTAGCACCTCTCTTTTACTATTTCATCCTAGGACCTTACTATTATAAGCCTGATAAATCCTAGTTTCTACTATACTGTGCCACATTTTTTCTGTATGTGTGTTCAACACCATATGTCTAAAGTTAAGGTTATTCCAAGGTGTATCATTACATATTAAGACTTAACGTTTACCTAACTCGCAGTTTAGATATGGCGTTGGTGAGATGAAATCCATAAGAAGGGTACTATGTTGCATTCACAAAGATTTATTTCCAGCCTCCACTCCTGGCACCACGAATGAATGTTCGATAATAGAACTTCTGAGTCTTCACTTCAGAACTCCAGATCTTCGCTAATTTTCCACCAGATAACCGTATTGTCTTCAGATAACCTTAACTCACCGATGACTGGAGAACTAAAGCACTTTATATAAATATGAGAATAATATATAAGAAAAAACCATTATCGTTAAATATAAGACGTTGCGATTATCCCGGAGAGCTGTTATGTTACTCACAACAATGTGTTCGATAATCTTGCATTAAGCGATGTTAATGATAAGGGCGGTAATTTCCTTGATCATGTCAATTTATTTTTTTAAATTTGACCAGGGCTATTTTCCAGTTTTGGGGTACCTGATCTTCGTATTATTATTTGTTAAATATGATTTCTAGGAATGGTGCAATCTGTGATGCTAACTCCTTGAGCACCCTTGCAGGTATCCCTTCTGTATCTGGGGTTTTCATTTCATTCGAACGTAGTTGTTTATTTATTCCATCACGTTGAATAGTTGTGTAAGCTATTTAGTCTGTTTATTAATCTCAGGAAAGTGTGAATTATATACTGTGTCATCCTTAGTGTTTACAATTTCGAAGAGGTGGTTTAATAAGATGGCTTAGTCGATGCTGTTGGTAAATACTTCCAATATGTCCAATAAAGACTCTAGCGTCAAAGATTCGCCATGAAGCACTCCCGCAAACGACCAGGATGAATTTAAGATTTCATCTAGCAACTCACTTAAAACGTTTTTCTCGAAGAGTATTACGTTTACTTTCTCCCATTTTGAGCAATGAGAAACGCAAAATTTCTCTCGCCACAAGTTCCGTTGTTAGTTATCTCTCAATATACGTTTTATTATTATCACTTAATATAAGCTTTACATAAGTATTGTAAGTGCTTCTGTCTCATGAGCTCCCGCTTTACTTCATAGATATCACAGCGAAGTTCCTTATTTACACGTATGAATTTTTGTAGAATATGTTCATCGATCTCTTTACATCAAATTTCCAAAAATATCTCCACGTTACTTCGGCGCTCTCGTTTTTGTTGCAGCTACAAATTTGGTGAATGAAGCTTCCAACGTCTCTCTAGATTTTATAAAATCGTATTTTTTTACTAACTTGGACTTGAGGTTTAGTTATAGACGTTACGTTTAGGTTTTACATTGGACTCTTTTTTCATTTGTTTTTTTGTTTTATAGTGCACCACGCGCACTCTATTTTCAGGTCTAGAGGTGACATTTGTAGCTGAATTTTCTTTTATAAATCAAAATAATTCATGGTTAAAATATTTTGTTAAGAAACGAGATGAAACACAGAGACAGAGAAAGACGAGATGGCACTATGAAAGAATTTATAGCTGTTTTTTGTGAAATACGTGAGATTTGAAAAAAGTGTGTTAAGATTTTAATTCAGCGATATAACTCACTAGTGAGGCATAAATTCAATTAGGAATTGGTCCGGCGTTTAATGAGTATAGCACATATTTCATTGTCATCTGAGTGGAAATATATCGAAGGAAAATTTTTTTCTAATATCCTCATAAAGCAGTAAAACTTAATTTATGTAATACAAGTAAATAATCATATTGAATATTCGATAAAAAGCACACCTTTTAGTTATTGCTGGCTTTCATCGACTCGAAAAATTCAAATTTCTAAACTGTCCAAATGGATACCAAAGCCTTGAGTTGACCTATTTTAAATTAAATTTTCAACAATGTTGTAACTTTATTTACAGTTTTCCGAGTACACGAATGAAAAAAAAACTCCTCAGAATCATTTTACTATATTTGCATCGTTACGCTCTGGATATCAACTTTTCCACTTCATAAAGAGCGGAATTGGATATTTCTCGCTATTCAATAAATCTGGGGTTCCCGAAAAATATCTCTCTCCCTCCCAATGACGTCAATGGTATTTTTCTTTAATAATCGCTTGTCACTTTTTTTCTTCTTTTCTCAAATATTCATTCTCGTTTCAATCTATCATCAATTTATTATTTTTTGGGGTTTAAGCTCCGTACGATTATATGTGAATTCACTATGTTTACAACAATTTGCTGCAGTTAGCTATTAACTAGAATATGAATTAATAACGCAAACTTCACTGCTTTGTAAACACCACTAATCTCGTTTAATAGTTTAGTGATATCGCATTGGCCACTTATTATTTTGTCCAATACGCAGGTACATATTTTCGGCACTCATAAGAGGCTCAGTTAAAATATTCAAGAAAACTGCAGACATGCGTATCTGATAAGAGTCAATGATGTTAATTACTATTAACAAAGGTGATAAAATCCATTAAACAACAATCAAAACAAACAAAAATGGGTGGAGTAAACATAAAATCTTCAGATACAGTAAAATATCTTGGAATTACCTTAACTTTTGATACATCGTGGGGAACATACACACAAAACATATGCGGCACAGCATTAAAGAAATTAGGCTTTGTTAAACGTATAATAGGAAGGTCCTCGGGTAAAAAAGTCAAAGAGAGATGCTACTTTGCTCTGGTTAGGCCACACCTCGAGTACGCTGCGAGCATTTGAGACCCTGGTCAAATAGATTTTACCAAAAACATTAATAAAATACAATGGAAAGCAGCGCGCTTCGTTAAAAACTGCTATGAGCGTACATATAGGGTCTCACAACTTTTAGAGGGATTAAGGTGGGAGCCCTTAGAGACTCGGAGGCTACACGCTAGGCTTAGGTTGCTTGATAAATTCAGAACTGATATTAGAGAATACTATCATGACACTTCACTACATCTCTAGGTCTGGCAGATGACACTGCTGAACAGATAGGTACAGAAATGAGTTCTTTTCGCGCACAATAAGCGACCACAGTAAAAATTGAGCTCCCCTAAATACACTCCTATAATTTATGTTACCATTTCATCTACAAAAAACTTACACCTTTACACGGCTGATGACCTAACACCCCCTGCCACACGCCCCTGTGGCGGCCCGCAGGGTATTATGTATATGTAGAAATTCTTGAATCTGTATCGAAATATTCGAAAGAAAAACTTGGTACAATATCCGATCCCTATCTGTCTGACATTCCCTCATCACTTCCAATTGGATAGTTTTTGCTCTGCTTCGTTTCAATCAACGTAATTTTATCGTATGCCCATGCAAGCATTTCAATCATAGTAACATTGTGTAAATTTTTATTAAAATTTGATTGCCTGAATAAGCTTATTTGATTAATCAACCGGGAAATTAAATCGATAAAAAAATAAGTAAATATCGATGACATTTCAACTATTTCTTAGTAAATGTTAGGAACGAACGAGCTTAGCTTGAATACTGGAACCTAAATCTGGATACTTATTTACAGCAACACTACAGTAGGAATACAGAGTGTTAAAATACTTTCGTATCTCTGTCACCCAAGGGTTAAGGGATTAATTATAGAAACGCGATTTGATAATATGCGCCGTATTTAATGCTAGATAATATATTATTATAAAGCAGAAAAAATTGATAGTTTTCTTGTTTTTGGTTTCTAACTTGATGTAAATCATGAAATTACTATATGAATAGTTTTTGTTACATATTTCACATCTCTTATCGCGACATATCTAAACTTACAGCTTATTTTTTAGCCACTAAAATATCATTAGCTCTATTGTTTCGAGTAATTGTCAAAGATTATCTTTTTGGCAACGTATGTAACTGGGAAAAATTTATCATGCATAGTGAAAATCGAAATTATGTCGAATGACCCAATTGCCCAATTACGTTATTCCATGGGTTTAAAACATTTACAACGACAAATTTCTGTCATTTGTGGGCGGTGAACTTAAAATTCCAAGAGAACGGCATATGGAGTAATTTTCTCCATCAGGGATTCTGTATCAGTTACCTATACCAGGTAAGAAGTTGACGAGTGAGAGAAAGATGAGAATAGGCTTGAATACCGACGTGTTATTGTCAACGTATAAAGGGTACTAAACAATTAAATGAAGGCTGGTGTGTAGCAATATCATCAAAAAGACCTATTCTCGAGTTGATAGGCCATAAAAACCTGTTGAGTTTAATTTGAGTTGATCAAGTTCAAATAAAATTAATCACATGTTTTGGCGAACAAAACTTCCGTGATAATCATCTCTTTTGACTATGAAGTATGATTTGAGAAATTAGGAATGTCAATTTTTTTTCCCATCCGCTCGAGGTTTGCGCTGAGCTCGAGTTTATTTCATTGGATTTAAAACTGAATTTATTTATGGAATCGTCAGTTACTTCCTCATATTCGTTTTTAGTTCGAGGATATTTAACTTCTGCATTTGATATACGCAAGATGCTCGTGCCTGAAATGCATTACCCACTCACCCCTCATTGCTCAATGAATTACCTTATTTCATGACTTTTAAACATTTACAATGGCAAATTTCTGTCTTTTATGGGCGGTGCACATAAAATTCCAAGAGAACGACAAATGGCGTACCTTTCCTCATCAGCCGTCATAAATTGGTTTTTCTGCATGACTTCACTCTACTTTTCTGTCTTCTAATCTCGTCATTAGTTTTCATTTAAATGCGTCTAATGACTTCCCAAAGCTATTCTAACGTAAGTTTTGTTTGTGAATTATTTCAAATCACTGCTTCTCCCAATATGGTTTTCCAGAGCAGTTATGTTGCACGATATGTCCAATAAATCTTTTCCACTCTTCAAAGTTTTCATGACGCATATTTTGGAGGACTTATTCATCTGCGCATTCTCTACCTATTTTATCTTCATCACTGTTCAATTACACACATCCTATTATTGACATTTATTCCGTTGGTGTCATCATACAAGTTTCGACACCATATTAAATCATGCCTGGAAGAGTATTTCGAAGCTTAGGTTTATTTTCATATCCCTTACCCGAGATACATCTCGTATCGGCTTGTGCCTTTCCATCCGTGGGCGACTGACAGCCAAATAAACTGGGGAGAGATGGGGGGAGGAGGCAAACTCCTTCGCCGGTGAGTTTTCCAATGACGTTTTTGGGAATTGAATTTCCTATTTTGGTGGACACGCCTATTTTCCAAACCGCCGGCCGCGTCGCCTGCGCTCGCCTCCTCCCCTTCATAGCTCTGAAGCCCGCCTCCTTTGTGCCTCCCCTCCCGCGGTCTACCGTCTCCTCAGGGAGGAGTCTTGGATCTTTTCTCTGGCATGGTGGGGGTGCACGGGAGGAAGACGCAGGAACGATTATTCGCTGGCCACTCTTATCCCGAGAATTATTTACTCTCTCCATTTATTTTATTCTACATCTACATACTACCCCGCGAGCCAGCGCTTGGGCGTGTGGCAGGGGTTGGTAGGTCACCAGCCGTGTAATAATGTAAAAGTTTTGGAGGTGAAATGGTGACATGTATACTATGGGAGTGTATTTGGAGGAGCTCAATTTTTATTGTGGACGATTATTGTGCGCGGGAAGAACGAGTTTTTGTACCTACCTGTTCGGCAGAGTAAATCTTATTTTATCGCATCTGTCAGACCTAGAAATGTAGTGAGGCGTCATGATAATATTTTCTGTGTCGCTCTGAAAAATATCAGTTCTGAATTTATCAAGCAGCCTTAGCGTAGCGTGCAGCCGCTGAGTCTGTAGGGGCTCCCACCTTAATCTCTCTAACAGGTGTGTAACACTATATGTTCATTCGTAGCAGTTTTTAACGAAGCGTGCTGCTTTTCTTTGTATTTTGTTAATTTTTTTAGTTAAATGTTTATGACCAGGGTTCCAAATGCTCGCGGCGTATTCGAGGTGTGGCCTAACCAGAGCGAAGTAGCATCTCTCTTTTACTTTTTCTTCTACGATCCTTCCTATTACACGCTTAACAAAACCTATAATACTGTGCCGCATATGTTTTATATGTGTGTTCCCCACGATATATCTGAAGTTAAGATAATTCCAAGATATTCGTTTGTGCCTCGAAAAATACGGTGGACTATGCATGCGTTTTGTGCACTTTAAATATTGGTTGCCTCCCCGCAAAGTTCGGTGCTCGTCACACCTCCTACTTCCCTACCTATCGCCTATGCTCGCCCTTGCACTAGATATGGGAGAGGGGAACCGTTGTCTCCTAGAACTAAGTCGTTCTTCCACTCCTTTCTCATGTCTATAAAATGTGAAACATAGATACTTGCCCACAGTTAACCTACCCGCGAAGTGTTTAGCACTGGTTAAAAGATTTTCAATGCTTCTTCACGGTCAGATATGATTAATTCACTCTACCCTCCGTGGAAGTGCGACCCCATCATAGAGGTAATCTTTTGGAATAAAACTATAACACATTTCGATCTCATCTCCTCGTAATCACCAAAACTGCCAATTAAAGCCATAAAGTACGATAAATTGCCATAAGATACACATCCAAAAAATTGTAATTAAAATTTGGCAAGTTTTGTTTGTTAATTTGACACTTTATTATCAACAAAGTTTCTTTAAATTAACCTTTTAGTGCCCCAAACGACTGATCAAAAAAACGGTAAAACGACAGACCATCGTGTAAAATGCTACATTCTACCATAAGTGAATGATATTTAATAAGGCAAGTATATATCCCCATAATTAATGAAACACTGAAGACCGGGCTAATTTCGCAGATTTTATCCTTAAACCACGGTCCAGTTTTCGAAGTAGGAAGTCATCTTCAGGTGAACGTCCAGCATCCAAATTCAGCGCCGAAAACCATTTCATGATTTTAAAAAAAAATGTATCTGTTATATCACCAAGATTGATTTCAAGCATCAATTAGTTCCCACAAATTACGCCTGGAAATTCAAATTTCAAGTTTAACGTGAGATTAGGACGTTTTCCGCCCATTGAAGTGAATTGGAGCAACATTTAGACAGAGATGTTATTCACATATATAACCAGCGACGTGCACCGATGTATCTTGTTTGCTCATTCCTATTTGTTTGAATCCCTGGCGTCATAAAATCTCCATACCAGGTGACTAGTGTCACATTATTTCCTATTCGGGGAAACCTGGGAGTTGACTCGGGGAGAAAAATGGAAGTTTCTGAAAGTAGAACTCACTCGAGCGGTCGCTCATCACACCCGCAACACTGTGCCTTGGCCTCTTCACATCGAGCGACGAGGGAAACGAAGAATAACTGGGAAAAATGGCCGAGTAGATTGGTGGGGAAGTTATCGAGCTTTTGCTCGGAAAAGAAAGAAGAAGCGGTCACGGCGCACTTTCACGTCACAAGTTTTTACCCCAACGATGTTCGTTCCACAGTCGACACAAAAAAATAGAAAATGGCGTTGGGAAAAATATGTTACATCAAAACTTGCGAATGTCATTTTTCAGGATGAGACAAAATTCTGCCCACGTTTACACAAATATTTTTCATATAAATCCTTCTCAGGGGGTTCCCCATGGGTATCATCCATTTAGCAAGGTTTTACATCCGGAGCTGTCTTCTAAGAACCGAGATTTTTAACGCTAGCATGAAAAAGAAGCTAATAAAGTTTTATTACTTGTCCACGTAGACCGTTTTCTTCAACGGTTGCTAATCACCCTCGAGACTTCAAATTTGACTTTTAACTTATTATAGGGGAAGTGATACCTCGACTTCACTGATGGTACTGGCTTATTATTCACCATAAAAATTCTTACAGTCAAAATATAAATCAGGGTAAACCGTTCAGTTATTGGTCATTCGGTGCTTAGAAGAGGATATTAAGACGAAAAGGGACCAAATAATTACTAAACGCATTTGTTGAGATGGACAGATATTTCTGTGCCGGCAGCTTTCTTGAAATGACCACCACAATTCCCATAGTTGAGTGAGACATGATTTTTCTTAGTTACTTTTATGGAGGCATTTCTTATCATTATCTAAAGTAAAAAGGAAGCATTAAGATATATCAGGGACTCTCTCAGATAAAAATTACTATTATAATATTTTTAGGGCTTAGTTTAGATTAGGTACTGCCAACGTAGTCATTTGTGATTAATGCAACTTGCCATATTAAGCAGCCCAAAATGACAGTGGCCAATGATTAATCCTATAAAAATTCATTTTTCAGTAACTGGTCACCCTTACCAAATTTTCAAAGTGCACAACGATGGCCATTCCATTCCATTGTGGCCAACGAATTCCATTTCTGAAAATAGTAACTCACCTGGCCTAGAGCTGGAATTCTTAACTTATTACGCCTAGACTGCTGAAACTTGCGAATGATTAGCCTCAGTTGATGTAAACCGCATGAGCAAAAACATTTTGAGTATTAAGATCGTGCTTATGGCTTAATTGATATAAGTCTGGGTACAGATGTAGTTGTGGTCCATCTCCAGTTCTCTTCATTTTATTAATATAACTCGCTGGTTTGGTAAGAGCACTTGAAAACGTTTGCTGACCATTGAATTTAAATGTGCTTAAATGCATTATGCTGGTTAGTGAAAGATGTGGGTTTTCCCGAGAATAGAGGCTCTAATTTCCAAGGGTCAGGAGCTCTTGATTACGTCCCCAAGACCTTATCCATTTGAAAATTGGACAGGTACGAATGAAAGTAGTGATTCAGTTTTTTATTCCAATAAGGGTACATTTCTTTGTTATTTTTCTCTATGCTCTGCAAAATGATAAAAATACGTATATTTTTCAAATTGAAAAAGAACTTCACATCTTTAGATTATTTACAAATTGGAATTGTCAGTGTCAAACAAAATGAGCACGTTTTCCATTTTCCAGAGAAATTCATATAGATGGCAGTGCAACGCTAAATGCAACTGAAGCAAGGAGCAATCAGAACAATGGGAATTGGAAATTAAGAGTTCTAAAATTATTCTTAGGGCCAAGATAACGCCAATACTGACAGGTTTATGAAAAAGAGGCAGCTATGAGCAGTGGATCCGTTACTTCAATGACTGAAGACTCTACTTGCACTTGTGAGCTTAAATATGGCCAGAAACCATAAATTGACAAGGAAAGTGTCAGGTATTAAAACACCCTTTAATATTATACGTAAAAAATATCGAAAGATATCTTAAAAGAATAGCATGGCGGGAGAAGAGGAATATTAGGAGCAAAAATGCAGGAACACGACGCGAAGAAGCAAAAGAAGTGAAAAAGGATGAAATAATAAGGAAGTCATGCGAAAGGAATATTTTTCAGCTGAAATGTGTGTCAAATAATGGATAGTTTATGCTGTAACACATGCCGCGACCTAACCGGACAACAATCAATGCTTAGCTCTTTCAAAAATTAAAAGCTCTTTCCGGAAGTACTCGTGACTATACATCTCAATGAACATCTTCCAAATGTCGAAAACAGCGATATCTTTCTTTGTCACAATTGTAGCAAAGAAATGTATAACATCACAAGTAAAGAAGACAGGTCTTAGAAAGTAATCTAAAGAAAAGTCAGATGCAAGATGATGATGAGGTAAATGAGCCCAATTTGAGCAATGTCTGTCCAAGATTCGACCAATAACTGTGCAAGGTGGAAAATAACTTCACCAATGTGCAATGTTTAACTATAAGTCAGTAAACTATATATTTATGTTCTTTCTATGGTTACAACACGATAATCAAAAAGAAAACAACTGAGGTTTTTGAAATTGTTGAGTAAACTCGACTTCAATCAATTTTGGGATTATTTTTGCACTCCAAACCAAAACTTTTTGCTGTGGCAAATAACTTTTCTGTATACCTTACGGCAAAAAATTAATTCATTCCTGAAACAATATAGAACTAGATTCAGAAGACAAACCGAGAATAAATAAGAGAGCAGCTACATAAACTGCTGTATAAAATTTTCTCTCAGTAATCTATGCAAAAGTTTAGACGAATGACTGAGATTTTTAACATGGAATCCACCTTTTAATTTGCTGATATCCATATTTTAAGGGAAGGAAGTAATTTGATGTTCTGCCAAATATACTCAAAATATTGGGAAACGGTATTTATCACTATAAATATTTAAAGGAATATTCACATTAAGGATTAAGGCCTCAGTGGTCTTTAGACGATTCTGCTTTAATTACACCCTGCAATACTAGGGCCACTGTTAACTATATCTCATGGAGAAGTTAAACTAAAATTCGATCAACGGTAAATATTTTGGCATTTCGCAGCACTGTAATCATAAATTTTGATTTCCACATCTGATCTCCTAAGATGCATGGTGCATATACCATAACAGATAAAAATGGGTGAGGGATTTTTATTTGTATCATTAATGTAAATCTTTGACCTGCAGCCAGTCATCAAACAAATTGGTTGTTAATAAAACGCCCTACCATAGATAAAATTTCTTGAGCTATTTATTAAATTGCTTTACAATCATTTTTCCGCAACATCTCGTTAAAATCAAAATTGAGAACGGCTGATTAATTCTCAAATCATATGACCTGATTGCTACCGAAGGAGTGAGAAAAAGAAAGGTTTTAGGCATCAAGTAATTGCTAAGATCCCTAAAAGAAAGGGGTAATAAGCGAAATTCAGGCTTCATTAACTCATGTAGGAAAATGCGATCCAACGGAAGGTTGGCAACTGCCTACTGCCGTACTCCACTCACTAACGGGACGTAGTCCTTTTTTCTCCCTTAAGCTTGATTCCAGAATTCAAAAACGACGCGGAATAATGGCGAAAGCACTCATCTTCCGGTGGAATTTTCAAAAAGGATGGGGGTCCCCATCATTTCCCTTCATCGTATCCCATCCCCTACGACTGCTCGCAGCGGAAGAGCGCGCACGAGAAGACGCGAACGCTTCGCGAATCGCTCGTCTTCTGTTTCGAAAATCCTCTCCTTCCACTATTTCCCTTTCCTTTGTTCTCTCCTACCCTCCTCCTCCGTTGGAGTTGGAGAAGAAGATGATGGTGGGATAAGAAAAGGGAGGAAAAGAGGAAGATGGATAAGAGGCACCGGCAAATCAGGAGACATCTTCGAAACTTGCGTCGCGTTCTCTCGAAGATCTCCCGTCACCCTGGGATACAATTGTTACGGCGCGAATAATGCAAACTTTCGTCCCTTTAGGACAAAAGGGCGTTTTTTTGGGTCGTGCTAACCATGGTAAAAATAAGATCTCGCGCTGTGGAAACCATTCGGCGTCACAATATAATGGTTTCGGCTTCATTGCTGTTTTCGTAAGACCACGAATCTTAAAAAACATACCTTATACGTCGAAATATAACGAAACCATGGATAAAAAAGCAATGCTAAGCTTCGGAGGACATTCGATCAGGTTCCTGCCGCGTCCTGAAGTCTCCATCTCCTCACGTCCGCATTCATAGAAATGGAGCTCTTCACTACCTACCCCCGGGAGAAGATGAAAATATATGAAGCAGACCTTCCGGGTTCTCTTCCACGTGGTAACGGCAAAGCCGATGACATGTTTTTCAAAGGTTCCAACTAGATTCTTCAGGTCTGGAGATATACCTCCAAGTAAATTAATGTTTCCTCCATATTAAAAAAAACATTATGCCTAATCTAATGTACGCTTTAATTTTTCAAGAGAGATAACTGTACCTACTATGCATTTCTGCGAACTGTAGGTTCCATTTTGATTACTGTGTTTGTGACCACTTCAGACCTGAAGAAGTAAACTGGAAATTTTGCGAAACATGTCGCTTGCTAAAATGTTCTAAAGCTGGA
Organism: Ceriagrion tenellum; assembly: GCA_963169105.1. Lineage (NCBI taxonomy): Eukaryota > Metazoa > Arthropoda > Insecta > Odonata > Coenagrionidae > Ceriagrion > Ceriagrion tenellum. Next base: position 16,996,640 of record OY720633.1, on the reverse strand, counting down.
AAGAATCCGGAAGACCTGCCTTGAAGCCAACCGTGGAAACCCTCTTTCACATGAAATAATAAAAGAGAACCATTTCCGATGAGTAGGCTCTTCAGGGCGTGTTTCATGGCCGAAGGTAGGCAGTGTGTCCTTTCATGAGGCACTGAGACGCAGTAAGAGCTCCTCACGGAAGTCACCTCTGTTGAAACTGCTGGTTGGCTAATCATTTTTGGAGACGAACTATGATATGTACCTCTGAGGTTAGGTGGGTGGATTTGTAGTGGGTGGATTACATGACAGAACCTAGACAATGGCATTAGCTTTCTGATGAGTAGCGGTGCCAAGGCACCTGCAGCTAAACTCCACATCCTCCTTACAGAGCATTATAGTTTTAGCACCCTTCACATTGGATTCGTTTGGGATGAATATTTAAGTGAAAAATATCTCTGAATATGCTGGGATGTGAACCCGAGACCCAGGGATGGAAAGGCACCAGTACAGCCACCACACACCAGTCCATATGTCCAGCAGATGATACAGTTGTGAACGAGTTCCTACAAGACTACCATTTTAAGATTGTTTCGTAATTATAAGTAACAGCTATTGGAGATGGCTTTCTCCTTATTTGCAAGCCAACCTACACTTCTGCTCTCAAGGCACACGCATGATCCATGCATTGTCCAGACATGGTGGTCCCGATGTAGAGAGGGGGTGGGGAGACGAGGGAGTGAATAGGAGGGAAAGGCAAGAAGACGACGGGCAGGAGAACCAATTTTCCACAATCGTCTGTGTCATATCTGATATCCAGTTGTGGCGCTGGGCCCTTTCTCAACAAAAAGTATTCATTAAAACAACATTTTTTGAAGAAGTTGCCGTGAGAAAAATTCGGCCTGGACCGGGTATCGGAGCACGTACCTTTGGTTTGCCGGACCAATGCGCAGACCACTACGCTATCCAGGCTTCCTTATTCCCATGGCAATTTTGGTGGATACAAGGCAACTAGGTCTTAGGCCCTTGCAGTCCATCAAAGATGGCAACGCAAAGGAGAAGAGGGCTTCAAAGTCACAACTAAGAGACAGAATCCTTCACCGTGAGCACTTATGCCGTGCTTAACCATTTGAAGTTAGTTAGTGAAGTTAGTTAACTAGTTGCCCTGTATCCACCAAACTTGTCATGGGAATTAGGAATCCTGGATAGCGTAGTGGTCTGCGCAATGGTCTGGCAATAATAATGGTCTGTGGTTCGATTCCCGGTCCAGGACAAATTTTTCTCATGGAAATTTCTTCAATAAAATTTACCCGCTTTGTTTGAATATTTTCAACATTTTTTGGGAAAATTTTGAGTAAGCACTTACTTATTGCACACAATGGACACTGCAGGTATATTTATGGCAAACATATTCAGCATTTATTTTGATTCACAGATTATGTCCATGCCAAATTTTGATGCCAGCAAATTTGACAGAAATTCATTAAAACAGACAGTTAGGGAATTACAATGAAGATTGGAGAGCAACAGCTGTACAGCAACTACAATGGGAAGATCAGAAGATCAAAAGTATAATGGAGATCAGTAGTATAATGAAGATCATAAGCATAATGAAGGTCAGATACGTTATGAAGCGAAGATAGAGGAAATCAATAATTGCAAATATTTTGAGCAAACCGTTTCATAAAATGTTTTTCTCGTGGAAAACCATTGTATGATTTACGCCATGAGAGGAGGAAGAGAAAATGATCCGACTCATGTTGTGTCACAGAAACTTTTATAGAACGAAAAATGAAGGGGAAATTAATGAAAAGAATTTCTGATAAATACCAATGATGGAATGAACGGGAAATGATGTAGAGGATGGCAAGTCTGAGAGCAATCGGTTAAAAAGGAGTGTGGAGAGGGGTGCTGAAGCAAACCAATCTTCAGGAAATTGATTGTTGTAATGATTCGAGTACATATGAGCTTCATCATCCTGAATAAAGCTCATGTATTTACTATTATTACAACGTACTACACAGAATTTATGTTTTTGAAATCACCATCAATTGAAAATTAATGTAGTCCGATATTATAGTACCGTATACTGGGGCTCCTTTTTGACGGCAGATACAACTTTGTGACACATATGCCCCACATCACTATTTTTAGATTATCGGGGCTTTTAATATTCGTTAAGGTAAATAATAACTTGGCAATCTATTCCCAGAAGCATTTGACATTTATTATTACTCATGGAAATACATGTGGATAGGTGGGGACAGTCCTGGCTAGCTATTCTAGGCTATGCGCTTGGTGATTTTTTTAGGAAAGTGTGGTTACTTTGTGGTGGTTAAACGGCGTGTAGAGGAGCTTTGAATTTCAACGTAAATTAATTTGGATACATTGCTAGTTACAACAATTCAGTAAAAAAGACTATTTTAGTTCAGCATTATTAGTTTGCATTTTTCAACAATGACTTGCAGAAGTGTCGTTCAACATTGTCACTAAGTTGTCCCATGATATCCTGTCAAGTTTATTTTTATTTACGAGCTCATAATGCCAAGAAAGAAAGGGACGGGAGATTTCATCGCTTCCAAATTGAAATAATATTATCTTTCTTTATAAGAGATAAGGAATTTGGTTAAAAAGCAAAAGCGTTGGGAGGTTTAATTTCCTAATTTTCATGTGAAAGCAATGTACAGTCTATTTTGTCTTAAGAATTAGCTAACACTCACAATCAGTATGAAACAGACGCTGAATCAGAAGTCATCGTCATTTTTGCGATCGTAGAGGAATGTAAAACATTAGGGATCTATATTGTTGTAGTATTAAGGGTAAATATTATCCAGGAATGATCACCAATATCAGGAAACATGGTACTTTAGTAAATGCAATGTAATTATGAGGCAAATACAGGAGATGGCTTAATGAGGAGGAAGAAATCTCATGCCAAAGCAAAGAAATAGCTAGCAGTATGCTATTTAGCAAAGTGTGATACGAAACCAAAAATCTTCCAAAATTGTTTGAATTTGCTTTATTGTGTACACATTAGTCGTAAATTAATTTTATGCTAAGTTCAACTTTGTGACACATGTCAAAGTATAGGCTACGGTAGAGGAAAATCTGACCATCATAAAGTGGTACTATAAGAAGGGGTGACTGATCGACCGTTATTTAGTGAAATGTTATCTGTCCACATAATGATTGGTTGTAGAATCATTGGTAATTAAAAAATGAGTCAAAATTATGACCAATATATTTAAAATTTTCAAGATATTCATGTATTCTCCAAGAAACTTTACAGAGACCAAAAATACTATCACAAAGTTAAAAAAGTTTTGTCAAAAACTATCTCGGTGTACAATGTACCTATTCATTGTAGAAGATTGGCGAGTTTAGTCATAACTGACTAACGAAGCGAGCATAGCCATATATAGCTGAGCTAACCAATCGTCTGCAGCTGCTAAGTCTCATGATTGAAAAATTATTATCATGGCCCTTAACCCAATAAATAGCTGATAAAATGGATGACGTAACACATGATTCATATTTCGAATGCAGAATCAAAATATGTTATCAGGAATTCTTCCCTCTCTTTCCTTGAGTCTGCACACAGCGTCTCCAAATTACAGATCTAAAGACATTCTCATACAATCGCTAAAGACATTCTTTAGAGGGAAGTAAGACCCTATGGGAACCCATTTAAGAACATCAACAAGCAGTGATATTAGGAGATGGCCTCCGGGTACAGCTTCGACCTGAAGCATGAGCACATCGAAAACATATACGAATACTAGTCTGTCGTTATGAGTAACAAACTTTACGAAATGGCTATACAGCTAAGTAAACCCTGATATTTTCCTAATAGCATTAGTCATAGTCTACAGTTTTGAAATACTTCCCTTTAGCCACTTGATAAAAAGGATGTTAAACATTAGGACAGTATTTGCGATTGAAAAAAATATTGAAAATTGACATTGAGTAGTAGAAGGATCCTCACTAATAGCGGAGTACCTTATAGACATTCATGCAGGAATCCACTATTCCAGCTAAATTCATCTAAATAAGTTCCAATGCTTTTATCTTAGAAGCACGGAAATGCTTCAGTACTAACTTGACATAATCTGTGACATTTTTTTGGTTAATGAGAGGCGAATAAGTTCTTCTGTTTATTTAGAGGGTTCTAATGCAGATCATTTAGCTGTTTCTCACATCATCACCCTAAGTCGTTGTGTTGAATTCATTCCTCAACTTTTTCCAGTCGTCCACTAATCTCCCAGCACACTGATGGCTTAATGCGCCGTTAAACTTGGCGAGTTTGATTTATCCCACTGAGTTCCTTTCAGTATCTTCCCTACTGTTTACCGCACTCTCCCTTTTGTCATACTTCTCATGAGTTTATTACGCATCATGGCGAAGCTAATCCATTTGCGCAAGCTCTTCCATTGTTTATCGCCTCTATTAACTAATATAAAGTCTCATCAATATGTATTTTTTATAATACCGAGACTACGATTTCATCTACCCATTTCATTAGATTTTGACTCTTGGATTGAATAGAATGCTAGTGCATTGATTTTGACTCTTGGATAGAATAGAAAGTGCATCCTAAATGCAATGGGTATGGAATAATATAGAAGCGGCTGTGGTAAAAGTTGGAAGGATTCTGATTGGAATGAGCGAGTCATGAAGGAATGCGTGATCGATGCTCCGATGATTGGTATTAAGGTAGTCCAAGCGAGATAGATCTCTAGTCATAGTAGAGACCATATTGGAATAATACGTTTTAATTTCACCAGCTGTAGGACACATCAATTAAATATTGCATTATAAATGGTGCAATTATATATTTGACATGACAGAAATTGTAAGTAATTAAATGAAAATATCTAAATAAGTCTTTAACTTGACTCGTTTTTTTCACGCGGTGCGTTTGAAACTCCTTCAAAACGGAAGGATTTTTGCGATACCCAAGAACCTACTGCGGTGACAATATGATCAATTTTGAAATATAGTTGAAAAAACATACAAAGTACACACTGTGAGTTTTTTTTTAAAATATAAGTGTTAGAAATACCTCATTTTGTAAGTATTGTCTCTCTGGAGTGCATACACGTACCATTCCCCATGTAAAAGGGCTGGTATTTTTGGGCAAATGTCTCGGAAAGTAATGTAGTAAGGGGTAGAATTTTTTGTGTCACTAGAAGGGTGAGATATTTTTCTTTAAAATAAGACCAAATTCATTGATTTATAAGTAAAATGATGTTTAGCTCGAACTACCTTAAATAAAGGGTGCTTGTTTCGTTGGTTTGGGTACGTTGAGAAAATAGATGAGAGACGAATAACGAAGACGGTATATGTTTGAGGAGTGCCAAGAGTGTGAGAAGGGAGTTGATGGAGAAAAGTATGGTTTATAGTGGAGGAAAAAACTTATGGGCAGTCTCAAGAACATGAGACCGTATGTTCATTAAATATGTAACATAAATAAAAAGGGACACGAGGATGGAGAAGAGGGGAATACACAATTAACATTGGGTCATTTTTTCTAGGACGGATAATTATAATGAAGACCTTTGACTGACCATAATTTAAAAAGGAACCTCGAGATGGATATGTATGGTTGATGAATCATGATGGCTTTCGGGATAGCTTCCGCGTTGTGTCATTTTGTGACGACAGTTTTGCAAGGGCTACAGCTATTTATATGAGAGAAGAAAGCAGCGGCACTCCGCAAAGAGCGAGCGAAATGAGAAGAAGGCTTGCAGAATAAATTTTTTGCACACTCTCATAGCGTTTCAGCCCGCGAAACTGTCGTCACAAAATGACACAACGCGGACGCGATCCTGAAAGACATCATGATTCAAGACCACTCCGAGGAAGTTTTCACAACATGTATTGTTGATATTCAGCGCCCATCTCCAGTATAAGGTTCCGAAAGATTGTATTCACTTCGAATTCGTTTATATTTAATGGTGCTTATCTCTGAATCGTAAGAGCACAACATTCCTCCTTTCCGGTCGTGGAAACTGAATAGACGTGGAGGTCAGGCTACTGATATCCAATTTTCAAATTCCCTGACCTTTCCCTGAATTTTCCCTGGTGGATTTTCCAATTTTCCTGACCGATCAACAAAAGGTCACCGATTATTGGAAAATTTTATTCTACGGAATTAAATTTTCTACGGCAACTTTAAATTTTCTAATCATCGCCTCATGTTTTTAGAACTGCAGCCATGTATTACTATAAACAAGGGTGCTCCAGCGACTTATCTCTCTGAGTTTCGGAAAAAACGTGAGGTAAAATTTTCCGAACAACATAGCCTCACATTCCTTGTGATGAGCGTAATACATTGTGATCATGATTTTTGACACAATTAGGCAAATATTGCAATCAGGATACACAAAAGGGATATACTCAACGTCTGATTCAAAACTAAATAGCTAATATTCACAACTAATAAGATTTTCAGCTAATTATATTCACAACTAATAAGATTCACAACTGAATTAATGACAAATATAAATAAATGCATTTTATAATTCTAGGAGTGCACTTTTTTTAGAACAAAGTAGTACATAATGTGATGTGCAAGGACAAATAATGAAAAAATAAATCATATACTCCATCGAGAAACAAATAAAGAATAATCCGTTCATATAAAAAATTAGCAATGTCATCATACAACAAACCATGAGGAATCCAATAAATAATGATTTGTGCATATAAAAATTTACAATGGAATCGTACAACAACCAGAGTAAAAAATAAATCTAAATTACTTCTTCAAACACATAAAGTTACCACTGACATATCAATGAAAAAAATCCATAACAAAACAACATGATCTATGTGCATGGGTCTCAAACAAGTAAATTTTTGATAAGCTTTCTCTTAAATATTGCGAGTGTTGCACTGTCTTTTACATGTTTTGGCAGGTCATTCCACAAACTTGAAGCTACGAATGTAAAGGATTTTTTGAAATGTAGCTGTCTGGAACTGGGTGGAATACTCCACGATTTGATGATGCTAATTCCATGCACGCCTGAGAGAGATGTTAGTTTTAGTTACGGAAATAAAGGGTGGGAAAGACTGTCTGATAAACGTAATGGTGAAAAAATAACGAAGATTTCTATTCCAGTTTCTCCCTGACGGTTACGAGAATTCTCTAACTTTTTCCTGACATTTCCAGAAATTCAAAATTCCCTGACAATTCCAGGTTTTCTCGGTTTGACCTAACGACCTGTCAGTGGAGTAACTGGAGGAGGAGAGAATGGAGAGGAGCTGTAATAATTTCCTCGAGTCAACTCGATATAAACGTGGCGTGAATGCGGGTTTGCGTGCTCATTTCCCACACGAACAATTTATTCTACCAGCCGTATTCTCATTTCGCTTGCTCTCCGCGGAGTGTCGCTGCTCTCTTCCCTCGTATACATATGGTTATATAGATGCATACACACAAACACACGACAGGGAAGTCATAATTTCAGTTGAGCCCATATTTGCTACTGACGGCATGGCACTAATGGTTAAATTCTCAACCGTGAGGCTCTGTGCAGACTAATTAAGAGTCGGACGTAAATCTCATGTTGAAGGAAAATAGCCATTTATTCCCTGAGGTCCTCATCACTCCAGCCCATATAAGTCAGGCCCTCGAGCGATTTTAGATGCATCAGAATGTGACTGTCTTGAATTCCTGACTCATTTTCCGCAGTCATTATTTGAGCCTTCTCGAGCGGAAAATTAACACGTAAAACCATTTATACGAAGGTATTTCATGGCAAATGGGTTCTCTAACGGACAAATACCTGGAAGATTTCACAATTTTCCATCGGTGATGAATATTTTTTATGTTTGTCACAGCAAGAAATGTAGGCTCGCAAATAAGATATTGATATAAACGATTAAATAAAAGTGATTTTAGGTCAAATTGACCATTAATTTAATTTTTCCAGGTTTCTAAAAATATGAGACCGAATATGCACGGAGATCTTGTAAAAGGAACCTACTATAGAAGCTGTCACAGCAATAGCCCTGAAATGGGAGACAATATCCAGAAATTAATTTTATTGGTTTTAGATCAGCTGCATTGGATGTGTAAGTTGTCCTAAGATATAGTGTAGGAGTGTTAATTTCTACTACAAATGTCAATAAACACATTAATGATCATGCATCGTTGAAAAAGGAGGTACGACATGAGATTAATTTACTCGCGAAATTAACCTATCTTTATGGTGAGATCATTATAAGGCCAATAAAATTATATTACAGGTGTGACCTACTGATTTGCCCAATTCTTCTAAATTAACGATTACATATTAATAATTATGTTTTCTAATCTCATCCATATCTGCTAGGTTTGTTAAAGGCCGATATGATAATTATATTAGTGTTACGAGGTTAATAGATGAACTAGGATGGGAATTACTTTCAGAACGCAGGTTAAAATTTAGGCTAAACCTTTGAAGTAAATTCGAAACCGTTTTGTTCACAGATGACGTTAGATATATATTGAGATCCCCTGCGTATTATGCTAGGTTTGATCATATTAACAAGATTAGAGAGATAGATTGTCGTAACGATAGATTTAAAATGTCATTTTTCCCTCGTACTAGAAGAGAGAATAATAGGCAGCCTTTATATATATAGCAATAGGCAGGCTAGACACTTTGTATGGTGTTCCTCCCGATGCTAAAAAATGAACCTAAAACTGGGCAATGCTTACTAAATACCAAAATCTTAGGAAAGTGAATAGATTGTGTATTTGTATGCCAAAGATAATAGCTGATCGGTATAAATTCAGAGCACTTCATCATTAGCGTGAAAGCTTTTCAAAAGTCAAACGGATGAAAATTGGCAGCTTCACTTTCGCTTCCGACTACCTGGCCGGAGAGATACACTTCCAATTCGACGGGTTAGAGGGATAGGAAAGGAGAGAAATGGGCGGTGTTTTCCTCGATGCCGCGGGTCAGGCCAAGTTCTTGCCAGGAACTAGTCTTTTCTCTCTCTCCCTCTCTACCTTCTCTCTATTTCTCCGCTTTTTGCCGAGGGGAAGCGGAAGACGAATTGCCCTTCACGTCTAATCGACAAGAAAGAGTGGGAACTTGGAGTGGTGGTGAGGTGGGGGATAAAGGTGGAGAGCGAGACGGAGGCTGTGAAAACGCCACACATGCCTTGGAGACGCCAGGGACGAGAAGCAAAGGGAAAAACTTGAGAGAGTTTGAGTGCTTCTTACTTTGAGCGCAGTCTCCTTTTTCGTGAGAAACTTTGTCCCTGAGAGCGGACTTATGTCATAATAACGCCGCCGGCAGAGTCGGGTGGGCAACAGGCGTTTCTTCTTCCCTTTGGTTCGGGCGCAGAGCCGAGACTGAAGATGATATTGGTCGAAGTACGTGTTGCCTGTTAATACGAACCTATATGCAGGCACGGTGAATTTCAGTCGTCATGACTAGAGACCGGAAAAATTCCCCCTTCCTAGTTCCCCTTCCCTAAGACTGGCTTGCTTTCTACTTGAACCTGGAAACAATCTTTGACACGATCGGAAAATATTAACATGAAGTGGTATTCAGCTATAAAATAAAGTAGCCGTAAATTAGGTGACTTTTTTGGAAATCATCATTTATTTTCTAAAATAAATTAGCCAAAAACATCGTGACAATTTTTTGTTCCTGCAATTTTTTTCATAGTCGAAAAAAGTGCTGTAATGCCAGATTAATTTGTCATAAAGAGGGCTGCATGAGTTTAAACGAACTTATCGATAGAATTAATTATATGTTTGTGTATTCTGCAAACTAATATTTATGCAAAGATAATTAAACTCTAGGTTAATAGATTATATAAAATATATGCTAATTTTTGCGGTCTCTAGTCATAACTAATGGAAACTGGTCGCTGTATTCTCTGCAGTAAAAAAATTAATACGTCACACACGTATAAAAATATGGCTCATCGATACAAGTGGGATACCACTGAAATTATGAATAATGAAAGTATACAATCCATGATCATATTTTAGCATTTCTGTTAATACTTAATGATTGTGGATTATGGTCGCGTGTAACTAACATGGTTTTTAAGGATACAGAAAAGTTAAAGAAAGAAAAATTTTTACAGTGGCCTCTTGATTTTATGAGCCAATAAGTGTAAAGAGAGTTATCAACTAAATCGTTATCTCTTCTTTGATTATAAATAATTTATAACCATGCTTCATTCATACTTCTTCTAGTTTTTCCGGTGATGACCATTATTGACTACACTCGCGATATCAATTCAGCTTAGCAAAATTAATGCTGAGCTGCAACTATTCTCGAGGAAGAAGCGACAATTAAGGGAAGGTTAAAAATATCCTCCGCCGATTTCGATTTCATCCGTTTTCAGTAAAATCCTGAACTTCAAGGAGCGTCACACGTTGAGAATTTTAGGCACTTAATTGAGCTAAATGTAACTAATAACTTCAGGCTTCACATTTTGAAACCTCTCTATACTTAACGGAAATTAAAATACACTTTGTATAGGTTGTTCTCAATAAACCCATCTAGTGAACCTATAAAAAGTGTATTTTAATATCCGTTGAGCTAAATGTTCTCAAAATCTCAAAAGAAATGTTTGCATTAAATAAATTAACTCAAATATATTTGGCAATGAAATTTTTCAGTGTCATTTAATAATAATAGACCAGAATAAAGCATCGTGTGTAATAATACATGGGTTTGAAGACTGCCCATCGTGACTGCGGATAGACAAATCGCATGTATCAGCACTTAAATTCTCCCTGAATCGGGAAATTTGCAACATTTCCGTAAGGTACAGAAAATATTCCATTTAAATGGACGCTAAGAATGCCGAGACTTTATTCGAGAGTGTGGTTTCGTCATCGAACTCAATTTCAAGAGAAGAGAAAAAGCAACATGGATAATTCGATGTATTATATAATTGATATCATAATGAATCGTTTCCACCAAGTAACGGCCGACAACACCAACAACACCAACTAAAGGATAATTCGGAATTCCCGAGTTTTCCGTGTGATTAAGCCCTAAAAAGATAAAGCGTAAGACACTTGCAAGGCTTTCTAGAGGTCATAAATAACTATCCCCTAGGGTTCCGCCTCTTTGCGTCACTAATGTGAAATTTTTGACCCGCGGATTTTCCGTCACGTATATATCGAAGAATTTTGGGAATTATGGTCGTACTGCTACCGCCTGAACCCACATATTAAATGTTCAAGGTTGAGTAGGGGTTATTGGAGCCATATCGTTCAACTGCCTTGAAAAAGCGTAAAAACTGAATTAAACATGAATCGGGAATGGCCCCAATTTTTTAAATAAATAGTTATATTTATACTTAAAAACAACCTGCGCTCAGAAAAATAGATCCATGAAAAAGATTATATCGGCGCCAAATAAACATCTCTTCAACTTATTGTAATCTCAGTTGTTACACCGAGAATTTCATCTGTAAACAGCCGCGGATATCGTCTCACAATATTTGATCTCATTTCATTACTTTCTCTCCTTCTCTAGGCCTCCTTTATCACGCGGAGAGGCTACACTGCTTCGGGAAATTCTTTCCCGAGATGAGGTTTTCGAATCATCCCAAGAGATCCCCTCGCCAGACTTTCATGCAAATTTCACAAGAGACCTCCTGAAAACTTGGCATCTCCCTTGGATTTCCACTCCCTTTACAAGTTCACTTTCAGTTGCTTCTGCCTTGAACGGAAATGAAGGAATTCCGAGGAGGTAGGAAGGTCATGGAAGGCTTTTGGAAATCCCTCCATCTCTCATCCCTCTCCTACCGCCTCTAACTCTCGGCGGAGAAACTCAGCCAATCGCGGAATTCAACGAAGCGCGACGCATCACAAGTGCACAAACGCAAAGGAGGTGAGAAAGTGCCTCTCCTCCGAACTAACCCTCGAAGTGGAGGAGAATGGCGGCGTTGAGGAGGCTGATAGGCGAGGATTTGGAAAATCATGACTCGCTGCCTCTTCCAGCCACAAGCAGAACGTTTCTGCCTACTTCCAAGGTAAACTGTAGTATGAGACACGAAGGAAGTCATCGTAAATCATGACACATTGTTTAATATTAATGGACAATTAAGTAACCACACATAATAAGACCAGCCTACTTTCCAAATGAGTCCCAACTAGTCCACTAAAAATTCGAAAAAATAAAGGCGTAAATTAAGTTGCGATAAACGAGAGAAAAACAAACATCATCGTGGTAAATTAGCAGATTATTTGAATAGCAGTGATTACTGTCAAAGTTGAGACAAACGCCAAACGTAAGTAAATGCAATTAAAATTCCAACCACTTGATGCTAATTTTGTTTAACTGTCGCATTCGGGAAATCTTGTAACAAATCGTAAAATTGCTCATAACTACGCATTTTTGGTGAACTGTTCCCTTAATTACCAGCAGCATTGCTAAAGCGGAATCTTATATAAATATGTAGAGAAAGACAAAGGCTCATAAATAATAAATTGGGAATTTTAAGCAGCTTTTATCAAAAGGTAGGCATTTTTGAGAACACTTCTTTGATGGAGACATAGACTTCAGTCGGTCCACAGGTTATTAAACAATCAATCAGGCAGTGGTATTTTACTGGCGTATAATATCCTACATGCGATTGCAAACGACTCAGGATTGTACTAGCAGCAGGTAGTGGTATGATAATGACAGTGATATTTGGTAGGACAGAATTTACAAATAGTATCATGGATGTAAGAAATTAAAGAAGTGTTTCATGAATAGGCCGATAGGACATGTTGGATAAGAAAGGAAATGCACGTCACGCACGTATAGGATACATAGTATTGATTCAGCATTTAAATATCCACTCCATTATGTGGTTCAGAGTTCAGCCTGTTTGAAACATTGCATCAATTCTGTGGACTAAAATTAATGAATAGGATAACATCTCTTATGAATATTGTTTATATGTATGAATAATATAATTAATGAATAGGATAACTCAGCATCTACTTATAAAAATGAGCGAGTAGTGGTATGAAAATTGGATAGTGTGCTTGTTGGAACTGCAATGCATAGCTTACTCGTAAAACTGCTCAAGTACAATCATGAAGGACAATTTCCTCACTACAGCATTAGGTTTTTCAATTGATGAATATATTGACGAGTTGATCCTAACACAAATACTATCGATGGCAAAGACATAAATTTCGTGATATTTTGGGAAAGAGTGGTCGTGGAAACCTTAATGCAAGGAGGGACACAATCAAAATAACGTTGGGATTGTACATGACAAAGAAAGATCAACTTAGCTTAAAAAAGTTGATTCTGATCACAACAAAATGGTAAACATGTTTAAAAGAGTGAGCGAAATGGTTAGTTTCCAATCATTGCATTAACAAATGATGTGGTACAAAGTCACTCACACGGGTGGATATACACCAGGGTTGAAATTCTCCATGAAAAAATCATTTGACTAGACCGGGATACGAACCCGGATCTCTCAATTGCCGGTCAGGTGTGCTAGCCAGTTACACCACCAAGCCATCTTCCTTCAAGGCGAATTTCGAGGAAGGTTTTACCAAATTATTTATCCCGCTCAAGTTAAATGATTTTTTCATGGAGAATTTCAACCCTGGTGTAATGGTTATTGTTCACATCAGTTACCCGGCAGTTAGTGTCAGGCAAGATTTGTTCGGTCCCTCTACCTGCTGATTGTTAGGTTTTTGAACTGTACAAATTCTAACGTCCTGAACTTTCCGCTTCATTCTGTTATCTCTCCTATACGTGATTCGGCAATTATAGACCTCTTACCTTACCTTAGATCGACCTCTTAAATTCATTATACCGTCTTTCACTTCTCATTTCGTCCAAATTTCCGATCCCCTTTCTTTTTCCTCCACGCTTTGCCAATGCGCTCCCCTTTAGCTCCCTTATTCAACATTCCCTCTCCTTTCAAAATGCCCTCTATCCATCCCTTATGCCTTCGCCGATCCTCCACCATCAGCTTCCTCTGCAGCCATATCCATCACATTTTCCGACCTCCTATCCACCCAGCTTACTTTCTCCATCCATTTTCACATCCTTAAATCAAACGCTTCAAGTCTACATGCATCCTCCATTGAATACCATCCTACATTGAATATAATCTGGGGTTAATTTTTGTACAACTGTTATTTTTATTATCATTATTACATATACAGTTATTATTATTACATAACTGTTGGTCTTATTTGTACAATAGTGAATTTATCAAAGAGTCTATCTGTATAATAATTGGTTGGTGAAAAAAGTTGTTGGTAAGGAAATATCCGGGGCGGTGGTGGTTACGATAGAGGGATGTAAAGAGGGGCATAGGTTCCTGTTGCCCCGGCCTATCCACCGACCAAAGGGTAAACCTAACAAGATAAAAAAAATCACGGCAGACTGTACTTTTTACTTTTTATTGTATGATTCGTTGAACCTAGAGTGTACTTTCTATTGTATCATTTGTTGAACCTAGAGTCCTTTGGACTAGGTTCTATTAAAACCATTATTCTATTCTATTCTATCCTCCCTTCGCTATGATTAAGTCTCTGACCCATACTGCGCCATGCTCCAGATTAGATTTTTCACCAGCTTTCTCTTTACGTCTCTACTCAGAACCCCCTCATCAATTCACTTCTCTTATTTTTTTTTGCTTTTTTAGCCATGGAAATTCTACATCTTTCGTCCTAACTACTAAGTATATTCTCCTCCAAAACATTCAGACCCGCCTTCTTGCTTCTATAGATTCTCATAACTTTCAAAGTCATATGATTAACCTCCATCCCATAACTCTAGCACTGCACCTCTAACGCATCCATCGTTGATAGCTTATGGCTGACTGGCAAACCAATACTTGAACATCTGCAAATCTCACTGACTTTGTCAGTTCCCCTCCTAACTTTATTACCACTTTCACCTCTCCCATGTTCCCCTTGAAATTTATTCTGAACATACCTAAAAAAGAAACAGTGATAGTGGGTACCCCTGCCGTACTCCCCAAGCGAGAATGAAGATGATGGAGGTCGAAGTACATGTTTCAGCATTTGGATCTACTTTCGTGCAAGGATTTCAAGTGATGGCGACCCCAGGAGCCTTACCAGCAGACGGCACCCAGCCCACTGGGCCGAGTGCCGAAGTTGCGAGGATTTATTTCCATTAAGGAACTGTTCATGATTTTAAGATTTGGTTTTTATTCAGTGAGTATCCCATATCCTTCTCAAAAGTGTTTTTTATGTGACGCTATCACGTGAGAGGCTGCCCCACTGTGGTCAAACGCATTTTGCCGCCGCATCACTGAGGAACAGACGCTGTGCGGATCAACATCCTCCCGTCTCCTAGTCTTCTATTCTATATGGTTTGGGCGGCCCTGCCAGGAGCATTCCTCCTGTAAGTTCTGATCTAGGGAGCTTATTGGAGCACACAAACCCTTTCACCACGATAAAGGAAGAGAGTATTGGAACATCATCGAAAACTTAATGAAATTTCAAACAGCATTTTCATAATTAAACGGAAAGAACACTTTAACCCTCCTGTTACACTTAAAACTACTATAAACTCGTATTCCTTCGTGTCATAATGACCCAGTATGCTGAGATATTGAAAATTGAGAGAATAAACTGTGAAATACTAAGCTATCACTAAGCTATTATTTCTTGTTGTTATAAAGTTATCATCATACAAGTATGTCAGTGAACTAATCTATAGATCGCACTCAAAATACTGATAATAAATTTCATTTAACACGCTGAAAAATAAAATGCCGAAGAACAAATATTGTAAATACCTTAATTTATCCTTTATGGACATTCATATGTTGAATATAAGCACTAATAATGCCTTATCGGTAGCATTCAAGGCAATAATATGCTGAATACGAATTATTGATAGGGTATTTCTTTTGAAATTCTGAACAATGATATGAAAGGTGAACCCTGCAAATATGCTCGCTATGATTGGAAAAAATTGTATGTATTTAGTTGCCATATTTGAAGGGACAAAATTTGCATCTAGCCTTTTTGGAACCTCTAGGACATTGTGTAGAAGTATCTGCAGCTTGTATCGTTGTAACAATATCCATTCCTGGTTCATTTCGCTTCAGTCACTTTCTACTTACAATGTACAGGGTAATAAGATGTTTCCCAGTTCCTTGAGAAATATTCTTTTTCGAGGAGAAGATTTTTGTTCTAGTAGGGATTACTTTCTGTCCACGGCAAGAAAGCATTGTGTGTTGTTTCATTAACAATACTGTGAAAGACTGTTACTGATTTGTTTCCTTCCTGCTTGCTTATGTGACAGTAAGCTTATCCAGCGTATCAACTGCCCCCTTAGTACTATTGTAGTCAGGTATCATCTTTGGTATCTTAAGTACTCAGTTGCTTACTTCCTTGCTGTTATGCAATGTGCTCATTAGAACAATAATTCTGTACTTCCTTCTTTGGGATAAAGGGTAAAACTGTAATGTATTTTATAAGTCAGAACTTTGAGCTGTAAACGACTTCTTTACTTGACAGATAAGGGAGTTCAGTTTTATTTTCCCTTCTTGTCTGAAACATTATGATATTGCATTTGAGAAGAGCTCGACCTAACATGTGCAATGTGAAAAATTGTGGCATGTAACGTCCAGATAACGTCCTGTAACGTCGGCATTCATTCAGATGAGTCATGCGGCCAGCACAAGCCATCTCCAGTCATGCATGCAGCCTCCTAACCATAAGAAACTGGCAGGAAACGCATTTCTCCAAAAGAAATTTCCCAAAAAAATGGAAAATTGGTTACGAAAATCATCGAGTCAACTGTCCCAAGGGGCACTAGTGTAACTTTTCTGTTATAAGAATAAAAAAAATGAAATTACAATGGATTATAATACTTGCAGATACGTTAAATACCAATAAAAACAAAGTCACGAAGTATTTAGTCATAATATTAAGGCATTAAAAAGTTATGATGATCTAAATTTCGTTTCGGGTCATAATGACATGTGAAGAACAGGAGGTTTAAGACGTAAATTCATATTCATCCACAACTATAAGGAGTAATGGTGTATTTTTGTCGGTACATCTTCATAAGAGTAATAGTTATAGTTGAAAATGAACGTGTCGTCGATAACCATGAACTACAACTAGAGTAAACTATTTTATAAGTTCTCAGTTTTTCTTCTTATTGTTAGCCATAGCCAACTCAGAATTCCTAATCGTAAATGCCCCACAGATGAGTGTCAATTTTTTCCAGAATAACTAAATTCACTTTGTAATATTCCACATTGTTTTTATTATTCAGACCTAGGTTTCTACTTAAGTTATGTAATTATCACAGTCATGTCTTGACCTTGATAATGACTCAACTTGAGTGGAAACCTAGATCGGAATAACAAAAACCAATGTGGAATATTAAAAAGTGAATTTATTTACAAACCATCGCTCTGTTGTTCCACCAAGTGAAGCCTGAGAATTTATTACATTTTCCAGAATAGTTCGAAATTCTCATCACAGCAATCATAATTTGTATATCATCGGATTTAATGAAGAGCAATTAAATTTCAAAATTCTCAAACTTTTAGGTCATGGCTTAAGAGGAGTGTTCCTTGAAGTTGCGAGGGACAATCTCATTTTTAATCGCGATATAAAAAGTCCTTTTATTATTTTTACGACAAAAAATTCCTTTCTCTGCTCCCATTTTGTCATGCTTTTTGCACTTTCACTCAAGTTTCCATTATTTCACGAAAATTACGTCCTTGCGATCGCACCTGCACGCCACAGCTAAGGCATGAAGGAAGGAGAGCCCATCAGTGAGAGACAATGTATAGAAAACGCAGTGAATCATTTTGCCTTTAAAGGGGGTGCAAGATAGGCCGAGGTTACTCGCAGGAGAAGCAAAGAGAAAACTTGTGGGAAGTAAACAAGAAGTCTTTTTTTGGGGCTTTAAAATGAGCAATAAACTCCACGTGAAAACCGTGTAGCTACGAAAACTCTGGCATCTACGGAAGACACGGTTGCTATTAAAACTTTAGCGCCCGTTTGAATGCGTATTTTGTTCGCAATATGACATTGAAATTATCATCCCATCAATCTTTTATGTTGCAGAAAAAAAATGATGGTAATTTTCACGTAATTTTATCCTACAGTAAGAATGGTATAAATTAGCCTCCTTAATTATCACTTGGAATAGTATCGTATGAAGACACATGAGGTTTAAAACTACGTAGTATTCATATTTTGGAAGTTTTTTTTTTTTTTAAACGTTGTCTCAGAAGTGATTAATTTCAATGAAAGTGAAGCACCAACTTTATAAGTATAGCGCGGAAAAAAGCCTTTTGACTTTTTGTAGAAGTGGGACTTCTGTGGTTTTAAATACAAATCTTCATCAATTTCATTAGATAAAACATTTTTTAATGATTTGTTTAGAGACCTTTTGGGACTTTTTTGGCATGGCGGGACTTTTTCGGATGAAATAGACTTTTCCGGGATTTTTTTTTGAAAGCACATGCCTAAGTTTGGCTGTTGTGATTACTTTTGTTCACTTGGGTATTGGACACATATTGATCTTGAATCTTCCATCCAAAATCATTGAACCTATTTTATAACAAATCCTCAATACCTGAATAATACTGTCAGTGTGGTTATCTGAGGAGTTCGCAACCTATTTTATACTTAGTGTTCGTTTAACCACTTCGGCCGATAAACAAGAAAGGTTCTTCTATCGATTATAATGCCTACATGTTAATGGTGCGAAAAGGCAATTTTAACTCCAAATTGAGCCAAGGGCTAGTGTGTAATGAAAGTATAATTGTTGTCATTTAAGGTTGTGTGGCTTGCTTACGTAAGAAGAGTCCTCGATGATTGAGTGAATGTGAGTTAACAGCACTTTAACACTTTTAAACATATACAACAAATAACTCGTGACGTTTATGATGTGGACATTTGTCTAAAAACAGTTAGTAGTCGTAATGAGAGGCAGAAGGTTCCATTGCGTGTAATACATCTGAGTATTAAACGATAATAAACAACGCTGTAGTTGTTGTAGCAACAGAGGCGTTAATACCATTACTATTTGTTGCACGTCAGCATTCTGGCACATTTTCTATTTAATTCCTTTACGTGTATCGTTTACTACTTAAAGTTTTCTATAATATACATGCAGCGCCCCTTTGAGAGCTACTTTGAGAATAGACATTGAAGAGTGTACTTGTCGTAAATATGCATTGAATGTATCGATTATCCCCCGAAGCAATCTATCATAAAGCCCTTGGAACTCTGGGCCCTACCTATAAAGATTTTCTTTCTACGTGCTGTCATGAGTCTGCAGGAAAACGTGATATTTAAATGCTACTGTCGGCGTCAAAATGATATGCTGCTGTACTTTGAAAATTTATATCTTGGTCCCTGTAAATGATAGTGCAATGTTTTGTACACCAATTTAAAGATACTTTTATTGCAATTTCAGCAGTATTTATATTATATGATATAATTAAAAATGGAGACACAGTAATGCAACAATCGACAGTGCGCTCCCTAAATTTAGCAGTTTTGTCAACTTCGTGAACTTTGTAACTCAACCTAGGGAAAACTACATAATCTACAGCATTGAATTTCCACGAAAAGTTGCAATAATTGTTAAAAATACATTAAATGGCAAGCGCAAATTTTTATAATGTATATTTTGTTGTAAATGAACGAAAATGTTTAAACATTCTCTAGTCCCGCAATTTGCACAGTATCAAAAAATTAAAGTCACGGTAAACCTTTTTAATTTATTTGAAAATTTTCTATGATCCAAAATCTGTAAAAATTTTGTTATTTGTTAATGTTCATAATTTCAACAAACATTTCATTTGGTTTTCAAATTTCAGTTGTCAAACTGGACGGCACCGCACGGCTACCGGTCCCACAGAGGAGAGGCCGTTGAGCGCGGGGAAGGCGACAAAGCCCGTCGACGCCTGTCATACTGCAGCGCAAGCAAATATAATAGTCAGAATCAACTCCTTGAGTACTTTTGATGCTCGCGTTCGTTCATTACGTTGACAGTAATACCATGATTCACGCATCTAAAGTTTTTTTCTCAGATTTGCGTCATTTGACGAAAAGTTTTACTCCTAATTAGTCGGCTATTGCATCAAAACGTAATATGTTACAATCCTCCAATAAGATACAACAGTAATATTCACCGCAGGAAATTTTACTTTGACTCAGAAAAGCTGACAATATAAATACATGACATGAGAGGATAACAATTTATACGAGCAAAGTAAAAATTATAGAGAATCTTGATATTCACTTGTATTCATCTTGGGCCAGGAAAATAAAATGAGTAAAAGTGTTTCTTACCGTAAAACATTTTAAATACTAAATTTATCATCATCACTACTGTTGCAAACACCACTGCTTTCTTCTCCCAAGTTTATGACAATAGGTTCCATGAATTTCTCCACCAACCGGTCCTTGATCCAATAATACTCCGCATTTTTCACGTGCCCCACAGCGTTCTTCCATATCGACATTGATACCCGTTCCAAAGCTTGAATGCATAGCTGGAGTACAAATTTGATTTTATGAGTTTTTTTTTTTTTGCAGCCCTGTTTTTGACCCGCGCCCAAATCAACTCAATCGCATTAAATTCAGAATGGGCGACTGGAGTCCACAGTAGTTTCACCTTTTCCCCATTTTCCTGAATAATGCTAATAAGGCTATCATCAGGAAAATCCTCCAGATCTGCCCTCAATTTATGGTAAAATGCATGCACTTTTCAGCGAATAACTCCTTGGGTATAAAGTTCATGAAGTTGACAAAACTGCTAAATTTAGGGAGCGCGGTCTCGTTTATTGCATTAATGTGTCACCATTCTTGGTTATATCTTATAATAAAAATACTGCTGAAATTGCAATAAAAGTATCTTTAAATTGGTGTACAAAACATTGCACAAGCATTTACAGGGACCAAGATATAAATTTTCAAAGTACAGCGGCATATCATTTTGACGCCGACGTCAAAAGAGGCGTGGTAGAGGCGTGAATATCCTTTGAAAATGAAATCTCTGGCTGTTACGGAAATATGCTTTCGTTGACTTTAGATAAAAATTTGAGATTTTTCAACTGAAAAACATTATTTTCAGACAAGTGCAAAGCGTAAAAGAAAATCTCGAAAGAATGAAAAACTTTATTAATTCAGCCATCCGATCAAAAAATTCCAGCCCTCTATCTCGAGTAAAAGTACTTTTAAAAAGCAAAAAAGGAAACCACTGCGCCGAATCCAATGCTTAGAATGGTCCACTAGGAGGGTATTCGGGGGCCTTCGGGGGGCTTTTTAAAATAGCCTATGTAACAATCAAATAAATTTCCTATCTACAAATGCCAAATTTCAGCTCAATCGGTCGAGAAGTTCTTGCGTGATGGAGCAGCAGACAGACAAATGACGTTACATTTTTATATGTTAGTAAGTATTAGATAAACCACCGAAGAAAAAATATTTTTTAATTTCACGCATAAAAAAATGCTGGAACTAAACTGTAAAATGTAAACTGAAATACCTTTACACTTGATGAAATATTGTTAAGTGCTTTTTTACTACGATTCAGTTGAATGCGAAATCTCTCGCTCGTTGTATCACGCGACTGAAACGAATAACAAGCGTAATTAATTCTCGTTACGTGACTTAAGAAAAATGCTCTAGTGCTCGGTGACGGAGAATTAACCCCTTTTAAGTCTGCGGGGAATGGAATCGAAAATTTGGTGTAATTGAGTCGGTATGAGGGTAAATGAAATCAATTCAGCGTCAAAATATTTTTTGCATACGAGTTAAGGAGTCAATTATGATATGTTTGGAAGCGCTTAACATGCAACATACCATCATGCAGAAGGAGTCACCTAAATAATACGGGTGCCTTTAATACAACACAAAGATGGAGCTCAAACCGTACATTCTCGTATTCATCTGGAAAGTGATCGCGACATGAGGATTCCACTAAGGAAGCGAAATGGATCCTGGAGATGGTGTGAAAGAGTGAATTGAGCCCTTTGATGAAATTCACAAAGCTTTCAGCGACAAAAACTCCACATTCTTGCGAACAAAAGGAGATAATCTGCACTGATTGATCTGGCTAAAAAATAAAGAAATTAATGTCAAGCGTAGAAGTCCTCGTATAAATTGGGAAAAACATTTGTTTTTAGGTTATATTCCCATTTGTTAAATAATATCGTGTAAATTAAAATATTCAAATAATGCAGACTCATAAACGGCTCTAATTTTTCCTGTCAAGGTCAACTAAATCTTAAGAGCTCACCCTACAGAAGTAATGAACAGGTAAAATGTGAAATCAAAAGAATTTATATGTTATAATAATTTCTAAAAGATCATCCAAACCCGAAAACAGAAACTTATCCGTCATTCATATCAAAATCTCCATTTTCAGGCAGTCCGAGCGAGATAGTTCCCTAGTCATAATAGAGACCATATTCGAATTATACGTTTTAATTTCACCAGCTGTAGGACACATCAATTAAATATTGCATTATTTATGGTGCAATAATATATTTTTACATGAAAGAAATTGTAAGTAATTAAATGAAAATATCTAAATAAGTCTTTAATTCGACCCAATTTTTTCGTGCGGTGCGTTTGAAATTCCTTCAAAACGGAAGGTTTTTTGCGATACCCAAGTACCTACTGCGGTAACAGTATGATCAATTTTGAAATATAGTTGAGAAAACATACAAAGTACACACTGTTAGTTTTTTTTGAAAATATAAGAGTTAGAAATACATCATTTTGTAAATAATGTCTCTCTGGAGTGCATTCACGTTCCGTTTCCCATCTAAAAGGGCTGGTATATTTTGGCAAATATCTCCGAAAGCAATGTGGTAAGGGGCCAAATTTTGGTGTCATTGGATAGGTGAGATATTTTTCTTTTTGATGAGACCTAATTCATTGATTTCTATGTAAAATGACATTTTGCTCGGACTACCTTAAGGCGAGGGGTAAAGCCAATAACAAATCAGAAAGATTACCCCAGGTGTGAATACGATGACGCAAACATTCCTCCCACGGAAATGTTACGCTCTCACGTTTATGAATCAGTCAACTCTGGAAACGCCGCTCGCGACGGTGTTCGTTCAATTTTTACGCTCCTTTTTTTGTCTCCTTTGTCAAACAGATGAGAAAAGGCAGAGAGTTCTTTACCGCCCACTCTCACATCCGGTGAGCTAATTTTACTCAGATCGACTCCCTCGCATTTTTGCCCTCCTCCACCGGTGGAGAAAGCCCGGGGCTAAATCGGGGGGACAAGGAGGACAATAGGGGGCTAATGGGGGGCCCCGCCCGTCCAGAGAAAAGGCGGTCCAGAGAGGAGGATGATGCGGGGGTGGGTCTCGGGGATCGTGTCTTTGTGCTCCTCGTGAAAAGGCCGTCGTCGGTTGAGTGGGAGGGGACGGGGGAGGGGGTTGAAGTGGTGGAGGGTATAGAAGAAGAGGTTTGGGGGGGGGGGATGTCAAGGTGGGCGTGGTTCGGGAATAAACCCCGAGTAATGGTCTAGGGCGCAATAAAAAAATGAAAGAAATGGGAAAGGCACCTGAATATTTCATTGCTGGAACGATGGGATGGGAGGAACTTTTTTTTTGCCAGGAACACTTCAAACGAGAAAAGTTTCCTTCGGTTATGAACGACGAGAGATCTGTTACGATAAGAGGCACCTTCGCTCTGCTGCGACTCCCTTTCCACCCTCTGCCGGCGGCAGCACCATCTACCCCCCACACGTCCGCCCCATCGCACACTTTGACGGCCATCCACATTCACGGGGAGATGTTTATCATAATGGGACATTAAATGAGGGGCCATGGGATGCGATGTTCTCCGGCAGTGAGAAATAAATCCAAACACACTGAATTAGGAGCGTATATGCAGAAAGAAGGTGGGAGGAAAATTTGTTTAGCCGTTACAAACGGAAAACTTTGAAATAGTCTCCTTATCTTATACGGCGTGAAGTTTTAAACACCAGAAGTTTTCACGAAGGCAAGAAGGAGGCATTTACCGGCACGTAAAATGAAAAAGAAATGCCAAGATGAAAATTTGATGAAATGGATTATCCTTGATGAATATGCTGGTTTTAATTTCAGTTTTCAATGGTAAACTTCAGCAATTTTACAACGTCTCGAAAAATGTCCCAGCAACAGAAAACACCTACAATCTCATTTGAGGGCAGAGAAGTATATTTCTAACACTAACAGAAATCGCAAGAGCGGAAATTAACATCGTTCACACCTCTGAAATTTCTCAGGAGTAGTTCTTTTTATTTTCACCATCACTTGCTAATCATTTCATAAACTTCAAAATAAGCACACGCCATATAGAAGCAAAGGAATAAATTGAAAGATGACCTTCAACTTAGTGAAATAGCCCATGCATTCTTAAAATTTGGATAAAATGTTGATATTACCGGACGTTTCTTAAAATATTTTCATTGTATTAATAACAATAACATTTGAGAGAGGTTGATTTTTAAAATAGCTAAGATTTCTTAAAAATGCTATATTAAACTAAGAGACTGGAAATGGGTAAATTTTATGTCAACTTCTTTCTCAGGTTACCACGACGAGGACAAAAACCAATCTCATGATAACTTTTCCCTAATGCCTTTACGCTAAATTCTCTCTATATGTGTAGCGATTCTTTGTTAGTTCATATCTGATGTAAATCAATGTTAGACCATGTTTTAATTTTTCACATCCGATAGAGTCCACCAAATCTTAAAAAAGAATGCAATATGAAAGGGAGATTTTCGTTCTAACTCGTTTATATCGCTGTAGAAATAGTATATGGAACATAATTGATTACAGCTTGTGACAGGAGTTGATATCGCTCTTTTGTGGACGAATGAAACAGCTATGGACAGCATCAGTGGACACAGTTTGCAATGAAACGCTTCTGAAATTTCATTTCAGAACCAGAGGATAATTCGAGTAAATGATTGTAAATATGCTCCAATTTTTTTCGGCTTCAAGCCAATATTTGGATCGGCTGAAAGTTGGACCGTCGTGGGGTAATCGGTAGATGTTGGCCTCGTTGACTCCGAAGGTTGACCTCGTTGGTTAATCCGAAATCGCGAGTTTGAATGCTGCACGTTCCATGGATTTAGTCTCAACCCAAATGGAATCTGTCTGCTGTAGAGTATATGATTCGAATGAACTCATTCGTCCGGGGGCATTAATTTGCAACCACTGTGGCTGGCAAGTGAAGTGCGCTTAAGGTAGTCCGATTGAGATTGAGGTTCTCTAGTCAAAATAGAGACCATATTCGAATTATACGTTTTAATTTCACCAGATGTAGGACACATCAATTAAGTATTGCATTATTATTAGTGCACTAATATAGTTTTATGCGACAGAAATTGCAATTAATTAAATCAAAATATCCGAATAAGTTTTTAACTTGACTCATTTTTTTCGCGCGGTGCGTTTGAAACTCCTTCAAAACGGAAGGTTTATTGTGATACCCAAGAACCTACTGCGATGACAATATGATTAATTTTCAAATGTAGTTGAGAAAACATACAAAGTGCACGCTGTCAGTTTTTTGACGACATCAAAGTGTTAGAAATACCTCATTTTGTAAAAAAGTCTCTGGAGTTCATACACGTACCATTTCCCATGTAAAAGGACTGGTATTTGTGGAAAATATCTTGAAAAGTTATGTTGTAAGGGATTAAATTTTTGGTGTTATTGGATTGGTGAGATATTTCTCTTTAAAATGAGACCATATTCATTGATTTCTAAGTAAAATGATATTTCGCTCGAACTATCTCAACAAAACAAGTTTGTCAATGAAAGCGCAATTTTGGCCCGTACCGGAGACCCCTTGTTTTGGAGTAACTTGGATTTGGTCACAACCTATTTCCTAATAGGTTCACACCCTGAACTCTTGCTTTTTGCTGAGCTTCCGCCGGATCGAAATACGATGGTTATCGGTGGACCCAAAGTAACTTGGAGTGGATTCACAATCGATAAAGGCAAAATTTAAAAGGGATTTAATCCCAAAATTGCTCCACGGTAAAGTTGGACGCGAACGAGATGCTAAAGGGCCCAATTATTACGCTCCCCCGACTACACACTATCTTACTCGCACAACTGACTGCTCTGCTCACTTAAAACGCAAAAAAATGCGACAGACATTTATGTATACTCAGCAAAAACTGGCCATTACATACATTTATATTTTCTTTTTCTATTCGTTTTCTAATAAAGGAGAAGTTCACTAGAGTGTTTCTGCCAATTTTCCTAGGCCTTCTGAATGGTTTTTTTTATATAAAATGAATGAAATTACCAATAGGATATTACAATCCTGATTAAATTTTGGGTTTATCAAATTTTATGGCCCATGTCAATGATTCTCATCAATGTCTCTCACATGGGACTCACATTTGTTGACAGACCGATGAGACAAATCAAAGTTAAGGGGCCTTAATGCTCTGATGACAAATTGCCAATTCTCAAGGATTGTTAATGCTTCAGGTTGGTTTCAAAGATGAAGAACATCATTAGGACCTGCAAAAATTGATGAAACTGCTTAAAATCGAAAAACAGGACTAAACGTGCATTCTATCAGTAAAATGAATACCAAAGATGTAAAATTTAAAAAAATATACTGAATCAAATATGGAATTCATAAAAAGCCCAAGAATTTAAAGGGTATTGGTGATAAAAGGTGATGAAGCGAAAGAAGAAACTAAAACTATGATTTCAGCTGTCAGTAGGATGTATTTATGTTCATTAAAGGTGCCTAAGTCACAAAACCTCTTTAGGAACTTGAAAACATAGATTTATTAAGTGATGAAGACCTAAAGTTATACATGGCTCAGAAACACGGAGTTGGAACATTGCAGAAGAAGAGGCACTTAAGAGGTGGAGAATTTAAGTAATGAGAAATATTTTTGGCACAGCAAAGGAAGGTGGACGATGGAGAGTACGGTGGGAAGGAGAACTGGAGGAACACTACAATCATCCAAATGTAGTCACAGAAAACAGAAGAGTAACAGCTTCGAGGAGTCATTAAAATTGAAGCTCATAAATGTTCATAATAGAACTGCTACTTTGGTGTCGGAGATAGGAGAGAAAGGAAAAAAAATCGGAAAGATTTCGCGTATTGCGGCTGAAAGTCCTACTCGTTTATGAATTAACAGATTTTCCAGTTAAATTAGTTAACTCGTATTGTAGAGCTGGCGTTATTATCCCGTTTGGAAGTAATGGGATGTACTTCGATCTCGATGCCCTCACGTATATTTCTGAAATATAAATGAAACTCTTTCGAAAACATAATCGTTTTGTGAAAGTCAATTTCATGTTTCGGCCCGGAAAGTTCTCCCGTCATGCACTAAATTTCTACTAATTCAAACAACTTGAACATCTCATCCAATTTCGCGTTGTAAAACGCCTCATCCAGGCTTACCACCTGCCACATGTAAAACTTTTGCCATTCTTTACCAAAATTTTGCTGCTGAGCAGAGTTTCATTACTTTACAGTGGTTGGATTGCTAATATTTAAATGTAAATTGCTAGATGGACTGAAGTTTATTCAGTAAAAATGGTCGGTGGTTACTAGAGATGTAAAAACTTCAAATACTGTACCGGCTTTACCCCGGTATACGGTATTCTCTTACCGTGAGACTAAAAAAAGCACACAACTGATAATATATAATTTAATAATAATAAAATTATATATAATGAACATATAACTTTTCGTCTGAATGATGTCTACTTCTTCCCCCCAAAGGTCGTCCGCTGAGTATGTGACTTTGGATCCGTCTGGATCTGTATCCTTCCAGAATATTTTCTCCCCGAATGGCAATCGTTTAGAGTGGAAACTACAAATGTGTAACGTAAAGGATATCTGGAGGGAAATGATGGTCCTAGGGTAGTGACGAAAGAGTCATGGTACTCAAGAAAGCAACAGAAAATAGGATGGTCGGGGCTTCTTCGAAGGTGCTACCCGCCGATCGCCTTCACCCGAACCAAACCCGATCCTTCACCCGAGCCCGATCGCCGAACGAGATATATTGAGGGGATTACACATGCAGAACATTTGTGACGCAGCATTAAAGAAACTAGGTTTTATTAACGTATAATAGGAAGGTCCTCAGATGAAAAAGTCAAAGAGAGATACTACTTCCCTCTGGTTAGGCCACATCCTGAATACGCCACGAGGATTTGGGAACCTGGTCAAATAGATTTAACCAAAAAATATAATAAAATACAAAGGAAAGCAGTATGCTTCGTTAAAAACTGCTACAAGGGTACATTTAGTGTCTCACAACTTTTAGAGGGATTAAGGTGGGAGCCCCTAGAGACTCGGAGGGTACACTCTAGGCTTAAGTTGCTTGATAAATTCAGAACTGATATTTTTCCGAGTGACATAGTGAATATTATTATGACTCTTACTACATCTCTAGATCGGACAGAACCCCTAAAATAAGAGAGATGCCGAGCAAATAGGAACAAAAACTCGTTCTTTCTGTGATAAGCGATCACAATAAAAATTGAGCTCCACCACATATACTTCTATAATTCATGTTACCATTTCATGTCCAAAAAACTTACACCTTTACACGGCTGGTGACCTAACACCCCCTGCCACATGCCCATGCGGCGGCTCGCAGGGTATTATGTAGATGTAGATATAGGAGTAGAAGATGAAAAAGGGGAAAATGGGCGATAAAAGTCATTTTACAGCACATTATATGAGTAAACATTGCCTCTTTAAGTGACAGAAAAATTAAAATGAAGGGCTTACGGGTTAATTTCCAGAAGGAAACAAGCGATGAAAACTTAGTTCAACATAAATAGTATGATGACTTTTGGTTGCATAGTGTCTGAAGGTAGCAAAGCATTTAGGAAGAAAATTGTCGGGTGATGTAATTAACTGGGGGAATTTATTTAGCAAAAATTGCAGCTATTGGCGACAGTAAACCGAAAACTTAAAACATGTCAGAGATCAAGAAAGTGTACTTTATTTGTAGAGTCGAGGAAGAGTCAATCTTTCCATCGGGATTGAAAAATCAAAAATCTTCATATACGCACGTGCCATTAGGGTATTCTCCTTCCGTCCGATAATTATCTCACAACCGTAAAAACAAAAAACCGGCCAAAAAAAAGAGATACAGATCTGTGATAAAAATCAACCAAAGTGGTAAAAAAAACTAGTGGATAGGGCTTGATCAAAGCGGAAAAAGGAACATATCCAGTAAAAAAAGAAGAATTAATGACGTGGACGTAATTCATCTCTAGAAACCATTACAGGGAAAAACAGTGATCGAAAAAACGAAGTTGGAGTAACCGCTGAGCACTCAGTCTACGAATATCGAGAAACGAATAGGGGCCGATTATAGGACTTCACCCGTGCCATGAGTCGATGACCATCGACGTTTTTAAAAATCATTCTCACCGAGTGGATTCAATGTGTAACGTTTTTATGCTGGCGCCAAGTTTTTAGCGTCCCTTTTTTGTACAGTTGTTAGCTTCTCGTTTGGGCCGCGGAGTAGCGGTTGTGTCGACGAGAGTATAAATTCGGTGGTCCATCTAGAAGCAGGGCAATTTCTTTGGTTTCGAAGTTTCGGTTGCGGGCATAGAGACTGGCATTAGGGAGCCGTGGAGGTTACGGTACCATGTTAGTTTGTTTTCGGCCGTTTCTTTTACTTCCCTTACCATCCTTCCTCTTTCCTCACCTTTCCTTATCGTAGTTCTCGATGATGAGACGTGACTCGCGGCACTTTTTATGAGTGTAAGTCACTGAGGGAATTACGATTAGGATTACCTCTCCCTCCTCCCTTCTTCTTCTCCTATCCGAGTGCAGGCGGATCTTCCCTATACCCCACCCTTACCTGAACTGACGCTCATATTTATAAAGCCGATTAGTTGGAAGTGTCAAGTCGTCGACCCCGCCCGGAGCTAGTCGGGAGAGGCGGGCGTCAAGGAGCCCGTTACAAATATAACATCTACTACTGGCCAATGTAGTGACAGAATCTACGCATTTTACGCACAAAGGTCCGGCCAACCGTCCACCTCAAGCGAGTAACAAAGTGAATTGGCATACGTGCCTACTGGTTATAGTATATATTGCCCAATATTATTATTATTATTATCATTATTCGTTTCTATGTAATGTAGCAACTGAGGGAGTGAAACTATTATTTTTTAATTTTTTTCTTTGTTTGCCATCTGTTGTTTTTTTAATTCGGTAGATTATCCACAGTGTTAATGTTCATAAATTTTTGTAATAGTTTTTCTGTGATTTATGTAAATGTAACTGGGGGAGTGTATTCATTTCTAAAAAAAGTAATTTGGTTGAACCTAGAGTCCGAAGGACTAGGTTCTTGAAATAAATTCTATTCTATTCTATTCTATTCTAAAGGTGGTTAACGTCCACGATTTTTGATGGGGAAGAAAAGAAAATGTGCGCGAAGGGAATCTTTCTCCCTTTTCACAGAGAGCAAGAAGACAGATGTTGTGAGGAAGGAGAGGGCCAGAACGAAGGGAAATGAAGTGTGGTGTATGGATGCTGGGGACGCAGCGAGAATCGCAGAAGGAAAGGGAAGAGGCGGAGGGTGAGAGAGAAGAGAAAGAGAGAGAGAGAAAGAGGGAGAGAGTTAAGAGGTAGGGACGGGAGAGGGCTGGTTGCACCAATTAAAATGCTGCGACGGTGGAAAGGGTGTGATGGGAGTTTTAAGGGTCGCCGCGATCCCCACCCCCCTATGCATGCCGCCTCTGCCATACACCGACTCTCTCTCATTCGCAGCCTCACCTCCCGACCACCCACACCCCTTTGTTTAGAAGAGGATGGGGGTGGTGGTGTTGGCGAGAGTAGGAGAGGAAGGCAGATGGGACGGAGAGAAAAGACGAAGGGGACAGTGGAAGGTTGCCTGGGTGGGGAAGGAAGCGATGTCTACGTAGCGCTCTAATTAAAGGGGTTCTCGCCGGAGATAACGAGTGAACGAAGACGGAGATGAGAAGGGAATGAGAGAAGAAGGACGATAGAGTGGGAGGAAGAGAAAACAAAAGAGGAGAGGGGAATAAAGCGGAAGAAATCGAAGATGCCGTCTGAATGTGAAAAGAGAACATGCGACACGGGAATGAAGGTTGAGATGAAGGGGTGGGAAGGGAGACTCACCGGAACGCAGGAAGACTGCGAAAAGAGAAGGAGGAAGCATATTTACGGAGAAGGAATCTCGGATCGGGACGGAAAGAACTCGAGGGAGGGTAGGCGCAGTGGATGGGAGAGAGTGCGGTGGGTGGGCGAAATTAAGGGCGGGAACAGCGATGGGGGACAAGGGGATTTAGGGCGGGCAGGGAGCAGGCATGGGAATGAGGCTGTATTCGCCTTTTTCTCCGGCCCTTCCGCTCTTTCGAGTTGCCTCCCTATCCCTCACAGAGAAGGCAAGACATCCTTAAAAACGGACGGCTTTATCTCCCCGCGAAGCGCCCTCTCTCCACTTCCATCCACCCACCCCCACCTATCGGATTACGCCATCAATCTGATTAGGGCGTCGACGACTTTAATAATCGACTCGAGGTCGCGAGCGGCCAAGGTGCCTCGAAGGCAACTCGTTTCCAGGAGATTTAGGGAGACAACTTTTGTTTCCCCGGGCCCCTCTTCCCACACGCTTGTTGCATGCTTTACTGCGCCAGCAAGGGGAGGTGGAGCCGCTCGGCCATATTTTACATCGGCGATTCTCTCAACTTTGAGGGGAAAAGGGGACTCGTTGAAGAGGTTACTTATCTACCACGTTGAACATTTCAGGGATACTTTTATCCCTCTTCTTGTTCTACCATCATTTTGACCGACAGCATCATAAAATGGTCAAAAATTTGTTTTAATTTTAAAATATTCCACGAGACCTAGTATCTCGGCGCAACTAAATAAGGAAATCCAATGTAAAAACAAGCGCATGATATTTCAAAAATTTAGAAGCATTTCAAACGCTCAGTCTTGAAAATACGTAGCCATAGATCAATACAAAGTTGAGGCTTTTACAAAACAATTCCACCCCAAATGCATGTATGTATGTATTACAAATAACTAAAAAGCATGGAGACTTAAAAAAGTAAATACAAAAATACCAGTCGCTCGTTGCATATATCATTTAACATCGTTTATCATTCAAAAAAGAACCCTTTCGATAGCGACGACGTAAAAACGGAGAAGTTAAGTTAGGTGGTAATCGATGGTGAATAAAGCAGCAGCGATTACGATAGAGGACTAAATGACGCTATTATTTTTAAACTAAAAACTCCATAAAAGAATTCTTACTTGGGATATCAAGGGTAAAACTTAATGTAAAAGAGACGATCATTCAAAAAAGAACCCTTTCGATAGCGACGACGTAAAAACGGAGAAGTTAAGTTAGGTGGTAATCGATGGTGAATAAAGCAGCAGCGATTACGATAGAGGACTAAATGACGCTATTATTTTTAAACTAAAAACTCCATAAAAGAATTCTTACTTGGGATATCAAGGGTAAAACTTAATGTAAAAGAGACGAGGAACTTCGTTCCTCTGAGTGTTCACGAGAGAAAAAATTGAATTAACCTTGGATAGAATCTCATACAAAGAATAAGAGGAACTTGTCATCTGCGCACAAGGAGTCAATTGAAAGATTTCCTCGCTGGTAATGAAGGTCTTTTCGCAAGTTTTTCTCGACTAGTGAACAAAAGACACATCAATTTTTTTGTGACAAAAGAAAATCCTTCTTCAAACTTCACCAAATTCATCTTTGGATAGGAAGGAGATAAGAACACTAGCATTGTCTGAGAGTAGTCATTGACACGCAGTGCGATGGACAGAGGCCAAGTAATCGGGATATTTTTAAATTTGACGGAGCAGATAATTTTTTTTATTAATTGAATGGTTATATTTAATAAATACTTGAGTAAATAAAAATCTTGATCCCAAAAAGTCAGGGCAATTCCTTCATTATTCAGGTATAAAATCTTACAACATATAAATTGGCTGTTTCTTAGCGAGAAAAAACAATTGAAGGTAAAAATTACCAATTATAAGATAAAATCACCTTTGCAAGGTAATAGCTTTGAAGGCTGACTCACATAAAGTGTGAAAATGCAAAATATAAAGTTAGTAGTTTTGGTGTAATGTCCACTTAATTTTAGATTCCTATGATTTAGCATTTTTCATAGAACCCTGCCCATAAATATAAGCATAATATATGAACAATGGGAATTCTATTCACTATTTTATCGACTCTTTTCATTTCTTACGTCTTTTTGTTTAGCAAGGCATCAAATTGTTCTTTTGTTTTAAACCTAACAATTTTAGCCCGAGAAAGTTAACATGAAAACAGAATCTGAACAATTAAAACATTACTTATGATTTTCTTCAGTCAGTTTTCCATTACAAAAATATTAGTGTATTCTTTTAACAAGTACAGGAAAAAATGAGTTTATTTCAGTATATTTGGAATTTATAAATTAATTAATGGTTATAGCACACGATGAAAATATTTTTATGCACTCTATTGACTGAAAATTCAGACATTTGCGAATTTCAGAAAATGTTTACAATTAAATGTGCAAAAATTAATACAAGGTCCTAAATTAAAATTTTACTCCTAAATTAAATTACATTAAAATTGTGTCATTTTGTTTAGGACTTTTGGTAGTTTATTTAAATATATTAATAAATAACCTGCATCTGCCTTGCATAATAAAGGCAGTTGAAAGATATTTTTGGATTTAAAAATTATCAAATAAACCTCCACATGGCTGAATTCCCAGCTGAAAAGCATATATATGCACTTCGGTAATTTCTAACATGCAATTCCAGTATTTTCAAAAAAGAAGAAACTAATAAAAGCATTTTTAATAAGTAATTCTAAGAGAGACAATAAAAAGCACAATCGACGCAGAAATAAATCTAGAAAAAAACTTTGAGTAAAGGTAACGGAACAAAGCATTTAATGCCACGAACGTGCAAAACTTAATCAAAGTTTATCTTCTTTAATCAAAATTACATATATCGCAATTCCTTCTTACTCAACAGCGAAAGTGTACGATTATTTAAGCAAACTACCTGAATACACATAATTATAAGCAGCGTCCATTCCAATTAAGCAATGCGCGTTTCTTGCAGCTATAAAAATTGAATGAAATAATGACTAATGTTATACTTCTTTACATAAACACACGAAAATAATCAGCCGTCAGTAAAAAATACAGGAATAAGCCAGATAAGAAATGGAAATATGCATCCGTGAGGAATTCTTGGGTTCCGCCAACGATATTCTTTGCCATTCTCCGCCTCTTCTTCACTGACGAGGTTCCCCGTGGAGTTTGCTAGAGTCCGCTCACTGTAAGGTAGAACACCAAGCGCGATCGTGGCTTGGTGTTCAATCTTAGAGTGGAGGGCCTTTAGCTCCAGCAGCCTTCCTCCAGCGATGGCAGCTCTGAAATATGTCCTTCCTCATTCCACATTGCGTGCTTTCCACTCGTGGGGAACTATTCCCTTACACTGCATGCAAGCAACAATGCACCGAAGTGCTTCTGCGGCATGCAACACAACGCACAGCCAGAGAGGGAGATTTCTCAGTCCACGTTGTGACAAGAGCCAATTCTCTTAAATTCTTCATAAATATCATTCCGACAAACTATTTTCGCAACAATTAAAAACAAGGGCGATGATTAGCCATTTTCTTCCCATACATATAATGGTTAACAAATTTACTCCATGATATCAAAGATTTGCAATGCCACCTGCCCTTAATATATTAGGAAAAGATTTATGAGCACGAATTTAAAGGTAAATAGTTGACACTAAACATATTCTTTTTCTTTAATCATAAATGTCTAAAAATTACGATTTTTTGATTAATAAAACTCCTAATTCAGTAGCTTTGTGGTACTCTATGGCCAACAAACTCACTGACAAACGTTTACAAGTACCAAAGAATAAAATGTTCTACCTTTCATTTTGTGGCATTTGAAATAAGTTCGTCAATGAAGTAGATGACTCACCAATGGATGCTTATTTAACATGACCACAGTCATAATAAGCATAGTAAGCTGAGGAGTCAGGGAATCCTCGTTTCTCCAAAGTCAGGCTAGCTACATCAACTGCCTAATGTATTATCTGCCCAAATCGGAACCGATTGTCAAGGCAGCAGCTAAAAACTCATGGGTGATTGAATCAGACGACTGATCCAAATTCCGCGTACTCTGCTTATGCGTTAACACTAGTTGCTAGGTGACAGCATTTGTTGGCAGCAAGGTAATTAAGGTAGTCCGAGCGAGATAGTTTCCTAGTCATAATAGAGATCATATTAGAATTATTCATTTTGATTTCACCAGCTGTAGGACACATCAAATAAATATCGCATTATAAATGGTGAGATAATATAGCTGTATATGACAGAAATTGTAAGAAATTAAATGAAAATATCAAAGTAAGTCTTTAACTTGACTCATTTTTTTCGCGCGGTGCGTTTGCAACTCCTTCAAAATGGGAGGTTTTTTGTGATACCCAAGAACCGACTGCGGTGACAATACAATTAATTTTCAAAACAGTTGAGAAAACATACAAACTACACACTGTTAGTTTTTTTATGACAACTAAATGTTATAAATATATCATTTTGTAAATGTCTCTCTGGAGTGCATACACGTACCATTTCCCATATAAAAGTAGAGGAATTTTCTGGCAAATATCTCGGAAAGTAATGTGGTAAGGGGTAGAATTTTTGGAAATAGGTGAGATATATCTCTTTATAATGAGACCAAATTCATTGATTTCTAGATAAAATGATTTTTGCTCGAACTACCTTAAGTGCTGATAATTAACTTTCCAGTTATCCATACGCATCTAAACTGTCATCAGGAGCACAAATCTCGAGAGCCTCTCAAATCACCGTTTAGGTTATAAGCAAAAGAAGGGGGATAAAGAATCTTTTTTAACTTTCAAGACAATATCTAGATGTTTTTTTCATGAATTATCTAATGCATCACTTATTATTTAGCGTAAGAATGCGCCGCAGATAGCTACGACACGTCTCCAAATGCAAATGGATTCGATTGTTGGGAGAAGCACTCGCCCTTTGATTGGCTCTTTCACATGCAAAGGGCGAACCTGAATGTGTTCAGAGGTGCTCTGCCACGGTGATAGGGACACGGACCAAAGTTACTCTCTTCAACTCAGATTACTATTCAACCCTATTGTTACGGGAAATCCGAAAGTCTTAATTGATCCCGTTGGACGGATCCAGCGTTTTGCACGTGGAGTGAAGGAAAAGACATAGCAGGAAGAAAATCCACTGTAAAGATTAGCTGGTCCGTTTGTCCAAGGATCGATCTTATTTCAATGTTTATTCCTCATAGGCCTCAAAAGAAGCAGAAATTTTTCGAGGTGCCGTGCATATAATGTCAAGGGGTGGTCTCATACATGCGTATGGCGCTGCAGCCAACGATATCAGAGCCACAATTAAAGGTTTTGAATGTTTTTATCCTGTATTTAATGAAATAAATAATATTTTGCATGAGGTTAGACACCACTCAACCTATAGTGCACTAATGTCATGGCAAAAGGCTAATAGTAACAGGCAGCAATAATGGACAAATATTAACTGGCAGCATAGAATTGACGACTATGGCTGGGCCAACCCGATGGGAAACGCGAGAAAACCGTGCCCTGGAAAGCGTCGATGTATACTATATACATTTTAAACAAATTATGAGAGTTGCTTTTGCAAAATGAGGTGATACTTTAATAACCTCGTCTCATAAAATATCAATTAGTTTTCTCTGTTTTTGTATCAAACTTCAACTTACTTCAAGCATTTCCGTCGGCACTATGGCCAGTGAGATAACATTTCATGCTGATTCGTTTGGGTAATAAAAACTTATATTTAGCTGCCTCTTACTATGAATGACTATATATATCCTTCAGCCATAAAACAGCTAAATTACTTTTAAAAACTTTTGAGTGATAAATTGTTAAAGTGACATTAAAAACAGGCTAAATATTTTTGCAAATATGCCCAACTTTGCAAGGACACCACGCTCTCAAGCACGTGCTTCTACATGTGCATATATCTATGAACTGGCTCCTGTACACAGATGTCGGGGCACTGTTTAGAAATAACAATATCAGGCACTCATTTATACACTCTGTACAGTGTTTTATGGGAATTGCTCCCACGCCAGGGACATCCACAGACGATACTCACCCACCTAATGGTGAATCCTTCTCGTGGCCTATTACGCTAACAACCAACATGGTAGAGTAATCAAATTCACACACTCTGAGACGCTTACAGGAACTTACTCTGCGCCATGGACTTCTACTGAGGACAAGCTTACTTCCCACTGGTTCTTCGTGGGAGCTGCTGGGGACTCCAGAAAAGATGTGATATTATTGGGAACACACGATAACTCAAAATACTCCCTTTCGAAGCGAAAATATCACGGCATCCTGGCGTTTTATTGACATCTCTAGGTCTAAGGGCCCCGCTGATTTCCATTCCTTTGGGGAGGAGTTTGATTTCCTGTGGTGGGGTATGTTTTTTTGCGGAAATGTAAAAGCTCAAAATATCTACACGGATTGTGATCACTACTGTTATTATTGTCTCAGTAGTGCTGTGAGTTCCACTGGATCGAGTTCAAACGATTCCACGAGCAGTTGTGGAAAATGAAAGTCGTGAATAAGAAAAAAGTGCCAATGTAAACGTTTAACTCGGGCGACCGCTCACCGCGCAGTGGACGGAGAGACAAAGAGAAAGATGATGCATCCGAGGTCAGTTCTTCCCTCGAAAGGTCAGTGATAGGTCTGGCTCGAACGGGATGAACAATGCGATTTAAAAAAACAGTAGTCTTCGTTTATGCTCTTGGAGAAATGACAATTGTTCCCGTAAAAAGACTCAACTGCGGTAATGGAGAAGGCGGTAGGTCTTTTGGAAGG
Organism: Ceriagrion tenellum; assembly: GCA_963169105.1. NCBI lineage: Eukaryota > Metazoa > Arthropoda > Insecta > Odonata > Coenagrionidae > Ceriagrion > Ceriagrion tenellum. Next base: position 16,958,767 of record OY720633.1, on the reverse strand, counting down.
GAAGGGACAACTGTGAAGGACAGAAGAGGAGAACAAAGCGTGGATGAATATTATGCAAGCGTAACCAATCTACGATGAAAGATTATTTACCACTCATCTCCACTGGAATACGAATTAAGATCCCTCGACAAAATCAAAGGTCAATGCTTTGTCATTCTGTAGAAGTACGGAGGTGGAAAACGTAAATGTTGCCACGAGGAAAATCTGCCTCGACCGGGAATGAACCGCGGACCTTAGTTTTGTCGGACTTATGCGCAGATCACTACGCTGCCTAGATTTCCTAACTCTTACAACAACTAAAATTCATATCCACTGCATGAGGCTTGATGTAGTTCAAGTTCCTTAGTAACGTTTTGGTATTCCATTTTTCAAAGAACTTAATGGTAACATTTACAATACCACAGACTTATAAACACACGACCCGGGTTTTAATGCTTAAGTATTATCTTCAGGTCAAGACCTGGAGTAAGTAAGTACAGTCAATGTTGATGACCCTCTCTGCGGCTGTGAAGCTAGTTTCATTGAGATGGGAAGACAGGAGGAAGAAGGGGTTGTTTGGGAGAGGAAAAGGGTTGAAAGTGGTGGGAAAGAGGAGTAAAATATGAAAGGGAAGGAGTGCAAAGAAATCGGACCCCTTTTTTCCCTTTGCCTTTGGCTCCGGCTGGTTTTAGGAACCACCGCACGTACACCTACGCTCCATCCTTGCCTTTCGAGTTCTTTCAACCTCCCCGTGGGCACTCCCCACCAACCGCCCGTCGCCTCCCCAGCCTCCCCCTATTCATCCCCACCCCCCAACACCTAGCTAGCATTCCATGTCCTGTCTTCTCGGCTAGCATTCCATGATTGAATCTCCTACCTTAACATCACCCTCCCAAATATTTACCAAAGAGTAGGTAGCAATGTAACCAATTGAAATGAACCCATAGTCCATCATATTTGATGGGAATGAGCATAAATATAATGCAGATCGGCGAGTAAACGCTGAATTAGGAAAAAAACTGCTTCCTCTATCCAGAAAATAATCTTTTTCAATATTTCTTCCACTATATTACAAAATGAAAGCTTTCTCGAAGATATTAACAGCAAAGAGCTGTTGTCAGGTGAGCAACTGGATTTGCATTAACCATGAGATACATCAGCACTGTTTCACACATCACAACTATTAATTAATATACAGCTCTTCAAACTCCATAAGGATAATAATTTCGAGAAAATGGACCGTACTGACTTACTTCGATTATAAATTTTCTATTGACAGTTTTCCATGCCAGGATTTTTTAAATAAGAAAATATGATCGACTGGAATTTTATTAAAGATTTTACAGCTCATTATAAAATATTTCCAGCTTTTAAAGAATTTGAAGGCCGGTCTCTGTAGCCGTCGCGGGATCGATTCCAGCCTAGTTTTTAGACATTGTGCTGATTTTTTTTGGGCTGAACGATGTAATATAACCTTATGCATATTAACCCCTCAAAAAAAAATTAAAGTCACACCATCAGACTTGTGCAAATTAGTGGCTGATGATACCTTTAAGCAAAAACTTCATATTATAGTATTTATTGACCCAACCTTGATTCAAGTTCGTCTTGTTGGCCCAGAAAGTAACACAAGTTGCCGCACCTTATGTCAGTTACTATATATTTTATTTACATTTTATTTAAGATAATAGCCAAATATATTTTCAATACAGAGTTCAGGTCTATAGCTCATTTAAATTAAATTTAATTCAACGTTACTCAATCGTTTTTCTGATTTCCAGAATGGACACTCTTTCCATTAAATTAGTGTCATAAGTTCACTGAATTATTCATTAATTCATCAGTCAGGACAGTTAAAAAACACAAAATCGCAGCCGTAAAATAGTGAATGCTCGTCAAGGAGTAGTGCTGACGTCACTTCTCGTTAAAATACTCGAGCATACTCAAGAAAACGTAGTTTTTCAACAAAAGGGTGAATAGCATTTAGCTCAATTGATCCTTCATCACAAGTACTAACTGCTTGAGCCAAATGGGCCAAAGTAAATGTTGATTTGAAATACGTAACAGTGACAAAAGGGTGAGTAGTTCCCAAGCATGAAAGACGCGATAAAGCAAGTTTTTTATGAACTTATATTTCTAATATAAGACACTGTCTCCGGCGTTACTCTTTGGAACTCCTTCATTTTGATAATAAAAAACACTTGGTTGTTATTCCACACTGTATTGTAAGGAAACGCCCCGGGTTTCGGCATGTCATGCCATCTTCAGTGGTTTGATATGAATTTGTAGGTTAAGTTGAAAAATATAATTACAAGGTATGCGGAAAATTGCTCTGTAGAGAGGAGAGAGAATAATTAAGAACTCTAATTATGATAAATCTGTGCTCATGCCATGCCATAAGATATGAAATTTTTGAAGAAATTCATTGAAATTAAGAAAACATTACCAGAATTTAATCTTGGAAATACATCATCTTGAGAAGAGATACGCTAAGGGATAAGTTAGATAAACTAATATTTGACTGTGAGCTCAAAGCCTTCAAAGCAGAAACTCATTGGAAAACAACTTGGTGTGAAATAAAGCTCTGGTGATGAAGACCTAGAAGAAAATACGGTATTATACGGGCAGAAAGAAAAGAAAACGAAGTACAAGGAATGGTTGGGAAGCGAAAAGAAGTCACATACGTACAAAAAGTGAAGGTAATGGACAGAGAGTGGAGTTAATTAGAAATAATATGGTGATGGATGGTGCTATGACTTTCGAGCTGAAAATTAGGCGAGCAGAGGGAATGAGTAAAACGAGATATGTGTGTAACTGTAATGAAAGATGGAAATAGTTTGAGGAAAAAGCACATGGTTCTAAGCAAACAGTTCATGGAGATAAAAGACCCTCTGTCCTCGTTTGTAAACAATTGGACGCAAACGAGTAAAACAAATACAATATATATTCCAATATACGAAATAAGCACTCACAGGCCATGAATTTGAGTAAAAAACATTTTAAAATTAGCAACCAATTTTGAGGCCTGAAAAAAAATGGCTCAAAGACGTAAATCATGTCTGATGCTTTAAGTTAGTACAAGGGGAATATCACTTTACTTAGAAATCACTGAATTTGGTCTCATTTTAAAGAGAAATATCTCACCCTTCTAATAATACCAAATATTCAACCCCTTACCACATTACCTTCAGAAATGTTTGTTAAAAAATACCAGCCCTTTTTCATTGGAAATGGTACAAAAATGCACTCCAGATAGACAATTTTTTACAAAATGAGGAATTTAGAACACATAGATGTCATAAAAAAATTAACAGCGTGTAGTTTGTATCTTTTTTCAACTATATTTGAAAATTAATCATATTGTCACCGCAGTAAATTCTTTGGGATCAGAAATAACCTTCCGTGTTGGGAGGTTTCAAACGCACCTCGCAAAAAAATGAGTCAAGTTGAAGACTTATTTAGATATTTTCATTTAATTACTTACAATTTCTGTCATATAAAACTATATTATTGCGCCATTAATAATTTAATATTTAAACGATGTGTCCTACAGCTGGTGAAATTAAAACGTATAACACGAATATGGTCTCTATTATGACTAGGGAACTATCTCGCTCGGACTACCTTAAGTAAAATTGACAACCACCTTCGCCCCAATCAATACGTGGCTACTTAGGCCGACAAACCTCTGTGCTTCCCTCGTTCTCGCTCGCACGACCCGTCGCCCTGCCAACCGCGTATCCTTCCTCTCGTCCAAATAACATGTCTCATGATCTCCACCCCGTGTTATACGCCATCACGAGAAACGGAAACGCTGTCTCCGTCCTCTTTGTTGGATTCTGTGGCCACAGATTTCTCTCTCGCTTCTTTCCCCTCTCTCTGTCTCCCTATTCAGTCTTTTCCGAATCCGCTTCGGCGATATGTTCCCGACCTTTCAACACTCTCCCGCACTTAATCGAAATTTCTCCATTTTCCCGCACGAGAACTTTCAAAGCTGTCCGTTGCCGTGCGTCGATTTGCGAGATACCTACCCTTTCTCCCTTATAATCCATCCGACGGCGTAGCTGTCAGAAACTCAAGCATTTGGAGAGGTCGTCTTTGAAGTCAATGAAAGGCTTTCCATTAAAGCCTAAGCGAGAACCAACTAGTAAACTTGGTGTAATATTATGGGATACACTCAGAAGGAATTGGATCCCATCAGTACTGAGTTATGAGGCTTCTTTGAATGAAATAATAACACCGATAACACTTTGACAGATGAAAGCAAGTTAGCGTAAGCTATATCTCTAGCATTTAATACATCACCCGTGCATGGTGGTGGGCTATGCAGAGGTGACAAAAAGTGTCGAAGATACTTGGTGATTCGAATTTTTTTGGCCCACTAGCGATGAAATTACGTTTTCTCTACCTTCTTTAAATATCAGAGAAAGACAAACATACTTTAGGTATATTTTATGCATCTCATAAGTAAAATATCTTTGCACTAAATTACGATTATGCGTAATGCAGAAATGAAATTATTTTATATTGTAATTCGTGATTAAAATACTTGAATGGATGATCAAGATGGTATTTGCAGTGTATATTTTCAAATAAGAAATCAACCTAATTTGTCAACAATCAAGTAAACCTAAATTAATAATGTGTACAAAGTTTTAAGAATTTTCTATAATCGCGGAGGACACAAAAATAAACCTTGGCGTATCACTACTAAGCTGAGAAAAAAAACCATAGTTTTATAATTCCGAAACCTAATGCTGATGCCTATAAACATTTTTATAATTACATAGCACCAAAAGTTTTTATGCAGTTACCATGAGAGTTATAATGTTGTAACGACCAAGTTTTGTTTACAGAGAAACTGTTAAATTGGTTATTTTTACAAAAAGATATTGAAGTATTATTCAAAGCTATATCTTAAGCCTCTTCAATAAGGTTTCTATCATCTATGTTCACGGATTCCATATAGTTTATGTAGAGTTGATCCAAATGTATTGTATTCTGTTAATGGTAATTAACTGAGATATATATACTACTATAGATAAAGATTGTAACATCTGTGTGATAAGATGATATTTTCATATTGTGAAGGACACTAATTGTGTGTTTAGTTGAATAGCCCTTCGTATATTTTATTTTGTTATATTTTCATGTAACTGCCAAAAAACGCCACATCCAAGGAATGGCAACCCCATCACAGGAACTTTCCATCAGGGGTGCCTAATTTCACTCTTCTGTTTAATTTATTACTTTTGTATTTCTTGTTGGAGTGGAATAAATATTATTATTACTTTGCAGTTACTATATATCAGGCTGGAGGGCTCGGGGATGAGCTCAGCCAAAATATTCCACAATTTCACCTCGTCAATGTTCCGCGACTTCTTTTTGTTTAATCTTCCAAGCCCTTTACGGCATATAATCTTTGAGGGAAGCGTTTCTCTCCACCAGCACACGATATTTCTCTCCATTTCTCCGCTCAAAAATCATACTCCGCCTCCCGTTCCTCCTCTCATTTCGCCGTTTCCTACCAAACTGCAGCTCCCCGACCAGCAACGGCAACCTTCGCCCCCAACGGCAATATCCGTCGGCCGGCCCGCGGGGCAGAAGCCAATCCTCTTACTCACTCCATCAAATAGCGCGCCGCGGAATTCTGAGAGCTCGGGGAGGCCCGGATGGTCATTCAGTGTAGGATTTTGCTCTCCCTACTCACTCTTTCTTCTCTGCCCCAACCTCCATCTGCCCCGCTACCCTGCTACCCATAATTCCCTCCTCCCAACCCCTTTCGAAACTTTGGAAATGACTGAGGCCCGCAAAAAATCCGTCCCTTCCCGCCCCACGACCACGCTCTGTTACTTTTCGGTTATACCTACATAAGGCCACTCAAGGCTTTCAAATTTTTCCCTTTACTCCCAAGCTATCAGATTTAGCTTGATGACTTCTGCGCTGCTCTAAGCCGAAAAAGAAGAGCGACCGAGGAAGTGGAATATTCCAGTGCCGTTCACATGTCATTTTATCCGCTTTGCTCTCTCTGCCTCTTGGATGGATGTTCCCACCGAGCGATTGTCGCAACAAAACTCAACTCTAACATTTTATGACATAAAAACTGCAAGGTCTTCTGGAGAATGAGCGGGAAGTCGATCAATTTAAAACTCTGGATATCGAATAAACTCCCGTCTCAAACACGTCGCGAGTGAAATTAATGAGAGTCAACTTAGATTCCGGTAATTCACGTAAATGCATTTTTCTCCATGCCAAGTCTGCATTACGAAAGTGGTTACAGTTGGGGTACTGTAAATGTAGGTTAAGACAACATACTTTTGATTATATCAGTGCAGAAAGTTCTCATGTAAAAACCTGGAAAAAATCCAATGATATTAATTACAAATGCTTGGGTATCTTAGCACTAAAAGAACTGTGATGGCTATATTAATTTCCATGCAAGTACTCTTGCATTGAAATTAAATCATGAAATTTGTATTTTACATTTTCCCTAGGATTATTTCAGCACAAACATAGGCCGTAGGAATACAACTTTCGAAATGTATTTATTAAAGTATTTTTTCATAAATTTATCTAGTTTTCTCTTTGCAACCACAGGATGAATTTGAATTGCACGGGTAAGGGAGCTGGGTTTCAACTAAAGCGCCACTAATTTTTACAAATATCATGAGGCATTTCTGTCACTTTTTTCTCTTCACCTCACTTCGTTTTGGCGTTTTTTATTTTATTTCAAAACTAACTCTAAACAGTAAACCATGGATTCAATAACAAGAAAAAAACAATAAGTAATGATCCAGACAATGTATTTTCACACATTTAGAAATATGCATTTCTGCTGCCACACCACTCATACAGGAAATGCTAGGGAGGATGCTAAAGTACATAGAACCTTAGAAAAGTTTGAAAGGCGATGAAGTCACGTAAGTTATTTTATAGACAGCAATCAGAATTAGTTTTCGAAAGTTTTCATAAAATTGAGATTATATTAAGACTTTTAAATTCATGGGCAAAGTTGAAAATTGTCGAAGCATGAGCATGTACTCGTCAGCAAATTACGCCACTGTTTCCAGTCAGTGACGAAATAAACCAACGTAGGGGAAATTTCAGACGTCAGTTTAGCGTTGAAAGCGGAAATGAATCAATAATCGAGGGTTTCCTGTCATTTACAAATTCCTAAGTTATAAATTCCAAACATTGTTAAATGCAATGTTTGGAAATTTGTCAATTTCGTCGTTTTAATGACGACAATGTTGGGTTTATCCACCGCGACAGTGGCTTTGTAAGCACGACTTCGTCTCATGTGCTACAATGTAGACTTGAGGCCTGAACATCTAGTTCGCATAAACCCCCATCGAAATTCGCCTTGATTGAAGATGGCTTGGTAGTGTAACTGGCTAACACACCTCACCGGCAATTGGGAGATCTGGTTTCGAATCCTGGTCAAGTCAAATAATTTTTTCATGGCGAATTTCAACCCTGGTGTATATGCACCCGTACGAGTGACTTCGTACCACATCATTTGTTAAATGCAATGTTTGGAAATTTTATATATTTATTTGAGCTGAAGTGTGTCGGAGTTGACCTTCAGATTACGTATATTCATACCCTGCTAACAATTCCTTAGAAGCTGTTCTGGAGAACGTAAGGAATTCTACAGAAATCGACTCTTTTTCTTCAGAACAAGTTTCTGTTCTAAGGATCTGTACGGAACATGGGAGCCTGACTCTAGAGAACATATGATTATTTTCTGCAGAGCAAAATAACTCCTTACAAGCTGTTCTGTGGAACTTCAGCAACTCTACGGAAATATGTGAGGTTTTCGTTGACCCAATTCCTTTTCTAAGGACCTGTATGGGGAGTCGTAGGGAATTCCACAGGACGTCCTAAGGAATTCTGCAGAACGTCCTAAGGTATTCTGCAGAACGTCGTACGGAATTCCGTAAAATGGCGTTTCAACACTTTAAGGAATATTCACAGAACTTTTTAAGAAATTCTGTAGAAGTGTTTTGCGGAAACTATACAGAATTTTTCAGCAGGGTAGCCTTGAAGATGGAATGATTAAAATTCCGAAACGTTAGTGAAGATTTGCTGTTTTTATTATATTTAAGACCTTACCTCGAGAGAACCATTCCACGATGAAATTTTACTTTGAGCGTGGGGATGGTAAGTAATGGCATAGCTAAGCCTCACGAGAACTGGAATGCATCACCGCTACGCCGTGATAAATACGTAAGGCGTATAAGAATTTTGGTGATGTGCGCTGCGTAATCGTATGGTATGAGTCGCGAATTTACTCCGGTGAAGTCGTTCACTCCTTTCGCCTTCTACTGAGTCCTGACACCGCCTCCTTTGCTGGATTTTGGGAGAAGTGGTGAGTCCTTCTCTCACGGCCCACGCATCCCTGGTTCCGTAGAAGCACCTCCTTCGCTTCGGGCGAGCGGACTTCGTCGAGTGAGCCCTGGTCCCACACTTCCCCCAGGGTCTTTCCCTTTACATCCACCTTCCCTTCGAAGCAAACCCTCTCGAAAGAACCCCAGAAAACACTCTCACCCCCAGAAGGAACAATCTTTTACGGTCGCCGTTTCGGGGTTTTAAAGTTCGGTAGAGCAGCCCTTTCTCTTAGTCTAGAAATCTTTGCGGTGAGCGTCGTTCGAGGGCACCATTCACGTATCCACCCACCCACTCCACCACATCCCATTCTCCCCCTCAGCGACTCCCACTTCTTCCAATCCACGCCCTAATTCACAACCTCCCTCTCTCTCTCCTGAGAATCATCCCCTCCGCCGCCATTGAGTGCCGCCTCACTTCCATCCTATTAAACCCCGGACACGCATCGGAAAAATCATTCTGGCGTGCGACGCAGGGTCGGATTTTAAGCTATCCGGGACTAGCCACAGAGTTCCATTTTTACGTGCAATGCACAATTGTACGAAATTCCACAGGGAAAAAAATCATCCGCCTTAACCGGGATTCGAACCCGGATCTCTCGATTTCAGGGCGAGTGCTTTAGCCAGTTAAGCTACCGAAGCATCCTCATTTCATGTGGATTGTAGTGACCTTTAAGGGACCAGATGTTCTCGACTGCCGGACATACGATGTAACAACCAGTCGCTACAGAGTGCCGAGCGCCACTGCCCACGAGAAAATATCGCACTATGAACACAAGAGAGGTGTTCACTCTGTTTGGCTGTGAAATTTCGCACAATGGTGCAATGCGGGTGACTCTGTAAAAGTTGAACTCCGTGGCTAGTACCGGATTGCTTAAAATCTATTAAATAGAGTGAAAACCTCTCTGTGTTCATAGTATGATCTTTACTCGCACGACGGAGGGTCGTCGGTTTAGTAGCGCAATGGATTAGTAGAGACTTCCGGGACATGAGTTCTCATCCCAGTTGGGGCGCAAATTTTTCTGTGGTAATTTTAGTCCTCATTCGGGTGAGGGAGAAAATTCAAATACCTGACTCCGTTCATCTAACGGGATGTTAATACCATTGTAGCACGGACAGTTCGTTCAGTGAACATCACTTCCGGGGGCAGGACCTTTCGTAATTCACTCTCACTCATAAAAACGGTCAGATGCGCTGAATATTGATTCAATTATGGCTTTTTTTTCATCACCAAAGATTTTCCTTGACGGGTACCGTTCAAACAGACATAGTTTGAGACCAAATTTTCCGAATGAGTATTGACTTCATGCCATTGTCCATGAAAGAGAGGCTGAAAGAATCCTTAATATCGAGAGGGTACGAGGAAGATGCCGTGAAAATTATGGTTAAATGGGCTAAATTCATATACTTATGAGTGGACGCTGATCATTAGCAAAGTTTTCGGGAGGATCGCAAAAGCGAGAAAGGCGTTCTCAAGCAAGAAAGAAATAATAATGTGAGCTAACATTTTAATAAAAGATGAGGAAAGTCATATAACGAAATCCCACAGCACTTAATGAAATGAGGACCTTATGAGGAGAATATGAATACAGCAAAACCTTTTGAAATGAAATGAAAATGAAACGGGCAGAGAACAAAAATATTTTCACGAGTGAATAAAGAAAAGAAATTGTTTTACTTGAAGAACTAGGAGGAAATCAATGTGCTGTAGGCAATAAACTGGAAAATTAGATGGAAATAGCAAATAATTATGGGTCATGGGGTACGGAAATCCACGAAAGGAATAAAATATAAACGCAAGGAAAAATGAGGAAAAGGATAGACATTTTGAGTGAAATTAAGGGTGATTAGATGCAAGCAGCGAAATAACACAAATGAGCGAAATTAATCTGGTATAATCATTCGTATATTCCGACACTAAAATTTATATCTTCCAGATTTGCGCGGAGTGATTTAGACCAGTGGTTGCCAAAGTGCCCGACTCCACCGCTCCCATCGGGAGGGCACTGCAATCAGTGGGCAGAGAGGGTCACGTTGGGGCATTGAAGGCAGGGTCTTGATTAAATGGTACCATACATAAATATACTGGGATAATTAAAGTATCCATTTATAGGATTGTAAATACGTATTATATGACCACACTTGTAAAATTTCAAGTTCATTATTTTCCCGATTTGATCATGCTGTCTATGATTTTTAGAGCTAACGACTGGTGGGCGTTGGGTATTGGTTTGTGGAACCAAGGGACCACGAAAAGGTATGGGAAAAAATTTTGGGATTTAGACGTATTAACAATCAAGACTGAAGGAAGCGGACAAGTTGGAATGTTTCGTATTCATTTCATTTCCAAGTGAAAAATACATCATGATAGAAGGGGTAGAAATTAAACGTAGAAAACTGATTATATAAGATATTAGGTGCATATAAGGTATTCTCTTGTCATACACGACCAATTTCAAGCTCCATCTGGGTCTATCCATGAATCTCTCATAATTAATAAATGTAGTCTCAGAATGAATGAATACAGTCTCATCTCTGTAAAACCGCGAGCAGTCGCGAGTGATTTGTCCTTCTGTTATCAAATAATTTCTCGAAATGTTCCAGCTTATTGTCTCATGAGCCATCGCAGGGACATGCGGACACAGGCCGTGAAAAGGGTAACACGGAAGTAGGATATGAAGAAGCCGAGGACAACTGATAGTTGAGAGTTAACAGACTTTCTTCATGTTTCGCTCGGCTATTGTTGCAACCATTAATGACACGTGAACAGGAGTTGGGTTCGGAGTTACGCAAAACATAGTTTGTCCCTTGCATCAGTTATACATACAGTAGAGCGTCGATAATCCGGATCAAATTTTACCGGACCCAGTCCGGATTTTCAAATAGAACCAAAAAAAAGGCCGTCTGATGCCTTAAACATAAAGAATCTTTGCTAATAACCTTAAACAGCAATTCCCTTGAGTACTGTAGCTAAATAATTAGAGCAGATAAATGAAATCATTAACTAATATGAACCTATTACGTAGTATTTTATTGAAACATTATATTGAGAACACTAGAAAAATGTACAATGTATTCACTTTAACTTATTTTTCGCCGGATGTGAATCAGGATTATCGACGGTCCTGATTTTTGACGTCCGGATTATTGACGCCCTACTGTACATACATATCAATCACGCCGTTCCCTTCCGCGGTAGGCACAGTCACAGAGTTTCTCTCATACATACATATTTGTACACCTAACTCTGCTTCAATAATTTCCTCCATACTGGCCTATCCTTGCAAACCTCTTTCTCCTCATTTACCTCCTGTTTTTAAGACTCCTAATATTCCTCCTCCTTAGAATTTCCTCAACCACATTCAACCACAACTTTCTTGGCCTACCTCTACCTCTCGCACCATTCATTTCACTCTCATATATCTCTTTCGCTATTCGACTCTCATCCATTCTCTCAACATGGCCAAACCAACGAAGCACACTCCTTTCATATATGTTCATTACTGGAGCATCTAACCCACATTCATTTATTACCCACTCACTCCTGACCCTATCCATCCTGCTTTTTCCGCAAACACTCCTCAGATAACTCATACCCACGGCGTTTAGTCTACTCTTATGTCTATCCTGTAGACAATAAATATTTGGCTAGAATAATATCCTTTGTGTAATATTAAAATCTGAACCATGAAAACAATTTTGATGGGAAAGTAATTCATCTCAAAAAGAGTTCTGCGCTTGAGATATCGGGCACCATGGACAGGATGAGCCTTTCCAGTTTCCAATCGTTCTCGTCGCCACCCAAAAAACCCTCTCCTTTCCTTCGATTTCCGGCTTTTGCGTCCGATATCGCAAAAAAATAGTGGAGATTCGTTTCTCTCCGATTACAAAGGAGTTCCGTCTGTCCGTTTGCTTCCAAATGAGGATTCGTTTCCGCACAGAGAGCGGTCACTCGCTCTGGCGTTATCACCGGGGACTTTCCATCCCTGCGTCCACACCGAATCTCCTCCTCATTCAATTCCTGCCGCGAGGCGTCCCATCTCCTTCCTGCATTTATCGCGCTGAGGGAGGTTAACATATAATGGAGAGGGCGATGCGACGCATGGAATGGGAGACATGAGAAGTAGGGGTGGTCGAGAAGCGAATGCACACGTCCACCTGATCGAGGCTTCGCTGTGGGTTTCAAGGTATCTTCGACTATTTTATTGCGGGCAAAATATTAAGATAAACTAAAAATTATTTACCTGCTTTATATACGATTGGAGCTTTTTTTCCTCAAGTTTATGTTTCCTCAGGTACTGATCATGACTTTAGCTGACTTTCACGTTGTTTAAACGAGTTTTTTTAGTGAGGTAACGTACAAGAGGGATATTCACTTACCATTATTTTCTGAACATGGTCTAACCTTAGTTAAAGAATAAGATTTCACGTTTTAAATATAAAGATATAGGTTTGGTGGAAAGATGTTGATGGGGATTGGATTGGTGTGGTGGCCAGAGTACTGGCTAACCATACGGACGGTCAGGGTTCAAATCCCGGCAGAGGAGGATGTTTTTCAGAGGAAATCTGATCCCTACTTGAGTGTCTTGTGGAGGGCACATCAAGTACAGTATTCCGTCTGTCGGATGAGACATTAAACCGTGATATCCATGGCACCTTTTGTTAAGAGCAGGCTAAGGCCGACGCCGGGTTGCCATCCACCCTTCCACCCTTACCTATCCTCCATGGCGCAAATGACCTTAGCTGTGGGTCGCCTCCCCAGAATCCAAGTCTTTTTTATACATCTTTTCGACTTGATGTCCACTATTCTTGCATAAAATCTTCAAAGATAGACTAAAATATCTTGGAATTACCTTAACTTCTGATATATCGTGGGGATTACACATACAGAACATATGCGGCACAGCATTAAAGAAATTAGGTTTTGTTAAACGTATAATAGGAAGGTCCTCGGATGAAAAACTCAAATCACTCTGGTTAGACCACATCTCGAATACGCCGCGAGCATGTGGGACCCTGGTCAAGTATATTTAACCATAAAAATTAATAAAATACAAAGGAAAGCAGCGCACTTCGTTAATAACTGCTAAAAGTGTACATATAGTGTCTCGCAACTATTAGAGGGAATAAGGTGGGAGACCCTTGAGACTCGGAGGCTACACGCTAGGCTTAGGTTGCTTGATAAATTCAGAACTGATATTTTTCAGAGCGACAGAGAGAATATTATCATGACTCCTCACTACATCTCTAGGTCTGACAGACGCGATAAATTAAGAGAGATACACTGCCGAACAGATAGGTGCAAGAACTCGTTCTTTCCGCGAACAATAAGCGACCACTATAAAATTTGGGCTCCACTAAATACACTCCTATAATGCATGTCACCATTCCATCTCCATAAACTTACACCTTTACACGACTGGTGAACTAACACCCCCTCCCACAAGCCCATGTGGTTGCTCGCGGGGTATAATGTAGATGTATATTATCAGCAATACATACATTTGATGGTAAGAAAGAGACAGTAAGCTAAATAGTCTAAGCAAAGAAGGTATTCTACCAGAAGTAAGTCGACCAACAGTAAGCATCACAAGCTTGTAATTAAAAAAGCAATTTACTAAATCGTACTTGGAGGATACATTTACATGCTGTAATTCATCGGATATACAACTGCAGACAAAAGCGATAGGCTGCAGTGGAGATGTGGTGTTAGCGATGAATGCTAAAGATCGAATGGACAGAGACAATCACGAACGACGGTGTCCTCCGAATTGGTGGTGAGAAAAAAACGTACCTTGGAAACTCTGTGGAGGAGGGAGAAACTTTTTGGATGAATTTTACGACATTGCTACATCATGAAAACAATATAGGAAGGAGCTATGTATGGGAAGAACAACAGGAGATGACCACGAATAGAATACATCGTGCAAATCGTGAAGGACATCAACGTGAATAATTGCGGAGAAATGAATAGACTGGCAGAGAGTGGAGTTAAGATCCGCCGTAAACCAATCTTTGGAATGATTGCCACAGATGATGAATAAGGAAAAGAGAGATCGGTTAGGAATAGGGATGAGCTAATTCCACTCTTTTTTCCATTCCGATTCTTTCAAATCGATTCCCGATTCTCGATTCCGATTCCATCGATTCTTATTCCTAATTACAGGTGGGATATTGATGTACCAAAAGCGTACTACTAGTATTTAAATTCAAGTATTGGCTGAAATAAAATAACAAACACAATTAAGTCACAAAAAAAGAATATTTATTAACAAATAGCAAATATATCCTCAGCTTATTGAGGTAGATAAGAAGTACAAATTGATAGCCTACACCCAAAATTACGGAGACAAATATAATGTGATAAATGAAATTTGATTTGAATAGTTATCAATCTGGATTCGATGGAATCGGAATCGACTTCAGGCGATTGATTATCGATATCGATTTTAATCCTGAGAATCGGTATCGATTCATCCTCTTCTTCGACATCGACACTTAGTTTGGAACGATAGAATAACTTAAATTGCTCATAAAAAAATTCATCTTTCACGAATTTTTAACCCTTCTTCACTGATTCCACTCTTTTTTGCAAAAATTACAATTTCCATTGGTAGGTCGCTGTTTTTATATTTTTTTTCGGTGTATTCGCAAAATTATCTCACAAGAATATTCACCTCGGAATTTTCGGTAGAAACCGGCACACCAGTTTCCCAGACTAGAACCATCGGATAGGATGACATTTTCAATTTGAAAAATAAGATTAACACTTGAACCTCACTTAACCGGAATAAAGGGAGCGATACCGTTTGGTATAACAAGTTTTTCAAATAATGCGTTCTTTATAATCACAGGGTGTTTCGATGAAAATACGTAAAAATTCAATACACACATTCAGACACAATTTTAATAAAATCTTCAAAAATCAATAGTTGAGGATTCCAAAGAATCAATTTTTCGAGCTTATCGAAATTTTCTTCAGCAAATCTTTTCTCGCAACGGTTTCGGAGAGATTTATCTCACAATCTCATGATGAGGAGTACATCAGCGGTGTTGACCCATTTTATTGCTGAACAAATCGGAGGGTTATCGGGAAAAATCCTCTTTGTACTTATTTCTCCCGAAATTAGCCTTAATATATCACATTTTGTAAATTAAGAATTTAAAATATACTCATTTACTCTTCGATCTACCTTACTGCAAGGCGTGACTTGCTGTCTGATTGATAGAGCAGTATTTGTTGATTGTTACTGTTAAGGCAGTGCGAGCGAGATAGTTCCCTAATCATAATAGAGACCATAATCAATTATGCGTTTTAATTTCACCAGCAGTAAGAAGCACGAATTTAATATTGCATAATTAATGGTGCTATTATATAGGTTTTCATGACAGAAATTGTAAGAAATCAAATGAAAATATCCAAATAAATCTTTAACATGACTCATTTTTTTCACGAGGTACGCTTGAAACTCCATCAAAACGGAAGGTTGATTGTGATACCGAAGAATTTACTGCGTCGACAATATGATTATTTAAAAAAAATACTTTAGGAAACACACAAACTACACGCTTTTGATTGTTTGACGAGATCTACGTGTAGGAAATGCTTCATTTTTGCTATTAGGTCTCTTTGGAGTACCATTACGTACCATTTTCCAAATAAAAGGGTGGTATTTTCTGGAAAATATCTCGGAAAGTAATGTGATAAGGGGTTGAATTTTTGATGTCAATGGGAGGGTGATATATTTTTCTTTAAAATGAGTCCAAATTCATTGATTTCTAGGTAAAATGATATTTCGCTCAAACTGCCTTAACGTGGGTTTGCGATCCGCGGTACTCCGTTAAACGGGATTCTACTGAATTTTTTAACGCAGGAAAAAGATCTTGTTTGAAAGCAATTCCTTGACACCCCATGCAATACACCCTCGCCCATTCAGATTCTCCTGTCGCTTCCCGACTCCGGGCGGTGACCGCCCTTTGACGTCACTCCATTAGGGCGTCATCGCCACCTTAACCCTCGATTCTCTTCCGCCCAGGGACCACTGCGAACGGGCCAGGAGCACCGATTTCCCTCTCTTCGGGGCGCACAAAAAGGGTTATCTCGCTCGAGAAGGCTACTCTTGATCTCCATTTGCCACAGGGAATCGCCTCTCTTTCTCTCTCTCTTTCTCTCAGATGGTCTTCCCTTCTGTCCCTTTTCATGTCTTTTCCTCCCTTCAACGTGCCTTCCTCCCCCTCCGCCCATCGCCCGGCATTTGTTTTTTCTTTTGTTTGAGTCATTAGAGATTATCATTGGATAAAAATTGCCTTTTATTTGATATCTTTCATCGTTTTAGGTAGGAGGAAATGGAATGGCAAGCGTGCCCACGGAAATGTGAGGATGAGCTTGAATATACGAATAAAATTGTTTTAATGTTATGGACAAAAGTGACCTTTATATGCTACAATGTAATACGCCTACCTGTAATTGTTTTTATTTAGGACCAACCGGTAGGAGATTTAATGTACGAATTAGGGAGCATAAAAATTCATTGAATTATCTTGATTGTAAGTCTATGTTTGCAAAACATTTCATTGATAGTGATCACGTTTATAATTTTAATCTGAATATGTTACATTTTGAGAACAAAGTTGTCAAATTATATTTTTTGGAAAACTTTGATATGAGGGCATATCACAGGTTGTACAAGGAGAAGATGGCAAACGAAGTTGTTCCTATGAAATCACCTCTTTTGTCTGTAAGAGTTCCCCCTCCTCCTTCTACCTAATTATGTTTTCAGAACACTGACCATGCTTCCTCCCAGTAAGCTTGCTCATATTCACCTTACTTCCCTCCCCAACCTCTTTTCCTAATTTCCCCTGCTCCTCCTCCTCTGGCTCAGGGTATAAATGTGTGAGACTGATGGCCTCGTCGTTTAGTAACCTCTTGGAAATGACGCTATTGCGTTGAAACCGGTTGAGGATAATAAACCGCGTGGAAAAGTACAAAGTTATTTCATTCCAAACCTTGAATATACAAGTTGGATATGCCAATGAAATTTCAAGGGAAGGTCAGGCCATGAGTAACGATCTCAAGTAGTATAAAACCTTTAGAATTAAACAGGAGGCCGGAGTAAATTTCTGACATTTGCCCTCGCCCTGATTAAAATAAAAAAGAACCACGGAAAACACCACAGACACAGATATAACATTATTAATTATACGACATAAGTCATTGTTCACTCAGAGCACCACAAAAAGTTCTGGTGTTGGTATCCGCGGTGGAAGGGATTGATTGTCGGATGCTGAATCTATACTTGCAGAAATCCTGGGGAGAACTTCAATTGCAGAGCTTGGCCCGGGTACTTAATGGGACATATAATGGATATACGATGGGCTTCTTCCGCAAAGAGCGAGCTCCTGGTCGCAATATTACTCTCTGCTGTTTCTCCATCCCCCAAATATCCATGCATATTGTTGCCCATTCAACGCACCTTAGCGGAGAAAATAACTTCAGCTGCATGTCGCTAACCCGAACCACCACTACTTTTTTTGCTTTTTATCCATAACTTAAGCCACGTTGCTATTATACCACAGGGAATAGAATCACCATTCGGTTTTGAAGGCAGCCAAAATTCTTTAACATTGATATAATATTTTTTTAAATTTCTTAACCAATTTCAAGCATAATCCTATAAGTTTTATTTGCATTGAGAACTAAATTGGAATGTTACCTGAGGATCTACATACACACACTGTTTGGGCTCTCTTTTCCAATTACGTATGACTTTATCAAGCAGGTCAGGCCTCTCCGTCGTCTCTCAACTCAACGCTATAAGGAAGTTAATCACTAACATCATCATTTTCTAAAGGGTAAGCCTTGTCTCTGCAGTCATGTGTCCCTGTGTACTGCGGCTCTCTTCAAATCAGCATATGTTTTTAATCTCAACGTACTCCGTACATCATCTGGGAAATTCTTTCTTGGCCTTCCTCTGCTTCTCTTGCCGACCACCTTTCCCTCCATTATATTTCCTAAAAAATTATTGTGTCGAAGAACACTCCGCCACCAATGAATTTTAACTTCCTCTGCTCCATCTCTTTTATCAGTCTTCTTTCTTCTTTAATTTCCCTCAGCACCTCTTCATTGCTCTTTCCGTCAGTCCATCTTGTTTTAAAAAAATTTAAATGCGATATGGTACTTTTTTCACAGTTTTTTCATTTCAGGTCGACCGGTTTCGTCACATAGGCTACATCATCAGGCGACACCTGATGATGTCGCCTATGTGACGAAACCGGTCCAGCTGAAATAAAAAACTGTGAAAAAAGTACCATATCGCATTTAAATTCTTTAGAATGGATTTTCACAAAGTTAAGGCAGAATTAATTGAGTTTATCATCTTGTTTTTGTCATCCTCCTCCATATCCACTTTTCCATAGCTTCCAACATCGACTTTTCCATCTTTCTCAAATTTCTTGCTTTCACAGCCATATAAAAGTAAGTTAATCACTACTCGACCTATAATCGCTTCCCTTATGGTCTACTTTCTGTTGCTTTATGTACATATACGCGCGCTTATATTCGGTACCTAGGAACGTTTTATTTTTCATTCCAACCTCACTCACCAGACCCTTCCAACCGAGCACGAGTCCCGTTCGTCTCTCTCCCCTCGTTCGCAACAAACTATCCGCGACCACACCGCCTCCCTCTCTCCCAAATAGCAACCCTTTATCTCTCGCTCTCTCTGCCCCAGGCCAAAGGCGACATCCCGCCCTCGCACACTGAGCAAGGGTCTCCCAAGGCTCAACGGACGAGAGGAGGAGGAGAGGGTAAGGCACTCATTCCCCAAGACAACCTCTCGTGACTCCTCATGCTCGCCGCCCAATTTCCTTGAAGGCTTTTTGCCCGCCCGCCTTAATGACCCTCGAACGAACTAGCCGACCCAACCCGTGCCTCTTCGCCTCCTCCTCCTTTAGAACCACTGCTGCTGCCGAGGGTACGTTCCACAACCACCCCCCCGGCCCTTGCCTCCTCAGTCGATCGGAGACGAGGTGGAGAGCCAAGGAGAGAGAGAGAGAGAGGGAAAGGAGACGCGAGTCAGGAGATGAAAGTCCCCCATCGGCCTCTTCTTCCCATTCCCAATGGATCTCGACGATCACGGTTCAGTACCCTCCGCCCTCCCTGCCTTTTAATTCCCTCTCGCAAATTATCCACGGGGACCTTTAATTATCACGAAACCCCACCGCTTCCTCGCTGCCTGCCTGTCTTCCTTTTACTTTTCTCGACTTCGAAGCCTCGCGATTCTTCCCTCGCCTGGCGAATCAAGCATTCTCCCAGGACAGACTTCTTTCCCTTTCGTCACAAGCTGGTAGAGAATGCTCCTTTCAAATGCCCTTTAAACATATGAGTAGCATTTACCAACTTTGTAATAATAATGACGGGTCACCAGTAATTGGATTACAATTTTACTAATATTCACTGAGTACAGCCGATTAAACGTTAAACGCGTACTTTAAACCGAAGTTGAATATTGTTGAACTCTTCCATTAAATTTTTCATCGGCCCAATTCAAAATAATTATGCTTAATATTTCAAAGCACTTAACTTTTGGCAATGTTTCTGTGGACCTGTATAATTTCAGCATGGAAGATATTCCATTAACTTTTCGTGCAAGGATGAAATTTACTCAACACTGCAGCCGAGTGAACGGTGGCAGAATTTGAGCCAATTAGGAGGACCTCGACCGTTAGAAAATATACATACGCCACTATAGATCAACTCTGGAAACGCCACATGCAGGAAATTTGGAAAAAAAACTACCAGGAAATGCTGAAGGTAGACATAGAGGTGCTAAAGTCAAAAGTTACGAAGTAGAAAAGTGCGCGGTTGAAGTTACGAATTAAATATTTAGTTAAAAGTGGGAGCAAGTGCTCACTGGGAAAGCGTTTAGTAGTATAAGGATAATGAGAAATCAAAAATTGGCGCAGAGAGCATGAAAGACATAAACGGAAGAAACAGTACAACAAACGGAAGAGCCAGTCACAGATATCTTTAAAATTTCGCTCATCGAGGAGAAATAGATGTAGACAAGTGAGGAAAGTTGTGAGTAAGAGATGTGAATTTATAAATTGTGCCCTTGTCAATTCAAAGCTAAACTATGGTCTCATAAGCTTACAAAAACGCCTTTATAAGAGTAGAAACTACCCAGAAATCAACTATCAGAATCATGGCCAGAGAAGGCTACCTTTCACCATCTTTTCCCATATTTATCAAGCTGCGGATATTACCCATGAGGCAAATGTATGTTTATAAGGTCTTACGGTCGTTTTACCTCCATGGTGAGAATAGCCCAAAGATATTGGAAAAACCTCATGCCTACGACCTAAGGTCCAACCTGTTATATGTTTTAACAAAGCCAAACTTAACATTGTACAAACGATGTTTTATCTATGTGGGGCCCAAACGTTTTGTTTGCCTCCAACAATCAAATCTATAAAGCATGTATAATCTTTTCTGAAGCAGGTTAAACTTTGGCTGTTGACTGCAACAAATATGGTAAATGATAATTTCTAGAAATTGTTGTAACAACCTTTTGGGAATCTCTGTGTTTATAAATAAAACTCAAGTAATAATTTCAATTTGTTATACCTCTAGTTGGTATCAATTCTTTGCCACTACAAATTAAATAGACCAATCATATTAAATCTTTTCTTAAGCTGGTTAAACTCTGATTGATGAATTTTTTTCTGTATTTACTTTTATACTGTCACTTCTGTAGCTATCAGTGTGCTATATGTATTGCATCTGTCCTGAAGGTGCCCCCGACAACAGGCAACGCCCTAGGGGTCACCTAAAGTTCCTGTCAACTATTTTTGCTAAGTGATCATGTAATCTTGGATCATGTTTAAAGGAGCAATCAAATTATTATTATAAAATATTTCAATAATATGACGCGCAAAATATGAAATAGGTACCGTTTGAACAAAGTTGAAAGAGAAAATGAAGCTTGGTGAGGTGAACAATACGATAAAATGTAAAATCGACAAAGAGAGAAATAAAGGAGAGTACCTACATCACACGGCACTTAAAATATGGTTTTGATGAGTAAAATAGATTAAATTAATAATATATTAAGTTTGTTAATATATTTCTGCATTGCTTTGGGAAAGGAAAGGTCAAATCTTTGACAATGAAAAAAATCGGCTGATGGGCAAAGCCAAACGAACCAGCCGCAATACGAGGAGAAAGATGAATTATTTGTATGAATTATAAATTATTATAAACTCGTCAGTTACTTGTATACATTGCCCTCAGAGAAATAAATTAACAAATTGAACAAAGGTAATACAGTTTTTTATTGAAATATGAAGACTTAAAGATAATGAGTGAGTGAAAAGCCATTCTATTAAGCATTTTGAAATCTGCAACTTGCGACGACATACAAGCGAGATCCCAAGAAGTTTTTGAATTAAAGTGGAGAGTGAAGAGCGAAATGTGTCAGCAAAAGTGTCACACCAAGGGTTACGTAACGTCATTCCCTCGCAGTAGTAGGCGTAAATTCTCGCAGAAAGGAAGATATACATCATTCGTAGGTAGTCATTTCACTGCCAGCCGTCTTTGAGGAAAAACATTCCCAGGCGCAACACTGTTTCAAGAAATTGGAGATCCTGAAAAGTTTTTTTTTGCTCGTAAATTTCTCAACACGTGATCGGTACGAAGCAAACCTGAATAGCCAGTGGTACAAAAGAAATAGCTCGCCAGTAATTTCCACACTGTTTTAATGAAAATCGACCATTGTTTCGACACTTCATGTCAATCAATGTTCCTGAAGAGAAGAATTGTCATGGATCAAACCATGGTCGGTTTATATAAAAACAGTGTAGAAACTATTATTGTGTTATATTTTTTTTACCATTATAGATAAAAAATATTTCTACAAAGTTTCGCCTGAAACTCTTTCATCCGTTGAATAGCTAGGTTATTTAGTTGACGACGACCTAGGCGTTGCAACTTTATGCAGAGCAAGATTACTTCTTTCGCCTCGCTCTTTCTCCCTCGTTCCACCTCTTTCATCTAATCTTAGTCCCCGTGTCCTCTTCTCCTTCTTCCCCAACCCCCACTTGCTCCATTCACCTCGAATAATAATCCACTCCGGGGTGAATAGAGGCAATTCGCCAACTCGTGCGCCCTGGAGCCATTTCCTCGTTAGGGGACAAACAGGCCTCGCACAGTTTAACTGCTCGCAAAATAACTCCTTCAAACTTGGACCTCCACCACTTCGCATCTCATTCAATGCCGACATCTTTAAAAAGCCCTGAGATCCGAGTCTTATACCAGCATCAAATGTGTATATATATATATATATATATATATATATATATATATATATATATATACATATATATATATCTATAAGCAATTTTAGGCGGTCCCTAAAGCTACGTTTTCATCAGACGCGCACGCGCGCGACGAGACGCGTCATTTCTTCGCGTGAACCGTTCGAATGCAAGCGAACCTACGCGTAGGCGAATTTACACGTAGGAGGTACCTACGCGCCATCTACAGCAGAGAAGAAATGGTAAATAAAAGAAACGTCACGACCGTGTGTTTATCGCTCTACGACCTATTGTTGATAATTGAGTGCTGATAGTTTTCTAGCTCCATTTAGTGTTGATAGTTATCTAGCTGCTTCCACCGAGCTGACACATTTTTTGCTGTAAAACACAATGATATTACCACCAATGCATCAACATATGTAAGCTCTGAGGAAATCATCGGAAATAAAAGTTGTTCTTACCTTCCTCTCCAAAGGATGCTCCAATCTTCCCCCACACCTTCTCCCTTTATTGTTAGGTTTATATCCCTGTATCAATAGTCCTTATAATTGTACAGGAACGTGTACTTCTCTCGAATTTCGGAGATGATTGTTTCATCCATAGAACCTACACTTCGCCGGTCGGCCATGTTTGTGATTCTACGCGTTCCACGCGTCGAAAGTTGGAAATATTTCAACTCGGGCGATGCGACTCTAAGCGAACATACGCGAACTCCCGCGAAGAAAACCGGGCTTCTGACTTGCTGAGGATCTCGCTTTCGCGTCTCTTCGTCTGAAACGCGGTCATGAAAGCGCACCTTAAAAAGTGAAGGCTCACTTCTCTTGTTGTTGACATGGTTTTACATTCGGATTTAATAAGTTTTTAAGTTCCTTGCGGTGAGCATTTTCACGCAAACGCTGTCCCATTTGCTCTTTGCCGCACGTAGAATCAATCGCAATCCTTGAATGTGCAACTTCATTTCGTACCGGTGACAACACCTTCAGCTCCATGCCTCGGGCAACTGCTTTTGAAGTTTAGCTCTGCTGGAAGTAACTCAAGTATATTTTTTCACTTAATCCTCAAACAAATTCATGACGCCACCACGGGGCTTTATGTTTTAGATTTGCTTAAAAAATTAATTCTTAAGATGAGGTATTGATCTGTAGTCTTTCATTATTTAAGAGTATATAAATTGGTTAAAGGAAACACCACTTTTTGCCATTTTAATATTATAAAGAATTTCTTTACAGATACCTGGCGTCACCGCGGCGCGTGGAACTTGATTGTTGTTCACGCCATTTCTGAAAATGTAATGCTGAAAGGATCATATTCAAATGGTTTTGAAAACTTGTTTAATTAAAGTAAAGAAAGGTAATTAATTTTATTAACAGTTTCACGTATTTTATTTATTCGATAGGTTTAGATTGGTACGATCGTAATACATTATAAACATGTTTGGAGATTAAAATGTAGTTTTTGAAGATATTAGTTTTAAATATTACCTTTGAACTATTGAAGCTCATCACTACTACATTACAGTCTTCATAGCAAGCACGTATTTGGTTAAATTAGGTGATACTTTTCTAATTTCTCTGCCCTTCACGACAAAGCCCGTTGCTGGAAAGTAATTCCATATTTCGTAAGGAATTCTATGCGTAGGATAATTACTCGAAAATTATTCTGATAATTAACTGTTTCTTCGATAGAAGAGACGGGGGAGTAAGAGGATTGGGATTGGGGGTGAAGGGTGAATGACTGTGTCGTGGAAGCAGGGTAAAATATATGAGAGAAGAACCATTGTAACAATCCCATTTATGAAATTTTACTCTGCATTAAGAAGGGTAGAAGATGGAAGAAAGAGACGACTTGGAGATTCGTAGGAACCGGAAGAATGGACTCCTGGTAAACTAAATCCTGCCGAACGTCTCCACTAAACTAGTTGTTGAAGCTTCAAGAGTCTCAAATATACATTTATAACCATATAGCCACTAAGTCACTTAGAAAGGCTCTATTTTTACCATGAATGCCTGCGCGCTGTTTTATTCTGCAATATGCCAAAGGCATCACAGTGCAAGAGGGCCAATTGGTAAGAGTGGTCCTGAAAGTTAATGCCCCATAAGGAATTTGAGCGGGTTTAAAACGGATTGGGCAATTTTCGGAGTTGTTTTGCAAGCACTTGGGAGGATATTTAACAAAAAATATGCGCCTTTTAAATTATTCCAGTAAGTAGTCATTATGGATGATACGGCTTTAGCAAATTTTTCTCTGAAAGAATTTTTGCTTGCTCATTGGTATAGTTTTCAGGTATTATTTCTGATTTGCACAAAGTCGAATCGGTTTCTCGACGAAATATGGCTGGATGCAGAATGCAGCGATGACGAATAGCTAAATGATTTACGTGTGAAAAGTGGGAGTGATATTTCTATCGATGAAGAAAAAGACATTGAAAGTGTTGATTCTAATTCTGAGGATGTTATCATCTGAGAAGACTTTGGAGAAACAGAGGAGAAAAAACTCAATGAAGAGATTCCTAGTGAATGACGTCTAATATGTATATATTAAAAAAAGTAATATTACGGCGAACCTCATTTATTCAGTAAAACGCTCACTCATAATGTTGTGAAAGGTACAGTGGACAAAGTGTTCTTCTCTCCAGGAATTATGTCCCAGTAGCCGCTTGATACCTTTACCCTATTTTTCGACAGAAAAAATTCCATGAAAAATTGTCCCGTTTACTAATAAAAAATCCATAAGGTTGCACAAAAAATAGGATATCAACTGGACTCATACGATGACCATCAAACTAGAAGCAAACCTTATGACATTTGCAAACTGGAAGCAAACAGCAGGACATTTGTGATCCTACATAGTCGGTGGTCATTGACTTGGGAGGAGTTTGTGTGGACCTAATATTTTAGATGAGAGTAAGTATATCAGAATTCCTTATATATATTCCTTCATAATGCTCTTACATATTTGTGGTTCAGTAATAAAGACACTAGGTCAGAGAGGAGGAGGTCTGATAAGCTTGCATCTATATGGTCCATTTGGAATCCTATAAACTTGAATTTGGGAAAATATAGCCCTCATTGGCAGAATATTTCGTCTGACCCAGAAAAATATGGAATTAAGATATTTGAGCAACAAACTTTTTCACAGAGTATCCCCTTCAAGGAGTCCCATACTTGTTTTAAGTAGGTGGGGCAAGATCACTCAAAATTTAGCTTAAAGAGCCGCACAGAACGATGGTAATCCTCATCAGGGAAGAAAACGTAATGTACCTAAGCGTTATTTTTTTTTTCAAATATCGACTCCGAAGTTAGAATTTTAACCACATAATCAAGAATATGATTCCTTCACCGTGGATATAAAGAACGTTCATGTGATATGATGATAAATATACTACCATTGGTAAGTTTTCAGATTTAAATCAAGCTCCCCCTTAAAGTCAATTTAGGTACAAATAAAACCTACATGTTGTAAATCAACACAAAATTTAAGTTTTTAGCAAAAATGTTAACATATATATGATAAAGACCACAGACAAGATTTCGCAGTGAAAAGGGTTGATCCGCAGTTGAGCTTCGAGATAGCATATTGAAAGACTTATCTCAAATATCATAGCAAAGCATTATCAAACAGAAATTATCAACGCTCACCCAGATATAAAACTAAGGTAAATAATAAAAACTTCATTAAAAGTTTCTTTTTTAAAACCCGATATTAATTATTACAAATGCGATTAACACGAAGGTAACTTACAATGTATGTGAAATACTTCCACTTCATGGCAAGCTTTTCCTCTCAACTTCGAACATTAGCCACGCTCCTATTTGGACTAATTTAACTGACGTATCCAATTCCGGCGAAGGTGGAAATCGGAAACTCGTTGGGAATATTTTCCATATAAAATCGAGCCGGCGGAAACTGCGAACGATGCGAAATGAACGCGATAAGATCTTTTACTCGTATCAGGTGTCATTTTTAAAGACCGGACTATTTTCCTTGGTTTCATATTCCAAACCTGATGAGATATATCCATTTCAAGCGAGCGCTTGGAAGGAAGGTGAGGGAGGTCCAATGTCAATCTTTTCGAGGATACTAGACACCACCCACGCAGGTAGGGTTACATTCATGGTGACGGGGGCAACTGATACCAAGGAAACACCAGAATAGATGCTATGTACCTACATATTTCATTAGAATGCGACAACAGTATGAATCATAATTTTTTACTATGCAAAGTCAATATTAAGCTTTTACTTTGATCACAAAGCGAGTAGTAGATTTTGATAAGGAGAATGGGGAGAATAACTGCATGATGAGGGCGAATGGTGAAGTAAATGAACAAGTGGATGAATTTGTGTATTTAGGTAAGATGTTTACGAAAGATAGACGGATAGATTAGTAGATAAAGAGACGTGCAAATGCTGGAAGGAAAGTGGTAGGTAGCATTTGGAGCATATCAAGGAATGAGTGCCTGTCTAAGGAAGCGAAAATCGCCGTGTACAAAAGTGTACTTCTCCCCACTTTGTTGTATGGCAGTGAAACATGGGTATGTCAGGATAGACATAAGAGTAGACTTAATGCCTTGGGTATGAGTTATCTGAGGAGTGTTTGTGGCAAAAGTAGGATGGATAGAGTCAGAAATAAGTGGGTATTAAATGAATTTGGGTAAAAAGCTCCAGTAATGGACAAATATGAAAGGAGTGTGATTCTTTGGTTTGGCCACGTTGAGAGAATGGATGAGAGTCGAATAACGGAACAGGTACATATGAGTGAAATGAATGATGCGAGAGGGAGAGGTAGGCCGAGAAAGTTGTGGTTGAATGTGGTTGAGGAAATTCTTAGGAGGAGGAATATTAGGAGTCTTAAAAACGGGAGAGTGTGAATGAAGCAGTGTATGGGGGTAAATGAGGCGAAAGAGTTTTCCGAGGATAGGCCAGTATGGAGGAAATAATTGAAGCAGAGTTAGGTGTACAAATATGTAATTATGAGTGAAACCTTATGACTGTGCCTACCTCGGAAGGGAACGGCGTCATTGGTATGCATGTATGTTCATATAACGACATGACTGCCTTACTCCTGTCCTCGTGAAAGGAGTTGGTGTGGTGGCAAGAGTTTTGTCTTCCATTCCTGACGACTCCGGTTCTAAGACTCAGGGTCCTGGCAGTGGCGTACATTTTTCAGAGGAAATCTTCACGACTTGACTGCTTTGTTGAAATCATTGCAGTAAAATATATTGTGTATCCGATGAGACTATAAATTGTGTTTCCTTGGCGGCATTCGTTGAGAGTAGGCTAGTGCGGACAACGAATTCCTCTCCACCCTTCCCCCATTCCCAAAATAAAACCTCCCTTTACTCTCTCCTCTCTCGGACAACGGATTCCTCTCCACCCTTCTCCCATTCCCAAAATAAAACCTCTCTTAACACACCAGCTGACCTATCCTAAATGACACAAATAGCTAAAGTAAGTCCAGCCTCCCAATTCGACTCTGAATAGTTGCAAGACATTTTAAGCCCTCCAAGGTAAGTGCTCCTTGACTTTGTAATTTATATTAACCTATTATTTTTAGACAGTTTTGGCATATCAGGAACTTGCTTCATAACATTCTTAGATACTTGTGGTTTGGCGATGAAGAGACTAGCTTGGAGGGGAGTAGGTCTGATAAGCTTGCACCCATACGGTCCATTTCGAGTGCCATAAATTTGAATTTGGGAAAGTGTTATCACCCTGGTGAGTGAGTGCACCTCTATCGATTTAACTGGCAGTGTTAGTTGGGTAATGAGACCGTCGTCCTTTTCAGTAATTCGTCCATGTAAGCCATAAAAGTACGAAATGAAGATATTTTGGGCAAAACATTCCTTTACAGGGTATCCTCTTAATGGCATCCTATATTTAGGTGAAGTATAGGGGGCAAGAGCATTCCAAAATTTAGGATATAGAGTCGTACAGGACGTTGAAAATCCTTGTCATGGGAGCAAACGTAATATTCCTTAGAATAGTATTTTTACAACCCTCGGCTGGATGAGACATTGAAAAATGATGGATTTAAAATGGTGGGAGATATGCTAATAACTTGAACTGCAGTATTTTTTTTCTGAACTCTCCGGAAAAATTTCAACAATATTATTAATCACAAAAACTATTTTGGACTTGCAGCGGAGAAGAGTTTTTTGTGCATCTTGTCATAGTAAAAATGTTTGTGATGGAGTCGGAGGCACAACAAAAAGCATGCAAGGTATATCCTTTATTTTTGTTACTTCTAAAAAATGCAACGCAAGTAATGCAAGTAATGCAAAATAATGTAAGGAATGAATCGGCGCGACATTAGAAGCAGGATTTGAAACATTCAAAACAGCACCAGGTACTAGAGAAAAATATAGGTCCGTTTCAGTTGGAGCAAATATCAAATCAGATGTTACAAGACTTACACGTCAACGGACCATGAGGACCAATTAACTTCCAACGAGCCGATTAGAAATTATCAAAGCTTCAAAGGTGTTATAAAAACTTTTACAATTCATTAGACAAGGCTTGGTTAACAATAACCTTGATGAAACTCTTCAAGAATCAATCAGTGACAAAAAGATTTTCTATAGTAAATGAACAACTATTTCGACCATAACTCAGTTATTTATGCATAGCAGTTATCAATGTTTCATCATAAAATATACCAGTAAAAGCACAGAAGGAGCAAAAACTGTAACAAACATCAATAAAGTATAAATTAAGATTCGTACGAAGTGATTTCTCCACCGTTTTGCCACCAAATCCACGATCATTGCTAAGGAAACCCGCTCAGATAAGTGCCACTGTACCACCTTTATTCGATTTCTCGGTAATCTACGGCTCCTATAATTCTCCTACCAGACAAATTTGAAACTCCAAATTTTATATTGATTTGAATTTATCAATATAGTTTGTAAATCACATATTTTCTATAATTCCCCCACCGGTGATAATCAAGCCTAAAAATGGCTGATTTTGACCGTGATGTCATTTTTGTAACCTTCTTTAATAAAGATTGACGCAAAAGATTTTTTAAAGGGTAAATTTGTATCATTATTAAATACTTTTATTACTTAAGTTCGCAGAATCTCAGATGAGAGACTCTTCTCCTTCGTAGAGTTCTTTCACGTCGAAAATCGGTTTTTGGAGAAAAGAGTTTGCAGATTTCTATTTCAACTTTAACAATATAGAAAAGTATATGGAAATATTGGGAAACAAGTAATTAGGGTAGCAAATTATTTAGTTACAAAGAAGTACAGTTAGCTACGTAGTTAATAAATGATTTTGAAATTCAATGCTGCACAAATTAATCAGATTCCTGATAAATCTTAATTTGTTGTTTTTAAATATGCCAATTCAATATTTTATTATGTGACATAACTTCATTGAGCATTTTGGTACTAAATGTGGACAAAATGTTACACTGGCGGATGAAATAGACCAAAAAATAGGATTTTTGCATAAACGTCAGCTTTAAAATTTATCATGAAATTAACTCAAAGATGGTTTTGCCAGACTAGTTCTTAGTTCACATCGATCAATTCTCAGACTTTCAACAACAGACAGTTAACTTAAAATGGCCACCTAACTACCAGTACTGATTGTTCATGATAATGATGATAGTCAGATAAACCTCAACCATGGTTGTTTAAAAAAATATAATTAAGGAGATTCAGCAAGTCTCTCTTCTTTTCAATGAATCGGTTTTTTGTTTGTGTATAAGTGACGTGATCTTTTGATTACGGTCGAGAAAATTTTTCTCCAAAAATAAAAGCAAGCTTTAATCTCAAATCAAATCTTTGCCACCGTTTTAAATGCCTCGTCCCTTCTCCTTCCTCTCATGTTAATCTCCTGCCGTCTACCTTTCAGTGCTTAAATATATTCGCCCGCTGTCATAACTCCCCACCCACTCTGGCTCCACTCACCACCCTCCACTAAACCTCCGCTCCAAACCACACCCCCGCACCTCACTACACCCCACACCACACCCCTCACCTGGCCACCTCCACAGCCACGCATTCGCACGCCACGAGGCGAGAACATCAATCAATCACTTCCATTCCCTCAAATTCATGGCAGTTGCTGCCTAATGAAAAACTTTGAAAAGGTTTTGAATGATTGACAGTTGCCCTTCCAACCTTTTAATGGAACCAATTAAAGATATAGTGAAAAGAGAACTGGCAAATTTCTCTCACCAGTCCCGCTGGAGCGAAGTTAAAAGTGATGTAGCAAAGCTGCGTGTAGGAGGCTTGGACGTAAAGTGAGTATTAGCGTCAAAACCGACAAAATGGAGTCATAAAGAGAAAGGCAAAGATCAATGAGTGGGTTTATTTCCTTTTCTAATGACTTTTACTGAAAATTTGACCTTATAATAACTAGAAACTTTGAATGAAACATTCTAAAGGTGTTGACTGCTTATATGGTTGGAAATATAACAGACATCTTTGAAATGGGATAGACTGAAATATTCACTGGGACAAAAACTGTTTTTAGATAGGATGAGGAATTTCCTGCAGAAAGTCGAATACTACACTGCAGATGTGAATGAAAAAAAATCCCATTGTGATTCGGCTGGCTTAAGTGGGTGAGCCACTTACCTTCATATATTTCCTGAATAAATATTGGTAATGAGTATAACTTATTATGAACACCCTGTTCCCGTATACCACATTATTAGCCTGTTTTTATAGCAATGCAGGGGAATATTCATCAAGCACTGCATTTTTCTACAAATCGAAGCAATCCTATACATAAATGTTCATAAGTAATGATTAGATACGCCAATTTATTTGCTCATTGGACTTAAAACACCCAGCCATTTCTAAAATGTAGAAGAAATTCAATTAGCCTTATCTGGATGAAGCAAGTTTTATGGACCAAGTCCAAAACTAGAATTGAAGATATTGCTTCAAAGCCGTCCTTTTTATTTTGGAAAGGGTCGTGCCAATATTACTTTGAGAGGCTCACCATCCGAGGGACCACAAATCCACCCTTAATCTAAATTGCAGATATTCCCTCCCAGGCGACGGAAAACATTTTTTTGACAAAAAAATATTAGGCCGCACTCTTTCCTGAAAAATAGCCGATATGGTAAGTGTACTTAAATGAATCCAAAATATATTACGAAATATTCCTAGCCATTTATAACATAAAATTGATGGTTGAAAAGTTTCTCAGCAATAAAAGTCGATTTCAGGAACGCAAATGGGTGCCTTACTTATGGTGTATAGGATTTTGTTCCAGACTTTTAGCCAGCATCCACATTTTGTGACAGTGAATAAAACAGTACTCTTCTTGTAAGCGATATCCATGGCAACGGAGTAAGATCACTTATTTTTATGTGTTTACAACAGGAATATTTATAGGTATAAAAAGGAGAGGATTTTCTCTACAGGCCAATTTTGTCAGCATTATATTTAGTTCAATCATTGGTGGCGAGGTAACTTTTAAGTCTTGATTTGAAAACCTGGCAATGAAATGATCTTTTTATCCAGATTCTGGAGTTTTGTGAGCCACTCCTTAAAAAATTCATAGCATACCTAACTGATGTAAGAAGGAGATCAGCATGAGTCCCTCAGGGAATATTCGCGTGTTTACCTTAGTGAAAATAGTTTCCATTGCTAAGAAAACTGCCATTATCTCGAATACCATCACGGAAAAAATTTGTATTGGACTTGAGATATTGAAAAATCCATTTCCTATTATATCTGCTCATGTTACTTTTCATCCTTACCTTCAAATAATTTTTAAAGACTAGAATAATCCCTATAAATCTGGATTTTATTTCATATTATGTGTCCCATTCTAGATATTTTTCAGAAGCGTGCCTCAAACACATCATTCTATAGGTACATACCTTAAACAGTAAATCTTAAGCAACCTCAATAGTATACCATAACATTTTTTACGTTCACCGATATTTTTCATTCGTATAAACACACAGAAGGCATACCATACGCTTTTATTCCAGTTTTTCGCCTTCCACACGCTTTCTTAAGTTACCTTATGTTATCAGGAGTTCTTATTTTGTTCGCTTTCATTGTAGAAATCCTACTCACTCCCACTTAATTTGTATTTCATATTTTGTAAATACTTATGATTGCAATGGCACTATTGTTTGACGTACCTTTATCCCACTAAATGTGTAAAAAAATTGTGATTGTTAGCAATCCTGATAAACTTCAGAAGGTTGCCTCAGCACAGGTCTTCCTCTTGGGGCAATCCAGCTATCTTGTACTTGACAATGTAACCAACACTTATATCAATTTTGTTGTTGAAAGCAATAAATTACAATACTTTCTGTAAACCATATGCAGACTCATCACCAAACCCTAAACTGTAGTTCCTTCCCAGCCATTGAGTTGCGTATTTATTTATTTGTTACCTACTTATTTAGTTGTTTTTAACTATGTAGTTATGCATATATTACCCTTTTCATTTTTATTATCATTCATGTATAATTCATGGATTTTTTTTGTTTCGTTTGTGTTACATCAGCTTAATATGTCTGTAGGTTTTTGCAGGTCTTTCACACTCCCCTTCATGTGCGGGTGTTTTCCTGCAGTGGATTTTTTCGTCAAGGATATTCTCTTCCTTACTTCCTTACATTTTTCCCACAAATTTCTATATCTGTCTTTACACTTATCTCATGTATTTATCTGACGAAGGGTTAGATGGATGAAGGGACTGCTTTAGTCTCAATCTCGTCCCAATAAAAACGCCTTATTACTATTATTATTTACGAATTTTTCCCTTCTCATCCTTTTTGAAGGCTGGGGAACATTCACCTATCCCAAGTGCAAGGCACCAAAGGGATTAGGCTCATCCACTGTTTCTTTAATGTTCATTTAAACAATCTTCGTACTATGGAGCGAGTATTAATGATCGTGGCTTTCTGAATTTTCATGTACATATGATTTTCTATTCCTGTTGTTTCCAAGCTTTTGTGCAGGTTTTTCGGTGTTACACCAGTCGCTGATATTATTATTGGTACAATTGGAACGGTTTTTTGGTAACACATTTCTTTTATTTCTTCAGGCAGAGGGACATATTTTTGTATTTTTTTCTTTGTATTTAGCCTCTAATTTTTCTGTTTGGGATGGAGATATCTATTAAATATGTTATCCTGTCTTGTTTTGCTTGAAGGGTTGTATCAGGTTATCATAATTATTTTCGTCTCTCCATTTCATTCCTCAGTCGTGCTGGGTTATCCTTGGGTACGGGTAATATACCAAGTACTCCCAGAAATACCTTATTCAGTTGTTTTACTAAAATTTAAGAATTTTCTGAATATATGACATGTTACTATAGTGACAGCCTTCTAGATTTGGATGTATATATACATTTTCCTGGATAAAATGTCTTTGCGAAGAAACACGAGGCGACAGCTCTGAGCAGAAAAAAGGACATGTGCCAGTGTGGACAAATATTCGTGTACATTCATTCAAGAATTCACGTAAATTCATTCAAGAATTCAAACAAATGCATACGTTGTAATGTAAATTTAGTTTTTCCAGACTTTTTCTAAGTTGTTTCGGTATTATTCCGGTGGCTGAAATTACTATGGGTACTATCTCTACCATGTTCATTTTCCATAATCTTAAAACCTCAGCTGCTAAATCCTGGTACTTGGTTTTTTTCTCCAGTCCTTTCAATATTTTCTGTCAGAGGAATTGCTATTATATTATTATTATTATCATTATTGAGAAGTCTTGGTCGTGAGGAAACTCCGCCAGAACGCCAGCAGACATGAATTCTCGCATAATCCCCCGGTGTATGTGTCGGTGGGCGCCCCAGCGGCTCGAATGTCTTCTCGCCACATATATACTCGCCACACGTATACACCCGCACTCACACACACACACTCGGGCATACTATATTTTCCTTTTGGCCCTCTCAATGTCTCGAGGGACTCACCGTAGCCACGCCCCCTGGACCCATGAAGGGATGAGTGGAGCGGGTGAAGGGGGTTCGGGGAGATCACCTCTCCAAACCTTCGAGATATTGGTCCAGCGCCGTCCGTGGTGGCATCCAACCCTCCTCCCTCTCTCAGCCCTTTTTATACATTCGCTCGCTCTTCCCACGAGGATCGACGCCGTGGACGGGAAACGTGAGCGGTGGCATACGTCTGTATGTATATGCATACATTTTCCCGGACAAAATGTCATTGCGAGGAAACACGAGGCGACAGAGCAGTGCGGCAGCTCTGAGCAGAAAAAAAGCACATGTGCCAGTGTGGACAAATATTCGTGTACATTCATTCAAGAATTCATATTAATTTACCTGCATGTGGATTTATTTCAAATAACTCTCTCTCTGAAATGTTGAAATGCGTTCTTTGCCACGGTTGATTTGCGTTTATGGAAAAAAATTCGGAAGATAGTGTAAAAAAATGACATGAAAGGGAAGTTTCAATTTTTATTTGTTTAGGAGATGTGGGGGTGGAAAATGTTCACATAAAGATCTTAATCTGGACTGCTAGGAGCATTTTTAGCTCCTAAGAGTCATATTTAAAGCTCAAATTCTCACAAAAGCAGAATATTTCAGCAAAAAGGTGGAATATCCACTTATCTTTCCTTTGAATTGCTACTAAATGCGTCGTGCGAATGCGAAAATTTTCAATCGACCAATGGAAGGTAAATTTTTTCCTAATCTCTTTTACAGGAAAAATATTTTCTGAAATTATGAACTCGATAAGTCTCTGTGAAGAAAATGATGGCGTTGAAGAGCACTAAAGTTGACTGCATGGCAACAGCCAGTTAACAATATTTCCTTATTTGCTGAAATAACTCGTGTATTGAAGCATTCCTCAAGATCTATGTGAAATTCTGGATTCAAAAATTAAAACATGCACCGTTTATGACTAGTTTCGGGCTCTCTGGTGTAATGGAGTTTTTTATATTGCCAATAGTAAAAGTAATTCAAGAAGTAAGCATGGACGAGTAAAGTAAAGTGATGAATGATCCAAATTACCAATTGAAGCAGATTACACTCACATCCATGCACTTCAATTTTCCTGGTTAACGTAAGAGGGGAGAACTCTTATACATGTTCATGAACCTTAAAGTTGTACTTGTAGCCTCGGGTGACACGCAATTGTCTACGAAGTCCCGGTCCACACACTAATGGTCAACCGTGCAAATGAAATGTAATGATGTAAGTATTATTTCCATCGCTTTAATTGGCAAATCGGATCATTCTTTAATTTAACAGTAGAAGTACCTAAATAATAGTTATTTTCCCCGAAATTTAGTTTGTAGAAGAAATGCCTCACGACTAAACCGTGTTCATTAGCATACGGCAGGGTAAGTCTATCTATCGGCAAAAAATGATGAAGCAAGACTGAACGAATGAAAAGATTTGAGCCAAAGATTAGGCTGTGTACTATCTATTTCTATCTTATTTCATAATTTCATTTAAATACATTGTTTACAGGCTGTAAGAGATATCAATTTATGAAGGCCTGTGGATAATGAAATAAATTCAATAAAAAAGAATGCAATCAAAAATTGTATAGCTACATAAGTTCACGCTTAATAAACACATTATAGGAAAAGTGATAAATCATTGGTATGGTGATTTCAATTTATGGAATGAGAAGCTTTAAATGGTGGCAGAACAAATATAATTTGTGACCATAAACATGTCATTATATTGTAATAACGATACAGAAAATGACAACAGAAACAATAATGTGAGAGGAAATAGCAACAGTTATGTTCCCTGAAGGCTTGAATTTACTGTACACCAAATTTTTTGGTGTTTCGAACAGCTAGCGTATTTAATGAAACATATTTATATCTTGAAAAATAGTTGCTTTCTAAAGCAACTATTTTTCTCTTGAGCTTAATAATTACTGCACCAAAAATCGATGCTCTTTCTTCCATTAATCAAGAATGATGAAACGAGAAAATAAGATCATCTTTCTCGGTGGAAAGATTAGTGCTATTTCTATTGGTATAACAATTCATGGTGTTCATAGTAGAAGAAATATGAATATCAGTGATGATATTTGTAACAAAGGCTGGATTTCCTCAGTTTATGTAGTTTACCAATGGTGTTCGCTGAAATTTCCATGAATAATTATTACCCCAATAATAATGATTCCTAAGAAGAATTCTTATTTATCGTAGTGTTTTAAAGGAACGTTTTAGTGATTTTACATATTCACCCTGTCACAGAATGCAAAACAAATTCCTCCAAATCACGGCAAATGTTTCTTGAAAACACGAAATTGCGGGACTGATTTCACTCTTGGGAAATACCATCAATAAATTTATGTCAAAATATGAAGCCCAGCACAAAGTTAATACTCCATTTGTTTCGTCAGCTGAATTCGTCGAATTACCTTGTCAGTGTTGTTTTTGCTCCAAAAATGAGTGGTTTTCCGCAGTTAGGAGAAGTTTTGTCCGATTGTTTCATTAAATACATTGGTATTAGTCCTTTAAATTAGTCACAGATAACATGATTTTAAATATTGTTTACCCGTGTTCATCATTTCTCACTTGTTTTTCGGTAGATAATGTGGAATAATTCATAATTTAATCGGTAGTACTTTACAAGTATTTAAAATGAACGAAATTGAACTTGCAAGGGAATTTGTAAAAAAAAGTAGGCATAGAAAAATACTTTAAAAAGATGTAATTGGCTCCACGTGTTTTTTGTTACTCATACAATATGTAACAACTAGCATCGCTTAACTTGAAGAAATTAGCAGAGATTTTCGTTCCCCGTTTGAAAAGTAATCACGAGTGAATTTTAGGCGTTGAAACATTACGCAGGCGAAGGCCAACACTTTAGGCTCGGCGATTCCATTGAATTTTCGGCGACTCAATCCATGCGATGACGGTAATGTGAGGAAACACGATTACGCAGCAACCCACGCCACTCGCCGCATTCTCCAATTCAATTCATCTGCAGACGATTCAAGCTTTTATGATATCTCATTGTTTTTATTTTCTCTTTTAGTCTTCCCTTGGAAAATGCTCTCTGAACTCCACACCTTTCCTTACTATACCTTTTCCCCAGGCGTACATTAATTCTATTCAAGTTATGTAAGTATCATTAATGGCTAAAATAATACACGGGGTAATTAGCGCTAACTACATTCAAACACACCAGCGCACAGTGGGCCCTGTATATGCGAAATAGAGACATGAAGAGAAAGTCTGTGCTTGGAGTGTTTGTGGGGTACCGTTATCTAGCGCGAGAAATTACGTATGAGAATTCCAACCCAACTCCTCTATCGCACACATCTATTTGCAAGTAAAGTGAATCCAAGATAACGAAATATGCTCGATGACAAGCAGCCGACTTTGTCTAGAATAAGTTGGTACATTTTAGAGCTCTCTATGCAAGCGATTAGTCAATCGATTTTATTTTTATAAAATGGATTCATATTTAAAAAGTAAACACATTTTATTTGTTCATATAAAAATAATAGATCAATATTTTGCAAATAAGAGTATAAAAATCGTGGAAATTTGCCTAATGTTTCCAATTAACTGTAATTTCAGTTAATCAAACGCCTATCGGTGCATTGCGGTGCCGTGAAAATATTTATTAGACGTCAATGGCAATGTTCTTAAGTACCGTGGAAAAGTTGAATCGCCGACCGACATGAACCATTATAAATTTCATCAATCTTTAAACAAAAGTCAACTCATATTTTTTGACACGATTTATTACTCGAAATATTTTGTTTTTCAGCGTATTATTTTCGGAGAATAAGGTTCCAATTTGATTGATTAGCTGCCAAACATGCTGACACCTCTTACGCACACAGATATTTTCAAGCCACATCTGCTCGAAATTCCCTATTTAAAGAATAGATTCTCTGTTGTTCATTGAAATTAACCTTTCCGATTCTTTTGTACTGTACGTAGCACTGTTATCAGATTAATCAAGCAATATCAATCGAGCAAATACTTTTGTTGAAAAACTGCACATCAAGATGTTTCTCCCAATAATATTCTCATTAATGTCAGTAAGCCGACCACTGTGTTGCGGTAGATGCGGTGACCAGGATATAAATCAAAACTATAATGATGGCCGACAATAGAAAATGCCCGCTAAGAAAGGCCCGCTAAGCGCAGCAACTAAGTTACACTCCCACAAGAAAGGCTTCAATAGGAACATATAATTTATTTATTCTTAAACTGAGGGATTTATTTTACTAATATTTTTTGGCATATCTATGTAACGGCCCGACATTTACTTTACGACTTTATATTTTATGTAAACAGTACTGTAACCTGGGTCACTTGTGATAATCACTTATGGAATTTTGTGTGATGCTAAGTTTTGTTTGGTGTTTTCATTTGTTGTTTTATTTTAGATTTGTGTCATAATTAATTTGAAATTACTATTTTTTTTACCTACACTAGCCTATTTTACAATTTTAATCAGTAACATTAAACAATTCTCCGACAACTCTTCTTAACTTCCGCTCATCATTACGTCTGTCATCATGTTATATCTCCTTCCTCTGCCTCTTTTACATAATATTTCCTTCCAATACCTCATTTAGAGGGCATATTTCTCTCAGAATGTTCTTAACCAGTTGGGTTTACTCTTTCTTACTGTTCTCATAAAGTTTTCTTGAATAATTTTTTCGTTCAAACATTAACGCACTTCTCACTTTATCACTCATATATTGTAACCTTTCCCAAAAATTTGGGCGGTCCCATAATGGGGTGATGAAGGAAAGGAGTCGATCGAGGGAGATCGTCCTTGTTTTTCATGTTTAATTTAAGTGTGAATTTTGTTGGATGGATGCGATTATTTGTGTGAGTGTATTTTCCAATTCCCCAACCCCAGTTCCCTCCCCTTCTCCAATCCCCTCCATTTGGTGTGTTGAAGACGTGATATCAGCGGCGGTGACCTTCCCCCAAGGGGGTAACCTTACGCGAGAAAAATGAAGCCACAAGTCTTACCACCAGCCAGCTTTGTCCATGTTCTGACTATGAAAACATTGCCTTCTTCCCTTTAACTCCGGGTATTTTAGTGGTGCAATTATTATCGAATACGGGACCCAGGAGCTAATATAACACGTGAAATGTATTTATATATTAACATTAACCTTGGTCCATAAAATAATGCTTGCTTTGATTCTACAATTTGCGACAGTTCGTAGCAATAGAGAAAATAACATATGCCTACAGCATCGTCTGCTACGATGCCATTGGAAACCTAACAATTACAGAAAACATCCCATTTCCCATGAATACT
Source organism: Ceriagrion tenellum (assembly GCA_963169105.1). Classification (NCBI taxonomy): domain Eukaryota; kingdom Metazoa; phylum Arthropoda; class Insecta; order Odonata; family Coenagrionidae; genus Ceriagrion; species Ceriagrion tenellum. The sequence continues at coordinate 16,918,866 of OY720633.1, read as the reverse complement.
ACATTCAAGTATCGTTGGGGAAACTTCTGTGTATAAATGACAGTTCCAAAGCTCATATTTGTCTCCTTTTATCACAAATTGACGTAATGGCCTATGTCAGGAATGCCTTAAATATCGTCTGCTACGATGTCGAATAAAACCGAATACATACCCACTGATCGTGTCCATTACGCATTCCAAGTCGTTTCAATCGTCGTCATAGAATTTGCCGGGTGCTGATGTTTTTTTCTTTTTCTTCAATAGTCCTCAATTAATTACATATGTACGTAATAATTGATATCACAAATGCATACCATTTCGTCTTCTCCAATACTAATCGTGGGCATGGCCTGACGAAATGAGGCCAAGGACACGGATGGCTACTAGTTAGCTATCACTTTGGATCATATTTCATCACAAATAACTGTTCTCACCTGTGGCTTACCGATGATAAATGTAATAATGAAATGGAAAGGCTGCCCAAAACATGTAGTGTACTCCCTGCGAAAGGAACTCTACGGCAAATGGGCAATTTTTTTTATTAACACACCTTCAACACCAAGGAAGTTTGGGAAAGAAAATAATATAAGTAGCTGTTTAGATGTCTTATTTATTCTATTTTGGCAGACAAATGCAGAGCACGATGCCATTTTTCATGCACAGATGGCCGCTTCCGGCACGGCCTCGCCTTATTTCGCCAATTTACGATATAAAACGCGAGACTACGGCACTTGTGTTGATTTTGGAGGCAGCCACAAGCACGTTTTATTCGCTAATATCCTCTATGGACTCAATACATACACAACTGAGCCATTAAACAGCCACGAAAGTCGCCAGGTTTCAATGCTTTCGCATAGGATCACACAATGTTTTCATAATCAAAACATGGCTAAATGCGCAACATTCGGCTTAATTCTCTCCGCTGGAGAGAGCTTCAAGGCTACCCCTGTGTCTGCCCCCTCATCCCCCCTCTCCAAGTGAGCGATGCCAAGTGAGCAGCGGTAGGTGACTAGCTGAATCGTTCCGTAGTGAAAGTTCCGAAACGTGCAGACTTACGCCATTCCCCCTCCCCTCCTCAAAGTGCGTTAGTAGTGGTCACCTAAAGTGACGACCAAAGTCAAGTGGGCCTTTGCATCGCAAGTTTTGTGCAAGCTCCCTCCCCCATTCCCCCCCCCCTCTATTACGCTGGAGGGGCGACTGCTTAAAAAGGGCTGCCGCCCCGGGCGTGAGGTTGGTAGACAGTTAATGATCTTGACAGTTGATGGACGAACGTCAGACATGAAGGCGAGGACGAGGGCGACGAAAGGAGAAGACGCAGAAAGGATGGAACCGGTGATTGCTGGAAGGGAGGGGTGAAGCGGCCGAAGAGATTGAAAGGGAAGGAGTCGCAGCCCAAATAGGAAGTTGTTCCGCATCCCGCACCTACAGCCTGGCCCTACAAAAAAAGCGTCGCTACTCGCAAATCATCTGCTCAGCAGCAGTGTCTCAACCTGCCACGATAAGTACTGTCACAGTCCCGCCAAAGCCATAGCCACGGCTACAGCAGAGTCCGCGTACCATCCCTTTTCCCTTGAAAGAAGAAAGTGCTTTGAGAAAACCCGTCCTTATCATTTTGTTTTCACCCTGTTTTCCCCATTGTTTTCTAATCCCTGTGTGTGTGTGAGCGTTCATGTGAAAGATTCCTTGCAATCATTTTTGTATTCAATTTTGTCGGAAGTGACGATTAGGCGTGAGTGATTGGCAGTGCGCAATGTAATTAAATTGGAATTGAGACTCTGCAGGCTGCACTCAGTTATTCTAAAGTAATATTGATAAAAAGTACTAAAATCCCAGTGACATTTGAATATGCACAATGCCGTGCTTGGAAGGGACCAGTTATTTCGTTATATTTCTCGGAAATGCTTGCTGATGAATCATTCTGTTCTAATTAAGGGTTTTTGTTTATTTCTCAATCAATTGCTCTCCGTGTATTAGTACGTAAGTTAGTATTAGCATATTTGTTTTATTGTGTATTTTCCTTGCTTTGTGTTTGTCCTTTTCAAATGCCCATGCATTCAAGTTCAAATCAATTTTAAAACTGTTAATCCTGGTTTTCAGAACGATCTTTTCTCGTATCGCACTACCCTTTCCACGTCTTCGCGAAAAAGTCGAAAGGAAGACCGCGAACTCGCGCCATTTATTTTTCTACGACCACGACTGTCGGCCTCGCATTCAGTCAAGAAATTCACCCCAACGAAGAGAATCTTGTTGAACTCCGACGAGTTAAGCCAGCGCACTTCCCTCCCATCCTCCAAGTCCCGGAACTCGGGCACCAACCTTTTCTTTTGCCGCGTCGCCCACTTCGGCGGACGATTCGGCTGGCGCCCAACATCGCCTAGCGTCCCTCGACTACAGCTCATCCCTCCTAATCCCCCGCCCCCTTCTTCACCCCCTCTCTGGCGACCGAGAAAAAAGGGAAAGGTTGCAATATATATACACACATATTGAAGTATACAGCCGCAAGTTACTCCAATTCTCCTTCATGGGTTTCAGTTTCAATCATGCTTTTGACGGTCATTAAAGACTTTGACTATTGCTGCTGGTTTGAGGTTTCCTCAAACTTAACTGTCCGTGTGAGTTTCTTTTCAATGGGGGGCACAACTAATGTGCCCATTGAAAAATTAAAATATATACGAAAACATAACAAACCTTATTTAGTTATGCACGAGCACAATATGAGTCATTGTTAAATATTACATAGCAAGTGAGGGGTTATTTAGTTAAGATTGTCAAGGAAGGAAGATGGATGCGAGAGAAAAATTTATAGGAGAAAGTTGAGAGGGTCAAATATATTATTTTAGTGGACTTAGTAGACTGTTGTTTGTTCACAAAGCGCGAAATTTCGCGAAGAGGCATGTGATGGAATCGCGAATACACCTGTTGGCTCCATACATCGACGAAAAAGGGTACCGCACGCACTATATGCAAATACTTTGACACGGCTAACTAATGAATAATGGTCGAAGCAAATTATCATATCTCTCTTCCGCTCTGCAGTCCCACACGTGTCCATGAAAGAGAATTTCAATGTATCAAGTGAAAATCAATTGAGCTCTAAGGATACAAACACTCTAGAAGCATGCACCTAAAGTCGCTTCCATGCAACACAATATTCTACCGACGGTGGATGCAACACTTACGTCATGAAAATTTATCTCAAGTATTTATTACTGTGGCCCATTTCCTGAGAGAGAAAATTTATCTCCCGATACTTTACGAAGAGTTGCGTTGGGGTAATAAGTAGCACTATCAAAATAACTGCCAAATCATGATAAAAATGAATAAAAATAGGATCTCCCCTATTACCTTCAAACTGTACCCAACGTCTATAGCATTGCTGATCCACTTACGATGCATTCAGAGTAGAGATAATTGCCTGAATTCAATGCAATTCAGTTAACAGTTCAATTCAGTAAACGTTTTTAAATAAATGGACATAATTTATTTTTCATCAGTGGGTTTACATTAGCGTCGATTCATTAATGGAACCGCCATTTCATCGAGTATTTCCGCTTGCTAATTCAGGTCGGAAGTGGCAGATATAACTCCTCAGAAGATATTCGGACCTGAGTTAGATTGCTCACGTGATTGTCGTTCTCAAAAGTGTGTCAACGCGGAGAAAAACTCGAAGATCGTCAACCATCATCGTCGGCTATTATCGTCTTCCTGATCAACACTTGGGTCAACTTATATTGGACTTAATGAGAACAAGAATCACAAACTCATTTTGGAGTGATAAGTATAGTTCCTCATAGCACTTCTACAAAAATTTAGTTTTTATCCTGAAGTAAAGTTTATACAGGGCTGGTAATAAGAATCTATTTTTCAGTCGCTTATTCCTTCATTTTATCACTGTACTGAGCATGAATATAAATTATGAATTTCGATGTTTGGCATTGTTACCTAGGCTACGAGTTGCCTAAATTTCCACTTTTACTTCACCCAGTCCTTGGCGCCACTTCGATTAGTCTTTTCAGTTGTTATTGTAAATAGACGTAGTTAAATGTTGCAAACGTGAGACTGTGGTGAATATTCAATAACGATTGAGGAGATATGAATTACTTGATGCTTTGAATCTTGCTATTTTTCTGACCTAAAAGTTAATTTGTAAATGCTAGGGAGGAAATATCTATTACAGAAAATGTGTAAGAGGATTATGAAACGTCCATCGTGTGCCAACGACGATATTTGTCAGATTCTGATTCTAATTTGAATGCATTCAGCCCGTTCGGCTGAAGTAAATAATTTAGAATGCCTAGTTTAAACAGAACTTGCTTCGTACCAGGCTGAAAAACAGGGTATGCGTCTATGAGGATCCAAAATAGGAGACTTGGATTGAAAAATAAGAATCTGTTCAAGGCGGCGGTAAGTGCATTCCTTTTTACCTACACTGCTAAGATGGCCATTGGAAATACTCATGAAGTCACCTCGCATTATTATAAAATTTTTCCGTATAGCGATATTCACGAAGTGATAAGAAGTTATTTTTGCATTTGTGTTATTAAATTTGGAGAGGAATAAATTATATCTAAACTATCGCATGTATTTACATTTGAATTTCCGTTTTTCATCACTAGGCGGCACCACTTTCCAAAAAGTTGTCTGTTTACGGAATTCTAGACAACAGTTTTTGGCGATGAGATAACAATCCATAATATGTATTCCTGGTACTGAGTATGGATCCTGCTCGCCTACAGGAGAGTCACGTGCTTTGGAGCTGAAGGTCCGGGCTATTATTTCCACCTTATCCATTACACCCTCTCTCTCCCACTCGTTCATTCCCGCCCATTCAGGGACGTTTATTCCTTGATTTACCCGCCTTTTACATTCACCATACAGCGCACGGCGACGCGGTAGGGACGCAATAGCATGGCGTGAGGGAAGGAAACGCAATATCTATTTTCTGGCCGCCACAGGTGCGCGCACTTCGCTGGCCTCCCAACCCGGGAAAAACCACTCCTCCTTCCTATCGTGCAACTCGCTGCGAGGATATCCAAACCCTGCAAAACCTCGCCCTCCCTCTTTCCCCTTTGGCCAACTCACCCCCTCCCTCTTCGCTCCCTCCCCTATACTCCCTGCATCCAACGGATGCCCGCTGCGACCGCAAACTTTAATCTCTTCATGTTGCAGCATTGTTCTCTGAAGCCATATATTTTCCACCTGAGTTTTCAGCATCTGGCTAAAAAAAATTCTGCCTTTTCATAACGCGGTCCGCACATGAATAGGGACAGATCCGATTCGAACAAGATTCCCGCGTTGGTCGTGACCCTATTCGGCTTAAAAGAAAAACTCCAATTGAAGCAGGCTTCCACTGCTGCTCTGGGTCTTTGTCCCCCTGAATGCCATCCATCCCCAATTCCAAGATCTTCAGCCAGCCGCTGTTTGTTCTCACGATTAAAATCTCTCGCCTCCGCAAATTTAGCACAAAAAGTAAATCTGTGTTCTGGATGAGCAGAACAGAACAACCATTATTTATTTCCTGAAAATCAGAACTTCTCTTCATGTCTTTGAATATTTCACGGTTTTTATTTCAAAAAATCATATCATTGATGAATAGTTAAATTTCCGATTCCGTGTTGTACCGTACATAATCAATAGGCACTTTCCCAATGTTTTCGTATTCAAAAGTGTGCATGGAAATTTGTGACAAGTGATATTTCCTACGGGCGAAAAAAATACATAAGAAATTAATTATCCTATATTTTGAACTCAATACTTTGCTTATCTTCCAAGGGAAAATTTATTCCGTGAAAATTGAATCCAGAGCAGAAAACTTTAAGTTATTCTTTTATTTTTTTGCAAATATTGGCTCTTTATCAATTTATGACGATGAGCGTCAATTTAATGTACACACTTAGCTTCTAGATGACTCATATGTACTTAATTTGGTGTGGAAAATATAAAACACACCTGTTAAAATTGGCTCAAATGTTTCACAACCCTCCTTTATGTTTCAGAACTAGAAAGTGTGAATGTGCGGTCACTTGTAACTACCAAGCCAGTACACGGATTAACGTAAAACTTTGTAAAATGATTCATTTTACCACTCGACAGGTTTATGGCTAATTTATGTTTACATATTGGTCCCCGGTTTGACTCTAGATGAGTGAAAGCGTTTCCATAAGAAATGCATCTAAAGTTCGTTTTTCTGGCATGCAGACCTTTCTTATTTTGCATATTTAAATTATAAATAATGGTTGTACAAAGTTGCAACGAAAACCATTGGAAAGAAACATAAATAAACATTATTATTATTGCAATTGATTTTTGTTTTGCAACTGATTTACTTTAAATTTTGGAAAAACAATCATAAAATTGCTGAAAATTCATCGTTTGTGGTACGAAGTCCCCTTGACTACCGATAGCAATAGTTGAAAACGAACCTCATATGGATATATGGTGAATATAGGCCCAGAACGTATCAATTAAAATAGAAGAATCCATAAGAAATGCATTGGGCGCGATATATATAGATATATTTCGACTGCTATCATTAGTTAGTAAGTTTGTTTTTCACACTCGTTGAATTTCAACGGGTACCTGCCGCCAGTAACTCATAAAATGCAAACCACTATCGCGCAAGCTGGATCCAAATAGGGGTTATAAGTAGGTTTCTAACTATGTAATAGGTAATGTTAATTAATATTAGTTTAAAATCATTTTGAAAATGTAATTATTTTGGAGAGCCTATGTATTTTGATTGGTCTTTTGGAAATAAATTAAGGCAAAGCTTCGAAAAACCTGGAAAACCTTCGTCTGGAATTGTCATGTATTACATGCATATTATTGTGCTGCTCATCGAGCAAACAAATTCCTTAGCACTCATAATCATCGCCACTAGCACGAATTCGGCGTCCTCCTATTTACATCCGAACTGCATCTCCAAGAAAAGGATTTAGTATGTTATATTTAGGGCATTGCGTTATTATTTATACGGTGAAGGGTAAGCAGAAATCTTATTCACGTATAGCACTTAATTGAAGCCAACTCGTTCATCGTCCACAATTCCATCACCACGGCAGTTCGCTGGCATCACACTGTTTCCTCTACGCCTGCGCTTCTCTTATGCCCTTACCAAAACTTTTATCAGCACTCACAGGAAAACACCTAATTTCTACATTTGTCATGGAGTACGAGTCTGACTCCAAAACGTCGTCAGCAAAAAACTTATCCCGGTGGAAGACCCGAGAAGACTTCCTCAATATTATTCACCGAGAAAAAACTAAATAATACTTTACCTAATCTCTTCGTTGGTGTATATCATACTCTAACCTATTAATCTCGCTTCTCCAACAAATAAATGCCTCTGTAAATAAAATGAAATTGCTTCATTTTAACCGAATGCAAAAGAAATACTCTGATAAAACCATAAGCATAAAAATTATTTGATTTAACAATTGAATAATTTTATGATCCTTGTCAAAAATCTGAGCCAATTCATTACTTTACAAGACATTCACGCATCAAGTTAATTGAATTTTGAGATTATCGCAAAAAGGTCATGGAATTATCGTGATAGCGACACCCTTAAGGAAATTGTGAGTGAATATTTCACTGAGGGAAACGTCATCATCATGGACCAGATCTCCGATTCGGATACCTCGAGAGCGCATCTACCATTGTTCTTCATAGGTCTTAGATATATTGTTAGAGATCACCATGCGTGGACGTTCCATACTCTGAAACTGCAAGAGAAAAATTAATAGGAGAGGAGTATAATGAAGCTAATTTTAAATAGCTATGCCTCATTTTCACAAAGTAAGATGCTTACCTATTACTTCATTAGCCATTTCTACGATGCTATGATGCCGACGCTAAAATTAACAAGAGTTCTAATTTTTACTTGTTACTTAAAATAATGAAAGGTGATTCGGCAAATTTCTTCACGAGACACCTCAGCCCCTCTCTCATGCAAATATAACATCAACTGCGTGTAACTTCATTTGCTTAGTATTCACACTCTTAACATTTGTATCTCTATTGTCTAATAGACAAATTTTGCTCGAAGGCAGACATTAATGTCTTTAATACGTTTGATTTTCAAAACCTTTATACAATGAACAGAAATGTTACCTCTTACGCTAGAGTTTCTTATCACTCCTTGTCTTCGATCCAAAGAAACCTAAGTATCCACTCCACGCTCAAAAACCCAAGCCATTCCACCACCACCTCGGTTTCTTCCTCGGTCAAACCTCCTGCTCGCGGAAGCCGCACCACCAAAAGCCACTCTCAGAAGTCAGCTCCCCTCCCCCAATTGCTGTCTCTTCCAAAGCATTTGCCCACCACTCTTCGGCGACGTCCTCGCTCCGCCATTTGTTTGAAGAAGCCCTCCCCTAAGCACTTGGAAACTTTTTCTCCGTCGTCGCTTTCCAACTGACGCAACAAACAGGCCATTTTTTTCACCCCTCACCGCTTTTTTTCTCGAGATCAAACGTCTCCTTGGCCTAAATTGAATTGCTATGAGAGACCTAATTGCTGGTTTGCCTTAAAACAAGAGAGAATGTTAAGTGTTTACTCAAGTGTTTAGAAAAGGGTTTCGTCCCAATTCTTGGAGATTATTTCCCCAGTCTCTCTCTTAAATTTGTCATTAAGTGTACCTACCCACAAAAAATGAAGAAAAAGAAAATACACAGGAAACCATTAAAATTTAACTCGTAGCATTTCTCCTATTACAGCAGATGAAACCTTTTCCTTCTCATCAACACTTTAATTAGTTTGTTGAAATGTCATCTTTCCAGCGTGAATTTCACACTGTTTTTAAGATCATCCCTAAAATATAATGCTAAAAAATGTCAATATAACTCATTTGTCATTTTTCTGCAAAGCTCTATAAATGTTTCCACTGAATTAACTTCGTTTAAATTTATTTTCTGATTTAATAAGCCCGTTCTCTGAATACCCACAATCAGATAGATAGTGGTTTTTCAAATACACCAGTTACTGTCCATAATATTTAGCCTTATGCAAAGTTTTACAATCGTAGCTTCTTTGCATGAAGCTTTATCTCCTTCGACGGGAATGTTTTCCTGGAAGTTGCAAGAGAACTCTTTCCATGAGCTAACCTCGATGTCCATTGAGTTTTTCCTATATTGCATCAACTTCCTCTGTTTTTTTAATCAAAGAAGGGGTCCATGATAAAAGAATAAACTTTTCGGCTCATTTAGCATTATGTTTTACAAAAATTGCATAAAATACCAGTATGTGCTCATCGTAGGTGTCTAAAACAGCTATTATTGTATCTAAAGAGTGAACTACGAAGCTGCGTAAACATATACCAATAATCCATAAACGGTTTATCACTTGTTGAAACAAGATACTTAAATTTCTTGACGGTAGGAATAAAACATTCTACTTTATACACCGTGCTTTACTTTACTTTACTTTAGATTTCTCAGATTTACATAGATCGCACGAACTTATCCACAAACAAACCCATTTTTCTAAATGTTAAAAGAACAGTAAAGTGTTGTTACAATATTTGACATCTCATCAATACAATTGTTCACAAAAGGAGTCGATAGTTTGCATTTTCTTTTTCGAATTATAAGTAAGAAAAAAAACTTGTAACTAGTTTCATATGTCTACCTAATATTTCAAAAATCACTGATAAAGCAGCATATCATATAGAGGCGAAATCTTACTCTTCTACAATTGTATCGTTCCCACCACTCTACATTTTATATCGGGGATTGCCAAAACAACCGTGAAAATATTTTGCAACTTTGTAATTGACAATTAAGAGGGTATATTGCTTCTTTATACTGAGCTTAAACTCATGATTGAAACAATTCCGCAAGAGTTACCGAGATAAATACTTGTATTTGAGCACTATAATTTTTATTTGAGGTAAATGATAGATTCTTAAGTGTACAAACGTAGAGATTAAATTTTACATATACAGATCTCAAGCAATAGTATTATAGCGAAGAACGTAAAGCGAGTTGGGTATGCGTTAAAATAATTAAAGCAGCGTTTACGAAGATAACGAAAGCAAAGAGAGTGTATAAAAGAGCAACATCCCTATTCTAAAAAATCGGGGCACTGCCAAAAAAGTGAATAAGCTCAGAGGAAATGAACTGAAATGGACTCCTTTTGAAAGCTAACATTGGGAAGAACGACGGACCTCGATAATTAAAGATGACGTCTTTTCAAGAGCGATTTTCCGTTGCCGCATATAATTCTCCATTCCATCGAGGATGAAATCCTTTAGACTACCTCATATCCGTCTTTATATTGAGATGAGCGATTTTGGAAGAGTTAAATTTCTGAAGCAAATACCCTTTGATATTTGCTTTCTCTCTCTCATCTCCCGTCGGCCAATATCAGCCTTCATTTCCCCTCGCCATTCTTCCTTCCTACATTTCCACATCATCCTTCCTCTCAATCATGGCCTTCCTTCCTTCATTCCGACCGACAGACCGATCTAAAGCCGCTCCCCTACACTACCCACTCATTCTCCGTCGTCTTCGACTCTCCACACGGCCGTCTCCCTCGACACGAAAGAGGAGCGCTTCCTCCTTTCCACCTGATTAAACCCGACTCCATCCCTCTTTAAAACCCCGACCCTAAACCCTTCCAACCCGTCCTCGACGCTGTACTAAACTCTACCACCCGAACCCTACTCCCTGTCCTCCACCGGCCGACGAATAACCACGCCCTTTCAGACACACTGCTCGCCAAGTCGTCCGCCTTGCTCACAGCCTCGTCTTTGCCCTCATTCACTTATCCACCATATAAAAGGCTAAAGCCTGAATCACACGATACTTGACCCTGCACAAGTTCGAGGATGCTAGCGAGTACTGGATTTCTAGTACGAAACCTAGCATGTTTGAAACCTTTCTAGGAGCTATCGCACGATACTTGAACTTGCCCAAGGTCTGTTTAGTAGATATTCGATCTAGTACAGTCACGGAAGGAGTTTGACGAGCGAAATGGATGATTTCGAACGAAGACGACAGCTTTTTGCCTCTGAAGCTGCCGTAATAGTGGAGTAGGGGCAAGAATGCTTCAAAAACGGCCTTATTATGGTACGCAGGTGATTTGGTATTATAAAGGCACGAGTAGGTACCTACCATAATTATCAATTAAAGCCTCAAATGCCTCAGGTACCCAAGCCATTGTGTATTGTGGTGAGGTTTGAGTTCTTTATTTGGTCGCGGGAAATTGTAATTGTCACGAGGCGCTGAAATAAAAAATTGACGACCGCATTGCAAAGAGCAAAGGTGATTTGTTGGCGGCTACTAGGTGCTATTAGGAGCAATTATCAAACTAGTACCGCACCAATTACGAAAAAAAGGATACCAGCTAGTATCCTAACGACCATGCAGGATTTCCAGTATGCTTGGTCTGTATCACACGATACTTGACCTTGCACAAGTCCTGTTATGCTGGCTACCATCCTCGGACTTGTACAAGGCCAAGTATTGTGTGATTCAGGCTTAACGTACGTATGATTCAGTTGCTAGGGTCATTGATTAAAATGCGCGCCAATAGATGGCAAGTGAGTTCCAACATACATTCTTCCATAATAGATACTCGGCGCGGGAGTAGGCATCTCTCGAAATACACGCATCACAAGTGAAACTATAGAGTACCAGCCCAACCTGCGTCGTCAAAATGTTGTAAAAAATAAATATTGTAAATTTAGATAGCAATTATTTCTTACCATTTGGTACACACATATTTTTATTAAAAATACAAAGCACACGATAATTTCTATTTAATGTTCCACTTTATTTAATACTTGTTTAATTAATATCTTGTCAACATTTCAGTCTTGTTCTTAAAAAAATTTCTGCCGACCGTGGTATAAAATGTTAACGGTACTTCACGACTGCGTGAGTCAACACTGATTTTGGATTCCTAATTGTTTTGGTTATAAATTATTTTTTTTTAAATCCACATCTGACACGCGTAAGCTATCTAACACCAAAATCAAGGTACAAAATATGGAGATTTGCCTTGAATATATTTTTTATGTAATTACACTTTTTTCAATAGACACTAGTCTTGAACGGTTTATGTTTCTCGACCAAAAATTTCACTCAAATGGTCTCGATGCGTATCGAACGATGGTTGGATTTCAGACTTAAGGGTGTAAGATGGCCGACATGTAGAGTGAGTCCCTTACGTGAGCACCTCAGTTTTATGCTTTCGCGTAAGAACGGTTTAATGCGACAAGTGCTCTTTTTAATATGGAAGTGTCAGAGTGCTCCAGATTATGAATGGCGTTATTGTGCTGGATAAAGAATATAATAGCCTAAATTAACGATAAAAATATCTGGTAATGAAAGGAAAACAAGATAAACCTCTCACCCCGTAATGTAGGTTAGCTTTCCATTCGTGCATTTTGGCGTACACTGACGATTCGAGCATTTATTTAAATCATTATTTATTTATTTTTGTAAAATGCACTATAACCATGCTTCATGTATTGAAGCGTCAATTATTGATTCAACGAGATATTATTGGCTGCATTTTTCTCACAGAAGTTTAAAGCGAGAAGGGGACAGTGTCCAAGAATTTGCGATAATTTATGATTTCTGAGCTAGTTTCCTCCCAAAATATGTAGTCTGACTGTATATAATAATAGTTGCAAATAGTATACGTTTTAGCGAGCAAAGAATACCATTAAAGGGAATGCGAGGAATATTTTGGCCTTAAAAATTCCTGAAATCGGTATCTAGCACAAAAGCCTGTAAGAGATCATTAGTTTGGTAGAAAGCAGTTTTTCTTCCTATTTAGAGTAGTGGGCTGAAAGCTGGTGTTTATCCTCCTCGCCGTTCATTGGTTAGGTCTCCATTTTGAACTTTTATTTGCAGCATATTGTCAATCCTTAGTATTTTTCCACCTCTGGATATAAAATATTCCCATAAAAGAAGGCCAAATAGCCTAAGAAAAAAATATTTCTAGCTCCAGTTTCGGTCATAATTTCCTAACACTTGAACGCTTGAATTTGCCTTCCTACGTAGAAGTCTAAGAGGTAATTTTGACCGCAGTTTGATATATAATAAAAAAATGTTTTTATTTTGATTCTCTTTCAAGAATATTGTCGGAATAATAGCTTTATAAAGTCTTCATAGCTACAAAGAGCGCACTGTTACACATTTGGACCAATGTGGGGTTGCGTTCATTCGAGAAAGAATTCATAACTATTTAATTCAATAGAGCAAGCGGTACTATATCTGATGAAGATTGTGCATATCCGCCACCCCCCCCCCCCCCAACTCCCGCCATCCATCAACCCAGAATGTTATATTGTTATAATTTATGAAATACATAAAATGATGTACCTGCTGCTAAACAAGAACACTTACATTCTTGATAAAACAAATAAGAGCAGAAAATTCTACAGTCTATCTTTACGCGTTGCACATGCGGTCAAATTGACCGCTCAGGCGTTCTAGGTAGAAGTAGTATTAAAAAAATAAGTAAAATACCTTTCAAAAAAGTTCTTCGCCAACATAATGCCATCAAAAAGTTAGAAAAAGTCACGAAAGGAAATGCTTACACGACCACAATTAAACGTGTGGCATGAAAATGAAATTCCAATTGTGGTCAAAATGACCGCACCGGCGTTCTAGTGTTAAACCTTATCTTGGAGACTATAGTCATATGATACAGAATTCCTCGTCTGCAGATTGGAAAAGGAGGGCAATTTATTTTCCAGCTTCCTCACTCAATTATTCACATTCCCTGTTCGTTTCTGATTCTGCGACGATTTATTTAAGGAGCCTCTTAATTCCTATACCAATGCTGACAATTGAATAAAATGAAACTATTGCTACGCTTGCTTCATCGATACGCGTTTTACGAATCAAACCAATATGTTTGACAGCTGCACAAAGAGACTGAATAATAATTCCGTTAATCAAATCGTTTCCGTTTGTTACTCATGGGGGAGTAAATTATTGAGTTCAGAAGAAAAGTGCTATTTGGTAGATAACTCGGGTGTTCACCTGGCGATTGCTTCTCCACGTCCTTTTCCATAGAAATTGACTTCTTTGGAAAATGGAGAAGCAGTCATTCAAACTTTATATGGCAAAGTGAAAGACCGCTAAATTCGACTCAAATATTCTCGAACAATCGTCCCGGAAAGGCCGTCTTGAATGGTTTTCAATGAACTAAGCGTTCAAGACTCAAATAATGTGAATCGGCCTTTCTCCATTTTTGAACAGGTGAATTGGCTATGACGATAAGTAAGCGCTGATTGCTTAGCTAGTTGAATTATTAATAATTAGCCTCTTGAATCCCTACATATTGTTACCATTTTCAATTTTTCTTGGAATCTTTTGCATCGATCAAATACATTTCTGGAACACTTAACAAACTAACACTTCTATTTATCTGAAAGTGAGTTAATTATCCCTTTAAGGTAGGATGAAGAGTTCTCGGGTTTCCAACCGGGTGGTGGTGGTGGTTTGTAGCACCGACGTTTCGACGGCGTAGTCTGCCATCGTCCTCAGGATGATGATTAGGCCAGTCAAGTCAAGTCAAAATATGTTTATTTTCACACCAAAAAATACAGAATAACAAATAACAAAAACAACGGTGTGAGCCCCGCTTTAGGCTATCGCCTCTTCGAGGGTGTCACATTTATATATGCTCTGGGCATGGACTCAGCTGGCCTCTGATTGGCCCTCTTTTCCCGCCCTTTTTCTCGTAAGACTCATGATTGGTTTCCACGCATTGCTCAGCTGAAAACCTGTCTCTGTTGAGGTTTTCTTTGTGGTTTTTGATTTCCACAGCCTCCTCCACAATTCGGTTCCAACAACTTGGAGCGCGGTGAAGGGTTTCGGTCTCTTTGAAGTTGATCTTGAGTCCATAATCAAAACTGTGTTCCGCCACTGCTGATTTTTTGCGGTGAAAGAGCCTAATGCACCTTTCATATTCTTTCAGGAGTTTTTCTATGGTTCGGTCCCAAGGATGTCTTTTAGTTTTCCTGTTGGCTTGTGGATAGTGACAATGTCGTGCTTGGTTAGTATTCTGGCGATCTGGTTGGATATTTTCGGGATGAATGGGAGGCAAGCTGTGCCCTGTGGTTTCTTCTTTTCCGTTCCATCGCCATTTCTCTCCTTCAAGGCCCTCTTCAGGGCCATATGCATATCCCGTGTTCCGTATCCATTGGCGAGAAAGGTCCTCCTCAAATGTTCAACTTCGGCGTCAAAGCTGTCTAAATCTGATACTGCTCTAGCGCTATGGAATAGAGTGGTCATCACGCCTCTGTTTTTCGCGGGGTGGTGGTTACTTTTTCCATTGAGATATAGGTCGGTGTGTGTGGGTTTATGGTACACACTATGGCCCAGGCTTCCGTCCTTCTTCTCGATGAGGATGTCACGAAATGGTAGGCGGTTTGACTTCGGTTTCCACTGTGAACTTGATCTCAGAATGGATGCTGTTCATGTGTGGGAGGAACCCGGTCAGTGATTCTGGTCCATGTAGCCACACAATGAAAGTATCGTCCACATACCTTGAGAAATATTTCGGTCGCAGAAGGGCCGTTTCCAATGCGTGTTTTTCGAAGTCCTCCATAAACAAGTTGGCGATTACTGGTGAAAGAGGGGACCCCATGGGCACTCCTTCCACTTGCTCGTAGAATTGGCCATCATAAAGGAAGTACGTGGAATTCAAGACATGTTCAAACAGGTCAACTGTTTTCTGGTCGAAAAGTGCCATCAGAAGTTGAAGAGTTGGCTTTATGGGGACTCTCGTGAAGAGAGACACGACGTCAAACTCGCCATAATGTCTCCCGTGTCTAGTCGAATGGTCTGTAGAGTCTTGACGAAGTCTGCAAATTTTTTTACATGGTGTGGGCTCCGACCCACAAAAGGAGCAAGTAAATTGGCCAGATGTCTTGATAGCAGGTGTGTGGGAGATCCAATTGCACTCAGTATGGGCCTTGGCGGAACTCCTCCTTTGTGGATTTTAGGTAGTCCATACAATCTTGGCGGGGCCGGAGCTTGTGGTATTAAACGTTGGGTATTTTCGTTGGCTGGTATGGACTTTTTGATCAGGGTGGATGTTTTATTTACTATGGCGTCCGTAGGATCTCGATTGATGGCTCAGTAGGTGGGGTCCTCGAGAAGTTTCCGTATTTTCTGATGGAAATCTGTACTCTCCATCAACACGGTGGCATTTCCTTTGTCCGTTGGAAGCACGGTATCATTGGGATTCTTGCGCAGAGTAAAGAGCGCGTGTCTTTCTTCTCCAGTGATGTTAGACCTCGGTGAAACGGCCCTTATCAGGGCCATGGAGATCTCACTCCTGACATCCTCTGCCTTTTCCTGCGGAAGTTTGCGAATGGCTTGTTCTACTCCTCACATGATATCCAAATAGGGAATCGTTCTCGGAGTTGTTGCAAAATTCAGCCCATTTCTTTAAGTAAAGCCTTTCCTAGGAGGTAAAAGATGCAACTAATTGAAAATTCAACTTATCCGCGGCAAAGTATCATTTTTCCACACTTAAAGGTACTTCTTTACTTCTTTATTTTAAGCCCTGTGATTCCGGAAATAATGACTGTACCAAAACCTTCCCAGAAAATTATTCGAGAAAACTGCTAACTTAAGAGAGAAAAATCTGTTAACGCCCTCTTAATAACTAAGTTCACTGAGCAGTTGAAGTCTGAAATGAGTAGGAGATAAAGTTTTTAACTGGGATGTCGCAGGGATATCTGATAAATGCATGAAACCGGTATGAATTAAGTATCTCGAAAAAAATTGCCATCTTTCACAACTTGACGTACTAAAGCTGGAGATGGTTCAGTGTCACAAACATGACCAAATGAATTTGAAATTGATCAAGGAGATCCTATGAAGGGATCATAAAGCAGAACGTTATTTGCCAAAATTTACCACTGTTTGTAACTCAGTGGATAGATTGCAAGCCTTAGGAATGGCTACGAGATCCATTAATGCAGAAAGTGCAGTTGAAATGAGGAAACCTGACATTCAGCAAAGGGAGGTTTATCGACTACAGCCTCTCGATTATTAGCGATACTCACGGAAAGAAGATATCTTATCTACAAAATTATCTACTAAATTCGAGCGAAAAGTGTGGATATCTGATGGCAGTTTCACTTCATTGGAACCGCAGAGGAGCAGTCATAAAACTAGATGAACACCATCAAATAGGCTCGGTAGCTAGGTAGATGTCCTGATCATCACGACCACCAAATTCAAGGGCTTCAGACAGATGTCGAATACTCGTTATCCAGAATGGAGGACTCAATGTATCCCGGGTCCCATCCGAAGGGTGCTGATTCCATCACGGGCGACTGCGTTACGATCCACGAGAAAAGAACCGCGTGGAATCGTAGGGCATTAAGGCAGACGAAGGCGCGATTGAGTCAGCGATGCTGATCGCTCCGTCGCAGTTCGGAGATGATCGCGTTATCATCGATTCCCTTAGCCTAGCTCTTAAACCGCAGAGCAGAGTCTTCTTTATTTTCTTAAGCCTCATGTGGAACCGACTGATACCATCACTTTTACAAAAACTCTTCACTTCTCTTACCAGGTAGCTAGGGATAAACTAAGTCAATGAGTCAAAGAAAACCATTGACTTGTTTTCCACTGCAATAAGCTAAAGAACTAGCTCTCCCAAAATTAATAATTAAGTTCCATTATCAAGATACTATAATAGGTACTTCTTACTAATACCCATAACTAATTCTCTCTTAGTTAAACAGCGTGGAAAAGTTATTCATCACCATCACCATTTGCCAAGGCCAAATACTGTTGATCACATAATCAAATACTCTAATCTCAGACATACAAATTCATTTATATCCTCTATTTGGTCACAAGTATCCTCTATTTGTTCACAGATGACGTTAGATATAAATTGAGATCCCCTGCGTATTATCCTAGGTTTGATCATATTAACAAGATTAGAGAGATAGATTGTCGTACCGATAGATTTAAAATGTCATTTTTCCCGCGTACCATAAGAGAGAACAATAGGCAGCGTAGCAAAGGAATAGGTAGGTGAAATATAGTTAGAGTAGTCTGTAGTGCATGATGCATGTAATAACAACCAATAATCCCTTTCTTATTATGTAGATACTAACCACCTAGCTGGATGTTACCCTGTTCTCTAGCATGCCTCCCTTTAATATCCTAGTTGCATGTCAATAGTGCATGATTGGTGATCTTCACCCCCTGCCAAACACCTTCCACCTTCCATCTTCCATGGTGGCTCGCAGGGTATTACGTAGATGTAGATGTAGATGAAGTGTCACACAGAAATTGTGCCGAGTTACCAATATTACTTAAAGACGTGTAAATGTGTGCCTATATAATCCTAAGTTACTTTTAACTGTCGTGTATTGGCAGACCCCAGCCACCTCATTCAAACAGCTAATCACATAAGTGTTATGACTAGAATAAAGATGGAAATATGCTACTAAAAATGACACAAATGTTTGCTGAGGCTATCCGAAAAGACCAAAAACCATAAAAAAGTCCTCATGAGAGGAGTTCTCGTGCACATTCTAATACAAATGACAAATCAACGATTTTTCCTCATTTCAAGGCACGCACGGAGTAGATTCACTTAATGCATTGCACATAAAATATGGACTCGATAAGGGAAGATGGACATAAATTTACTCCTTGGCAGGAATAGTCCAATTATGTGTGAAATTCTTCAGCGTTATGCATCATTCATGTCCTTTCAATTACATTTGACGGCAAAATGAGTGAATGATGTCGAAATGAATGTTTTCAATCTGCAACAGTAGTTTGTATTTTCCCATTTAAATGCATCGGCATATTTCAGTCAGAAGGGATGTTGACATAATAAATGAAGGTAAAAACGTCTTAGATTAATACTTTTCTCGATTATTTCACGGAATTTACGGGGCTGATAAACAAGGGAAGCAATGAGGCGAATCATTTTTCATGGAAGAGGAAGTCCATAAAACTTTGAAGTCCATCCGCAAAAGCTAGGGAGTTAGAGTTCCTCCATTAATTCGTCCTTGGCCGTGGCCGGGTGCCCGCCCGAGAATTTAAGGACTTTTTCCTCCTCTGGCACGAGTCAATGAATGAAAGAATGAACGCCGAAGTGCAACGAGAAAGGGCTTTGTCCGGTCTTCATAATTAAATGTAGATGAAGCGGAGATAAACGCTTTTTTAAATTGCATTTTAGACAACAGCATCCGAGGAAGCTTAATGGAGTTGAACGCACCAAATGAGTTCGCTTATGAAATTTTCACCGACATCGCGGAAAGGCTTCCGTTTCGTTTGTTCCATGTTATGAACTTCTCCTTCACTCTCTGATGTTCAACCTTAATTTTACACCAACCATGACCATCGAGTATTCCAATTTTGACGAAAAGGAGGAAGATTAGGGAAATGGATCCGCGTTCTCCTCATTGGTATGGCTATTTTTTTATAATTCGTAAAACTCTCACAGCATATTTCCTTTATTTGCGATTATTAGGTTTGATAATTGATGCAATGTAAAAAAGTGGTTGGAACTTAAATAAGATGAGTAATTCCGTTTACATAGCAAGAAATGTTTTCCAAAATCAATATGATATTTCTCGAAATGGCGCGTACATTAAGATTATTGCTAGTTAACTTCACATTGGAATTTAACTCACCAATTGCTTTATGCTCATTGTATTTGGTAAAAAATTGCACAGGAATATTGGATATTTTACACTGAAACATTTGGAATTTCAACAGTAAAAACAACATATACATAGTTTTTAGTTATATTGTCACTATCAGCTGGGTAAGAGTATGCAGAATTTTATTCTTACAATCGATTTTCTTGTACGCTGTATTCGACGAAAAATCACGTCATTTATGCAAAGGGACTAATTATTTCACCGATATCAACAACGGGATCTTTCCTTAGCAACCTAAAGAATACCTTTGAGAAGGGGTAAATTTGCCGGACCACCTAGAAAACGAAGTGGTTCCCATATATTTGTTTCTCCTCTTCTCGAAAACCACTCAACTGATTGACCTGAAATTGTGCATGATTCTAGCTATTATGCCACTTTGACCTTAAAGCCTACATTTTAAAAGTTTCTGGGCCTCAAGGGATTCAAGATGGGCCCTTAGTGTTTATTACCATCAGTAAAGCATTGGGAATTTTGCATAGGCATAGTTTTTGTTACTTTTTATTTATTTTTACTCAAGATATAAGCTTGAAACTTTCACTAGCTGGCGGCTAAAAGTATGCAAAAGTTAACTTATGCACTTCGTTTAGTTGTACGCTTCTTATAAGCTTAAACAAACGTTTTAAAGCGAAAATTTTCAATTTTTTCCTAATATACTTTTTTCCTTGGCAACCTGAGGAACACATATCTTTGAACTGGAAACATGCGTCCAGGCATGTTATGGCTTATCTACCATATGTATTTATACTGAGTGGTTCCAGTATATTCGTCAATCTTCTCCTCAACAACTACTGAGTCGATTGACATGAAATTAGATACCGTCGCGTATTCAAAATGGGTATATTACATGTGCATCCTTATGTGTATTATCTGGCCAATTTCGTTGTATTGTTCGCATTGTTAGAGTCCCAGGATTCCATTTTTATTCATCCTTATTTCAGTCCTAGGGCTTAAGAGGGATGGCTAGGGTTCCAATAAGCTCTAAATCCCCAAATACTGCCTTATATTTAGCCTACAAATGAAAGAAATAATTAGTCATTAACTTAAATACTTAGCACGAAATTTCATAGTTATATGTAAAAATAAATAAAATTAAGTAACGTCTGCCTGTATTTCTGAACAATTCTATTCCAGACGTGTCAAAAGTGATGACATAAAAAATATGTACAACCATTTTGCCACCAACACGCTCAGTTTCTTTTCATGAATTAAATTAAAACTTTTAATCGCTCCAGTTAAACTGTCAAGTATTAAAAGTTTTGTTAAAAACCTAACCAATTTTTAACGATAAAGCTCCAACGTCTATATGGGCAATTTTAATTTGCCAAAAAAATTAAGATTGTAAATGGAAAAACAGACTATTTTGCATAGATATAACTACAGTTACATTTCTTAATTTTCTTCCTCCCGATGAGAACAAACGTGCGTTATTGCAATCTTTTTTATCAAAACGCGAATTAAATGTTCTCCGTGGGTAGAAAGTATAAATGAGCTGCTTCTGCACAACATGTATCCTCATCGAATGGTTGCAGTTCGCATAAAAATTCGGAAATCCAGTAAAAGATTGACTTGTAAGAGAAATGTCATGCAATCAAAGACTAAATATTTTTAAATGGCAAAATGCGGATAATGTATCATTTAACGTTATTTTACTTGATCATATACTTCAAGGAATATCTGTAGCCCTCTTCCTATGCACATGTCTATTGTTATCGACTCATAACGAATTCGAAAGTGTTCTAAAGAGTACTTATGAAATATACTTTCATTCATTTACTTGAATGATGTGTCTATTTCCCAATAATTATCAGTAAACAGTTATTTTTTCAACAAAGCTATTCTTACAATTGGAATGAATTTAGCCACGCACACTCGCAGCCATTATAGAATAAGAGTTCGAATGATTTTTAGGTTAACAAGAATTCCCGTGAATCCGATATATTCTTTTCTTGATTTTTTCAATAGTTACATAAACATTCCCAAATACGATTGGTGCACATATAACTTCATAGATGACTCAAAAATAGTATTATAACAACTTAAATAGACATATACTGTCGAAAATTCACGCGACTTCGTCCGTTCAGTGCCGATGTGGAACTTAACACGGCACCAGCCACACAACGTAATTGGATTTCGCAGTCGATTGGATTGGATTTTTGGGGAGACGACCGACGGCTGAGGTCATTTGCGCCACAGGGGATAGGTAAGGGAGGAAGGGTGGATGGAAACCCGGCGTCGGCATTAGCCTGCTCCTAACGAAAGGCGCCAAAGGGGACCACGGTTTAACGTCTCATCCGACAGTCGGAGTACTGCACTTGAATTGCTCTCCACAAGACACTCAAGTAGGGGTCAGTTTTCCGGTGAAAAACATCCTCCTCTGCAGGGATTTGAACCCTGGCCGCCCGTATGGTAGGTGAGGTCCTCTAGCCACCACACCAATCCAATCCCCCTTCGCAGTCGATGCGTGACGATTACTTTGACCCCAAATCACCACCCCTCCAATTCTCTCCCTCTATAATTCAGTCCCCACCACTTTCAGTTCATTTACGGTCAGCCCCTTCCCTTGGCTTGGCTCTCAAACCCATAAATACCGCCCAAAGGGGAACCAGCGCGCTAATCCACGCGAGCAAGCAAGACCACCCCCTTCCACCCTCCAGTCATCCCCCGCCACACACCCTCCTCCCCCATCCTCACCTATCTTCTCCTATCCTATCCCTCTCCTCTCTCCATATCCCACCAACACTTTTCCCGTGTTTCCCTCTCCTTTCCCTCTCTTGACCACCTCTCGCGCTGATAAGCCCGAGCTCATGCAAACGCACGCAGACTTGGGCAAGGGACCCGTAGCCGAGCAACGAGATTACGGGATTGTTACTCGAGAGAGGCTCAAGCTACGCGTCTCGTAAAAAAGACAACAAAAACAGGGAGAAGCTAGAGTCCCTATCTGCCGATATCATCCGCGACTCCCAGCCCTCCCTGCCACAGCACGCCCCCCTGGCGATGGCTTTTGGAAAAAAATACTGCCGGCGCCGCGCAGACTTCGGGTCCGAAAAAAAATTCCCCTGGAGAGAGAGAGAGGAAACAGTGTACTTGCTAAGAGTGGGTTCGTAGTTCCAAGGGAGCTTAAGGTAGTCCGAGCGAGATAGTTCCCTAGTCATAATAGAAACCATTTTCGAATTATACGTTTTAATTTCACCAGCTGCGGGACACATCAATTAAATATTGCATTATTAATGGTACAATAACATACTTTTATATGACAGTAATTGTAAGTGATGAAATGAAAATATCTAAATAAGTCTTTAACTTGACTCATTTTTTTCGCGCGGTGCGTTTGAAACTCCTTCATAACGGAAGGTTTTTTTGTGATCCCGAAGAATTAACTGGGGTGACAATATGATTTATTTCCAAATATAGTCGAGAGAACATACAAACTACTCGCTGTTAGTTTCATACGACACGTAAGGTTAGCAATGACTCATTTTGTAAATAATGTCTCTCTCTGGAGTGCATGAACCCATTTCCCATGTAAAATGGCTGGTATTTTCTGGCAAATATATGGGAAAATAATGTTGTAAGGGGTTAAATTT
The DNA here is from genome assembly GCA_963169105.1 of Ceriagrion tenellum. NCBI lineage: Eukaryota > Metazoa > Arthropoda > Insecta > Odonata > Coenagrionidae > Ceriagrion > Ceriagrion tenellum. The sequence continues at coordinate 16,895,631 of OY720633.1, read as the reverse complement.
TTGGTGTTATTTGAAGGGTGAGATATTTTTCTTGAGATTAGTTCACTGATTTTTAAGTAAAATGATATTTCGCCCAAACTACCTTAACTGGTGTCCTATGCTCCCTCATAAATTTGCAGGTTTGCATCACTAGATGGGTAAATTTTAGCGGTGGATAGTTTAAAACTGAGACTAGATGGACTATGGGGTGGCGATATCATTATAATGAGAATATTATTCCGGCTGAGAATAGAAGTTTATGGAGAAAAAAAATTTTATACTCAATCGAGGTGATCCCACAGTTAGAGCCAACTCATAATTGCTGTCCTATGCCGATTAGTTGAATTAAATAATGGATACTCCAAACCTTTCTTCCCCAAACACGTGTTTCGGCAGAAAAAATAATTCCGTAAATAGTTCGGTTATACATAGATTTATATTCAAAACTACATTGAAGATAACATTAGCGACAAAATATTAACCTAAATCACATTAATTGGTATAATTTTAAGCTACTTCTCGTATTCACATAGTTTTCAGAGTTGCTGAGCAGAAATTATCAACTTCGTCTTATTCGAAATCAGAATTTGCGAGAATTTGTAGACTAGTTTGACCATCATATTCCTCTGTTTCTCCAGAATTGTTATTAATTTTTGATTTCCGTATATCCTTTGGCTGAATAGTCGAGTGAGTGTTTTGATCCATATAACAGTAAGCTTAGAGTTCCGTCACCTTCACATACCTCGGATATAATTCTATACCTGTTAATATTTGCCGTTTAATTGGATGGTCACGAGCATTTGCGGGATTACTCTCTTCTGACTTCTCACCAGTCTTAATTACATTTTTTTAAGCATTTATATTAAATGCGGGAAGCAATTAAGGTAGTCCGAACAAAATATCATTTAACTTAGAAATAAATGAATTTGGACTCAGAGAGAAATGGTACGCGTATGCACTCTAGTGAGACATATTTACGAAATGAGGTATTTCTAACACTTGGATGTCGTAAAAAAACTAACAGCGTGTAGTTTGTACGTTTTCCCAAATATATTTGAAAATAAATCATATTGTCACCGCGTAAATTCTTCAAGATCACAAAAATCCTTCCATTTTGAGGGAGTTCCAAACGCAGCTTGCGACAAAAATGAATCAAATCGAGGACTTGTGCTGATATTTTTATTTAATTACTTACAATTTCCATCATGTAAAACTATATTACTGCACCAATAATAATGCAATATTTAATTCATGTGTCCAACAACTGATGTAATTACAACATATAATTCGAATATGGTCTTTATTAAGACTATGGAACTATCTGGCTTGGACTGCCTTAAGGTCATCTTTCAAGGGAAAATGTAATGGACAAGATTATCAATTGAATGATTAACGGGACATTAGAAAAATCTAAGATTGGCCCGCAAACCTAATTGCCTTATCATAGGTCCAAATTCTCGAGACACTGTGAGATAGTGAGATCAATCATGGCGGTAAAGAAAGAAAACCCTGAAATTCTCGCTGGCAAAATATGGGATATGATCTCCTCATAGAGCGAGTTGGGCGAGGAAGAAGGAAGGGAAAGAAGCAGGATGGGAAAGCAAAGACAAGATAAAAAGAGACTGTTCTTGGTTTTGGGCGGGGGACTTTTTATAGCCTTCCACGCAGCTAGGTAGAAGTTTACGATCGCGATAACGACCTTTGGACATGGGAAATAGCAATGGAATGACCGAGGAGCGCCGGAAAAGGGAAAGAATATCGGAAAAACGACACATTTTTCACGATGAGAGTACGATTTTCGTTCAGTTTCACAAGGGTTATTATACACGACCTTATGTAGTAAGAGCGGACTTTGAAGCCGCAAATGTCCCATGGAGCGTCCTTCCGAGTTTCCACAGTTTATGACATTATATGGTAATAAGTTATCGGATTTTGACCTGAAATATCCATTGAAAATGAATGAAGGGTGCTAGGAATCATCTTTGGAAAAGTTTTTTGAATGTATTGATATCAGATTGAATTGCTCATTTTACGAATGGTTTTAGGTCTTAGAGACTTCCTCATTCAGCATTGTACTATTTAAAAAGATTTAAAAACTTTCCTTAATCGCATCGGATTATATGTTAAATTTTTCCCCGTCTATCTATTATGTCTACAACAGTCAACCTGAGGATCCCCAAAAAATGACTGCGGATAAACTACACGTACTGTCGACGCATAATGAAGATCACTAGGCGTGTTCATTAGACAGTATTTTCGTGCATAAAGTTTTATTTGATAGCTTCTGTTGCAGTTACATAAGTTCCCAAAAAATAGCTCTAAATGTTCTTTCTCCATCACATAAATGTTCTTCTCCATCATTCGTTTCCCTTCACTTTAAAAGTTTGTAAAATTTATTTCACTGGGCACTAAGCGCATTCGTCCATCCTGCCGTTCCCTTTTCAGGTCGACACAGGGAAGACAAAGCTAAACAATTAACATTAAAGCCTAGAAAAGTGGCTGCGTTATAATAATTCATCTTGAATCCTTTCTCTTCTTGTGCTACGTTGAAGCAGTGATACGCTCTCTTGTTGCAAATTCTAATATCCATTGTCTAAATAGTCTTTACCACCGCAGTCACCCATTAAAACCTCAGGGTACCTCCTCCTCCCCCATCAATTTAAATACTCCATGAAAAATTGACAAATCATTTTAGGTATTTGGCTAACATATTTTTTCTCTACGCGCACAACCAAATGACGCATACTCATTTCCTATGCTGCTTATTGGAGTATCTACTCACCTTTTTTCACAGTCATTTCATTATAAGCTTTTTGCAGTATTTTTCTCTCACACTCGACGAGCACTTCTACGCCGAACACAACGGGGATATTACTAGTACTATTTGCTATGATGACATAGATATTTGAGTTATTTAAAACACGGGGGGGACTTCAAAAGTGAACAATATGTCACTGGAGCATATGCTGCTGAAACCAAAAAGGGAATAGCTCGGAGAGATATGGGGATCGGGTTGGTGTGGTGGCTAGGGTACTGGCTAACCACACGGGCGGCCAGGGTTCAAATCCCTGCAGCGGAGGATGTTTTATAGAGGAAACCCGGTCCCTACTTGAGTGTCTTGTGGAGGGCGCTTAAGTGCAGTACTCCGTCTGTCAGATGAGACGTTAAACCGTGGTCCTCTTTGGCGCCTTTCGTTAAGAGCAGGCTAATTTCGATGCCGGGTTTCTATCCACCCTTCCTACCTTACCTGACCCCTATGGTGCAAATGACCTTAGCCGTCGGTCGCATCATCAATATCTTATTACTTATTATTACTATATAGATATTACTTATTTTTCCCGGGTTCCACGACGATTTTTCCACGACTTTGGGAACGATTGCTTCGGCGCAGAGTGGCGCGCAGAAGTGACTGAGGGCCGATGGGAAGCGAAAAGAGAAGCGGGAAGAGGAGGTGATGGGAAGGTAGAACGAGTGAAGAAGAGGCCAAGATTCATCTACATCTACATCTACATACAACTCCGCGAGCCGCCGCTTGAGCGTGTGGCATGGGGTGGTAGGTCACCAGCCGTGAATAGATTTGTTTGAGGTGGAAGTTTTTGAGGTGGAAGGGTGACATGTCCCATGGGAGTGTATTTGGGGGAGCTCAGTTTTTACTGTGGTCGCTTATTGTGCGCGGAAAGAACAAATTTTTGTACCTATCTGTTTGGTAGAGTATCTCTTTTATTTTATCGCATCTATCAGACCTACAGATGTAGTGAGGAGTCATGATAATATTGTCTGTGTCGCTCTGAAACACACCAGTCCTGAATATCTCAAGCAGCCTAAGCCTAGCGTGCAGCCGCTGAGTCTGTAGGGGCTCCCACTTTAATTCCTCTAACAGTTGTGTAACACTATATATTCGCCCGTAGCAGTTTTTACCGAAGCGTGCTGCTTTTCTTTGTTTTTGGTTAATTTTTAGGTTAAATCTTTATGACCAGGGTCCCAAATGCTCGCGGCGTATTCGAAGTGTGTCCTAACCAGATCGAAGTAGTATCTCTATTTTACTTTGTCATCCATTGAAGAGCAAAAAGGTGCGCCGGGGAAGGAATTAGGAGAGAGAACTCTGCTTTCCTTATTGAAATTATTTTCACCTTATGGTGGAAGAGAGAGAGAAAAGATCTTCCATCGAATGTGGAAGGCGTGAGATTTCGCGAGGAAGTGGTTCGCCTTTGATGGGACGGATTGATTCGGCCGTGAGTCGTGATGGGCGTGGGAGGATAAGATCTGGAGGAGTGATGGTGGGGCGGGGAATTTGCGGTGGGGGCGGGGCAGTAGGCAGAGAAGGTGGCGAACGAGGCTGGAACGGCAGAGGCAGAGGGTTGAATAAAAAAAGAGGGAGTTAATGGCGGAAGGAAGCTGAAACAGAAGAATGTATGTGTGTGAGAGAGAGAGAGGGAAAGAGAACGTGAAAAAACAGAAGAAGAAGATCGCTAGATGGAAAATTTTAACCAAATAACCATGGGCAAAATCAAACGGATTTCAATTAAGCCTGTTAGTATAAAATGGAATTCTTTCAACCTTCCTGTAGTATTTTACTAAATTGAATTAAGCGATATTTGGTCGGTTGCAAGAACATTTAGTATTGGAATCAGTAGTTATGAGATCCATAAAGTTATAGATCAAATAAATATATTCGGGTTGCAGGAACACATCTACAATTTACATCATTTATTTACCAGCAGTAAATAGCTTCGATCATTTGATCTAATCTTCTACAACAGGAAAAAATTTACGTAAGTTTTGCCTATGAAAAATTGCTATTGCACTTAATAATTAGTCATTACGAGTAAATTAACTGGTCATTTGTCTCAGAACAACTCTTTTATAAAGTAATTAGTTCTCCAAGCGGTTAATTGCGCATCCACCATCTTAGCTACTTATGGAACTCATAACAACACGTCATAAGTTATGAAACCAATAAACTTACCTGAGGTTTCTGCAACACTAATTGAATGGTTTCAATTGCATATGGGTCCCATAACTTTTAGAATACACATGTGTTGTTCCTGCAACTGGCCATTGGAAAATAAACTTTGGACTACCGGACTATGCTTGGAAAAATATACGAGGCAGCAATTATTTTCTGGTTTTTATGCTGTTTTTTATGGGTCATACATGAGATCCAGGAGAATCCAGGCTCCGCGTCTGAGCAATGGTAAATAGAAAAAAATGACGAAATAGCAAAGAGATATAGAGTAAATTTTTTGGTGTCATTAGAAGGGTAGGATATTTTTCTTTAAAATGAGACCAAATTCATTAATTTTTAAGTAAAATTATATTTCGCTCAAACTACCTTAATAGCGCTCTAATATACACTGAGTTGTCTCCAAAACAAAAGGAGGCAAACGGATTTTTCTTCTTCAGCTGGAAGCTAGCGGATAAGAAATGCTTCACGTTTCTATCGCGGCGGTAAATATGCGGCTGTCAGGTTACCAGGCAAGGTCGAATCGCCGATAACATCGGAATTGTGAAATGGGGCACAAGGGGGGGGGGGGGGGGGAAATAAACGAGACTCTCAAGACAGGAGGGATTGCCCCTGGGAGGGGGCGGGGAATGGAGGAGGGGGCGGGAACTTTGTCGCTTAGGTGACGGCAACGTTCGCCCCCTCCCCCCCCCCAACTCCCCCACCGTACCCCCTCTCCCTCCCCCCTTGCCGCAGGAATCGGAGGAAAGGCGGCTGGTGTGGGCGATTCAAGTAGAGGGTGTGGGAAATACAGTGTTAATGGGGAGCAGAGCAGAGGGGAACTCCTTGAGACTTGGAGAACGAAGGCAACAGATTGATTGAGGGAGAAACTACGTGGAACTCTTCACGACACCCCATTGCATGCTTGCTGTTTCCTTGCGCTGGTTTATCACGGACGTCCTTTTCTAATGAATCATATCAAAAACGTCCACCGACTGGTAGGAGCTGCCATATCACCGGAAATCTCTAAAAATTTGAAATTTTCTTCACTGAATTAAATTAAAATATTACGCTGCACTCAAATGACTAAGGGTCAACTCGAAAAAGGGCCCAGCCTCATTGAAACACCAGTTCCCGTAGATCACTGAAGTTAAGCAATGTTGGGCCCGGACGAGGGTTGGATGGGTGACCAATCATACCTTCACCGTGGCGCTATTGTCCCTTGTCTGCATGTGACAGGCAGGTTAAAAATGCCTCAAGGTCTAGGAGTCCGAGCTCCTGTCGAAGGCTCCCCCAACTAACAATCTACAAAGGTCAACTCTGTAAAAATAAACGGCCAAAGCATGTAATTACTTTTAAGTTTCCAACGTCCACAGTTAATTTAGTGCCCCAAAGTATCACCAGATCACCTAGTGACAACAACTTTGCGGCAAAGCCGATCGCGTTTAGAATGTATCTGAGGAAAATGTACATAATTTTTGATGATTCAATTTCTGTTGTAGCATTTTTGGCTTGGAGACATAACACCTACGTTAGGATTTTTTCCACGCATGATATCATTAACCTTCCCGTTTAGCATTATTGAAATTATATGATCTTATCGATAAGTAGGAAAATGGAATCAAATCTGGCGAGGACTGTCATTAAGAGTGTTTACACTAAATACAAAATTGTTAAGTTGTAAATTATCTAAATGAATGATTCTAATGATTCGATGATTAAACTCATCCACAGGATCATCCGGCTTGCGGTTCCCTCATATTTCGAGCAGCCTTATCAGGTTTATTAGCATTCTCCTCATGGTCCAATTTACACAGGTTTACACAACATCTATGCCAAAGGCAGGGATCGATCCGGTAACTGTGGAGACAGCAAGTGGGTGCGATGCCTATCTGCTTGGTCAAAGAGGCCGTAGGGTGTCCAAAGGGAAATTGTTTGACTCAGATGAATAATTTGTGTTAAATATGTCCCCGTTAAAATTTAGTCCTTCTATCTTTTGAAAAAAACCTTTAATATGGCCGAGTAAGCAGATTACTCTTGCAATGGGCACGAAACCAAGCATAAAAACGAATCAAAAAAATTCCTTTCCTCAAAAGGCTTTGCACCTTCACCAAGGTTATCTAAGATATTTTGATGTTCTAAATATGGGCTCGGAAACTCATAATAGAGGGAATGTACAGATAGCATAATAAATTAACCCTGGATGACTGCTACGCTACTCAGGCATGTAACGAGAAAAAGCTATTCGAGCACGAAGTTTAGGCATCATCCATGTAAAATGGCACTAGCTAATAAATTTCTCAAGAGTATGATCAAATTGAAAAGTGACGTGATAGCTATCTACTCTATTACATAGAGAAATTCCAAAAATTTACCGGTATATCAGAATAGCAATGGAATCTCTTAAAAGATCTAATGGGTCGAAACGATGTGGTTTACATATAATATATTTATAACAAAATGGAAAAATAGTTCATAGAAGATTCGGTATCGTAAACAAATTCAATGAATATTTTCAGGCTTTTTTCAAAAGTTGGTAAAATTGGGGTCATAACAACATTTCTTAATGTCATTAAAAGCTTCTTTAAAAACCTCAAACTCCATGCACTTTGAACCCGTCTCACGTGCTGAAAAAATCAAATTCGTTAAATCTTTTCTCTCAATAAATGAAGCTGGGTGTGTTGACATGCATCGTTACTTTCTACAGTTAATCAATTTCATACTAAAGGTAATAATGGAGTTATTGCACATGTTCTTCAACCCAAGAGACACGTGCAATATTTACAGGACAATAGGTGCAATATTTACCTCGCCAGGTAAAGTTCTCGCCAGCTAATCTGAGGGTCGCGGGTTCGAGTCCCGCCTGGGTGGGTTTTTCACCACCCAGGGCATGGATGTATGTCAAGTTCTGTTGGTTCGGTCTTTGGAAAACCTGGTGACAGGCTTAGCAGCCTTACTTAACACTAGAACCGCCGTACATTTTACTACCCCTCTGACCGCTAAGGGGTCATTTTGACCCCTCTTCATTTTAATTAGAAAATAAATTACTGTATCCTAAAACGAGATACATTTGTCAATTTTTTTATCTAAAATTACTTAGAACGATTAATTTTTAATATTATTATTATCATTTTAGCAAGTTAAACTGAATTATGATCACTTACACGTACGCTTTTTTAAAAACAATTTAGTACATAAATCACATATGAGTACATAAATGCGGCAAAATAATTAATAATTGCATAGTTATTATTAGCAATAATATTTTTATCGTTTATAAACTGGTATAAAAAATTTTAACGACTTTTTTCACAAAATTATTAGTGAACATAATTGTAGAGCACATCAATATGCAGACCAGACATATTTTGCTTATCTTGCCACAGCAGGATCCACAAACGAATTTTTTGCATGATTTACATTTATCAGAAGCCTTGTTACCTTTGCACTTTTCAATCTGGCATTTTTTACGGGCGCAACCCTGACTATTCTCTTCCCCTTTTTCTTCACATTCGCCATCATCGGATTCTGATGTTTCCTCAGTAGGAAGGTATTTGTTGCATAGCTACTCCGCTAATTTTCTGATAAATTCTCTTCGCCGCAGATATGCACCTGTTTTTTTTCTGTACACAGTAAATGCATTTATCGCGGCCAAATCTAAAATATTAAAAAATGTGTGGACTGGCTATCTTCACGCGAGAGCTTTGACTGTGTACTGCCGATCCCAGACAACCAGCGATAGAGGTGAGAAACCACATTTTGATATTTTGTAAATGACTACACAAGGTAAGAGTGGAATTTGTAAGGGGGACACGGCTCAACAGCTTTCATGTGCGTCGCTGAATGCATTAGTCTGTAGCCAGGAAGTATACAAAATAAAACCGGGGAAAGAACCGAGAAATGGCATTTGATACTTTGTGAAAGACAAGACAAGGCAAGGAAAAAATTTGGAAGGGAGACAAAATTCGACCACATGCAATCGGCGGTCTAGACAAGCTGATGCCAGTCCGGCTGCTAGCTATCATCTTCGGGAACCAAGGGAAGAGGAAGCAGTGCATACCATTTTATGTACAACGAAGCAGACAACATGAACAGCAAACAAGAAAACGATGTACAAAAACGTAGGATCATTTTGACCCCTTGGCGGTCCGAGGGGTTGAGGGCCTGTACCTCAGAAAAATAACAATACTTATCTTTTACCTAAGTGGCATCCAATTAGGCATAAAAATCGATTAAAATTCATATACATATGATGACCCCATATAAATAATTCTAAAAGTGACAATCAAACATATACAACCTCAGGGGTCAAAATGACCCCTCGGCAGTTCCAGTATTAAACAGTTTATTAAAACTGAAAATATCAGAAATTATTTTATCCCAACAATGCCTAGGCAACTTTGTTTCCATGTCGACTAATCTTTAACACTTTATTTTGCTGAGATCTCACATTGTTAAAGCAGTAGCGTTGGAGCATCGCCATTGTTGAGCCTCTAAAATCACGTGTCATCAGTGAAAAAGTAGTCCGATAAAGGCCTCCACATACCTGAGCGGCTGAGATCAAACAAATTTTTAAGTAGCTCAATTTTTCATACTCCCGTAACTTGCCAATGCACATGTTAAAAAACGTAGTGAAGCGAATTGTATCCTGAAAATGTGGTCAAATTCGGTTAGATCAAGGGCAACTCGGTGTTCAAATTGACGTGAAATGGCCTAAATGGGATTACCCAAATTGGCTCAAAATTAGTGAAATAGCGTTAATTATGTGTGTTTTAATGTTTGTAGCCGTTTTACTCTTCATTAAAATCGGTTCTATCATCATGTTGACTGCTCACTTAATCAATGCTATAATTGTGCTGTAATATAACGTGTCGACGGCACCTGCTGAGTAAAGTTATGAAACATCGGCTATTTACTTGTAAAGACATTGATAACATGTTTTACCAACATGTGTTTAATCAATTGTTAGTATGTTTTGTTCCTTATGTTCCATCGAATAGAAAACCTAATTAATGGTTAATCTGTGGAACCTCGTCATAGGATTTTCATTTAAGGATACCTTAATCTCCCCTTCACCATTGGAGTGGTATTTGTGAGTCGTTACTCTTCACCTCCCAAACAACTGATTCCATTATCCTGAGATTTGGCATAATGATGCCAAATCTCAGTCTTACTTTTATTCTGAGTCCCCGAAGTCTTTCTTTTATAGCCTAAAGGTCCTTCCGAGAAAAAGTTTAGGACCTCTAAAAAGGACTCTGAAATCAGTGCAGAGGTTTCTCCTATTGCTTAGTAAAATAACATAAAATAATGATATTGATTTGAAAGTTTCACTGTTGGATGGATGAAAAAGCTTAAAATTTAACTATTGCAATCAATTTTGTTGTAAGTCTCGTAATATTTTAAAAATATTGTTGTTTGACAGAATTATTAATAGATTTTTTTAACCAACTAGCAGTCAAGATAGACGCTAGGAATTCCAACTATCGGTTAATTTTTCTCTTTTTAAAATTATTTTTAATGATTTATTTTCGAGATATAAATATTTATAAAGAAATATTATTTTCGAGATACTGGTTTCATACTCTCACAATTGAACGATTAAAAGCATGCAAAACTTAACTTTTGCAATATATTTTCTTGTTCGCTTCGTAGTAGCTAAAAACACGTTTTTTATAGGAAAATTCTCAACTTTTCTCTGATTTCAACAAAAGCAGCTTTCCTTAGCAACCTTTGAACGAGGTATATCGCCATGTCCTTAATGGCTTATCTACGCTATTTATAAAACTGGAGTGGATATTGTATGTTCGTCACTATTCTTCTAAAAAAAACAACTCAACCAACTGATCTGAAGCTTTGCACGATTCCAGTGTAAATGCTCTTTTGAGTATAATTTCATATATAAAATTTCTAAGGACACCGGATGACCTCTAGATAAACTCTTATATTTGATCCCATCAGAGAAGCATTGGAAAGTATGTAGAGGTTTAATTTTTTGCCACCGAAAATTATTTGACTCAAAATATAAAGGGTGAACTTTAGATTTCCGACGGCTGAAAGTTTGTGAAATATTTTTTCGATTGATTTTTGTGCGTCTCGTATTTGCGAAAAAAATAACACTTTTTAATGCATCATATTCAATTATTCTAAAATTTTGCAATGAAATTTTCCCTTGGTAACCTGAGGATTATCTTTGACCGCTCGGTCCGTTGAATACACATATGATTCAATGGGAGTTGATTACAAATTACCAAACTGATTGCTAGCGCCAGCAATTCTGCAGTGACGTTACCGAGCCTTCACAGACATGCCCGCTTGTAAGTATATCGATATGTGGATAGCAAAGATACGTCGATTTCTTATTCAGTTTGGTACTCTTATGCAATACTCTAGTTCAGCCTTTGCCTTTTCATTGCACACAAGTGACTTGCAATTGCTTGAACTTCTTTTGCTCAGCTTCCCTGCCAACTAGTCTTTCTGATGATCTACTTTGTTTAATAGAAATGCACTAATTTACTATCACGTATTATCATCCGTGTTCGATTGTGTTTCCTCGCCATATTTTATGTCAATAATTACGAGAAACTGTGTCCGTGAACTGGTATATACTATAATATTATTCACTTTTCTCTGTAGATTTAGTTTTTTTAATGACATTGGTGGCAAAAAGCAAATGCTATGCATGACAAGTTAAGGCCTTTCTGAGTGATATAGTAGCTACAATGTTGCGAATGTCTATTTGAGACTCCCGAAGCTTCAGCAACTAGATAGATGGTGTCATAAGGCAGAATTCAGTTTGCAGGTTTTCAAACTTCTGGCTCCTACGTCCATGTCTTCATGTCCAATTCTTCTTATTCTGCCGTCTGCTTCCCTTCCCAAAATGCAGTTTAAAATTTCAGAAATGGAATCGCTACAATGTTTTTTCTCCCACATGTACTTGTCCTCCCCATAAATCAATGGAAATCTGCCAAAACTCCCAACTAGGGAATCAAATAGCCCTTTCTTACAACCTATCAAATAGAAACCTATCCCAACATTTTCTCGAATCATTTCCCTAGCAATAAGATTCTTTGCGAAGCATGGAGTTGCTAAACAGCCAACAGCTTCGCCAAGTATTGCAGAGAAATTTGAAGACATTCCCTAATTTACACAAATAATTTATTAGTGAAATAATCTTGTACATCTACATCTACGTCATACCCTGCAAGCCACCCAAAGGGTGTGTGGCAGGGGGTGCTTCCACACTAGGCATGGATGATACGGTAGAACACCGAAATTACATTGAAACCCGCGTACCACACATGCAAAGCGCCAAGTGAAAATCTAATGACCAAGAAACATTCTATCGTCAACCGTTCCAACATGCAAGATATACAAAGACTACTACTACAGATTCAAAATATCATGCATAAATACGAACATCCATATTTGCATCATACATAAATAATAAAGAGGAGAATATAATGAGAAAGATTTACTGTCTGCCTATTGTCACAATTATTCATGACGACGATCCAGCTGTTATGGTCCCGAATGATACGCGGAAAAAATGACATGTTATACCTATCGGTTCTACAATCTAGCTCTCTAATTTTATTGGCGCGATCTAATCTGTCGTAGTACGAGGGGGTTAATAGTATGTTTTTTACGTCATCAGAGAAATTATTTTCTTGAAATTTAGTTAGGAGGTTAACCCTACATTTTAATCTACGCTGTGATAGCGATTCCCATCCTAATTCTTCTAACAGTCCAGATACACTAGCCAACTTATCGTAGCATCGTTTCACAAATCTAGCTCCACTTCGCTGTACGCGATCTAACTCTGATATCAAGCCCGTTTCGTATGGATCCCATACACTAACAGCATATTCCAGATGAGGCCTAACGATTGAAAAATAACAACGTTCTTTCACTTTTTCATCACATTTTCCGAGTACTCTCTTGATAAAGCCTAGTTGTAATAGTTACAAAGACAACTTCCCCGGAACTAGAAGAAGCGGTGTATGCCTTAAAATCTGACAGCTGCCCGACTAAATACATCGGCAAGACAGGGAGAAGTGTGGAAACTAGAGTGAGTGAACACAAAAAGTGCCATGAGAAATCAAAACAGGATTCCATGTTCGCAAACCATCTCAGTGTTAACAACCACCAAAGCAGTTTTGCGCCAAAAATATTCCACTTTGAAAAATAACGGAAGAAGATTAGACGCCCTAGAGTCGCTAGAAATTGTCCAACATTCGTTAAATAAACTCCCCTAGCTAACGAACAAGTGCTGCCCTCCCACTCTCCCATATTCTCCATCACCCTGAAAACCCGGACTCAAGGGCAAGTGAACAAAAGAATTCTATGTACTTTGTAAATGTGATCATGGCTCCTCACCATATACCCAAACCACACCTTCCACAGTGTAAATTGTAGTTGACTTTCCCGAAACACAAACTATGATTGTATTTGCACCTGAAGAGTACACGAAGTGTTGAAACCCGGGTCGTGTTATTAAACCTATAGTGGAGTAAACAAAGTTTTATTTAAGTTACTTGTAATAGTGGTAAGCACTTATAATTCTGTGGTTTTATTTATTATTGATATCTTTTGGAACTACGCTTCTCTCTCAGATATATTTCAACCGCCTTTATTTTGTATCTATATAAAGTTATCAAATACATTTCACATACAATAAATTATTAATTCAATTCTTAATGTTTGTCTACACTGTTTACACAAGTTTTGGAAAATATATGAACATGATCCATTCGATAGTTACCAATTTCTAGATGTATCAACAAAACCTCTCGAATTCCCAGCACCGCGTGGCTTTTGTGGCATCAGTTTTGCGTAAATTTTCCGATAAGTAAAAAATAACATTAAAAAAATGGCTAATATTGTGTTTTTCTTCTACTAGTAACGGTATTTTACGAAAGTAATATACTATCGAAGGTTTCATGACTCCATCTTTAAAAAATAATTGTTTTAAGCCAATCTAAAAGCTCAAAGCGTCAGAGTGGCACCAGGAAAACGTATTGAATACACCAATTTTGGAGAAACATATTATACAATATTTCTATATATTTACATTTAAGTGGAAATTAACTTAGGTTCTATTATTGTACCAATAATCCTAGTACCGAACATCTGATTGTATCATGGTAAGGAATCCATTCCTCTCATGTGCAGAAACGTAGACAATTGCATCATATGAAACCAACGCAAAATATTGAGCAAGTTACACACAATTGGAATGATGTCGAATATATTGGTAGGACAAAAGTTAATTAACATGTGTTTGAAAAGAAGGCAATCACATGAATAATGGCACCTAACCACCCATTATATAACTTCAATAGACACTAAGGGCGCGAATTTATTTTAGCTGATTCAGCAAAAATTATTCCAACTCCTTATTGCCCCAGTGATAAATTACGCCCCTTTATTGCCACCATGATAAGTTGCAAGAAACTAATCCGATGAAAAAGGATAAATACAAGTAATTTATACGGCATTCAAGACCATTAAAACTCCAGAGGACTATGAGATTTCTTCAAGCGAATTTATCTTTTTATCCTCCTCACGACCGACACAATCCATTGCAGTTCCAAGTCATTTATCTTCCGTAAATCTTGAAGGATAAGAAGAATCGCTTGAGAAGCCGTGAGAATATTTTGAAGTTTAAAATACGCTCATGAATGCTTAAGATGTCTCTTCATATGACTCAGCTTACGAAGCCATCCTTAGACCAACAAAACTAATGATCATCAAGCACGGTAAAACTGAGTACGCCATTAATTCTCCAGGTAGCAAGTTCATATTGAAGAGGTGCTTCATTGCTTAAGAGGCCATCAAGCTTCCGATGAAAAAAATATAAAAGATAATTATATATATTTACTGTTCCCAGCGTCCTCCAAAATTTTATTTGTCTGTCCAAATAAAGATAAAATTGATAAAATGTCAAACGTTAAAAGAATTTAGTCGTGAAAAACTGATGCACTTCACAAATGGTCGTAAGAGCTTACTTAATCTTCATGCCAACACTTGAAAGACACAAGAAGTCATATGAAGACGGCTAGAAAAGGAGACAGAGGGTGTAAATGGGATGGATACAATCCGTCAAGAAAGACAATGCTAGATAACAGAATGAGTAGTTCCTGAGGTCTAGTAAGAGTAGTGTTCAAACTTGTATATATGTGCGAGAAATATCCGCCAAGCTCCCCTTTAAGGAAGGAGGCTAATGAGTGCTACGTCCAATTTGAGAAGTGCACTTTTCAAACAATACTTGCGTGAAAATCCCATTTTACGACAAATTATACGAGAATATGGTGGGGTTGATATTTATCCCACAGTTAAGGGGAAGAAATAAAATACAAGCAAGATATTTCCGTCAACAGGTATAAACCCATAATCAAAGTAAGACTATAGCTTTAACAAAACTAAAATATACATGGGCATCGGGTGGATTTTTTTTCATCTTTTCTGTTAAAACTCGTCTTAATTACTTGCCTTCCCTTGCTTAGTCTATAATTTTCTTGAAATATTGTAAAATATGTTGAGTGAAATTGAAGATAGCTTAGTATGTCGATCATCGACATAATTTAAAGTCCAATTTGTCAATGTTTGATTGTTTATTTTTGCAGTCCCACATACATCCCAACAATTTACCTTATTTCCCCTCTGACTTACGTATGTACTATAAGTATCTGCCTTCAAGTTTAAGAAATATGACAATGCTTGTGGTAAAGTATACTTCATTTTATTCAATCTTCATTCCAAATTACAATAAAATATTTCCTCCGCTAGAAAAAACTGCTTTGACTGATAATGTCAAATTTCGGGTATGAATTGCTGTAAACTCAAAATTATACTCAAATTATCCAAAATTATTAAATATAAATCAATGATGAGATAATATTATTCACAGTTTTATTCAAGCCAATAATTACACTCAATGAAAAGTAGGTTTTTCTCTGATTATCCGGTAAATGTCGTAGATGTACACTCAGTATAACTTGATATCACCTGGTTTATTAGGTTTTGGTAACTTCGCCTTGACGATTCGTGTGAGTTTAAATAAGAGACAGTAACAGACAGTAACATTCCGGAAGTTTTTTAACTATTAATCAAAATATTGAAAATTAGAACTAGTAAGTAACTCATAGTTACATTCAGAAAACATAATACCTCCAATCTACGGCAGTAGATAAGCTCGATTCTGAATTTCCATTATCTTATCTCATATTGTTATTCTAAGATACAAACCTTAGTTTCTTGTCATGAAAAACTCACAAAGAAGACGACCAATTGTATAAATAAATTGCACTAAAGGTAATTATAGAGCCATACCACATTGCTTATTTTTTAATCTTATTCATTTTTAATGTGAATGTTTGTAACAACCTCAACCTTCCAGGATTTCTGTGCAACCGTGGAGAAGCGTCTTCCTAGTTCAGTTCCCTTCCAACATTTTTGAAGCGCTATTAATGTTGAGAGTTTTGGCAGGAGATTAATAAGAATAGTGGAAGAAAATGTAGGGGAGGAACAATTTGGTTTCCGGAAAGGGAAAGGAACAAGGGACGCCATTGGCCTGTTAAGAATAACTGGAGAAAGGTATATAGAGAGAGGAAAAGGAATGGCACTTTGTTTTATTGATCTGGAAAAGGCTTTTGATCGGGTTGAATGGAATAAAATGTTAGAAATTCTAAAAGAGAAGGGGTTGGTATGGAAGGAGAGAAAACTCATTATAGAATTATATATGAGGCAAAAAGCTGCATTAAAAATAAATGAGGATATGACAGAATGGGTGGATCTTGGTAGAGGAGTAAGGCAGGGATGCTGTCTGTCGCCAACCTTGTTCAATATATATGTTGAGGACATGATACATAAATCTTTTGATGGGAGGGAGGAAGGAGTCAGCATTGGAGGTAGGAAGATAAGAAGTATAAGATTCGCAGATGACATGGTGATATTAGCAGATGATATGCAATCACTTCAAAGGTTGATAAAGGTTTTGGAAGAAGGGATGACGGAATATGGGATGAAGATAAACCTCGGAAAGACAAAGGTGATGCCAGTAAACTTCGAAAATTATACGAGTGTGAAAATAAATGAAGGTGTAATAGGAAAAGTTTAAAGCTACCGGTACCTACAAACGATGGTGACTGACGACTGGAGAAGTATTGCAGAAATAAAAGCAAGGATAGCAATGGCAAAAGAGGCCTTCAGTCAGAAGAAAAACTTGCTATGCAATAAAAGCCTGGATCTGGAGCTGAGAAAGAGACTAACTAAATGTTACTCATGGAGCGTTTTCATGTATGGATGTGAAACGTGGACATTAGGTACGAGGGAAAGGAATAGAATAGAAGCTTATGAAATGTGGTTGTGGAGAAGGATGGAAAAAGTAAGATGGGTAGATAAGGTGAAAAATGAAGAGGTTTTGAGCAAAGTGAAAGATTGCTCCTAAAGAAAAAAAGGAAAGGAAACTGGTTGGGCCATGTGATAAGAGGAAAAAGTATAATAACTGTGGCACTTGAGGGTTTAATTGAAGGAAAGAAAAATAAAGGAAGGAGAAGAATTAAATTGGTGGATCAGGTGAAGAACATCAGCTATGCTGAAGCAAAGAAGGAAGCTCGGGACAGAAGCGGATGGAGACAGCAGTAGTGTACGGGACCTGCCAGGAGGCAGAACACCAGATGATGATGATGATAAAGCTTGGCACTAATGCTATCCACTCTATTATTGAGTACCCGATAACTAAAAGGACTCGTAAATGCCGTTTTATTCCTTTTATATAGATGTATTCCAATATATCCCCGTATGTTACATTTTTTTTTGTTGGTACGAACAAGATAATTTCAATTTTGAACTCCAATTTCACTTAATTTATTTTTGAAACTCGATTTAATTAAAAGTGTTTTCTTCTTATCTTGGAAGCATACAAAAATTCTGACATTAACATCCAACAGCACACGCTTCCACGTGACAGTTATTAAAAATTATGTCCTTTAGTAAGCATCCCAACCTCACTTCTTAATTGGATTTTTTATGTTCGTTTTCATAAATAAAACATGTCCCTTTTTACCAGCTTGGCATGAAAAAATTTCCCAAAACATTGAATAAAAAGACCAATCAGTTAGGCTACAGCTTCTAAAATTTATTTTGAGTTTGTGAGCGCTTAAAAAGCACATCAACCCCTTTGGAATCATGTTTAAAAGGGGTTTTTGATTCCATTATTCTATGTTGTCTGGGGTATTGCATGATTCTAACTCATTGCCAGTATGCTTATGCAAGACCGTTATACCTATGGTGGCACTAAATGATACTGGCGCTAGTTTAACAACACCGCCACAGTCTTAAAGTAAATGTTAACCGAAACAAAAGCGCACACAGAAATTTACTTATGGATCCCCTAAGAACCTAAAGTTTTGCGAGGGTAAAATAACTTCCGGTAAAATGCTATTCATGACATCAGAACTTATATAAGGTATAATTTGAATTAATACACCTATTAAATTTCCGAAACAAAGAGGGTGGATTGAGGCTGAAAACAAGAATGTCTCAGCCAATAAAACATTTGGATATAACTTAATTAGCATCAGTAGTTATAAAAGTTGGCTTAAGTATCAAAAAACTTTATCGTAGCATAAATAATTATGTACCTTTATTAATTTTTATTTTTTTATTTATTTTTAGTTATGTACCATTTACATTGCTCTAATCTCCGTTTCAAAAAAAATTATATCCCTCCTTTTCAAAATTTACGGATTCAAAGCTGTATAAACTTGGCTGAATTATGGTTACTTCTTCACCCCTCCAATCCACCACTGTCCCTAAACCACTGCCCATTCCCATTCTTTGGACTCGTTTGAAAACGTTTTTAATATCTATACCGTGATTCAAACATGTATATTTTGATTTTCCAGACCGAAGGTTTACCAATCTGCCAGCAGTGATCTGCCATAATAAAGCATAAATGAGTCCATTTGACAGGATCTGGAAACCAAAATGCGCGGAGTATTACAGGGGACATCTTAAAAGTAGGGATGAGTCGATTCCGCTTTTTTTTCGATTCCGATTCCGATTCTTTCGAATCAATTCCCGATTCCATCGATTCGCATTCCTGATAGCAGGTAAGATATTAATATACTAGTAGTAAACGACTATTACTTAAATTCAAGTATTGGCTGAAATAAAATAACAAAGACAATTAAGTCGCTCGAAAAGTATATTTCTTTACAAACAGCAAATATATCCTCAGCTTATTGAGGTAGATGAAAAGTACAAATTGATAGCCTACACCCAAAATTACTGAGACAAATGTGATGCGATAAATGAAATTTGATTTGAATATTTATCTATCTGGAATCGATGGAATCCAATGGATCCATTCTCGATACCGATTCTAATCCTGAGAATCGGTGGAATCGAGAATTGACATTTGGATTCGACTCATTCTTATTTAAAAGTAATCGAAATATTGTCCTCTCAAATGAAGTAGTTAGCGAGAGAAAAGAGGACAAAAGGACGATGGCGTAAGGATGGAGTAAGGGTCAAAGACCAATTGATATCGTGGAGGACAAAAAGACCACGTGCAAGTGAATAGGGCTGCTTGGTACGCAGACTCCCGCGGTGAACATATGACTCGAGGGTTTTCGGTCAAATAACTCTTTATAATCACTGTCGACATGAAGATGATGTCAACTGGAGTGCCAACGAAATTGTCATCTTCATGGATGAACAAATGCGGAAAGAACCCTGAAAGCCTCCATTCAAGAGGGCTGAATGATAGCAACTCTAAAAAATAACAAGGGAAACTTTTTCAAAGAACTGCGGTACTAGCCGCGCAGTTCTTCAACGGAGTTGACCCGCTAGTGATCACACAATTGTGTGAAACTCACAGTAGAAAAATCATTCGCCTGGACTGGGAATCGAACCCAGTTCTCTCGATTTCGCGCCGAGTACTCTTACCAATCATGCTACCGAGGCGTCCTCTTCCACTGCGAATCTCATGGAGGCTTTAAGGAGCAGGTTGTCCTCACAGGTACAGTGCATATGATGCCAGAGATACCCGTATGCGAGCGCTTAGCCCCACAGTCCACGGGGTGAAGCCCAACTTTAATACCAAAGGTGTATACTTTGGACATTTTCAAAGAACCACGGAACTAGCCGCACAGTTGCTTTATCGGAGTCACCCGCTAGTGATCACACAATTATGTGAAGCTCACAGTGGAAAAATCATTCGTCTGGACTGGGAATCCAACCCAGATCCCTCATTTTCGCGCCGAGTGCTCTAAGTGAATAGGGGAAACATCGAAAAAAAATATTTATGGCTCTTCAACTGTCACGCATATATCGCACCACATAACTAACAATCTTAACCCAAGGATAAACATCATCTAAGTCCAACGCGGGAATCGAACTGAAGATCTCTATCTTGTCAGATTGGTCCCAAACCAACATATGTGTCAAGGTCTAGTAAATACCATAGCACACGGAGGGATGAGTAAGGAGAGATTTAAGTACACGTGGAAGGAAAGAAAGAAAGAAAAAGGAAGTTAGCTCCCTGAAGGCGCCAAAGGAAAGTCAATAAATATAAAAATTAGAAAGGGGGAGGATGGAAAGAATAAAGAGAGAGAAACGGGAGAGATGATGAGCAAATAGAAAATGGTGGAGGAAAAGTGAAGATTAAAAAGGAATATTCACTCGTGGAATTCACACACGATCCTCATTAGTTCTCTTTTCCACACTCAATTAAGACTACCATTAAAATCATGCTTAGGATTGAAATAGTTCGGAAAATCCCATGTAACAATTCATCGAACGGAGGGGAAATAGTTTGGAGGAGGAACAGCCGATTACGTACGCGAATAGAAACAGTGGAATAACTGCCTTTATGCGCTCCTTCTGCTGAGCTTACATTCCGCCGTGAAATCCAACCTTCATCCTCGGGAAAACAGTATTTCGGCCCGAGGCAATATTCGAGGCAGCGACCTTCGGCCAGGTCTGTGAGTCAACCAACTCGACTTCCACGGGAGGAAGCAACAGATATCAAACGCATTAACCCAAGGAGGGCGAAACTGAGTAAAGAAAGAATCAACTTACGCGCAAAGGAATATACGGAATTGGAAATTAGGTTCGCACTCTGGAGAAGCTATTGATAATCCAAAAGGAATCATTTAAGGTAGCTTGAGCGAAATATCATTTTACTTTGATATCAATGAATTTGGTCTCATTTTAAAGAAAAATATATCAGCCTTCTACTGACACCAAAAATTCAACCCCTCATTACATTACTTTTGGAGTTATTTGTCAAAACATACCAGCCCTTTTACACGGGAGATGGTACGTGTATGCACTCCAGAGAGACCTTTTAGTAAAAATTTCTAACACTTAGATGTAAAAAAAACTAACATCACGTAGTTTGTATGTTTTCTCTACTATATTTGAAAATTAATCATATTGTCACCGCAGTAGATTCCTGGGAATCACAAATAAACCTTCCGCTTTGAAGGAGTTTCAAACGCACCATACCAAAAAAATGAGTCAAGTTGAAGACTTATTTAGATATTTTCATTTAATTACTGACAATTTCTGTCATATAAGACTATATTATTGCACCATTCTTAATGCAATATTTAATTGATGTGTCCTAGAGACGGTGAAAGTAAAACGTATACTTCAAATATAGTCTCTATTATGACTAGGGAACTATCTCGCTCGGACTAATTCGCTCTTCCCCCTCGACTACTTCGTCGCCCAATACACACCTCATTCCAGATAAATAACTGGCCCCCGCCCTCGCTAGCCGGTGCGGGCGGCGCGGCGGTCAGTCGCGGCACCCACGGGCACTCTTCTTCATGCCGCTCCCCTCTCCCTCTCTGCTGCTTCCCTGCCCGGGGATAATATCGCCCCGGCGGGATCTCCAACCCCTCCTCTCTCGCACCAAGCACAAAATCCCATAAATGGCGGGCCGGTGTTTGATCACGTGGGACGAACGCTCCCATTCCCTTATCGAGGCACGGAACGCGGGCTTATCGTTTTATCGCCATCCCTCCCTTCCTCCCTCTCCCTTCTTCTCCTCGCCCTTTTTAACCTCTTCACACCCCCTCTTCCCTTTTTACTCTCCTCCATGCCAAAATTAACCCCCGCTCTTGCACACACATACACACAAACGTTTATCCCTTCCCTCCCCCACCCCCTCTCTCCAGAGCAGCTTCCCCGCGCTGCATCATCACATCGTTTCGCGCCCATTTTAACTCTTTGCCACTCCGCGCCACTCAGCTATTTCCCTCGCCATTTTGCGGCCAAAGGGAAAAGCGGCCCTCCCTCTTCCCCTCTCCCCTCCTCACACCTCCGCGACCCTGTTGAGCGCACTTCAAACCGCCAGCCAGCCACCCTCCGCCACGCAACACACCCCCTCTCTCAGTTCCCCATCTCCCTTCCACTCTCCCTTTCCGTTCTCTTTCCGTCCTCTCTTCCTCCTCTTCGCTTCTTCCATTCTCTCCCTCCTCCACTCCTGCGCGTTATTCTTCCTCTTGCGCGCACTTTAAGGCAGTCCGAGCGAGATAGTTCCCTAGTCATAATAGAGACTATATTTGAATTTTGACGTTTTAATTTCACCAGCTCTAGGACACATCAATTCAATATTGCATTATTAATGGTGCAATAATATAGTTTTACATGACAGATATTGTAATTAATGAAATGAAAATATCTAAATAAGTCTTTAACTTGAATAATTTTTAGGGCGCGGTGCGTTTGAAACTTTCAAAATGGAAGGTTTTTTGTAATACCGAAGAACCTATTGCGGAGAAAATATGATTATTTTTTTTAAATAGTTGAGAAAAAATACAAAATATACACTGTTAGTTTTTTACGACATCTAAGTGTTAGAAATACCTCATTTAGTAAATAATGTCTCTTTGGAGTGCACGCACGTACCATTTACCACGTAAAATGGCTGGTATTTTTTGGCAAATATCTTCGAAAGTAATGTGGTAAGGGGTTAGATTTTTGGCGTCATTAGAAGGGTGAGATTTTTCATTTAAAATGAGACCAAATTAATTGATTTCTACGTAAAATGATATTTCGCTCGTACTACCTTAAGGTGAATTTAACGCGGAAGAGAGGAGTATTGGCGAAGATCCGCCGGCTCTGTCCAGTAGTGATGAGAATCGATAGGAAGCGATGGATCTATGCCATCGATGGTCCATAAGAGCAGCACCACTGATGTTGAGAAAATGTCTATTATGAACCATCGATGGCTGTCTATCAATGGTGAAATCATCAATGATATTGAACATTTTATTACGGAATGGCTTCGAGGTCAATGTTACAACAAATAAATGTCAAAAACATCTACTTTCACACCAGCAAATCTTTATATAAGTTAAACCTTTAAACACATCGTTTAGCAAAACTCTCAATGGATGCACTCGATGCAAATATCGATGGTTACCATCGACTAATGGCCAGTTTAGCAACGACACACATGTATTCTACAAAGTTATGGGACCCATAAACCATTGCAACCTTTTAATAAGCGTTGCAAAAACATTCGATAAATTTATTGGTTTCATAATTTATGGAATGGAATTATGAGTTCCATTAGTAGCCAAGATGGCGGATGCGCAATAGACCGCTTGGAGACTTATTTACGAGATTAAAAGAGTTGTTTTGAGACAAATGACCACTTTATTTCCTCTTTACCGATTAATTAATGTAGGCATTAGCAATTATTCATAGGCTAAACTTTCATGAATTTTATCCGGCGGTTGAAGATTAGATCAAATATTCGAAGCAATTGACTGTTGAAAAATGAGTTATGTAACTAGTAGATGTGTTCCTGCACCCCGAATATTTTTATGAGATCTATAATTATATGGATCTAATAACTATTGACTCCATACCTAAATATTCTTGCAACCGGCCATAAGACCATCGATAGTGTGATAACATCGAGGACAAGCTATCGATGGGGAAATCATCTACCATCGGGCACCAATCATCGATATTTCTGTACGATCAACCATCAATGCTCATCCCTGCCGTCCAGTGGGAGGGGTAGTGGTAAGGTATGAGCAGGTGGCACGAGGGGCGGGCGCTGTGGCCGATGCGGTGGAAATAACGGGGACATATTATTTTACGAGAAGGGCGCATGCAAAGAGCACAGTGGAAACAAGGATAATGTGCGGGCGTGATCCACCTGGGCCCCAAGGATTCCGATAGTCTCCAAGGGGTTCCCAAAAACCCTCCCCATCCTCCCTCCCATTCCCTTTCCCTCGACCTTGCCGTTCCCTCGCAAACCGTGTCGGTGATCTCTAGGGCTCGTTCTCTCCTCGTCCCGTTTACCAGCTCCCCCCTCCGTCCGACAGTGTGCTTGCCACACCCTACTTCCGCTATCTCTTAAGCAGTCTTAACATTTTGACTCACTTGGAAAGAAGAGTGTCGGAGGTCGATCCATCTACATCACTTCGGGTAAATCCACAATACACTTAAGGTAGTCCGAGCGAAATATCATTTAACTTAGAAATCAATGAATTTGGTCTGATTTTAAATAAAAACATCTCACCCTTCTAATGACACAAAAAATTTAACCTCTCACCACATTACTATCGGATATATTTGTCAAAAAATTCCAGCCATTTACTTGGGAAATGGTACGTGTATGCACTCAAGAGTGATCATATATTAAAAATGAGGCATTCCCTACACTAAGATCTCTTAAAAAAATAAACAGTGCGTAGTTAGTGTGTTTTCTCAACTATTTTTGAAAATTAATCATATTGTCACCGCAGTAAATTCTTCGGAATCACATAAAAAGGTTTTTAAAACGTTTTGATGGAGTTTCAAACGTACCGCGTGAAAAAATGAGTCAAGTTGGAGACTTATTTAGGTATTTTGATTAAATCACTGATAATTTCTAGTTTATATGTCTATGTCTAGTTTGTTTGTTTTCTGAACTATATTTTGAAATAAATCATATTGTCACTGCAGTAGGTTCTTGGGTAACACAATAAACCTTCCGTTTTGAAGGAGTGTAAAACGCACCGCGCGAAAAATATGAGTCAAGTTATAGACTTATTTAGAGATTTTCATTTAATAAGTGACAATTTCTGTCATATAAAACTATGTTATTGCACCATTAATAATGCATTATTTAATTAATGTGTCCTAGAGCTGGTGAAAATAAAACGTATAATTAGAATATGGTCTTTCTAATGACTCGGACTGCCTTAAGGTTTCTCTCCGCGACTTAATGCTGCAATCTTTGGGATTCGTCACCAATTAGTTGCAGCATGAAGTAAATTCCCAGAGGAATTAGGACTTCCGTATCCGTCAAGATGTTTTTGAACGTCTGAGAATGTTTCGGTCGTTGACACTTGCATCTGCTTATCCGCATAAAATATTTACCCTTATCCTTTTTTATGAATCACTATTTCATCCAATTACTCAGCGTGAGAACCTTACAAGGGTTTATTGGACGGGTTTGGAGCATGTTATAACGGTAAAAAACCACTCTCACCCAGAATGTTATGCTTAAAATGGAAAATATTATTAACATTTGGTTGGTTATTTGAGGGAAGTGAACGAAAGCTTGGGTCTTTTACGCAATTTTTAGATAGATATATAAGCTGTAAGGGTAAGGGTCATCCCGTGAAAAGATACATCTTGAAGAGCGGACTGGCTCAGGCATCAGCGGATTCCATAATGAAATAATATACCGCGTAGCGTATTACTCGATGGAGGAGTTATCACAGTGGGAATACTCATCACAAGTTCTGCATCAATAGATCGGAGTTTCACCGAAAAATTTACCCACTGCCTGGATTTAAGCTTAGTCCTCATTTTGCTTAAAGAAAACTTTCGCATTTAGCGAATCTCACCAACTAGCAATAAAGGTCTGCAGCAGGGTGGACTTCACTGACGAAAAATCACTTGCTTGGACCTTGAATCGAATCTAGACCCCCTCGATTTTGCTTCGAGGGCTTAAATATCTTGATATATAACTGGTTATAGAACTTGGTGCGAAATCGGGCGTATGGATTTGAATCTTAGTCCTATGACTGTCACGAAATTTTGAAACTACTCCCTTAATGTTACTCGGGTGACTCCCTTAATGTTACTATGCGGCCATTCCACAATTCTTTGAGATTCTGAAGCCGGGGTTGATTACAGATAATTGAGGCATCTATCGAGCGGTGAATCTTTAGTTTCTACTGATGAGGCAACATCATTTTTTTAAACCCATATCCGTTAAAAAGCAATCACATTCAGCTAAATCCATGAGAAAAAATGCGAAGCAATGTTTATCTTGTGTAATAGAAAGTATTGAAGACTGCCACATCCAATGGACGGTTTCACTTATGAAACTTTTCCAATATGTCTGAGGGAATGTTAGTTTTCACAAAAAAAGGTTAACCCTCTTTCAAAAACTTGGACGAATTCGTTTACTGCTCCCTGATAGTCTAATATCCCGGCCCTATTCTCAAAGGAACACTTCCTACCTGGTTTTAGTATAATTAAAATGATGAAATGTTTGATTAGTATTCATTTAAAATTTGAGAATTTGACTCTAAAAAAGCAAGTAGCTGAAGCTTTAAACGCTCAAAAGATCTTGAGCAGCGTTTGCTAGCTAATTGTCTGGAAATCCATAGTTGGTAGTTTTGGGAGCGCTTTGGGTGTTGAAATAAATGAAGGTCATATCGATGAGTGCTAACGATTGAAGTCAAAAGTGAATGAGAAAACGGGTGGAATAAACGTGCGTTTTGTGCACCAGCACTTGAAGGACAACTTGTTGGCCAAGCGCAGGGTTAAAAGAAATTTCTCCCTGCGTCACTTGACTTTGGTCGGGTTACCACCATCTGATAATCCAGTGTATGTGAACGAAGCCCTTTGTCCCGCTAGACGCAAAGTCTTCAATGCGGCAAGGGATCTGAAGAAGGCAAAGAATTTCAAGTACCTGTGGCTGCGTGGCGGTAAAATCCTCCTGAGAAAATCGGTCAAAAAACCAGTTCATGTCTTGACTTGCGAAGATGACTTAAGTATATTCTAGTTTTTCTTTTGTTTTTTTTTCCTTATTATGTCTCTTAATGAATGTTTCGGTAAGATTTCTTCATTCACTACCACTGAAAAAGTGATAAAAGTCCATAAAAAAATACGTAGCATGAGAAGGAACTTTGACGCTTTTTTGATCAATCTTGATACTTTATCATTTATACCTACAATAATAGTCCTCAAAGAGATCTGGATAAAAGAATGTGAAATAAATCACTATAAAATAGCTGGTTATAAAACCTTTTCCAAATGCTGTGATGACAGTCGAGCCAAAGGTATTCTTGTTTATGTATTGGATTATATTTTTTGTCACTTAATTCCTCTCACACTATCTTCTGCTGATTGTGTGCTACTAACTTTGCAACTTGATTTGATTTCTTTCCATTTGCTAAGTGTTTATAGACATCAGAACCCTCAGCCTCTTCAGTACTTCAATGAAATAGAAAGTGTATTGCAAAACATTAATGGTAATCTGGGAGTTGTTGGTGATATTAACATAAACATTATAGATGACAATAATGTATCAAACTGTTATAATGATCTAATGAGCTCCTATGGTTTACTTTGCTCGCTCAAACTTCCAATAAGAGTAGTGAGTTCTTCGTCAACTTGTTTGGACCAGGTGTTTGCCAGAATTGTAAATATGTTCAAATTTAACTTACTTACTGATGTACTACGTTTGGACGTAAGTGATCACTCTATGACTGTGCTATATATTTCTGGTATTCATTGCCATGACCATATAAAAAGCGATAGTAGTAATAATCCTCCCAAGTTGGGAATAAACTTTAATAGTTTAAAAAAATTAGTAGCTGACGTTGATTGGTCCATGGTGATCAATGAAAACTATCCTTGCAAAGCCTTCGAATTGATCACTGAGGAACTGATCACTTGTTTAGAGCTTTCTAGAGTTCCTTATGCCACTAAAAGAAATCCGAAAAAGTTGAAACCATGTATGACTATGGCCCTTTGGATCTGGTTAACAGAAAAAAATATTTATTTAAAAAGAGTAAATGTCATCCCTGCAATCTTAATTTGAGAAATGAGTATATTAAAGTCAGAAATAATCTGCGAATTAATCTAATGCAAGCCTCAAATAATTACCACGTGAACAACTTCCAAGAGTGTAGAGATGATCCTATAGAACAATGGAGAGTAATTAAAGAGTTAACCGGTGAAGAGGAATTCCGGTGATAAGTTATTGTCTCTAAATGTAGATGGTAAATTATGTCTGAAGAATCAACACTAGCAAATGAATTCAATAATTATTTTATCAGCGTTTTTAACTCTGCCAAAACTAAGCACCAAGCTAGTAAAAGTAAAACATTGAAAAATCCATGCTCATATAAAAATAGTTGCGATTTTTTCTATCTTAATCCTATTGTCCCCGAGGAAGTAATTAAAGTGGTTAATTCTTCTCACTGTAGTTCATCTCAAGGTATAGATGGAATAAGTAGCAAAATATTAAAATTAATTATCAATAATATAGTTCCAGTAATTGCTCATGCTTGCAACCTAAGCTTCAACTCAGGCAAATTTCCAAGCATATTCAAAAATGCAGTAGTGATACCTGTTTTTAAGAAAGGTGATCGCACCTGTGTGCTAAATTATCGGCCTATTTCTCTGTTGCCAACCTTGTCAAACCTTTCAAACCTGTCAACCCTGGTGTTTGTCAAAGGTATTGGAAAAGCTTGTTAAGCATCAGTTAATCAGGTTCCTAAATGCAGATAATTTTTTTTAGCAATAATCAATATGGCTTTAGATGCCAACTGGGAACTGAGGATGCCTTGATTAATTTTATGACCAATATTTATAACAGTATAAATATAAATAGCCGTACTGGAGGATTTTTCATTGATATACAGAAGGCATTTGATACATTGAATCATAAAGTTCTTCTGAATAAGATGTAGAATGCTGGCATACGTGGTGTAGCCTTAAATTGGTTCAAATCTTATTTGTCTGAACGTTATCAGTGTGTCAGAGTGGGTTCGACTTATAGTGACTTTAAATCAGTGACTACTGGGGTGCCTCAGAGATCTGCACTTGGTCCAATATTATTCCTAATTTATATAAATGATTTATGTGACTGTAAATTAAATGGAAATCTAACAGCCTTTGCTGAAGGCATAGCTCTAAGTTACTCTGCTTATAATCTAAATTGTATTATAAATGATGCCCAAAATGACCTGTACTTATTACGAAAGTGGTTTAATTATAATACTTAAGAATTTAGTGAAAAAACGAAATTTATGTTTTTTGACCCCAGCCACTGCTATGCAATTAAATGTAAATTATTTTACCATGTTGCAGATCGCCGGAAAGTAAATTGTGACGGCCCAATAATAGAGCAAGTCCATTCCATAATATACTTGGGAGTAATAATTGATAAATTTCTGAAATGGAATGATCATATTCATGATTTACTTAAGGTCCTACGTTACTATGTATGTAAGCTGTATTTCATACGACATAAGTACCTCCTTTATTTTCAAAGAATTTTGTACAACGCGTTAGTGGGTGCTAAATTAAATTACGGTTTAATATATTGGGGTGGAGCCCACAAGACGGCATTGCACCCTGCAATTGTTCTCCAAAAACATATAGTGAGAATAATTACTAATAAAAAGCGCTTTGAGCATTCCTATCCCTTGTTTGTTAGCCTGAAGTTGTTGCAATTGAGATATATGTTTGTTTTTAAGGTCTTAAAGTTATTCTTTGTAAGAAGTGGTAATTTGCCAGAAAGGTCTTGTACAGTAAAATGTTATAACTTACGCAGAAGCATTGAATGTCATAATCCCAAGCCAAATCTCTCATTATTCAAAAGGTCGTTTTTTTTTCATTGGGCCAAAAACTTTTAATAATTTACCGAGTGACATTAGGGAAGTAAAGAGTAAATATATTTTTTGTAAAAAGGTCAGAGATTGGCTATTATCTCATAATGTTAAAAAAGTTTTATTATGATTTCATGGTTGTGTATTGTATAAAACAATTGTAATTTAATTTGTTTTACCAATGATAAATTGATAAAATTCTTAAAACATTCTAAGCAGGTAATTTTTATCCTTGTATGCTCTCGTTTTTTGGTTTATTCTTCATTTTTTGCTCATGTCTTGTCAAACAAGCTATTGCTATATTTTTCAATGATATTTTTGAACGCATAAATAAGTGCTGGTAGGTTCTACACTGATGTAAACCATTGAATCTACCTAAAGCCCCAAAGTTGTATTACTAAACTTTTTTCTGTAATGTTTTTTAAGTGTAGCAATAAATTTCTATCTATCTATTTAGGCCAAAATTACAAAAGCAAATCTAATGCAAAAATATTAGCGTACTTATTAGAAAGGTTTTGATGGCAGAGGCAGAGAAAGATATCTCTAAGCCAAGAGATCTCTAAACCATGGCCTCGAGAAAGAGTATTGAGCTCTTGAGGCCGCCTACAATGGTGACCTCTGAATCGAGGGCTCGGTCGCTCGTGAGAGACACAAGCAAAGGGCCATTTCTGGGATGGGCTGTTAAGGGACCGCCGTCGAAGGCCCAACGCTACTTGTGTCCACTACTTCACCAGCGGCTAACGTGACCAGCCAACTCCCAATACGGTCTTCCCCGGTCGCCGCAGTTGCTCCCTGAAGTGTTCCGCATTTCAACGTACACCATCCCACTAAATTGAAATTCCTTTCCCTCCTTCCGTTCACGACCGAAGCGACTCTCCTCGACTCCAAGACAAATAATACGCCTCTAGCTCTTTGGGTGCCTATTTGTGCATGCGGCTGAAAGCCAAAAAGCATTCTAGCGGAGTGGACAGCGAAATTCTTAGGCCCTCCGCCATATTATGCATGAATAAGTGGGGATGTGAAATACAGTGACGGCTAGCGAAAATACCATGGAAGAGAGAGTAAACATCCATTTATGAGACCTTTTTGGAATGGCTGTGCTTTAAATATTAGTACAACTTTAGCGCTGTATCAATTGAAAGCGATGTTGATTCGATAGCTTCATTCCAATATACTATGAGAAATGCGTTATGCAAGACAGATGAAGTGGAATTCTCGACGCTCATATAGAAGTAGCCGGCTCTCACTTCCATTCCGTGGAATCGATTCAAATTACAATTATTTCAAACCATGTCGCCTTTGTTTAACCTATGTTTATTATTTAATCGTTGTTATAATTTCTTCCTGAGAGTACAGAGGGTCTGTCGTCTCGTCGATAAGATAAGGAAAACACTCCAGAGCATAACATACTTGCCTCTTTACGGAGAATACCGAAGGTATGAGTGAAATTAACAATTTTAAAAACTTGAGCGTCATATATTTCGTAAAAGCCAACAGCCTTCCTAAAATCACATTTATAAACCACACGCTCTCCATCTCAAGCCATTTAAGCAGGCAATTATCATTTCACAGTTACGTTCGAATACATGAATATTTCTACATTTCCTCGCGGGATGAGCCCGTATTAAAGCACACATTTTTATGAATTTAACATGCAATTCATTTATAAAGCTGGCCACCTTCGCAATTCGTTAAAAATGCTAAGGCGACTGCACTGCTGACCGTGCTCTTCCCGTTTTCTTTAATAGCCTTTTAATACACGGCACATTTTTCTCCAAGAGCATTCACGTCGCTCGTAACCAAGACTAACCCATTACTACTCATTACCCCTTGCGCATGAATTCTACATTAAGTCGCCAGAACCCAGTCCTCTCCGGCGGGATTTCCACCAGCACCGTCCTTCTTTTTTCTGCGTCAACACGCCTGCACCGAAAACGTAAAAAGAGTAAATAATACAGCTGCTATTTTTTTAAACCAGGCTACACTCTATCTAGTAAATGGCGACTTATATTCTCTCTCTGTTTTTTATCCCTAAGAGGAAGAGTGCGGAATAAAATGAAGCGTGAGCAAGGACACGAAGTGTTGTCCTCATTAATTTTTTTATAATTTTCAAGGAAGAACCTCCGCTGTTATGCGAAAAAATAATGCGGGACAACACGGGAGTCGTCCTGGCAGTTTGTCGCCCGGGCTAATGTCCTCGCGAGCCCTATGTTGGATGTGTTTGTCCGTGCTGGCGGATTTGCATGGCTTGTATACGCCGGGTGGAGTTGGCGTCGCCCTTCTCTAAGCATCAATCGTCGCCCTTGTCCCCCTGTGGGGGGGGGGGCGGGAAACGGGTGGTGGGCGTGAAGGGGAAGAAGCAGGGACTCCGTAGTTACGCGCACTACAGGACTCCCTAGTGGCTCCAGCCCCTCAAAAAGGTGGAGATTAGGCTAATTTTTGCCCGTCGGTGGTGGAGGCGCTGGTGCGGACACGACGAAAGCGGGTGCGAATTACAAGCGGAGGGGAGGGAGGAGTGAAGTTAGGGGTGGAATGGGGAGTGAATGGGGGAGGGAAGAGGTCATTAGCAGACACCCCCTCCGCCGCGAAAACACTCCTCCCAAACCCAAATTTATGACTCCCACCCCTTTCCATTCCCGTCAAAACTCATGTGTGTTTCAAGTTGAGTGTGTGATACAAGGGGAAGGAGCAGCGAACTGATTCATTAGCCGAGCGTATTCCATACTTCCGAAGCGCGCAACATATGTAAAATTGATGCCCAGAGCTACGACGTAAATTATTTAGGCAGGAATGAGTTCGTAGAACGCCTCATTTATCACTGTGCTGCAAATATTCATTTACTTGAAGTGCTGAGAATTTTTTGAGAGAGTGAGCTGCTAACTGATACATTAGTCATTAGTTTCTCATTCGACTCCAACACGTGACAGATTTATTATTGATGGCATGTCAGCTAAACACGTAGCGATTGCGTAGCAATGTAGAAATGAATGAAAACGTTATACTTCCCTGTTATTAGTCTCTGTAAATCATGTAAATACTGGTTTGAATTCAGAGAAATCACGTAAGGGGTGGTTTCAACGCTCACTTTTTGAACTTTATACGTATAACAGAATCATAATTCTGTCCTACTGGCCAGAAAACTTGAGACTAGAGGGCATGCATTGGATGTGATATAAATAGTTGTGAAAAAATTATAGGATATAATAATCAAATCAGAAAGAAAGAGTTTGAATATGAGATTTTTAATCCCTTTTTCAAGGTGTATCAGCACTTAATACATTTTATATATTGGTAAAAGTAAGTGCTGTTTGACATTTTTCATACTTAAATTCGGTCACATATTGTCCGAAAAACGAGGGACTAGAACTACATATCTCTTATACGTCCACTTCAAACTAGATAGAACTATAAACAATTAGATTCACTTCTGAAATGGATTTGTTCTCGAGGCCTCTAGAACATGTCCTCGGATTGTAGTGGAATTTGTCGCAGTCCTCTAGTTCCGGCAGAGTTCCATGTGCACATCTTAATTGTTCTATAAAAAATATACCCAGCATAGTTGACCCCTATGTCCTATACTTTTTGTACCCGAAAATTTATTGGTGCTATTGGCTTGCTTGAGTTCTATGAACTTAATGGTGAACAGTTAAACGAATACTAATTGAAAGTAGAGAGGCAACCACGGACAAAGACAACTTAAAAAGCAAAAAGAGTAAAGAATTTTTTAACTGAGATCAAATCCTTGAAGTGTTTGACGAACTCAAACAAGCCAATGGCGTCAATAGATTTTCTGGTACAAAAAGTATTGGACAGGGGTCAACTATGCTGGAAATATTTTTTATAGAACAATTAAGACGTGTGCATTATTATCAGCAGCAGCAATAGTCAGTCATAGGAATGATTCCTTGCTCTCCATCCAATTCCTCCAAGCTGAAAATGAGGAAGTCAGACAAAGTACTAAGCAAAAAGAATAATGATGACTAAACGTTACAGTACACTTGAGAAGACGTCATGCCCTGCGGCTAATATGAAAACCTTTGTCTTTATGACGAGTTGCAGAGCAAGAACTAAGATATTAGTGATCGAATCAATGTAATCGCTAGTAATTTGGAATGCGAGAGGAAATGATTCTCAGGGGAAAAAGAAAGAAGGAAAGTTATACCACGAAAGAACATACGCTGGGAAAATAAACACCAATGGAAAAATCACCATGTACTATTACTGACCTTGAAATAAGGAGAAAATTTAACCATGCTCACAAATAATCAACTACATGTTTCCTCTATCGTGATAATCAACTAAATAAAAATGGGTCAAATGTATGTAAAGAAACTAGATGACACTTTGACCCGAGAAAGCAAACCCTATATATTATACGAAAATTTACCCACCTCTCATGGCTACTTCCCGTATTTTGGTCAAAGATGCCATCAACAAAACAATGGTAATTATTACTACTATACTTGTTTAATCATTTGGCTGACGAGTTCGTGCGTGTGATAGAGACATTTACACGTTAAATGGCTAGTACCGACAGGTTAACAAGACTTCTGCAATTCCGATGACTTAATGCTCGATGAGAAAGATGGCAGAGAAAAGTGATTAAAGATAAAACGTATCTAAAATTTGAACTTAAAACGCTTCTGGTGCACTGTACTTCAGAAGTCGCCTCTCTACTGATTAAAATATCGTTATAAGACATTTAAAACGATGTTTATCGCAATGTGTTCCTCGTCCATCTGTCATAATTTGGTGTAAAGTAGATAGTTATGGCGTAGAAATCTTGAAAAACATTGAAATCGATTTTAACGATGCACTGATACGTTTCATCTCCAATGTCACCTATAATTCACTAGCTTTTGGTAAAAGAGAATTCATTCACAAAAAACATAGTTTCAAAGCTGCATGCAACAAAGGATTCACACTCTCAGATACTCAAGGCAGAAATTCGAAAATTGAACCACAGTAATTTGGGGAAATTCGGGAAGCAGTAATCTCTAGTGTATGTTCAGCATAAATTGCTAAAAATTACATTATACATTTCGGAATATATAAACAAACAGTATAGCTCAAAATGTGAAGCAAAGAAATTGCTTGTAAATAATATACAATAAAAAAGGTATGAAAAGCAACGGAACGTTTTCGCTTGCAAGCATATTCATTGCTGTGTTCTGAAATGTTGAGTTAAAATCCATATTAAAAGACTACCTGGATTAGATTACACGACTTCGGTCTAAATTGGGCATAGAATTGAAATTTTTGTAGTATTTTTTTAATTATATAAAAAATAATAGAGCAAATATAAGCAAATTAGTGTCTTATTCATTGGATATAATTTGTCAGGAAAATATATGGTTTATGCAGTGCAATTATGGAGTTAGCTATTGTCAGTCAAATTGGCGAGCCCAAATTAGACAGGATTCCCGTTTCTGATGATGAGGAAAAAAATTGCGCATCTAATCGATATGGCAATAATTTACCACGCACCCTTTAGGCGCATGAAACATTTTTTTTGATAATTCCATTACATTGATTTTTTCGTGCCGCTAAATGATAAATTTTTATAACTATTCTTGCTGCTAATTAATATCAAAGAATTACGTCGAGTCCAATTTTCGAAAAAAGAACAATGAAAGCCATATCAAGTTAAATGTTTAATTCTACGTTCATTTTGTCAAAAATTGGAATGTCGCGCTAAAAACTATATTCATTTCGTGCTTTAATTATGGAAAATTTTAAATATAATTCATTTAAATTCTTGCCTTCTGTTGGACAAACAAACAGAAATGAACTTAGGCCCAAGAAATGTTTCCAGCTTACATAAAGGCTATCGAAATTCGCCTTCAAAGACCGAGATTACTGCACCAGTTAGATGTAGAATTAATTCACCGACGGAAAAATTCCGCAAACGGCAAAACAATGAAAGAACTAAATTTTGCATGACAGCAGGGGTTCAAATAATAAAACGGGAAATCTAATACAAGGCGCAATTAGGGTAGTCATAGTTCCATAGTCATAATAGAGATCATATTCGAATTATACGTTTTAATTTCACCAGCTGTAGGACACATGAATTAAATCTTGCTTTATTAATGGTGCAATAATCTATCTTGATATGACAGAAATGGGAAGTAATTAAATGAAAATATCTAAATAAGTCTTTAACTTGGATCATTTTTTAGCGCGGTGCGTTTGAAACGCCTTCAAAATGGAAGGTTTTTTGTTCTACCGAAGAAACTATTGCGGAGAAAATATGATTAATTTTCAATAATAGTTGATAAAACACATAAGCTACACACTTTTGATTTTTTGACGAGATCTAAGTGTAGGAAACGTCTCATTTTGCAAATTATGTCTCTCTGGAGAGCATGCACGTTCAATTTCCCATGAAAAAGGGCTGAAATATTTTGGCAAATATCTCCGAAAGTAATGTGGTAAGGAGTTAAATTTTTGGTGTTATTTGAAAGGTGAGATATTTTTGTTCAATGTGAGACCAAATTCATTGATTTATAAGTAAATTGATAATTCGCTCAAACTACCTTAAATTCATTACGACCGCTTCTTCCACGTTATTTTTAAAAAGGATGAGGTAACGTGTGTCCCATGAGGAGCACCTTAAGAAATAGAGAGAGAGAGAAGATCGAAGACAGCGGGATAGATATGGGATGAGGGTGGTACGACACAGAGCGCGTGAGAATGTTGCGGGGGAAAATAGCGGCCGAGTTCCCGATAGCGATGAAGCAGCGGGAAGACGCAGGGAATGCCGGGAAGAGTGAAGGATGGAGTGTTTGGGGGAAAGACAAGAACAAGCTGCGGGACTAGGTTGGAGTGGGGTCGGGGTGAGAGAGAGAAAGGACAGGACAAGAGTTGACTGGGAGATAAGAATGTGACAGTAATAGATAGTGAGCGATGAAGTTTGCGGCGCAGACGCGGCCAGACGTTTGCGGCGGGAAAAGAAGGGAACAGAGAATAAAGGAAGAGTGCAAGGAGGGAAGGAAAACGAAAGCCCGGCAAGGATTAATTGGATTAGTCGAAGGAAGCGGGCGGAAGGGAATGATGAAGGAAATAAGAGAAGGGAAGAGGAGAGAAGAGAAGAGATAATCGAGGTCTCGCAGACATACAGACGGAGACATACACACGGGGAAGGATGATGGAAATCCTTTAGGAGGAGTCCAAAATAATTTTATGTCATTTGGTGCGACACCTCTTACTTAGCAAAGTAACTATTTCCGGGATGCCTTTGAAATCTCAGAGAAAACCCACCAACAGTGATATAAGCGAATAAGATCACAATAAAAGATATAAGCGAATGGAGTTTATGATCCCCACTCCTCAAGATGAGCAAAAGATGCATCGTGTTTCCATATCCTCAGTGCACATCAGCATTCACGCTGGCATGCAATAGAATTCTATATTTTCCCTTTTCTCTTTTCATATCGTTCCGCAAACAATTGCCTCCTTTTACGGGGCAGTTTATATATCTTTCCGTATATTTAGGGCTTTTTCTGGAAAGAGAATTTTTCGCATTTTAATACCTATAAAATTTTTATGTCACTGTAAACCTAAGCTCGGTGAAAATTGTATACTTGAAACTACATTTCCTTTATAAATAAAATATCACAATTCTTACTTGAATATTTAAAAAACAAAATGAATAAAAATGAGCGTCCTGCTAGCCGAAATATTGTAATAATTTTTAATCCGAAAAGTCTCAGTAAAATTGATTACATTTTATTCGGCCATAGATAATAATTGTACCTCTATTACTCAAATACCTTCCTAATTCCTGGGCCACCTGGGGCTTCAGAGTCATCACTAGGGAATGCAAATGAGGCCGCGAAACTGAGGTAAACATTTAATAAGACTTCTACATCTACCTCTACATACTACCTTGCGAGCCGCCGCTTGGGTGTGTGGCAGGGGGTAGCAAGTAACCAGCCGTGTAAATGTGCAAGTTTTTTGGAGGTGAAATGGAGGCATGAATTATAGGAGTGTACTTTGTGAGCTTAATTTTTATTGTGGTCGCTTATTGTTCGCGGAAAGAACTAGTTTTTGTACCTATCTGTTTGGCAGTGTATCTTTATTATTTTATCACGTCTGTTAGACCTAGAGACGTAGTGAGGAGTCATGATAATATTCTTTATGTCGCTCTGAAAAATATCAGTTCCGAATTTATCAAGCAATCGAAGCCTAGCGTGTGCCTCCGAGTCTCTAGGGGCTCCCACCTTAATCCCTATAGAAGTTGTGAGACACTATATGCATGTTCGTAGCAGTTTTTTACGAAGCGCGCTGCTTTCCTTTGTATTTAATTATACTTTTTGGTTAAATATATTTGACCATGGTCCCAAATGCTCGCGGCGTATTCGAGGTGTGGCCTAACCAGAGCAAAGTAGCATCTATCTTTGGCTTTTTCATCCGAGGGTCTTCCTATTATACGTTTAACTAAACCTAGTTTTTTTTAAATACTGCTCCACATTAGTTCTGTATGTGAAAACACCACAATATATCAGAAGTTAAGGTAGACTTTGAGTAGTATAAATAATATACTCCACTGTGAGTTCTAAACGTAAACGGCACCCATACAAGGTGCATGCCGCGAGGATTTACTTTCGTAATTATCAGCGTGCGAGTCGATTAATGTCGTTTGCTGAGGAGTAAATTCAGAGTGGGTGGGTAGGTACATTGGAAGGGTAATGGGTAAAATGGGGATTGGGTGAATGGGCGGGGAGGGAAGGAGAGCGAGAGGGAGTAGTAAGTGATCCGAAGATGGATTGCATCATAGGGTTTGGAGTCAGGTGGGAAGGTAGGCGGGGAGGGGAGGAGGGATAGGGATCCGTATTTATAGGCTCCGCGTTGGGGAATGAGGCTGGGTTTTTCGGGTCTGAGGGAATTAGAGTGTAGTTTAAATGGTAGGTGGCAAAGGGAGGGGTGGAAGTTGGGGGTGGAGGAGGGTTACGTGCCTCGGGGGGCGGGGGTGGTGGGAGAGCCAAGTGGGAGGGTGGAGTCGAGGCGAAGGTTTATGGGAAGGGAAAATATTGGAGGAGAATAAATTGTGGAGGAAATGGGAAGATGGCCGCCGGGGTTGAGATGGGTGCTGCCCACTCACATTTGTTATCGCCATCCTCGGCGAAATGAGTCTCCGAACTTATAAGTAGTGTAATCTGCGCCGTTCCTATTCCTCCAGTATAATGTAATGCATCCAGCTCTCCCTATCCTTTTCGACGTGAAATATACTTTTAAAAGGACTTTCCTGATGGAAAATTGAGTGAATTTTTATTCATTTTTTCCCTCTTTATTACCGAATTATTTCCCCGCGAGTGGATGCAAAATTTGGTATTTTTTTGAAATTTACGTCATTAATAAAACGTCTATAGATTCTGTACCTCATCCTGAAGTTTTCCCTTGTCAAGAAAACTACGATTTGTATTCACCTGCAGCATTGAGATTTTGCGGATAGAAAACTATTGTTTGATGGAGCTAAGATCCTTGACTGTAATATGTATATGCAGTTTTTTTACGAGTATTTAAAATAAGGTTAAGATTTAATAACACAAGATTTAAAAATTTTAACAGTATTCCATGTAGAAGGAATATTTGTTCGTCTATTAGTTCACAATAAACCTCAGAAATAGTTGCAGAACTTGAGACCCAAGGTCACCACTGGCAGCTGTTATATTCCAAATTTAACGAGCTTTATACGGTCATCCAGAAGAAAGATTTGGCATAAGTTTTGAAAGTCACTCACAAGGTTTTGGGACAGCGTAATAAAATACTATGGGAATTCAGACCCTGCTGAATCTTTCAATAAACAAAATCTACTTATTGGAGAAGCTGCTCTTTTGAGGATTAAACAAAATATTTTTCTAATAATTAGAGTTATTGCGAACATGTGAATTACATCTTATTGCTTCATCTGTAAACTCAAAAATCATTAACTCCGTGCATAGCGTACTTATTTTTGGCATTTCGTTCAAAAGACATTATTGAGGAAAAAAGTTTTGGAAAAAAATTAAGAAGCATTCCATGACAAAATCTACTTCTCAATGTTTTATAGCAATTTAATCTACTGCCGAGAAACCCCTTACTTACTTCAAAGTAAGGGGATTGATTTTTGGGACCGAATGGAAAATATTATGGTTGAAATAATCGCATTTGCTACTGCGTGAAAACGGAGATGATTTTACGGTATCTTACTTTGATAGCAAAGAATAGATAATTGGAGAAATTCCAGTTTATCCAAAGTTTCTCTCTCATTGGTATTGAGTTAGATGCAAAAGTTCATAGTTAATTCCTGAAACCTTTGCGTAGGAAATAAATGAGACATAGCGGGGCAGTTCACATATTTATTAAATACTTACTTATTGTAAGAATGCACTCTACTGCGCAGACACCTGGAAAAACGTTTAAAGTGACTGTGGGACGTGGGAATTACCAAGTTTTCTTGATGACACGCACAAACTTCGAATGATATCATTGAGAAAATTATTTTTGATAAAACTTTCAATATCTCAATCCGCAAAGAATAATTTAAAAATCACATATTTTTCGATACTTGAAGCAAACTTCTCCACCTCTCTAAGTTTTGGGAACCATTATTCATTCTCATGGAAGAGGATGTTGGCTATTACTGCTTGTGTGCCATAAAACCAACAAAAACAGGTCTGAACACCCTGCTTCCTTCAGAAACACCCGCAGTCATGGGGAGAACGATATCAACGTCGTTACAGTTCAATACGCCTTACCTCCTGGAAAGAAATTTGCGCCCTAAAAAAAACACCTGGCAGCAACCAGTGGAGCGCGCAGGGGAGCGATTACGGTGACACGACGCGGTGAAACCAGGAGGCTAGACTGATCTACAAGATGGAGTCGGAATCGAAGTTACGAGGGCAAAGTGAGAGGGTTGGGAAAGAGGGAAGGAAATCAAATCCAATTGAGGTCTTTGGGAGAAAGGTTTGCATCTTTTCGGGAACGCGATCGCATTCCTAAAATGGGGAGAACCTCGGTGGCCCCGGGAATTCGGAGATGGAGAGGATTAAAAGAAAGTTACTCCCTCGAGGGTTCCACCCACCCTGTCATAAAGTGGAACTCACTCTCTTTCCACGTTTGCCTCTCTCCATCTCTCTCTCTCTCTCTCGCTCTACCTCTCAGATTGCCTATTTTTAGCTCCACTCTCTTTCAATACATTCATTCCAAAACCCTTACAAAATGTACATATATCGCTGAATTTCGGAATGTGTGGAGGTGTGCAACAAACTATTATAAATCTCTCAAATATGTGATAAATTTTTAATGGAAATCAACGTACGATTTACTCATCTCCAATTGAAAACACTGATCTCATAAAAAACATAAAGTAACCCGATGAATAAAACCAATGATTGGGAATTGCAATTTTGAAAGCACAAAATTGCTCATTGCTACTGAATACATATTAAAAGGTCGGCCATGACCACTCAGTTGGTGAATAGCTCACCTTGAAACTAAAAATTGCAGAGCGTACACACTTAATTTGTTCATTAACATATGCGTACAAATGCACAACATTTCTTTAGTACTCGTATACTCTGCCACCTTTCCGTATAGCTCATCCTGACGAAAAAGACATTTCGTTGTTGGAATATCCTGATGGAATTCAGCGCAAACTAAGATGATAGTAAAGTGATCCATCGGTTAGCTCGAAACATCATAACGCAGAAAAATGCCAGTCCGGGAGTCGGCGTATTTCTGTGTCAATTTCCTATTTCCTGCATGGCATTCATGCCTGCAGGTGTTGACGTCAGATTGAGAACATATTTTTGTCCCTTTTCTATTTCACTGAAACAAAACAAAGACTTATTGATATTTGGTGACTTATATACCCACCTCTTGAGTCCTAAAGATGAACAATTTTTACACCATTGAATCGGTCACATTCCCAGTGATTAACCCACGCAAAGGTTTTTTACACCAAACCTTACTGTATGAACGATCCAACCACGGGGTAATAGAATGGAATATAGGACTGACATGATGTAATATAATGCCAGAAATTAATGAGGTGGACGAAAATAATGCCGGGTCAGTTTATGGAAAGAAATGGGATAAAAAAAGCAGACGCAGGAAGAGGGAAAGGCAGGGGAGGAAAATGAGCATCAGTTCACTTTCCGTCACATCCTATAAGAGTCATACACACGATAGTTTGATTAACTCTAATGCCCTGTCACTT
Organism: Ceriagrion tenellum; assembly: GCA_963169105.1. NCBI lineage: Eukaryota > Metazoa > Arthropoda > Insecta > Odonata > Coenagrionidae > Ceriagrion > Ceriagrion tenellum. The sequence goes on along the minus strand of OY720633.1, from coordinate 16,853,630 downwards.
TTCACCAAATAGGGAAATATAAAGCAGCCTGGATTAAATTCCTGGTAATGAAAAAGAAATGGAAGATTAGGCAATGGACATCGAACGAAAGAGTTTTATTTCGATGAATTTTAGATTGAGTAAGAAGCGGGTAGAAACTGCACTATAGGGTGGGAAGTACTCCCAAATTGTAGGAAGAAGGGGGATTTAAAATAATGTAAGGAGGAAGTTAGGGTATTTGCATTGTTTAGTTACAAGTTCAGTTTAGATATATATAGTTGGATCTGGTGCATTCCCGGTGTATGTGACAGTCGAAGTTCTGTCTTCTTTCCCTCCGGAAACTTCAAAATGGCCATGGAGATGGAAACATTTTGAATTCGTGTACAATAATAGATATTCATAAAAATTTAGAGTTAATTTATTTTTATTTCGAAATTTGAAGTTATGAATACTAAGGGTCGACGTTAAAATGGCTGGCGGTATAGATTTTCTTTTCCTTCGCAAGCCGTGGCCACACGCACATACGCACATGATTAATGCCGCGCTTCATAGGTGGATACCGCACTACATATTTTATCGTTTGGTGGTAGAAACAAGGCATTGAGAAAGGGTCAAGGCCTTCTTGGAGCCTACGGTGGAAAATCCGACATGTTTTAGAAAATAAGTCATGTAAATACAAACTTGTACATTCGTTCTGAGTGGCATTATTTGCTCCAACAGACATATTTTCAACGAGCCCGAAAATTGTAACGTCGTGCGTCCTACTTCTGCCCTGAGTGATAGGTTTGGTCTTGTTTAATGTTTGAGTTGTTTTATTTTTTGTTATTATTACTTTTACCGTGAGTTGTTTAGCTTAAACCGTTTGAGTGGTTTCAATTATAATTTTGACATTTTTTTAATGGACTGTTTTCTTAATTGTTGGTTTTGTTTTGGAGTTATTGTTTAGGAGTTATTAATAAAGAGAAGGGGAGATTGTTGAGTGGAAAGATAAGAGAAGATGTATGATAGTTTGAGTGAGAAATAAAAAAGAGTATCTGCGTCACAAAATATAAGGTTCAATGGTTCCAACCGTGGGTTGTGAAAATGAACGCAAATATTTTGAAAAAGACACAAGCTGATCACTGATAGATATTTTTTCGTCTAAGAAATGAGAGACTGGTGGAGAGGAAGCAAAGGGAAATGCCATTGGTGGTGGGTAAGGAAGGAGCGAGGTAGGGCCGAGAGAGGAAGAAATGGGCAGCGAATGGCAGGAAGGACGTGAAGAGAGAGATGGAGAGAGAGGGCGGGAATGGTTAATAAAAGGAGAGGGAGCAAGTCGCGTGCTATGAGCGGTTCGTGCCTTTCTTGCTCGAAAGGGGTGAGTCAGGGGAGAGAATGGAGAGAGGAAGAGTTGGCTCTGACCTCGGAAAGGGGAGGGAGGAGGGAAGATGGGGGTAAGGGGGGATGAAGTGAAGTGAAAGGTTGTTCTGAGGGAGGAAGGGACACAAAGGTGTAGAGAGAAAGAGGGGAAGGGAAAGAGGAGTGACACGGAGATTGGGGAGATAATCCACTTTACCTTCCAGAAGTAATCAGGTAAGGGAAGGATTAAGGATGTGGGAGGAGAGAGAGAAAGGGTGGTGGGGAAAGGAATCTAGGTTGCCAGGGGGGAGTGGAGACCAATGCTAGCAGGGGTGTAAGGGGGGAGTGATGAGGATTTTTAGGGAGGGATTTGACATGAGAGAGGGGGGAATGTTGGGAGAGGGGCTAAGGGGAATGAATGGAGGGGGTGGAAGAGACGGAACCATGCCGGAGAGTCCCATTGCTCGGGTGGAGAGGGGTGTTCGCGATCGCACCGGTGTGAGGTAGAGAATAGTAGGGCGTGGGAGGAACAACGGCGGTGCGGGGTGACCGAGCCGAGCCGAGGGTGGGATGGAGCCCGACGCCTTCATATCCTCCCCCCTTCGATCCTCACCCCCCTTCCATCCGAACGCAGAAAAAGTTCTTTCACGCGAGAGCATTGCGAGGCAGTGGAGAAACGAGAGAGGCCTACAGTTCGACATCCTCTCTCTAGATGACACTACCGGAGCCAGTAATGATTCCTTCAGGAGTTCAGGCAGACGATTGACGGTAAAAATCAGTCATTTCTTTCTCAATCTTAAGTGAAGTACGTTTTAAACTTAGTAATGTACCATCAGAGGATTTGTCAATGGGAGAATGCTCTGTACTCTTCGAAAATAATTTTGAAAATATAAGCGTCTGTACATCGAATATCTTTGCCTAAACTAAAAAAATACAAAGAAACCATTCTTAACTGTAGAACAGCTTCCACTGTTCCCTCCAATCAGAATGCAATGAAAAATGAATTTAGGGCCAATGGTGAGGCAGTTAATGCATACAGGAAAAGCATAATTAATATCAGATAAAAAATACCCTATTATTGAAGGTTCATTAGAGAAACATGAAAGAAATGTGAATACTTCGTTTCTGAGAGCAGGTGAACTGTTTCATGGTTATAGGTAGGTACAAATAAAGATAGTAACATAGCGATACTGAACCTATGCGATTTACAACTTCTACTCAATTGGAATCAAAGCCGTTTACACGGCCGGATTGATGTAAGCAACAGGAAAATCAGATAAGCAAATGTATCACACTGGGTTTTCCATTTATTATATTAAAACTCTAAACTTCACGCGATGGTAGTGACCAAAAAAGTCTTAACTTTGAACTAACTAAAAAAATTTTAACTGAGATCCTATTAAATAAATAAGATGAATATGTATTTCGTAAAATCATCAGATGGTTTTAATATCATTTCATCACACATTCATAGCTAACATTCGCAGCTACATTCTTTTATCTTTTTTATACTGTAACCACAACAATGGTGCCACGCATAATTCTCTCATTACTGAACAACAAATTATTTTTATATTGGTGGTCTTATTGACTCATAAATCTACAGAAACCTCTACTGCGAGCTAGATTACATTTTTTCAAGGTACTATAATCACCATATTCTATTGGTTAACTATTATTCCTGGTGTGAACAAAGGCTTAATGAACGGTATCCGCGCTTGTGTCACTCCATAAAAACATCGATTGTCTAAATTTTTCATCAAACCATCCCTTTCTCAAAAGGAAATTACGACGGAGTGAATATAGGGAAAAAAATCACACGGAAAAATTTTCAACAAGAAGAGGCGTGAAAGTCCAGGAGAAGATCTCAAAAACAAATAGCAGAACAAAGGTTTGAAGGCAGAGGAACTACTGCTGTGTATAACACATAAAAACGGAAGCTGGAGGTCCATAATCTAAATTAATGTCCATCGCTGAGCATGATCTTTAGCCCTGACCTGACGGAAGACTTTACTGTGTGCTTTGTCAAGCGGAAGCATGCATTGCATAATGACCGATATTTGCCTATTTCTCACTGTTGTGGGGAGGAAGTGTATTAGAGATGCAAGCACGATCGAAAGAAGAACGATTTTCATTGCAAAGGAAAATAATCGGGCACCAAATGGTGAAACGAACTTGAGTTAACAGTAAATAAACATTTATCTAAGAATGAATAGATTCCAGGTATGGTAAAATATATGACAAACTAATCACATAGGATTAAAGATTAACAGCATTATGCATAGTGTGAGGAAAAACCTTGATCTTCTTCAAAGCAGTACTGCTTTGAGTGGGAGATTTAAAAACTTCAAGGGGAAAGAGTTTAATGCTATAACTTCAAATAAAACAAGCCGAGTGCTCTAGTTTGCATTTACCCTCTTATCAGCAAGAGATTCACGGAATATTTCCATAAATCCCATAAATCCCGGCAGTTATCTGTACATGACACGATACTCGGACTCAGTGGCTTTCAATGCTCGCCGATGCTCTGTATTTATTGACAGGTATTCCACATTTTGCAAGCCACTATAAAGTTGGCAACCCCCATAACTCCCATGAATAAATTTCTACATAGTAACCCAGCAATAAACAATAAGTTTTAACTTGTATTTACGTCAATCACAGTCCTTCATTGGTGAATAACCAACTTTCATCATCCTTAAACGATAAGGAAACTTATAGCGCTCATTCCAGTTTTCTGCCTGTGTTTTTTAAAAGTCTGTTGTAATTCGTTTTTTTACTATACAATAAAGCCAAATGGTTCAATTATAATATGACATTTTGCCAAATGTAAGATTTCTTCCATTCGAGTGGCGAGTGGCGAGTGGAATGATTCTGGTTTTCTTTTACGCTGAATAAGATCCTGAAGTTTTATATTTGTCCTATATTACTTCCCAATTACCCATTACATATTCTTGCAATGTGGCGTTCTTGCTATCGAAAGTCCCTAAGAACTCTAAAAAAATGGATCAAAAGTCAATAGTGGGCACTGAAATTCTTAAATTAACTCCTAAATACATGGGAGTGATCAAACAATCGGCATTATGAAAAATACCACGACAAATCATAAACACAATCGTTCACTATTAATGCGAAAAACATACGCCACCTATAGGTGCTATAAGTGCTCGCCGGATTCCCATAATAACGGGTAAATAAGGGAACAGCGGTCGTTTTAGGAGGAAGGAAAGAAGAAGGAAAATAGAGAAGCATAATAAAAAGAAGCGATGGAGCCATCGAGAAAAATTCAGAGCACTCGTCGTGCCACAAACTCAGACCTTATGCTGACCTACGGTCCGGTTACGGACTAATAAGTAAAACATTCTTTTGCCGCAACAATCATTCATTTACTCTGTCAATAAAATAAGTCGTTGAATGTCCTCAACCGTGCGAACTTTGGGCATGGAGTCATTATGATAAGAATACCTATTTCCTGCATTTCAGGACATGGTAATACTTCACTCGCCTAATTTAATAGTAATGCACATATTTTTACTTGACATTTGAACAGCTAAGACCAATCGTTCCCGAATATTCATCACCAAAAAGAGTGCTCTTGAGTTTTCTGCTGTCTTACCATCGGAATGCCAAGATGAGTGCCGAGTTGTATATTCAATAAATAGGTTGTACTCTGACCGTCCCTTTAAACGGCTCTGGCGTATAGTGAATGAATAGAGAAATGGTGGAAATTTTATCACATAAATCTATCATCATAGTCCTTTAACATCACTACATCAGAGCTATCAAAAGTTTAGGTGTCCAACTCAATATACATATGTAAAATAGAACGAATCGTTTCCTTAAAATCGATTTATCTTTGCATTTATAATGATTTTTAAAAATGTGTACCTATATCAGTTCTTGCTGTAATCGGGTTGCTTACTGCAAATTAATGCGTACGGTATAATATTTCCAGGTGTAAGAATTGTTAATGAAAATTATTCAATCTGTCCTGGAGAGCCTTTAACGGTTCAAATCCTGAGCGTAAATTCTCCTCGGAATATCCCCCTGGTCAGGTTGTCATGCGGCTGCCTTATCCTGCCATGCATTATGTGCAACTTTGGCTATGGTCGCCAAGTTTGATGTCACGAGTGGACTCGGGTGGAACAAAATAGCTTGTAAATGACGTAAAATATGCTTAATGTTGAATCCTAAATATTTTTGAAACACTGGAATATTAAAATACAAAAATTTAAGAGTTTTGACTGTGGAGGTTGATCTCCAATACTTATTTAGAAATTATTTTATGGTTGAAACAGAAGCGATTAAATGTTAATTAACTCTTCGACTTGAACTCAGAGGGTTGACAGATTTCCTTAAATCCAAATTTAGAAACAGCGACCTTAAAAGGATAAAAAAAAAGAGAAGGCCTCACACGAAGCAGGCAAGCTATGAGAAAAAGGGAGCTGAGAGCGTAGGTATTTCTAGAAAGATTGGCCAACGACTCGGCCGTCAGGCGGCGCGGCGGCGGATGTGGGGTGCGCTCAACGGATGAAGGAAGAAGCAGAAGGTGGCGATTCGACGTGGCGTGCCGAGATGAAGGAGAAAGACAGCTCGGTCTTAAGCGATTAGAAAGTTTCCGAAGGCCGACGGAGAGCCGCTGAGGAAGAAGTAACGCTATTCTTTCAAGTGCTCGGGGTAGAGTGGCTGGAAAGAGTGAAGACGGAGGAAATTGGCTGCAATGGTACGGAGAGGGATTTTTTTGCGCTTTCACGCTCCTACTTGGTTAGAAGGGGTGTTGCTTGGCAAGCTGGGAAGAGGAAGGGCGAGGAAGACATAAATAGAATAGTAATTCCCGTTGTTTCCATTTTATTCGATGTCTTTATTTAATCATAATAATAATAATCCATTCAGCACTTTTTCCTAAATAAAAAGATAACATCAAAACTTCACAGTGCTATATGCCTTGCCGATAAGTGTTACACTCCTTTAAATCTCTAAAGAGGTATCCTCGGCTCACATAATATTACAACAGATCAGCAATGACTACTGGATTCGTGGGCCAAAAAGGCACTCCATGGAAGACAACATTATGACCTAAACCAACAAAATGTTGATAAGGAAGCATAAAAAAATGGTTGATATTAGGTGAACTCTTCATGGAGATCGAGGGTTTAATGATTGCAATTCAGGACCAGGTTGTAAATACAAAACAATTATAGCAAATACATCCTCAAAGACCCAAATACAACTGATGACAGATGTAGGCGATGCTATCAAAGTGCAGAAAGCATCCTACACATACTCTCAGGGTGTAAAATACTGGCAGCACTGATTATTTACAAAGATATAACTTAGTGTCAAAAATTATACATCAACAAATTGGCAAACAAAAACAACTAATAGATAAGAACTGTCCTCCATATTATAATTATATTCCTGAGTCCGTACTTGAACACAAAAATTTCAAACTATATTTTGACCGTGCTATCATTACCGACAGAAGAATACAGCACAATAGACCAGACATCACATTAGTAGACAAACTAAATAAATCTGTGTACTTCATAGATATAGCAATTCCTCTGACAGAAAATATGGAAAGGACCATACTGGATAAAAAAAGCAAGTACCAGGATTTAGCAGCTGAGGTTTTAAGAATATGGAAAATGAACATGGTCGAGATAGTACCCATAGTAGTTTCAGCCACCGGAATAATACCGAAACAACTTAGAAAAAGTCTGGAAAAACTTCATTTACATTACAACATATACATTCAAATTCAGAAGGCTGTCATTATAGCAAATTACCATATAGTCAGAAAGTTCTTCAATTTTAGTAAAACAACTGAATAATGTATTTCTGGGGGTACTTGGTATATTACCCGTACCCTAGGATAACCCAGCTCTACTGAGGAATGAAAAGGAGAAAAAAATATAATAATAATAATAATTTATGGAAAATAAGGAATTTAGACACCCTTTTGAGACCATACTCTCGCTTTAGGGTTGCCGACTCACTGAACATTTAAACTGGTCTGTGTTACATTCATTTTGTAAAATAGCACTTAAATGCTGGAGAACAATTTAAAGAAAGAACGTACAAAAAATGAAAATGAACAAAGATGACAATGTATAAACAAAGAAAATGTACAACAAGGAAAATATACAACACTCCACACATAGACTTGCATCACCGTCATGGGTTGGCTGGCGGCAAGCTCTTATTTCCCAAGAGCAAGCAAAAACTCAATCTCCCCATTTTTGCAAACAACCAAGTCCTAGCTGCTTTACAAAACTTCCATTCACTTTCTGCTTTAAACAAATCAGGTGGAGTTGAAGAAAAGATTTTTGGTCTCATATAATTATAACATTGCCTATATAATTCTTTTTTAGGTCTAATAATCAGCAAATTTTCCCGTTTCTTCCTTCCAATATCCAGTATCCAGCATCACACGGGATGGTTTCTTTCTCTGCGCTATTCCTTGCGTGTAGTCTGATGTTGCAGGAAATATCCTCGCGCTTAGTTCTGCACAGAGTAATCTGTGTCGCGCATCCACTTGGTGCATTTATGGCGGGCTCTCCCGTGCGCCAGCAGCTTATCGTATTTAAAATTTTCAACACCGAGGCTGTTTCGAGTAATTTTCTCAACAGATGCCTCAAATTGGAAGCATCTTGATTTGAACTTGCGCTTGATATTATATCCAACTAGTGAAACTGCGAGCAACATATTTTTTAAATACATACGTTTAGTTCTGTCTCTGTAACACTTAAGGTAGTCCAAGCGAGATAGTTCCCTCTTCATAATAGAGACCATTATCGAATTATACGTTTTAATTTCACCAGCTGTATGACACATCAATTAAATATTACATTATTAATGGTACAATTATCTAGTTTTTAAGACAGAAATTGTAAGTAATTAAATGAAAATATCTAAATAAGTCTTTAACTTGACTCATTTTTTTCGTGCGGTGCGTTTGAAACTCCTTCAAAACGGAAGGTTTTTTGTGATTTACCCAATAACCTACTGCGGTGACAAGATGATTCATTTCCTAATATTTTTGAGAAAACATACAAACTACACACTGTTTTTTTACGACATCTACGTGTTAGAAATACCTCATTTTGTAAATAATGTCTCTCTGGAGTGCATACAGGCACCATTTCCCATGTAAAATGGCTGGTATTTTTTGACAAATATCTCTGAAAGTAATGTGGTAAGGGGTTGAATTTTTGAAGTCATTAGAAGGGTGAGATATTTTTCTTTAAAATGAGAATTAATTTATTGATTTCTAAGTAAAATGATACTTCGTTCGTACCACCTTAAAGAAGATGGATGGAAAGAAAGATCGACAGAAAAATTATTTTCAGAGCAAAGCGATTCTCACGGCATCGCGGTTGCATGCTAGGGGACAGTACAATCTGTTTTAACCATTACGTGCCTGAATATGGATCACAAAAAAGTGCTCACTTTGCTGAAATTAGGCGATATAAACAGAGCAGAACTCTGTGACTGGGAATAACACCAAAACCAACAAACGAATGCAATGATCTTTCTTCTTTAAATCTAATAATTTCTTGAGATGCTTGTTTAAAAGAAATTTTGTGGTCGTGATGACTGAGGTGGATTTATTACGCCCATCGCAGAGGCCCATCACTGCCCCTTTTCCACCAATACTCTAGTCCGTCTAAATCGTGAATCACCTAACACCTACATTTCTATTTTGAAAAATCCTTCAGCAGTCAGAAATTTATCAGCCTGATAGCAAGCGTGGCAGATAGCGTGGCATAATTAGGGACTCCTAATTGAAGAAAGTTTCTACGAGCAGGCAAAATTCATATCCGGATTCAGATGCTGTAAAATATCTTGGAATTACCTTTACATCTGATATATCCTGGGTATTACACATACAAGACATATGTGGCGCAGCATTAAAAAACCTAGGTTATATTAAATGTACAATAGGAAGGTCCTCGAATGAAAAAGCCAAAGACAGATGCTACTTTGCTCTGGTTAGGCCACACCTCGAATACGCCACGAGCATTTGGGACCCTGGTCATAAAGATTTAACGAAAAAAATAATAAATACAAAGGAAAGCAGCTCGCTTCGTTAAAAACTACTACGAGCGTACGTAAAGTCTCACAACTTTTAGAGGGATTAAGGTGGGAGCCCCTAGAAACTCGAAGGCTACACGTTAGGCTTAGATTGCTTAATAAATTCAGAACTCATATTTTGCAGAGTGACATACAGAATATTATCATGACTCCTCACCACATCTCTAGGTCTGATAGATGCGATAAAATGAGAGAAATACTCTGCCGAATAGATAGGTACAAAAACAAGTTCTTTCCGTGAACAATAAGCGACCACAATAAATATTGAGCTCCAATAAATATACTCCTATAATAGTTGATACCATTTCATCTCCAAAAATACTCACACCTTTTACACGGCTGGTGGCCTAACATCCCCTGCCACACGCCCATATGGCGCCTCGCGGAGTATTATGTAGATGTAGATGTACACTGTGTTCCCTAACAAGTAAAGGCAAGATGTATCCCGAGGCAACATGCAAGGCGCAGCAAAGAGCGAGACGCATCTGGAAAAACGCCATCATAAGGGTTTCACTTTTTCCCATTCCCTCCTCTCTTTCCTTTTTCATTTCCACTTGCAGTCCGCTCCAGTGTCCAATCTTATCTCCCCCCCCACTCACATTGCGGCCAGTCCTCCGCTCGCTGTCTTATAACACCTTTTCCATCGCCCAACTTCTTCTCTGCCCTCCTTCCCTCTCACATTCACTCTCACCACGCCCCGAAAGCGAAACCCCGAAACGAAAAGCCCACCGAAAAAGATCCAAGCTCCTGAGTCCACCTTCTTTCAAACAGGTCCTTGCCAAAGGATACTTTCTCCTCTCTCAGAGACACAACGTCATTCTCGGGGGGACGAATGGACCTTCAATTTAGCTGCTGTTCATCTCTCGCGAATCCAGCCTCACTTGTCTCCTTATTTCACTTTTCCCCAAATACTTACTCCTCTCCCCCGATGCTTAACGCGCCTGTTACTTCCTATCACAAAAACGCCTTTGATTCCACTTTAGGGTATGTTTTATACTCCTACATATTGGATGTAGGCGATTGACTTTGGTCTCTCGACTTCAAAGGGTGAGGTAGTTACTTCCATAATGCTTGTAAAAATATAATGTTCTTTTGGAAGCTTTTGCATTATCTTTCGTAATTTTATTTCACGAAGTGAGATAAAATGAAGCTAATTCAAATATAGCAAATATTTTATGGAGGTACAATACCGTGAATGTGAACGTATATTAAATTAATATTACAAATCCCCTTACTAAGAAGTTGTTTATTTATCTAAAACTATCATTAATATCCCCAGGCCAATAGGGATAAAATCTACTATTCACATCATAAGCATATGTTACGCAAAATTTAAAATATCGCATAAATAAATATTTTGAAGAGTGATACTTTTTTTCAAGAAACTTCTGAATTCTCAAACGAAAAGTTTTGCAATTTCACTTTCATTTTATTTCCAGTGTGTTCTTTAAGTTTACACCTATTATAATGCCTTTCATTGGATCAGTACTTCATATACGTTTTACTCATTGGTTTCTTAAATTAAAAAGATTCTCCGGAGTTAAATGCTTTACACAGCAATCATTCATTTTTGGTTTTGATTCTCTATTAATCGACATAACATTTTATATATTATTATCAATCAACGAATTAATTAACTGAACACTGCTGTAACTGAAAAAGCTAATGTGAATGCATCTCCTAAATATGGAGAAATGGAAATGAATGACAAAACTTTTAGCAGACGAGAGTTGTACAGAAAACCAGAAAACATCCTAAGTGTCAGTTTCTTCTTTTTGCTGGGTGAATGAAGACCGAAGAAGAAGTTTTGGCCGTAAAGTATACAGCCAAATAGAGGATTAAATTGCTCTAATCTTCTTTAATTCTAAAACTTATGCCAAAAGTTGAGACTCCCATAAGATTTACATAGAAAAATCATCTCATCGCATCAACTCATAAGACATTATTTCAGGAAATGTCTGTCCTGATGCATAATTATTTAAGAGGCACAGATTTTATAGAAAAAAGGTTGTTGTAATGAGTACGGGAATTGATTCATAATGACGTTTGTTCGTACGAGGACTGGCCACCTTTTTCGTTTGTTTGAATTCCCTCCCTTAATGCCGCGGCGAGCGTACGCGTGCCTGTTTTATTTTGTGTCTGTGATTTTGCCCGTTGGGGGCGCTCTTGGGAGGGAGTCAGATTGGGCTATTAAGCCAGAGAAGCAGACGAGTTTTAGCAGAAGAAAGGCAGAAGTGAGCCTGCAGGCATGATGTGCGAGTGAGTGACATAATATCTCGAGACCCGAGGAAGACGACTTGGAACCAGATTCAGGTACGCATGGCGCACGCCCGGCTATCCCTTCCATTAATCCATAACAATTTCCGTTTCACCTTTTTCAACAGTGTTAATTTATTTATTTTGTGTACCGTTAAAGGCCAGCCTCCACTCTTTCACATTATCCTTTGTGGATTCTTTTCTTGTTTGGAGACATCAAGCCACGGGCGCGAACATTTGGTGACCCCGACGTGATATTCATTGTTAATCACTGTTACTTTAAATTGTTAATATGCCTGAAACGGAGGAAGGGAAGCGGTCTGTCGTCATGACGAGGGACGCGTTTGATAATCATCTGAAGTTACTCCGGTCAAAACGTGATCGTGTGTTAAATACTATAATGGCTGCTCACTCACTCGCGAGCGAATTAGAGGCTTTAGGAAGTGGTATCATTGATTCTTCAAAATTGAGAATATTTCGACTTAGGGCAGGAGAATTGAAAGAAGTATACCGTAACTTTCAATCGGTACAGAGTGCAATTTGTGAATTTTGTCACGACGGCAATAGATCGGATGTAAGTTCCGTTGATATAGAACTCTCCAAAAAGGTAGAGGAATATTATTATTTTGTGCTCTCAGTGGATGATTTTGTTAAAGATTTAAGCGCCTCTTCTCATGCCTCAGTTAGCCCAGGAATTCCCACGGTGGCCATGCAACGATCTCGTCTTCCGGTCCTTGAAATTCCACGATTTTCGGGGTCTATGGTCGAGTGGGAAACCTTTCGTGACCTTTTTATTTCAGCAATTCATAACCGGGACGACATCGAACCCATTGAAAAGTTCGGGTATTTAAAATCCGCTCTGTCCGGTAATGCTTTGGCTCTGATAAAGTCTGTGCCCTTCGCAGGGGTCTATTACACTCTAGCTTGGAAGGAGCTTTGTGATTATTATAATAATCCTCGAGTTTTGGGGTTTAACTATTTGGATAAATTACTTGAATTTACGCCACTTTCTTCCGACCCCATTTCTAATCTGCAACATTTTACCTGCACGTTTTCAGAAATTTATGCTGCATTGAAAGCGTTAAACATTCCCGATCTTGGTGATTTCGTTTTATTTCGTCTAGCGGCGCGTGCTATCAGTTCAGATATATTGACTCGTTTTGAAGAGAAATTAGCTGGCGAAGAGTTTCCCACATTCATTCAGCTTTTAACATTTGTTAAGAAACAAATGAAAGTTTTGCAAACCTCTCATGGTATTTTATCAAAACGAGTGCTCACGTCATCCTCCAAGCCGAAATCTCTTTCTCACGCGAAAGTCAGCATGACGGTGTCTACGAGTAGTAACGAGGTTTCCGAGTCAAATGGCTCTAAAGCAGAACAATGTCCTCTCTGTGGTTTGAAGCATTTTCTTCATAAATGTGCGCAATATAAAGAATTGAGCGTTGGACAACGATCGGAGTTTGTTCGATCAAAAGGATTATGCTTTAGATGTTTAAACTCCGGACATTGGTCACCAAGGTGCCCGCGAAAAGGTCTCAAATGCTTGAAATGCAAGGGGTATCATCATGTAACTTTGCATTCTTCGCCCTTAGTAAAGAACGAACCGAACCAATCCTCCTCTTTATCTCCATTGCCCAATTCAAAGGAGGATTCTGTTGCGTCGTCAACTAGGAGCGATCCCATCACACCCGCTAATCCTTCCACGGTGACTTCATGCACCGATTAAAATCAACGGGCACGGTTTTGTTAGGTACGGCAGTGGCGTCTGTTTTCAACGCTAAAGGTAGTCCTCAAACTGTGCGGTTGATGATTGATTGTGGGTCGATGGTGTCTGCAATTTCAGCGGCTGCGGTGCAACGTTTAAACCTGCCGGTAATGCAGTACGACGGAGTTTTAGTGGGTCTCTCTCACACTCCCCTGACTCGGCCAAGTGGTATGGTCAGATGTACTATGACGCCGCGTAACTCTTCTCGTTTGCTTCTTAAATCGAATGCTGTGGTTTTGCCACAAATTACAAGGCATCTCCCTCATGCTCCCATTCCACCATCCTTTAGGAAGAGAGTTCGTCGTCTTCAGTTAGCCGATCCGGATTTTGATAAACCCGCCGAAGTTGACTTTTTAGTGGGTATGGATTTATTTCCCCGGATTATGTTGGGAGGGCGAAAAATACTCTCTTCTCATAAGCTGATTGCTTTGAATTCTGTGTTTGGCTGGATATTGGTAGGACATATTCCAGAATTGCATTCTTTAACGACAGAAGTAGTGTCTTCGTGTACAGTTATTAATGATCCTTTGGAGACAGAATTGCGTCGGTTTTGGCAAATCGAAGAGTCAGTCCCTTGAATCCATAAAAATCCCGACGATGTCTATTTGGAGACTTATTCGAGAGACGCGGCTGGGAGGTATAGTGTAATGCTTCCTTTTAAACAATTTCCTCCCTCACAGGGCGAGTCCCGATCTATTGCCATATCTCGATGGCTGAACATGGAGCGCAAGTTATCTCGCAATGAGGATCTAAAGAATAATTATCTTAATTTTATGGAGGAATACGAACGATTAGGTCATATGACCGAATCTAATGACATGGATTCCGTTTATTTGCCTCACCATGTCGTAATTAAACCTACTCCAGCCGGACAGAAATATCGCGTTGTTTTTGACGCTTCTGCAAATACTACATCGGGAAAGTGTCTTAATGACGTGCTATATACAGGGCCCAAATTGCAAAAGGAAATATTTGACGTTATTATAGCATTCCGGCTGAATGCTATTGCCGTAATTACAGATATTTCGAAGATGTATCGTCGTATACTTTTGGCCGAAGCTCATCGCCCGTTTCAACATATAATATTCCGGAATGATTCCACGAAGGCGTTGAAGGAATATCAACTTAATACGCTTACATATGGGGTGGTTTCATCTCCTTTTTTGGCAATTCGCGTTCTTCACCAATTGGCAAAGGATGACGGTTCTGATTACCCCCTTGCGGCTTATGCCTTATTAAATGATACTTACGTGGATGATGTAGTTACAGGCGCGAATACCATTGCAGAGGCAATGGATTTGCAGCAACAGTTAATTGATTTACTTGCTCTTGGGGGGTTTCCCTTGGAAAAATGGGCCAGTAATTCTACAGCTCTACTCTCGAAAATCCCTATGGATCAATGGGAAAATCAAATGTTTTTTAATCCTGATGATTCAGCTTCGACTAAGGTATTGGGCATAATTTGGAACCCAGATGTTGATGCGTTTTCATATTTTGTAACTTTTGATCAATCCATTCGGTCCAAATGGTCTTTATTATCCAATATTGCCAGGATATTTGATCCGATTGGAGCATTGGCTCCTGTCATCTTTTGGGCGAAATGTCTTATGCAGACTTTATGGAAGCTAGGAATAGGATGGGATGAATCGTTGCCCGATTCCATCATTAATCCCTGGAATGATTTTGTTTCCCAAAGTTCGGACCAACGTAATGTCCAAGTTCCACGGCATGTAGATATATCCCCAGGAGCGAAATATCAATTGCACGGGTTTTCAGATGCCTCAGAGCGTGGATATGCGGCAGTTGTCTACTTACGTTCTGTCTCTCCAAGCGGCGGAATAAATGTGCATTTTCTGTCGGCTAAGACTAAAGTTGCCCCTATGAAAACTATCTCTATTCCAAAATTAGAATTATGTGGAGCTCTTCTTCTAGCCAAACTTATGCGCCGCATAAATGACACGCTCTCTAATCGAAATGTTCGTGTGTCAATGATAGCATGGACCGATTCAACTATCGTTTTGTCATGGTTGAACATATCTCCTCATTTACTTAAAACCTTCGTTGCGAATAGAATTGTAGACATTCTGGAAGTATTACCCGTTTCCTTATGGAAACATGTTTCTACTGACATAAATCCGGCCGATCCCGCCTCGAGAGGCTTAATGCCGTCAGAACTAATTAAGTGTCAGTTTTTGAACGGGCCGACTTTTCTTAAACTCTCAGAATGCGATTGGCCGACGGGACGATATTGTCCGTATGATAGCACCTCTATACCGGAGATAAAATCGCTGATAACTACTATGGGAGTAACTCAAATTAATGAGGGACCATCCAAGTGGATTGACAAATTTTCGTCATTCATTCGTCTTGTTCGTGTTACTGCCTTCATGTTAAGATTTTATTATGCTTGCAAAGGAACGCGTCACGCAGTTGGCACTCCTATATCTTCAAAGGAATGGACAGCTGCACTGTCATGCGTTGTAAAAATAGTTCAAAGGGTTCATTTTCTTGATTTATTTGACTCAATTAATAAAAACCGCCGACTCTCTAATCCTATGAGTCGCCTTCGTCCCTTTGTGGACTCGAGAGGCCTTATCCGAGTCGGTGGTCGTTTGCATTATGCAATTCTCCCTCAATGCGCTCGCCAACCAATCCTATTGCCCAAGGATGAGCATTTCTCTAGATTAATTGTGTGACATTATCACTTGATATCCCTTCATGGAGGGCCTAGAGCTGTCGAAGCACTAGTATCTAGGCAATTTTGGATTATATCCGCAAGAGTGGTAATTCGTTCGGAGATTGCAAAATATGTGATTTGTTCACGGTATCAGGGTAAAACCACGCAGCCCGTTATGGCTGATTTGCCTTCATCAAGAGTCATTCCTCAGGAACCCTTTGCTCAAGTAGGAGTCGATTATGGCGGTCCATTAATGTTGAAGACGTCGTCGGCCGTCGTCCGTCGTAATACGGCTACTGCCAAAGCTTACATTTGTTTATTTATTTGTTTGGTAACAAAGGCCGTTCATCTCGAATTGGTAACGTCTCTGTCAACTCCTGCTTTTCTTGCGGCTTTTCAACGATTTATTTCAAGGCGCGGAATACCCAATGTAATTTATTCCGACTGTGGCACGAATTTTGTTGGTGCGGATAAATTTTTGACAGATTTATATCGACTAATTCGCTCCGAACCTCATAAGGAAGCTCTCAGTTCCCTTTATCCGGGGAATGCCATAGAATGGCGATTTAATCCACCCGCTGCACCGCATTTCGGCGGAATTTGGGAAGCCGGGATAAAGTCAGTGAAATACCACATCCGGAGAGTGGCTCAGGGGCATGCTTTCACTTTTGAGGAGTTTGCGACTTTGTTATGCCAAGTCGAGGCCGTATTGAATTCGCGCCCGTTAACAGCTTTATCGACGGACCCATCTGAGACGGATTGCTTGACACCAGGGCATTTTCTAGTCGGTAGGCCAGTGTTAACCTTGCCTATGCCAGGACTGATGAAATGATACCACTTCCCCAGCGTTATAAGTTGATAAGGCAAATTGCCTGCCAATTTTGGAGAAGATGGTCCTGGGAGTATTTACATACGTTACAGCAGAGAAGCAAGTGGACCAAGGATGGATCCACAATTTCAATCGGGGAACTTGTTTTGATCAAGGACCGCACCTCTTCACCTTCTCAGTGAACCATGGGTCGGGTCACTCGCCTGTTTCCGGGCTCCCTTGGGGAGACAAGAGTGGCCGAATTAAACACGGGGTCTGGTACACTAGTGCGGCCCGTGGTGCGATTGGTACCATTACCTATCTCACCCCAGTAAACCCACAGAGGATTATTTTATTTAATCATTTATTTTATTTTATTTATTTTTTGTTTTTCCTCTGTTTTCCCCGTTTTTTCCTTCGTTTGTTCTGTATTTTTTCTTTTTACTTGTTTTTGTGACTCCGTGTGATTCACGGCGGGCGGGATGTTCGTACGAGGACTGGCCACCTTTTTCGTTTGTTTGAATTCCCTCCCTTAATGCCGCGGCGAGCGTACGCGTGCCTGTTTTGTTTTGTGTCTGTGATTTTGCCCGTTGGGGGCGCTCTTGGGAGGGAGTCAGATTGGGCTATTAAGCCAGAGAAGCAGACGAGTTTTAGCAGAAGAAAGGCAGAAGTGAGCCTGCAGGCATGATGTGCGAGTGAGTGACATAATATCTCGAGACCCGAGGAAGACGACTTGGAACCAGATTCAGGTACGCATGGCGCACGCCCGGCTATCCCTTCCATTAATCCATAACAATTTCCGTTTCACCTTTTTCAACAGTGTTAATTTATTTATTTTGTGTACCGTTAAAGGCCAGCCTCCACTCTTTCACATTATCCTTTGTGGATTCTTTTCTTGTTTGGAGACATCAAGCCACGGGCGCGAACAACGTTTGAATTGCCTTCAGGCAATATTCATGAAAATCACATTTATAACTAAGACTGTCTAATAATTTCACAGCATTCATTCAAAAAACAATTTGATACCCTCAAGATAGTACAAAATTATGAATAAACTTTACACAAGGATCAGAAAGTATGTTATTTCAGTCAAAACATCTTCAGTGAAACGACTAGAGGTACTCTCCATCGGATACAAGCAAGGAAATTCAATATACCTCCTCCCACATTCTCTGGTGTGGTGAGTAATATGGTTTGTTAAGGAGAAGAGACATAACACGTTCAATTTTGTGTGTGACAACCTCTCCAGTTAGCATTAAGTTGTATTATAGTTTGCTCCGAGATTCCACATGGATTTAGCATAGTACGTTAGAGGATCGTAAACCATGTAACTAACAATATAGTCTTAAGCTGATCCAGCCTTGAGGATTGATTTCCCTTCGGATTCTCTTCACCCGCAAGTTGCATCACGACTTTCTTAGCTAGTCTAAACCTTAACTCATCACAAAAATTCCCGATAATAATTTAAATGGCTGCCAAGCATTTTTCGTAAGGAATTCCAGTCAAAAACGGTTCTTCTATTGAGGTAATCAAAAATAACCATTTCGATTATTTCTATATACTCCAAGCCAATGAATCATCGCTATATTGTGCAGAAAAATCCTCCACTCCTTTCGATAAAGGATAGCCAAAGGTCTCTGATAAGAATAATGTAATAATTCGGGACAAGGCATTTTGGAGAAACTTCAGAATAAAACCCTCAAGTGTCTACTTAGCAAAAATCCACTACAATACAACTGTCACTGTCACTGTTAGTAAAGCGTCAGAAATAATTTCTGCGTTCAAGGGCAGAAAATTAAGCGATTATGCTGCTGAATTACAAAGTCACTGCCACTTTCACACAATGAATCTGAATAGAATGAACTTAATGGTCTTCATTGGGTCCATGCACTAAGATATTAGATAGGTTCAAAATGACATTTTTCCGCGACCGATGAGAAAGTGTGGATGACTGGAAATGAGACTTTGAAGCAGTCAACAGACGGTGTAACAAATTATTTGATTTGCTTCCTAATGACTAACATCGGGTTTCGTAAGCTTACTGCATGACTCTTATATCTCGTTTATGAACTTGCAATAAACATGAATCAATATCATAAATCCGTGACATGAATACAAACAGTTTCTGCAGCTTTGGTAACATACCCAATCAGTCGTTGTTTCGCTAACTTTAACGAGGTACATGACTGTGCGTGTTGGTGATAACACATCCCCAGACACACTCCCTTGAAGAGTCTCACAGGGTATAATGCAGATGTAGAATAGGCAAAAAAAACCGTGTCTTGACACTCAGCATTTTCCTCAGGAACGTTAGCATGAATAAAATTTTGTCGGTTGAATGATGTACGTGCTCTAATGACATCGGTATGAAATGTAAGGTATATTTTATTTATAGCAAAGGCAATAAGAAAATATCTCGTCGGAAAAAGCTAGTTTTATGAAAGTAATGCTGAAAGTAAAGTATATTATCCTCTCTACAAGAAACATACACTTTTTTCACATTATCTCCGCCTCTTGAGCGGGTATTTCTGTTTCAATTTCTTCCCTCGACAGCCGTTCTAAAAAGAAACACGTAAATGTGAGGCCGGATAATTCAACGGTGACTTAAAGTGAAATCTCAGACAAGGGTTGGGTAATGGAAAAAGTAAAAAAGTTTGAAATATATTTATAATAAATGCTTATTACAAAAAAGATTTCAATGATACGGATGCCTCTAAAAAAGTTCTAAAATGTAAAAATTAAACTCTACAAGGACGCGACTGTCTTTTTCCCTTCACAACGTGGACACTGCACTTCTGTCCACCAGCGCAGCGCCTCGGAATAAACTCAAGCCATAAATAAGGAGAAAAATACTATGAAATACTGCTCTCAACAAAGGGCTGATCTATTTATTTTCAATGTTGTATTGTTACAGAGGAAGATATTATTGTGCTACTCAGATACATCGGATTTTTGGTCATAGCCACTTCAAAAATATCGATTAAGCAAAAGATGTGGCGGTAAATTTTGCCGAGGTTAAGGCGAGAAAGTTCATAAAAGGTCTCGAGTTGGTGCTTACTGAAAAAAACCTCAGTAGATAAGTCCAGGGAAATTATTCACCTTTAAAATAATCAATTCTTTGGATACCAAAACATCATAAAAACTGAAATGTCGAGTAGAAAGAGTTTTTCCCTCCAAGACTGTTGTATCTCGCTCATGTATTTGTATTATACATTAATACGAATAGTAGCACTACGCGTAGCAAAACTCATTTATAACAAATTTCAGGGGACCAGCCTTTTATTTTGTTATGAACGGAATTTTGTTACCTCCAAAATTCAGCATTACTTGTCGTGAACGTCGGGTCCCTGGATCGGGTCCCAGATCGTCTGTGTTAAAACTAAAAATCCTTAAAAATGGATCACTGTCATAAATTGTGATTATGTTTATATATTCTAATATTTCTTATGCATATTTAATAGCAATAATGGCATCTAGTTTACCATTCATAAAACACCACACTAATCGATTACGGAGCCATGAGTGTGCATGAAATGAAAATTGAAAATCTCCTTAGCGTCTTCCGGGGTGAGAGCGCGTTAATATGATCCTTTTAGTAATATATTCACTCCTCCGTTCAATACTACTATATTCATAGCGTAACTCATGTAGCACTTCACCTATACGGACTATGACATTGGGAGTCCAATGGCGAGGCTACACGTTCCGCTTGTTTCAAGAAATGTAGTTTTGTGGAAATAGAATAATAAGTGAAGAACAGTGTCGTACCACACCAGATAGGTGTTTTATACGCTAAGCGTAAGAAAGAAATGTAAGGGAATGTAACGAAACTCGATGCGTCAGGCCATTTGAGCCCGATATATCTCGACGGAACCAGTCGTCCTTTTGTGTCGCAAGGAATAGTGGGGTTAGGCAGAGGATGGGACGCTTTCTATTGACGACTCCAAGTAATCAACGTTTTTGACACAAAGTAGTCAAGGCACAGCAAATTGTTATCCCTAATTATCATCAATGCAAATTAATTAATCTAGGACTAATGATAAATGTAAAACGCCAATCAAAAATGGATCTTTTTTCGCTAATGTTTGAATTGAATTTACAATCTACGAGGTCTGTACAAAAAGCTCCCGAACTTTTTGAATAGTGCGCCTCCAGCTGGTTATTTTTTAATCCGCATGGAGGCGTTTTGTCCGCAAAAACTTACAAAATAATCGCCTATAACCACTTTGTTGATATATTGTTTTGTTGCTTAGTTACGGCCGTTAATGTGAAAGGGTGTTCGTGGAGTGCGACGAAAAATCCGATCAGCGGAAATGAGCTCTTTGAAGGAGCAGCGTTGTTCTGTAAAATTCTGCGTGAAACTCTGCAAATCCTTCACGAAAACTTTTGAATTGATTACCGAGGCTTATGGTGAGGATGTTATGAAACTTACCGCGTGTCATGAGTGGTTTATCCGGTTCAAAAAGGTGTGGAAATCAGTGGAACACGACGAGCGTTCCGGAAGACCACTGATCGAGAAAGTGAACGACCTCGTTCGTAGAAATCGACGTTTGACTGTCAGGGAATTTCCAAAAGAGTGTGGCATCTCGATTGGTCCGTGTTATGAAATCCTTACCGAAAAAATTGAGGATGCATCGAATCACCGCCAAATTCGTGCCTCGCCTGATGACAGCAGACCAGAAACAATATCGATTTCAAGTCTGTCAGGAACTGATTGATAAAGCTGAAGAGGATGAAACCTACTTCTCCAGGATCAAAACAGATAATGATTCATGGTTTTATGGATATGACATCGATTAAAAAGTGCATCTTCACAATAAATTGATGAAACATTTCCCCGCCTCGACAAGTTTTCTGGAATGACCAGGTGATGTTGTGTTTTTTTTTCAATGCAAAGGAGGTTTTGGATCACGAATACCTATCTAAATGCCAGGCAGTCAACAAGGAGTACTACCTGGGGGTTATAACACATCTAAGAGAGAGAATAAGTCGAAAACGACCATAAATTCGGAGGAGCGACGAGTAATTTTTTCACCACGACAACGCACCGGTTCATTTGTCTCTAAGAACTCGGGAGTTTTTAGCCAAAAACAATACCGCTGTGATTCCCTACTCACAAGATCTGGCCCCGTGTGACTTTTTCCTGTTCCCCGTACAAAAAACTCCGCTCAAAGGAAAGAGATTTGCCACCATTTCAGAGATAGAGAAAAATTCGGCAGAGGAGCTTATGAGCATTCCGGAAGATACGTTCCAGGACTATTTCAAGAAGTGAAAACACCTTTGGGATAAGTGTATACGTTGTGGAGAAGACTACTTTAATGGGAAACCTGAGATATAATTTGCTAGTGAAGTATTTTTTTGTAATAAAAAAAGTTCTGGAACTTTTTGAACAGACCTCGTAGATTGCGGCGTATGACGGATTTAATATTTTACAGTGACGAATCTTGTAGCGTAGGTTGATTTTTTTAGCGTACTTTCGTATTTATTGTCATCAATATAGCTAAATATATGAAACCAGTTTTGTATATTTAAAAATAAATTTAATTTCTCTCGGAGCAATAAAGGATTCTCAATTATGAGTTCCCATCTATATAAAACAAGTGAAGCGCAAGATTTGCCAGGGAGGAGCAGCACCGCACGAAGTCTCCCCGAGGGAGGTTTAAGTGGCGGCCTTGTGTGAGAACAACCAACAATGCGAGAAGAGGCGGCCAGTGGACAGATGTGGCGATAATTTTGTTACAAATGGAGCAATAATTGGCCAAGAGACCAAAGAATAGTTCGCCTTAGCGGGATTTTCGTACCATCCGTACTCCGCTATATGCGGAATAATTAACTTCTGCTAGAAAACAGAAAGTCCAAGGGACCAAGAACTCACCTTCTTATAGGCGTTCTTTCGTTACATGCGTGATCGTTATAAACTAGATTTGATGTATTTATTAGGTTATATCATAGAGTAAGTACATATAGAGTGGCAAAGAGATAGGGAGACACGGATATGAGTTTTTTAATAATACTTTGGCCGATAGATGGAACAGGTGTATTGAAGTTGCACGATAATAATAATAATAATAATAAAACGTATTTATTAGGCGAGATTGGGACTAGAAAGTCCCATCTTCCATCTAACCCCTCGTCAAACATAAAAATTATTGCAGCTAAATACATTATCATGTTGCTCTTGGAATTACATACACTCAATTATGGCAAGAGAGACATAGCAGTACGGTTTTTCATTCAACAAACATAATTATAAGTTAGCAAAGTTACCAAGTGTAAAAAGATGTGAGCAAACGTGGGTAAAACCTAAGGATATTGACTTTCGTCCTTATTGGAAAAAACCCACTGCAGGAATACGATAAGCCATAACAAATGAGCTTCGGCACACGGCCACTTCATTTAGTGTCGCATAACTCACATGATGTTCTTATGATGATTTCGGTGCCTGGATGTTTACTAATCGACCCATAGCAACGGAAATAAATGTTACGGAGTCGTCGAGACCAAATTAAACATGTATTTTAAGGTGCATTAATGAGCATCGTCTATAATGAATCGAATTCACGTCAACATGATAAGACACGCGATTACCAAACACGGGGTCCACTGTTTACCAATGTTTCATAGGAACGACAAAACAATCTATACTCGATTGAAAGATCACAACAGCTATGGTATGTTGATGCAAAATCACCGAGTACTACTAGCGCCTCCAAGTGGCCTTCTCCGTAAGCCGAAATTCTTCCTCCCCTAAGGTGGTGGCACCTGAGAAATTCTTCCCAAAGCTCTCAAAAATGTAAGCCTAGTTTTTAGCATTGCTTTGCCACTATATATATATATATACTTACTCTATGGTTATATGAACTCACCGGAGCAGGCTTGAGGCGGAAGAGGGAAGATGAGCGTGGTGGAAGACTTGCGGCGTGCGACGGCGCATCCGAGGCTCTGCGGTTTGAACGAGCGCAGCTGTTGCATGAAGTCCGAGCACTCCATGAGAGCCACGTCCGCGAAGTGCAGGTCGCACAGGATCTGGTTTTTGAACCGCCTCGCTCGCTTCTGGTTCGGCCCCGTAAGGTTGAGACCGCAAGAGTTGCATCGGAGGCATTCCTCGTGGTAGTGGTGGTTCTCGTACAGCATAGAGGGCTCTGGGCGGAGAGATGATTAAAAAAACATTGTCAAAGGATTTAATGAAATGAACATTATCTCTATGAGGACGGAATTTGATTCACACCCTATAAAGACGATTGGGGGGGTCAATATATAGGGTTGCCGGGTCTCCCGTATTTCCCGAGCTTTCACGTATTTTCACCTTATTTTTTTTCAGTCTCCCGTCTCAAGTATTTAAGAACCTTTCCCCCGTATTTCATTATAAAATAATATTTTGTGGTTCAAGTGCAATATTTTCTTTTATTTTTAACGACTCAAATTCGATTATCGAAATATTATGAGCAATATATCGAACTGTACATTGGCATCATTGCTCCCAATATTAAATTATTTATACAAGCATATACTGAAATGTGCATGTGTGCAAGTTTATGTTGGTACTAGGTTCTGGAATCGGAATCCCATTGTACCTACTCATGAGAGCTATAATTTGAAATACTATAGAAAACATCCGATAGTATAGAGTTACATCCTACATCGCTAGAGCTACAACGTGGTAGCAAATTTCAGTCTCCCTTATATTCAGTTAGAAAACCTGGCAACCCTAGTCAATAATGATCACTGATTGCATGTTATTTTTAAGTACAAGGAAAATTTGTGAATTTTTAAAGGGTTAAAGATCTAACATTACAAAAAATCACACAGCCACATCAAAGAATTTTTATAGAAAAATTTTCGGTGGAAAATTTGTTCCTAACTATTGTACATTTATATAGAATATCATTTTTGTAACTTAGGTATATACTATTTTAACAAGTCAGAACGTTTTCTTTCTTGCCTGCGGATTTTTTTACAAAACAACATTACAACTTGTTCTGCATTTTTTGGCGCCTTTTGTATGTTTGTCAGTTGAATTGATGAAATAGAATCCCCATAACAGTTTGATACAATAATTTTCGCAAGGAAAGCAAATATGAGTCATTTTCTGTGATGGATTGCAGGGACTAGGAAATATCGAGCTAATGGTAGAATGATCCTTTGATGAAAGTGAAAGTGAGAGGCTAATTGGCCATAGTTACACCAGTTTTCGACTATACAGCAAACATTTGGAATCATACTATTATTGATTAAAATGCGTAAAATGAAACATTTCCGACTAAATCCGCACACTTCCTTAAAAACTGTCAAGAACGCGTCAGAGAGTGCTTAGCAGATGAATGAAGGATTTGGTTTGTAACCACTGATGACTAGATGATAAACATTAGACTAAGATCAATTGATAAATTCACGCAAAAAGTGTTCCATTTCAATATGGAGAATATTTTTTTACCCCCCTTCTAAATCCCGGTAGCGGGCAGATATGGCAAGAATGAGAGAGGCCACAAGGTAGACACATGCAAAAATTTCCCACTCACAGTGAATGACTATAATCCAATTCGTCCTCTTCTTCATAGCTGATTGAATATCACCCAGATCATACCTACTGCTACATGCCTTTGCGGTGGTCTGCAAGATACCCTGTATATATGTGACATCCACCCTTATGCATTCACTCATCAGAATTATACCAAGTGGAAACCAAGTGCGTACCAACCAAGTCAAACCCTGAAATGTTTACTTCACTCGATTGGAGAAGGCATGCATATTTTATCCTTCATCTCTTCATTATGAAATCCTTTAAATTTGAATATGTACAAAAAGTCGCAGTTATAAGATCTCCTGCAAATGTTGAACATAAGTGAATTTCTCACTCACGTATGCTACTAATATAAAAAAACAAATTTAACAAAAAATGGCAGTTATAAGATCTCCTGCATCTTAAAAGGCTAGTGTTTTGAACATTAGTGAATTTCTCACTCACGCATGCTGACTCTTCCGCTTCCTAAATTCCTCTGGGAGCAGAACGCCGCTCGACGAGTTAAATGACCGCCCTGACATGACGTCATGGCACGAATGAATCACAAGATAGGTTTATTAGTTAGCTCGGCTGAGATATTCTAGTAAGGCCGATGAATCACATTCGCAACATTTGTTTGTTCAAACGTGATTCAATCACTAATTGTCTCCACAAAGATAGAGAAAGTTTACATTTCAGTATAAACTAGTTTATAGCTCTTAATAAGACATGATAAGCTACTATAAATCACTCTGAACTCTGAGGGGTCAATGTAGATGTGACGAAATTTACTCATGGAGAAATATCTACTCTAATTACGAATTTTACCTCCGACACTTTTTAACTCGTGTTTACGAAGAATTATATTTCCTTTCCATTGTGCCGCCGACTTTTGAAACGCAGTTCTCATTCAATAAAATTTACGCATCCAACTAAGAGTAAAATATCCTGGAAAACCTTCACATAGTTGATTAATTTGTGTGACGTTGTCATACTTATATATTAATAACCTATTTAATGCTAATACCATGGTCTAGACTGCAGGAATTTCACTAGTAAAATATGGAGATAAAAAACGGGAGTGTCCTTCTTCCGGCTAATGACCTGGCAAAAAAATTTCAATCTCTCTGACATATGATAGATACCAAATGGCCATAGAATAGCTAAGGAAGTGCTGACAAGATTGACAGTCAAATTCTTGTATGTTAGTAGGATATATCATCATTATACTTACACTCATTACGGATTCCATTTTTTTCCACTTTTCGATATTGTTTAGCCACACCCATTTCCTCTTCAAAAATTTAACACGGCATTGTTTTAAAATTTTACAGAAAATATTTATAAGTTATAAGGCAACAAAAAGGCACAAATCGGTCATTCTATACGTTCATTGCAAGAGCTGAAAGTTTTAACGAAATGGGACTTGGGTATGAGGTGTTGACATTAATTAGCTGTATGCGATGTAGCATATGTATTCTTCCATAGATGATGCAAATTACAATGATACTTTGGCAAGTGATAACTAGAAATCACTGGAGAGAAAACTCTGTTGTAGGTTATTCCTTCTGTAGTTGAGGTTTAATGGGGGATGATTTCACAACGAACAAAAATCGCTATCCTACCTGCTCCCGGGCCGAGATACTGCGTTCCAATTAGGATGATGAAAAACTCAAGCTAATAAATCTATCTGGATAAAACTAAGTTATACTTTTCATTTACAATGTAAAGCAAATTCCACTAAATCACCCCCGAGACAACGGAGAAACTCAGTACTCAGCAGTACAAATGTATATTCGGAGTAAAGGTATAAATCAAAAAATTCACCCTCATTCACACGGTAAAGTGTCAAAAATTTATCAATGTACGCACTACATATATAGTGTTAGTAAAACTAGATTCGTTCAGTATGTAGATATTGAGAGTCCGCATGACATCGAACGATAAATTCTCAGGTTGAAAAGTTACGGAGGAAGGGTAACGACGTAAAACCCTGAATTTCATTACACATTTATTAAACGCAAGAAGTGCCGTAAACATTTCCCCCGAGTGGAATTCCATCTAATAAAAATGCCTGCTCCCGTACTCGGGCACAGAAGCAACACGCACGTGGCATAATAAAAAATTTCCCCCGAATGCCATTTCGTGTGTGGCATCGCTCGATGGGCTCCGCCTCAGGACTCCCTCCCGCCTGCCCCCCCCCCCTCTCAACGAAGCCGAACGCGAGAGAGTGGCAAGCAGCATTTCCCTTTTCGACCGCTTCTTCACGCGGTGCCCTACTCCCCCCTCCCTACCAAGGCCATGGATAGTACCATGAATATATATTATGGATTCGAATGCTTGGCATTTAGGCTACGTGTTGCCTAAATTTCCACTTTTAGTTCACAAGTCCTAGGCGCCACTTCGATTAGAGTCTTTTCTGTTGTTATTGTACGAGGACCCAAAATAGAAGCTTGGATTGAAAAATAAGAATCTGTTCAAGGCGGCGGTAAGTGCATTCCTTTTTACCTACACTGCAATGATGGCCATTGGGAAAACTCATCAAGTTACCTCGAATTATTATTAAATTTCCGTTTAGCGATATTTGCGAAGTGCTAAGGAGTTAATTGTGCATTTGTGTAATTAAATTTGGAGAGGTTAAATATATCTGTAGACCAGACGATATTAAAAAGTGTATAATTACGTCCCGCGTGTGTCACTATATTTTTTATCCACAGCATTATGATTACTTGTAAGTAAAAACCAATGTATATTCATGGCAAAACCGGTAAGACGTGTTTATTTACAATCTGACTGCATTTACATTTAAACATCCGTCTTTTATAACTAGGTGGCACCACTTTCCAAGAAGTTGTTTGTTTACGGAATTCTAGACAACAGTTTTTGGCAACTAGTTCCCAATTCATAATATATATTCATGGATAGTACAGTGGAACGTGGCTAATTCAAACTTCTTCAATTCGAAATCTTCTTCAATTTGAATTTTTTCTCTGGCACCTAGATATTTGTATAGAAACAGTGTAAAATAATCGTGGTCAATACGAAATTTATCTTGGATAGTTCGAATTTTTTCTAACACGATACAGGTACCATCGAACAACGTTGAGTAAGGATAAAAGTAAAACTTGACTTGCTGCAAGCCTCTCGTATGTGTAAACAGGCGTGGGACAAAGTAACGCCAGAGACTATCAAGAACTGTTTTAGGAATGCCGGATTTGTTTCTCGGGAAGAAACCGAGGGAGAAAGTTCCGATGAAAATCGATCAGAAGCTGTGCCCTCTTTAGTCGACCGCTGGGGGGACGTCGTTTCTGAGCCTGTGATTTCTTTCGAGGACTTCATCGATGTAGACGAAAATGTTGCTGTTTGTGGAGAGATTACCGACGCCGAAATCATCGCTATTGTATTCAACAAGGGAAAACAAGATGGTGATGAAACATTTGGTGATGAAGACGCCGCGTCTCCAACGGAAGAGGAAAGATCTGTTCCGAGTGCGGCCGAATCATCAAATCATATTGAAGGACTAAGGCGATTATTTGAAAGTAAAAGTGATGTTAGTAAATCTATTTGTCAATCATTAAATCCATTAGAGTCGTTTATTACGACCGAGAGACTTAATGCTAGGAAACGAGTACCTTAGTACCTCAGTATTTCTGACTTTTTTTAAACAAATCAAACTATTCATACTCTAATGTATTTATTCATAACCACGTTAGAATATTTCATTGGCCATAACGTCATACATTATATACGTAGTTTGAATGGAATTTGATTATACTCTATTACACTATTGGTATTACATAGTAGTACATACATTTCCTTTAGTTCCCATGTAAACCTGGCATTTGTCCTTTTTCCTGGTATTTGGCCTCATTTTGTCGATTTTATGAATTTCAACTAGGTTGGATTATATTTCTGGTCGTTGATTATTATGGTAATCAATGGAAGAAGGTCGGTTTATGGACGTTCATATTTTTTACTAAAGGCAACCTATATATTTTCATTGCAATTTTGAAAGATATGATATTACATCGCATCTTACTGTCATGGCTAGCAGTATGTGTAGTCTATATTGTCAGTAAAAAGCAAATAACTTCAATTTAACAACTAATACTGCTGGTGACAGTTTAATTTTTAAATTTGAATGAAAGTCATTGGTACCATTTTTATTATTCCACTCGTGTTTCATCGGTATTTTTATGATCAAATTCGCTTAACATGGGAAGACTGTTCCTCGCAGTTTTGTTTGCAACCAGCAAGGTTATGTCCTCATTCGTACATTTTTCTTACCCAAAAAATTTAAATGTTCATTCTCTATGACTTTCCGATGCATTTTTTATTTAAACCGGCTCATTAGCAAGTAAGGGAGGTTGTTATAATGCATAAAGTGTGGTTTTTTTATCAGAACAGCTGTCTGCTCCCAGCCCAAAAATGGCCGCCGCCGCGAGTTGTCGTAACCTTACTATCCATGGTACAGGGGTAGCCTTGAAGCTCGCTCCAGCGAGGAGAATTGAAGCCGAATTTTGCGCATTTAGCCATGTTGTGATTATGAAAATATTGTGTGATCCTATGCGAAAGCATTGAAACCTGGCAACTTTCGTGGCTGTTTAATGGCTCAGTTGTGTATGTATTGAGTCCATAGAGGATATTAGCGAATAAAACGTACTAGTGGCTGCCTCCAAGTTCAACACAAGTGCCGTAGTCTCGCGTTTTATATCGTAAATTGGCGAAATAAGGCGAGTGCCGGGAGCGGCCAACTGTGCATGAAAAATGGCATCGTGCTCTGCATTTGTCTGCGAAAACAGAATAAATAAGACATCTAAACAGCTACTTATATTATTGTCTTTCCCAAAGTTCCTTGGTGTTGAAGGTGTGTTAATAAAAAAAAGTTGCCCATTTGTCGTAGAGTTCCTTACGCAGGGAGTACACTACATGTTTTGGGCAGCCTTTGCATTTCATTATTACATTTATCATCGGTAAGCCACAGGTGCGAACAGTTATTTGTGATGAAATATGATCCAAAGTGATAGCTAACTAGTAGCCATCCGTGTCTTTGGCCTCATTTCGTCAGGCCATGCCCACGATTAGTATTGGAGAAGACGAAATTGTATGCATTTGTGTTATCAATTATTACGTACGTATGTAATTAATTGAGGACTATTGAAGAAAAAGAAAAAAACATCAGCACCCGGCAAATTCTATGACGACGATTGAAACGACTTGGAATGCGTAATGGACACGATCAGTGGGTATGTATTCGGTTTTATTCGACATCGTAGCAGACGATATTTAAGGCATTCCTGTCATAGGTCATTACGTGCATTTGTGATAAACGGAGACAAATATGAGCTTTGGAACTGTCATTTATACACAGGAGTTTCCCCAACGATACTTGAATGTAGTATTCATGGGAAATGGGAGGTTTTCTGTAAGTATTTGGTTTCCAATGGCATCGTAGCAGACGATGTTGTAGGCATATGTTATTTTCTCTATTGCTACGAACTGTCGCGCATTGAAGAATCAAAGCAAGTATTATTTTAAGGTACCAAGGTAATATTAATATATAAATACATTTCACGTGTTAAATTAGCTCCTGGGTCCCGTATTCGATAATAATTGTACCGCTAAAATATTATAAATAAATATATTATTATAATAAAGCGTTATATTAGCTCCTGGGTCCCGTATTCGATAATAATTGTACCGCTAAATTACACGGAGTTAAAGGAAAGAAGGCAATGTTTTCATAGTCAGAACATGGCCAAAGCGCAAGGCTGGTGGCTTCAATTTTCTAGCGTAAGGTTACCCCTGTGATCCATGGCGTTGCCCCCCACCCCCCGGCTACTCTCCTTTGCAGGAGCGATGCGTAGGCGGATGGCTTCGTCGAACATAAGTCGGAGAGTCGCCATGCTGCACTCTCTCGCATGAAGAGAGAGGATGAGGAATAAAAAAAGGCGAATCGTGGGGGGTGTCGGAGGGGTGGAGGAGGTTTATATCTGAGCGTCACGCGATCACGGGAAGAAAAAAAAGCACACACAGACTGTGGATTAAGGAGATGAGGAGAGAAGAAAAAGCGTCGCAAAGGATTTGAAGGATCTGAGACAGGGGAAAGTATACGCCCTCTACATAAGGGACAAGGATGGATTATTTGCGGATGTTACCTCGGAGGCACATATACAACTCGAAAGTCTGAAGTTTTCGAGATTCGTAGTAGTGAAAGGCCTGAGAAAGTCATGAGAGAACCAAATTACCCTGCCCTCTGGTTTACAACTTCTATGTAAGGCAATATTCGAGTCGAGTATTATTTACGGTGCTTAGTAATGGGGTCAAAGATACTCATTTTATTTCCACAGATCATAGAATGAATCGATAAAATAAGGCCCATTTAAAAGATATTTCAACAGATTCATGAGAGATATCGTGGAAGTTTGTCTTATTAAAACAAAAACAACAATTTCGCTATTCCACAAGGTAATTTAATGCGTACGACGCGTTTCAACGCACAGAGCCATCATCAGGTACAAGAGTAGGTTCAGATCTTGTATCTGATGATGGCTCTGTGAGTTGAAACGCGTCGTACGCATTAAAATACCTTGCGGAATAGTGCAATTGTTGTTTCTGTTTTAATTTTAACCTATTTAAAAGTGTAAAAAGTGGCTAACTAGCCAAGACAACTTGATAAGGTCTTTCTTTGAATTCAAAAATGTTTGTCCCATGTACTTGTAAATTTAAAAATATTTATAATTTATAAATATCAGTTTTACAATCACTTAAAACTACGCGTCAAAAATGCTTTTCTTTTTTTGAAGGTGGTCCAATCTTTAGGGTAATATATTACGGCTCACCTCGTATATATTCTTACTGATTAATTCAGTCAGTCAAATTTCATGGGTAATGGCCACGCTGACTTTCCCTCCATCGTTTCTGTATTTCCTGATCCCTGTTCCTGTTTATTCACCAAACAAAACCCATCTATATTGTCAAATATTACCTCTATTGTTTATTGGCCACTGTCGAGTACACACCTTGATATGCATACTTCACGAGTACAGCTCGACAAAATGAACATTCCAGAAAGATTATTGTTCCAAACAATGTTCAACTAATTTGACCGTTAAAAAGTGACGTCCGATTATAAGCACTTAAAAGAATACTCGCAAAAAAATGTGGATAAAGAAAAAAATGGAAAAGGTCAAGGTAAATTTTCTACACCATTGAGGTGGAATACTTTGCTATTCCCTCGAGAGCAATTCATTTCTTTCGCTTGCCAAGTTGGATGCTATCTTGTTCTCCAAGCTAGAGCAAAAGACGCCGTAAAAATGCCAGCCCAAGCAGGAAATCTGAGAGCTAACTAAGGTTTTTAGGCTGACTGAATTAATCAATGAGAACATATACGAGCCTTTTCTTTATTACCCGTTAACAATATTATAAGATGCCAAATTGAAGCGACAAGATGGAGCGTGATGAATTCTTGATTTCAGTAAAATTTCAAAAATAGTATAATTTTACCAGTCACTACTGATGGAATCCCATGAATTATACTCAAGTTTGAACAAGAAACCATTGAGCGACAGCGACTTGTTCCGCAGTAACCCTCATCAAGACTCCGAGAAAGATTCAAAAGCGCGCTTTGGAATATATATTACCATAAACGGTAGTACTTTTTACTTACTGATTTATCAAGACTTTATGGCCGGGGGAAATTTTATGGTTGAAAAACCTCGCGCTATTTCAAATCCATTGCACTTATAAAAACAAAATCCAAAGAATAAAACAGACATTGGTCCAAGGGTTGGCTTTAAATCAACCGCAAATACCACCATAAATTTGAGGATTTAAAAGAAGTAAAATTTATCATGGAGCACTTTAAACACGAAATAAATATAAAGGACTTTGCTATCATTGCTAAAGTTCTCCTAAAAGTTCTCAGCGTAGATATTGAGTATCGATTCGCACTTATATTCTTTATATTATATATTCGCACGAGATAGATTCGCACTAGGCTCACGTCTTTCTACCTATTTCTCGGATTCTTTCATCAAGTCCTCTTTTCTCTCTCCTTCTTCCTCCTCAGTTTCGTCTTCCCTCTTCCTATCTCCTGAATATCCCTCTCCACCGCTATCCTACCCAATCCTCGACCGCACTTCCGGACCCCACAAGGAAAAAATCTCACCTCATCCCTTGCCCCTACCAACTCTCGCCGCGGAAACCCTTTCCTCGGCCACCCCCCCAAAAAGTCCTTTTCGCCCAACCCCGATCCCACCCCCCACCTCCTCCTCTCCCACCCTCCATCCCTGACTCCCATCCCCAACCCCTTTACCCCTCCCAAACCCCCGTCTTTCATTCCTTTCCAAATACGTCCACATCTTACTCTGCATCGTGCATTCAGCCCATGTGCTCGCCAATATATTCATGACGTTTCCCACATTTATGGGTGTTATTTTTTTTATCCCCGGAAAATTCCCGCCTAGAGCCGAGTTGCGTTTGCACCGTGCGCCTCCATAGCGCGACGATACGAGTGGTATTACGCGGCCATAAAATGTTTGATCGTTTCGGTTTACGTCAGGCAAAATGCATTCCACTCCCAAAAGTTTTCTCTGCTTTCGTCTTGTCCGATGAATAAATCAACCCATCCTTGTTTTGAAAGCGTACTTTTCAAGTTTACAAGCGCAAGAGATTAAGATTTGAGTGTGGCACTAATGAACTATGTCGGCAATCGCATACGTATACTTGTGCTTGTTCGTGCCTGACAACAAAAAAAAGAAATCCTGCCATCTGACTTTTACAAAAATGAAAAGATAAAAAGCCACGGTCTAGTAATTATGGAAAAGATGCGTCAAAAAAATCGCAAAAAGGCAAGTTATACTTGAGCCTAGAACTTCAAATGTAAAATTTTGGGAGACTAGCAGCGATTTTGAGTCGTCCTAACAAAAAATTAGGGTAAAATAGTTATTTTTAACCATAAAATTTATACTCTTCAGCATGATTTCCTTCCTGGCGGCTCCTGTCTTATAAATCTATCTACTCTGCACCATCATATCATTTCTGAATTCGAAAATCGGTCGCAACTCGACGTTTGCTATATTGACATTTCTAAGGCTTTTGACTCCGTCAACCACACCCTCCTTCTGCACAAAGTTCAATCTCGATATAGCATTCATGGTACCGTCTTCTCAGTTATTTCACATTTTTTACGTGACCGTCACTAGCGTGTGATAATCAATGGTTACTCCTCTGCATTCATCCCTGTCTCTTCCGGCGTCCCCCAGGGCAGCGTTCTCGGCCCTCTTTTATTTGCACTCTACGTGGATGATCAAGTTGATGACATTTTACCCTTGGGCTGTAACATTCCCTTATACGCTGATGACTGAAAAGTGTTTAAAAATGTGGACAGTCAGGCTGACTCACTTCAGTTACAGTCCGCTCTTAATGCAATTGATAGCTGGTGCGCAAAATGCTTACTACGTGTTGATCCAGGAAAATCCGCAATTATGTCCTTCACATTAAAACGCAAAACTATCTCCTCTACTTACCAACTTTCCAAACACCCTTGACTTTCCGTCACTTCCTTCAATGATTTAGGGGTCACCTTTGACCAAAAGCTCCTTTTTAGTGAGCATATTTCTTCATATTCTAAAAAGCTATGTCCATAGTGGGGATTCTATACAGACAATTAAATTACCGACCCTTTTGCCCTTAAATCTGTGTTTCTTGGTTGTGTACTGCCCATCCTTGAGTACTGTTCTCCCATCTGGTTAACTGCGTCCCCCACTACACTTAAAATACTCAACCGCCCCCTTAATTTCTTTGTAGCCACAGTCCGGCATCGCGTGCCCTCCCTTAGACACAGCTCTCTAGTTGAAATTCTTTTATCTCTAGGTCTCTCGCATCTCCCCCATCGCCGGCTAATTTCCGACATTAAATTCCTTCACTCTATCATGAACGGGTCCCTCCGTTCTGATCATCTTCTCTCCTATTTTTCACTCCGCATCCCTGCCCGCACCACTCGCGATGTTAGTCTGTTTCACACACCCAAATTCCGTCTCTCCACCTCCCAACGTTCCATTTTCTACCGCCTACCTTCATTTTTTTATACCTTTGCCAACAGTCACCCTACCCTTGACCTTTTCTCCTCACGCAACATCTTTTCTTCCCAACTTGAACGCATTGTGTCCTCTTCTTCTTCTTCCCTGCCACTAAATTGATTTTTTTCTTTCTGTTGATTATTGTTCTTACTGTTTTTACTCTATATTTTTGTTTTATTTCTTAACTTATTTTTTGTTTATTTAAACCCATTTTAAAGGCCCTAGTTGCTGTTTTTGGCGTTTTAATAAATAAATAAATAAAAATCAAATTCAAATTAAAAATAAACCTTATGAGTCACTACTAAGTAGCAATAGTGTCTTTATTAGTTGAGTATAATTGTTAGAAGTGTAATTTTCAATTGCATTTTACCTGAAGGTCAAAATAAAAAACTAATCAGGATGCTGGATTTTACTCGTCAGGAGGAGATTTTAGTTGTGAATCACTCTAGGTTGAATGGGCTGCATATCATTGGGCAATTTTTTTTCTAAATTACTCATCACTTGAGATTAATCGGGACATTCATACGCCTCCATCCATCCAGAAAAACTCATCTTAATTCAGGGAATTTGGATATTATAAATACATGAAATGTGCATCATATGCGAATGAAGCAGTTATACGAAGAGATGTTAGATGCGACACAAACTCGGATTTCTTAGGAAGAAGGTTTTAGTGGATAGGGATCAAGTTCTGGTTGAAGTTATTCAAATTTGTGAATTTTAGAAACAAAAAATTGATCTTAATTAGGAATCTGGTCAATTAGCAGCTAAACATGGTGGTAGCAGCACATATCATCCTTTCATTGGACTAGTCTAGAGCGGGTCCATGCACATGGGAAGAAGGCGGAGTCCACGTCTGCATTCGCGGCAATCTTTAAAGAGTTCAATCCGTTATTTTCATGAAAGGAAATTCTTTAGAAAGCGCTTAATTCAGCTGTGAAAATGAAATTTTCAAATTGGTTGCGTTTGCTGTTGTCCTTTTCTAGATCTTAGATATTACAGTGCAATACTCTTCCCACGCCTCCCCCATCGTCTCTGGTAAAATGCAATCATGAAAGCAGCGTGGCCAACCTGGGCTCTTCTCTGATCTCTATTCCTTTATCAATGCGTTCTTCTTGCAACTCCCCTTCCTTTACGTCACGCTTTGCACTAGCGACTGCCATCAAGTTTCACCTCCTCCGTTCGCTCATAGTACATGGGAGTTTTATTTTGAATTGGATTTGGAGTTTTGATTGAGCATCCAAAAAGATCCTTCATGGTATTAAGACTCTTGATCACTACATCTATTTTGAAAAGGTTTTTGCCACCAAATTCACTTTGACACAACTATCGGAAGTAAAATATTCTAGAAATGATCCATTAAATAGATTTATGTCCTTTTGTGACATATGTTATTATGTGAAGAAACCCGGATCGTAAAAAATAAATCTATACAGTGGACCATTACTATAATATTTTAATTTCCGATATGGAGAGGTTCCGCAAAGTCTAGCCTGAAGTAATTAGTTAAAACAACTGTGTCACCGGAATAGAAACGCTTGTGATGAAGCAAACCAATTTCCCAATGTAATGAATTTGGCTAGTCGTTTACAATTTTGTATATTTCATAAATTTCCATAGTATCATTATCGCATTGAAATGTAAAAGAACTACAAATAAAGGAATCTCACCTGGAAAAAAGTAACTGCTCTTCAATGGATTTAAATTTCGAGATGATGAAGCCACAGTTTGATCAAGAATTGAACCACAAGCATTTACCTTTCCTGCCTGTGTCCTAATTCAAATGCAGCGTAGAAGTCATTTATGAGCTGCTAGGGTTACTAAAATGGGAGAATAGTCCTCAAAACATATGATAATGACCTCGAGAATATACTCTACCAATCGCACAAAATAAACAGCACACCATTCTTAACACTTTTACCTCGATTACTCCTGAAATAACCATGAAAATACCTGGTTAGTGCGGGGGGTCTGAAAACTGGGACGGTAAGAAAACGGCCTTTGGACTGCTACACGATGCGGGTGTACGTTACATTGCGGTAATGTCAACGTAACCAAACGCAGATTTTTACCGAAGCAATCGAACTTGGCATATCCCTAAGCTAATTCCCGCAACACAGCTGTTCATCAATCTGTGCGTGGGTGTTGGGTGAGGCATCGCCAAGGATGATCCACGTAAAGATATCACGTGCCAGACTGAACTGAAACGCCAGGCGGCAGCCGAATATAAATCTTCCGGGAACCAATGAAGTTGAGAGACAAAAGGGGTGGATGGGTTGGGGGGTAGAGCAGGGCGTGGGCAAGAGCGAGGGAAGGGGGCGGGGTTGAAGTTCTCCCTAGCACCACACTCCGTGGCTTGGGGAGAATTTCGCTGAGTCGGTGCCTTAAGCATTGGCGCGTCGAGGGTCATCTATCACGACGGCGCGCTCCGAGCTGGGTCAGCCGGCAGGGAAGGAGGAAGAGGGTGGGGGGTTGGGCGATGCTCTTCTGGAGTTCCTTCTCCCTCCCCCAACACTCCTACCCCCGCCTTCCAACCCGCACTCTCCCTATCACTCCAGATGAGGCTTCCATGTAGAGGGAAGAGTTGTGACCCACACACCCGCATAGGACTGCACGATATCCCGATTAGTCAACCAAGGTACGCCATTATAGTAATCGCACATAAACGCGGCCTCACTCCTGAAATTCACTTCTATAACAATAACCTTAAAACTGCTGTCAAAAATAATCTTACATAATCACATGCTTCATGATATGTCGCTTACTAAAAGCTGTAACTAATTAATACCTAATTTACTCTGTTAATTTACTTCCATTAGTTCACTACAGAAGCTCCTAGATAAGTTTTGTGAATCAACAGAGAGAATGAAATTAAGAGTAAATGCGTGCAAGACTAAAGTAGTGGTTTTTAATAAGGAGAATGGGGAGAATAACTGCGTAATGAGGGCAGATGGTGAAGTAATTGAAAAAG
Source organism: Ceriagrion tenellum (assembly GCA_963169105.1). Taxonomy (NCBI): domain Eukaryota; kingdom Metazoa; phylum Arthropoda; class Insecta; order Odonata; family Coenagrionidae; genus Ceriagrion; species Ceriagrion tenellum. The sequence continues at coordinate 16,815,157 of OY720633.1, read as the reverse complement.
TGGATTATTTTGTGTATTTAAGTAAGATGTCTGCGACTGATGGACGGATAGTTGAGGAGTTAAAAAGGCATGCGAATGCTGGAGGGAAGTGGTAGAAAGCATGTGGAGCATATCAAGGAGTGAGTGCCTGTCTAAGGAAGCAAAAATCGCCGTGTACAAAAGTTTACTTCTACCCAATTCGTTGTATGGCAGTGAAACATGGGTATGTCAGGATAGACATAAGAGTAGACTAAACGTCGTGGGTATGAGTTATCTGAGGAGTGTGGCAAAAGTAGGATGGATAGGGTCAAGAATGAGTGGGTAATAATTGAATGTGGTTTAGATGCTCCAGTAATGGACGTACACGAAAGGAGTGTGCTTCGTTGGTTTGGCCATGTTGAGAGAATGGATGAGAGTCGAATAACCAAACATATATAAGAGTGAAATGAATGGTACAAGAGGTTGCGGTAGGCCGAGAAAGTTGTGGTTGAGGAAATTCTTAGGAGAAGGAATATTAGGAGTCTTGAAAACAGGAGGGCGTGTATGAAACAGTGTATGGGGGTTAATGAGGCAAAAAAGGTTTGCAAGGATAGGTCAGTATGGAGGAAATTATTGAAGCAGAGTTAGGTCTACAAACATTTATTTATTAGTGAAACTTAGTGACTCTGCTTACCCCGGAAGGGAACGGCGTGATTGGTATGCTTGTGTGTAATTTGCTTCAGACCCCACAATATTTTATCTTCAAATGAATATTGAGTTTTTATGGTATATGTTGCACTATGTTATATTTTGCTGAATTCGTTGTTAATTTTTACGATTTCGTGTTCCTAGGCAATCATAATGAGCCTGAGTTGCAAATTTATAACCTATTATAAACTATTGTGTTTTATGATATTGTAATGCACGTCCCGTCGACAGACCATATAGTCAGACGGAGCATAAATGTATAATAAGTTTAAATAAAATAAAATTTAAATTAAAAATAAACCTTATGAGTCTCTAGTGAGTAGCAGTTTGATTCGAGAGGCCGTACTTATAAGGGTTTCAGTGGATGTCGGTATGACTTCCTTTTGTTACATCATCTCCCATGCTTAGTGCTGCTCAAGAAAAAACACCGACCTTCTTTTTTCCGACAAGCAGCAAACAGATATACCGTCTGGAGTTATTCTGATCGCACGACTGCGATCGTGGTTCTTTCAAACCAAATACGGCCGTACAGCGGTCTGCGGAGCCCTCATTTCCGGTCAAAATCCGGTAAGCCCTTTTACCAACGTATAACATCATGCATTTCATTTTGGATTTAATTATTTAGTCATATGTACAGGCATAAAGTCTAATTGTGTTATTATTTTTGGCTGTGAGTGGAAGGATAGGTTTTCTTAACAATGATTTAGGCTCCCGAAATCAAGAATACTAGCGCCTGGTATCTACTCTCGCGCGATGAGGTTACCTTGGTGTTTATTGGTTAGTTGTTAATGCTAGCACCCCCATCAATAGGCGAAATTAGGTATGGGATATTTTTTTACTATGCTCAGATATTCAACGAAATTTAAAATATGTATATGATCTTTTATCATTCGAATAACATTGATTTTTAACTATGCTCGATTCTGACATTCAAATATTATCTCATTAAATTATCAAATATCATATTATATTACCAAATATCCTCAATTCTGATATTCAAATCTACGCCACTCAATCCGTGAGAGACCGTATTCATTGGCGTTGAATTTTCGTTGCGATGGACTAAAAAAAGCGTTAGTACTTCACGAAGAATATTATCTGTTATCTCATGAGGTACACTTCTAATTGATGTAATCAGAAAATCGGATTTGCTAAGCGGCAGATGAATTACATTTGTGAAGGAATCGCCCGTGGATGCTTATCAGGAGTGTCTAAATGTTTTAGTACTTCACGAAGAATATTATCTGTTATCTCATGAGGTACACTTCTAATTGATGTAATCAGAAAATCGGATTTGCTAAGCGGCAGATGAATTACATTTGTGAAGGAATCGCCCGTGGATGCTTATCAGGAGTGTCTAAATGTTTTTTACTCCTTGTTTCTTGATTCCTGCGCTTCCTCAGAAAACTTTCTAGCAGAAAGAGGCGTGGCAATTTTGGTAGTGAAATCATTCGTGGAGTGGTCTAGATACTTGATGGCTTTCGGGGTAGCCTTTGCGTTGCATCATTTTTATGACGACAGTTTCGCGAGCGTTTCAGCTTGCTTCTTCAGGTCTTAAGTTCTTTCGATGCATTTGGGCTGCCATACATAGCCCGGCGGTCGGACAGGTGCAATTTTTCCCGCCTCTTCCTGGAATCCTTATCTGTCCTTGTAAAACCCGCTTCAAAGTTCGCTGGAAAGCGTGTAACTATCCTCTCTGTCAATGTTGTTCGAAGTTTTGGTAATTTCGCTTGCCTCCTATATTAATCTAGGGAAGTACCGAGTACTCATAAAACGCGATAAATGATTCTCATTTTGTAGGTGAAACAAAGAATTTTACAAATTGAATCACAATAAATTTTCTTCGTGTGTGTATACACGTGTGTGTACTGATCAATAACTGTGGTATAGAGGAAAAATGTCCCATACATTGCGAAATGATCTTTTATCTTCATTTGAGTTAGATTTTTGAACCATTTGAAAAACTCGGGAAGCGACATGCGACCGGAAAAATGTAATTTCTAGACTGCTATGGGCCGCAAGCAAAGATTCTTTAGTAAGCTACTATCGGCATAGTAGCCTAATAACTTGATACCAACCAAAAAATTAGCAGTCGTAGACCGCTTCTCAGCTTAGCAGCGCTCATAAAAGAGCTGGTTCTCTAGCACTCCTCTATCCTATTTAGTGGCGCTAATAAAATATGGCCTCCTGTCATAAGTGATGTACCTCGGGTGATAAACTGAAGCCAAACGAAGATTTTAGGCAAAAGTACCAAAGAAACTGAAGAAAATGATTTCCTCAAGTCAGACTGGAATGACGAGTTGTATTGCCACTGGCTCTAAATCAACGTTTTGATAATTTGTTCTTAGTCTGCGACGCCGTGTTGTGGAACACATTTATTACTTCATGATGATTTTACACAACTAAAGAGTTATTGAGATGATTTCGAGTGTCTGAGACCACTTGCCATTGCTATTTCACCTGGCTTGATCATTTCTACGCCGCAGAGTATAACAAAGTGGAAATTGCATACGTGTGCGATGACAATTTCTAAGGATGTCAATTTAATTTTTTAATTCTTCGAGCCATAAAGATGTTCATTTGTGACGTAATATGACCACTCTACGAGCATAGAAGAACACTTTTTGATTGAATAAGTAGAAAAGGACGCCTCGTATACAAATCACAAGTGCATATTATTCACAGGAGCTATTGCGTCAAGTGCGTAACTTCGAAGTAAATAATCTGAGCATATTTCTCTTGTGCTGTCATTGTAAAAATGTATCTTTTACCAATTTTAGCCGTGTAATTGTTTTCTTATTGATAAGCAAGCATTTCCAAACCTTACTAATATATAAAAGTCTACTTGTGTCTGTCAGTCTGTTACTAAGTCACACAAAAACGACTGAACCGATTGAGCCAAAGTTTGGCATACTGATGGGGACTGCATCTGGTTCAACTACAAGTCTATTTTTGTTTGGAAAATGAAACCCATAAGGGTTAAATTGTCATAACAAAATAAGTTTGCACGGGATTTCACATTTTTTGCCAGGCTTCAGGAATGGATTATTAAAAAGCACTGAAATAATTGAGGAGTTTTTTTCATTATTCGATTTCACTAAATTAGGCTGTATGATTGAAATTTTCACTATCCAATGGCGGAAAGGAAGTAATATTTATTTCCCACAATTGATTTTTTCGTACTTACTATTTACTTAAAATATTTATTTGCTCAATTTTATTTATTATTTACATGAAAACCCCGAATTTACTTAAAAATTACGTTTTTAATGCAAAAATTTTCAATTTTCCTCCGAATTCAATAATACTATATTTTCTGGGAAACCTGAGGAATAATATAGATCGGAAAGTTTCTACCAGGGATTTTTTTGGCTCATATTTTTGGCTTCCATTGAATGTCGAATGTTAGTAAATATTGGAGACATTTCCGCAGGAGTATTTTCCTTCCTCTGCATCAGGCTTTACGGCTTTCATACAGAATTTGCATCGAGCTCATCGAAAGGACTCCTATAGTTTGGGTCCATTAGTATGCGTAGCATGTCGCTGACTACAGAGAATTTTGCACATTGCTGTAGACCTTCGTACTACACATTTTAAACCTTAATATAGTCTTTGATCTGATGAGGGACGGTCAGGTTGTATGTACAGTAATCATCGCCGCTTTCTATTTTCCATTGGAATGAATGAAGTAATAAGCCGTTTATCTTTGAAGTTTACACGAAGGTACACAGTAGAAATCATTACAAATGCATAGAAATATACATGGTATGCAAGCATGGTACAGATACGAGGACCTAAAAGTGATGGTGGGTATTTTCGCTTGAAGACTGGATGCAAGTCTCAAAGAAAACTGGGAGGGACGCAAATGCAGCGCAAAAGAAGAAAGATGAAATACAATTAAACGAGGATAATGAATGAAGAAGTAGTTCTGAAAAAGTAATCGAGAGGAATGGTGAAATTAAAACCCACCGAAGGAAAATAGACAAACTAAATGGAAACATTTTGCAACACAGCCTCTTGTAAAGATAAGTAGTAGAGAAAGAAATAGTGGGGAAATACCTCACAACGGATGGGAAACAGGCAAGTTATTAAGGAAGTCAAAGTGGAGGCCTACATCTACATCTACATAACACCCCGTGAGCCGCCACTTGGGCACCTGGCAGGGGGTGTTTGGTCACCAGCCGTGTAAAGGTGTGCGTTTTTAGAGATGGAACGGTGATATGAATTATAGGAGTGTATTTAGTGGAGCTCAATTTTATTGTGGTCGCTTATTGTACGCGGAAAGAACGAGTTTTTGTACCTATCTGTTCGGCAGTGTATCTCTCTTATTTAATCGCATCTTTCAGACCTAGAGATGGTGTGAGCAGTTATGATAATATTCTCTTTGTCGCTCTGAAAAATATCAGTTCTGAATTTATCAAGCAAACTACGCCTGGAGTGTAGCGTCTGAGTCTCTAGGGGCTCCCACCTTAATTCCTCCAAAAGTTGTGAGACAGTGTATGTACGCTCGTAGCGGTTTTTAACGATTAAGAATAAATGGTACGATTATCCGATAGAAAGTGTGGATTGGACCGCAATAAATTATCAATTCACGAATATTCATCTGATGAAGATGACATTGTGCGTTACATCGCCTCTGTGGCGATGCATAAATTACTGCCATATAATGACGATATCGGACTGGAGTCAGCCCTGTATCTGCAAAGGCAAACTTTGCCCATTCTCCCTCCCACCTCCGCGTGCTCCAATTCCCGGTTGAAAAGGAGTTGGCGGGTGCGGCATCGATATTGCGGCGTAAGCGGGCTGCTCCCAGCCGGAGGGTGAAAGGAATGGGTGAGGTCTTGCACGGTGAGCGGTCTGGCAGAAGCGCGCCTGCTGTGGCGGAGGAACCCAGTCGGCCGTGGTGCTTCGATTGAACGCTGGGTCTAGTGGTGTCCATTGGACGGCATCGGAGAAATAATTACCCGCGAATGTTGCCGCATTGCTTAGAAATAGATCCGGCGCTGTTTCAAGAATTTTGGCACCTCCCCGGGTGAAAACTGTCATCGATCGATGATAACATTAGATTACGCACTCTAATTATAAAATAGTAGTTGTTCAAATATTAAATGAACTACTAAAATGAATTTTCTGGTACAACACTGAAAAAGGTACAATCTACAAAATTTAGAATTGGGATTTCTGCCGGGTTTGGGAAAAAAATCAAAGTAACGATCATAACAAAATATCGGACGAAATGACGGTGTTTTTTCCTGAGTTAACTTCTTGTGGGGGTAGATCTCAATCTATAAAAAAGGGAAAATATTTTTTATTTTAGTTACATTTGAACTATCAATAATATTACATTAGCAGCGTAATAAAATGATTAAAAAATTGTCGTTTCACTCTCATTGACTAGGACTATTCGGAATCACTTTCACTTTGCTTGGCATTGTTTCTTAGCCATGATTATTAAGGAATGTCATCACTAAGGGAAAAGCAAAATGCGCAGAAAGACTACGTGAGTCGAGAAGGAACGTTGGAATGATTATCGTAAAAGGAATCGAAGAATAGAATGGCTTAATATGCACTTGGGTCCTACCATTGAGGTGATTGGAGAGGGTTTTGCGTCATCAAACTTTGGCCAGAAAACTGTTTTTACCATCATATCCATACAGTTTCCTTAATTTTCTTTGGACAGCACAGCGGAATGGACGAACTAGCGGATGTAAAGCAGGATTATCCATATATTGTTTGGAAATAAAGGCGGGAAACTCTGGAAATATATGTTGGACAATAAGTTTTCAGAGCGACAGAGCGAATATTATCATGTCTCCTTTCTACATCTCTAGGTCTGACAGATGCGATAAAATAAGAGATACGAGATACACTGCCGAACAGATGTGTAGAAAAACTCGTTATTTCCGTGAACAAAAAGCGTTTACAATAAAAATTGAGCTCCACTAAATACACTCCTATAACTCATGTCATCATTTCATCTCCAAAAAACTTACACCTTTATACGACTGGTGACCTACACCCCATGCCACACGCCCATGCGGCGGCTCGTGAGATATTATGTAGATTTAGATGCATATGTGCTGTGAATTCAACTCAATTTACCATCGTTTTCTTGGGAATGCCGGAGATAATTAATTAAAATAAATATATGTTAAGAGAATACATCTTAAAGAATTAAGTGCGTGATAATTTATTCTGTAAATTAGATGGAAAATATCCATCCGTTTATCGTTATGCGCTTAAAGAAGATCGGGACTAACGGAGATAATGGATAGGCCGCGCCCTCCTCAGTGGACCCAACCAACATGCAAGACCTCACAAATACGTCACCTAGCGATCAATTGGAGAAGATGTATTGAAGTCAATACCGGAAGTGGAACGAGAGTCCATGCTCGGTATTCCTTACTTAATCGAGTGTGAAAGTTCGCATGTCGACGCAACAGAACAATGTTCTCTTAAGGTAGTCCGAGCAAAATATAATTTTACTTATAAATCAATGAATTTGGTCTCATTTTAAAGAAAAATATCTCATATATCTAATGACACCAAAAATTCTACCCCTATTCATTCTATATCTATTACTTTCGTTTCATGGAGATTAAATTAGTGGTTATTTTTGATTGCATGATCTGCTAGTGCACATAGATATAGAAACCAACCTATCCAAAAGATTATTTAAAGAAATGATACACATCACAAAAAACAAAACATCCTGCAATAAAGGAACAGACATCGCCAAATTAAGTGAAATTTATTATAATTTCATATTCTTTTAACGACACTTAATTTTATTTCAATTTTACTCAAACTCCTAAATTTATAACAATCGACAAACAAATAATAAATAGCAACGAATGTATCAACAAAAAGTAATTCAAAAGGCTCTCTCTCTGAGGTAATTACAAAAATCACGCGTATACATATTTTAAAAAAAATAATACCTAAATTGTACACTGGATTCATTTGATGTACAATACAACTATTGATTTTAATTGTAGCCCTGATGAAGCATAAATAAAGATGCAAAACGTTGGTGAAAGAGTAAACGTTTATGCATGAATTATGACCTACAATCTCCAGGGAAATAACTTCATATTAAAAAGAGAGGTCACGAAGAAGAATCATCTAGGCATTTCTTACTTGATCTAGTGTGAAAGTGCGCATGTCGACGCAATAGAACTCGATTCTCTTAACCACTACAAGGTTTTGAATAATATCCAAATATTAATCTCAAGTATGATACTCAAGTATAAGATTAATTTAATTTGTAATGTCAAAAAATCCGACGGATAATGAAGTAAGAAGGGGCATTTGGAAGCGAGCGTTTTGATGAACTGAAACTGTTATAAATACCATTTTCGTGAAAGTGATCTAATCATTGGAAGAATCAAATTGGGTAGTGCTTTTTAATCGAAAGGGTACATTATATTCTTTCATATATGTTATTCAATTGTAAAATGCATGTTTCTCGGATCTGAAAAATCGCACACTAGATAAATTAAATATTCTCAGCGAAATATTACCAAATACAATAGCCATGTAATTTTTTACGGAAATTTCAGGGTATTTACACATAAAAATGTAGACAAAGAATTTAAGCGCAAAGGCGAGAAATGAAATGTTTTGATGGGGATGATTCGGCTGCTGTTTCGTGAAAGGTAAGTTTCCAGTTTATTGAAAATAATGATATTGACATTTTTATTCTATAACTCAAATATCATTTAGAAAGATAAAACTTGACAATTTCCCTAACGAATGGAGGTTTTCATTGAGCCTTCACTGTTGCTTACCAACAAAATATAATAGGTCTATGTCTTCATGACGACTGAATACGCATTCTCTAGCAATTACCACTCAATTGTATTGCTCACACCACGTTCGTTTGAGACCAGTCTCACGTCACTAAAACGTCATTCAATGCAAACCCCATTAATGAACTCCTTTGATGGCGGAGTATCCCTCCATGCAGAGTCGACATGTCGGAGTCAAATCAAATTAATAACTCGGTTTGCGACTCCTTCCTTTTAATGACGTGTGCGCTCCATGTTAAACTCCTAGAGTCCTATGCACAAATGTTGGCCGCTGAGATAACTCCATTTACCACACGGGACGGATTGGAAAGATCTTTTGCAATCGAGGAAAAGTCGGCAACGTGAAATTCTTCGACGCACAATTTTTTTCCCATTTAAACAACATTGAAAAATCCTTTTGCTTACGAGCAAATAAAGCTCACGTTGACCATTGCTGAGCTCTGATTAATTCCGTTGTCTCGGGCGTGACTTCGTGGAATTTGCTTAACATTGTAAAAGAAAAGTATAAATTAGTTATTCCACAAAGACTTATTAACAGGACGATCTAGGTTTCGACGAAGCTCGTCATCATCAGGTATAGTATTACAGTATCTTAGTCAGCTCTATGACCTCCTCTCTGCCTCCCCTAAAACTCCTCCTTGCAAACCATTACCCCTTACCACCTACCCCTCTTCCCCAACGTTCAAAATCCCATCTCCCCACTCCCCTTCTTACACCACTTCTACCTCCCCCGATTCTGTGTGACCATGTATTCTATGTCTTCATGAAATAGTGTACCTGATTATGACGAGCTTCGTCGAAACCTAGGTCGTATTTTTTAAATATGCAAGGCAATAGTCATCATTTTTTTAATAGAAAAAAATAGACACTGTCCTATCTTTTTATGCTAAAAAAGAATTTACTACTTTACTGATTCACTCAGTTGTAGTTTAGTTCAATCAATATTTCAGAATGTTACTAACTTGAAAGAAACTTATTAAAGAGTGCTACAGGAAATATCGAACGTGTCGTTTGTATTCCACTTCCGAAGGAGCACGATGAGTAAGCAGAAAAAATGAGTAGACGTATTGAAAAAATAAACTTGGTTTCCAATTGGTAAGTGAGTCAATGCTTCTTAATTGAAGTAAACTTTCCTCCATGTTAAAAAATAGTCAAAATGCACGTAATCGAGGAGAAATCGAACCAGAAAATAACTCCTGAGGACAATTACAATGGAAGAAAAGGTCAGCATGGTTCAAAGGAATTTTCTTTATCACAGACCTCTCATTAACGCATAAAATGGAATCATGACTACAAAATAAAATATACTAATCCTGTTATTGGACCAGATAGTACCGTCAAATTTCGTCGTCACTGCTCGTATCTATAAGCATTAGCTAGTAGAAGACGCAATGTTGTCATCATTCCTGCCACCAAAATCAACAAGAAACAACTCTTCTGAATTTTCTAAGATCCTTTTACTATGCAATACGTCATTATTTTAAGTTTTTCCATTAACAAAAATAACTTTTCATAAGATTTAATGGTATCTGGCGGAGCATGATGGAAATCCTTCACGTTTGTTGGGAAAGAAAATGCACCAGCATAATTCCACTGGCATTATTCTGGTAACCGGTTTCGATACCAAGTATCATCATTTGCCCTGATAATGAGGCTATCAAAGCCTGCCGCCAAATGTGGAATTTTCAAGAGTATTTCCTTTTCGAGCCATTACTAGTAGATCTTTGAAAAATTTTAATACAGGTGGGAGAGATTAGATAGCGTCCGCACACAATTGTGCAAAAGTCCTCAGAGAAAAAAAATCCGCCTACACCGGGATTCGAATCCGGATCCCTCGATATCCGGTCGAGTCCTTTAGCCAGTTAAGCTACCGAACCGTCCTCTTCCCCTATAGATTTTAGTGACCTTTACGGAACAGATGTTCCCGACTGCTGGACATACAGTGCAACAACCAGTCGTTAATGAGCGCTGAGCGCTACTGCCCACGAGGAAATATTATGTATACTATGAACACAGAGTGGCGTTCACTCTATTTGAATTTCGCACAATTGTGCACTGCAGGTGACTCCATAAAAGTGGAACTCCGTGGCTAGTCCCGGATAGCTTAAAATCTGCCCGCACACAATGTCAAGAATGACAAATGATCGAGATAAGCTAATAGGCAAGGGATAGGACAGGATGTCAATTGCGGGCGGAAGCGGAATTGACAACGGAGCGCGATTACATTTCGAGCGTCCAGCGAACCCCTCTCCTCCTCCTCTAGAGAAGGAGAGTGAAAGTGATGTTTGAGTGAGCGGTGGCGAAAAGCGTTTCCGGCCAGAGTTTCGGAAATAAGGAAGGAGTTAGTAACCGTCTCCGTCCGCCTCCCCGTCGAAGAAAACGGTGTGCGGCTTCGCAACTCATCTGTCTTCCCTCCAGCCTCCTCGGTTGCCTGACGATCGAGATCCACAAGAAGGCCAGAAGGAATGCAGAGCCTACTTTTGCCTGAAGTAGTATAATTACTCGCAGATGCAAAGGGCTTGGCGAGGAGAACGTGACTGGAGATGAAGGCTGAGGGGACGTTTTGGAAACGCCCGAAGGACTGAAGTCGCCGGAGGTCAGAATGGGTGATTACTGCAGGTCTCATGTAACAGTAATTACCTTGATCAACATAAAAAACTAATTGGCTTTTTGTTTTAAGTCCATTAAAATCCACACTAAAAGTGAACAAAAGCAAATAATCGTGCGGACGACATTTCCATCAATGAAGTTTTACCAGTTACTTTCTTTAAGGAGGTTCCACCGAGAAACGAAGTAAATGTCATTTTCATGAAAGTTTCAAAATAAGCCCTTCTTATTGCACTCTATCGATTGCCGTTGAAAAAAATTAAGCTTTCCACGCTATATTTCTCGGAAATCGCATTTAAAAATTAGTGAATTTCTATAGGTTCTTTTGGCAATGCTTGCCTATGAGTAGAAGAAATGCAGATTACTATTCGAATATAAATGTCGTTTTGACAAAAAACTGATATAAGGTGCGCCACAGTATAAGAATCATGATAATATTAAAAAAATATACCCTTACCACGTTGGTTTAAATGATATTAACATATTTTTGCAACAAAAATAGCAGAAATCACGTAGTTACTAGCATGTGGCGCTGCAGGTTGATTCCACATCGGCAACGCTGTGCGGCTGTGCCGTGACGAAACGAGTGATTTTCGAGCAGACGGGAATTTGCAATGAACTTTGTGGAGCTGGATTTTCTGTGCATTGACGCTAAATTTAATACACCGACAAAAAAGTATTATAAATTGTCGTTGTTCCGGTAATGTTGTCCGGGTTCCCTCGGCATGGCAGGAAATTGATAGCTTCCAAGGAAACAAAAGTTATCTGAAGATATGTTATAATACTCACAGGTATTTATATAAATGAATACATTATACAGTAATGTATTATACAAATATATATGTATAATATTAACGATTTCCTGGAAAGCAGTCACTAACCAACTCAAACACACGCCAACACGAGAGCAGGAAAACAAGTGAACGCAGTAATTGAGCAATGTTGCACTTACCACCGTTGCCAAGGCGTTCTAACACATGATTTTTACCCATTATATTTAAATAAGGAGTTAAATTTCCATGTAAATATTTTGAATCTTATTTTTAAATTATGGAACACATTTCAGATCACGAAATAGCGGTGATGAGCTCAAATTTCATGTCAGAGCAATTAAACGTGGCAACGAGTTGCCAGCCAGAAACCGAGATCAAAATAAGCTACTGGTGAGTTTTAAAAATTGTTCCCCACATTTAAGTGCTTCGATACAACTTATTCACCAAGTTTTTAAGTACTTGTTTAAATACTAAAGGTGACTACGTAAGGTAATGTTTTTTTAATCGACTTCATAAAACACTTAAGAAGATGGATGTTACACCGGCTTTTGACGCAGCGAGCGGCAGAGGAACCTCCTTAACAGAAAGACTTTAGTTTAAAACGTAGGTTTTCGCAGTGCTCTACGTTAATCTCCTTCATTTTTCAGGATCTACCACGTATTTTGGTTGTAAGTGAAAACAGTTTTGCTGACACTAATATCACTAATTTACTAACAAAATTTATCACACCGAGAAAACGTATGTAGAAATAATAAACCATAGTCTTGACACTACTGTCAGCGAAACTGTTGTCACAACAAAAATACGTGGTAGATCCCAAAAAATGAAGGAGATCAAGACTGCGGTTTATTATTTGTACATACGTTTTCTCGGTGTGAAAAATGGTGTTAATAAATTCCTCCTCCTCCTGGGTTATGCCGAAGCCATCAATCCAACAGTTTGCTTTTATATACGAAGAACAAACTCTCAGTTGACATCAAGTGAAAGGAAAGACTGAATTATCTTACGATTATTGCTCGAACTTGACCTTGGGAAATGCAATTTAGAAAAACTTCCACAAAAGCAATCAAGCCAACAGCAAATATTCATAAAGGAGAGAATAAATATTTTTGCGTCAGATGAAAGGAAATACTATAATCATCACCGTGACTTTACATCCGAAATCCATTCTCATTGTACCATCATCATCAAATGTATTCCAAGATATTCAACGGATACTCTTCACCCATGAACTGTAAGTTAAATATATAGTCAGCTTAAATTCAATTTAACTAATAGAAACTTTTAAAAATAATTTTTAATACTTTGTCTGTTTTCATTGAGCTGGGTCTACCAGCAGACGAATAGGTTTATGACACAAGGCCATTCGGTGTAGTTTTAAGCTGTAATGAAAAGTATGCTACTTTACTTTTTTCGTGGTCAGTTTGAACTCAGTTGTTCAAATGCAATGCTGTCCTCTGAACAAAGATATGAATAACAATTTAAGTGCCATATTATGGGTAAGATGTTAACACTGGGTGGAACACTCTCGGAGCACGTTTAATGGAGAATATGATTTCGAACCAATAGCCAAAATATTTTGAATGTGATACAAATCGTCCAAGAGTTTAAAACATAAAGTACTAAATTACAGTGTATTGGGGTAAATGAGGCAAAAGAGGTTTGTAAGGATAGGTCAGTATGGAGGAAATTATTGAAGCAGAGTTAGGTGTACAATTATGTATTAATGAGTGAAACATTTTGACTGTGCTTATCCCGGAAGGGAACGGCGTAATGGGTATGTATGTATGTACTAAATTAATCAGTTTATCATCGATAAATAATATATTTGGAACCTAAAACACAATATTACCGTAGATTTCTGCCCCAAGATTAAACAAATATTTCGCATTAATTGGCACAAATTTTACAGTGCATATTTAAAAAAAATTTCCTGGCAATTCAAAATGAAAATTCTGTCATAAGTAAACATTAATGCGCAGAAAACGGGCTTACATCAACGAAACGCAATTTTTACTCAATACACGGAAATAAAGCAACATTTCTTTGGCGCACAAAAAACATAACTCACAATGTTATTTTGACGGCAAATCTAAATGTCTATTTTTGGCAGATTCTAAGAAATAATATATGCCTACAGCCAAACGCATACCGAGCTTTTAATATGAAAGTAACGGTCTAAAGTCTTATCAATTCAAACGAATCATCTCCAATCTCGTAAATCAATTTTTGAGAGGGAAAAATTGCTGGTTGTGGCAAATGCAATCGTATATTATTCCACGGCAGAATGAATTTGTAATGCCCTCATCTTGAAATGAGACAAAATCTTTTATGCCACTGTTGTCGCTTAAGGTAGTCAGAGTGAGATAGTTCCCTAGTCATTTAAGAGACCATATTAGAATTACACGTTTTAATTTCACCAGCTGCAGGACACATCAATTAAATATTGCATTGTCAAGGGTACAATAATATAGTTTTATATGACAGACATCGTAAGTAATTAAATGAAAATATCTAAGTAAGTCTTTAACTTGACTCATTTTTTTCGCGTGGTGCGTTTGAAACTCCTTCAAAACGGAATGTTTATTGTGATACCCAAGAGCCTACTGCGGTGACAATATCATTAATTTTCAAATATAGTTAAGAAAACATGCAATCCACGTTGTTATTTTTTTACGATACCCAAGTGTTTGAAATTTTTGTAAATAATACCCCTCTGTATTGCACGCACGTACCGTTTCCCATGTCAAAAGGCTGGTATTTTTTGGCAAATATCTCCGAAAGTAATACAATAAGTGGTTAAACTTTTGGTGTCATTAGAAGGGTGAGATAATTTTTTAAAAATGAGTTCAAATTAATTGATTTCTAAGTAAAATAATATATTATACTACCTCAGGTACATTTTTTAACTCTTCTAAATTTTTTGATCAACTATACACCCAAACCTTTTTGCAAACAGAATATCTTCAGATGACATGAACAGAAAAAATGCGAGAAGCCACAATATCAGCAATGGACTTAAAAAAGTGTTGTAAAAATTCTACGGTCTTAGACCGTTCTAAAAATCCGGAGTAAGAAGAACAATATGAACGAATCCAGGGAGTGAGTTTGTACGGAAATACTTGTCGTGTCGAATCAATTTCCGCCACACTGACCATAGGCCGTCAACGCTCGTCAAATGCGTCCTTCCCCTTTCACGGTCCAAAATTTGCAAGACCGACACAATGCAAATGAGGCGGGTCCCAGTGATAGTAGGGAAGAGCGGAAGGGACGGAGGGAGATCGGGGGTTGGGAGGGTGAACGGGGGTTGGGAGGGATAGGGAGGCGGAGGAAAGAAGGGAGCTTCCGAGCGAAAGGGCCAAAGGAAAGAGAAGGAACGGGGAGATGGAGTGGCCATCGAGGAGGACGTGACCAAGGCACTTCAAAAACTCAACCTCCTAACGGCCCCGGTCCAGAACATCCACATCTACTTACGCTGATGACTTGTAACGGCTCTTTACAAAACCGACTCTGCCCATGAAGAACAAATACTCCGTCCTCACACCCTGCGTTTAGAGACTAAAAAACATCACATTATAACGAGATGAGAAACAGCAACTCCTCCGCGGCCATTAACGAACCATTTAAAATTTATCTTTCGACAGGTGCTGGAAGACCGACATGCCCTCGTGGCGAGCCCCAATTCCGTTAACTCATATTAGTACTAATTTATTGGGATGCGCATTTTTTTCAACCATGGATTTAAGAAATTATTTTTACATTATCAATCGATAGTCAATTAATTGATCATCTTCAGACACTAAGGAAAAAGTTCAAGATTTACAATTGATTTTGAAGCGTTTTTTCAATGTATACCAAAGATGAGACTGCACTCAGTAAAGGCATAACGATGAACATCGCCAAACAAAGGACAGAAAATGAAATAGCCAATTCTTTCATTGGTACAGCATGTCCTTTGCTTTTTCCTAAGAGTCAATTCAAAATATTTTAGGGAGATATAAATATAGTTATCAGTATCTCAAGTTATTACTAAGGGCTTCGATAGATGTTTATTTGATCAACTACTAGAAAATGTTTCAAATTTTCTCAGTCTAAGTGAATGGACAGCGCACATACCTACACGGTCGATGACATTATTTTGCAAGTTCTGATTAATTCAAGTAAATAAAAACCGTTCAAGTCTATTTTCCGATTTTCTCTATTTTTCCCGCTCATACCGGTCATTTCTTTCTTCCATTCCTCCCATTAACTCATCTATCAATGTCATCACAGCTTTTATCGCCCCAGTATCTCCCACAACCTGATTTATCCACAAACTTACCTTCATTGTGAGCCACTAAATAACACAAACTATGCAATTTTTTACTAGAAAATTTGAATTCAAACTAGACTCATCACAAAAGCAATATCATCAAGTCGAAATATGTTGAAGTACACCGAGTAAACTTTGCTTATTTAGTAAATATGACGTTTATGAAGTTGAGCCTAAAACGATTGGATTCATATTCTTATTAAGTTCTCCTGCTAGAAGTTTTATATGCAGCCAAACGATGATGTGCCTTATTAGTTTCCTTTTACCATCAAACTATTGTAAGCTGAAAATATTAATATATTCCATCACTCGAATTTACCTCTCAAAGTTTGCAGGTATTAGACCGGTGCTCTCAGTCAACTCAGGAAAGGCATTAACCCTATCGATGCCAATCTCTAAACCGCCATTGATACATTAATTTACGCTCGAGTTTGCATAATTAAATTGTTGATGGAATTCAGCAACACGTAGAAGGGAAGATGACTCAACATTATTCGTCCAAATTAATTGGATTGTATTTTTGCGGAGGCAACCGACGGCTAAGGTCATTTGCGCCATAGGGGATAGGTAAGGGAGAAAGGGTGGATAGAAACCCAGCGTCGGCATTAACCTGCTCTTAACGAAAGGCGCCAAGGGGACCACAGTTTAACGTCTCATCCGACAGACGGAGTACTGTACTTGAAGTGCCCTCCACAAGACACTCAATTAGGGATCGGGTTTCCTCTGGAAAACATCCTCCCCCGCAGGGATTTGAACCCTGGCCTCCCTTTTGGTTAGCCGGTACTCTAGCCAAGACACCAACCCGATCCCCCTCCAAATTAATAATAATCCTATATTTATTATTATTATAAATATGAAATGCGTGTTCAGGCGGCATAATCTCTGAGAGCGATACAAAGAAGAACTGAAGGTGAGTAGGTGCGCCAAGCATAAAAGAGATTGGAATGAACTTTGGGAAAGAGATTGGAGGAGGGGGAGGGGGAACAATGGTAGTGATACATCCGGGGAGATGAAAGTGGAGTGTGACGGAGGAAATGCGGAGAGGAGGCAGTAAGCCTATCGAACGCTGTTGCCGTTGCCATGGATTCCCCGCGAGCGGCATTGAGAGTGGTCGATACACACAAATATATGATGACCATTGTTGGGCTTGACCAGGATTTTCGCGAGGGGGAGGGGTAATAGAGGGATAGAGAGAGAGAGAGAGAGAGGGGAGGTCGGACGGAGGAGTCGGCGGACCGTGGCTTCATCGCTACGATGACCGATTACCCCTCCACAACGCGACCCGTCCGAATGGCTGGATTCAAAGTCGATGAAACGAGCAATGGGCGGGGAGAACTCCTACTGCGGGTATTAAAAAAATGAGGGCCGACGAATCAGTATTTGGCGTTCCGGGGACCAGCACCGGACACCGCAAAAGTTAGGGTCATTGGATGAGAATCGGTATTTTAAAAAGTTATTTGTTGTTATGAAATGTATTTCGGAATAAAAAGACAAAAGCGAGATATTTTAGACTTTTTCGCAGTGCGTGAAAACATAAGTTCACTATTCATAAATACGCTTCAACAACTGCGATTTAGGCATCTGAATGTGCAAAGAAACTGCAAGATAACTCTGACCGAGAGGGTAAATTGATTTAAAATGCCTTATTAACGATGAAGCGAACAGAGTGTGATAGAGTGTGATAGATTTTTTTAAGGAATAAGTAAAAAATTTGAATGTCAAAACCTTATCATTAATTTGGTTAGATTACATCGCATCCTGATTGTTAAAAAAAGAAGCAAAAAAAATAGGTAATAATTATTTATTCGTAGCTTCAACGGTGCACTAAGAATTGAAAAATTTCTGGAGTTGAAAGATACTTGGAATGAATCCACTCTCAAAGCGTGACGAAGAATATGCTCGATAAATAGATGTTAACTAAATATTTACAAGCAAATACTAGCAAAATGTAATTTAGCGTAATTTTATTCTAGAAATAGGAAATATATTACGCATATAGCCTAATATAAAAGGTTTACTTTTAAAGGTTAAACTTTTCTTGCACGTAAATAATAAAAAGCACCCTTTAAAAAGGTTATACTTCCAGCTAATCAAAACCTTTTATTCGCTAAAAAATAAATTTAAAAATAATACGAGCAAGAATATATGAGTTTTTTAGCAAACAGAAACCTTTCGCATTCCGGAGGAAATTTCCTTCAAGTTATTTCAAGTCATTATGAATGAATTCCAAGAAAGGAGCATGACGTAAAAATGTATATAAAAAGGGTAGTAATGCTGATAAAATAAATATTCAGTATTATATTTCCTCAGAATGCGAAAAAGAAAAATTGAAGCTTGGAATGAGCACATGAGATCTATAGCCCTTAAAAAAAATTTTATATATATATATATATATATATATATATATATATATATATATATATATATATATATATATATATATATATATATATATATATATATATATATATATATATATATATATATATTAAAGAGTCGGCGGTGTGCCTGGGTGATTCAAAATTTTCTGGAATCTCAGAAATTCCTCGACAGATTTAGCAAAAAAAGAGGTCTCTCCCGAGTCGGCTCCTGCCGGGGGTCTCGGCGTTTTCCTTCCGGGTAAGCGGGGCGCGTGTTCTGCCTCGTGGCGAGGAATTGAAATAGAAAAGGAATTCGGTGAGGAAGCAGAAGAAGAGACGAGGGGAGGAGGGTGGAATGCTCCCGGAGAGGATGAGGGCGATGAGGCAGGGGGAGGAGGGAGGGAGGGGGTAAGAGACTCGTAGGGACTCCCGAGGATGGAACGAGGGGAAACTGCTGGGGGGAGGGAGAAAGGACGCAAAACGGGAGAATGGAGTACATTAAGCGCTGGGGACGTGAATATGGGAGAAGGGGAAATACTAGAAGCAAACTGCGCAGTTACCGAAGAGAAAAATGGTTTTAAAGTACATTGAGCGAAATATCATTTTACCTAGAAATCAATGAATTTGGTCTCATTTTAAAGAAAAATATATTGACACAAAACATTTAACTCCTTACCACATTACTTTTGGAGGTATTTGCCAGAGAATACCGGCCCTTTTACATGGGAAATGGTACGTGTATGCACTCCAGAGAGACCTTACATTAAAAATGAGGCATTCCCTACACTAAGATCTCGTCAAAAAATCAACAGTGCATAGTTAGTGCGTTTTCTCAACTATTTTTCAAAATTAATCATATTGTCACCGCAGTAAATTCTTCGGGATCACAAAAAATCATTCTGTTTTGATGGAGTTTCAAACGTCCCGCGTGAAATAAAGGAATCAAGTTAAAGATTTATTTAGATATTATCATTTGATTACTTACAATGTCTGTTTTAAAACTATATTATGTCACAATTAATTATTCAATATTTAAATAGTGAGTCTCACAGCTGGTGAAATTAAAACGTACAATGCGAATATGGTTTCTATTATGATTAGGGAACTATCTCGCTCGTGCTTCCTTAAGTGCTCGTACTTCCTATGTAGGACACATGAATTAAATATTGCATTATTATTGGTTCAAAAATATAGTTTTACATGACAGAAGTCGTAAGTGATTAAATAAAGATACCTGAATAAGTCTTTAACTTGACTCATTTCTATTGCGCGGTGCGTTTGAAACTTCTTCAAAACGGAAGGTATTTTTGTGATACCCAAGGTCCTACTGCGGCGACAATATGATTAATTTTGTAAATATAGTTGATAAAACGTACAAACTATACACGTTTAGTTTTTTACAATATTTTGGTGTTAAAAATTCTTCATTTTGTAAATAATGTCTCTCTGGAGTGCATACACGTACTGTTTCCCATGTTAAAGGGCTGGTGTTTTTTGGCACATATCTCCAAAAGTAATTTGGTAAGGGGTTTAATTTTTGGTGTCACGAGAAGAGTAAAATATTTCTCTTTAAAACAAGACCAAGTTCCTTGATTTATAAGTAAAATGATATTTCGCTTGAACTACCGTAAAGGGAATTGCAAGAACAGAGATAAATGGTGAGCGCATTAATATCCATAAATCATATAATATTGCCCTAAAACCAAAGAAAGAAATTCATTAAGGCTGCAGGTAAGATATAATACGCGTTGAGCAAAAGCCTATAAAAATATTGCTGAGTTTTCATGAAATACTATACCCATAAGCTCTCACATCAATCATGACTAGGGAGATCGAGTGGGAAAACCTTATTCGTAAAGTTATCCGATGAAATGCGGAGCGATGGAAATGATAGAAACAGTTTAACCATCCAAGAGTTATTAAGTTATTTCATTCATTACAATGGCGAGTAAAATTGTTAAGGTTTTGCTCGTATATATAACATTCTTATTTTTTTGAAAGAATAGAATTAACCATTCCATGTAAGTCGGGTGACTTCCTCCCGAGTAAGCATAACCAATTGTTGAATATTAGAAATTTTACTGAGATAAGACCAATAACTTCTTTTATTCATATCGAGCTATGTCACCACTGATTATCCAGACTGCAACAAAAGGCTAAACCTTACCACCAGTAATTTTAAAACGAATATCAACTCGCTTTGCAATTCGCAACGTAATGCATGTGGAATGTATGTGCATTAACTTGACAGCTGCTCTTTAACATTGGAAATAATTATTTGTTGCTACCTTTTTCGGTTACAATAAAGACGTGGGCTCCTGGTCAATATGAATATTAGATAGAAATGAGCTCTCAGTCAACTGATTATTTTTTTATTTCAAGGAACGATGGAGAGCATGAATTCGAATTATCAATATATTTGCATTACAGTTATGCAACAGATTAGCCATTTTAATAATATGGAATGTGTGCCGAACGAGTGATTCATTTTCAATGCCAATTTCAAAGGAAATCAAATTATTTTGAATTTTTATTTGCGATAAAAAGTGTTGTATTTAAATCTATGTCAGAGTTACCGGTCGAACGATAAGAGTAAAAAAAGACTGGTGATCATGAAAAAGTAGGGCAAAATGAACCTGGGCATTCAAAACAGAATATTTTTTTTGAATGGACGAGGAAATGAATCTGGAAAAAAGGCGTGGACAGAGAAAGGAAAATGGAGCAAATGAAAATGTGGGGAGGAAGAGAGAGAGAAAGAGAGAAAGGGAAGGATGTAAGAATGAAATGAAAGAGGAAAGGAGTGGTGATGCTTGGAGAGAGGAAGAGGGGGATACCGAGAGGATTCAGAGGAAGAAGGAGAGGAGGGAGACAGGATGTGTGGGGGGGATAAGGAAGAATGGAAGGATGGAAGGGAGCGTGGGACGTTACCTCGAATAGAGTGGCATCGAGCAATACCTCGAGCGGTGGCGTGGGGCTGATGGCGGTGGCTTGGTCTCGTGGCGGAGAGAGAGATAGAGAGGGACGCGTGGAATGGAAGGGAGAGACGAGGGACGAAAGGGAAGAGAGGAATGCGGACGGAAAGGAGAGATGAAATGGACGAAGGGCGGCGGACGAAATGGAAGGAGAAAGAGACGGGAGTGTGGGGGGAGGGGGTGCCAGGGGATTTTACCATTTTCGTGGAGTGTAGTTGGGTGGAGGGAATGTTGGCAGCACTGGGGACGCAGGGCCGTGGTTTGGGGAGGATGTGGAGAGGACGTCCTGGGGTCAGCGGTGCCAAGGTAACGCTATAACCGGTGCTCAATCATTCTCCCTCGCTAGGTTTCATTAAAGACACGCCGCTAGTATTTTGGGATGGCTGATGGTCTATATTCCTATAAAATTAAGCAGCATTTTTATATCGACCTCCTAGATTAATCCGGTTTTGACGTCTCGAGGTTAGGTCATGTGGGAATGAAGCTATATCTCCTTGCCTACGTTTCGGCCTATAAAGTACACCATAATCAAGGCTCGGAATTATTGGTTAACTGATGATGTTCAATTAACCAATAATTCCGAGGCCTGATCGTAGGCTAGGAGATATAGTTTTATTTCCACATGACCTAACATCAAAACGTCAAAACAGGTATAAAATTAAGTTTATGAGTAAAAGTTTCCTGCAAATATCAGCTTATAAGCATTGCAGTACCCATTTAACAGAAATATTGTTAAAAGGGTGCTCCATAAGGATATGTTATTGCAAATGTTTGTATTGAATGTTTGTATGAAAAATTGTATGTTCTTTTCAGTACTGATGTATCTTTATAGTAATAGAGAGCCTAAGCTACATGAACTGAATTTTTAAAAATATTGTGAGATTAAATATGAAATATACGCCGTCGACATGGAATAGCCTGACGGAACTGTAATGTACTGTAATGTAAAATTTTTAAATAAATTAAATGATACACATTTAAAAAATATATTATCAGGATGGATACTAGTCGGCATATTGGAATTTGGCTCTCAGGGGCACACCTTGCCTCTCACTGAACACAGCTTAAAACACGAAGCAAGCAGAGTCGACCGTCTAGTTATTTTGATCATTGAAGTGAAGCCCTTTCGATGTTCACAAGATATATATTTGGCGAGTTCCCTTTTAGAAAGATACTGCCAAGGCGAGAATTTTTTTCCCGTGCAGTAATGAAGTGGTTCCAACACTTTCTCCTCAAGTCACCTGCTATAATCGCCTCCTCTCGGATCAACTCTCTATTTCAAATTCAGCACAATGCATCCAAAAATAAAACATCAATGCATTAAATTCACTTTCCTCTTTCGCTGCGGCCCGGTCTCCCGATCATGATGCTTACCATGCGGCTGAAAAGTGAATCTCCCGCGCGTATATCTTCCTCGAGTAATATATTCCATAGAAGAAAGTCATGATATACATATTTATATCCGTTTTTTAATTACTTGAAGATTAAGAAACATTTAAAACATTTTTTATATATTGTGTATTTAAAAGCAATCAAGGGCTAGTGAGTAACCAAGAGGCGCTCCACGGAACCAGAGCGTAAAAGTACGTTCACAACAGACTGCTGTGTGAACGTAAAAGTACGTTTGCAGCAGTGAAAGGGTTAAAATTGGAGTTAGTGATGCATGTATGTTCAATTTAGTTTTTTGTGGGATTGAAAGATGAAGATTAGTTTAGACGGGGCCGTAGAGAGCACCTCTACATTGTATTTCTTTGAACTTCTCGGCACATATACTAAAATCTTTAATGCCCGTATTCATAGTCGTATTCCTAGGGGTTGCCTGGGTATCCCCTTGTCACGTCACACCTAGGGGTCCTCTATGCTGAGCGTTTCATAAACCTTACCGGGGTAAAACCCAGCCAGGGGACGCCTGGGTAAGAGATTCGGAAAAATACATATGAACGATTTCGCTGAATGGTTCTCGATGTTTTCGATGCTCACTGTTCACCGTAACCGAGCACGCTATAAGCAATAATATACTATGCTGTTACACGATGCTGATGAAAAATGATAGAAGGAATAAGGGAGAATGTTTACAACATTACTTAAATATTTATTTAATATGAATGGTGAGGAATGGTGTAAACAGAAGACGTTACTATGGAAAGTTGTTGATATTATCGTGTACTGCCATCAGTACAGTAGTATCAATTCTTCCCACGCGAAGGGCAGCAGTACTGCGTTAGGGGAGCTTTGGGTAAGCTTTACGCCTTACCCAGGAAATTGGAGGCCCGGGGGAGGGTTAAGGGACGACAGTCCCCTGGGTAACGACTACGAATACCATTTCTGAGCCAAGGGGTTCCCCCACACCTGGGGGACACCCAGGTAATGACTATGAATACGGCCCTAAATATTTTTCTATCTAATTAAAACAAACTTTTTTTAGGAATGCACATGCAGTAAATTATCATAAGTGCTGCACCTAGTATATATTTCTGGCCATGGCTACCTTGCCGCAAAGATATATGGCTGATCGAACGACTGATATCAAGATGCCATCAGTATATCATATCATACGCAACATTGGTGGAATATTTACAGCATGCTATAACAATACGCAATTAAATTCGTGGAATTAGAGAGAAGTAGGCACAAAAAATCACATCTTCATGAGCTGGTAACCCAACATTTGGAACGAAGATTTGGCACATACCATCAAAGAAAGCACGTCCAGCGTCACATTGCGTATTATGGCTGAGAACTCATCACATATTTTATGATTAAATAAAATATCAGGAAGAAAAGTAGTTGAAACTGAGTCTATGGGCCAAAATCAGGGTGTAAAATCATGTTTAGAAGGTATAGACGTTAAAATTCAGAATATTTCGAGGGGCAAGGCGTAATTGACTGAGTAGTCTCTCTTAAACGGTGATAACTGGCTTTATTATCACCTAAAACACTCATAATCTCTCAAAAGGGATTCCAATTACTTTACTTGAAATACCAAAATGTAAAATAAATTTTAGAGAAATCAGGAAAGCGCTTGCGATGTGGTAAGTAGCATGAAATAAATGGACCGATGGTTAGCCTCATGCAAAAATAGGGAACAAGAATAGTATCTCATAGTCCGTTTTCGAACTTGGCAAACGCCTAGTTAACTTGATATCGAGATATCTTGATTCCTAGGCTATCCACTTGAAAGTTTCTTCACTTCTATTTTCCATACAAGCCCAAATTATCACACCCCGAGTTCTAACTTAAAACCTAGCAAGCATAACAAGTCTCCTTTTTCGTTGACTTGGTATCTTTCCTCGATAGCTAGTGAACAAGCGCGTGGTGATGACGCGTCCATGACGTCATAGCTTTCGATGCATTGAACGCGCCTAATGAAGCATGAACCCTTCATTAAGCGCGTGGGCCACAGGGGTGGTCCACAGTGCTTCATTTGTGTGCCGTTTCTCATAGGATAAGGCATAATATACTTGTAAGTTTCAGTAGCTGCGCATTATTAAGTGTTGAAATACCTCACGTGGTCGTCAGTAACAAATTGTTGCGGGGATGGCATTAAATAGCGTGCGAAAGGAAGCCTGCGTGACTGGGCCACGAGTATGACCCACGTGAATGGGTAACCATTTTCTGTCGGCATTATTATAATACATATTATTTATATGGTATTTATACATTATAAAATTATAATCATTCATATTAAAATTGTTGAATATTTTATGTAAATTTAATTACAATGGATGTTCGATGCTCAAAATATTCCACGATTTTTCAATGATTTTGGGTTTTGTTCCACTAATGACTATAAATATGTTCCATATTGAAAAAAACCTAAGTAAACGATAGATAATAGTCTAAATTTATTGCTCTTAAAAATGTTTTATACAAAAATTGAGAATTTTACGCAATAAAAAAATTGAATTAGGACCAACAAATTGAAATAAAGTTGAAGTAAATTCTGCCATCCTATGAGAAATAATCGTGTAACAAACTTTTACGCACCCACTGAAGGGTCAAAAACCATCCAGGTATGTTTCATTGTGTCTGTACGTGTAAGAGGGGTATCCAATAGGCAGGTCTGTTCGATTTTTATATCCCAGAATGAGTGGCGGTGGCCGGGATCCACTTGAGAGTCAGTGATGCCATTCGCCATTAAAGTTGCCACTTCGTTTTGCCATCAAATTTTCAATGGGGATGGTTACCTGCATTTTTCACCGGAGATAAATGGATCTGCGGCAGAGATTCATCGTCAGTTATTCACTGTTTAAGGTGGAGATCGCTCCTGTGTGTCATTCCCGTCCTTCGCGAATATCTATGCTCTCCCACAAATTCACAATACTTTAATAAGTTCTGTAATTTTTTGTCCTGTAATTTTGTATGTATTTTTAAAACTGACATTTATTTACCATGACTATAACTGTATTCTATGCCTTTATCGGCCAATAAAATGAAAATTAATTAAATTATTATATGTTAAAATTTGTGTGACGTGTCCTATATCTATGTTGTGTACACTCATGAGATCCTTTGAAAAAGCTATATAAAAAACTAAACTAGGGAAACTATTTAGATACCCCAAGTCTCACACACACTCACTCCTGTGACCATTGAAAACTTTAGTAGTCTTTGGCCTCGCCAACCAAGCGCCTCCATTCTTTTCTGTCTTCTGCCAGCTCGATCTCTGCTTCCATATTTATTTATTTATCTTCACTACCCCGTATACAGCAAAATGGGCCAATTTACGTCGGGTGAATAACAGTAACAACAGACGATACACAAACACCCATGTCCTGGGCAGATATTATTCTACCCAGGCGGGAGTCGAACCCGCGACCCTATGGTTAGCTGGCGAGGACTTCACTCCTCCGCCACCGGAGCCGACAATATTCCTTAGGTCCTTCTTAACTTCATCAGTCCAGCGCATTCTCGGTCTTCTCACGGGTCTTTTCCCTTCTAGTGTTCCTTTTGCCACTTGTTTTATCATGGTATCTTCGCTTCTGCGTTGGACATGACCCAGCCACCTCCATCTCCTGATCTTGATCGCACTCAGAATATCTGGATCTTTGTATAATTCTCTTGATTCTCTGTTTTTCCTCACTCTCCATGTGTCTCCTTCTTTGACTGGTCCGAAAATTCTTCTTAACACTTTATTCTCAAAAGTAATGTCTTTTTTGTGACTTTTTTTGTAAAAAACCATGTCTCAGAACCAAATAGTATCACAGGTTGGACTATTGTCTTATAAATACTTACCTTCTTTTTTTATTAAAGTTTGTTTTTGAAGAGTTTTATAAGGCTCCAATATGATCTCTCTGCAGCTGTAAGTCTATTTTGTATTTCAGCCTTTTCTTTGTTATTGCTAGTCACTGTAACTCCTTGGTATTTAAATTGATTTGTTTTTTTAAATTTGTAACTGCCTACTGCTAAGTGATTCTCTTCATCTTCGCGTCTGCTTATCTTCATGTAATTGGTTTTAGGTAGGACTATAGTAGGACTTTAAAAATGAAAGTTGGATACCCCAAGTAGTATTTATATTTTAAGAAATTTGGAACATGTCGATGGCAATAGTTGCCGTGTTATCACTGATTTTCAGGGTAGGCGAAGAATGTCCATGGCAATCGTGTCGTCACCGTAATGTTTATTTCTTTGAAAAACATGATGCGGGTTCGCCTGTGAAATTATTGTGACTTTTAAGCTAAAAAGTTTGACATGAACTGAGTAACGGCATATTTCAAGCCTTTATTCTAAGGAGGAATCTATCTAGCTATCAAGCAAACATCTTTTGCATATTGTGGATTCCTAAAATTTATCAACTACTCGGGAGATGTAGTAATACTCTTAAATTGCATTCCTATCTTGTAACAGATGATTGCCCTGAATATGTTTTGGACACGATAGATAATTTTAGCCTTAGATAAGCACATTACAGTTATTTCTTGGAAATATGTAGCAACTGACTCGTTTTATTATTCAAATTAGGGATGAGATAAACTTTACTAGTGTTACAATACAGAGATTTCCATTCATAAAATATGCTTATTTGAGTTTAGCGTTGTCATGGCTTATGTAAATAAATGGTTCATAGTTGTGTAATATTAGGATAGTTTCTTAAATTCACTTTCATTCCTTATGAGTTCGATTTAACCACAGAAGGGTTACACGGAAACAAGTTCTCCTCCATAAAATTAATCACGATACGTTCTCATAAAAAAATTACTGCCACGCACAACCCACTGAGTCCAACAAATGCTATCGTCCGTATCAGTAATCAGCTAGTAATCCGTAGCTAGTGCGGCATAATTGTTTTCATAACCCCCAACTACTTGCAAGTGGACAGAGCGCATGTTGTATGGTAATAAACCATGAGTCCACAAATGCATAAGTGAAAATATGATATAAAACAAGATGGATGCGATTTCTTCGATTTCACCTGCCGCGCAATCTCTTAACACTTTGAGTGCGGTATCACGTAATATCACGTCATGGTTGTCTTTACGCTAGTGCTGATGACGTGATATCACGTCATGGGTACCGTGAGTGTTCCAGCTTTCACTAGGAGGCCTAGTAAAAGTTCCCTGGAGAAAGCTGGAACACTCACAAAACCATTGACGTGATATAACGTCATCAGCTCCAGCGTAAAGACAACCATGACGTGATATCACGTCATGCTGCACTCAAAGGGTTAAGGAGTTTTTCAGTGATTATTTAGACATAACCAACTTTAAATTCCAATTCACTATCGCAGTAAGAATACATCAAGTTCTGACAACTAATTAAGAAAAACTGGAGCGAAATTTTTGAAGAGAATTGGAAACATTGGAGAATTGGAACAGATAAAAAAATCATTCGCCTAAACTGTTTCTCGGAACCAGAATCTTTCGAGGACCGGCCAAGACGAATGAGTTTTTTCAGAGGGTTTTTTTTTACACATAAGTACACTTGCGTGTAACTTTGCATGGGTAACGCGGTGACCGCTTTCATTATTTTCAAAATTCGTCATAGAAATTTGAGTATAGAATTAGGATTATAAAACGTATAAATTTGAGATAACAGCATGAGTCCAATTACCTAATTTTTGGAGTGCCCATTCTGAAGGCACGAAACGAAGGCACGAAGGTACGAAAAGCCAGTTAGAGGTTGCACGAGAACATCGGTTAAGCAAAAGGTGATAAGGCACAAGTGACCTTTCATCACATATGGATGACTTTCTTAGGCTTACGTGTTTCAGAATAATGAACGTTCTCAGTTGACCCAATGAGAAAGACAATCAAACCAGTTTTACTTCAATTTTATGATGGCATTTCCTTGAGTTTACTTCAGATAATCGATCTCCTACATTGCAAGTTGTCACAAGCACTGCCCAGGGCTTTGGGAGGAGGTTAAATTCGAATATACCGTCCATGATTGGAACCGTTGCTCTTCAATAACCGTTCGGTGAAGAAAAATACCAGAGAAACAGGTCAGAGGAAATGCCGCCCATGTATGGATAAGATGATTGGAAGGACAAATTGATAAACAACACTACCTTTTTCCACCCGAAACGCTGTGAAGAATTTAGAGAAAGGATAGACAAGGAGAATGACATCAGAAATGAAGAAAACGCGGAGCAGCTCCGAACAAAACCAATAGAATCCAAAAATCCAAACAATAGAATTAAATATCAACAAACGCAGCACAGTTCACTTCTTGCAAAAGTCATCACAAAAATGGCATACCTATATTGTGGGTGGAGTAAACATAAAGTCTTCAGATACAGCAAAATATCTTGGAATTACCTTAACTTCTGATATATCGTGGAGATTACGCATACAAAACATATGTGGCGCAGCATTAAAGAAACTAGGTTTTGTTAAACGTATAATAGAAAGGTCCTCGGATGAAAAAGTCAAAGAGAGATACTACTTCGCTCTGGTTAGGCCGCATCTTGAATACGCCGCGATTATTTGGGATCCTGGTCAAATAGATTTAACCAAAAGCATTAATAAAACATTAAGAAAGCATCGCGGTTCATTAAAAAATGCTACGAGCGTACATATACTGTCTCACAACTTTTAGAGGAATTTAGGTGGGAGCCCCTAGAGACTCGGAGGCTACACGCTAGGCTTAGGTTGCTTGATAAATTCAGAACTGATATTTTTCAGAGCGACATAGAGAGTATTATCGTGACTCCTCACTACATCTCTAGGTCTAACAGATGCGATAAAATAAGAGAGATACACTGCCTAACAGATAGGTGCAAGAACTCGTTCTTTCCGTGAACAATAAGCGACCACACTAAAAATTGAGCTCCACTAAATTCATTCCTATAATACATGTCATCATTCCAACTCCAAAAACTTACACCTTTACACGGCTGTAGGCCTGACACCCCCTGCCACACGCCCATGCGGCGGCTCGCGGGGTAGTATGTAGATGTAGATGTAGAAAACCTGAACCGTCAATTTCCTCCTCTTTCATTCGCACTCTCGGGGGGATTGAGTTGTACGTATGTCTCAAGGGTGGGTGGCGTCCATCTTCAAGGTAGTCCCGGGGGTAGTAGCTACGGAGGATGCGCCCAAAATCGAGGCTTCTTTTTTTTCGAGGGTCGAGTGAGCGGTCGCCCAAAAAAGGTAAGTGGGGGTTGCATGTGGAGGTGGGGGGGGGGTAAGACGAAGGTGGAGTGAGGGCGAAGTGGGGGGTGGATTGTTGGGGAAGAAGCATTGTTGCGCCAGAGAGGGGGAGGCCGCAGGAAGGAGAAGGGATCGCGGAGTGACCAGAAGCAGGCTAATGATGGAGATTGGATGGAGGAGGGAAGGAAGAAGAAAGCTCGGATGGGAATCGTGGGTGGCGAAGCGGAGGAGGAAAATCGGGATTCTTCGCCTACAAGAGGCACGAAAATATCATCCAACCTGTCCACGTTTTTATATAGATTCTCTGTCGGCATACGCAACAACATGCAAGGTTAGCGACGAATACTGAATTGACAAAATAGGGTGAGAATATATCTCCAATGACCGTAACTATTGGCACCACTCGTCAAAAGATAGAAAAGAAAACATTTACTGTGTTGGTCTGAGGGTAGCGTCAGTGACCAACCACAGCCTCTCAACCAGAATACCCCTGTGAAGG
This sequence comes from Ceriagrion tenellum, assembly GCA_963169105.1. Taxonomy (NCBI): domain Eukaryota; kingdom Metazoa; phylum Arthropoda; class Insecta; order Odonata; family Coenagrionidae; genus Ceriagrion; species Ceriagrion tenellum. The sequence continues at coordinate 16,784,566 of OY720633.1, read as the reverse complement.
TTTTCGGGAACGTTGATTTCTCGCCAGTGATTATTCACAGACATACACACTCAACCCAATTGGGATCCTTCACAGAGCTTTTGAGACCCCGTTAAGGATGCCTGAGTTATGATCACCAACCCACAGAGCAATCACTCTCACAAGCACTCAAAAAATTACTCACTCACACATTCAACAGAGCCCAACTTCGGGAGAATCAGGCTCGAGATGAGCTTGGTCAAAGGAATGACTCAGGAAAAGATGAGGGTGTGCGTCGTTTACGCGAATTTCGACCACAAGGAGGCCCTTCAGCGAGGCCCTTTCCTCTTCAGCGAACTGAAGGGGAAAGACACTAACAACACAAGGTTGGTAGTAACTTTTCAGATAGAAGTTTCCTTGATTTTGACGAATACTGAGTCGGAATCTCCGATGTAATTTTGACGTTTGAAATGCATAGGGAAAATAGGGTTATTTAATTTTAGTACGAAGCTAAGTTGTGCGTTGGAGTAAAATGTTAGAACTTTGGTATCTACATACAGTTAAATTATAAATATTGAGGAGATCCGTCGTTATGGTGGGAATTCGCTCCGGGGGTCGAAACCGTTGCGATTCAGAGAGGATTTAACTACGTGAGCAGTGACTCAATGGACTACATCAGTGTACAGCCAGGAATCAGTCACTCGTTGTCTTGTGATAATATCTTGTTCCTTCGAAGCCTAAAGACATGTAAATAGGCTGAGAAAGCTTGAGTTGCTTAATTGAAGCACTCGCGGAGAATTCTAAGTCTAAAGTTGATTCCCGACTGAATGATTTTTTTGACAAACTAGCCAATAATAAAAGGCAGTTTCATAATGTTTTCTAAATGACAGAAAACACCACATTGTGTGAAACAGTAGCGCTCATACCCATTTTGGTTTATTTATTCCATGCATTTTGTCATGTGAAATCACAGAATAAAAGTTTAACTGTTTACAGCAGTTTCAAAATTCCAGATTCACACCTAGTGTATAAACTTGTAAAGACCACGTATTCCCCAGTCCTTAATATATCTACATCTTTCCCAACCCTTCCACCGGCCATTCCTCTCGTTTACAGGGATTTTTTTCTCCGTTTATTGGTCAAACTGTACTTTACCTTATGACAAACCCACAAAAACTAATAATACCACAAGAAATTTGAATCTCTTCTCTTTCTGCCCCTGCAGTTTTCTCGCCCGTTCTCTCACATATATGCATCAAAATACTGATCACAACGTTTGAAAACAGCACTCATTGCGGAAACCTGGGTCAGTTACTGAAAATAAAAACTAAAAAGTTTCCTGCAAAATGACAATCAAGATTTTCCATTTAGTGACACCTGAGGCTGTTCAGCACGTATACAAAGTACACTATTACTTTGTGACAAATAGCTTCTCTTTTTAGGAGTAAAGCTGGAACGAATGAGTTTACTATCGACAGAATATTTGATAGTAACTAACGCCAGCGGTAGTGGCTCAGAGAAAGTTACCAACCGGCAGGTTTCCAAATGTTTTTATGATAATGCAGAGTGAATATCGGGAAATGAGCCATCGAATGATATTTGATTCTGTTTTCTTTTGCATAACTCTGGGGCGTAACAAAATCTAGACAAAGAGCCCATTCAGTTGTACAAAACATTAACATTTCATTAAGTTTCATGCAAATACTTGATCTTGAGCCTGGAAACTTTAAATTTCCCGCTAAAAGACCCTGCAGTGGTTTTCAGGTTATCTTTCCAAGGAATTGAAGCTGAAATGCGAAAGAATGGGGACGCTGTGGTGATCATCGTTTATTGGAGGTTTAAAATGTATTTTAAAGTAAAGCCTCTCATGGAGACCGGTTTCCAATGTGACTCTCTTTAAGACCTGATGGGTGATATAGCTACTGTCAATGGGAAATAACGACATGCAAGATAATAACATCACATCTAGGAACTTTTTATGTGCAAGTATTATTTCTTTAAAGACATTTTTTTTAAATGTATACTGAATTTGGAAGTAGTTTTGAACTTGGACCCAGTGGTAAGCACGCCTTTCGAACGCTTAGAAAAAGCAACTTCCAAGTCTGACATGAATCGCGCTATTGCCTTTCTTAAGTAATCAGGGAATCAGTCAAGCTAGGCTTCTAGGCTAGGCTTCTAACCGTGTGGAGTTCCATAGGATTCCATTTTTGACCCATACCGTTCTTTACCTAATTGCTCGATCTGCCTCATTGTCGGAAACATGCCAAATAAATGTCATACGCCAATGATTTACAAATATATTGCAGCTGCTCTCACTCCGATCTTTAAAATACAATTATAAAAACATAAATGCTAAAATTATAGCTATTTTACTGTGGGTAGAAAATAATAATTTTACTTTCAACTCAGGAAAAACTAAAGCACTGATTATTGGAAGTTCCCGTTTAGAAGCAACTGTTTCCCTTGATTGTATCCCGCATATTACAGTTTCCAATTTCAGCAATCCTTTCACTAACTCAGTAAGAAATTTCTGAGTTATCCGAAGTAACAATCTTTCATGGAATGACCATATTCTTACTATGAGTAATAGGATAAATGTTCTTTCTAAGTAACCAGGGATAGAAAATTGCTCGTACAACAATAGAAAAATTGTCGTATCAAGCTTGGTTTTTCCAATTCTCGATTATTGTTCCTGGTCTGTTACGACCTGAATAAAGGACATGACCGTAAACTTAATCGGGCCTTAAACTCTTGTATTAGATTTGTTTTTGATCCGCAGAGATTAGCATATTTATTCATATTAGCCCGAAGGAAATATATTCTGGGGACTTTTTTATATAGCCTTTTTCTGGTGAAGAAGCCCGAATACTTCATCGAAATGTTTTCAACAAAACCAAATAGCCCTGACATGCGTACCAGAGCTGGTCCAAAAGCTTCATATTATCCTGAAAATAGTACATTGCACATCGTAAGAGTTATGTGTTTACTTTGTGGTATCTGCATTTCTGTGAGCCCACGGCGCTTGTCTGGCCCATCTCGATGTCTGTGCTTGGACGATAATAGATACTCTGGTGATATGCCTATGGGGCCATTCAAGTATTACGTAAGACGATTTTGGAGGTGGGGGGGTGGGGGTTGGGATCCTCTTACATTGCCTTATGTAGGGGGCAGGAAGGCTGGAATCTATTTATGTAAGATTTTTGTCCGTCTTGAAACATTGTATCGTTTCCGAATGAAATTTAGCTGTGACATCGAGCATCCGCTCGATAATGGCGCATTTTCTGTTATCTCACCGCTACTCTATCGCCTGACTGGCTAGCTACATTACCGCCGTACTCAACCAAAGCGAGTATGTAACGAAGAGTAGATATAAAATATCTAACGTCTTATGTAAGACAGAGGGGGGAGGGTTGGGAAAATCTTACATTGTCTTACAAAGAGGGAGGGGGGGGTCTAATATGGCATAAATCGTCTTACGTAATAGTTAAACGGCCCCTATGCAGTCAGTCTCATTTCGTGAATGAGAGGAACCAATTTTGAAGTATTTTGAAGTTAGTGTTTGAGATCATAAATGCTCGTATTTATTATTTTTATCTCTCACAAGTATTGACATAATATAAATAATTAATATACTAATTTTCTGGAGGATTTTACTTGTAGTGGAAGGAAGTAAGTTTTCAGCTATTCTACTTATTGTATACATTGTCCTTCTCATTTATAATCATATATACTTTGAAGGATTTTAATTATGTTCTATGTGGTAACTCAAAGTACGAATGCCAAAATGTTAATATCCCTCGTAATTTATGGAACCATCTCGTAAAAATGCATTCCTCTTTCCCGCAAAATCGTAAGGCATTCTAATTGTTTTGTATATTGCCAATTTTCCTATTGATTGACGCTACACTGACGCTATTAGTGTTTCGCCGACAACAAATATGATACTTGACGAATCTGTCTAAACTGAGACTAAAGATAAACTTTCGTCAGTATGGTTATTTAGACCGTTCGCCACCACTGACATGCCAGTAGCCCCCTCGACTTATTAAGGTTTAAATACGTGTGAAGGATAATATTTTATTTGGGCAAAAAATAAACGAATGCTGCCGTCCTAATTTCTCATTTTTAGCTGGAAAACAAATTTTGTTTGTTTATACTTTCTAACTTACCCTCAGTTTAAAACAACCTGACCGAAACATGTTATTCTGAGGATTGAACGCACGTCAGCAGACGTAAAACCGCTCTAGTCCAAGAAATCGAGCAAAATGTAATTTATATGGAAATATACCCATCCACTCGGCTACATTCCCTTGAGTTCGCACCTATTTCTTCCTGCGTACTCTGTGACTCTCCACTATGCCTTATCTACGTTCTTTTTTTGTTGGGCCAAACTCTGGTGCAAAATAAAACCTATCGATACCTCGTATGTCCGCTCAGCCAGGCAGCTGAGTGGACATACGAGGCTGGCCGTGGGAAGGGAGAGGAAAGGTTGACAAGACGACCTAGCGTGATAGCGGAAATCAATCCAAAACGAATCATCTCGAGCAATTTGTCAGTACTTTGCCGAATGTATGACTTAATAAAAGTCACGCCGCGCCGCCGCCGTTAAAATGACCGGCGGCGGCGGCGTTCCTTGAATGGCCGGCGGCGCGGCATAACCGGCGCGGCGTAACCGGCGCGGCGCCCATCTCTAGTCACACCTCGTCGTGCTTTTATGCATAACGCGGCTTTTCGCGAGTCCACTTCACTGTTGCCTTTCCAAGGTTGCATATCATCCCTACATGAAAATATCAGTGGCATTTTAAGCTTTCTTTAGGCATTTTAAGAGTTTTTACAGCTATTTGGAGTCCATTGACTCCTACAAGGCGCAAGAAAATTGCCGAAAGAATGGATATATTTCTCATTTTATTTTTATAACAATATCACCAAAAGATATAAATGTTTTGTTAACTTTCAAAATGTCAATTTATCAATGGGAAAATATATTTTTTGATAGGAATAAATGGAAAAATGCATACATTCAACCAATGAAATCTGACTTTGCCGACCGACGTAAGCAGCCTCATAATATATTAGATGATAAGCTAGGTGTATCGTATAGTGCTCCCGGATTAACTTATCTTTAATTCTCCTTTTTCCAGACCACTATGCTTCATTGCAGCGCTGTGTTGAGAAACAAGCGATTCCATGATAGATGGCTACATTCACTCTCCCAGTTTCCACATCAACTACGAGGCTTTTTAGCTACATTCACTCTCCGAGTTTCCTCATAGTCACGCGAGGCCAAGTGTCGGGGCCATCGTGACAGCATCGAACTAGGTGGTGTACGCTACCTTTCCACCACTTTGATGTGATGTGAAAATGCTGACACAGTGAGCTAGGACAGGCCATGCAGCATCGCAGCTACCGCGTTGGACACTTTTCACATCCAAACACCACGACGCGCCAATGCGCAGATATACGGACACGAAGCAAATTTAGTCCCACCCAAAGCGCAGGGCAGGCATGCATCTTATCAGATTTGACGGCACGTTTTTCACAGAACGCGTACAATAAGTTTTTTGTTCAATAGATTGCATTCTGAACTATTTTTCATAAAAATAATTACATACATACATTACATACATACCAATCACGCCGTTCCCTTCTGGGGTAGGCACTGTCACAAAGTTTCACTCATAAATACATATTTGTACACTTAATTCTGCTTCAATAATTTCCTCCATACTGACCTATCCTTGCAAACCTCTTTTGCCTCATTTACCCCCATACACTGCTTCATACACGCCCTCCTGTTTTTAAGACTCCTAATATTCCTCCTCTTAAGAATTTCCTCATCCACATTCAACCACAAATTTCTCGGCCGACCTCTACCTCTCGCACCATTCATTTCTCTCTTACATATGTGTTTTGTTATTCGATTTTCATCCATTCTCTCAACATGGCCAAAACAACGAAGCACACTCCTTTCATATATGTCCATTACAGGAGCACCTAACCCACATTCATTTATTACCCACTCATTCCTCACCCTATCCATCCTACTTTTACCGCTAACACTCCTCAGATAACGCCTACCCACGGCGTTTAGTCTACTCTTACGTCTATCCTGACATACCCATGTTTCACTACCATACAACAAAGTGGGGAGAAGTACACTTTTGTACACGGCGATATTCGCTTCCTTAGACAGGCACTCATTCCTTGATATGCTCCACATGCTATCTACCACTTTCCTTTCAACATTTGCACGTCTCCTTATCTTCTCATCTATCCGTTCATCTTTCTTAAACATTTTTAAAACATCATAAAAATCATTTAAAACGTCGCAAAAATAATTAAATGTATTAAAACTAGAAGAAGCTGAAAAAATTCCCAAGACATAATTGACATAAATGTCATTAAAAAGTATGTACTCGAGAAAATCGAGTAAAAGGAGAGTCATAATCGACCGACCGGAGAGAGTGCTTTTTTCGGTGTATAAGAATGCTAAAATATCTCCCAATTATTTATAATGAGGTCATTTACTATTTATCTAGCAATAAATTAGTTTTTTGTATCATATACGTATACTTTGCAAGCCTAAGGACTTGGACTGCAACCTTTTGCTGGAGTATGTTTGAAAATTTCATTAACAACGTGGTGGCTCTCTTTGCAGTTAATAGCACAGAAATGCTAGGAAGTATTTAAACTATTTTAAATAACCCATTCAAATTGATATATGGCACGTCCAAGAGAGGAAAAAATACATCACAACCTAGTTACACCGTGCCATCACCAGAAGGCAACGTTCAAGGAAACGTTATTGCTTGACGAAGACATCGATTGATACAGCAAGCGCAGAGAACGAAGTAAGTTAAAAAATGATTAGGGCAAAGAGGGATTGATAAACAAAACAACTGGTGTAACACGTTAGATATATGTGAAAGCTTAACCGGCTGGACCGATTTACATAATAAAAAAATGACCAATACGCCAATTATTTCATGGCCAGGTCTTGTTAAACGATGAGAGCTAGAGTTTCATTCTCTTCTTTTTGAATGATATAATCGTTAGAATTTGTACATACTATATTGCCGTTTTTACATACCAATATGTAGCCGTGATATTCTATGCCTGCAAATATCATAGAGGGATTGACAGGGGCTAATTTAGACTTTGTTTCATATTTCCACATTGAATAGTTACACCCTCCTATACCCGTATCTCACCCCCTTCACTTTCTATATCTACATCTACATAATACCCTGCGAGCCGCCGCATGGGCGTATAGCAGGGGGTGTTAGGTAACCAGCCGTGTAAGGGTGTAAGTTTTTGGAGTTGGAATGATGACATGTATTACAGGAGTGTATTTAGTGGAGCTCAGTTTTTATTGTGATCCCTTGTTGTGCGCGGAAAGAACGAGTTCTTGTACCTATCTGTTCGGCAGTGTATCTCTCTTATATGAAAGCTATTTGATTGACAGTAGCTGCAGCAGTGACAATGCCTCTGATGTACAGGCATATGAGTAAGAGAACGCGAATATGAAATTAAAAATGGCTAGCCAATTCTCCTATTTGGAGAAATTATGTATCTCTCTTAATTTATCGCGTCTGTCAGACCTAGAGATGTAGTGAGGAGTCATGATAATATTCTCTATGTCACTCTGAAAAATATCAGTTCTGAAATTATCAAGCAGCTAAGCCTAGCGTGTAGCCTCCGAGTTTCTAGGGGCTCCCACCTTAATTCATCTAAAAGTTATGAGACGCTATATGTACGCTCGTAGCAGTTTTTAACGAATCCCGCTGCTTTCCTTTGTATTTTATTAATGCTTTTGGTTAAATCTATTTGATCAGGCTCCCAAATGCTTGCGGCGTATTCGAGGTGTGGCCTAACCAGAGCGAAGTTGTATCTCTCTTTGACTTTTTCATCCGAGGACCTTCCTATTATACGTTTTACAAAACCTAGTTTAATTAATGCTGCGCCACATATGTTCTGCATGTGCCATCCCCATGATATATCAGAAGTGCAGTTAATTCCAAGATATTTTGCTATACCTGAAGACTTTGTGTTTACTCCTATCACATGAGCAGCTATCTACACTGGTGAATAACATATTGTAAATATATTAAAAATACTTGAAATCTCATTTACCTTTAATATTCAACATGACTCACAGGATTTAAAAATCATGAAGATTATATTATTTTTAAGTAGAAAGTGGTCGTAATAAGGCAGTTAATTCAGTAGATTTTAATACACATCAGCAGATACTATCGGACTGTGCCCCCCTCTCTTGAATAACGAGGATTCAAAGTGATTGAACGGTTTAAAAATAGTTCAATCATACAGCTTGCAAAGTGCTTTCGCAATTCATCAGCGCAGTGATAAGATGTATCGTATTCTCTCATTTTCCAAACCAGTGTGCATGCTTTAAATTATCTGTAGTACACTGCCAAAAAAGAGTTTTTTTTTAGTTTCTACTTTTTTACATTCATCACCGAATTTATCTTTCATTTTCTGCGTACTCTTAAAACGGCAATCGACGGCCGGCGGAATTAAAAACTGAATGGAAAGAAAAGTGAATGTAACTGAAAGAAAGCGGGTGCATTTGATTACAAGCAGCAGAGCTGCGCTTGAATAAGGAATGAAGGTCATTTAAATGGCATTCATCCCATAAACGATATCATGACTTGAGAATCACCTTGAAAATTAATTATGCATGCATTAACCGTCAGGTTTGAAGGTCAGTGATCCCATTCTTCATGAAATGACCGAATTGCATTTCAATACAATGAACACGTGGAAGATAGTTGCCATTCGAATAAATTATTCGAGAATACGGAAGAGACAACAGTTGCGCGCAGAGAGAAACTTCCAGCTGTTCTCGGTTTGAGAGAAATTTCAGTGGAATTAATGATTTCCTGTCACCGGTTGCTCCGTAATCAAGCCGCCGTTCCGAACGGCATTCATGCGTTACGCCAATGACGTGGAACCTTCGCTGCTGCCGCCGGACCCCAAGGGGGTAGGTCGCCCCCCCTAGGCACTCACGGGGGCACGGACAGGGTGGGCGTGAATCGAGGGAGGGAGGACACGAATCACGCGGGGGGAGGGAGTTGCAGTTGCGGCAAAGGTCATGGGGGGAGCTGGGAGGGTGGGGTGAGGCGGGGGGAGGCTAAGTGGAATGAATGGGGGTTGAGTAGAGACGGCGGCGGACACGGGTCCATATACAACTGCCCTTTTCATTGGGGTGAGACTAATGTGGGGCTATCTATGACCACTCCGTTTCTATTTGGTAACAAGAAGTAGTTAAGGTAGTCCGAGCGAAAAATCCTCGAAATCAATGAATTTGGTCTTATTTTAAAGAAAAATATCTCATCTATCCAATATTACAAAAAATTCTACCCCGTGCCAAATTACTTTCCGAGATATTTGCAAAAAATATCAGCCCTTTAACATGGGAAACGGTACGTGTATGCACTCCAGTGAGACATTATTTACAAAATGAGGCATTTCTGACACTAAGATGTCTTAAAAAACTAACAGCGTGTAGTTTGTATGTTTTCTCAACTTTTTTTTTAAATTTATCAGATTGTCACCGCAGCAGGTTGTTGGGTATCGCAAAAAACCTTCCGTTTTGAAGGAGTTTCAAACGCACCGCACGAAAAAATGAGTCAAGTTAACGAATTATTTAAATAATGTCATTTAATTACTTATAATTTCTGTCATAAAAAACCATACCATTGCACCAATAATAATGCAATATTTTATTGATGTGTCCTACTGTTGATGAAATTAAAACGATTAGTTCGATTATGGTCTCTATAATGACTAGGGAACTATCTCGCTCGGACTACCTTAAGTATAGTTTCCAAATCATTAAAGTATCAACAAATGAGACATGGTTTAAGTGAAAAGCTAGAAAATTAAACATTAAAAAAATGGGAAAACATAAATGATTCATAAAAAATTGCACCCTTTGAAAAGTTATTGGGATTTTTACAATAGCCTGCCCAATGTCTGTAGAAAATAACTTTTAAAAAATCTAAGAAATAGCGGTGCTATTTATAATTCCTCTCCATAAATACACGTCTGCTTACATAATTTCTTCCTCATGATGATTAACAACTGCAAAATATGAAGGCCCTAGTACAATGATAAAATTCTGTAAAAAGGAAATATACATTTTTACAGCGTGTCGCATTGACATCATTATTATTAATAAAATAACGTTACAAGTCGAACATTTGGTCGGGTGGTAACAAAAATTCGTTTTACCCAAGTTAATACATAAAAATTAGAATAGAAAAACACAAATACATGCCAAATAGATAGAAATAAAAGAAAATACACATAGAGGAACAAAACCCCTTGAAATTCAATTTTATTCAACCTTCTCATGAACATCTTTAAGTATTGCGGGAAGGGCTCGAGAACCACCTCTGGAAGACCGTTCCAATCCCCTATCCCCCGATGCAGGAAAGAAAATTGTTTTGTATTTGATAGCTGTCTCGGAGGCTCTATCTTGTTTATATGGTCTTTCCTTGCCAAATAATGCGGTTTTTTCAATCGATTTGTGAAATCCCTCCACCCAGGATCACCAATATATGCTCTGCAAATGCCATTTAGCCGCGCATGATACAAGAGAGTATTAAAAAAATCTACGACTGACTTCTTGAAAAAAGACATTAATCAGCAAAACATGGAATCAAATTCTCCAACAAATAAAAAAGCCCAGAGGAAAAAAAGCGCCATACTCTGACCAATCACGTGATACTTAAAACTCCATGCCAGACTACATAAACCCGGCAGAAACCTGGCACAATCCTTGGGCTCACACTAGCCCTGATGACAATGGCAGTGAAAGCCATAAAAAAGTAGCAGCAAATGGTCTTCCTGACCGGACTGAAACCCGAGAAGACTTCATCATTAAAAAATATTGGTTTCTCGCTAAATTTTCTATTTCGATAGTTTCCTCTAAAACATTATTATGATGGTTATTCAGTTTATGTTGTAAAGTTGTAAAGTTGTACCAGACATTGTAAAGTTGTAATAGAAACTCATCAGTAAACTTCTCTTTCAGACTCAGTTTTATAAAACTTGGTTAACGTTAATCATCAGATAATGTACTTTCTCGTTATATTGACTGCACCAAGACATATTGTCGGTCACCATAATTGAAATGGAATTGGGGAAGCTTTCGCCACATCAGTAATCATGCTAAGGCGGTAATCAACCCAAGGCAATAATATTCACGAGGGATAGGTGTAGCATATATTACTTGAAAAAGGCCCTAATATATTTAAAGAAGAGTGGCTAAAAAATTAAAACATTTCTCACAAGGAAATAAGCATAAAATTAACGTGCAAAATAAATTTTTGCATGGGGACAAGTGCAGCGCAATTAGGTGCGAGTAGATGAAGAGGAAGGTTATTTTAAATTAAGGTAGTCCGAGCGAGATAGTTCCCTAGTCATAATATAGACCATATTCGAATTGTACGTTTTAATTTCACCAGCTGTAGGACACATCACATAAATGCATTTTTTGCATAGTTGCATTATTTGCATTTGAATATTGCATTATAAACGGTGCAATAACACTGATTTATATGGCAGAAATTGTACGTAATTAAATGAAAATATGCAAATAAGTCTTTAACTTAACTCATTTTGTTCGCGCGATGCGTTTGAAACTCCTTCAAAACGGAAGGTTTTTTGTGATACCCAAGAACCTACTGTGGTGACAATATGATTAATTTGGAAATATAGTCGAGAAAAATTACAAACTACACGCTGTTAGTTTTTTTTACGAAACCTTAGTGTTAAAAATACCTCATTTTGTAAATATAGAATCTCTGGAGTGATGGCACGTACCATTTCACATGTAAAAGAGCTGGTATTTTTTTGGCAAATATCTCCGAAAGTAGTCTGGTAAGGGGTTGAATTTTTTGTGTCTATGGAAGGGTGATATTTTATTCTTTAAAATTTGATCAAATTCATTGATTTCTAAGTAAAATGATTTTACGCTCAAACTACCTTAAGGAGAGGGAACGTGGAATGCAAGGAAGGCGAAGTGCTTCGTGGGGCGTGAGGGAGGGAGTTATTAGCCCAGCGGTCATTCGGTCTCCTTGCATGTTCTCCCACACAAACCTCGTTCCCTTTGGAGAAGGCGCGGGGGAGGGCGGTGTGGAGGAAAAGGAGGTGGGGAGGGTGGGGCGAGGAGAGGGAAGAGGGTAGAGTGGGAAGGGGGTTGGAGGGGGAGGGGAAGGGGAGGAGGCGACTTGGCTGGACGGTCGCCTGGGGTCTTTCCGTTGAACAACGGGGTTCGAAGCCTGACGGATAAATATGGGGGTAGTAGTAACATCTCCTGAGACTGAGGCGAGAAGAAAGTATTAGTTAATGGAGGCCCATTCGGGATATTGGTGGTCAAAAAGAGTGGAAATATAAAAAAATATTATTTATTTATCACCAGTGAGCAGCGTGTTAAGGTAAGTTTGGATGCATCTACATCTACATACTACCCCACGAGCCGCCACTTGGGCGTGTGCCAGGGGGTGGAAAGTCACCAGCCGTGAAAAGATGTAAAAGTGTTTGAGGTGAAAGGGTGACATGTCCTATGAGGGTGTATTTGGAGGAGCTTAGTTTTTATTGTGGTCGCTTATTGTGCGCTGAAAGAACGAGTTTTGTACCTATCTGTTCAGCAGAGTCTCTTGTTTTATCGCATCTATTAGACCTAGATATGTAGTGAGGAGTCATGATAATATTCTTTGTGTCGCTCTGAAACACACCAGTCCTGAATATTTAAAGCAGCGTAAGCCTCCGAGTCTCTTAGGGCTCCCACCTTAATCCCTCTAACAGTTGTATAACATGAAGTCTTCTCGGGTTTTCCACCGGGTCAGGTCGTTGTGCTGGGAATACACCGGGAAAGAACTAAATCATAGTTGTTTAACACTATATGTTCGTTTGTAGAAGTTTTTAACGAAGCGTGCTGCTTTTCTTTGTATTTTTAAAAATTATTTTGGTTAAATCTTTATGACCAGGGTCCCAAATGCTCGCGGCGCATACGACGGGATATCTATGGCAACTCGTGCTCATAGCCTAAACAAGCGAACCACGCGTAAAATTTCTAAAATTACTTAGCTGGTCAATTTTTATTGGCTAATGAATAAGTGCCGCGGAACCATAAATTAATCCATATTTTATCGAAATTTACATCTCATTTAGAATTACATGATTTCCTCAGTTATAAAGTTGAATGGAATTAGATGAGGAATTAGTACAGCCACCTGACGTAGAGCCATGGACTCATGGATATAAAAATATTCTCTGCTCCATAAAACTGAGGAGTATGTCAATTTTACGACAGTAACTAATAAATTTTCATCCTATTTTAAACATAATATTACCCAGAAAAACATAAAGAGTTCTGGTACTTTCCGTGGAACAATTGTGTCCGCCGATTACATTATGCAATTTTTCAGCTGAGAGAGGTATACAAATATTTGCAATCAATTAAAACATAAAGTGTCATATATTTTAGAATTTTCTTTGTTAATAAATTAAATACATCTAAGGATTTAATCCAAAATGTATTTATAATATATCGGAACGGGATAGCTGATGTGAATTGAAATTCGTACTGCTGCTCCCATTACTAATTAGTTACAATGAAAAAAAATATTTTTCCTGACCTGTAGAATGTTTGAATTCGAAGGAGAATGATAGTTGCATGACGCTTACGTTTGATGGTTTTTGTAATCGACATCCATTACTGAGGACCACTCTGTACGTGGTGGTCTGTTTTTGACAAAATCTCCCATTAGTATCAACTCAGGTAACAAATTTCTATGGCATTTTTCCATCATTAACTTGAACAAAGAAGAGTTTCTTTTACGCGATAGCGTTTAACATGGACGAAAACTGACCACATATGTACCCCATGTATGGCGTAGTGGACCAATTACCTTCAGGACTTAAATTAAGTTTTGGTAAGAATTCATCGTACCGTGTCATTTCGCAGTAGCATCAAATTTAACGCATCATTAGTGGCCATGAGCCAGTTCACGAGGCACTACCTAAAATCAAGCCAACTGAAACAGGTCGAAATAAACACTTGAATAAGTGGTTAATCTGTTACATTTTCCATCGTTATATACGTCAATTCTCACCAGCTAAACCCCAATACCTGTTTTTTCTGCATACAAAGAGTCATTTTATTTGATATTTTTGCAAACAGCAAGCCTTGGAGGGAGGAAATTAATGAATCACAGCGAAGTTTAAATAATACAATGCAGCAATAACGTAAATAAGGAAGTATAAATCGATTCTTATTTAAATAGCATTTCAATTAAGAGAAATTAGAATTGATCTGCTTAAGGCATTGCTTGAGGGAGACGGCAGAGGGTGCAAACACCTGCATACCCAATTTATCACTAGTCCGTCAAATTCTAAAATCTCTAAAAAAAAAGAGACTAAATATGTGTAAAAGAAAGCCTTATGAGAACCAAACTTTTATTTTGCAGTTAATTTTTACAGTGCTTACATTACAATTTCACTGCATTCGGCATAAATGAGTACCGAATATCACCCAAATTAAAAACAAAATTCAAATTTAACGACATTTTTGGCTGGGATGAGAATTGTATTGGGTGTCATATTAAATCGAAAAGCTACAATGTCTACAGTAGAAATGAATAAGGAATATCCTGTGCCTTATTTTAGTTCCCTGAATCACAGGGACTTACTGTAACCAAACAAATTGCACTGATTAGTTCGCGCTCTAAAAATTGACGTAGCAATTTGATCAGTGTAAATGATTAACCATTGCCCTGAGTAAAGATGGAGCGGAAAATATTACGTACGAGTAGAAAAATTATTGTAACCGGTGTAATGAGACAAAATGGGCCCAAAGATCTGTAGAAGCATCTGTAATCCACAGAGGGGAACCCGTTTTCCTTCCGCTCATCTCTCATAAATTAAAAAATTTATGCGACAATCAAAATATTCAAACCTTTGCATATTAGCTTATTATTTTCAAAGGATTGGAATCTAATTACAGTCCTGAGCCCGATTTTTGCAGTTTATCACCCTACTCATCCCACGAAAACTTCAAAAAATGATTCTCACAGCAGTAAATCACAATTTTGCAATACTGTTTCTTAAAAATTGAAGGTTGAGTGAAATGATAGGAGTGAAAAATTTGATGAACTCGCTGAATAAAGAAAATTTTTAGCAGAGATCGGTGAGGATTATTCGTCAAAGGTTTCAGCGTCTAAATGTTTCAAGCTAACATCCCAAAACAAAAAAAAATCACATTTTCACTCTAAGTTCTGGCATTACTACGCATCTACAGCGCAAGAACGGAAATTTTGGATGCTATAACAGACAGGGTAACATGATATATGAGCTTAGTACTTATTCAGTAAAGAAATTTGTCCCCACATTATTATTAGGTAAATTACGTCATCCAGGAAAAGTCAGTCGGTATGACTCAGAGTTTTCATTTACTATTACATTTTCGGCTGAAATATAAAGTTTCCCCAGATTTTTCTGCGAGCACGGCTCTCTGAAAGAGGAAAATAATTCTCCACCATCGAGTGTTCGCCTTATTAATACGCGGCAGCGATCTGAAATAATTCCTCTTTCAAATGGCTATGAACTGCTGTACAGTAAACTGAAGTAATATATATATTAGCTCCGCAACCATAAATCGTATACTTCGAGAGAGATTTTAAGAGGGTACTAAAAGAAGGAAAGGGGCTCCACCGTAAAATAGTCACGAATCTTTCCAAGTCCTACTTCACGAAGATACTATGTGTTAGTTTTAGTTTTGTTATTATTAAGTGGGGTTAGTATTAGTAGTGAGGAGTCATGATAATATTCTCTATGTCGCTCTGAAAAATATCAGTTCTGAATTTATCAAGCAACCTAAGCCTAGCGTGTAGCCTCCAAGTCTCTGGGGGCTCCCACCTTATGTCTTCTAAAAGTTGTGAGACAGTATATGTACGCTTGTAGCAGTTGTTAATGAACCGCGATGCTTTCTTAATATTTTATTAATGCTTTTGGTTAAATCTATTTGACGAGGATCCCAAATAATCGCGGCGTATTCGAGATGCCGCCTAACCAGAGCGTAGAAGTATCTCTCTTTGACTTTTTCATCCGAAGACCTTCCTATTATACGCTTAACAAAACCTAGTTTCTTTAATGCTGCGCCACATATGTTTTGTATGTAAGGGAAGAGAGAGAGAGGGCAAATGGTTCGTCGTCGCTCTTTTCCGAAGTCATCCCTCCACACTCCTGCGTCCACAGTCCACGAGACTGGAATGCATGGCGCTGCTTTTTATCGATGACCCGAGCTGAGTATTGATTGATCACCCTACTCCGTCCTAATCTATACACGCCTTCGAATGAGTTGTCATATTTATCCTCATGCCATCACTTATTATGCAAGGAAATAGTTGTCCATTGTCTGACATACTGAACAAGCAATGCTCACAAGGATCGAAATATAAAAATTCACCGATTGATTTTCTACTGCATGTTTTAAGGGATAGAAAAAAGGCGGAAGTTTTCCTAAAAAAAAGTTAGAGAAAGGTAATTTATCTTCTTAGTATGTTCTTAGCCAATGATTTCATCGTCACGTGATTTTATTCCGTCCTGGGGACTATTTATGACACGAATAGAAATTTTCATTTCGGAGGGACCTTGATTACATTTAATAGCAATCGAGAATAATAAGACATTCATGAAAGAAGAGTAATTGCCGAATTCACGACGTAAAGCAAATTTACTTAAACCAATACTAGAGGAAAAAGGAACGAAGACTTTATCATTATTGCAAGAAAATTGCACTTTGTAGAGTCAGAATCTATAAAAAGTGATACACAAGATTTATACCAAAGAACTCGCGGAAATGAACATCTACAGATTACGGATGTCTGATAAAAAACGGACAGAGGCCGAAACACTGTGATTTTAGTAAGTCAGATCTTCCTTTAGGCGTAAAAACGACTTCATTAATTTAAAAAAATAGGTTTCATAGCCCTCCAGTCTGTAAAAATATTTTTTTTAAAGGAAGCTCGACAATGTTTTCTCTGGTTTCCCGTTACATAGTATCAAGTGGAGAGCCAATTATGGTAGTAGGTTCAATGGAGGAAATTACAGGTTATTATTAATGAAGACAAACATACACACATTTTTGCGGATTCTTCGTATTGTGCAACACCAACTTAAAAACCGAGAGAACATTGGTGGTGGCTCTATTCACTTCCAGAAATGGATTTAGTGTAGATATGAAAAGCATATATCGAGAAGGCAACATAAATTATAAATATATATTTTCGACAAGGATTAGTTTTCTTTTTCAAAAATAGTTACACATTGATCTGATTGTTCGAAAGTAGAAAACTTATCATTTGAGTGCACTTAACCAAAGTAATTCTATTTTATTTCGCTGAAATACACATGCTCCTTGTTCTAACACCTGATTGAAAGACATTCACAATTTCAAGATAGACTACATCACCAGGTTTGGATGGACGAAAATCATCTTCCTAAGCTATTTATTTTGGATTTTTAGGCTGGAAAACTTTCTTTGAGAAGAAGAGGAGCGCAAACTTCGCCAACTTTATTATAACATGTCAAATATACTCACGAAGGCAAGAATGTTGTACTTTTGGGAAGAATGCATTATATGGCAATATAAGTATATATGAGGCAACTGCGTTTTCCGCAAGGCAGTTGAGAATTTACTCAAAGCTATACTTTAACAAGTTTATAACGTTACCAAAAAAAGACAACAGTTCTCTGATTACGAAAAATCAGACATGAATACGGGTATACGAACTAATGCGAGACCAGAGGTGTAAAAAAAGCGAGTGGAAACCGCCCTCCATTAAGCTCGGCGAGGCGTGAAATTCAAATGTTAAAGATTTAATAAGGGGGGAGAGGAGTTTTCTCATTCCTTGAAAGCCGTTATTGGTTCACATGGCGTTTCTGGTATCGAGAAAAATGCATCGCTTGGATATTACTCGGCAGACTCCTGGATTATTGCCGGCCCTGAATTCTATGGGGAAAGCACTACCAACTGCGTCACCGAATACGTCTCTAAACTCTTAAATTGAACTCTGAATTCGTTTGGGTTAAAATTGGATCTCAACAATACTACGAATCTTGGAAAAGTTGTCAAAGTAAGTGGGTTTTGCGATGTAGTAGGAATAGCAATATCTTAGTACAACGCTCTATCGCATTTAACAAAAATACAGGAACGAAGAGAAGAGCAGCAAAGATAAAAATTGAAGCGCCATATTTATGAAGAACGTGGTAGGAAAATGGAATGAACAGAACTGACAAAGAACAAGTCGGCTTCTTATACTATTTATTGAGATAATATGTTCTAGCAGCTGAAGTGGTAAAAAGAGAACAAAATGACTTTTTAAAACTCTTGTTAACTCTAAACGCTTGTTAGGCGTGTCAAATTAACAAACGACAAAAAAAAATTATGAGTTGAAAGAGAAAAGGAAGTTACTCACAGAATGTGACATCACATTTGTGAAATATTTAATCTACATACTTAGTTACATAAATGAGCAACCATTCATACAGATGGTCTCGAATGAACTGCTTTTCTAGGACATAAAGTCATAAAGACAGCAAAATTTGTTGAGGATTATGGAAGACCAGCGATAATAAAGCAATAAAGATAGAACTTTTAGGAATGCGAAAAACTTTTGCTAGCCATTGAGAAAATGGAATTAACGTGGAGGAGGAGATTGGGTCAATTTCTTGAAAATATTTCCAGAAAAGTTGGGCTCTAAAGTGGACGGTTGCGGCAGGAAGAGACAATCCGAAAAATTAGACACTGGAAAGGATGATGCAAATGTTTTGAGGAAAAGGAAGAAAGGAAGAGGTGAGAGAAGCAACTAGCGAGACTCATGAGTATGGAGCAAGCAATCAAAATCAGATGTATTTCCATTATATAGAGCTCTTATTCAGAATAAACATCTATCTTAGAACTCCTCGTATTATCACACCTTGGAGAACTGTCTCCAAAATTCCGAGACTTGATGGGCATTAATTTTAGAAACCTGCATTTTCATTAATCAAAATTTACAAAAACTGGATCAAAGTGGTAAAAAGAGAAGAAAATTAATGACTTAAATGAATGACTCTTATAAAAATAAGTCGCGCAAGAGAAACAAACGCAATCTTTTTCTTTATTTTTCCTGATCTATTGGCTTAAAATTTTTCACCGTGCTTATGAATAAATGGCGCAGCTACAATTGATGACAAGCTGTTTACCAACCCACCAAACCCTTGAATAAATGACAAACCTCGTACATTATTATGCAATTGAATGAGCAATTATGGCGTCATTTAACCAAGCCTCCCATAGAGGCAGTTAAATAGCTGTGTCACACGCAATTAAGACCGTAGTCAGCCGTATCTGTCAATAGGCGATTTATTAATTCATCCCGTACGCAACTGAAAGCGGGTCTAATGACAGCAAGCGGGATTCACCCAAAGGCCGGTTCCCACGTCCGATCGATTATTGTAGTTTCGAATCAAACTTTTCCTTGGCAATGTTCTCTCTAAAGGATTCGATCCAATAACGGTACGAAGACTACTTTCTTGATGATAATAATTCAATCAGTTAATATTTCACACACCTCAAAATTAATCATAGCATACGATTTACAAGCAGTAAAACTTGCATAAGCTATACAATTTGACACATCCGAATAATACTCATAGTTGAAAATTCATACGTTTGTCGAAAGAAGGTCATCAATATCGTCTACCTTCACCACATTTTCATCTTCACCACATCATCATCATTCACATCTAACGACTTTAAATACGGAATTTACAAGAATTACTTTCTGATATACATGATGGCGGATGACGCACTGAACTCAATACACTTGCAATTTATCCTGCGTTACCAATTGGAGAACCAGTTTACCCATTTAGCTTGATTAAGAATACTAATGCCTACCAAGGATGTTCATTTCACACCGATGTAACCTGAACAACTACAAAAAAACACCACGGATAGCATTTTTACCCATAAATATTTAGCATTTTCATTTTAAGCATTGAAAAACCATCAGTGTAAAATTCAGAACTCTAGCTTTTCTCTGTCCAACAGTCTTTTTTTCTGTGTTATCTTTCTCCATCAGGATTAATGCCACTGAACTACAAGATGTACTAAATACCTAAAACAAAAAAACTCAAAGAGGCAGAGGCAATATGCTCATTTAAGCATAGTTAATTGTTGATATTCAAAAAGAGTTTTCCGTTAAATAAAGGATAATGAGTTTTTTAAAGGATAAAATTGTGCATTGTATTTTAGCATTTAGCAAAAAACTATTTTACTTAACTAATCCCCGTAAAAATATCATAATTGATTCCTCCACTTAAAAGGCACATACCAAGATAGGAAATTTCCTTGAAGCGTAATTCAAACGATAATTTTGCTTCATTAATTGCATCTAGAGAGCAAAAGGTACTTTATTAAAGATATTCAAGTACCACTTGCATATCTGTAATTGCCCTCGCACGAAGTGAAAGGAATTAAGTTTGAAAAATTTTAGAAATTTATATCTGTAGTTATTTACACCGTGCATTAGATTACAGATTCATTATTTATTTTTTTTGCTTGGGTACTAGAGTTTTATTTTCATCCATTATGCATTGGATTTGGAGACTGAGAATTCATTAGGCAAGTTAATTAGCTTAGCAACAGGTGCTCTTTCGATAGCGAGAACTTGGGATATCTGAAATGGCAATTGAAGCGTAGCAATTGATTGAGAGAAAATATAAAACAAATAAAAAGGCCTTTGTAGTACTGAGTTTATTGGCAGTAGGTAAGGGTGGTTCATCTTATACACTCAAACTAATTCCACGCAGCAATTATTCCACGAACTGGTTCAAGATGGAAAAACGTTTTGACATTTTTGCAGTTTTTACACTGTAGATCACAGCCTTTTCTACAATCAGAGGCATATTTCAAAAGAGGGATCTCTTCATTAATATGTTGCATTCCATTTTGTGGAAAGGTAAAGACATTTAACTCATTACGTTTAAGACAATCGCTAATAATCTGCCAGTATAATCCTTGGAAGACATTTTGCGCTAAACTGGTGCGACATGCCGAGAATTCAGCGAGGATCAAACAAATACAAAAGTCCCAACTAGTTTTCAAAAATGTCTCAAAGGTAATTTTGGGTAAATATATCCGATTGAATTAATTTGGGCTTAACTTATACATACCTTGTAAGATAAAAATTATAAAAAATCCGTCTCTTGAAGGCAAATGGCGTTTTGTGTTCTCACTTGGAATAATAACTCATGGGGCGAATCAACTTCCAACAGTCAATCTTTCGCACTCCACCTACGGAACTATCTCACTGATGAAATAATGGCGCATTAACACTCAAAATGAAGAGGCAATAAGCTCATTAACAATGACGGTGATCAGATATCTAATAAGATTCACTAGTATTTAAAAAGCAAGCTAATTGACAGCGGGTATAAAATGATACTCATGAAGTGCAAATAGCGCAAGACAACCATCACAGCAGGCTAGCTCTATTTTCCTTTGGCAGTCGAACAGCCATTAGTTAACACTAGAACAGCCGAAAGAGCCATTTTGGCTCCTTTTACATTTCCAAGAGCTGTATTTTTGTTCTTCATGCTTGATTTTATTATTTTTCTGACTTTTGATTAATTTTTATTACAATGCCACTGGAAAAATATCTATGGCGCATTGCGAGTACTTCTTCAGGAAAAAGGTAATTTACCTCGAACAGCCACGGGAGCCAATTTGGCTCCATTAAGGACCGCGAATGCCATTAAGTTTATAAAGCTTAGAGTTTGCTACAAACATCAAACAACTATATATGTATTTGTTTCCTTACATTTTACGATCAAGGGTATCAACGGTATATTTAAGTTCAACTAACTTAAACATGGTTCGGAGTAACTTCAATATTCTGCTCCTTTTGTCCATTTACAATATCAAAACACATACGTGGCATTCATTACACGACAGTGTCTTTGAAATGACGCCAAGAAGCTGAAGAATCCAACATACCCCAACCATGTTATTACTGTGTTTACTTTGTATACAGCCAGTTTCAGAACTCAACCGCTCAAATCATTGGGTAATTGCTCAAATCGCTTCAGGCTGGCAAATGCATTGTCCAAATAGGATATTTATCACTCGGCCTTCATCTTTCGCCGTGAAATCTAGATCGGTTCGCAAGAGATACGAGCTTCTTTTCCAGCAATGTCTTTGAAGCGATGCCTACAATCTTAGGAGATTATTAAGATTCTAAGCAAAATTTCTGGAGATCAATCAGAACTTGAAAATCGTTGAAGGATATTTGGGTTTCCAACCGGGTGGTCAAACTCTCCATCTCGGCCGACCTTTCCATAAAGTTACCGATCATGTATGAATTGATCTGTCTCACAATAATTTTACGTGCTTGATGAGAATCAAATAAAAAATCAAACATATTTGGCAATTTCTTTCAAGAACACTTTGATGATAGTCGTATTTCCGCGGAGTGGTACCACTTTCAGAACCTTAAACTGAGAGCAACGAGAACGAGAGAGTTCTCACGCAGTGGGTGTAACTGCGTTTCCGACGAGAAAAGATATAACATTCCTCCACTGAAATTTCACGATTGGCCTTAGTTAGGCAAGTGTTTTCAATACACTTGAGGTATAGCATTTCCTGGGTTGGAATATCGTGTTACCTTTGAAAGTAGTAATTGTATTATAGCATAAAAATTAGTAATAAAAAACGTGATTCATGCTACTTAATTAACTTCCCAATAGTTAAGTATTTCGCTGTGGGAATTTCAAATAAGAAGAATAACAGATAATGACACATATACTCTGTGGTTTCAGGCTTGATGGGGTGGTATCCGAACATGTAAATACGTGTAAGTATGAAAAAATAGGCAACTTCCACTGTGATAAAATTTTTTCCGAAGGGTTTCGCTTTTTACAGCATCTTCAGCACCTGAAAATGCTGTGGAAAGGGAAACCGGTCGGAATAAATTTTATCACAGAGGAAGTTGCCCATTTTTAAAATGTATGTATGTATTTTCATGTAAGTATGAACAAATAGGCAAATTCCACTTTGATAAAATTTATTCCGGCCGGTCTCGCTTTTACAGCATCTTCGGGTCCTTTTTATCACAGAGGAAGTTGCCTATTTTTTCACACTTAGATAGTGACGCCATTGTTGGTTCGAGGGAAAGATGTTATGTCACCATTACCGTCAGGTCACGGGAAAAAGGGAAGAAGTGCGATCTTCTAGCCAAGGATTCGCCTCACCTCCGAGAGTGCCGGTGGAGGCACTCGGGGTGGCCCCTTGGGGCACGGCGAGCAGGGCCTTGCCCCCTACGGCCCCAGCGCCTCCGCCACTGCTGTCCCCGGCGTCCGAGCCGCCGTCTTCGGGGGCCGAGGCGTGCGAAGACGAGGCCCGAGGCCCCACCCGGGCCCACGTTGGCGAGGGCGACGGGAAGAAGTCCCCGGAGGAGGTGGCCTCGATGGTGCTGCGTGGCCTCGGGGGCAGAGCGATGGAGGCGGCCGAGGAGGAAGGCGGGGGCGTGGAGGAGGACGTGGAGGAGGACATGTGGAGCAGCACGGCCGCCACGGCGCTCCGCCTCCAGCGCGCGGCCCGCTCACGGCGCCCCCCGCGCTCCCAACCGCCCCCCATCCCATTCCGCCCCTCCTCCGTCGCCCCCACCACCGTACCCACTTCTCTTCCGCCCTCGGACGACGGCCCCAGAGAAGATGAAACGGCCCCCTCCGCCTCCTCCTCCGACGAGGCCCTGCGGATGGGCCGCACTGTTGCGCCTTCGCTTCCTCCTCCTCACGCCTCCTACTCACTCCCGACCCCTCTCTCTCTCTCTCACTCCACCAACTGACGGCTGGGAAGGGGGCGTGCTTGCTGCACTGGCGTGCACCCAACCGAGAACCAAACACGATCGACTTGCCCCACAAACACACACGTGCGCCCCGCGCGCCAAAGAACGGGAAATTATTCTGCGCGCACTTTCCCGCCAAATGGCGCCCGACGTTGTGTTGCACCTCACTCTTTGCGGTGCTGCAGTGTCACCTTACAGAGCCGAGCCGCTTATCCCTTTTCAAGAAACCCACTTCAAGCAGCCTTTCCACTATTCGCGACGATAACCTCTCTGTAGAACTCCAAGTCTTCCACCGACGAAATGCACCCAAGAATCAAGCTTAGTAATGGATTTAGCACTCCAGGGTATAAGGTTGGTTTGGAAATGGTGGGTTTTTCAAAAAGAAATGCTGCGGCCAGTTTAAGCTGCACGTGTTCCGTGATGTGAATTAAAGAAATGTCACCACTGCCTTCCGCGTGACATCAAAATTTTATATTTTGGTTGAGGTATTTTTTGCGGTTCGTTTATACGCTAACCGTAATTTATTCTGTGGTGGCGTCCCAAAAAGTATGTATAGGGCTGCTTTATTCAGGATAATGCATTTGAGTATCGTATATTACGTCAAAGGGGAACGATGAACGATGCAAGATGATATTTTTGGACCGCGAAAGTTTGGTTTACGGTCGAAACAATTAAAAGTATGCTTATTCATGATGTAGAATTATTCGAATTTTAATTACATTCTCTCATTCACATAAACTAATTAAAAAATAGACAATAATTTTGGAATAGCATTGACAGTGGAAATAAACTTCAATTCTTCCCTAATAGTGATGGTATTGTTTTAACGGAATGGCCGTAAATTTATTTCACACTAATATCTGTCTTATTCCACTTTCTTGAAAATCGTTTGATAAATAAAGGAAGTAATGTTAACAAAATTCTTTCTGCTGTCACGTAAAAACGTTATGTTTACCTTAGTCAAAAAAAGTAGTAAAATATCTGGATAGATGTCCCAATATCGAAGGGCGTATTTCTTAGAAGAGACAGCATAACATTTTTCACGTTTTTTATGGGGAAGAAATCTTCTTCGATTTATCTTGAGGTTATTCCGTGTATCAAAATATCTCCTCGTTAATAATTCTAGAAGTCTACAAGTACTTTGATGAGTGGATAGTGAAACCTTCCGGTAAACGCTACAGTAAAATGTATCCTCCGCGAATGCCTTGCAGACTGTGAAAGGAGTCACCGCTGAGTACCTAATGATTATGAGCGAGAATGCAATGGAAATGCGGGTGTGCTCTGGAGGAGGACAGAGTGCTAGGGACAGTGTATTCACAGAACGTAGCTCGGTGGGGCCTCTTTTTAAGCCCTCCGGTCCTTGCAAGACGAGTCGTGATCCTCGCGGCGGTGCCAAGCGCACGCCCCCGCCGACTTCGCGGGAAAGACGGCCCGCGAAGTGGAGTATTGAGGCCGCCGGCGCGATATCATGTCACTGCATCGATCCTTGAATTGGGGAGGACGCGACTACTCTTTGCTGTGGAGTCGAGGGAGGTCTTGCCGGCGCGGCGAGGAACGCGAGATGCCCGACTAAAAGCGGATTCCGCTCGCGACCGTCGATTGTGAATGCAGCTCGAAATTGCGGAGCGGCAGCGGGAGAAGAGAACGGGGAAATGCGAACGCTTTAAAGTCTTTCCATCTCTTGCAGGCGACGGCAGTTCCGGCAGTGAATCAAGTACTGCACTCGTCACACTACTTCAACGAGGCTCATATGCCACCCATCTATCAGCACACGAAGTAATTTAAAACACAGCTCCAGTCACTTCACCTTTCAACTCTCGCCTGTAGACTGCTCCGTTCTTCCCAAGTTCTATTTATTCACAGGATTTCCGTTTCGCCCCGGCGGATATGTTGTACGATAAGCGTCGTGGACATCCTGCGCCTCCAAACAAAAACACTTCGTAATCTAGGAAGTGATTACATTAATTAGGCCTCCTTGTGTGACTAGAACACGATTTATTTGCGTCAGTCAACTGTCACCGGCGTGAATAAAGTCGAGGCCGGTCCACGGCATTTTAACAGACTGAATCGCCACGTAGATACTCGCAGGGGTCTCAAAAACACTTCGTGCCGGAAAGATCAGCGAAGAAACGTCGTCTCATTGAAATCCAACGGCTTGATTCTCTTCTCTGACAACACAAGTCTGAGCATCAAAGGGAAGAAGAAGTGAGCTCTTCGTCAGTGTCCGCGGGCACAGACTCGAAGGGGATTTGGCCACCTTGCAATGGCCAAGCTCGCATTTGACACCAGGAGGGGACACTAGTTGGGAAGGAAAGGCCTTTTGCGGCACAAAAAACAGGTCTTCCTCACACGGATGTAGGATTCAATCTGGTGCGTTCAAAACATTTGGGGGTGATCCCTTTGGAACTCAGAGCCCGAATTCTCGACGCGAGCCCTTTCCCGCCTCGTCAGGGACTGAGGAGATCAGAGACCCTTACGCGCGGTGGTTGGGCGAGGGGAGGACGGGGGTGGTGGGACGAGGAAGGGAAGAAGGGAGCTGAGGGGGTTTCACTGCCGCCGCTTGGAAGGCAGGGGGGGGTTATGAGGAGGGGTGGTTTGGCGCGTTGGATGATAGGGGGCGGGGGGCGGTGAGGGAGGAGTGGAGGGGGGGGTAGGAGGGGGCGCGAAAGGATGCAGAGAAATGAATGGGAGGGTGGGCGGAGGAGCCTTGAATGGGGGGAAAGCGGGTTTCGAAGGGAATGAGTGAAGGCTTGGATAGATGGACTCTCGCGCGTGAGTGCATGTCGTCGACAGGGCGAAATTGGGCCCCGCGGACGGGATACGGGGCGGTGAAAGAGGCAGTGCAGTGGAGGAGGATTTCTCTCCTCCGGCTGGATCGAACGGGTTCGGAGCGTGGGTGGTCTGGGAAATCGACGGGTTTTCAGGGGTACGAGAGAGGGGGCGGAGGCCAGGAGGAGGGTGGGGGGAAGAGTGTGTTTGGAAGGGTTTAATAGCGGAGGGAGGAAGGGGGTCGCATGAAGGGGATGGAATTCCGGGGATGGGGAAGAGTGGAAGATAGCGAGGTCGAATGGAACCGGAAAACGGCGGGAAACTTCTTCATATTTGAATTCGAATGTGCGGAACAATGAGAATCAAGGTAGTATGAGCGAGATAGTTCCCTATTCTTAAAAGAGACAATATTAGAATTATACTTTTTAATTTCACCAGCTTTGAGACACATGAATTAAACATTGCATTATAAATGGTGACATAATACAGTTTTACATGACAGAAATTTTAAGTAATCAATTGAAAATATTTAAGCAAATCTTTAACTTGACTCCTTTTTTTCACATGATACGTATGAAACTCCATTCTAACGGAAGGTTTATTGCAATCCCGAAGAATTTACTGCGGTGACAATATGATTAATTTTCAAAAATAGTTGAAAAACACACAAACTGCTCACTAATGATTTTTTGACGACATCTAAGTGTTAGAAATACCTCATTTTGTAAATACTGTCTCTCTGGAGTGCATACACGTACCATTTCCCATGGGAAAGGGCTGGTTTTTTTTTACAAATATCTCTGAAAGTAAAGTGGTAAGGGGTTGAATTTCTGGTGTTATTGGAAGGGTGATATATTTTTCTTTAAAATGAGACCAAATTCATTGATTTCTAGGTAAAATGATATTTCGATCAAACTACCTTCAAGGAGAAGATCGAGTTCCATAGGGGAAAAAATATGCAAGAAAGGCGACTTGGACGATAGGAAGTTTTCAAACTTGCAAATGTTTGGCATTGAAACTGATTTGTTTACAATTAAAAATGAAATAAACTTGGTAGATTTTTGAGATGTATGCACGCATTTAGGAGGCAATCTTGGTAGTCTGAAAATTGGTAAGCAATTTGAAGATTTGATTTTCAACATGACATTAAAAACCTTTCAGAAGCCTCACCTTTCACTCCAGCAAAAGACCCCTTTTCAAGAATACCGCATATTATTTCGTATATGTTAATCCCAAAAACTACCCGTCAGTCTCCCGTCGTATTTCTAAAGATGAAACGTGAGGACGCACCACTACGCCTGGAGCATCCGTAGTGTTAAGGCCTGTTCATAGAGATAATCGTTGTAAGTGACCAGAAACGGGAGAAAGGTTTTATAACCAAGCCACCCTGCACAATGGAGGTCAATGACAATTTAAACTGCGAGAAATCAGATGAAACTCAATGCATCTTTTTAAATGTGATGTTAAAGTAAGTCAGTAAGTACATTTTGTACCTACATCAGGCAGTATGAACCCTACATTTCAAAAAAATTGTCGTACACGTTTATGAAGGGGAAATTTCTTGATGGACTGTTCTCTGGTTTACTGTATTTAGTAATGTAGCTAAGTATTATTTATTACAGGTGATAATCTGGTTAAGATGGGTTCAGATGCTTCAAGAACTATTTTTGCCGACGAGGGCCCTCATGAGTTGACACGACTTTGTTCTTCATCTTACCCTACGCCCTTCCACTCTGCGCGTTTCTGCGATGTAGGGGTGGGGTTTAGAACTAAATAGTAGTAAATGCACCACAATTCACTTCCTGCAAAAGTCATCACACAAAAGCCATATCTACATCGAGGGTGAAGTAAACTTCAAATACAGTAAAATACCTTAGAATTACGATAACCTCAGATATATCATGGGGAACACACATGCAGAACATATGCAGCACAGAATTAAAGAAACTAGGTTTTATTAAGCGTATTATAGGAAGGTCATTGGATGAAAAAGTCAAAGAGAGATGCTACTTCGCTCTGGTTAGGCCCAACCTCAAATACGCCGCGAGCATTTGGGACCCTGGTCAACTAGATTTAACCAAACAAATTAACAAAGTACAAAGAAAAGCAGCACGCTTCATTAAAAACTGCTACGAACAAACAGATAGTGTTTCACAACTGCTGGAGGGATTAAGGTGGGAGCCCCTAGAGACTCGGAGGCAGCACGCTAGGCTTAGGTTGCTTGATAAATTCAGAACTGATATTTTTCAAATCGACACAGAGAATATTTTCATGACGCCTCACTACATTTCTAGGCTTGACAGATGCAATAAAATAAGAGAGATACACTGCCGAATAAGCGACCACAAGAAAAATTGAGCTCCACTAAACACACTCCTATAATACATGAAGCCATTTCATCTCCAAAAAACTTACATCGTTACACGACTAACACCTCCTGCCACACGCCCATGCGGCGGCTCGCAGGGTATTATGTAGATGTAGACATGTAAAAACCCGTTGAAAGCCTCCGCGCATCTGTAAGTGCATTCGGACGGGCGTTGACATTTTATTTATCACAAAACTGAATACGTTTTTCTCATCTTATCGCATTTTAATGGAGTCTTGAGGTGAATAAGAATGAGTGAGAAGAAAGTGAAAGGACGAAACTTCCATCCGCAAGCGATTGAGTCCCGGAATCTAAATTCCATTTGTAACTTTTTTTTTTATTTTTCCCGAAAGGGGCTTTCTCACTCGTTCTTCCCGCACGACAGAACCGACGCAGACTTCCCTCTTCTCTCCCCTCATTCCACCGATAACACGCCAATACTACCCCACTCCACTCCGCGAGTGATATCCCCTTGAGAGGTGACACCCTCCCCCTTTAACGGTTATCCCAACCTCTTCCCGTGGCGTTCGGAAACGGCTGTTCTGTCAGAAAATATCCTCCTCCCCGCTGCTGTCATCACTTGGGTTCCCAAATAAGATGACATACGCTTTTTCCTGACGCTTCCTCACCAAAAGACAAAATTCAAAAAGATTGGCTGATTAAGTAAACCGATCAACATTTGAGGTCATTCGCGCCTTCAAGACGGGGAAGCAATTGAAGACAGCTTCCTCTCTCTCTCCTTTCTTAGGTTAGTGCGAGCGACATAGTTCCCTTGTCATAATAGAGACCATATTCAAATTATACGTTTTAATTTCACCAGCTGTGAGACACGCGAATTAAACATTGCGTTATAACTGGTGACATAATATAGTTTTGCACGACAGAATTTGTAAATATTTAAGTAAAAATGTCTAAAAAAATCATGAACTTGACTCATTTTTTTCGCGCGGTGCGTTTGAAACTCCATCAATACGGAAAGTTTTTTGTAATACCCAAGAACGTACCGTGCTGACATTATGGTTAATTTTGAAAAATAGTTAATGAAAAGTACAAACTACAAACTGTTGATTATTTTACGACTTCTAAGTGTTAGAAATCCCTAATTTTGTAAATTATGTCTCTCTGGAGTGCATACACGTGACATTTCCCATGTAAAAGGGCTGGTATTTTTAGAAAATAACTCCGAAAAAAATGTGGTAAGGGGTTGAATTTTTGGTTTCATTAGAAGGTAGAGACATTTCTCTTGAAAAGGAGGCCGAATTCATTGACTTCTAGGAAAAATGATATTTCGTTCAAAATACCTTAATCTTGCTGTAACTGCGTCAAAAACTGACGAGAATAATTCGCGCAATTCGGAAAACGATTATCTGCATAAAGACGATTGTTTCACAAATAACACGGATACTAGAAAAGCTATTCAAGCGCTGAAGCTGGCAAAGTATGGCATTGACGGAGATTAGCCCACATATGTTCACACCATCGGCGTCCTCGCTTCGGCTTCCGCCAAACAAAGAGAGATAGGTATGGGTAAAGTGCACAGTTTTAAGCGAGTCCCAATAAAATCTATCACCACGCGAAATATGAAAGCTCTATCTTAGTCCTTCGCGGAGAACAGGGAGAAAACTATTTTTCAAATTTACTCCCGTGGCATGACTCGTTCCATTCGAGGACGGTTAGCGGCCAAACTAAAAAAGATATGTGTAGGAAAATTGAGAGCTTTTAAGTTTAAAATCAAATTATCTATCATTATGTGAAATATAAACGCAGTAATAAACATCTCCGCGGAGAAAAACGATATTTTTTGAGGAGGAAAACGGAGAAACAGGTCGGTTGTGAATCGGAAAGGGGATATTTTACTCGTTTAATTTAAATAAAATGCTTACAATATTGACAAGAATTACAGATTGATAGGTGAGTAGTTCTTGAACTCCATTGAAATACGTTTTTTTAGGAAGAATGACGGATCAAATCGCCAAAGGAGTAAAGTCCAACAAAGAGTTGAAGTGAAAATAATTTCATTGAAAATTGAAAGAGGAGGCACTAACAAAAATATCGGACTCGTTTTGTGACAGAAAAGCCCCATATCCGGGGGAAAATTGAATGAGAGGCATCACCGAGAAAAGTAACATCAGGGAAATTATCTGGGACGTCACAGTGTAATCAGGACGAAAGATACAGATAACTAATCTTGGAATTGATTTTCACTGGTTATTATGAGATAATATAGTGGGGAAAGGATGATTTTGGGAATGCAAAAATGAAGAACCCGTCATCAGTACCAGTCTATTCTTTAGAATAGGCGCCAATGGATCCTTGGGTTCAGTATTCTATATTACGGACGGAATAGTTAACCATGAGTGTTTCTCAGGTTCTAGCACCCACGCAAATTTCACGGCTTCTCAGGGCAAAAAAACCCTCGCAATCTATAGTCGAATCTGGACTCTCAAGAAATAAAGACAATCCACTAGCCGCCATACCAAGCCATTGTGTCGAATGAGTGCTGCACATTCTAGATACTCCCCTCCTTAACGCAAACGAAGGCCGGTATTCATAGACGGGATAATAATCAATGATTTCTGAATCTACGATTATTCGTCAATCATTGATTATTTGATTCATGTATTCATAGACAGTAAACAATCTCCAATTCATGAATCACTGATTCATAGACAGTAAACAATCTCCAATTCATGAATCACTGATTCATAGACAGTAAACAATCTCCAATTCATGAATCACTGATTAATGAATCTCTAATTATTTGGGATAATCTGTAATTGGTGAATTACAGATTGGATGTATGTTTATTTTTGGGTGGTATGAGAAATTGAAGAGGCAAAACATTTTGTGGGTATCGTTAAATTTTTATTCAAGTTGAGTACATAATTTTATTAATTGCATATCGAAAAAGAAAATAAAAAATGGATTGGCAATGATCTTTTTTATAAAAATGAATTATCCGTGCCTACATTAGAATTATTTGTTATGATTATTCAACGTTAATGAAGGCGTTACTAGGGAAAATCAACAAACAGTAATCTCGTATTCCGGCATGTGTTGATGATGTAATGTGTGCTGAAAGATCGAAGGCTGTGTGCTGTTGGACATGGAATGGACATGGTTGGACATGGAACAGCACACATGGAATGTGTGCTGTTCAACGCCAGGAATTTTCCGACCATAAACACTTTTCTCCTTTTTTTGTGGTCTCCTTTTTTTTCTATTCTCACAAAGAGATACCTATTCGTCGCCTCGTAAGAAACAGGCGTGAACATCGTAAGAAACAGGCGGTCTGATGGTGTCAACTATTTGGACGGCCAAAAGATTAGTTATATGTTTCACAGTTCTGGACACCGTTGGCTGCAAAACAGAACTAGCAATCCCTACATATGTACGTAAAACACCAAAGAAGACGAAGAGTAGCAGTATTTATAACTGATCATTACCGATAAAGAAATTTTTAAATATTTAATTAGGAGCAATTAATGATAGCTTACGAGTAAAACATCATGTCAATTTCGGCCGATGTTAAATTCAGCATGGAGATTTTTTAAAATACTGCATGACTAAAAACCGCTGTGATATATTTTTTTTTATTTTTAATATGATTTCAACAATTCAATATTGATGCCTAAGCGTAAAATCTCAAAGCAATGAGCCACAGTAGCACAAGAGGAACTGTCAGTCCTCGCGGAAAGTGTCGATATATGAACATTAGTTCTAAGAAGAATACACTCGATCACTACGGGTTTTGACAATCGGTATCCTCTATTAAACTCTTCGTCTGCCAACACTCATGTCTATTGTTACAGCAAGTTAGATTACGGATTTTAAACAGAGATTAACGTATATCATAAGCGGTCCATCACCAGACCCCAGTGAGGCCATTGACATTAAAGATTCACCCTGTAGTACGAATTTTGTG
This sequence comes from Ceriagrion tenellum, assembly GCA_963169105.1. Classification (NCBI taxonomy): domain Eukaryota; kingdom Metazoa; phylum Arthropoda; class Insecta; order Odonata; family Coenagrionidae; genus Ceriagrion; species Ceriagrion tenellum. The sequence continues at coordinate 16,751,622 of OY720633.1, read as the reverse complement.
GAAAGTATCACGAGAAAAAAGGCGAGGTGAAGTCCTATGATATGACATGTAACTCGGAGGAAAAATTTCTCTCTGGTCGTGAATATAAAGATGGAAAAAAAAGGCCGCCCGAAGTCTCGAACATCCTCACCTTCACGTTCGAATCTGCAGCGCTAACCACTACACCAAACGATACTATGTTACACATGGGTAATAATAATAGTTATAACAAAAGTCGCTTTGAGGGTGATCGAAACGGGTGATGTGAGTCTCCGGAAGAACCTAGCGAGAGTAAATTTTCCCAGCTTTTTTATACTAAGGGCGGATAGTTCTGATTATAAACTGATTAATTACAATACAACTAGGATACGTTTGACGAAGTCCAAGGCAAACTAGCCTTTGACCTCGAGCACGACATTGTAAATACGGCATTCAAATCGGCGAGTCAGGGTACGTAGTATGTAAGTGTCTCCCCATGTGAGTAATTTGGATTTGTTGGATCCCTAATGTGTGTTTTTCGCAGCCTTTAGTGATACGTTGGTACATCGTCATCGGCAATCACATACGACAATATATCCCAACGAATTTCCATTGCACGGAAATCCTAATCAATTCAAGGTAATCAATAATCCTAATCAATTCAAGACGTTCATATAGAGTATTCTATGCCTTTAGCACCGTATAAAATTGTACAGTTGGAACGTAAAGACACGAATATGTCGTAAACAATCACAGAACTACCGACGTCCAACAAAGAAAAACTCTAATTAATTACGGTCGAGAGACTTAGGCCGGTATTCATAGACGGGATGAATAATCAATGATTGCAGAATCAACGATTATTCGTCAATCATTGATTATTTGATTTATGTATTCATAGACAGAAAACAATCTCCTATTCATGAATCACTGATTCATGAATCTCTAATTATTTGGGACAGTCTGTAATTGGTGAATTACAGATTGGATGTATGTTTATTTTTGAGTGGTATGAGAAATTGAAGAGGCAAAACATTTTGTGGGTATCGTTAAATTTTTATTCAAGTTGAGTATATAGTTTTATTAATTGCATATTGAAAAAGAAAATAAAAAATGGATTGGCAATGTTTTTTTGATAATAATGAATTAGCTGTGACTACATTAGAATTATTTCTTATGATTATTCAACGTTAATAAAGGCGTTGCTAGGGAAAATCAACAAACAGTAATCTCGTATTCCGGCAAGTGTTGATGATGTAGCGTGTGCTGTTTAACGTCAGGAATTGTCCGACCATAAGTGTGGTCTCCTCTTTTTTCTATTCTCACAAAGAGACACCTGAGGCACCGATTCGTTGCCTGAACATCATAAGAAACAGACGGTCTGATGGTGTCAGCTATTTGGACGGCCAAAAGATTAGTTATATTTTTCACAGTTCTGGACACCGTTGGCTGCGAAACAGAACTAGCAATCCCTACATATGTACGTAAAACACTAAAGAAGACGAAGAGTAGCGGTAGCAGCATTTATATCTGATCATTACCGATAAAGAAAATTTGAAATATGTAATTAGTAGCAATTGATGATAGCTTACGAGTAAAACATTCACGGCAATTTCGGCCGAGATTAAATTCAGCATGAAGATTTTTTTAAATACTGCGTGATTAAAAACCGCTGTGATATATTTTTTTAAATTTGTAATATGATATCAACAATTCAATATCGATGCCTAAGCGTAAAATCTCAAAGCAATGAGCCACAGTAGCACAAGAGGAACTGTCAGTCCTCGCGGAAAGTGTCGATATATGAACAATAGTTCTAAGAAGAATACACTCGATCACTACGGGTTTTGAGAATCGGTATCCTCTATTAAACTCTTCGTCTGTCAACATTCATGTCTATTGTTACAGCAAGTTAGATAACGGATTTTAAACAGATTTTGACGTATATCATAAGCGGTCCATCACCAGACCCCAGTGAGGCCATTGACATTAAAGATTCACCCTGTAGTACGAATTTTGTGGAAAGTATCACGAGAAAAAAGGCGAGGTGAAGTCCTATGATATGACATGTAACTCGGAGGAAAAATTTCTCTCTGGTCGTGAATATAAAGATGGAAAAAAAAACGGCGGCCGAAAGGCTCGAACGTCATCACCATCACGAACGAATCCGCGGCGCTAACCACTACACCAAACGATTCCATGTAACAATTGCGCGATAATAAGACTTATAAGGAAAGTTGCTTTGAGGGTGATTGAGACGGGTGATGTGAGGCTCCAGAACAATCTGGCAAGAGTAAATATTCCCAGCTTTTTTATACTAAGGGCGGATATTTCTGATTATAAACTGATTAATTACAATACAACTAGGATACGTAGGCGAACTAGCCTTTGACCTCGTGCACGGCATTGTAAATACGGCATTTAAATCGGCGAGTCAGGGTACGTAGTCTCCCCATGTGAGTAATTTGGATTTGTTGGATCCCTAATGTGTATTTTTCGCAGCCTTTAGTGATACGCTGGTACATCGTCATCGGCAATCACATACGCTAATATATCCGAACGAATTTCCATTGCACGGAAATCCTAATCAGTTCAAGGTAGTCAATAATCCTAATCAATTCAAGACGTTCATCTAGAGTATATAGACTTTTCTATGCCTTTATTGCCGTATAAAATTGTACTGTTGGAACGTAAAGACACGAATATGTCGTAAACAATCACAGAACTACCGAAGTGCAACATAGAAAAACTCTAATTAATTACGGTCGAGAGCTTAATTCACGAATCAATGATTATTTGGCCAAATAATTACAGTTTGCTTGACTATGAATACTAGAACTATAAACAATGATTATTTGACGACTATGAATACATAATAATCAGAGATTGATGAATCTCTGATTCAAGAATCATCGATTGACGAATCACTGATTCTTTGACGACTATGAATAAGAAACAGTAATTAATTAGAGATATAATCATAGATTGAAACGAATCTGTGATTATTGAGGACTATGAATACCGGCCTTAATTCACGAATCAATGATTATTTGGCCACATAATTACAGTTTGCTTGACTATGAATACTAGAACTGTAAACAATGATTATTTGACGACTATGAATACATATTAATCAGAGATTGATGAATCTCTGGTTCAAAAATCATCGATTGATGAATCTCTGGTTCAAAAATCATCGATTGACGAATCACTGATTCTTTGACGAATATGAATAAGAAACAGTAATTAATTAGAGATATAATCATAGATTGAAACAAATCTGTAATCATTGAGGACTATGAATACCGGCCGAAGAATCGCATTTTCAAATCCGAAATTTTTACCACCCATTGATTATTTTGTGAGTCCTACCGTCGTAGCGTGTTTAAATTCTTCCCAAGATTTGGGAGCAGAGGATGCAGAATAGATTATTTTTTTTGATATCGTAAACTATTTGGCATCGTCTTCAGAAGTCGAACACCATATTCTGAATGACGGAGAAAAATACTGAATTTGACGCGCCTTTTCTTAAAACGCGAGCTATACACGCAGCCGTCGATACATAAATTCATAAAAAATAGCAGACCTGTGCGAATATTTCGCACAGTATGCAGCTTTTTCCTGTTTCTTCCTTCTTTCTCCCTGTTCTTCTACATGTCGAATATTTCGCACAGTATGCAGCTTTTTCCTGTTTCTTCCTTCTTTCTCCCTGTTCTTCTACATGTCGAATATTTCGCACAGTATGCAGCTTCTTCCTGTTTCTTCCTTCTTTCTCCCTGTTCTTCTACATGTCGGATATTTCGCACGGTATGCTTCTTCCTTCTTTCTTCCTATTCTTCTACCTGTCGAATATTTCGCACGGTATGCAGCTTCTTCCTGTTTCTTTCTTCCTGTTCTTCTACCTGTCGAATATTTTGCACAGTATGCAGCTTCTTCCTGTTTCTTCCTTCTTTCTTCCTGTTCTTCTACATGTCGAATATTTTGCACAGTATGCAGCTTCTTCCTGTTTCTTCCTTCTTTCTTCCTGTTCTTCTACATGTCGAATATTTCGCACGGTATGTAGCTTCTTCCTGTTTCTTCTTTCTTTCTTCCTGTTCTTCTACCTGTCGAATATTTCGCACAGTATGCGGCTTCTTCCTTTTTCTTCCTTCTTTCTTCCTGTTCTTCTCCCTGTTTCTCCCCATGGACAATTATATGTTATATATGTTTGTGTTTATGATACATAACGTAAACGGTCACACTGATAGTATGTATAATGTAAACAGTCTAACTATACGATGTATTAATGGATGGCGCCTCCTACAGTCTTTCAAGCACGTAATTATAGCCAAAATATTAGTTAATTATATAGTCAACAAATGGCACAGTTAATTTTGATCATTTTTTAACAAAAACTTTAATTTTAAATTTTTAACTAAAACTTTAAATTAAAACCATGTGTCTATTTTTCATCAATAGCGGGGAAAATTAGCTTTAAACTAATATTTGAATAATTAATTTTGATGAAGAATTATGGGAGTTATGACGTTGTGACAAAAAAACACCTTTGAGAAATAATATATATGATCGTCATGTATACACTGACAAAGAGTTAGAGGAATCCATAGCGTGAGTAAATGAGCGGAACCTGGCCGCGAGGAAACGCCGACCCGCTCTCCCATTGCGCTGCTTCGTAGATCGTGGTCTCGTTCCGAATATAACGCGCTCTCGTGCATGAGCCGGAGGATTGAAAGGGACTGATAGAGGAGAGGGAAGCAAGTATGCGTATCCGTAGAGAGGGAAGAGGGTTCGGTAGATTGCCTCCGAGCCCAGATGTGCCCGCGACCCACCGGCCATCCATTCCCACACTCCCGATCGCATTTATCCATTTCCTATGTCAATCTTCTTTCTCTTCCGCAGCTTTTCCTGCCACGCCACACATATCCCGCTGCTTGCCAATCGCTCCGCTTGCTTCCGAGCCCTCTCTCGCCCGTTCAAAATCATTCGGGCGCCTCGTCGCTGACCACCAATGGACCGGAGGAGGAAGAGGGTGTGTGAGGTGGTGTATGTGGGGGGGGAAGAGGAGTGTATCTCTGGGCGCCGCTGGTCTTCGCTGGGGGATATTCGCTATTATCTCTTTTTTCATCCTTTCTGCGACCACAGTTGTGATGGTAACGCGATTGCGGAATGGGAGAATATTTTATTTTCGCTACACTGATCGTGATGAGGAATATCTGGCAGAGATAGGATCCGAACCGCAGCGGTCGGCGAACGGTTGATAGCACTGTGAGTCAGCAATCGCATGAATCTTCAGTGAAATCAGGAGAGATAGAAAATAAATCAAAACAACTGAAATGCACCTGAGTTTTCTTTCTCATTTCCGCTCTCCTTGGAGCGAACTGTACGCTTTTCGCAAGCGCTGTATCCAGTTCCATTCCGATAAAAATTTGACAGAGCTTCCTCTATACACTCACAAACTATTATTTCTGTTAATGGTACTCCTCCCAGCCATTTCCCAGAAAAACCTCTTTCATAGATATCAGTTATTCGATTTCTCTTGTTATTAAGGTAGTCCGAGCGAAATAGTTTCCTAGTCACAATTGAGACCATATTCGAATTATACGTTTTATTTTCACCAGCTTTAGGACCCATTAATTAAATATTTCATTATTAATGGTGAAATAATATAGTTTAAATGACATAAATTATAAGTAATTAAATGAAAATATCAAAATAATTTTTCACTTGACTCATTTTTTTCGCGCGGTGCGTTTGAAACTCCATCAATATAATTTGTTATAAGTTGTGACAATATAATTAATTTTCAACAATAGTTGAAAAAACATATAGGTAACTAAACGATGTTAGTTTTTTACGACATCTAAGTGTTAGAAATCCCTAATTTTGTAAATGATGTCTCTCTGGAGTGCACACACGCGCCATTTCTCATGTAAAAGGGCTGGTATTTTTTTGACAAATATCTCCAAAAGTAATATGATAAGGGGTTGAATTGTTGATGTAATTAGAAGGGTGAGGTACATATTTTATTAATGAGACCAAATTCATTGATTTCAAAGTGAAATGATTTTTCGTTCGAACTACCTCAAAAGCCTAATCTTTGGAATTTGTGACACGAAAAGATGGTTGATCAGTATTAAGCAATCTAGTGAGCAGTATATGGGTATATTAGGGTTGCCAGGTCTCCCGTATTTCTCGGGTTTTCACGTATTTTGACCTTATTTTTTTCAGTCTCCCGTCTCACTTATTTAAGAACATTTTTCCCGTATTTCATTTCAAAATAATATTTTGTGGTTCAAGTGCAATATTTTTCATTTTTTAAAATTTAACTTCGATTATCGAAATATTCTGAGCGATATATCAAACTGTACATTGTCATCATAGCTGCCAATATTAAATTATTTTTACGAGCATTTACTCAAATGTGCATGTATGAAAGTTTATGTTGGTACTAAGTTCTAGAACCGGAATCCCATTGTACTCATCAAAGCTAACATTTGAAATACGATTGAAAACATCCGATAGTGTTACATCCTACATCGCATAACGTGGTAGCAAATTTTAGAGTCTCCCTTATTTTCAGTTAGAAAACCTGAGTCTCCCTTACTTTCAGTTATAAAACCTGAATCTCCCTTATTTTCAGTTTGAAAACCTGGTAACCCTAGGGTATATTTACATCGAACCAACTTTGAGTGGTTCTAGGGAGTGTTTTATGTGACTTCCTTTAAGCCCTTCAGAATTGAGAATGTTGTGATTCTTAGCGTCATTCATGATCCTATCCTGTATATCATATGCACACTTAGAGATACACCAAAAGCAATCCTTTTCATTCGGTTCGATTCCCAGGTTTGACAAGAAAATTATAGGGAAGGTGAAGCTTAATGTTGCTTAGGGAGATTTCACAGAAATTGTTAAATAACAAGCAATATTCAATACATTATAGAATACCCAAACTAATAATTTATTCCTACATGTTGCTGTGGTCGGCGTTAAAACATGTTGAATTAAAATAAGAGAATAAAAAATGTCAAAACAGTTATTATAAATATCTCACAATTTGATTATCACACACATCAAATACACAGAGTATTCTGTATGCGTTGATTCGATAGTTTATAAGCGAAATTCATACCAGAGAGTCATGGTTATTTGAGACTTCGAAACGTAAGGAAGGCTAAATAATGACCCTTTAATTAAAATGTCTTTTCTGTCCCTGTTGTAATAAATTTTTGCTGTCATAAAAATATTGTATAATTATTTGAACTAAAAATAGACTTCTGGGGGTGAAAAAGTCACGAAGGAGGAAGTCAAACGTGTAAATTGACCAACATTTTGACCATTGCATCTGCATAAGAAGAGTGTGTTGGCTAAAGAAGCATAATGTAATGTTCTAAAACATAGCTTACATTTGGAAATGGCTGCATTATTTCATAAGACGGTTTCGAGATTGTGTCCAAATAAGAGAATGTGGTGTTAGCACTTGAAAACGACCTGTTAAAACTCGGGAAAATTGAGTAAATAAACCACCGTCACACTTATTAATTAACATATTATTTATTAAAGACGGGAAGTTGCAACGGAAAATATTGATAACTATAGTAATAAATATTATTTTAATGTCTATCGCTACCGGGTTTCATAGAGGTGCTCTAAAAACCTCAGACAAAAATGTATACCATACTGGATTTTAAAATCCCAACTGACATTCTTCTTTCTTTGACAAAAATCAATGACATTGCTGGAAAGGCCTCTGTGTTTACACCAAACGTATAAGCTTCAAACTGCAGAAAATCCTCGCAAATACTCTCACGCGCCATTGCAATCCACATATAGCTTTTTTCGGGACATGAGCCCTTATCTCCATGGCCTTAGAGAGTCGTCACTCGCCGTCTCTCCCTCATTGCATTCCCCAATTTTCCCTTTCTAGTTCATCAGGCAATTTCTTTCCCTCCATTACTTCATCCCTTATGCCTCTGGCCTCGTTTCTCGCCCCACTCCCTCCTCTTCCCCTTGCACTCCAACGGCCACCCTTCCACACCCTCGTACCCCTTGGAACGTAGGCTCATTCCCTCTCGTCCATCCCTTCTCCCCTCACACTCTCTCACTCTCCTTTTCAGTCTTGCCGCGCAGTCAGTCTTTTTTGTTTTTGTGGGAATTTTGGTGAAATCCATGCACGCAAACATTCCAGAGTTAAAAGCCCTGCGTTTAATTATTGTAATGCGTGAGGAGATTGACGACGTCTCAGAAAAGTCACGCAATAATGCTTCACAGCTTAATGAGGCAACGTATCGCACTCTACTACGGTGAGATTAAATAAATATTTGCCACCTGTCTAAACATGTGCGTTAAAAATTTTCTCGCGAAAAATTATTGCCATTTAAAATACATGTTTTTACGGCCATTAATGTCACATATGCTCTCTGATTTAACTACTACACTCACAATGTATTTGTGGCGACTAGCGTATATTGAAAAGTTTATCATTATTTACATTTATTGAGTCATTTATTGAGCATATCTTCATTAGATCGAATTATTAAAATAAAATCCGGTAAATAAGAAATCACTAAACACTCTGGTATGCGTAATGCAAAGATTGGATTCCTATAGAAATCTCCATTTAGCGTTACTTGACTTGTCTGAATGTTTTTCGCTAGTCTTTTATTCATTGTTAGGCAGTACAGCAATTTAGTTTCATTCATCTCTTTGATAATGTCAAACACTGTCTTCTGGAGCAGAGTATTAGCTCATGAAAATGTAGATTTTATCGGATCAGCCATAGGATGTTAAATGTTATCGAGCGAGTTAAAGCTCCGGATGAAAAGGAGTCACATATGCTCTTTGATTTTACTTTTACACTCACAAGGTATTTCTCACAACGGCTAAGAGCTTATATTGATAATTTTACCATTATTTACATTTATTGAGTCACGCATTGAGCATATCTTCATGAAATCGAATTATTAAAAGAAAATCCAGTAAATAAGAAATCGCTAAATACTTTGGTTTGCGTAATGCAAAGATTGGATTCCTATAGAAATCTCCATTTAGAGTTTCTTTACTTAAAATCAAGGAAACATGAGCTCTACAGTCCCGTAGAATTGACAAAATCAGGAGATAATATAGTTAATATTTTCTTCTCTATCTTTTGACGAGTGGTGCCAATAGCTAATTGGAGAAATTCTCACCCTAATTTGTCAGTTTCCCTACTTGTCTGAATTTTTTTGCTAGTCATTTATTCATTGATTTCCAGTACAGCAATTAAGTTTCATTTTTCTCTTCGATAATGGCTAACACTGTTTTCTGGATCAGAGTATTAGCTCATGAAAATATAGATTTTATTGGATCAGCAAGGGGAGTCTGTTAAAGTTGTCACGCGAGTTAAAGCTCCGGATGAAAAGGAGGAGGGACTGGACTGACTCCATCCGTCTGGAATCTGCACCTGTCTCTTCTTTGGGAAGATGTCACGGAATCCCTTAGCCAACCCTGCATGTATCCGTTCTGGGAGTGTCTTTGTGTCGCTAAAAATGTCTCCTCGTCATTTCTTTGTTGAGGCAGAAGCCTAACCCTTCGCCACCCAGGTTCTTGCGACAACATTATCCTTATTTCTGCTCCAGACGTATCCAGCTGCAAAGAACACCGTCTTCTTGTCGAAGAAAGATTTTTTCGTAAATCTTTATATATATGCACGCCAACAGACAACCCAAGACATTTCATTTCTCTCTGCTCGGAGACTCGGTCACAAAAGAAAATAATTTTTTTTCCGCTTTTGTTCGCTTTCACATGATAAGGCTCACGATGGCACGTACCACTCCCCAGCCCAAGTCCTTTCCAAATTGTGAGGCATATTGTGTTATCTTTGTCAAAAAGGATGATTAAATTAAATTATACCTGATCGTAGTGAATTAGAAATATTACGGCTGACGAAATTATTTTTTTAACGGCTTTTTCGCCTCCTTATTCGAGGATATTCAATGATACAACCGTCTAAAAACTAGCACAACAGAAAGCCAGGACCTAACTATACCCTAATTTAAAACATGTTAATGCCTTCGTGAAATTTTGTTAGACATTCTTCCGTAACTGGTGTGCTTTTCGCTCGGTTATGATTTCAAAACGGGATAATTCAATTATATGTTAAATATAATATGAAGTTATTTTTATGGAGATTGTAGGTCATAATTCATGTATAAACTTTTACTCTTTCGCCAACGTTTCGCATCTTTATTTGTGCCGCATCAGGGCTACAATGAAAAGTAATACGTAGTTGTATTGTATCGAATGAATCCAGTTTACAATTTAGGTATTTAGTTTTTAAAAAATATGTATCCATCTGATTTTTGTTATTATCTCAGAGGGAGTTCCCTTTGAATTACTTTTTGTCGATATCTTCGTTGCTGTTTATTATTTGTTTGTCAATTGTTAAAGAATTGTTATTGAAAGAGCAAAATTTTATACATGAACTACGACCTACAATCTCCAGAAAAATAACTTCATATTAAAGAAAGAGATCACGAAGAAGAATCATCTAGTTTAATATAATAAGGGAATTCAAAGAAAGTTGATGCAGAAAAACAGAGATTATTTCATGTTCATATAATTTAAAACCCCTTTTTTTACGATTTGGATAGCAAGAAAATACTTTTCCAAATCACAGCTTTTTATCAAAATCAACTCTAAGAATGATGATGATAAAATTCTATATCTATTCCAATGCCTGTTATTTTTCGAAACATTAGATATTAGAAGTAAATTCACAGAGAGTGTCATTAAGCACTCTCTCCAGAGTTTAAAAATAACTATCTTCCATCACCATTAATTTGGAACACGAACTCCCAGTCTGTCGACTAATTTCTCATACATTCCTATCAGCCAGAAATATTTTTTGGAAACAAAAAAAGACGTTATCTCCCTTTTATGCAAGCCTTCGCATCATCTTTTGCATTGCATGTCCGCTTTACTAATATTGTAAATTTTAGTCGGAGAGGGGTTGATTATAATCCCCGAAGGCAATACTATCACAAGGTCAATCAGGTAATTTATTCTCCGTTCTGTAATTTTCCTTCTTCATTCATTAAGGTGTTCCGTCGGCTTTCCTCGCCGTCGTCTTTCTCTCCTTAGTGAGCGCGCTATAGCTCTTATGCCCTTCGGGAATCTCCAAGCGCCTCCCTTAGTTCAGGCGGGCGCCACTTCACGAACGGGAGGTTATAGGAGTGAAGAAGGCTGTATGGAGAGGAAGAGTAGAGAGCAGGTGTTCCGAACGAGAACTCCCTGTTACGGGAAGAAGAAAGAGCGGGAGAAAGAGACGGACTGTGTACCGCGGTCATAATGGAACCGAACCGATATCTTCGAGCCATCTCTTCCTTCTCCTTCCGTCTCCATTCTCTCAACTTTCTTCCTCGCGCCTATCCTTAAAGTTTATGGGATCCAAGAACACATAAAAGCATAAAAATTTTTCCCTTCGTTTTACATCCAAGAGGGCATTGTGAGTTGAGCGAACGGGAGATGGAGTTTACGTACAAAAGCTGTTTCGTCGTCGGTGAAGTACACAGGAGAAAGGAGTGTATTCGGTTGGGTGGGCGAAGCCATGAAGAAGGATGTGTGTCCCGGGAAAAGCGAAGAGCGTCTAGTTTACTAAAAACCTACTCCCGGTCCAATGTGTGTATTATTGTACCATTTAAATTTTTCCTTTCAATCACTCACTAAATTTCCAAGCAATCTCTTGCGTCAGGGGAACAATCGGAAAAGACGCGTCACGATAATCATTTGAGACAAGATAAAAGAAGAGTGGTAAACTATTATGTATTTTGATATGAAAGCAGAACCGATTTCACATTAATATTGGAAACATTTTTGGTATAGTAAAAGACTTCAGAAGTTATTATTGTGTTTGAAATAATCTGCTTACTTTTCGCCGGTTTGTTGAAAATTCTGTTGAGGGTAGCGGAATAAGCTGATATTTCAAGGAGACTATGAGCCTAACACATATTGGTTCCATTGATGATTACACTAATAGCGCGAATGTAGAGTTTGGATTTCCATGGGAGTTTTGCGCGAGATTCTTGAAATATTTGGGCAGAAGGAGCAGAGAAAGTCGTAAAGACGATGGGTTTTGGGTAATTATGTGGAGTCATGGGCTTCTCTGGAGTACGTCATGTAATAATCATGACTCCATCCCCTTTAACCTCCTCTCCACTTCCATATATAAGCGGGAAGAGTTGATGAAATGATCTACAGGCAAGCCCTCCTATTTACCTTTCATTTTTGTTATATATAGGTACACATGAGGGAACAATAGGATTAAAAGGTTTCAACCCTCATACCTCCAAGTTGCAAGGCACAGGTGCCACAAGGTTCTTTTCCCACTTTTAGTAGAATTATTCTTCCAGCAACGTACGTGGCTAATTTGGTCGCACACGAACAATGAATAATAACTAACTTCGTCTTTCCGGCAGTAAATGGAATTCCTGGGAGAACCTTTGTTATGTTAGATGACAGTTTGCTCGAAGAGGTTGCCTACATGTGATGATCCAAGTGTTTTCTTCTCATACATGAAGCCTTGATTAAGAAGAGTGGCAGTGTGCTGATCGGCTTGAGGTCCTGACAACGGAGCAAAGCGTACACCTATGTCAAAATATTACCTTCCGAGTCGCCGAGGGTCGTATTGTAGGGTGCCTAGCTACAGGCTATCAAAAATAGGGAAAAGTAATCCAAGTATTGTAATTATTGTATTGATATAGTGCCTTGCGTTTTTCTGAATATGGCGTGTAAGGAAGAAATTTTGAAACTATTAAAATAATATCCTCCGTTGTCTTCTGAAACTCACCTAATATAAAATTTCAAGCAATCTATATACGAGAAATGGAAAATAACCGATGGTTATGTAATGCTAATTTTGATCAGAAAAATTCAGGTTTGATCAGGTGTTAAAACTCAGAGGTAGCGCCCTAAGAGAGTGCAGGAAAAGGAAAGAGATTTATTTAAATTTCAGCAGACGTTAAAACCCTTCACTTATTTTTGGAGAGAGAGAGGCGTTAAGATAAAAAGAATTCCGTTTAAATTTATTCATTGAGTCCAAAATATAATTAGTTCAAACCGATGTCCTTTATTGAATGAATGACTGATTACATTCTTAGAACTTTTCATTGCAGTGATAATTAAAGTGGTGCAAGCGAGATAGTTCCTTAATCGTAACAGAGACCATATTCGATATATACGTTTTAATTTATCCAGCTGTAGGGCGCATGAATAAAATATTACATTAGTAATGGTCCAATAATAGTTTCACACGACAGAAATTGTAATTAAATGAAAATATCTAAATGTCTTTAACTTGACTCATTATCTTCAGGTGGTACGTTTGAAACTCCAAAACGGAAGGTTTTTTTGTGATCCCGAAGAATTTACTACAGTGACAATATGATTAATTTTCAAAAATAGTTTAGAAAACACATGAACTAAACCCTGTTGATTCTTTCACGAGATCTAAATGTAGGAAATACATCATATTTAGTATAAGGTATCTCTGAAGTGCATACAGGTACCATTTCCAATGTAAAAGGACTGGTATAATTTGTCAATAATCTCGGAAAGTAATGTGCTAAGGGGTTGAATTTTTGGTGTCAATGGAAGAATGATACATTTGTCTTTAAAATTGCACCAAATTCATTGATTTCTAGGTAAAACGATATTTCGCTCAAACTACCTTAAACTAAAAAAGTTACATTTATACTCCAGTTAAAATACTAAGGACATCACATATGTTTGAAAGCAGAAGTAACGTTTATCATAAAAGATTTGAAAAACCCAGCTTCATTGCACTCAAAACAGAATAATTTTAAATTTTATATAGATAGTGTTTCAAAGTAGCTCGGTTAGCAGTAATGTATATCAACTTCCTGCCAAGGCTTCCTGCTGTGATGTACAGTTAATCAAAAAGGACATCAGAAGGAGAGTGTATTATACCCCGCATTGAGATGAAACAAATTATTTTGAAAAAAATATTTTTAATTTTCATGATCGCCTTGAATACGTAATGAGGAAGACACCGGCCTATTACGTAAAAATCCTAATGGGAGATGAAAATACAAATTTTGGCTGAGAACCAATACGGATGTGCTACACAGGAGTAGCCTGTGCTACACAGTGGAAATGCATGCATGAGGAAAGAAGATTCATCCCTTAAAATGGTTATGAAAGAAAATTCAAATAGTTTTTTTGACCATTTGAATTTTCTTTCATACAGCTGCTCAAGGCCGATAAATTGACGGTAGGAGTTAAATGCCATACCAAGAGGGACATCAAACTTTAAGTGAATGAAGGATAGATAAAAGACGACAAGTTGTTGGTGACACCAAAAGCCTTTCCCGGTTTGAGTGGCCACAGAAGGAAGGTATGGTATAAATAATTTCCACCAAGTTTACGTGATGCAAAATCGTAAAACTAACCATGATAAAAGCCAAGCTACAGCTTTAATTAGGAATATTCCGAGAAGTTGGAAACTGTTTTGCCAACAACTATAGCTATGATTAAACCTCATGATTTCGGTATTACCAAAGGGGATTATGGTAGTTTAAGCTAGAATTTCACTTTATTAGAACTTAATGAATTTTATCTCTCTGCAAAGAGGAGAATATAATTTTCCAGATTAAAAATATCAGATTCGTACCATGCTACTTTTCGAGACATTTTACAAACTAATAGACACTGTATACAATGGATATGATACAGCTGTCCACTCTGGAAGGAGAAAATTTAAAAAAAAAACACAAGGATAGGAAAGCAGAGATCGCAAGAGAACTCTAGAAGTTTATGGTATTTCCTCAATTAATATTTTTTAAATACTATCCATATCAAAATATTTTATAAAATTAAAAAAGAAACGACTTTGCTCGAAAATATATTCCCGGCGTATGGCGCGAAAAATTCAAGCGATAGACGAATATACTGTAATAATTACTGAGGCTTTCATTCACTAAAAAACTTTTGCATCACCAATGTCTTTTACCTATACATTTCCACTATGAAATAAATTTTTTTCGTAGTTGATATAGCACCTCTACTTTATAAAAACTAAAATAACTCTCGCACATATGCCCCAAGTGAAGGAGATTGAAGAAAAAAAACCTGATTACAATACTTGACATTAATGGAGTAAAGATTTTCCTGGTTATTAAGCTGTTAAGTTAAGTTTTAACTTAAATCACGTCGCTATAAGTCACAGACTAGGATTTTTCTAGGATTAGTGGTTTAGAGATTTGTTAAATGAAAGCCATTAACGTAACGTAGTAAAACTTTCACTTAATTTTTGTAAACAGTAAAATCTGTTGCTCTCCCGCTAGCTGACCAAGCTATATTGGGTCCAATTCTCTCAGGATAACACTTATATAGCTAAAGCACCCTCCACTAAAGGAAATTGAGGAAGGGGACAAAGCAAAGATTAGGGAAGAAGACAAGTCCCATTTAAGCTCAAGGAGCGCTCAAATGGCCCATATTGCGTCTTGCCACAAGAATACCGAGGTGGTGATGCATCCAGAACACGGTGAACACACTCTCCTTTGAGAAATGGGATGAAAGACAAGGACTTCACCCTATCGCATTACAGCCCGGGGACTCACAACAATCTCCTCCTTCAATCCCTTTGACTTTTCGCTGAACACTCCCATTCTTGTCATCCCTTCGTCTTCCTTCCATAAGGCTGATTGTGAGGGAATTCATTCCCGCCCGCAGCCACGTGGAAGAGATTCCTCCACGCGCCGCGACGCTACCGTCGCCTTTAATTTTATATTTGCGCGCCTATGTACGCGCGACGCGGTTTCGCACTTGGAAACGCTCCGAATCGAGAAGTGGATTTAGGCGAAGCGCTCAAGTGAATCGACGCGCGGCCGGATATTTTCCTCGAGCGAAATCCGACCGCAACGCACCTCCGGTTGTTTGAGATGACGCCTTGAGGGAAACAGGGAATTAGAAATCAATGCTGGGAGATGAACAAAAACAACACTGATACAACCGAGGAAACCAAATGGTCGAGGGACTGAAATGATCATTGAAAGGCTAGTGTTAGCAGAGACTTTTATTCTAAGGTGCTACGAAGATAGATTTTCCAATTTTTTTTGCCATTTAAAAATTTGTTTCGCGGCCAGATTTGGCCCAATACGTCATGGTAATGACTTAAATAGAGCGTAAAAACTAGTCCTAATTTGACAGCTTTGTAAAACTTTCATCTTCTGTCCATAAAAAGTATAACTGTTGAAAAAATATATAACAATAAGGTATTACATCAGAATTTTCGGTAGCAGAGCCATAGGCCCAATTGTAGTTGATGTACCCCTTCGAAGTTTATACATTAGAGTTCAAAGTGGATTTATCTAAACCATTTTCGTTTAAGATCGACAGTGTCGAGTCACTGGCGCGTGTTTATGGCAATGATCATTAAATACCAATAAAATGCTCTTCAATAGCACTAGTATGAGGATCTTCGAAGTTATAGGTTATGTTAAGACATGGCGGAATGAAATACAAACAGAATGTCATGCATTATTAATTGGCACGAGTTTTAGAGCACAAAAAAATTACAGTGTAGTTTTACGTTCCATAGTTTGAGGCTCAACTATGTGGAAGCTGAATTTCACAAATTAAAAAGTAACTTGGTTTTCTTTCACAGATTTATTTTCTTGGTACAACATGTTCTGACACAGCGGTGTCATCATCGGATACAACTCTTGCACCTGATGATGACACCGCTGTGTCAAAAAATGTTTTACCAAGAAAATAAATCTGTGAAAGAAAAACAAGTTACTTTTTCATTTGTCTCATTAGTGTAGTTTTACTTAATTTTGTTTCAACAAATTAGGTTTTAGATTAAGGACGATAATGGGCCAATAAATGGAAAGGCTCTAATCATAGGTACTATTCATTGTCAGAAAGAATTTGGCTTTCCCAAATCGAATTTAATTGGATTGAACTGAATAAAAATTCTAGTGTAGAAATGCGATCATTGATTGGAAAAACACGGACCAATTAAATTTAGGTATAACGAAAAAAACTATCTATAACTCTTAACAAACAAAAAGCTACTAAGTTAGAGTGAAATATCATTTTACTTAGCAATCAATGAATTTGGTCTCATTTTGAAGAAAAATATCTCACCCTTCCAATGACACTAAAAATTCAACCCCTTGACGCATTACTTTCGGAGATTTTGCCGAAAAATCCAGCACTTTTGCATGGAAAATGGTACGTGCATGGCTCTCCACAGAGACATTATTTGCAAAATGAGGCATTCCCTATACAGATGTCGTAAAAAACTAACAACATGTAGTTTGTATGTACTCTCAACTTTTTTTGAAAATTAATCATATTGTCACTGCAGTAGGTTCTTGGGTATCACAATAAACCTTCCATTTTCAAGGAGTTTCAAACGCACCACGCGAAAAAAATGAGTCAAGTTAAAGACTTATGTAGAAATTTTCATTTAATTACTTCCAATTTCTGTCATATAAAACTATATAACTGCACCATTAATAATGCAATATTTAATTGGTGTCTCCTACAGCTGGTGAAATTAAAGCGTATAATTCAAATATTGTCTCTATTATGACTGGGGAACTATCTCGCTCGGACTACCTTAATCGTCAACTTCACCTATTTGTTCGTAGAAAATTCAAATTGGAAGATTATCCGTATAAGGAGGCGAAATGACAAACAATATGTAATTCCGTATCAAACTCGAATCTCGTGCCAAACATATGTTATAAGGTAAAAGAAAAAAAAACGGAAACACGTAAACCAAGGAAACCACATGCATGTGCGATTTTTCGCGAAATAAGGCAGAAGAAGAGGAGGCATTGTTCAAATTGGACCACGATGTTCGACCGCCATCCCCTCCTCATGAAATTTCGACTCCTAATCGGGCGGACATGAAGTTCCCTTGTAAGGTCCGTTCGGAAAATATTACATTATTAAGCCCTATTATCCCCCCTTCTCCAGCCAGCCCACCACTCCTCTCCACCTCACCCACCCCTCTTCCCTCCCCTACCAGCCCCCTCCATCCATTCCCTCCCTAAAACTGCTCGCCAACGTCGAACTAATCCCTCCCCGCTTAAGTCCTCCCATCAATTCATGAAAACCTTCGAGGGACGTGATGAAGAGGGGAGAACGGGATGGCTGGTGTTCGGCGATGGACCCAGAAGGGGCGAAGCGATGGGGAGTTGGCAAGGGGGTGGATTCCACCCGACCATCTTCAAATATCCCCACCCCCAAACGCTTCTCATGCCCCACTCCCGCCAACCTTCGCAAAAATAAATCAAGAAACAACCGAAGAACCCGAGCCAAAAGAGAGAAAACCCGAAAATCTTCCACAACGGTCGCCATGGCAAACTTCCTTTCGTCGGTCGTCGTCTGTCCCTTTGAGGAGAGATCGTTCTTGCTAACGCCTTCGGATCATACTCCTCCTCTCGGAGGTCCAAAATTTTGTTTTCCACTCCAACACAGATAATATTTACATTAATAATAAGCAGTTGGTGAGTAACTTTAGGTAGGTAGCCTTGAAGGAATCTATCAAAGAGTTTGAAAGAGTTTCAGGCGTAACTTTAAGGAAATATAGTATAACCATTTGGTGAAAATAAAGTAACTCGTTAGTAATTCGATTGAGATAAATTGCGAATAGCCCGGTAATGACGTAGTTTTTATGATTCAATCACCTCTTTTCAATTTAAGCTTCCCTACACGTCCTGTGTTTCACTAATCTGGTTGATGTTTTTTGACCTTCAACTCCACCTGTTCTTTCCTCCTTCTTCTACTTTTTCCCGCTATTGTATACTTGTTATTACGTCACCTTGATCCCTCCACCTCTGTATGTACCCTCCCTTACCCTTCCTCCGTCATAACATAACCCTCCCACTTGTCTTTGCTCTGCTATGTAGAATCTTAATGTTAACAATTGTACCTTGATAATGACATAAGGTGTCAAAACTATGATTGATTTTCATAAAAACAGTGTGGAAATTTCTATCGAGTTATTTCACATACATACCAATCACGCCGTTCCCTTCCGAGGTAGGTACAGTCACTAAGTTTTACTCATAAATACATATTTGTACACCTAACTCTGCTTCCATGATTTCCTCTATACTGACTTATCCTTCCAAACCTCTTTTGCCTCATTTACCCTCTTACACTGCTTCATACACGCCCTTTTGTTTTTAAGTCTCCTAATATTCCTCCTCCTAAGAATTTCCTCATCCACATTCAACTGCAACTCTCTCGGCCTACCTCTACCTCTCGCACCATTCATTTCACTCTTATATATATGTTTCGTTATTCGACTTTCATCCATTCTCTCAACATGGCCAAACCAACGAAGCACACTCCTTTCATACATGTCCATTACTGGAGCTTATAACCCACATTCATTTATTGCCCACTCATTCCTGACCTTATCCATCCTACTTTTGCCGCAAACACTCCTCGGATAACGCATGCCCACGGCGTTTAGTCTACTCTTATGTCCATATCCCATGTTGCACTACCATACAACAAAGTGGGGAGAAGTACACTTTTGTACACAGTGATTTTCGCTTCCTGAGACAGGCACTCAAATTAATACATACGAGAAGGAGTTATTTTATTTTTACCAGTATGGAACCTATGTTAATGCTACAATCAAATGGTCATCGGGTGTGTTTCATCACTCGTCTACAAGTTAAGGTATATGTTCAGGGATTTCAATAATTACTTCAAGTTATAAAAGTAGTTATTTTTTAAGTTCTGCCTCGCGCAGTTATAATGTGTCCTCTAATGATTCTTCAGTAGGAAGCCAAGACTGTACATTTTCCCATTACTCATATGAAAACGTAGTAGAATAATATAAATGTATAAATGCCTCGATGGAAACAACCTTACATGACAAAAGAATGGAAAAACTCTTTTTAAGAGTACTAGAGTCATTTATTTTTTTAGATAAACAGCAGGTATGAAGAAATTTAGATAAGTTCCACCCAAACATAAAGAAACCATAGGTTAGGATGAAATGGAATGGAGTAAATATAGTTGAGGCAAAGAAGGAAAGAGGATAAAGACCATTTCAGAGAGTAATATATATTACCCATCTCACGGTGCGCATAAGAATAGTTTGACCATGACAACTGATGAAATGCCCAATTTCATTGGTGATGGCGAGCGAAATAGCCTCTATCCTAATGTTGTGCAGATTTTCTCGCTGTGTACATATTTTCAAATTATTGTACGTACAGGCGCACCTTGTTGTTCAAGTTCGTCACTCGTTGTCCTGAGATTGTATGGCAAAAAACTGTTATTAGCTGAGAAAAATTAGCTGACCATGTGCACAAGTTCAATATTCCGCTTGAGTGTAAGGCTGAACTTTTGTCAGCATGAAATATGACACATTTGGTCTAGATCTATTGGCTGATAGCCAAGTAAGAGTTTTGCTAGGGGCATTTTAAGTAATGTAATGTTCAAACTCAAGAATTTTCCTTCCCATTCATTTTTAATTATTACTCTACTGTACTCATTGTACGCCCAGTTGCAAATCATGGAATTTCTTAGCAAATTAAAACTTAACACTCGCCATTTCCGTCCGCTTTCTAAGAGGAAATAGCGCAGATAGTAATATGCTCACATTTCCTTTGTAAAGCGGATGGCATCCATTCTTGCAATACATTATTCAACAAATGACTACACAATGTCATGTTGAGTTGCCCTGATAATGAAGACTGAGTCGTTCTTCGAAACGTTGGCAGAGATGGAATTCATAACCCGGAGGCTCATCTGAGAAACCTTTCTGCACAAGATTCGCCGGGAATACGTCAGATCTAGAATTTATTACACTGAGGAAACGTTTAAAAAACACAGAGTTTACTCTTTGGTTTGCAAAAGTAAAAATGAAAACATATCTCATTTTTGTGGCTAGTAAAATTTCCTTGTCGATAGCAAATATTAGTTATAGAATACCACAACGTTTGCGAAAATTGTGTTTTCATTATTAAATCAGATGATTCCACAACCTTAATCTGATATATTTTCTTTTTTCAATGCTAGCAGTAAAAATAAATTGGAAAATTCTTTTTATGATAACATTAGATCTGGTTATGAATGTGAGGCAATCAATTCAGGCAAAGAGAAATCAGTCACAATGCAGGGACACCTTCTGTGTAAATTTAGAACGTGGGTACATTTCAATTGTCTCGGCACAGCGGCAACTTGAGAAGCGAACGTGGTTGAACGGAGCTTGGTGTTCAGTGAACTCCATTTCAAGAATTTCCAGGGTGAATACTCACGGTTACTCACATAGCAAGCGAGGCTTTCTGAATGCCGTGAGACAATCATGATCTTTTACGTGCTTCCACATTCGATAAAGCATTTTTTCTCGCTTAGTGAGATTATTTTGCATTTTACTCTGAATAAAACGAATAATATATATTTTCATGTCATACCAGCTCCGTCCAAAATTGCAGCTTTGCTATAAAATATACGTATTAAATGATATTAAATACAATTATTTTTTTGTTACGATTTTTATGATGGTTTTATAACAAAGATGGAATTTTAAATACAATCCACCTCCTTCGTGCCCATTAAATATACTCAACAATTTGTAAAGTAAATTGGGGCTTGATTGCACGTGTGACATATTTAATCAAGGATCGAAGTAAAGGAACAGCAAAAGAAACACTTAATTCATTCCATAGAATCGATGCTACAATATTTTTTCCCATGTAGAAGTTTTGATTCGTATTTTCAAATTATTTGTCAATTCAATGTAAAAGAATAAAAGGCCAGGTCAATTGTAAAAAAGTCTCTTAACGTTGAATTTTTGCATCAAAAACTCAATGTGAATAGCAGGGAGACCTCTGCATCACTGGGGATCGGAAATGTAAGAGTTCATCGCCACCAGTCTTTCTGCCACCCGCCGCCGACCGATGCGATGGACAAATTCTCTCCCTCCGCCATCTCCACTCTGCATCGTTCTAATCTGCGAAATTCTAATCGCCGCGACGATGACCCTCCCCCCACGCCCCATCCCTCCCTCCTCCCTTCCTTACTCCCACCCCGCACCTCGTTCCCCTCCATCTATCTGTGCCTCCTCTTTCCCCCAGCCTTCCTAAAGGCCTTCCCGTCATCGCCCGTTTCATTATTCTTTATTCAAATGGGCTCAACATCACAAACGATCCAGAAATTATTGACCGCTTCTCCTTCTCCTACCATCGATACACTGGGTTTACTCCGCACATTGCGAATACTCGGCAAAAGCCTCCCTCCCCCTCTACTTCTTCTTCACCCCTCTCCCAGGAACACTCGCTCCCAACCCCCTCCTTCCCCTTGGGTCCTCCGCCCCACCCTTCAAATGCCAGCCCTCTGATGGACTTTGATAGTAGCAGGGTGCTCTTCTTCCCTCCCTCCCTCCCTCCCATAACACCCATTCCTTGATTCCTTTCCCCCTGCTTCCCCTCCCTATCCCCTTCTCCTTCCCCAGTCGATGCCCACCAAAAATGGATAAATATTTATTTTCTCGAGCGAAAGGGATTCCGCCATGCGCTGAAGACATCACATCGACGAAATTTAATGCTTATCTTACGCTGACACTTGGTTTCTTTTCCTTTCAGAAATGTAAAGGTTTTACCATAAATATTTTCTCCCTTATAATGGATCTTCAGAACCTTCTTCCTCTCGATCGTGTTGGTTTGAATCCATTTATTTCTTTAGCATTTCATAAAAGTCTATTTAAATATTTTATGAGACTATTTTTCTTAACAAAATAGGACGTATATTATCATTCTCTCTATGTTTCATTTAATCTGTATACTATTTAACTGAAGTGAGCATAAGCATTTTGAAAATCATATTTCACATGATGAATTAATGTCCATGTTTAATTTTCATAAGATTAGTAATAGAAGAATATTAAATAATTTGTTGTTCCTACATGATGGAATAAATAAAGGAGAGAGCTCATACTTTTTATGCTAAATAAATATGCTTATTAAAAATAATAAATGTACACACAAGAGGACATTTTACATGATGAATTTAAATAGTTACTATTGTAAAAATGTTCCCATGAATTGAATTTGTGCTACATATAATACTGTGTGTAATGACTTGGATTTGTTTAAGGACAGGAAAACTTTTTACAGAAAAGCGTTTAAAAAATTGTCAACACTCAAATTTAAAAATTATACATCATGATAATATATATTTATAATGTATGTTTTGGCCAGCTTGACTCCTTGAATTTGTAGCTAGTGTACAAATTTGAGTTTGTTATTATTCACCCTTTAATTATATTTATATATTGGGTGAACTTAAAACTCAATAAATTCAAATTCAAATAAGTATATAGTATTTAGAGTTGTCAAGGCTTTTATTACTTTAATTGCGGAGTAGTTATTTACAGAAAATTCGGTTAGAATTTGGTCAGCAGCGATATCAATTATAGCTTTTGCCTTTTTCTGGCACTGTTATGATGATAATATGGGACATTAGGTGGAAGACTACTAGAAGCCAAGTGCCTAAAAGAAAAGCATCCGTCTAAAAACGACATTGGAATTAGATTTTTCAGTTTAGAGAGGCGTTAGCCATTTACATTTCATTCACAGCTACGCGGGGAGTAAGCGAGGCTAAGTTTGAAGCGAGGTTACGCTTCATTTTAAAAATTCTCGAATGACCAAGGTACATTACTAAATAGAAATTATTCCTCTTAACATTACCATGCCAGAGCAAAATGAATTTTCGGTCATCAGCAAACCAAACCGTTTCTTGCGAGAATTTTTGCTTTGATGCCATAGATCGTACTAGCAATGGCAAAATTTACGATTATCCAACACTGTAAGTCTAAATAAAAATAGAAAACACTCATGTTCATGGGCCGATGAAAAACTTAAATCACTTTATATAAGACAGCTGCGTAATAATTGAAATAAATAAAAATAGAAAACATTCATGTTCATGGGCCGATGAAAAACTTAAATCACTTTATATAAGACAGCTGCGTAATAATTGATGTCATTATGAATATGGAGAGCCAGATTTTTAGCATTAGTTATCGAGGATCAAATGAAATGAGACTGATTTCGCTTTTTACTACAAAGCCGTTCGAAAACACTAACAAAAGTATGACACAAAGGGATCATTCAAACTCCTCCATAATCCGACACAGAGCTAGTATTTGAATAAGTCCAGTTAACTTAAACCCGCAAATTAGCAGGTGAAAGCCAACGATCGTCAACTTCTTTCACCAAGTTGAAATCTGTTATTTTTTGTGTTTATCTCCGAAGATGAAATCTGAAGGCACTAAATGCTGATAACTTATTAGTTTCTGACATATAAGGAGAGTATTTCATTGTTAGTATTCCCTTATGAAAAAAAGTACCTGAAGAAGTTTTCACGGAGAAAATTACGGGGTTTGAACGAGAGAGGAAAGGTTACTTTTTTTTCTTCTTTTCTGATCCACGCACTCCGCCCTATCTTGCTTTTCTCTCTCTATATACATATATATCTGCATCCCTAGGGGAAACAAAAGGGATTTGGGTGTTTTCTCCACTCCATACCTTATCCTCAAAGGGTTTCATCCTTCCTCCCTACGTCAATGCCCTTCCCAACTTTTCATTCGCTGCTCGGGAGCACCATTCCTCCTTCCTTCCTTTAGGCTTCTCCACTCATGACTCCTCACGGGACGAACATCCATCTTCTCAACGCCACCGCTATTTTATTTATTCTGCAAACTCATACAAAGTCGCACGGATGCCACTTTCCCCTTGATCACCGCAAAGTGTTGTAGCATCCAGCGTATTCCCCCTGAACCAGTAAGCCACGTCTGTCTCCTCGAAAACCTTGATCCTTTCATATTTACCCTCGATCGTGACCTGAACCCCGAAGAAATGAACCATCCCAGCGATATCCCGAGTGATGGAGACAGGAGAAGGAACCCTCTGATGTGGGTATGTGTGAGTGGCTGCACATACATAGTAAAACTGACTAACACAGTGGTTTTCTTCGTGAGAGGTTTTTGAGTAGACGCAATAAAACGCCCCGATCCCATTTTTATGAATGATAAGCAGCGAACCCACATGCATAAAGATACATCTACATCTACACAATACCCCGCGAGCAACGGCATAGGCGTATGACAGGGGGTGTTAGGTCACCAGCCGTGTAAAGGTGTATGTTTTTGGAGGTGAAATGGTGACATGAACTATAGGAGTGTATTTAGTGAGCTAAATTTTTATTGTGATGGCTTATTGTTTGCAGAAAGAACGAGTTCTTGTACCTATCTGTTTGGCAGAGTATCTCTCTTATTTTATCGCATCTGTCAGACCTATAGATGTAGTGAGGTGTCATGATAATATTCTCTATGTCGCTCTGAAAAATATCAGTTCTGAATTTATCAAGCAAACTAAGCCTAAGTGTAGCCTCAGAGCCACTAAGGGCTCCCACGTTAAACCCTCTAAAAGTTGTGAGACACTATATGTACGCTCGTAGCAGTTTAACAATAGCGTAGAAATAAGTTCATGGAAGTGTGATATAAGCTAGGCCTTAAATTATACACTTTCACACCACTCTTTTACTCAAATAGTAAACGAACCTACGAGAGGTAATTGAATATCAGATCTTGTAACTGCTAGTCACCCTACAATGGTCATACACGTTGATACCCTCGAAGGCATAAGTGATCATAAAGTAATTTTTACGACTTTAAAAACAAAAGTAGAATCCACTATATAACCTAAACGTTAAGCCTATTTGAAAATTGCGATTACATGAAATTTGGAGAGAGTTTAGAAGCTTCATTCGCGAAATATGTAACCATAATAAAAGATGAGAGCACCGAAGTATCATGGAGATATTTTTAGAAATTCTATGTTAAGTAATCGTTGAATATGTTCCACAGAATTGCAAACAGGAAGTAAAGAACATCGTTGGTATAACCAAAAAGTAAGGCGGAAGCTCAGGAGACAAAGGAATTTATGCAATCTATATAAAATTTCTATTAAGTCAGGAACTTGCGCCTGGAGATATATACATTGCTCAACGCTCATAAACGAAGAAAATAATGCGTACTACTCAAAGAAACTTCAAGGAATTTTTTTGGATGAATTAATAGATGAAAACCCTTAGTCAATCTAGTCTTACGCAAGAGAGCTCCAGGGCGAATCATTGACAGTAGAGTCTTTATTGGACACAAACGGCCAAGTAGTCATCAAGAGCATCGAGAAAGCCATTTTATTAAACCAGTACTTCGAAAAGGTATACATTAAGGCTGGCACAATACACACTTTAGACATTCCTGAATTTAATGAGCCAACAGATGGTATAAAACTTAAACGTGATGGAATAACTAAACAACTGCGTTCGATTAAAAGCAATTAATCCCCAGTTGGTTCTCAGGTTTCCGCGAAGCTGGAATGTAGATCTCTCCATATTTTCCGGGATTTCCTCCGCATCAGTTGTTTGTGGGACAACAGTTTCGCTGGAAGTCCTGCCAGCGTCTTCAGGTCGAAGTCACGCTGCGAAGTTCGAAGTAGAGTTCGAAGAACTTCGACCTGAAGACGCTGGCAGGACTGCCAGCTAAATTGTTGTCCCACAAACAACTGACGCGGAAGTAATCCCGGGAAACATGGAGAGATCTAGAAATTAATCCCCAGGTCTGGAAGGAATACTTTCATGTGTGCTCAAGGAGTTAACTCCACAGATTGCACCATTCTTCAGTAAATCATTATCCGAATGCAAGATGTCCTACGACTAAAAAATAGCCAACATCACGCTGATATTTAAAAAAGATGGGAGAAATGACCCAGGAAAATTTCGACCTAAATCCTTAACATCACTTTTATGCAAGATCCTTGAACACATTGTTGCTAGCTAGCAATATTATGAACTTCCTGGATAATCGTAACTTCTTACATAGATGTCAGCACGGCTTCCGTAAGGGCCGGTCCTGCGAAAAACAGCTTGCGCTCTTCATTCATAACATCCTAAAATCAAGTGAATCGAAAAAGGAAGTTGACGCGATATTCCTTGATTTTAAGAAGGCATTTGATAGGTTCCTCACAAAGAAGTCATATATAAATTGCAATCATGCGGAGTTAACAAAAAAATAGTAGATTTGATAGCGGAATTTCTCAGTGATCGAAAACAAAAAGCAGCTATTAATGGTTTTAGCACTAGTTTAGCTTTATATGGTTGGAGTCACATCCGGAGTGCCTCAAGGAAAAACGGCCCTCTTTTATTTATTATTTATATTAATGTCCTAAATTCTCGAGCAAGCAGTATATTAAGACTATTTGCGGAGATACAGTTATCCACCGTGAAACGAGCGAAGACGCGGACTTTGAAGTTCTGTCATCTGACCTTAACAACGTTCATTCGTGGTGCCAGGACTTGCGGCTAGAATTAAATATTAGTAAATGGACTAAACAGCAATTCTTGTGAAAGTCATCACACAACTGCTATACCTATACTTTGGGTGGAGTAAACAAAAAATCTTCAGATACAGTAAAATATCTTGGACTTACCTTAACTTCAGATATATCGAGGGGAACACACAAAACTTATGCGGCAAGGAATTTTTTAAAAACTGTGTTGTTTAAGCGTGTTAAAGGAAGGTTCTTGCATAAAAAAGTAAAATAGAGGCGGATGATTTTTTCTCTGTGGAAATTCGCATAAAATAGAGACGCTACATCGCTCTGGATAGGTCACACCTCGAATACGCCAGGATTATTATGGACCCTGGTCATAAAGATTTTACCAAAAATATAAATAAAATACAACGACAAGCAGCATGTTTTGTTAAAAAACTGATATGAGCGAAAATATAGTGTTTCACAACATATACATGGATTAAGGTGGAAGCCCCTAGAGACTCGGAGGCTGCATGCTAGGCTTAGCTTGTTTGAGGAATTCAGAATTGGTATGTTTCAGAGCGACACAGAGAATAGTATCACGATGCCCCACTACACCTCTAGGTCTGACAGAAGCGATAAAATAAATGAGATACATTGCCGAACAGATAGGTACAAAAACTCGATCTTTCCGCGCACAAAAGCGATCGCAATAAAAACTGAGCTCTATTGAATACACTCCCATAGTACACGTCACCATTTCACCTCCAAAATCTTATCCCTTACATCTTAACACGGCTGGTGTACTGACACCTCATGTTTACACGCCCATATGGTGGATCGCAGGGTAGTATGTAGATGTAGATATGTCTAAAAACAAGACACAATATTCGTGACCGACATAGGAGTAATTATTGTACACAATAACATTGGTCTAATACGTATGAGGTACATATTAAACTGTCGACTAAGAAAGATAAATATTCATAGCTTCGTGGAATACGCAGACTGAATCTCCCAGAACAGACTCAGACTGTTATTTTTTTCATTTCAACCATATGACAGCAGGTAACCTGTAAATCATTACGGATTATTTACATTTTGGCCTTCTGATCACATTATTTAGAGGGAAAATTGGAGTATGAATGTAATAAGAATAATTTAGCTCAGTAAATTTGGTCTTACACAAATCTACTGGAGACAAAAACCTAGAATTTTTTACGTAATAGGAGCAAATGTAACAAAACATGAAAATACGAGGCATGTTTTTTGAGTAAGTACCGTTTTGAAATAAAAAGAAAACAATTATACTTTTCTGAACAATTTTATATTTGTATGCAAACCTGCACCTTAATCTGATTTTCTACATTATTTCCTCTAATATTAAGGAACTTATCGCATCATAGAGCCAGCTTTTGAATCCCATCCTCATAGAAGTGTGCCGCCTGATTTGACAACCACTGCAAAATGGTTGTTTTGACCTCATCATCGTCATCGTGGCGCTGACCACCCAGATGCATCTTCAAATGCAAATACAGTACTGGATAATAAAAACAGGACTGTACGGAGGGTGATCAAGTTGTTCCCAGCCAAATGATCCGATGAGATCTTGAGTTTGATTAGCCGTGTGTGGACGGGCATTGTCATGAAGCAAAACGATCTCCTTAACTCAGTGTGCCACACCTTTTGTTTTGGATTCTCTAAAAGCTCTAACCCACTTCCGTCCCATTCCATCGCTCCTAATTTTTTTCCATAAACTTCACTGAACTGATGATGAATTTCAGCCGCTTTCACGCTTTAACATTAAGAAAACGAACCACAGCACGTATTTTACAGTCAGCGGGATTATCAATCGGCGGAGGCATTTCAAATACTCACAGGCAAACATAAACACCATAGAATGTTGCTGTGATTGCGTCTGTGACTTCCTAACAGATGTAGGTACACAGCTCTTATGCGCCAAATGCCGACTGTAGCACTGCAGTGGCCGAATATCAAAACGGAACTTACTTAAAAGACATGCCTCCTAAAAACAGCATTCATCACCGAAAAATCAGATCTGACGACAAGAAGATCTCTTCCTGTGTACTGTAAGCATGCAACTTATTATGGGCACACACATACATGTGCATCAGAGTACAATTTTCGATATTTCAAGTATTTAAGAGAAACCTCGTCACTTGAATTCCTCGTGCTCTTCACGGTTAATTGGGTTAACATAAGGTATAAATGCTGCTCTATTTCTGAAAGCATTTCATGAATCGTTGATCATTTGGTATTTTGACAAATTTCCACCAGCTATTTTTCCTTGATTAATGTGCAATCCGCAAAAGTCGTTCAGAACGTAATTAGCGCGCCCTGGAACGGAAGCTAAGCTACCGAATCGGGCGTTAATGGATTGGAAATTCTGAAAAATGGCCCCAAGAGCAGAGGCAGTTGAAGGCGAGAATATGAATTTCCGAAAAAAGAAGTTTCTTCGTGTAGGTATTGTATATTTACCGCTTTTGTGTATTTCCGTATTAGGGAAGAAGAATTGAGCCCAAGGAATATGATTGGCAAAATTTTAACATAGGGAGAATATAAATAACTTAGTGTGCACGAAGAGAAATGGGCCTCATCTCTGCTTGAACCCAGCACCTTTCACTATAAACACCCAAAGTTTACATATGTATATCTAAATATGCCCCATTATTTCCTAGAAATAATTTAATCGTGATGAGATCGATATTCTACAAAAAGCTTTAGATTTATAGAAATTTAAGCAAAAAATGAAATGCTTCAAATTTTTCTTTTCGTCACTAATCTCTCTCTCTCTGTCTTTCATTGCCATTAAACTTCGATGGTTTTGTGAGGCTCTGTGATATTTTCAAAAATAAAACGTCAAAATTACTCATGCACATATAATGATAAATTAATTTAAGGTAGTCCGAGCGAAATATCATTTTTCTTAGAAATCAAAGAATGTGGTCTCATTTAAAGAAAAATATCTCACCTATCCAATGACACGAAAAATTCTACCCCTTACCACATTACTTTCGGAGATACTTGCCAAAAAATACCAGGCCTTTTACATGGGAAACGGTACGTGCATGCATTCCAGAGAGACATTATTTACAAAATGAGGAATTTCTAACACTTAAATGTCGTAAAAAAACTAACAGCGTATAGTTTGTATGCTTTCTCATCTATATTTGAAAATAAATCGCATTGTCACCGCAGTAGGCTCTTGTGTATCGCAAAAAAATCTTCCGTTTTGAAGGAGTTTCAAACGCACCGCGCGAAAAGCATGAGTCAAGTTAAAGACTAATTTAGATATTTACGTTTAATTAATTTAAATTTCTGTCATGTAAAACTATATTATTGCACCATTAATAATGCAATCTTTAATTGATGTATCTCACAGCTGGTGAAATTAAAAGGAATAATTCGAATATGGTCTCTATTATGACTAAGGGAACTATCTCGCTTGGACTACCTTAAACGGTGAAATATTTCACAACTAGAATTATTGAATGAATTTTATGCAATGAAAATGCAGAATAGAGGCCAAAAAGTATCCACGTAATTGGGACGTGTAATGAAATCGACCACTCTGTCCATCTGAGTACAATGGACGAGAACAAAGAGGAAAAAAATGAAGGAAACGAGGCGAGGCCGTGGTGGGCAGGAGAGTTGCCCCCCCCGGTGAGGAAAGAGAGCTTTGGAAGGGACGAGGGTTATCCGACAAACAATGGGGATTAAATGAGAGAAATTAGTTTGCCACAAAGTTTCATAGTCTCCGGCTGGCTAACAAAGGGGATTTTCCGTGAAAACAATATGGTCTTTACTCAAAGAATAAAAGATCTTTCGGCAAAAGAAAAAGGAAATGATATGGAAAGTTGCCTAGACAGCACGGGGAGGACGCCGGGTAAAAAAATCTGGTACGTGGCGTCAGAAGTGACATTGGTGGAAAATGCTTTTTTATGACTATACTCTCTTTAGTTTTAGTTCCCGGCAGCTTGTTCTTTCCACACCATTTCTTCTGATACACCCAAGAACTTTTCCCTCAATCCTTCCAATTTGGGCAATTTAACACGTTATTGTCTGCTTTTTCGGAGTTCACAGAATCCTACCCTTTAGTAATTATATCTTATAAAGTTTTCGGCACAGGAAGCACATAAATTCGACAATAGTTTCAAGGCCCCGATTTGACGGACGACTTTTTTTATTAGGGATATTCCACTTTACAGCAGTTTCCCTCCTCAAACCCAACACATTTATCTTTCCATAAGTAGGGTACATTCATCAGGCCCATCATCCAATTCTCACTCTCCACCAGCCCCTATCAAATGCATCTTTCATTTCCAACCCCCTCCTATCCATTTGCTCCATCACTTCATCCCACTATGACTTCTTGGGTCTTCCTCTTCTCCTTCTATCTTCCGGAACCCATTTTAGAGCAGCTTTCGGTGTTC
The DNA here is from genome assembly GCA_963169105.1 of Ceriagrion tenellum. Lineage (NCBI taxonomy): Eukaryota > Metazoa > Arthropoda > Insecta > Odonata > Coenagrionidae > Ceriagrion > Ceriagrion tenellum. Next base: position 16,719,857 of record OY720633.1, on the reverse strand, counting down.
TTTCATCCTCCATTCTTTGGATGTGTCCATACCATCGTAATCTTCTTTCTTCAATAGTTCCAACTAAATCCTTCCTAAATACTTCCATGATTTCTCTCATCTGCTTATTTCTAACTCTTCCTATTCTTGATTGCCTAGCCGACCTCCGTCAAAAGTCCATTTAAGTGGCTCGTAGTTTACTTTTTTCTCTTTCATTTTTAGTCCATGTTTCGGCTCCATAAAGCATTATACTTTCTACTATTGCTTAATATATATTTGTTTTTGTTCTATTGAGTTTGTTGCTCCTCCATAGTAAGGGATTCAGTATTCCAGTTGCCCTTCTACTCTGGCACATCTGATTCTATATTTCCTATTTTTGGAATCCGTCAATTGGTACTAGTGATCCTAAATACCTAAAATGGGACACTTTTTTGATTTTATTCCCATCAATTTCTACATCTTCATTGCTGCTGGTTAGATATTGAGTTTTCTTTCAGTTAATGTTTAGACCCCATTACTTATATTCTTCAGCTAGTTTCCTGCACATGTACTTGATATCATTAGTGTCCTGTGCAATTATGACCTGATCGTCAGCAAAAAGAATATTCGACAATATTATATTTTCATTCAGAGGTAATCCCATCCGTCCACATTTTCTGGTCCATTCTATTAAGCTGAAATCTATATAAATCTTAAATAATATAGGTGAGATGCAATCCATCCATCCAACGTGTTCACTAGTCGCTTTTACTGATCGCTAGATAGCCCACGGACGATATATCTTCAAAATCTCTTCCTTAGCAAAAAGTCTTATACAAGGTTGAATGAAGTTAGCTCTCTTAGCTAAGGTGTTTATTCCCGTCGGTCAAGCACATGGCTCCCTCCAAATGCTGCTGAGGAATATAGGATGAAAAATTTTTCTATAATTTTCTGATATTTGTCTTTTTACTATAGCTAGCAAGCAAGCACCAGCTGCGTTACACCGCAAACATGAAATTTTATGACCAGTCTTGAGTCCAGTCAACAGCAGCACACGATTGCAGCGCACGATTAACAAAATTCTTGCAGAAATATCGATAGAGATATTTTTAGAGATTTCTTTCACATTGCTTGACTTATTTACGCTTGATAACAGCTAAAAAGCCCAGTGCACGTAACCAAGCGGTACAGTGTTGAGGTTAAGACAGACGTACACAACAAGAAACAATGAGATTTCTATTTGAGGTAGTCAAACTTCTACGAAGGCTTGAGCAATTTTCTTTTTTATCAGTAGTTTTCGGATTTTCGGGACCTGCATCCTACCAAAAACTTTCCTTCAATCTTCCTCACGCCATTCTCTGCATTCACCCATCCTTTCGTCTTTCACAAAGATTTAACCAAGATGCGATGAATCCATCCACTACCTCACTTATTTCATCATTATTTTTCTTCGCACTTTCTTCCAAATTGACCGATGAATTAATACCATTTACGTTCAATTCCATTCTTTCTGTTGCTTCATGCAAGTATGTCAAGATCTTCTGTATTTCCTCTGTTTGTCATTCACAGTTACATGGCACCAGAGAGACATGAAAGGCTACTTTCCCTCCTATTTCATTTTCAACGAGATAACATTAACAAATTTTGGTTATTCTAGTTATGTAAAATAATTTTAATTTCTTATATATACTTATTTAACAATTAATAATTTAACAATCAACAATTTAACAACAACAATAACTTTAACAATTTATTTAAAAATTAACCTTGGTATCTATAGTGGTGAAATAAATTGAGAGTTCAAACCGAAAAAAATCGGTGACATAAAACCATGTCTCAGGAAATTATTCCAATGTAAACTGAAACATTTCAGCTGAGTTTAAGAAAAAACATCCAGTAGCGAGGAAGCTTTCCATAGCACAGCTCTTCGCACTTTTTGACTCATTTTTATTCACATCATAAAGAAATAAATTGAATAATAGGCTATTTCGAACGCAGTAATTTATAAGCCCCTATGAGGTATAACGCCGTGATAGGCACTCTAGGTCCTATTACACAAGAGACAGCATAGATGTCAAAGAATTTTAATATTGGCTACAAGTCTCTGCGTCCTGGCTCTCCCTCTCTTAGATCTTCAATCCTGACAATGAAAGCTAATGGCAGCCCACTTTATGAATGAATAATACCTTTTTTTATATTATTACACACAAAGCTCAATTTTAGACCAGAAAAAGTGTAGTTTGAAGCAAAAATATAAGAAATTGAAAGCAAAATTAAAATGTATATGACTATAAAGATTTCCAAAGCCAATGTCTTTCGTCAGCCCTTTCAATTTTAAATTCAAGTAGTGGGCTGAGCAGAGGCGTTTTGAAAACAAATAAGGTTGAGACGGCACTAAATGCTCGTCACGTATAAATCAAGTTAATATCGATGTCAAACGCCGTTAATTTCTGAATGAACAAGAATTTGCCGAGCCAACGTTTCTTCTCCTTTGCCGTAGACCTCGTCAGGGCTTGTTAATATCCTTTGATGTCGGGCGACTTCAACTCCCTTTGATACCCCTGATTTCCAACAAATTTATTTCCTTTCACTAGTTAGTTATTTCAGCGTCTATTTGCAATGGTAAGTCACTTGCTTTTGTATTCTCCTCATACTCTATTGGGGCCTTAGCCACAGGCTAATTGTCAGGACGTGACCACAATTTGCAACAAAGGCTTTGCTACGTCTAATATAATTTTGTCGATCATCCTAATCCGATGAAGGATAATATAAAATCAAATTGCAAATCAGTAGCCTCGTCGAGAAACTGATGGAATTTCCTTGTTTATTACGGTGCAAAGCAATGAGGAACAAAATTACGGAACTTTTATGGAAATTTGACAGTTACAGAAATGACGGGCAACAAACACAGATAATGTTTTTCCACTAATGTATATTTTTCGAAATTCCGTATTGATCCCGGTAAATATAGAAATAATCATTAGTGTTTTCATAGTATTTGAGCATAAGAAAAATACATTTCAAGACAAAGGAAGGAAATGAAGAGTCAAAAACTAATCCTCATCGAAAATATCAAACAAAATGAATTGAAACAGAAATGGATATGTGCTAAAAATACCAACTCGATTGCATAATTTATCGAAGGATCATTTATTTTGCTAGTAAATGGATTTATATTCCTTGGCATTTATTTCAAAAACATCAAAAAAGTATTAATTTATTAAAAATGGAGTGCAAATGACTCCAATAATTACAGCGTATAGATGTGATGAGGTCCTACAATACATTGAAAACGTTATGAATGAAAATTTAGTAGGTGGTATTTAAAGACACAATTTTCTTTGAGTGTGTCAATATGGTTTTAAGCATAGCTGATCTATCAGTAAGCCTATCAACCTAGTCTTAAACTCTATCATAAATTCCCTAAAACAACAAAAAGGAAACTTTTGAATTTGCTTAGAAGCTGACAGGTATCTAACATAAAATTTTGTACCATAAATGCTAAAAAATTGGGATAAGAGGCATACCTAAAGTCTGGCAAAGGGCCCTCGTTTCATGCCGTCTCTAAATGATCACTTAATCTGTTATTGATGAAATTATCTCTGCCATATTACCTTTAGTCCATTTTATATAAACAATCTAACACATGTATACAGAATCTTAGAAGGTATCAGCATGACTTTCTATGCAATGGTATATATACTTTGTATAAATACCATGCTCTTCATGAAATACTTCAGCACAAAAAGATAAATATAACTGATATGAATATTAACCATTTGTGTGAGAAAATCTTTTGACTTCATAGCCTAAACTGGCTACGGAAATTACCCTAATTACATGTAAATGAAAATGGTCGCCATGTGATTTTTTTACTGCTTGAATATATCCTCATTATCTTCAAAAAGGGAGGTCCGCGAACTCAAAAACTTTAGTGGAATGACATTGCATGGGGAAAAAGGCCTAGATTTACAGTAATTAGCTCCAATATAATTACCTTGAAATGACAACGAGTTTTGATGGACTTCAGGGACACAGTTATCACCACAATATCCATTTCAAATCGGCACTAAAAATCAAAGTTTGTAGAGCAACAAAGTGAACAACAAATTTTTGATTTGGAAAGCGTTATGTCATTTTTTTCGGAAAAATAATGAGAAATTTATTCATTGGAACGTGTTTTAAAGCTAACTATCGAATACAGCTCATTAAAACTATAGGAGGCACTAAAAATATCTTTATTTGAAGAAATTTACCTGCAGGATAGATTTTGAGTTATATAAGAGTAACATCTTACTGGCCGTGAAGGCACATTACTACCACGCCAACTCTAAAGAGTGAAAATAAAAAATGGTGCCACACGCAGAAAAGCCATAATTTTCATTGTAAATACCCATAGTTCCATTAATGGCAATTTTAATTATCCATGCCGGACCTCCACTGCTGAAAGGGATGATACAACGAGTGGATATTGTACACTCACTATCTCTTTCGGCTCATTTCATTAAATGAACAGCTGTTTCCAATCACAATGACGTTCCCAGCTCATTCTGCTATTCCTGTTCCCCCGCACGGGAGCTCCCTCATCGCCTCTGTCTCCCCCAGTGTGCCTCGCAACGCAACTCCCTACTCCTCGCCCACAAATTCCTCTTCCATGTCCACAACACAGCAACAAGCGGATCCGAATTTATTGAATCACAGATCCGTAAGTCGTTTCTGTATGCCCTGGAGGGCAGTAAGTGTGAATTAAAGTATCATCATGATTAAACTTCCAGGCAAATCCATTTTGATTTAGCGAAAAATAAATGGAACTGAAAACTTTTTATATCGGTTGATCTAAGTATGTAGAGCTAAGCTCCAGTAAGAGTAAACTTGTCATTCTACATTTCAAACAAATATAACCCAAACTTACAACTTACACCACATAAAAACCAACGTATACGATGTTTATTTCTGAAAATATACATGTTGATGGGTAATGCGATTAGCAAATGAAATGACTAATACATGTGATTACTTTGAAAACCACGAGGAACATATTGGTAACAGAGAAACAAGTAACAAGTAAAGAAGAAAGATGCTCTTAAAGAACGATCTCTAACTTTGGCTCTCACACCATTGTATAATATTGGGCCTAACCTGATTAATGAAAATAGGAAATAGTATAATTGGAATAAAGTACACGAGAAGTCTATTAGGCCAAGATTAAGAGAGCTATGCCCGCAGGTACATAGCTAAAACTGCCTTTAATGAAAGAAAGAATACATAGATTCAAACAAGAAAATATGAACACGGTATGATTGACAAAAATTCAAGCCCATCACTAAATGAGTCGATTAAATCAGGTGAGTTAAAAAAATTCTGACGGATGGAATAAATCAGATTAGATCAGAATCGGGGATTGACATGTCCGCTGAACTTATGCTAATTAATGCAAATCAAGATAAATTGATTTTTTACGCGTGGTAGAGACAGTCTTGAAAAGAAACATTGAAAATTCAAACTGCTAAGGTACAATCAAGACTAACGTAAAATGAAATAGTGCGAATTTCACCCTCAGCAGCTGTTCCTCTCAAAGTGATAGTGCTTTTCTTATCTGAAGGAAGAAAATAAAGTATGTGTGACCAGGGGAACAAATCACTCAATAAATATCCCATTTAAATTTAGCGAAAGTAGCCGTGCAAGCATTTGAACCTACGTTCGCGATTCATATGGTGAAGTCATCTATTTATAGCTGTATAGTGAAACACATGGCTGCGATTCCAACTTGCCGGTCATTCTTTCCAATCCAAGTGTGAAAAATCATGAATGCATGACCCCTCAACATAAAGTCACTTGCCTAATACCATAGAGTAAGTAAATATAGATTGGAAAAGAGATAGGGAGATTCGGATATGAGTTTTTAAATGATACTTTGGCCGATAGACGAAGCAGGTGTATCGAAGTTGCACGACAAAACATAACAAATGAGCTTTGGCACACGGCCACTTCATTTAGTGTCGTATAACCTACATAATGTTCTTATGAAGATTTCGGTGCCTGAATGTTTACTAATCGACGCATAGCAACGGTAGCAAATCTTATTGAGTCGTCGAGACCAAAGTAAAGATGTATTTTAATGTGCCTTTAAAGAGAATCGTTTATATGGAATCGAATCCACGTCAATATGATAAGACACGCGATTACCAAACACGGAGTCAACTGTCCACCGATGTATCATAGCAACGACAAAACAATTGATACTCGATTTAAAGCACACAACAGCCATGGTAACTCCACCTCTGTATGTTGATTCAAAATCACCAAGTACCACTAGCGCCTCCAAGTGGCCTTCTCCGTAAGCCAAAATTCTTCCTCCCCTAAGGTGGTGCCACCTGAAAAATTCTTCCAAAATTATCTCAAAAATGTAAGCCTAGTTTTTAGCATTGCTTTGCCACTCTATATATACTTTTCTATCATTTTTATCATTAATTAGTTAATATAGTATTGTGAAAAATTAAGAAAATCATTAACCACTAAGTAACTATGACAACAAATATGCAAAGAATATTTAAAGAAAGGAAGTGTAGCCAAAGAGTTTTTCTTTCACTCCAATATTACGAGTAAAATTGTTTTCCCCATTTATCCTCGACTTCACTACAATATTGGAGTAAAATAGAAATCACCATATGAATGGCTGACTGCGACCGACAAAAGTAAATGAATTAATTGCCAAACAATATCATTTTGAACCTCTATGAATTATGTCCTTGGCGTTAGAAAAAACTTATTTACGGCCATTTAACAAGTTTCAGACGCTTGAAACCCATAATAATTTGTTCCTAGACTCATAAATCTCTCTTAAATAAGCAATCTGTTACCCCGGATCTTTCCCGAGCTGGATCTTTCCAGAAAAACCACCCTCGCATTTCATGGCGGGAGAAAGCGGTTAATGGAATGATGTAGAGGTATGAGACAAACGTTGATATCAGAAGGCGCTAGGCTGGAAGGCTGAATATAAATGCATCAAGAGGATATGTAAAAAAAAGTTGACACTAAAAAAAAATCTGCCATCAAAAATAATACTAATAGTAGTAAAAGCTACTCCCTGATTTAACAATGATATTATTTATTTAAGCATTGTCTGTCGAGAGAAATAAAAGAAACACTATTTTAATGATTTTTATAATGACGGGAAGATGAGGAGAGATCAGATGGATGCATTGGTCAACTTATGACGAAAGTGAGATACCCATCCGATGAGCAGAAGAATTCCGACAAGTGCTGCTTGCGAAGCACTTAATTTGGGGCTGGAATTCAATTGGGATCAATCAAATCTCCAACACTTCTGGAATTAAAACATAGACCATCAGAATGGAGAGCCTGTACTTTAAGCACCTTACTAACTCGATCCCTTCAAAATTAAATGTAGCCAATAAAAAAAGCTTGAAGCAAAAACTGCGTTCCATTGTTGATGAGGTAACTGCGCGTTGGCCTGACAAACACGTAAGTCAAACAATAAAAATTTTTAACATCAGTAGCATGAATAGATATAATGGATTTAGATGTTTCGAATTGTTGCCTAGGGTACTTGTTGCCTAAATTGCCACTTTTAGCTCACCCAGTCCTTGGCGCCACTTCGGTTAGAGTCTTTTCAGTTGTTATTGTAAGTAGACGCAGTTGATTGTTGCTAACGAGTGACTTTGGTGAATACTCAATAACGATCGAGGAGATATGAATTACTTGATGCTTTGATTAGTATCTTGCTATTTTTGTGATCTTAAAGTTACTTTGTAAATGCTAGAGAGGAAATATCTATTACAGGACATTTGTAAGAGGTTTATGAAACGTCCATCGTGTACCGACGACGATGTTTGCCAGACTCTGATTCTAATTTAAATGCATTAAGCCCGTTCGGCTTAAATAAAAAATTTAGAATGCCTTCTTTCAACAGAATTGCTTTGTATCAGGTTGCAAAACAGGGTATGCGTCTACGAGGGCCCAAAATGGGACACTTTAATTGAAAAATAAGAATCTGTTCAAGGCGGCGGTAAGTGCAATTCTTTTTACCAACAATGCAATAATGGCCAATGGAATACTCATGAAGTCACCTCGCATTATTATTTAATTTCCGTGTAGCAATATTCACGAAGTGCTAATAAGTTAATTGTGTATTTGAGTAATTAAATTTGGAGAGGAATTAAATATATCTGTAGACCGGACGATATTAAAAAGGTATAATTACGTCCCGCGTGTAGCACTACATCTTTGATCCACTGCATTATGTTACTTGTAAATAAAACCTATGCATATTTATGATAAAATCAGTACCACGTGTTTATTTAGAAACTATCGACTGTATTTACATTTTAACGTCCGTCTTTTATCACTAGGCAGCACTACTTTCCAAAAAGTTGTTTGTTTACGGAATTCTAGACAACAGTTTTTGGCGACGAGATAACAATCCATAATATATATTCATGATCAATAGTTTTAGACCTCTGGACTGTTTTATCACAAAAGAAGGGTAATATATTTTTTAATAGAAGAGCTTATAAAACCTCCTTCCATGCGAAAAATAATCAATGCTTCACCCGTTAAAAGTTTGAAATGTGAGTAACGTCATTTTTTAAAGAGGCCACCAAAAACAGTAGACGTAACTTAAAGATATTAAACGCGGAATCGGAAATAACATATTTTAAGGCTAAGATAGATAGCTGTAGGGAAATTGTTTATCTTTTGGAAGAAGGGATAAATGAGAAATCACGGAAGTCAAACGCAGTGGTGTGTACATGGGGGACTAGAGGGGAGAGGGGTTGAGGGTCGGAAGAACGGACAAATGGAAGTGACAGGAGTGGAAATATAAACGCTTTGATCCTCCGCCTCAATCACCTAATTATTTCCGCCAATTCCCAGCCACTGACTGCGGCCCGCCCTGACTGGGAGATGAAATTGGAAGAGTTTTTCTCATTTTTACTCTTCCTAAAGCAGAGAATGATAACCGACGCAATCAATTGGGCTCAATCGCTCATACTCCCTCTACTCTTCTGGGCGCAGCTGGCATTTGGCCACGTTTCTAATGGCAATGAGACAGGCAATCTCCCAGTGAGCATGAGCTATAATGAAACTTTATGCCAGGCACACTACCATTTATGAAATATTCCGCACGAGAAAAGCTTTGGTAACGCCTTGACTGCGACGTTCTGGCATTTTTATTGTCCCGATGCATAATTTGTGGCCGAAAAGCCGCCTGACCGACCTCCTCAGAAATTGAAATAAATATAATAATAATAATTTTATTCCTTAAGATGCAATTGAAAAAGAAGAGAACCACGTACAAAATAAGGAATTTAGACTTCCTTAAAGTCAGTCTCTGGAGAGGCAGCGACCCTTCTTTACTTTTGAAAATCCGCGTTTAATGCGCATTCAATTAATTCGCATTAATTATCTTCCCCTCCATCCATTTTCATTTGCCAAATGCTCTAGAAAAGTTCCCATCGATCCACAAGGGTGACGATCTGGATATATTTAACAGAGAATTTTTTTTATAACCAAGGGAAATGGTTTTGTGTGGATGGATATTTGTTATCTTCAAATGATAAATCCTTTGGGTCTTTTGTCCGCACTTTTTCTCTAAATTAACTTCAATATATATTGTTATTTATCGATTTCAAATATAAAACTGGTCTATGTTCCATTCATTTTGTAAAATAGCACTTAAATGCTGGAGAACAGTTAAAAGAAAGAACAAAAAAAATGAAAATGAGCAAAGATGAAAATGTGTAAACAAGGAAAATTTACCAAAAGGAAAATATACAATCCACACGTAGACTTGCATCACCGTCATGGGTTGGCTGGCGGCAAGCTCCTTATTTCCCAAGAGCAAGCAAAAACCCAACCTCCCCATTTTTGCAACAACCATGTTCTAGCTGCTTTACAAAACTTCCATTCACTTTCTGCTTTAAACAAATCAGACGGTAGTGAAGAAAAGATTTTTGGTCCCAAATAACATTGACCAATGACCAATGACCAATATAGAAATGCTATTTCCGTAATTCATCTTTCAATGAAATCAAAGTACTGAACTTCGGTATGAAGACTTTTCATGGAAATCCATTCCCCTATCATTGGTACTCGTGCATTTTCGTCCAAATTTAGATCAAATTTTAAATACTAATCTAAAATATAGCACTTTCACTCTAATACTTGTATTGAATATTCAGCTACGTTGCCTTGACAGGATTATTAGCCTCATTTAATCACTAGTAACAATAAGAGGTGTTATATTTACATGGATCTATATTTAACTGATATTTTTGGAGTGGAACATTATTTATCTAAAACATTTTACCAACACTTACAGCAGGCGATTTAACCGTTTTATCGCACCATGATCCTTTTGAGAAGAAATATTTAGTGCTGAGAATATATTCACATTCATCCTCGATATTGTGAAGACCAATTTCATTGAAAGATATCACTACCAACCCTTATCAACCATAGCATTACAGTTCAAACAATTTTGAGTCCACATAATTCTCAGATATCGTATGAGGCTGGGAGTAAAGGCGGAGAAACCGTTTCGACAAGAGTTTGGGGTTCCAAATTAATGGAGGGTAGGACGATAAATCTCTCTCTTTGCAAAATACCATCTATCCAAAACACGAGTTTAACTCTAGTAAAAACAAGTAAAATGTGATTTCAATTATCAAGCAAAGAAAACTATTATGTAACTATTACCTTGATGATAGATCCTAAAGGGGCAATATTCATACTTGATAAACTCCAATAGCTCTTATACATATATTTATCAATGTGTATGTCAATTACTCAAATTAATAACTTAAGATGCTGATATATGTATTAATATAAAAAAATGTTTCATAAGTGTTTTATAGACAATTTCCCTCCAGTACATGACGCATAAGTTTGTCGTTTCTTTATTTCGAAATATGTATACGAGAGAATACATTAACTCCCACGTAGAGACCAAAGTAACGTAATACCCTAACACGAACAAAACGTCAAAGGAAAATTGAAAATTTCCAGTGTTTTAAAGGCATATTTTAGTTCCAGTCTTAAAAAAGGATAAAAGCATGTTTACAAAATCTTATAATTTATTCCACAGAGTTCAAAAGTTTTGTAGTACTCATTAATGAAAAATATCCTCAATCGGATATGTAACTGAAATAATTAAATGGAAAATAATTGAAAAATAAAACTCTTGCAGTCGTGAAAATGCATTGCCTAATCTGTACATGATCAATTACTTCATATATTATTTCTTCATTCGATTTCGCAATGAGCTGTTTACTGCAACCTAGTTACCGAGAATAACCAATCAGTGCAATAACTCCTGAGTATGCATATTCATTTAACACATCGAATGCAAGTACGGAAGACACAAGGTCATATGTCAAGGTTAATACATCAACCAAGCATGAAGCAATTAATTTTAATGGAACTCGTTACCTTGCCATTGAATGATCATCACATCTTTTCGTAAAACTTATTTATCGGATATGTAATCTACGTTTGAAAAGCATACTCGCGTTTTAGAGATCAAACTATGGTCGTTATTTTAGATTTCACTTAAAAAAGGAGGAATAAAACTAAAATTCTGCGGAAAAAATTTGAATACCAGGGTCGAGGACTGGTAATTGAAAATTTATATAAGAAACAGAATATAATAAAATATTATTTCGTCCAACTCACAGAGTAGTGGGTGCATTGAAATACATCCTATGACAAAATTATATTTCTGCATAATATTTTACATTGGTTACCATGTTATATATCGATTTGTGACCATTTTCTGCATGACGTGGTTTTGGAGTAAAATTATACCCACCAAATTTCACAACCGCAGCCCAGCTGGAATTCCATAATCAATAGCACACCTCATTGAGCGAGTGCGATTTCATCTGCAGTTTATTTAAAACCAAACTGATAGCAGTATCCAAACCATTTATTCATATGATAAAAATAATGCCAAACATAAATTATGGTCTCAATAATCCTGTGTTTTTAGATGAGATTACATGAGTCATGTTTTAGACCTTCGATGAAAACTAGCTTTGAATGTGTTCCATAATAGATAACAACGTCGCTTGTGTAAAATTTCCTGTTCTATCAGGTGTACACCATGTTGGATTTTTTTTTCAATGCAACAGTTTTAATGCATTATGCTCTTTCTGCATATTAACTATAATTTATAATTTGAGTATCCCTTCCGCCAACCGCATGATTAATGGATGACCAGTGATGAACGGCATCAAATTCAAGACTCGATGTGATTCCTTCTCCCTAACCTCCTCGTCCATTTTTAGAAACAAAAATACCACTTTAATCTAGGAATATTACATAAAATTTCAACGGTTTCAACATTTTTCTTTTCCAATATTATAGCCATGACAAAATTTTAATCATAATGGGATAGGGGTTATAAATTCATTTCTACTAAATCAGTAGTCTGCATATTTTTAAAAGACCACGATCAGATATTTGAATAAAGTTGCACTGCACAACCTTCTATGGCTTTAAGAACTTTTTTATTGAATCAGCCTACAAGTGTCATAATATAATCAAAGTGATCACTATTTACAGGGCATTTTAATTTCCACATCCTCGGAATTTGTAAACAATTTACATGGTAACCAACATCATATCAATCAATCTTTCTTATGTCTCATAAGATATATACTTTTCGCAGCAGAAGTCGAGGATTCAGTCACGAGACTAATATAAATGTCGCTAAAATAAGGGGGTGCACATGTGGAGGGTGGCATGAGGGTGCTAAAGGACGAGGAATTGGGGGAATTCGACGGCAAAGGGGTGATGAAAAGGAGAGCTCCCTACAGTCCGTCAGTGCTAAGGCTGGCGATATAATGCATAGGGTGCCGAAGGGGCCGAGAGAATTAGTGCTCGGGCTGCCCCCGACAACCCCAACCACTTGGGGGGTGAGGGTGGCTGGGAGTGCGGCCCGATGACGTGAGGGGTGGGAGGCCAAATGACTCGAGGGGGGAAGGGGGCTGGGGTTAGGGTGGGTGAGAGAGAGGGGGTGAATGGGGACGGGGAGGCGCCGGGGTGGCGTCGTCTGCGAGAGGCGCCGCCGCGGCCGGCATCCCTTTAAAATTCCACCCCCGGCGCGGCGGTGGCACGGAGGCGTGCCGAAGCAGCTTCTCATCCCCCCTACACTCACCCTTCCCACGCCAAAGGGTGGGTGGCAGAGGGTGTAGGGGGGGGTAGATATCCAAAGCGAGGCGCCCACAACTCTTTTATGCCCGAGCCACTGAATATCGCCGCACTCACATCGTGACCTCCCTCCAAACGACTACTCCTCCCCTTAAGAGCCCCCCCACCCCCTCCCACCTCCCACCCCCTCCCACTACCCTCTATGCCCCACCCCCATTTCCCATTATCCCCTCCTCGATCAGATTCTCAACCCTCCGCCGACTTCGACCACTTTTCTCCCTTCGCAACTCGTGATTCACGGATGGAGAAACCATGGACACCGTAATTGTTGACCTATTTACGCCGAATTTTATTTTGACAATAAAAAAATTATAACTTTTACAATACCACAAATATAAATAAAACTGGCACGACACGGGTTTCGGTGCATAAGCACCATCTTCGGGTGCAGAGTCACAGTCGGAATCTCCTTTTAATACCAAACCATTGGAGGAGATTCCGACTGTGACTCTGCACCCGAAGATGGTGCTCATGCACTGAAACCCGGGTCGTGCCAGTTTTCTTTATTTTTGTGGTATTGTAAAAGTCATACATTTTTTATTGATGAAATTTCATACCACTAAGTTACAAGTGATCTTGTTTTATCTATTTTGACAAGGCTGGAAAAAATTTTGCGCAACGTCTGATGGCTCTGAAAACTGCAAATTTTTCGGCATTAGGAGGAAAAGAATTGGGTTACGGCCGGAATGATGAAATTTTTTGAAGATAAAGTTAAAGTTTGTCTTAAAAATAACGTTAACTATAAAATATATCTACCACGATGGACGCTGACATTCTAAATAAGGAGCAAAGGTGTTGGGGTGAAAAGGTTAAGGGTTAAGAGCTGCAGAAAACCACAAATCGGACTGTTAGTGATAATCACATTTCTTGTCATCCAAATATCAAACAGATTTGAATAATCACATTAAATCCTCAACATGAAGCGGATTCGGTTCATCATATGTGCATTAAGAGTATATAAAGAATGAGTCGGGACATCCGTGCTGTGATTACGAAAGTTACCATGGAATGGCTATTCCTTTCATGAATCTCCTGAATAGAAAAAAATTATGCCTATTTCATTCATCATGAAAAAATTGATGCTAGACTGCATATTCTGATTAAGTTTTAAAAATAGCCAGACGCCAAAGTGTATCTGAATGTGGCTTCATCCCATAAAATGCTAAAAAAAAACGCTGAAAACGATGAAAATTTATGTAAAAAGAATTATGAGCACATAATTTAGAACGTAATAATGATTTTGAAAGTCCTACTTTTTGCTGCTCCGCCAATCTGCTAGTAATCCACCGCCTTGCAAAGAAACACGAGAACATTTATTCATAAACCAGCATCTCTCCAAGTCGAGATTCATTGGGGGACTCGACATAGAGGTGTGTACCTATAGGCGCAAATGAAATGGCGTCAACTTTGGCCCAGCGTCGACATCGCAATTTCAGAATTCACTCCCAGTCAGACATAATGCATCGCATTCGAGAAAAACACATTTCTGCTTCGTCATGGGAATTCCACAGCGAGTCACGTCTCCTTCCTTCGGACGAATTCAACGGGTCGTCCCATCACTGCGGCAAAACCACTCCAGGAAGTAGTGGAGTCTTCTTAGAAAATATTCTGTAGGACTAAATTCTGAGGATTGGCACCACCTCTGGACTAAATGACCTGCCGTTCCATAAATATGACGCATTCATGCCAAGTCTGATTTCAGGAAGACTCTGTCCCCTACACATTTCGTGAATTGCTGGTGAACAATTGCTCTTTAAATTCAGCGGTCGACGGCAATTTTATGGAACTAAATAGTGGTTAGAGTCGAAGTAATTTTTTTGCGTAAATCCAACAAATAATTATGATGCCAAATAAGACGGTAAAATTATGACCCAATAGAAATTCAGATAGAAGTAAAATTGATTTTAGTCCCTAACGTTCAGCTCATTCAAAGGGTGAAATTATTTTAAATTTGAGATAAATACTGAGCCATGGCACTCATTACTGCATGGTATTTCTCTTAACGGTAGGCACTCTTGTTGTGAGGCTGATACTTAACAAGATTATTGTTAATAATTTATTTTTAGAAAACCACAAACCCAGAAGAATACAGTCAGCGTGGTCATTTGAAGAGTTCGTAAAATATCTTGTAGGTTTTGTCCTTTGTAGTAGACACGCTGATTGTTTCTCAAGTGTACGCAGAGATGAGTGACTGCTAGTCCTCTTTCATCCTCGAAAAACCAAAAAATAGGCCAAGCAGACTCATTACTACTTTGATAGCACCCAGGTTCATAGATTGTCACCTCGTTCCCCGGTTCTCATGAGCCGTCTTCTGAGTGAATGACAGCTTGATCGCTTCCCTCGTGTACATACATATATTGGCATTCAAGGACCCAATTGAGTTGCGTTATCCAACGTTGATATGTGCGTTGAGTATTTTTATCAGTATCGGAGAGCAGGCTACAATCCAGCGGTTGACAACGTCAAAAGGAGCATTTGCTGCAGCAGCCATGTTTATTTGACCCATGAAACCTACGTCACCATGACGGCGCCTTCGGCGTAAAGGGTGGCCATAATCATTGGTTGGGGTTACTGAATCAAAAATCTAAGGTGGTTCTTAGATCAATTGCCAATTTTCATGCACGGATGTCCTTCATTACTAATCGCTGCGCGTAAGTATTCTTGCACATTTTATCGCGTGTATAGTCTACTTAATTACTTTATTTGTATCGTTTACTATGCAATGATCTTTCATACTTATTCAGTGCCCCTATGAGACGTACTTGAGGACAGACATGGAAGAGTATACTTGTTGTAAATATACATAGAGTTTATCGATTATCCCTCGAAACAATTTATCATGGGGCCCATGGGACTGCAGGCCCTTCTTTTACAGATTTTATTTCTATGTGCTATCATGGGCCTGCAGGAAAACATGATATTTAAATGGTAGATGCATCTAAATCACTGGTTACCAAGGAAATATGATATTGTTGATTTCAGAGAAAATGTGAGATTTTTCAGTTAAAAACATGACTTTTACACAAATATCAAACGTAATAGAGAATCGATTGGAAGAATTATTATTTTCATTTATTCAGCCATCTGATAAAAAAAGTTTCAGCCCTCTATCTTGAGTGAAAGTACTTTTAAAAAGCAAAAAAAAATAAAACCACTGCACCGAACCCAATGATTAGCATGGACCATCAGAGGGGCCTTAGGGGATCCTGAGGACTTTTTAATATAGCCTCTATTACCCAAAGATATATTTTCTATCCACATGTCAAATTTCAGCTCAATCGGTCCAGTAATTTTTGCGTGATTGAGTAACAAACATCCAAACATACAAACTTTCACATTTATAATATTGGTAGGAATATTCATAGATATTGCATCTTTAAATGGCCGTATGAATAGCGTGCGAAAGAATAATTATCCAACTTATGAAATAAATAGTCATCTTCACTCATGACAAAAAACACTCTTTGCAATTTGGTTAATATAGCCCTAAACAATGCATCAAACTCCTATTAAATTGAGCTAAATCAGTGATTTTGGAATGGAGCTTCATTTTTTGACTTTCTAGTAATTTTTGACACAATTCAGGAAGGTAAAAAACTTAAAAGAAATCATAAGATAGTAAAGTAAAAGAATATGACGAGTGAAACGCACCATGAAAAAAAATATGACGGATAGAAAAAGAGTAAATTGCCTTGGAATAAAAGCGAATTTTATGAAAGACAATAACGCTGAAAACTTCATCAACCTTACACCATTTTCCATGACTGCGCATGATGAAAAACCAGGACAACTTGCCGTGAAATGAAATTTAGACCTTCACTTACAAGTCATCAAGGATTGGAATGAATTTAACAATGAGATATCAAAAAACTAAAGACAGTATTTTATTGATTTCCTTAAGGTACATTTCATCCACATATTTAAAAAGAGAGCAGGAAACGAAAAAAATGAATTTATCTTTTAAAATCTAGCCACTTAGTTTTTTTCCACCAATATATTAAAAGACACAATTTGACCGGTTTCGGCCTTTTCAGGCCATTATCAAGATTACGAAGTAAAATACAATGAGAAAGCACAGTTTATACATAGAAACCTCAAGTTAAGGGAGGTGGTTAAAAGAAGGGGGGGATGAGAGGTGAGAATTTTTTGAGGAGGTGATAGGGCAAAACTGCAGGGGAAGGAAAAAACAGGTGCTGACGCCAGGCTCAAGGACTACGGGGATAGTGGTGTGGGTACTGGCATAAAGAACAAGGGTGAGGCGGTTGAAGGGATTATGTCATTGAGTCACCATGTCTCCATGCATGTCATGTATCACCATGCACATTTTAATATGACCAAATATCAAAATTTTCTATGAAGTCCAACATCCCCCCCCTTGTCACAAACGTGTAATAGCTCAGGAGTAGAATTTGATCTGTGATCCTCATCGATTAATATATTGGTGGAAAAAACTATGTGGTTTCATTGTAAAGATGAGCAACTTCCACA
Organism: Ceriagrion tenellum; assembly: GCA_963169105.1. NCBI lineage: Eukaryota > Metazoa > Arthropoda > Insecta > Odonata > Coenagrionidae > Ceriagrion > Ceriagrion tenellum. The sequence goes on along the minus strand of OY720633.1, from coordinate 16,702,178 downwards.
AAGTGAACTCGCCAACCATTGGTTTTAAAATGAGTGTATTTCAACTTGGTAAAAGTGATGCACGCCATTTCCGTTCCACGGTGGACGAAGAACGCAAAGCGAGTCCGCCGACCTCGAAATAATGGAAAGAGTGAGAAGTGCAGAAGAGGAGCGGTGAAGAACTAACTCCCCGGGAGAAGGGAAGACGCCACGTTACGTTACACGTGAGTGCGGCCAAAGGCGGGAGCGATGACTCAACAGGCGGATTGCAGCGAGGGGAGAGAGCTAACGGCTTATTCCAGCTGCCTGGCCACAACACATCCCTTCGCTCCCACCACCCACACCCCCGTATCTCTTGATGGGGAGTTCCTCTTCAAGAAGGAAGGGGATCGTTCGAAGGGTGCGCGACCGAGAGGGAGTCCAGGGTGGAAGTCTAGGAGCTAAGATTTCTCTCCTACGGCAGGGGGGGGAGGTGCGATATGATGCTTCCAGTGCACGGGGGGGTGGGTGGGTGAGTTTGTCATAGTGGGGGTTGAGTGCGGTCGTATGCGGCAAGAGGGGTGTGATAGAAAGGAAAGGAGGAATGGAGTATTAAGAGAGTGGCTAGGACGAATCCGTCTCTCTCTTTCCTCGTCACCCCCTTCCCACCTCCTGCCACACATCCCCTATCATGTGGCAAGAGGGTGTGATAGAGAAAGGAGAAGTGGAGTGTTAGAGAGTAGCTAGGACGAATCCGTCTCTCTCCTTCTCCGTCATCACCTTCCCGCCTCCTGCCACACATCGCCCTATCCCCACATACTTTCCCTCCCTCTCCCCCTATTTCCCTCTCTCTCTCAACTCGACTCTACTCAGCGCCCTCAAGAGAGGCAACCGGGAGGTATTTTACTCTCTCTCTCTCTTTCTCCCCCTATCCACTTCTTGAGGCGACGCATTCCTTTCTTTTCTGACGGAGCTCTGAAGACGCCGAGAGACAGGGATTTTTTTACGAGGCTTTTGGTCGTTTTTTTGGGCCTTCACGTACTTTTCACTGCGCCGTTTCCTCTTTTTTTTATCACTTCCCGTCCGACGAATACTTTCATGCATGTGTTGTCTTCTCTTCGGAATAAAATCGTTTTGGCGAAGAAGATCCGATTTTCGTGGACTCAAATCGAGGGGAGGCAAACAAAAAGGGGATAATATTTCATGCAAAACGATAACCAAGTCAGACTTTCGTTCTCTTTCGAAAAATGAAGTTTTCGAGGATTGCACAGTTTATTTGCGCTTTATCGCTCATGCTGATGCTTTATGATGACTCGAAACGCCGGATCCCAAACAAAAACGTATCACCTAGCCATATGGTGACACGTGGATTGATTTGAAATTGGAAATGGTAAATAGAAGCAGTAAAATAATATCATCACCTGCCTGGAAAGTTTCTCCCAGGGACCGAAGTATTGAGAGGTAACAGATGGATAGATAAGGCAAGTAAGATAACTGTTAAAAGTTGAAACACGAGTCGGTTTTATAAGTTTTGTATACAATAATATGCATATTTCTTAAGCATGATTTCATTACCTTTTTTGTCATAGAAAGCTTATTATCTTAAGCGGCAGAGTTCCTTTTAACAGGGTTCCTTTTGCCATGACAGTAGTTTTTATGAGTAACTCAAAAGAAAATAAGTTACATTTACTAGAGATTGTATTTTTATAGACGTTCTGGAAAAATCCCGCAAATCGAGGGAGTATTCCGCGTGTCATCGGTCCCTTATTATTCTTTTTGTACACTTATTATATCACCACTGCCGTTACGAGCAAAATTCCCCTTTTCGCGGACAGCTGAGTATTGTTAAGGGGTATGAATACAGTATCTGACAGAAATACGTTGAAGAAAGACCTAGATGCTATAAATGAATGGTGCAACACTTGGCAGTCATAATTAAATTTTAGAAAGTGCGATGTGATAAAGCTTTGGAAAAAACTGGGCCAACAAAACGTATACAATTAATCTTGCCCAACTATCAAATGTAGATTCAGATAAGTACTTAGGCGTGACCCTTAATCATAACCTTATCTAAGGGAGGCGTATACGGAAAATTTGCACAGAGGAAAATCGTAAATTGGATTTTATTAAAAGAATACTAGGAAACTGTGACCAGGAAGTAAGTGAGCGTTGTCATTTTTCTCTCGTAGGACCTCACTTGGAGTACGTCGCCGATGTAGATGTATTGCGCGATCAGTGACTTTTGAACCTATATTCAAAATAATTATTTCTCTGGAGAGCGGAGGAGTCCTTCTATTTCACTAGACACTCCGAAATACTTTTATACCAAATCCTTTACAAGGCAACACTTGCGGCCCGCTTTAAAAAGGCTCATTGTGAAGAGAAAAAAGGAAAGTTGGTGGGTGGATAAAAAAATGTACATGCCTCGATATAACAGAGCAAGAATAACAATATTGAATCCCCTCCTTCAGCCAAACCCTTGTCGGGTGATAAATAGGAAGTGCAAATATTATATATACGTTTTAAATGTGAAGTAGGATAGTAAAACCTAAATAATCTCACGGAAAAAATTAGGCCAGGAATTGATTTCATTGAAACCGAATAAAAATGGTATTTTTATGTCATATTCTCGTGATGGTGGTGCATTGTGAATTGCTCATAGTAAAAAAAATACCGCACTAAAAAGCTAAGATTGCTAAAAATTCCATTAAAATTAAAACATGTTGACTTTAAATCTTAAATAATGAATGCTTTACGAAGAGTAGCACATGCAATGCAGTAAATTTTGGAATACCTAGAATTCTTATAGAACCAGAAATCAATTTATTTGCTTCGATAACATTATAAGAATGAAATCCTATAGGAAATACGTAATCCCTTCGAAAACGATCACGTCAATTAACTAACTGAAATATACAAAACCCTAACTCTCAGTAAACATCAAGTTAAGCAAAAGGATAATCATATTTAGGTCTAAATTTACATATAACAGTGCAAGCTCCCTCAAGGAAATAAATCATCACCAACATTCACTACAGTGTAGAAATTAACTTTGACCAAAACGCACCACACTATAGATATGCCACAAATGCTACAAAAACCAATAAACCAATCTATAATGTAACTATGAGAAAGTGATCCAATAGTCATGCAGGACATAGTGTTAGCACAACTCGGCAGATTTAAATCAGCTACTGTACCTATCAACTAACCTGGTTCAAAGTCTTGACGCAACCTTTGTGGTCAAAACGACATTTTAATCCTGTCAGTTCTACAATATATTTCTGTAATTTTATTCTCATGATCTAATCTATCGTAGTACGTTGGAATTCTTAAAATATTAACGACTTCGTCGGAAATAAATCGGTTTTAAATTTACGTAAAAGATTGAGTAATTTCTAATCAGAGGTATGATAGCGGTTTCCATACCAGTAGTTGCAAGCGATCACTAATGGTAACAAGACTATCATTATGACCTTAAACGTATTTTGATGATCTTCTCCGCACGCATTATAACTCAGTTGTTCAGCCTATCTCAAGGGGATCCCAAACACTAGTAGCAAATTTTTAATGGGGTCCAACAAGGGAGAAGTAGCTGATTTTTCCAACTTTATTGTTGCATATCCAAAGATCTCTTTTAACAAATTCCAATTTACCATTAGCTTGACCAGTTATTTTCTGAATACGTTTGCTCCATGACAGATCATTAGTTAAACTCCGAGGTATTTTACAGAATCTACAACTTCTAATTGTACATGGATATATATTAGATGTACTAAAAGGGGATTTTCCAGAAATTCATGGCAACACATTTTGTCACTTATAATTCCAGCTGCCACGCATCGTACCGCGCTTGAATTACCTTGTGGTCCTTCGTTAGCGCTTCCATTTCATTTTTTCTACTGATTTCTCTTTGAACTAGAGCATCGCTGGTAAATAGTAGAGCTTACTGTCTACTGTCTACTATACCACCGATATCGTCAATATTCAGATGAAATAGAAGTGGACCAATGACACTCCCCTGTGGGACACGACCTCACCCTCAATGGAGATGCCATCGTCTAATATTGTCTTCCGAACGCGATCTTTTAGGAATTATCTAATCCAGGAAATTACATCGTCATCTAAGCCGTAATATTTTACGTTGATTAATAATTTTTTGTGACACACAATCATATGCTGTTTCAAAGTCAAGAAAAATCGAGTCTACTGGAACATTATATTCACCAGAGGCTAAAATATCGTGCAAAGAGTGCTAATTTAGTTTCGCAAGATCTTCCTTTCCTGAATTCGTGTTGTATTTTCATCAGCATGTTCTGAATATCGAGGTGTTTCCTCACTCACCTTACAATTATATGATCAATGCCTGAGATAGATGTTAGGGTAATCGGTCTGTAATTCAATGGCTGGTCCTTATTACCACTTGTTAAGGTGATCGTAACAATGGAAATTTTTCAGTCTTTAGGTACGTGTTTCTAAATTTTATCTGCAAATGGATGGGTATTTCTGTAACTCGTTTTCGTAATACATGGTAAGGAATTTCTTTATGACGTGGTGACTTATTTGGACGGAGCGATTTCAACAAAATTTCCTTTCCGCGAGCACAAGTATCAATAGCCGGCATTGTTTGCTAGTAACAATCATTAATCGTCACGGATTATTCTGTGAGGACATGATGAATACGCTCTGGAAATAGGAGCTTCATAAATTTGCCTTGTCCTAACTGTTTGTTAATATTTCGTCATAAACGTTTCTCAGTGCATTAGCTTCGATTTTCTGCCTTGAATGCCCCTTAAATATGACAAAAATGTCTTTAGGTTATCTGGTAACTGTTCTACAACTTCTACTCCTTTTTGAAATCCACGAATGCATTTCTACAAGTTTCCTTTGCATCAGCTTTAGGCATACTTATATTTTTTTACTATTGACGCGCGACCATCAGCCAATAAATCTACACGGATTTTTTTCATATTGCCGTGTTCTCTGTTGCTTCAAAGATTTTCTTACTTCCATGTCGCACCATCGCGGTTCGCACGCTATTCCTCTTTTTTCCTTTACTTGAGGCATAAATTTTAATTTCTGAATGTACGAGCAAAAGAGTAGCTATTCAAGCACTATCGGGATATAACTTTATTATTGATTCTTGGAAAGCGGGAAAGGAATTTTTAAGATGACACTTGAACCCATTGAAATTTCATTGATTTTTCTTATTTGTTTAATTTTTTAATGGAAACTGAGCTTTAACTACCCTTTGGTCACTAATTTCCTCAACAGTGTCCATTTTATTCAATTCATGTGGTATATTTGTTGCCAATAAATCAAGAATAATGTCTCCTCTGTAGCTATCTGAAGTAGTGTGTTTGATGAGAAAGTGTACAACATGAACTTGCAAATTTCATTATCTCTCCCTCCGGTTATGAAAATGTTGGTCTTTCAATGTATAGAGGGAATATTGAAATCTTCACTTATTATCGAATATATATCAACATGCCTTGATGTGATGCTATTTATCTGTTGTCAACTATCATTAAAGTGACATCTAAGTTGGGAGGCCTGTAGGTCCTGTAGTATGAGCACACAAATAATACGTTCAATGGTATTAAATCAATCATTAAAAGTGTGCGTGGAGCAAAACTATTTCAAATTCAATGGTGAATATTATAAACAAAGTGAAGGTTTGGCGATGGGTTCCCCATTATCTCCACTATTGACCGAACTGTTTATGGACAACTTGGAAGAAAAATTGTTCAATTGTGACTCAGTGTGCACCAACATTTATTGCTGGTTCCGATACGTTGATGATGTGTTTGCGATATGGACTGGCACGGATAGACAATTAGACAATTTTCTTAAAATTCTGAATACACAACACAAAAACGTGAAATTTACCTGTGAGAAAGAGAAAGAAGGAAAACTGAATTTCCTGGATGTGACTGTGTCGAAAATGAACAAGAGTTTTGAATTTGAAATTTTCCGCAAAGCCTCCGCAACGGACCATGTCATCCCCTCAGACTCCCGCCATCACATTTCTCAAAAGCTATCCGTGTTTCACTTTCTTTTAAACAGGCTAATGAGTATCCCTCTCTCCAAGAACACATTCAACAAAGAATTAGAAACAATAAAATTAATAGCCATCTCAAACGGGTACAACATAAACATAATAGACAAAATGCTCCAAAAAAAACGTTCTTTCAAAGCACAGCAATTGCTCTTCACTCCAGTAGTAATGGAAAAGGAAAAGATTCGATGGTGTAAATTGCCATATTATGGCATGATCTCTGAAAAAATAGGAAACCTCTTTCCAAAACAACAGTATAGAGTGACATATTATAACGGTGAAAACCTCAAAAAATTCCTGGGTAACACAAAAGACCAAGTGCAACCTTTTGAAAGAAGTGGCATTTACAAATTAAAGTGCAACGACTGTGGTGCTGCATATGTTGGGCAGACAGGGCGTACATTCGAGAGAAGAATCGAGGAACATAAGAGATGTTACCGGAACTGCAATCTGTCGCAGTCCCATTTCGCCAAACATCTCTGGGAAGAGAACCACGAGAGCGACTTCAAACCGGAGATACTACACTTTGAGATAAAAGGGAAGAAGATGGACAAGAAGGAGGAGCTAGAAATAAGGAGGAACATGAGTAAATGTAAATTACTAAACGACATCCTTTTTGAAAAAATTTCCCCCCTCCTACAAGTCTCCCTAAACCTCACCGAAAGACGAACACCCAGATCCCTCCCGCCCAACTCCACACCCGCTGATAACCCACCTCCACCTTAACGTTCCTTTCCAAGTTAACCCACCCCTCCCTCTACCTTCCATCCCCCGCCCTCACCTTTCTCACCAACACGGTCCTCCTAAGGGTTTTCCCTAATTCTCACCATAACCGCCACCCCTCACCTCTCTCCGGGTTTCCCCTTCCCCCCCCCCTCCTAGCACCCATTCTTCCACCCCTCTCCAACCTCCCCCAAGACCCTTCCAGGTATATATTTGCTTGAATTTTAAAATTTTTTTTGTACTTGAAAATGACCTCTATGTGTCGAAACATGTCGTACCAAGAAAATAAATCAGTGGAAGGAAACGAAGTCGTTTTTTCATTTGTGCACACAAATAATGTTTTTAGATTTAGGGAAGACTTCTCTATCAGACTTATTATCCGTTAGCCAACTTTCTTAGTCGATAATAACATTACATTCCATGTTGTGAGATCAAAATCAATCAGAGTAGTGTAAAATTCCCAGAGAAAAATCCTCTAGATTTTGGATTTTGGGAAGACTTCTCTATCAGACTCCGTTATCCAACTTTATTTGCCTTAAATGACATAACATTCCGTGTTGTGTGGTCAAAATCAACCACAATAGTGTATTAGTCACAGGAAAAAATCTCCCCTGGAATGAGCAAATGATTTTTTTAAATTGTTAATTATAGAAGTGTGTTACCATAATGGGTTATTCCGTCGAAGTTGCTTCGTGGCTAGTTTCGCTGTTCTCTGAAAGTCAACCGGACTTTGAATAACCGAACTTAAATTTGTTATGATAAAGAGAAGAGGGATACATTCATACCAATCACGCCGTTCCCTTCCGGGGTAGGCAGAGTCACTAAGTTTCACTCATAAATACATATTTGTACACCTAACTCTGCTTCAATAGTTTCCTCCATACTGACCTATCCTTGCAGACCTCATTTTATTCATTAACCCCCATACACTGCTTCATACTCGCCCTCCTGTCTTTAAGATTCCTAATATTCCTCCTCCAAAAAAGTTCCTACACCACAGTAAACTACAACTTTCTCGGCCTACCCCTATCTCTCGCACCATTCATTTCACTTTCATATATCTGTTTCATTATTCGACTCTCATCTATTCTCTTAACATGGCCAAACCAACGAAGCACACCATATTCATTCATTGCCCACTCATTCCTGATCCATCCTACTTTTGCCGCAAACACTCCTCATGTAACGCTTACCCACGGCGTTAAGTCTACTCTTATGTCTATCCTGATATACCCATGTTTCACTACCATACAACAAAGTGGGGAGAAGTGCACTTTTGTACACGGCGATTTTCGCTTCCTAAGACAGGCACTCATTCCTTGATATGCTCCACATGCTACCTACCACTTTCATTCCAGCATTCGCATGTCTCATTAGAGAAGAGGGATAATAGGAATAAATGCATGTGAAGGGATTGTTGGTTTGAAAGGTGGTCGGCGAAGATTTGGATGAGACCAAACAAGAGTGAGCGTACCGTTGCTTAAAGGTGAAGGTGGGGATGGTATGGAAGTAAGCAAGTGCAGCAGCGCGCTAGTGTCGCGGGGAGGGATGACGTAAGCCTCAAAGCCATTCCCTTTCTTCTTCTTCCACACATCCCTGGAGGGGCCTGCGAAGCGTAATGTCTGTGGACGTGCGAGGGTGGGTTGTTATGTCGGGGGGAGGACGGGGGTTGGTTCAGGGGGGAGAGGGGGTGGGATGGGAGCCGAGGGAGTAGGTTGGATGTGGGCGTGCTGTGGGGTGTGATACGATAGGCTTGACTGCGTATGCAAATTTCTCAAACGCCGGGATGTCTGTGCCGAATGGGTCGTAACGCCCGCGAAAAGATGACAGGCATCTGTTACACGCCCGACCCTAGCAAAGGACGAATGGCCTGAATTACCATCTCCGCATTACTCATTCATTTAATATTAAAATGCATTTTTTTCACATTAGGAATGGATATGAAAAGCCGAAACAACTTGACACTTCTGACTACTCCTTTGCAACGCTACACTTAAGGTAATTTATATCAACACAGCAACAGTCAAATAAAAATCCTTTAATATGCAGCAATATTTTTCACTATAGCATAAAAATGACAAAATAGTTGAGCCTGAAGGAAAAAATCACCTTTCAAGGAGAAGATAAATCGCTATCAACGGGATAATATACTTTTAACTTATCACAATATTTAATATTTTTCTCTTAGGGTATCTCTAAAATCTTTATCCGACTTCAAAGTAACTTTCAAATGTCTTATACCTAGTATCAAAATGAACGCAAAGAGGGCAAAAAAGATATATTCAAAGATCTAGTCTGAATTGTTGCCGTAAGTGCTGCGTGAAATTTTTTTAAGGAGAGTTTGCCAACTACAACCATTCTCAGTTTAAAAGTTTAACTCTTGCAAATCTATTTCATCTGTTCACCGTGGTTTTCGAGAGGAACTTGGCACCGTTGCAGCCAATGCCTAGGGCTTTGGAGGGTGATACAGAAATTTTACTGACAAAGGATGTTTGAATGCTGCAGAATGATCATGGGGCTGTTTCACAGAGCTACAAGTCTACAAGTTACAAGTCACGTGACTATTTTCACAAGGCGGATGGGTTACTCATACATACCTAACCACAGACTTCTACTAGTCCAAAAAAATGGCAGGCCTAATCAAGGCCATACATAACTCGTATTTTGATGATTGCGATACATTTCGGGCGTGCACCTTGCAACATTTCCAATTCAAAAGTTGGTGCAATGTTTTTGGGTAAAAACAAATGATTGAATATGTGCTGGAAAGTAACTTAATTTCCCAATTTACCTTAAAAGATGCGAATGCGAGAACCTAACATCACTAGATATAATCGTTTATTTCAACATTTTTCTTATAGGATGAGCTCTAACTGGTAGTTTTTAATTACCTTTACATTTCAAGATATATAAAAGATAGTTATTTTATCTTTATTGAACCACTATTAATGGCGTTACAACGTAATATCATAACGAAACTTCATGTTAACATACCGTATTATGGCGTTGATAACATTTATTGTAACTTACTGTTCGTATTTCCCGTTATTTATGATTATACTACTCAGAAGAAACGAATTGATAAGTCGTTGTTTATTACTAATAAATTAAAGAGTGTGAAACATCAGGATATTTGATTATTTTCCCTCGACTGCTATTTCGTCGTGAATTTCGCCCGAAAAACAAATTACCAAGCTCAAAATACGCTCTAGTTGACAGTCATTTGTTTGTTGACTTGCCACTTGTTGATTTGTTGATAGGCATGCCACTTCACACATACACTCACATATATAAATATTTTTATTAAACACGCACAGAGTATATGGATGGATAGGGACTATTGAGGGACTAAAAAAATATTAGCAAAAGGAAGCTCACCCGTCTGCGTACTGGTGTCGAAGAACGTGCTCGTGGTTTCAACGGTCATCGTGGCCAACGTTCCGTCCGTGATCTGCGCGCAAGAATCTCTTCTCCCGCGGGACCGCGTCAAGTCGTCAGACTGCGATGACTGCCGCCGGAAATTGCGACACCGTATCATCTCCTCCGTGGTCGACTGTCTCCGGAACCCACGCGCTATCAAGATCTCCTCCGTGGTGGACTGGCGGCGGATGGCGGGGGCTTTGGGCGACGGGTCCCGCGAGGAGCAGGTGGACGAGGACTCCGGGGACCTGGGGGCCCTAGAGGACCTCCGCCCCCTCAGCAGGTGCTCCTCCCCCACGGAGGCCCCTCCCGCCGTCACAGTCGACTGTCTCCGGAGGCGCCTTCGCGGGGAAGCGTCCCTGCCGGACCCCGAACCCGGCGCCCCGCCCCCGTCCCCGCTCCCACCGCTCCCGCCACCGCCACCTCCCGCTCCTCCTGCTCCCGCCCTGTCCGGCGACAGGTGGGTCCTCGAGTCCCGGCGTCCGCGTCGCCCAGCGAAAGAGTCCTTGGCCGCCGAGTCCGGCGACAGCGAGTCCCGGCGGGCCTTGCGCGTGGCCGCGGCGGATCCGGGGGCCGAGCCCCCCTGTCCCGGCCCCCCGTCCTCGCCGCTGCTCCCCATGGTGAGCGCAGCCTCCGGGGAGAGCGACGGCTGCGACCCCCTGCGGCCCCATGGCCCCACGGGAAGGGTGCTCTCGTCGATCGCCGTGGACTGGCGGGGAAGGCGCGGGAACTTGGGGCTCGGCTCCTTGCCACTGCCCCCACTGCGGTCCGGGGACGAGTGTGAACGGGAATCTCGCCTTCCCTTGTAGTAAACCTGCAAGGACGAGACGGACGAGATAGGGTCACCGGCTTGAGCTCTGAGGAGTGAAAGCACTCCTACACACTGCAAAGCCACCGAGGCCATGCTTCGCACAAGGAACCTTGTTCGAGTCACTTCGCTAGGGTTAAAAACATACCCCCCGGTCTAGAAGCTTCTCGCTTATCGCCTGGGAATATGTAAGTTGAGGGAAGGAAGGGAAAAAGTATGGGAAGGGTTAGCAAAACACAGCCACTACGAAGAAATTGGCTATAATAATGATATTTACTCTACATGATTAAAGTACCCGTATTACTTACATTATAAAGAACACAACAGTCTCAATCAATTTTAAATTGAGCCAATAGTTTCGGAGTTGGCAGAGGTTTGCGTTGTCTACAGTAAAGTTGTTAATTTTAGAGACATAAAGAATTTGTTTTCTGCAAACAGTTAGGAATAGATTTGGCTTTCTCATATTAAAATCGCAAGTTATTGGAACGAAAATTACGGGTATCCCAACCGCTCAAAGTTGGACAACTGGATTTTACGCGCACAAAACGGATACTTTTTTGAGAAAGAATTAATTACAGAAAATACTAACTAGCGGACGATTTTTAAAGTACATTATCCAACCTAGAAATAAAAAAGCTCTCTTATAAATTTTACGGAATTAAAATCGGTTTCCTCGTTTGGACGATGGAGCATCTCAAACTCAGGTATCTTGCTTTTTTACAGACAGTAGGAGGCCGACACCATGAGGCGGATTGCGGTCAAAATGACGACAACGGGCCCCCGCCTCCCCCCAGTCCTCATAGCTGTTGGGTTCCCCCAACAACGTTGGACGACTCACCGCCAGTCTCGCTTGCGCGAAGACTTCCCACGCATCTGTTGAGAACCGGCGAAGCCCATTGCCCAAATTCCTGGGAGAGGGTGTCCGCTGGCTCTCTTTACGGGTTGACGTAGTGTGTTCTGCCGAGGTTTACATCGGATTGGGGCCCTACCGGACCAATTATGGTCAAAATGTGAGTCCCTTCACCTCAGAATTTCCCTCCCCCCCCATGCTTTGCAGTAGGCAATCGGAAATGCTTTCAATACACGAGCTGAGGATGATATTGGGTCTGGTATTGTATTCTTCCTTAAGGTCAGTCCCTGCTGTAGTAGCGACCCTTCTTTACTTTTGGAAATCCGCGTTAAATGCGCATTCAATTCATTCGTATTCATTATCTTCCTGTATAGAGAAGGTCGGGTGCAGTGCTATGATAACAAGAGAAGTAGAAAAAATTTTGACCCTGTGCATTAATCAAAATTATTTCAGGTTTAATGACTCGATATACGCCAACACCCATGGTTTGGCGATGGATTCCCCTCTATCACCAATCTTGGCTGACATCTTCATGGACAGTGCAGAATCTAAACTCTTCTGTTCCAAAAACCCGATCCTTAAGAATATTTTTTATTATATAAGATATGTGGACGATGTGGTGTTTCTATGGACGGGTAGCCTCAGACAATTAGACAGGTTTTTAAATATTCTGAACTCCCTTCATCCTAATATAACGTTCTCGGTGGAAGTTGGTAATAGATAATTAAATTTTTTAGATTTGACTATTTACCTCAAGGACAAGAAACATCACTTTGCCATTTATAGGAAGGACAAGTTTACGGATTTCATTATCCCCAATGACTCAAAGCACCACATTTCTCACAAATTAGCTGCTTTCCATTCGCTCCTGTACCGACTGCTATCCATTCCCTTGGCAGAGGTAGAATTTGACAGAGAACTAACCACAACTAAAACAATAGCTAAAAGAAATGGATATGAGTCTTCCCTCTTACACAAACTACTAATCAAAAAAGAACGGAAAATTTCAATTACAATGTCAACCTGCCTTACCCCAATTACTCCCTCAGAAACCAAATGGATAAAAGTACCGTTCCTGAAAAATGTGTCTTCTAAAATCCGTAACATATTGAGACGAACCAATGTTTATGTATGCTTTTATAATTGTTCAACTCTTGGTCGTTTATTTTTTAATTCCAAAGATAAATTTAGTACTGAAGAAAAAAAAAGGTGTATACATTTTGAAGTGTGATACACAGGGATGCAATTGTTTTTATGCGGGACAGACGGGACGAAGCTGGAGTGCAAGAGCAAGTGAAAATTTTAATTCTTTTATTAATTTTGACAAAAAATCTGTTTTCGCTGATGATTTAGCAAATTTAAATCATGAGTCTGATTTTAAAGTGAATGTTTTATATCTTGCTGACAAAGGTGCCAAGCTGGATTTGATTGAGAACTGTTAAATGATGACGCACGCTAAGCAGTTTGATTCCGATTTGTTAAATGACTTGGTACCATTACATCATTCTCCCCTCTACCAAGTTCCTGTTCCCCCCCCTTTCCAGAAAATATTTGGTTACGTCCACCTCCAGCCTGATGATTCAACCTTAACCTTCTTCTTGAGTCTTACCTTCCTCGACCCCAATCCCCCCTCTTCCGACATAAAATATACATACGTGCTCGCCAACAAACGAATTGTATTGCCCCTTGAGAATGACACGGAAGTTTTGAAACCGGTCGGTGTACCATTAAAGATTTGTGTGTAGTTTTACAAAGTGTTCTTATTTCATGACAATATGAACTCAATATATCTTGTTATTTACCGATTTCAAACATAAACACATGAAACGTTTTTTGATGGACTTTTTATATTATACCCATTTATATGTATTTTTTATGTACAACACAACCTACTTCAGATAATTTGCAGTTGAATTTTAATCTTGCAAAGGTAACAGTGATATTTTAGCTTTTTAGGAGGATAAAATTAACTTCAGGATGCTCAGGGGTGATGAACGGATCAGCAACAGTCGAAAATTGATGCAGAGCTTAAAAATGAGCAGGCCGGCACGAAATGAATAGCTGAATGGTAATAATACGATGAGAAAACAGTTTTAGGAGACTAGAGAAGTTTAGTGACAGGATATTAATAACGAACAAAATATTTCAAGAATTTAACTCACAAAAGCTTCGTCTACACAGACTCAAAACAGATTGGAGAAATTAATGATGAAATATTACATGAAACGTTTACTTAAGCCTCATACGGATTCCTGGCGCTGCAGCGGCGCTTTGAGTTTTTGCATTTGCTTAAAGAAATTATGCTTTAAGATGTGTTTGTGAAACCATCAATAGTCTATTATTTTGTTATAGTCTGTAAACTTTATGTTATTAAGGATTTCTTGGAAAAATATCGCAAACTGATACGTGGCGCCGCCGCCGCGCTTGGAAATATAAAAGGTTTTAGATACTCCTTGGTGATTTAAACAAGTGAATGAATCATATTAAAATAACCTACAGCATTTATTTAATTATTTTTGTTGTAAATTATGTATTTTATTAGCATATTAGTATTTTGGTCATTTATTGGATAGTTTTATACTGAATGCTCAATTCCATGCGAATGAAACATTATCGAACATTACTCTAAATGATATCAGTGATCAATATCACTTTTCATTAATTATTGCTAATTATAACTGGGAAATAGTCTGTATAAAAACAATTATATATTGAAATTAGCATGTGTTTCAAATTTTGCTGCACTGCTTGACAGAGCTGTTTGCCGGTAAACACCACCATATTTTGCAAGAAATTCCATACTTTGAGAATTAATTGTTCATTTGCAAAATATGAGGCGAAAAGGGTGGATAAGGTGAGTAGTGGTATTTTGGATGCTGGATAATAGGTTTCGGTATTTCCACATGTGACTACCGTAAGGCTGAGTAGGGTAGGCTCAGAGTATGAGGTATTGACTGTTTCTTTTCCCGACTTTCCCTGAGAGTGAGGGAGAGACAAACACATGGGAGTAGAACCATAGCAGCGATCTCAATCCTAGAATTTTGAACTTCCTAGAGAAGGAGAGAACAGTGGAATTATGGGAAGAATTGGAGAATATGAGGTTTGAAGATAGACACCTTGTATACTAAATCCTTTTTAGAGCCACTCCATGCTCCTTGTAGTCCCTATGGCACCCAGTGAAAAATAAAGAGTGAAGACCGCCTTCAGTGAAGTAAGGTCATCAGTTTGCACATGGAAAAGGATATTGGACTCCTAATTGCAGCCGCACATTTTAAGTCCTCCATAACATGTGCTCCTCGGCTTTGGAGTCATTTGGCATGTGATCTTTAGGACTACGATGTCAGAAGTTCGTTTAAAAAATATCTTTAGATATTTGTGGTTTGATGATAAAGAGACTATGTCGAAAACAAGGAGGCGTGATAATTTGGCATCTATTTGGTCCATTTGGGACACCATAAATTTGAATTTGGAAAAGTACTATCTACCGAGTGATGGCATTACTGTCAATGGGCAGTGTGTTAGGTTCAGAGGCCGTTGTTTTTTTCCGCAATTAATTCCGTCGAAGTCAGAAAAGTGCGGAATAAAAATTTTTCTGGTCAATGACTCATCTAAAGGGTATCCCCTTCAAGGTATCCCATATTTGGGTAAAATAAATGGGGCAAGAGCATTTCAAAATTTAGGAGAGAGATTCGCACAGGAAGTTTGCCGTCCTTATTATGAAAGCAAACATATTATAACTTATGATAATTTTATGCAACCCATCAGTTTGCTCAAAGTTTGAAAAATAATGGATACATAATGGTGAGGACTCTGCGGAAAAATTAAAAAAAATTATACCAGTGAATTTCCTTTCGAATCGCTCTCGTGCCGAGTATTCCTCAATTTTTTGATTCACCAAAGCAACGACATTGTTCTCTTATGTTCCTAAAAAGGGAAAATCAATAATTTTGTTGGCATCTATTCACCACCATAAAAAATTGCTTTGGAGAAGCACAGCAAAGCCGAAATAAAATTGCACTATATTGCCACAAAGGGTGGCACATATATGATGAATCAAATGGTTCAGTCTTACTCATGCAAAATAAAAACAAACAGATGGCCGTTTGCACTTTTATGAATCTTTTCGGTGTGTGTGGAAATGCAGCCTATTTAATTTTTACTAAACAAAATCCCCTTTGGAAAGCAAATAAAATAAACACCTTGATGATCTTAAAGGTATGGCAGTAGTAAAGAGAAAGGTACATGCATGGTTACTTGATGAAATGAAACATTTTTCATTGGTTATGTTCAATATATTTGGTATGAATACCTGTGTATTCAAAAATTTGGAATCTATGTTTATCTATATATATATAAATCTATCTATGTTTAATGTTCTCAAGTTGTAATATTATAAATTGTTGTAACTTGTGTTTTTTGTGTTTTATGTATACACCATTTTTTTTATTTGCCGCATTGTATGTATGTGTGTTGGATCCTTCTGACAAGCCATATGGCTTAGAGGGACCGTGTTTACTTATTATTAATAAATTTAAAAAAAACCGCCGGCATAGTTTCCTAGAATAATTGGCAGACAATGTGGTGAAAAAACACGTACTGAGACGGATGGACAAATTGCAATCTAAAACGGCAAAAAGGTGCATTTCAAGCATTCCGGGTATCCACAAGAAGATTAAGTTGACAGGGAACCTGAGCCAAAAAATGTAAGTGACTGCAAAGCCACCTGTGCACAGCTAAAAGACAAATATTCCAAATGTGTGACTTATGTTACCAAAATATTTGCAAAGAACATTCCAATGTTATTTGTAAGGCATGCTAACACAAATGATAAAAAATATTTATTTGCGATGTCATTGCAAGTACCCATGATTTTAATTGTTTTTGCCTTATATTACTACTTAAGATGTCTTTCAGCTTAAATATATATTAAATAAACATAAAAAATATAAATAATGAACGTAATTTGATATCAAACACCCAATATTTCCTTGACGGCGACCAAGCACCGCGGCGGCGCCGTGAATCCTTTTGCGTAACGAAATTCAGGAATGCGTATGAGGGTTAAATGAGTACACTATTGCCTCTAGAGAATTCATATGCTCCTGGTTTATGCCACCGAAATAGCCATTAGAGTATTCATAAGATGGTTCACACAGGACTCTTTGATCGTCCTCTAAGTACTCTGGAATGAAAGAAAATTAGTGTCTACTCACACCTTATAACACCGTCGAGTCATCCCAAGCAAGTGAGAGGGGGAATTTTTGATGTATGATATTTTTTATTTTCAAGCAATGAGTCCTCGAGTATTTACTGGATCCAACTAATCGAATAGTCACCATTGACCTAGCGAAAAACACACGAGAGTTAAGACATCGAAGCAGTCGTTATTCACTGGCGTTTTTAATTTGGGTATTCTTATTCAGTGGTATTCAGCCAGGGGTTTTGGGCCTATATTGCGGAACTCGAGTAGTCACCTCGATATTCGTCTGGATAAAAAGGTATTCATCTAAGTACTCATGTAGTTGCTCAGGTACCCAGACATTCATTCACGTACTCAAATACCAGTGAAGGATGGCATTTGGCGAATTTCTAACCGCGAGCACCATACATCGGGTAGTATTTCACACTTACCTGATTCGCATTACCCAAACTGCGCTGTTGATCAATGAAATGAGGGATTCCAATAAATATTGTAATTTAAAAGTATTAAGTTTAATGAAAAAGCATTATCTATTTCCTTATGCCTGGAAAAAATAAATCAGGTGTCTTGACTCTTTGGCAAAATCTCACTATGAGACGAAATGAAAATGTTTTGGATAAAAGTAATGCCGGAATTTGAATGCATGGTTAGCAAAAGGAATTTCACCGAGAGCTCTCCAGCGTTGCGATGAAATTAGCTATTATTTGATTTATCATACTCTCCTTTATTCCACACACTTTGATCTGCTCCAGATATCAGACATGGCTAGCCCAGGTAAAGGTAGTACACCAATCAGAAAATAAGAGAATGATCACATCGTGAGAAACGGGAGTAAATGCGAACTAGATGCTTAGTAGTTAGTTGATTATAGGCCTTAAATTCAGATTGGAATAAGTTGGCTTGGTGGTATAACTGGCTAATACATCTGACTTTCTGCCGGGAGACCTGGGATCGAATACCATTCATTAGTTCAATACAATAGTTGGAAAACCAAAATTCCATGTTTAAGTGGACTGTGGTAAAAAAATTACGAACAAGCTGGAAACATAGGTTATTCTTCACGACGAAATAAAAACGGAAAAAGGGAACATTCGCACCTTTTGTAAAGATATCAGGTCCTTTGACACAATAAGGATCAACCCGTCAATCGGACGGGTAATGTCTTTTCACACGACTGCGATTCCTATATTTTTCATCGTAACGCGTCAATTTATTCCGAATTTTACTAATATTTTAAATGCATATTATGTGAAAACAAGAATTAATTTTTGCACATAGAAGTATGACTATAACACTTTTTACCTCAAAGGACCGCAAACTGTCAAAATCATGGATAAACCAAACAGTTTTGCTTTATTCTTTGGCAGTTCTTATGTTTTGTGAAAAGCTGGAGACAATTCATTCATTACAGATACCTCTTCCAATTATTTCAATCTTTTTTTATGGTCTTTTTGTGCTTCACAGTACGTTTTCAAATGGAATGAACTTGAATATTTGTCATACCGACCGTACTAATGTTTCACTATTTTCAAATGAAGCATTGTTGGTTCTAAATAAAATTCTTTTTTAGGATAGGTTCACTGATATGCTACCCTCTCCAAAGCATCTGTTGACCAGAGTAGTAACTTTTTTCATGATTTCCACCTTGTAAATACGATAGTATGCCACCGGCAGGACTGCACCACTGCGTCAGAGTAACTGAATCAGTGCTTCCATCTTAGCTCTCCATCCGAGCGGCTCTCTATCCGAGGGAAATTGCTTACTGACCCTTGACTTCTCGCGCTTTCCTTAAGTGCTCATATATTTTTGTAACTCCGACATTGCTAGTCGTCGGGGTGTAGTAGAAAGTGATACATTGAGGTACTTGGAAGACATATCGGAGGGATAATCTGACGAGGAGGACATTATGTATGTGCGTGAGGTACATGGTGCCAACAATTTTCCAACAAAAACTTTATGATTACAGATCTGCGGACCACCATATTTTAAAATAAATGTGGCTAGAAATATGTTTATTGAGATCTTTGCATTCTTTTACATTGATGAAAAAATGTTACTCTTCCAGCGCCTCAAACTGACCGACTCGCAGCAGTGTCTCCAAAATGGAATTTTTTCGCAGCTAACTTAATCTTAAGGTAGTGCGAGCGAGACAGTTCCCTAATCATAATAGAGACCAAAATCGAATTACTCCTTCTAACTAGCCGTGAGAATTAATCAACTGTGAGACACAATTTATAAATATTGCGTTATTAATGGTGAAATGATATAGGCAACATGACAGAAAATGCAAGTAATTAAATGAAAATATCCAAATAAATCTTAAACTTGCCTGCTTTATTTCACGCGGTACGTTTGAAACTCCATCAAAACAGAATGGTTTTTGGGATACCGTAAAATTTAATGTGGTGACAACATGATCAACTTTCAAAAATAGTGTAGAAAACACACAAACTAGAAACTACTGATTTTTGGACGAGATCTAAGTGTAGGAAATGCCTCATTTTTAATGTGAGGTCTCTCTGGAGTGCATACACGCACCATTTCCCATTTAAAGGGGTTGGTATTTTTTGGCAAATATCTCGGAAAGTGATGTGGTAAGGAGTTGAATTTTTGATGTCATTGGAAGGGTGATATATATTTCTTTAAAATGAGGCCAAATGCATTGATTTCTAGGTAAAATGATATTTTGCTCAAATTGCCTTAAGTAATAAGGCAGGTGAAGACCTATTTATGGCCAAACAGCTACGTCCGTTTAAGGCTGGCTGTAGATTTATTCAGTACATGAGAAATAAGCCAGATAGGTTTGGCATAAAACTTTAGCTCGCTGTGGAATGAAAGCTAAAGAATACGCTGAACTAATATCCATAGCTGTGGAAAGATGGGTTTTGGCTTATTTAAGAAACTCTTATGGAGCAAGTTTAATGAAGCCTCATAAGGCTCTTTATTCTAAAGTGAAGAATATGGTTCGTGGTAATTTTATTTCTTTAAATACATAATTTAATATTTAGATAAGCTGAGCTGTTAGCAATTCCATTCATAGAATAGGAGAAACCAGAGCCAACTCCGCTTGAAAAAACTCACTAAAGCGCCATAATTGTATATTTGAGGATGAATGGAAAAAATAAAAGGTGAAATTCAGATTTATAAATGTTTTAAACAATTTACACCAGTCTATAAAGTTCACGGTAGAAACAGAAGGAAATAAGATTAATTTCCTTGACCTTACAATAGACATAACGAATGGCTACCATGAATTCTCCATCTTCCGCAGACTCACATATACTGACGCAGTTATTTCTAATGATTCTTGCCATCACCATTCCCACAAGCATTCTAGCTTTTATTCCATGATTCACCGCCTTGTTTCTATACCACTATCCGAGCTCAACTGCCAATCCGAGTTGAACATAATCAAATTGATCGCTTTCAATAATGGATATAAGACAGAATTAATTGACAAAATATTCGAACGTGTAAATAAGAAACTAAAACTATTAAATTAATCACATCACTCAGTTTTTACAAACATGACGAGCCACTCAAACGATGGTATAAACTTCCCTTTCTGGGGAACGTATCTTATAAATTAATTGACCCCTTTCCAAAGACCAAGTTTAATGTTTTATTTTACACCCCAAAAACTTTTGGCAAATTGTTGTTCAACTCAAAGGACGAAGTAACACCTGTGAACAAAAGTGGTGTATATAAGCTTAAATGTACTACTCCCAATTGTGCTTCGATATACATTGGAAAAAGTGGTCAAGTCATCTCAGTAAGGGCTCGAGAACATAGAGCGTGTTGGGTCAAAGGAGATATCTCATCAGCCTTTT
Source organism: Ceriagrion tenellum (assembly GCA_963169105.1). Lineage (NCBI taxonomy): Eukaryota > Metazoa > Arthropoda > Insecta > Odonata > Coenagrionidae > Ceriagrion > Ceriagrion tenellum. The sequence goes on along the minus strand of OY720633.1, from coordinate 16,681,331 downwards.
CTAAACATTTAATCGAAGAGGACCATTTAAGTGACTTTTCGCCGGAAGTGCTACATGTTGAGAAGAAAGGAGCCAAATTGGACTACTTAGAACATTTCGAAATTTTGAGTGCTGCCAAAAACATGAGAATCTCCTAAATGAGTGTTTTTCCCTCCCACTCTCCCCTATTATCCCCTTTCCCCCCACCACCTCCCACTGACCGTGACGCACGTCTCTGACATCAACCAACCACTTCGTCCCCCACCCCTTCCCCTCCCCAGACTAATATATTAACTCCCATAACATGAATAATGTACCTTTGAAAATGATTGCATGTCAGTCGAAACCTGGGTCGGGAATTAATGTTTTAAGTGTGGAAAATACTAAGAGTTCTCTCTTTTTAGTCATGTCAGTAGTGTCATTCCACAAAGTTACGCCTTCAACCATTAAGTTTATTCGTTTATCACATTATATTTGTCTCAGAAATTTTGGGTGTCGGCTATCAATTTGTACTCTTTATGTACTACCTCAATGAGCTGAGGATATATTTGCTATTTGTTAATAAATATACTTTTTGAGTGACTTGATTGTCTTTATTTTATTTCAGCCAATCGTTGAATTTAAATACTAGTAGTACGGTACTGGTATATAAATATTCCACCTGTAATTAGGAATGAGAATCGATAGAATCGGAATTGAGAATCGGGAATCGATTTGAAAGAATCGGAATCGAAATCGAAAAAAAGTGGAATCGACTCATCCCTAAAATTTACTCTAACTATGAAAATGAGTGAATTACATAATGAGGATGTTCAAAATATAGAAAATACTAAAAAACACTGAACCCCCTACCAAAATGACCGGTGATGGTCTTCTAGGTACCCAGCCCCAATCATCTCGCGCAAAATATTCAGGATATTTATTTTTACCTCATTATGAGTCTCAAATTCTGTTACTTGATGAAAAAGCTTTAAAAGACGCATGCACTCTGCAGAACACTAACGCACACTCTGCAGAAAAACTAAAAGATCATCATAAAGATAATTTCACTCGACACTCGGACACATTCGATGTATTACTCAGCGAGTTCTTCTTCGGTAAAAGAACTACTGGTATTTTTTCCCTAATCACCGACTAATGTCAATTTTCCGTACCCGTATAAAGCGTTAGACAAAGATATTTAGAACGGCAATCACAAGAGGCAAGGGCCTTAAAACTGCAAGAAACTTTAGCAGTCCTGATTATAATATGGAAGTGTATGCAAACATACAACAGGAAAATAATATCTCCACCCCTCCAGGGCCAAAATAAATGCATACAGAAATGAGTTAATTTATGACCTCGTAAAACATTGCAGTAGTATATTTCAAAAGTGTGATATTGATTAATCCAAATTCAGAGACAGATTTTTCAACAAGCTTACGTCAAAGTGGGTCCAGTTAAATAACGAACAAGCAAGGGATCAATAATCTATGAATGCAGTTTTTCTATCACATTTGTCGATTTATCGTAGTAAATTATATTTTTGGCATAAATATTCATTGTTGTGGTAAATTTTAGCCCAATTTCAATTATGTGTATGTAAGCTATTGTTCATTTTGTAGAGCTACAGGTTATAAAGTTTGTAAATGCCTAGATTTGTTAAAATATTGCTCATCCGCCATGAGATCGAAAAATATTTGGAGTATCAAAACGCCTTTATAATGCTTGTATTAGGATCAAACGACACTTACACTACGTCAAATGAGCATATTTAGTCATTTCTGGGATAGTTAATTGCTGATTCGATCGCAAAAGTTTCTTTATTCCACCACCATAAACCTCAACATTTGATTCTGACATTCGTCCAAAGTGAGAGTCCACTTCATCTTACTTCCACTTACATTTAGCCTTAAAAACATATACAAGATCATAAAATACACAAAACTTCACATCTGTATCAAGTTAGCAACAATTAAAAAGTTATTGCAAACATTTTCTTAACGCTATGCACAAGCTATGGCCGCCGATATTCTTCAATCAAACTGAAATAAATTCACTAAATCGCTAATCACGAAGAAAATCTTCAACAAAACTTAAAAATAATGGCGGAAAACTCGTAAAAATGGTGACGTTGAAACAGAAATGTACAAAAAGTTAGAGATAGGGTCTTTGTAAAATAATCCCATCAAACGCGCAGAGCTAAAAAGATAGGTGGTCCCGTAATACAAAAAATCCTGGAATTTTAAAATAGATTTCGCAGGTATCCAATGCACTTCGTGTTACATTAGGGGCTAAATTTTTCACTTAAGCTCTCATGGAATTTTCTATGTTCAGATTTCCTCTCTGGCTGCGCGAGGGTTTAAACTGATTGAAGTGTTTAAATGAACTGTTGCTTGACAAATTGAAAGTGATCTGACGTGGAATGAGTAAATAATAATCGACCGTTTAATATTGCTTTGAGTGATTACGAAACATATGAAACCCACAATTTTCGAACAATTTGGAGGAATTGCAATTAAATTGGAATTTTTATACGCCAGGCTGCATGATCATCAAATGGGTCCTGGGATATCGTTGTAAACTGCGGAGGTATGCCGTCAGAATGATCATCTGCATGTATCGTCGCATACCCCTAAGGATACCACTCATTTTCTCCACCTTGGAGATCTCGCGTGGGTGACAATTGTTTCACAGGATATAAATTGTTGCAGAGTTTCCAAATGAAACGCATTACAGTGACACCCCTTCAGGTATTCCTCGGGTATTTCCCATCCTCCCCGTCAGAATAGCACCAATTGTCTGCGCAGCGTAACTCGTTAACGTTAACAGTATAATTCGTTGGTGACACATGTCCCTCGCGCGAGCACTTGAGGAAGTTTTTGAGATCGAAATATCGTGAGCAGCAAGCACGCGTATCTACAGAAAATTAATCAAATATGTATTTCCTTTATTTTTTAATTTATTATTTGCTGTTTTAAACTATATATTTTTGCGTTGTCATGACCTGTTCGAGGTGAAATTTCAAATTTACGTATTTGTTAGGTAATAATGTGGTCAAATTTGAATGAGACTATAAGTATATGGTTGGAAGATGACTTTCAAAACTATAAGGATTTATGTCATCATCATCATCAAAATAGATCTGTCCTTTAACAGGTTCCAGCTGAACTCCTCCAAGCTTCTCTATTTTGCGCCCACATTTCCATCTCTTGGTAACTCCTGTTCTCCCTAAAATCCGTGAACATATCAAATTTTCTTCTTCTTTCCTTGCATTTTCCTTTCACTTTTCCTTTAATTATCTTACTCAGGAGGCTGTCATGCCTCATGACATGCCCCAATCAGTTTGCTTTCCTACTTCTTATTGCATTCATGATCGATCTTTTCTCGTCAATCCTTTCCATAACTTGGTCATTCATCACCTTGTCCGTCCACCTCACTCTCATCATCCTTTTCCATAACCGCACTTTAAAACTTTTAAGATACTTCACTTCAATTTTCCTATTGGTCCAATTTTCTAATCCATAGAGGACCGCACTCCATATAAAGCATTTAGCAAATCTCTGCCTTAGGGTATTAGGTATTTTATTGGCAGTCCATTGGGTTGGCTTTCGGGATTCGACCGCGTATTCATCATTCTAGACCTGAGGACGCCTACGGCATAGTAGGCGAAACGTCGCCATCCAGAATGATGAAAACGCGGTCGAGTCCCGAAAGCCAACCCAATGGACATCCAGAACGCCGCGAAAGCATTCGACAGAAATTTTATTGGCAGTTAATAGAGCTTTTGTTTTTTCAAAAGCTTTCTTTTCCATGGATATTCTACTCTAAATTTCCTGAGTAGAGTTTCAATCTATATTTATCAGGCTACCAAGGTATTTAAAGATTCTACTTGTTCTAGGCTCTGACCTTTCACTATGAAATTGACATCGTCTTCTTTCTTCCCTATCCTCATAACCTTTGTATTAATTACATGTAACATGTATTTTCATTCCATACATTTCTCCAACAATATATATGCTTTTCATGTTTTCCTGTAGCTCTTTTTCTGTCTCTGCCACAATTGCTTGATCGTCAGCATATTTGTTCACCTTTTATTACATAGGATTAATGTACACCAAGCTAATATGTGACTCTAGACAAGCAATTGGTATTTAAATCGGATCGCTGCAGCTTTATAGTATACGTGCCAAGAGAACCCGCTAAATTTGGATAAAGAATAGGTATTGACGTAGATATCAACTATCCTTATGAGTGCGATTCTGAAGAGTACGCAGGTTTTCAGACAGAAGGTCCATTTCAACTACCAAATAAAGTTCCAAATATTATTTTCAGAGTTCTGGAGCCTAAGTACGGCTAGGGGGATAATGTGACCATGAATAAATAGCTCACAAATGTGATTGTATGCAAACAAGTACTGCAAAATCCAATCACTGTTGATGGGACGCTAAGAAGCAACAAATCAGAGATTTTTTGACGGACGATTCTGTTGGCCTGTATGTCCCTGGAATCCCGATAGGCCGCTAAATCTCAGAACTTGACATATATCCATGTGCTGGGTAGTTTAAAACCCACCCAGGTGGGACTCGAACCCATGACCCTAAGTTTAGCAGGCAAGGACTTTACGCCGCCACCAACAGGGCCGGCCTCAGTATTTGAAGGCCAGTTAAGACAGAGAAATGAATGACTCCACCACTGGGTTCCAAATAATACTAATCTAGTCAGCTGTGTACCGAAGAGAAAAAAAGGTTACTTTACTGCTATCAACCTTTTACAGTGATTATAATAATTGACCAGTAAACTGGAGAATTTTAAGACCAAGACGTTTAACAACCACTCCACGTATCGTGTTGATGTTTTCGACGAAATATGTCTCCTGTACAATGTGACACACAACAGCCGTCAATAGCCTCTTACGTTTTTTAAATAATCTTCTGAATATGGCTGTTAAAAATTGTCCAGTTATACACCAATGGAATAATCCTGAAAACAAATCTATTCACGTCAAAGTTTGCTGGAGGTTGGGCTAGAACTTGTGGAATCTCTTAATACACGGTGTATTTCACTATAAAATATTACTAGGATGGTAAAATTAAATGCTGGGCTTCTTTCTAGGCTATCACAATGCCCATATAAAGAGTAAAAAGGACGTTGTAATTTTTGTAGTAGAACCCTAGACCAGAACACACGGAAGCATTATGACAAGTGTGATTTGCGTGTTTCTCAGACCATCAAGTCATCATTTGCCCATCATCAGCGATGATAATGAGACAAAATAGTGACAATGTACATATAATCTTTATAATTAGATTTAAAAATAGTTCAAATACCCTGTGAATAATAATTAAAAACTCCTTGATCCCAAGAAGTTCAAAATTCGTCAATATTTCTTAAAGGCAGCATTTTTATATCGACCTCCTAGATTAAACCGGTTTTGACGTCTCGAGGTTAGGTCACGTGGAAATAAAACTATGTCTCCTTGCCTACGTTTTGGCGTATAATGTACACCATCATCAGGGCTCAGATTCATTGGTTAACTGATCACAATCAGTTATTACATATTACATATTTCTAAAAGTTTAAATTTTGTCCATATTATTTTAATTTACTATATTAAAACTATATTGGTGCCCCACACGAGCACTCAAGGATTATTTCATAGCGCGAGCACTTATGTGGTCAAATAAAAATATCAAGTTCAGTAATTCGTAGTGTGAAAACTAAATTGAATTTAGAGTTCATTAATCCAAATTTTGCATGCAAATAAGATGTTGTAGGGAAGTTGTATCAAAATTATAAAACTCGACATGAACAAATATTTATTGACGTGGTGAAGCCTTTGGAAAACCACATGTCTGCACATAGACACTCCACTACGATCCGAGTTTGGACGTCCAAGCAATATCAGCAGGATACTAAAAACACACAACACTCTCATACGTGTTAACAGTAAATGGAAAGAGGAAAGACGAACTTTGGGAGAGCGGAAATGCTCATACAATGACGGATAGGAAGGGGAAATAGGCGGTAACAATGAATGATTTAGTTTTTTCCCGGCGAATAATATGGAGGAAGCTTCTCGGATCTTCCACCGGGATAAGTTTTTCACTGCCAACTTTTTTGTTCCCGAGTGGAAACAAGGGTTAAAGAACACCTACGGTACCGGCGTCTAGCACAAATGGAAAAATCCGCCATAGTTAAACACAGCTTTACCATGGACCACTCCATATATTTTCATGAGACTAAATGCTCGCTCGCTCCCGAGATGATTGGGATAGGGTTATCATTGAAATCCGACAGGAAAGAAGGAATTTCAACCGAGACCTTGGCTTTTCCCTTAGCAGTGCATGGAAGCCATTATTAAAAAGGCTGGGAAATACAATTCCTAAGGGTCGGCCCGTTGTTGACCATTCGAGTCTCTTGACTACGCTCAACAATAGCGACCGTTGAAATTCCACGGTAAATATTATCATTTCACTTGAGAATGGAGTACGATTCGGACTCCGAAACGTCGGCAGCAAAAAACTTATCCCAGTGAAAGACCCGAAAAGACTTCCTCCATATTTGGTAACAGGATTAAAATCAGGAACACATCATTTAACGGAAGAAGACGGACAGAAGCTCTGATCAGACAATTATTTCAAGGTTTTAAAGAAGGCTGAGCCAAATATTGCTTTTATTCGAGAAACTGACAAACGTTTTTCAGTTTACTATTTAGACTTGACAACTTGCCTGGCGAATGATCGACATATCTATTCTACTTATAAAAAAACCTACATATGACAACATCGTAATACCAGCCGATTCAGGACACAGCCACTCCAAAACAATGGCAGTGTTCCATGCTTTAACTTATCAGCCTATAATGTATCTCTTGCAAGGCAGAATTGAAAAAAAATAATAATAAACGTATAGCCATGGAAAACGGTTGTTCACCAGGATTAATAGAAAAATTTATCTGACTAAAATTACTGATTACTGACAGTAGTAATTTTAATCAACACCCTAATTAATTTTTAGTTTTAACACCGCTCCTACCTCGCCACCGTCCAGGATTTTCTTTAGAACAAAGTAAAAAAAAAAGTTCCATGATAAAAAAAATTTAACGTAAAACTCGGTAGAGCGTTGCTTGTGAGAAATTTACATAACACTGGAGTTGTATTATGGTCGAAGGATGCAAGGAATGTCTTATCTAAGCAAAGTAACTAAAGTGAGTTTGACAAATGATCTGCTGGGCCAGAAAATACGGTTACTATTTTAAATCATTAAAGAAACTGTCAACTGTACTACTAAATTATCGAAAATAAGCTGACTTATTTTGAAAGAAAATTCAGGGGCACACTGGAAATATCTCACCTGCCGAAACATTTCCTAAGATAAAGCAAAAGAGGAAGAATGGAATTCCAGGGTAAACTACTCTGAAAAACTCGGGAAGAAATGACCAAAAGAATGAATACTAGTTGCTGCTGACTTTTTAATCAAAAATACTGCCATCGTGAAATACTTAGCAGTGTTGGTCCTCCAAACTCCGGCAATATTAGAACCTCTTACCGTGCGGAAGACTTCACTTATATCACACACCGCTGAAGATGCTAATCTTTCATCAAACACCTTCTTCAAAGAGACGAGCATTGATATAATAATAATATCATCTAATCAAAGTGGTTGCTTAGTTAGGTACTATATTACACAAGTCAGTTAAATATATTAATAGAGAGAACATGTGGAGCAAGGAGAACACTCCATCATTTATTATTCTGGCCAAGATTAAAAATTCGGCTGATGTTTCATAGCAGATATTGTGTTCCAAAGGACTCGAAGATGTTAGGTGCACAAAAAAGGAAAAACCGATATAAATACATAATTTTTTTAATTTTTATAAGCGTTACGCTGTCAGAGATTTGGATCATCAGTCGAGAGAGAGAGAGAGGAAATAGTGAGCCGCATTAACCAGGCCAAGTTAGCCTTCAACAAGAAAAACAAACTCTTCACCGCCAGCAACATAAACTAAGGAATAAGAAATTGCTATTGAGGACTTTCGTATGGCGCGTTCTGCTCTATGGTAGTGAGACCTGGGTAATTGGAAAGAGAGAGAAGGAAAAAATGGAGACATTTTAAGTGTGGTGCCATAGAAAAATGCTGAAAATACCCTGGGTGGCAAGAGTCACGAACGAGGAGGTGTTCAAGAGGACATGGGAAAGACTGTGTGCTAAATAAGAGAAGGAACACCTGGATTGGCCATATTCTCCGACACGAAAGCTTGGTTAAGGCCATACTAGAAGGTACAGTAGAGGGAAAAAAGCAGGGGGTCAGACCTAGACTGGACTATATGGGACAGTTGATGAAGGAACTAGGTTGCCAATCGTACAGTGAAGTGAAAAGATTGGCCCTACATGGGATAAAGTGGAAGACTGTTGCAGACCAATCCTAGGATTGTAACCATAGAAGTTAAATCGAGGGAGAATAGGGCAATAGCGTGTTGAAGTCACCTGTGTTGTGGAATCCCTCCGCTTGGACACGCTGCCCGCAGTGGGTGTGGAGGGGGTCGCCGGAGATGCGGAAGTGGCCGCAGGGGACCCGACGACTCCCGCCGTCGTGGGTGCGGTCGGGGAGGTGGACGGAGGCGTGTTGGAGCTGGTGATGATGGTGGGCGGCGGCGGAAGCGACTGCACGCCGACAGCGGACATGTTGGGCGACTGCTGCGGCGAAGACGAAGGAGGCACCAACAGAAGTTGGTGCTCTCCGGCGCAAGAGGGCCGCGGAGAAGGCCCGCCACCGCACCCGCTGTCCGAAGTGGACGACGTGGAGGGACGCTGCTCCGTGCGGTAGTAGCGCGGCACGCCGCCCGGTGGCGCCGCGGCGGCGGTGGTGGTGGTGGTGGGCGTGGCGGGGACCGTCACCCCCGGTGGGGCGGAAGGCGTGCCCGGGGCGGCGGGCGGAAGGCCGGGCGGCGGCTCCGGTGAAGGCGAGGCGACGGAGGGCGCCGTCACAACCACGACCCGCGTCGAGTCCCGCCGGCCGCGCCGCGAAGACGTGGGCGGAGTGGGAGTGATGGACTCCCGGCGTCCGCTCCTCGCGGACTCCCCTGACCCCCGGCGTTGGGAGGACGAGGAGGAGGATTCGCGGCGGTGGGACCAGAGGCGGGCCAGGTCGGAGCGGAAGTCCGTGCCCGACTCCCGACGGCTCTTAATCCCGGACGACTGACGAGAAACGGGAAAAAAACGAAAAAATTAATACCATAGAGTGTAAGTATATATATAGAGTGGGAAAGTAATGCTAAAAATTGGACGTAAATTTTTGAGAGCTTTGGGAAGAATTTCTCAGGGGGCACCACCTTAGGAGGAAGAATTGGCTTACCGAGATGGCCACTTGGAGGCGCTAGTGGTACTCGGTGATTTTCCATCAACATACAGAAGAATGGATTTACCATGGTTGTCGTGTGTCTTTAATCGAGTATAGGTAAACAGATTACTCCGTGTTTGGTAATCGCGTGTCTTATCATATTGACTTGAATTCGATTCATTATAGACGATGCTCATTAATACACATTAAAATACATGTTTAATTTGGTCTCTACGACTCAATAAGATTTTTTTCGTTGCTATGGGTTGATTAGTAAACATTTCGGCACCAAAATAATCATAAGAATATCATGTGAGTTATGCGACACTAAATGGCTTGTCGAGTAACTTCGAGACACTTGTTCCATCTATCGGCCAAAATATTATTGAAAAACTCATATCCGAATCTACCTTTCTCTTTACTACTCTATATGTACTTACTCTATGGTAATACATGCATTTGAAGAAGGGAGCCATTGAAAGGTGAATGACATTAAATAGTGATCCGAATCGTGAGGAGAAGCAAAGGAAATCGGTTGCAGTAGGGTATTATCATTTCGCCAGTTTTTGTCCGATGGTCACAAAATTTAGGATCTATCACTTATTTTACATTCTTAACAATACTAGGTATGGACGAAAGCGCTGCGACAACAATTAAAATATGATTAATGTGGTACTTATCTTGATTAGTGATGGGTACATCGTCTGCTTCTGCAGCCATAGCAGACGACAGTGGACGATCAAATCAACAAGCGGCTAGGAATTCCCTCTTCTATTTGAAATTACTTTGCTTCTTTTAAAAGGGAAAAACTTCCCGCTGGTTTATAGTTAGTAGTGCAACTAACTGATAGATGTCGTCGTTTTCGTCCATATCTAGTATTGTTTACCATGTAAAATAAGTGATAAATCCTAAATTTGGTGACCATCCGAAAAAAACTGGCGGTATGATAAAACCCTACTGCAACCGGGTTTCCAGGGTATATGTGCGCACATTTCGGTGATCATCAGCAGGGAGAACTCGAGCAGCACGCCCGTATCGACGGATTCCCCTGGCAGATGGTCGCCTCTATCGACGCATTTTGGGCAAATAGAGTCTCATTTCCTTTGATTCTACTTATGATTCGGATTTCTATTCATTTGACTTGCACAACGAAGTGCAACAAATAAAATCACATTCATTTACCTCTTGCCACAAGTAACTTTAACAAATAATTTCAAAACAAGGGTTTAGAAAATTTTAAAGAGAGTCAGTTCATATCAATGATAGTTTCAATAACTGTGGTACTCATTCTTATGGCTCTACTCAAGTTAGATTAATTCATGGAACAACGTTTCAATAAGGGTCTTTGGACTTTTAAGCTTGCATCGTCCGAGGAGTTAAGGCAGATAATTATGAGGATATTGGAGGCTTCATTCAAAAACAGACAAGCAACAAGCATGGATGAAGAGAGAAAGCAGAAAATATTAATGAGACCACAGTATAATTATCCATATAAATGATTATGGCAAAATATTTACCAATCACTTGAAATTTTCACCATTCATAGGAAACACCTGAGAATCCCATTTTTTAAAAAGGTCGCTCGATTTTTCTATTTTTCGTTCAATCCATTTCTATTTTTTGGTGTCTAATGTTGTCTGTAAGATTGTTAATGATAAATTGAGAGTTTATTAACAACAATATTACATAACAGATATTTTAAATAATAGATATTCAACAATTCATAATAGATATTTCATCATTTATTAACATCGTTTTGTTCTATCTTCCCATACTATATTATATTCACTCCTCGGCCTCTCCTACGATGTTAGCCTAGTCATCACGATCTCTTCCATGCAATCTCCACCTCGTCATTCTTATGTTCCTCAGATCCTCTACACTGTCCAGCTATATTTTCCTGGGCCTTTCTTTCAGTCTTCTACCATTTGGGCGTCCAAGGTATGTCTTTTTCACCATTATATCTTCAGCCATTCTGTGCACATGCCCTAGCCATCTTAACCTGTTTCTCTTTATCTCTTTCGCTATGTTAGGGTGTACAGTTCCTCTAGTTCATTTTCTGCCGTATTCTTCACTATCCACTTTTCTCAATTGCATTATAAATCCTTCTTAGGACTATCCTTTCGCACCAATTAAAAAGTTCTTCATGCGTGACGGTCACGGTCCGCGCTTTGGAATCATTTGGGGGACCGGGACTAATTGGATGCACTTTTGTCTTTTGATTTTTCTATTTTTAACTATATCTGTTTTAAACGAAGCAATTATTCCAGCGTTATGAAATACTATTCACATAGTACATATTATTAAAGCATTCAAATGTGGCCATTATCATCAACACTGTTACTGTTAGTACAACTACGGAACAATTATTTTACTTAAATAGAACATTCGTGTGCCTATCCGTTTTCGTTTGATGCATCAAATCCAATCCATTCCTGCTTTTGCGTAATAATTAAAGGGCTCAGGGTGAAATTTATATATTTCTCCTTTGCGACCCTGTTTTTCTTCAAAAGCGGTTTTTCAGGATCGTCAGTCATAATTGACAACTTTTGCCACTCGTTTTTTTTCAATTTCTTCGTGCGTGTCAATCCCGTTACCATATTTTTCATGTAACATGACCTGCAGTTGTCCATTTTACATTCTCAATAAATATAGATGTACCAAGTTATAGCAAAATGATTACCCTTTAAAACTGTCCCTCACTGATACCTTAGCTAAGTTAGTTAACCCTGGGTAAATAAGGAAATAAGTTAGAGGAATGTTACAAGCCAGCTCAAAAAATACACTATGGAAGTTTTTTTCTAAATGCCCTTTCTATGAAAAAATGCCCATCTTTAAAAAAGTCTAGTAGCCACTTGGCACTGCGTTGAGTTGAGGGAGGGCCTTCATTCAATTATTTTCTTCCTTGTCTTGTTCCTTTCCTTAATTTTTTCTCTACGTTTTTCAGCAAATCATCCTTGTCCATACTGATACCAATGAAAAGACGATAGTAACCTTCCACACTGTTTTAATAAGCGCCGACCATGGTTTCGACACTGTATGTCATATTCAAGGTATAACATAAAGTGTCAAAAAACATAAAGTCTCGGTGGTAATTAAAACAGTGTGGAAATTTACTATCATCTTTTCATTCTAACCAGTATGGGTATTGAATATTTTACAAAGTTACGCCTGAAACTCTTTCAAACCATCCTGGCATTTTTTCCTTATCCTTTACCCCAAGGACTTCATTCGGTGTTTCTTATAATGAATTCTTCATTATATTTCTCTCTCATTCAACATTTTCTCTCTTCATGTTCCGTTGTTTAGTCTCCAATTTCCTTTCCACCTCCATTATGTTGGGCGATTATCATTTCTTTTAGATCTGAAGCATTGTATCACCTTATAGCTTTATCCTTCCCAGTGGATCTGTACATTTCAATACGCTGTCTATATTTCACTTGGACAATTAATTAGTCCGAGTTACAGTTAACTTCCCTGCAGCTGTCTGCAATGCTTCTGGTGTAAGTCGCTCCTCAATAATATTTAATCTATATTTTAAGGACTAGGCTCCAGCTATTCTGGAATTGATGGGGGAGGCAAAGCGGTTGGAAGAGGTAACTAGAGGCGATGAATTGCTCAAGCTGTGATAAAGGAGAAGACGCTGAGCAAGCGGGGAAGTGAAAAACAGGAAAATCGGTTTTATATGCGGGATGAAGTGTAGGATTTTCGCTCAAACGAGGAATAAATACGTAAATAGATCCTTCCACTTGTAAAAATTTTTCTCTTGTATAAAATTTCCACTTGAATAAAACTTTTGGCAAATATATTTTGCTGTTCTTACCATTGAAATTGTCAACGCTGTGTTAAAGTTTGTTTCATTAGGCTACAGAAAGTTATGAAAAAATCAATTGACAATGTAAGTCATATCAATTTTGGTCCTACGTTGTATTCTGTCCTGTTCCTCTGTTTGCTTGTTATTTTGGAAATTCTTGTCTCCGATGTATTTCATGATTTGATCTCTACATTTGTCTATGATACACCTCATGTGCTACTTCAGGAATGTTTTTTTACTGTAAATTCAAACTACCTCTTGTGAGAGGCTTCATATAGTAATTGGTACAGTTGATTGTTACACTCCCAGCCTAATCTCTGAGGAAAAAAATTATTTTCATTTCATCTTTTTTTTGTATATGTAAGTACTTACATTAAAACCTAGGGGATATAGGATCCCAGGTACTCACTAAAGTTATTGTATTTTAAAACTCCAGATGACTTTTACTGCTTTTCACTTAAACCACCCCTACCGGTAGATAATGGATACCGTATTTTACGGACTATAAGACGTTCTTTTTTTCTTAAAAAATTGCCTCCAAAATTCAGGTGCGTCTTATACTCGAAGTTAATATAAAAATTTCCAGTGTTTGATTTAAAATTCCCTCCAATCTTAAAAATGGCCATATATTTGATGCCTCGGGAAACCTATACAACCCCTTCTAATTTTATTTAATATAATTTATTTAACCCCTGCTGAAAAATGAAAACTGCGTAAAAATGGCCGGAGTGGACAGAAATTAAATGATGAAAAATAAATTTTATTGGATTCTCACCAATTTTAAGTTCCGCTTTACATACAGCTAGTCTAATAAAAAAATGGTAAATTTTTTAAAAATAAATTGCTTAAAAATTAAGGTGCGTCTTATAGCCCGTAGCGTCTTATGGTCCGTGAAATACAGTAGTAATAATTTGAAAAATTCAAATTCACTCGTGTATTCGCATCGACCAACACTCACTTTGTTGGACGCTGCTTCCGCGGACGACTCCCTCCGTTTCCGGGACGAAGACGTCTCGGCAGACGACGAGGACCTGCCCCAGGGCAGACTCTTGGCGATGTCCGCCAGGGTCTCTCTTCGCGGCATGTCTTTGGAGCCCCGTCTGCCCACAACCACCCCGGACGACGAAGACGAGGACTCTTTGCCGAAACTCCCGACCCCAACTCCTCCGCCCCATTCGCGCAGCAGGTCCGTCAGCTGCGCCAATGAGGACCTCCGACGGCGCCTTGATCTCTGCTGCTGACGGAGGAACGAGGAGGTGGCCGGCGGCGGCGAGGACGCGTCCCGGGAGAGGCGCCGATGTGGCGGCGAGCCCGCCGTGCTCCCGTCCAGCAGGGCGCCGATCTGCGCCGCCGAATCCCGCCGCCCGCTGCCCAGGCGCTGTCGGAGCGTCGACTCCTCCACCTGCTCCCGCACCAGGTCGTCCCACCCATTGCCACCTTGCCACACCAGGCCCACCTGGTGGCTCAGGATTGGCAGGTTGCATACGAAGCATATAGCTGTCATGGTCCTGAGCGCGAAAGGCGAACGAGGAGAGGATAGCATTAGACAGAGCCAGTATAGTATAGTCGACTTACTAGCGATTTAGAGGCGATACAGAAGCCTTTCGATCCAATCAGAGGCTTTCGCTTTTTTAGCAATCGCTTAAAATTGGCTTCCCGGCTAGTGGGATGAGATACATAAGCAAAATTGCAAATTGTGAAGGTAATAGCAAATGTAAATTGAAAAAAGGGTTTTCCATCACATATAGATTGTTTTTTGAGTCCATCCCACTTCCCTACCAAAACCTTTACGTGACTCTTGATAAAGTGGTGGTGTAAATGAATCACCTGGACCCTTTGATTATCTTCCGCGTGCTATCACGATAATATTAATAGTTTTTCCGGAGTTTTAGCTGTCATCTATAGATCTGAAGTCACAGTAAGGAGGAAGAAGTCAGATCCTCAGTAAGACGACGTGACGTGGCAGACTACCCGGAGGTCCAGTTTGTTCACAGGTGCTCTCTAGCACGTTTTTTTGGATAAATGTTCTTTCCATAATTAGAATTTTTATTGTCAATGTAACAATAGGCTCAGTTAAAGATATTTAAAATAAATAAAATGTTCAAATGAAAAATTTTCTGGATATCCAGGAGCTCTTTCTCTTCATAAGTTACGAAGATGGACTCTTCATCCTCAGGACTTACAAGTTAGGCCTTTAAAAGCCTCAAAGTTGCAGAGCAAGTGAGTATTCAAAATGTCGCAAGAATTGGAGCTCACTGACCCAGGTGACTTTCATCCAGATGATTTGCCGAGAACACTTGAGATTCCCAATTGATACGAACAACTGCGAGGCCTTACGATGGCCTCCGCCTAAAGATATCTCTGGATAGTGACCTTGTAATGCTGGATGACTGGAATTCAAGTGATAATTCAGCATTGATAGCGCTATGCTTGCTTATGATTCATTATCACAGTCACAGTTCATCCAATAATGGAGGAGGATAATGGTTAAGCATTAAAATGGAAAGTGATTAAGAGGTTATTATGGGTAAACTTGATTGATTTAATTCGTGGACGATCCATCAATTCCAATGATTACTTTCATAGGAAAACTTTTAGCAACGATAGCTATATTGTAAAGACTACCAAAAGACAAAATTTTAGGAATCACTACGATCAATTGAAAGTCCTAAAGACATGATCCAAATCACTAATCACGTTCCCAGGAGTCATTAAATCAGTACAATGACGAGCCAAGACACGAACTTCTCCGAGGGGATAGTGTCCTATCAAGAAATCTATTAACTGAGTTCTTACTGTAAATGCAAAATTTTGAATAATATATCCACAGAAGGATTGGAAAACTATTGGAAGTTGCTGTAAATTCTTCAATTATACGAGGAGAAAGATTTAGGCATACTACGATGGTCAACTAGCAGTATACTCATATGCGTATTTATTTTATATTAGCAGTATACTCATATGCGAGGTGCTGTATAGTAATGCTACAGTGCCATTCACTTACAGGAATAAAGTAAAACAATGACATGAGTTCAATCCTACACCAGGCAAAATTTCACGTAAGAAGTCAGATTTTCACAGCATGCGTGTTATTATTCAAGGATCAAAATATAGTAAAATCATTTTCCCAAGCTACAATACTAATGGAAAAAGTCCTTTTGCCCTTCAGAAGTACTTTTAATAGAATGGCTACATGCACTATTGTCAAACATCTTTTTATGAAAGAGAAAGAAGTATAAAGTACATAATTCATTACATAAAATTCTTAGAACTATATCTTATTACTTAATCACATGAAGTGTCTTTAAAAGAATTGACACATTTGGTCAATTTTTCTAAGTAACCGTCACATATTAACAGTCACTTAATAGTGTGCTACTGCTTTGAATATTTGTACTAAAAAGTCTTTTATGCCAAGTAGTCACTAAAAAAACCCAGGAAGATAATGGCATCTGAACCCGGAATGACAATCTAGA
Organism: Ceriagrion tenellum; assembly: GCA_963169105.1. Lineage (NCBI taxonomy): Eukaryota > Metazoa > Arthropoda > Insecta > Odonata > Coenagrionidae > Ceriagrion > Ceriagrion tenellum. The sequence goes on along the minus strand of OY720633.1, from coordinate 16,664,741 downwards.
ACTAAAAACGAATTTGAAATTTTCTGACGAAAAGCACTGCATAAAATAAGTGTAATAGCACTATTGAGTTTTATCAAAGAAAACAAATACTTCACGGCAATTTGCAGTTTCTATATTCAAAATTATGTAAGGGAAAAATCAAACCAACAGAAAAGTTTTTTAAATGCTCATAGAATACCAGTTTTTATCCATGACATGAACACAAATGAATGATATTTTTCTCCTGCTACATTCATTTTAGGAAGAACATGAGAATGGTGAAATCAAAGCCGGAAATAAGATGAAAGGCACGAAAATAGTAAGATTTACCACTCTATCCGCTATTGCTTCAGCCAAAATTTATGAAAAACGTTTTTGGGCACACAGTTTCAAGGACGCGTTCACTTTCACAGCTTTGGCCTTTGGACTAAAAAAGATTGCAGATTTTTTTCCAGTCTACGGATACACATATTCATTTATTATTAAAATTTGAACGTAAAGAACGCAAAAAACGGGTTTTCATCGTAATGCCACTATATATTAAACTGTACGTTCTCTTATAGGTATCTATATTAAAACGTATAATTTATGAGACTTTTACTAGGTATTCATATACATAAAAAACATGCTCACTATTTAAGGGTAAAAAAATTTGAATTAAACTAGTAGTGCTAAATTTGGACAGTTTAGTACAATTCTATTGAAAATGAGGAAGAGAAGTTACAGAGGACCGAGTTGTAAGTAATAAAAAATGCTGAGTTTGTCAAAAAAATTATTTTTACAATAGCTTCTAATTAACTAATCTCATTACAAAAACTATTTTAACAAGAGGAGATGGCTGGTTGACATCTAAGGTAAACAGTATTTTAGGATTAATGTGATTCTGAGCCATTTTGAGTGTCATATAGCAGCTAATGATTGAAAAATTTTGATGCAATACGTTGAAAATACTACGAGAAGATTTTGACCCGAATTGGAACCGGATATTATGGAACAACAATTTAAAAAATGGCAATCGACCTCTCGCCTAGCCGAACCTGAAGGAATTTTTAGAGAGGCAACAAGGAGCATCTTTCGGCACAAGTTTAGAGCTATGACACTTACTTCACAGTCATATAAATAATTAGAAAATGTGTATACTGTTTGAATTACTTCCTAACGTAAGACAGAAAATAACGTTTTTACTTCTAAAGTTTAGTCATGCGTGGGCACTTCAAAACTACATCACTGTATTTACACATAAAGTCTCGTCAACCGGGTAGCTAATTGTAGTTCAGCGCTTCGACTTGAATGCCTTTACTAAGACCGCATTCTAATATTGCATTCCCAGCTTTTCCTTGAATATAAAAGCAATTGGATCTTTATTTTTCACAGTCGATAATGAAAAACACAGCACTTCATCTGAACTATGACTAAATGCTTTAAGGCAGATAGATTTAAAATCACTATAAAGAGTAACTTATTAATAATTTGTGAAAGAAAAAAAGGATAATTATTTTAGATGAATATAATTAGACAACCAACTACCAAGGTGCATGCACTATTTTTAAAGCCATTTACACATCAATATTTATACGCGTACGTAGTACATGAAGTACAATGCTATGATGGCCGTGTTTAATCATGTTTCATCGTTTGACATGTAATTCTTTTTGCGAATAGCGAATCAATTTTTCTGTAATACCAAAGTGATACAGGTACTCTACTAAGCTTCACAGCGTTCAAAACTACATCACTGTATTTACACATAAAGTGTAAATGACTCTTTCGATAGTGTAAGTGACTCTTTCGACAGTCTCAAAAACCATAATATCTTTTGACTTTACAATCAGCCAAAAGCTGGTCAATTTTAGGAATATTTAAACTTCTCCGGGACAGGGCTGATTTTGACCTCATATTTGTCATAGCGGGACTCAAAGCGTCTGCAAATCGACTCACTAAGTGAAGCCATTTATCTTAACATAAAGCACTGCTAAATTTTCTATATCCTTCAAAGATTTTCTTTCAGTTTTGCCTTTGTACTTTGACTGCACTAAAGGAAGACATTTACTCCACCATTTGACCACTGCCAAAGTGTCCATAGCATAAAATTTTTTTAAAAAATTCTTGCCTTGCAATTAATTGTACCATTAATTGATTTACTTTGATGGGTACAAGCTTTTGAGCGAGTAAAGGTGACGTCAGGGCAACCAAACACTAATTCGATCCTTTCAATCCGAATAAAAACTTATCCGCGCTCTTTCTCCTGAAACGTGCATGTTCATGCTTTACTTTCGTATGTTTTGTCGTGTTTTTTTTTTTAATCTGTTCACCCACGAGTGTCTCTCCTTTACCTCGCGTTTATTTCCCCTCCAGAATCCACGGAGCGAACGCCCCGCCATCTCCCGCCCTCTCGCGAAACTTGCATCTCCCCTGCCAACCCACCCACGTCGCCTCGCCCATGGCTTGGATCCCCTCCCCTCCAACCCCTTCCCTCATTCATTCCCCTCCCCTCATTCCCTTCGTCCACCACCGTCCTCGTTTCTCCTCCCACGCATTCTCTCCTTCGTTACCCTCCAGCCATTCGTTTCCCTTTCATTCCCACACTCTCCCGCGGGTACCGAATTAGCTCTCAACAGAAAATAATGAATGGCTATATAGTTAACATCCATAAAATTGAAACAGAACGGCTGAATCAAAGAGCAGTGCTTGGACACCGAGGAGGGTAACTACTTGAAAGGATTAACAATGATTTCAGAAACTATGGAAGGCATTAATTTGTGATGCAGCACATACGCAACGGTAATTTTACCACGATGAAGCTTTAAATAAACTTTCAGGAACGTTTACCAGGTTTAATTTCAGAAATAACCCTAGCTTCTCTCTACTGCTTACTTCTCCTTTCCATCGCTCCTTAATCCAAGCACTGTACACCGTTTCAGCCTATCAGTCTCAGACTTCATCCCCGCATTGTCCTCTCCGCTCACGTAACGATTCAGCTGAGAATAAAGACGCAAGGAGAGGCACAGTCATATTAGATTCACCTTGAATTTCTTTAGGTTCATGCATGGTTTTGATTACAGAGTTCACGTTTCATTGCCGGCTCAGTCAGGAAAATGTCACGTGAAAACTACTACCACTGACGAATGTGTACGCCTGGATCAAAGAAACAACACGTCACGACGCACAGTGGGCGGAATGCCCAATCTTGGAGGAAAAAAGTCGAAAAACTAACTTTAAAATTGAGACAATTTTTGGCGTCAGTCTTACTCTTGGAAAGTGGGGGCACCCTTTTTCGCTCCTCAGGTCACTACCCTCGGTACAATAGCACCGGTAGGGCTATTCAAAGATACCCTTTCTGCGGAGACGAATTTCAGACTGGGCTCAGTCACATTTTGTCAGTGAAGTGAATAGCGTGCAGTTTGGTGACCAGTGCACAAGGCACATTTCAGGGACTTGGATAATAATTTTTAAGGTTTGTTATACGATTTATTATGATTTATATTATTATTGAGCACGTTTTTAATTTTTAATAGTTTTTGAAGTAACCATTGCAAAAACACGTGAATATTTTAGATATCTCATGTTTGGTTAGACTTATAAAAAAAAGCTCTAGAGATCTCTAGCTCATTTAAGTGAGAATGTCGTTAAAATATATTTTAAAATAAGGCTATGAAAGGATTTGGTGCGGAAACGTGCGGAACTAAAGTTATCATGCTTTTTCAGGCGTCATGCAGAGCGCGGTCGTGACGCACGGAGAGCTCTGCGGCCTTCTCCATGAAAACACGGAGACAAAAGACTCATTAACGGGCTATTTGATCGAGAAATTCGAATTAACTGAGAGTGACAAAGATGTTGTGAAGTGTACTAGTGCTGCTTTTTAAGAAGTCTTTATAAAGTTATTCCAGACGTTGAAACAAAAGTGGAAGAAGATATGATTTTTTTTGACAAAATATCGTTCATGGCTTCAAAACCCATTGCTCCTGCATAAAGAAGTATCAGATAAATTTTCTCCTATTAGCTGTATTTTAGATTCGGGGCCATCAACTTCAAAGGGAAGACCCAAGAAGGTGTTCGAGAACTGTACTGATAGAGGTAAACGGACCAAAGTGCAGCCTTTGATGAAATCGCACACAGAAGAGGAAATCATGTTCGCGGCGCAGCTTACCCTTCATTCTTCTGGGAAATGGGACGCTGCACTGTGGTAAAAGAAGTGACCTAAACCACTGCCCGTCGGGCTACCAAAGTAAAAAGGGCCTAAAAATCACCTCCATTACCTCAAATACCATACACTGGGGAGGAAGCGTTAGCGCTCCTTATCGAGATCGAGTTGACAAAGTCGAAGTACATGAGGATCAGGACAGGAGCAAAGAATAGATTAAGCAAAATTTATCCATCTTATGATGTGCTAACAGTGTTAAACTCGAGTTCTATCCCCCTAAGGAAAATATGAAAGTGACGGAAAGATATACTGAATTAAAATTGCAAGCTCTTGTGAACAACACAATCAAACGCATTGCGCTAGTTTAGAATGATGTTCCCCTACAGTGCGCAATTAAAGAGAGAAAATATGCATATGGTATTTAAATGGGGGTGTGATAGTAGCAGTGGTCAGAGTGAATATAAGCAGCGCTACGAAACTTTCGAGAGTGCTCATAGTGATTCCTCCGTGTTTGTCATTTCTCTTGTGCCCCGACAACTATACCAAACAGCGAGGAGTGAACAAAAATCAGTGTTATGGCAAAATCCACAGCCGTCGACCACAAAATTCTGCCGGCCATTCAAAATAATCTTCCAAAAGGCAACAAAAACGTTAATAAATAAGGACATTGACCGCGTGGAAAGTGAAATAAAATTATTTAGGCCAACGATCATTACCGTTAATGGAGCAGCACATTCGGTGATGTCACATTTAGTAATGACGATGGAGGATGGAAAAATATGTAATGCTGTGACAGGAAGTTCATCCCAAACGTGCTTCGTGTGTGTGGGGCCAAGCCCACCCAAATGAGCCGAATTGAGTCCTACAAGGCCAAAGAATCGGATCCAGCCGCCGATCGCTTTGGACTTCCGATACTCCACACTTGGATTCGATTTTTTGAGTGCTTATGGCATATTTCATATAGACTTGAAATTAAGAAATGGCAGGTGAGAACGACAGAGGAAAAAGCCTCTTTCGAAAGGAACGAAATGCAAATAAAAGAACGTTTTCGTCAGGAAATGGGTCTTCTTGTGGATAGCCCTAATCCTGGAGGTAGTGGAACGACAAATGACGGGGATACGGCGAGACGCTTCTGCCAAAATCCTCAACTTTCGTCTGAAATTACTGGCATTGATCTAAATTTAGTGCAACGGTTTGGAGTGATTTTAAAAACCATATCTACTGGATTTTCCCTTGATTCGGAAAAATGCAATTTGTTTGCATTTGACACTGCAAAACTTTATATAAATATAACCCCTTGGTTAATAAACCCTTGATACTTCATGCCTGCAAGTATCCATAAAATGTTCTCATTCATGGCGCTACAATAATAGAACCAGCCATTCTTCCCATCGGACAACTGTCAGAAGAGGCTCAGGAGGCAAGAAACAAGGATTGTAAAATTTTCAGGCGTATGCATGCTAGGAAGATTTCTCGCTCCGCCAATATTGAGGATGTATTTAATATGTTGCTACTATCTTCGGATCCTGTAATTTCATCCATTTGTCAAAAAACTTAAAAGAATAAAGACGGAATACCTGCTGAAATTTTGCAACTATTAAATGAACCAGACGTGTTTAGCTCTTGAGAAAGTGAGAATGATGAAAGTGAAACCAAAATGTCGGACTAGGAATAGTCATAACATGGTCATAAACTAGTGATGATTATCATTCTGCCACAGAGCAAATTACTTGTATAACACAATTTTCAATCATTATTTTATTTTATTTGAACTTTTGCATCCTTTTAAGTCATTTTAAATGTGTTTTTGCTATTCTTTAGCACTTGAGCGAATTGAATGCAGAACTAATCTTTTATGCCTTCCCTTTTTGTCGGATTTGAATTTTCTTGCAACCTTGTGCTATAGCCTCTAAATATATGAATGTTTGTATTTTATTTAGTCCAAGATTTCAATTCCGACTGACATTAATTAAAATGTTTTCAAATCTGTATTTTGCTATTTCTTCTCCACCTCAGACGAAATCAACAAACCAACTTAGAGTGGCTCGAATTCGTGACAGCCGGTGTTCAAGTTCCTTTGTTAGGCGCACGCACGCGGTCGCGCGGACCGTCATAGAACGCCTCCCTCCCCTTCGGTCACTGTTCGGATTTTGGAAAACACATTTTTAGAGACATTGAAAATGCCTGCGTAAGCAAAAGGAAGTTTCGTTTTCCAGCGGAGAAGATTGTCATCGCCAAACTGCGAGTATTGGCCTTGTCCGTTACGACCGTAAAATATGAATACTTAGCTAAAATGTAGTTTCCAGTGAATGTACATTTTAAAAATTAGTGCTAGTTAATGTCTCTTACTTATAATTTGACATAAATGAGGAAACGGTGTATATTGGGCACAAAATTAGAAAAAAAATATTTTTTCCCTCCTAGATTGGGCATTCCGCCCACTGTGTGACGTGGAGAAATGGAGATTTTTTGAAGGACGCAACCTTCTCTCCTTGCTCCCAAATCACATGTTTATCATTTTATCTTTTATGGGATAAAAATAATAAATAAATTCTCATACCATTAACTCGGGGGAATATCCCCGAGCGTATTGAGTGAGATCGACAGAGACAAATGTGAAATTCAGAACACCAATTCTAAGAATTGAAAAAGTATGGATTGACATAAAATGAAATATGTACCTTGTGTGAGATTGAAATTTTGTGTAGAAAGAATTTTGTAGCCAGTCGAGAAATCAGAGTCAACATTATGCCTGGAGTAAATGCATAAACATGAGAATAAAAGAGTGTAAAGAACTGAACCATGCTATTTTATGGACAGTAGTTCGGTAATCTACCTATACTGTGGAGTTTATACTGTGAATGTTTCATGAAGCATCTGCTCTAAATACATCGAGCGCCAATTATTAATAAGTAATAAATTCGGACGTAGGTTTCGTAATTTTTCATCATTGCGGATATGACACGATGTTTGCTTTATCCCGCTACGGGCCCAAAACTCTAAAGACAATTCCAAAACACTCAGGAGACAGGAAATACACCTCGCTTATTCTCGATTACTCTCTCCTCATCACTTACCCGTCCCCATATACACACGTTTCCTCCGACCTCTTCATTTCTACCCTCTCCATTCACCCCTCGACTCAACGCCATTCCCTCGCAATATCTCGTGGCATCCATACGAAACGCTTTATAGCAGAAAATAAAAAAGGCCTCTAACCGCACTAGTTGCGGGGCGAAGTCCTCATCCGCCAAATTTGAGATCCAGGAATTGGATTCCACTTGGAGAGTAGCTTTCACTACATGGTAATATTCACCTTGAAACGTAGGCTTTAAAATGGTAATGATCGACAAAATGTAAGTGACTCGTCGATCATTATGATGTACTTCCACCAAGTGAAAGATGAGGAAAGATCACGTTAATTCATGAAATGTTGGTGTGACCACGTCAAAGGATGTGAATAGCTTTCCATCTCGCATTGTACTATACTTTTTACACGTCCACGTTTATATTGATACATTTATAGGTGCAAATTGGAATGGGCTGCTGACCAATTAAACCTTATGCAGCCTTCCTTCACCCTCTCCCTCCTCCATTAACACACACACTTTTTTTCAATCGCACCTCAGCCTTACCTATCCAACCACCCTCACAAATGAAACATTCATGTTTTAATTTAACGAAGAAGAGGAGTCATAACACCGCGATATCAATGAAGAAAACTGAACGAGTAAGAGCGCAATTTTACTGTATTTTGCGAAACAATTCTTGCTCACCTGTGAAAGATTGATAGTGTTGAACAAGGAGTTTAGTTCTATTACTTGGTTCAGCGCAAAATTGAGGATACAGTTTTGTCATTTAGTTTTTTAATAATCCTTAATGCAAACAGTTCTTCATTGAGCTCGAAGATCTCATCAGTTACTGTTTCTTCGGGAAGAAAAAGTTTATTAATTTTCACTTCTACGAAGCTAATTCAAATATAGCTACATTATCCATCATTTTTTGGTAGAAAGTACCCCTGTTTCATCTCTCCCGTTCATCACCAGCACGTCCCTTTTCTCTTTATCCTTGTAGCTATTCTCCCAATGTCTCCCCTTAGCTGTAATATACATCCCATTAGAGCGTATAAAGTAAGCAGCAAATCGAGAAGAAATAGTGCCTGCAGTTAACAGATCTAAAATTTTAAAATAAAAAAATGTTAATACGGGCGCGAAGAAGGAAGGTAAGGTCGTTGATAATTTTTCTTAGCATAGGAATCAGAACCTGAAAAAATGCGCAAGGCAACGCATAACTGAAAATGTGGTATGCGTTGCTAGGAATGTAAAAAAGCTATTTAAAACGAACCGTAGTCCATTTCCTGCAAAAGTCATCTCACAAAAGCCATACCTACATCGTGGGTGGAGTAAATGCAAAACCTTCAGATACAATAAAATATCTTGGAATTACCATAACATCTGATATATCATGGGGATTACACAGACAAAACATATGTGGCGCAGCATTAAAGAAACTAAGTTTTGTAAAACGTATAACAGGAAGGTCCTCGGATGAAAAAGTCAAAGAGAGATGCTACCTCGCTCTGGTTAGGCCACACCTCGAATACGCCGCGAGCATTTGGGACCCTGGTCATAAACATTTAACCAAAAAAATTATTAAATACAAAGGAAAGCAGCGCACTTCGTTATAGTGTCTCACAACTTTTAAAGGGATTAAGGTGGGACCCCCTAGAGACTCGGAGGCTGCACGCTAGGCTTAGGTTGCTTGATAAATTCAGAACTAATATTTTTCAGACCGACATAGATAATATTATCATGACTCCAGACTACATCTCTAGGTCTGAAAGATGCGATAAAATAATAGAGATACACCGCAGAACTGATAGGTACAAAAACTCGTTCTTTCCGCGAACAATAAGCGACCGCAATAAATATTAGGCTCCACTAAATACACTCCTAAAATATATCTCACCATTCTATCTCCAAAAACTTACACCTTTACACGGCTGGTGACCTAACACTCCCTGCTAAACGCACATGTGGTGGCTCGCGGGGTATTATGTAGATGTAGATATGTACATGTGGATGAACTAAGCGAGGAAATCTTAGATTTCCAAGCAGTAACGGCCAGCAACTCAGCCCGCATTCATCCCATCTGTTGACCGCTTACAATCACCTCGTTCCCACACCCACGCTTTCAAACCATCTCTTTCGCATCTCTTATCGCCTCTTTTCCCTTTTCCCCATCCACATCACGCCCATCTCTTACTCAAATGCAAAAATCCTATCTCTTTTTCAAATGAAAGAATTCACCCGCCATGTTTGAATTTCAAATGCTGCACCCAGCCCGAGAGTTGGGACAATTATTTGAGATGGATGTTTTTGCATTTCCAACACAGGAAAGAAAACAGGACTTGAACACAGTCTACTGTGTCAGATAAGTGCACGTTGATCGCGATAATTTGTATCAAGAGCGTACATTACTGGCCATTTGCACTGCCACAAAACTAGTTGTAAACGGACGCATTTACAAACGTTCCTTGACAAGAACTGCCCCCTAAGATTTTCTCCTTAGCTCACTACTTCATACCAACACCCACGCATTTATCCTTCGTAATATCCATTTATTACGCCATTTATTCGTAATTATTACAATTTAAACCTTTAAAATGAATAATTATGTTCCGTATGTTTTCATTCATAAATCTTATCTATTAAAAAAGAAAGGATGAACGTGCGATCACTTATAACAACCAAACCTATCCAAAAAATGACGTCAAACTTTGTAACATAATTCCTTATGTCACTAAAAAGGTTTACGGCTACTTTTTGTTTACTTAATGGTATACGGTTCGACTCCAGACGAGTAAAAGCGTTTCCATAAGAAATACGTGTAAAGTTCGTTTTTCTGGCATGCAGACCTTTTTTCTTTTGCATATTTAAATTAGTAATAACAGTCATACAAAGTCGCAACAAAATTAATTGGAAAGAAAAATAAATAAACCTTTTTATTATTGTAATTGATTTTTGTTTTTCAACTGAATCACTTTAAATTAAAAAAAAAACATCATAAAATTGCTGAAAATTCAGCGTTTTTGGTACGCTGTCCCCATGACAACCGATAGCATTGTTGAAGCCGAACTTCTTATTGATGTATGGTGAATATAGGCCCAGAACGTGTCAATTGAGATAGAAAAATCCATAGAATCCATAATAAATACATTTTGCGCGATATATATCGATGTATTTCGATTGCTATCAATAGTTAGAAAGTTTGTTTTTCACACCCGTTGAATTTCATGGATACCTTCCGTTAGTATTTTTATATATTTCTTATTTCAATAAGCAGAAGAATACAATTTTTTTAGGAACAAAAGAAAAAAATTGTTATCATGCGCATTTCAAGAAGTTCTTGCATTGATTAATTTTGTGTATTAAATTTAGGCATATGTATTATGTTCAAATTATATTGATGATTCATAGAATATTCATCGTTCTGTATTGCTATAAACTGCGCGGTAATATTTATGGGAGCTCCAACACAGGTCAGCCATAAGGATATTTAAAACTTATATAATGACGATTTATATGCTACATGAAACAAAAATTACTAAATTAATTATCCACTCCCCAATTAACTCTTCATTTCCTTCCCTTTTCGACGGATCCCATTACCTTTAACTTGCAACAACGTAACATTTTGATTGAAACAGTGATGCATTTATTAATGTGAAAATGTTAAAATGCAAAGGTACGATGAGTAAATGAACGGGAACGCAAGTAGCAGTTATTTTAAGGCCCTTTTACCTGACCTATCTACTTTTGCGAAGAAACGCTTAGAGACATTCACAAAAATTATTTTGATAGCAGTAGAACAGGATTAATTTTGCATTTGCATTTACGTAAGTAGTCGTGTCTACTCGATGCTTTTTGAAGGAAAATATATTCGCTCAAGTACACGCCGCGGAAGTCTTGCCCCTACTGTTCATTTGTTATTTAAAGGAAGCGACCGATAACTGAGATTACATGCACCGTTGAGGATATGCGGGTGGCATTACACGTATAGGATTAATCGAAGAAGGAAAGAAGTGCTGAGAGAAATCCGGCATCCCCATTAGCCTGATCTTAACTCTTGACTGATCTTTAACCGGATGTTAAACTCTTGACCCCAAGAGATCAAGAGTCCGTTAAAGCCCCGTCCGAATGACAGAGCTCTACACCTTGAAGTGCTCACCACAAAACACAACTCCGAGTGAGTGCTGGTATTGCAATGTAAAATATCCGTCACTGCCGGAATTCGACAACGAATCGTCGGTAAAGAAATTCCTGCTACCAAACCTTTCTAAAACCCAAATTCACTTAGGTTTTCACTTGCTGTAAAGTTTATTCCGGAAGTGGTTCATTCCAAGAGGCGGAAATCTCGGGAGATACTGGAAAATTATGCCTCAAGTACGATATCAACTTCCTAATAATGGGTATTTATTCTTTGAGCAAGTTAACTCAGCTATTTCCAGAAAATTTTCAAATCAATGAACTCGGTGTATGTAAGCGACTCTTGGAAATGAGATGATAAATATATATGATGAATTCAATGTGAAGTGACTGGCTCAATATCACCGAGTGTCAACTTCTAACGTGTTCCTTAAGGGACAAATCTTTAGCAAATCAAAAATGTAATGTACCTCCCGGATGATGAGTAAACGTGAGAGGGAAACGCCTCCCCCCGGGAGGCGATGGATTTTTGAAATTATTGACCAATCCAGAAGATTTCTGGAGGAAGGGCTTGTGGGAGTTTGCGACCTTAGAGTTCCTTTATTTAAAGATGAATTTATTTTCCTGAATCTGTGATCCTAAATAGTGTGCAATGGTGAATTTTGAAAATATCAAATCATTGGTACGGAGGCTTCCGCGATGATTTATTGAGTTCAGTTTATTCGGGTTTTTCCCGCGTTGATTCATATTAACAAATAATAGTTTTGCTAACGTTACAGCTAGCGTCGTCAGGTCCTGAGTGAGCTCGGCTAGTACGAGAGGCGATTGAAATACCCGAAAACAACGAAAATTTCAACAGGGAACGGTTATCCTCTCTTCTCCACGTTCAAACGTCTTTTACAACAATTGGATTCAAAGGTCCAGCCGGCCAATCACCGTGCACCTGACTAGCTCAGGCGTTAGGTATATAAAGGAACATGAATCCAATTGCGCTACGTTAGCTGTAACGTTAGCAAAACTGTTGTCCGTTAACATGAATCAACGTGGGAAAAACCCGAATAAACTGACCTCAATATCAAATTATTAGTCTGCGTGTGAATTATATTAGCAGGAAAAATACACTAGAAAGTGTAGACTTGGCACAAAATGAATATTCAACGTACCAACTCGGTTACTAATTTAAACAGCGACAGAGCCATCACTGAAGTAATGCATATACAAACTCATAAACATATTCTCAAACAGTTACTGGCGGCAACTCCCCCTCATTCATCTTAGTTAACTCAGCTATTTCCAGAAAATTTTCAAATCAATTTTCTAACCAAATAAATAAATTGTAACAAACTTTTGTGTTACATGAATGTATTTTGAGCTTAATGTATTACCTTTTTATGATTTTCTTTGCATTTCATCGTCATATTTGGTTGTAAATTGATACACGTAAGCAAATTTCTAAAGTTGTACGAAAATGTATATGTTGTCCTCTATGCAATAATTTGTAAGTATTATTTCTGTTTTGCATGAATGTATTATATTTGCTCGATGCCTTATTATTGTTGTGCGTGCATTGCATTCCATTTTTCAAAATATGGGAAAAAATGATATATTCCAATTAATTGTTTTTATGCTTTGGAAATTCGTGGTTATTAATTGCCAGAGATGGTATTTATTTAAGGAAGGCAGTCTCCATACAGGTGACACTTTTGAGTCTGCCCAATTATCCTATTATTTGTAAAAAAGTATGGAGGAAACTGTGGGGTAAAAAAAAAAAAAAAAAACTTTATATGTAGATATATAGAACACACACAAATGTTTTATATATATATAGAACACACACAAAAAAGAAAAACTAACAGATATTTTTATATATATTCGGCGGACACAACCGCCTTCGTCAGAAATAAGTAGGTACTCAGAAATAAGTAGGTTTTTTTGTGTGTGTTCTATGTGTAACTGCCAGTCACGCCTGTGACATTTTTATAATATTTGTGCACTACACGTGTTTTTCGTCGAGTGGTTATATATATTTATATATATAATTATATTAATAATTATATATATATATATAATTATTATCTCACTTCTGGTCGAAATACTCCACTACTCCCCCACCCACGCACATTCCTTCTTCTCCTATTCATAATCCTGGTGAATTTTGAACAAATCAAATGTACGTGTAAATCATACTAGCAGAAGAAAGGGGCTAGAAAGTTTAGACTTGGCAAAAAGTGAATATTCAACGTACCAACTTGGTTACTAAATTAAACTGCGACAAAGCCACCACTGACGTAATGCATACAAACTCATAAACATATTCTCAAGCAGTCACCGGTGGCAACTCCCCCTCATTCATCTCACTTCTGGTCGAAATACCCCTCTACTCCCCTCGCCCACGCACATCCCTTCTTCTCCTATTCATAATCCCTTTTTTCTCCTTCCACGCCACCCCCCTTCCCCAACGTTCCCCGTTCCCACACCCTCCCCCCACTGCTCCCGCCTCCCCTACGCCGTGGACTCACCCATTCTCACCAAAGTGAACCCTTCCTGCTCTCTCCTCCTACCGCATCAAACTTTCCCTTCCCCTTGCCCCCCGCAGCCCTCCTGAAATGACGCCCCCACTACACTCTCCCCCACTCCCTATCTTTCTCCTTCTCTTCCTCCCCCTCCCCTCCTACCTCCCCTACCCTCCTCTCCAGCCCCCCGACACTCCCCTCCCTCGCCCGCGAGAGATCCCCGTCATATTCCGTTTCCCCGCAAACCACCTTTTACATCGATCCGAAAAAGCGGGCTGTCCTGGATGGGGGTGGAGGGGAGGGATAACGAATAGGGGAAGGGGGGGGAGACTCATGGGATGAGGAAGTGTTGGGAAGAGTGTAAAGAGAGGGAAAACAAGAGGGAGAGAACGAAAGGAGAAGAAAGGGAAGAAACATTGGAGAAAAGGGGGAACTTTGGATACTAAGAAAAGGGGAACATCATTATTAAATGGCGCATATTCGACTTTTGAGACCTTTCTTCCTTCTACTTCGCAACAGCGAAGACTCGAATGGGTGGTTGTTTATTTTAGGAAGGCAACCGGCAACTGAAGAGATTTTCCCGTGCGAAAACGAGTTGCCAAATTGTCACGGCCATTTTTGGGAGGGGAGTGGGAAGAAGCCTAGCTCCGGCGATGTCAAACTATTAATGAAAGGACTCCTGAAGATTCAGTTACACAATTCTCAATATGCATACCATTGGATTTGTAGAGAAAATAGCATAAAGAGCTCAGCTTCCTTAGCGCCCAAATTTTTAGTGGTGACTCACTTGCTGTTCGGTCACCAACAAACTATGAGCTATTACTAATAGTGGCAAAGGGTTTTAGAGTGATCCCGTAAAAAAATTGGCGACAGGCAACTGAATTCTGATTTCTAAAGGTGACATCTCCAGAGATTCTATTTACTTTATTTTTTAAATTTCAGTACGTTACTTAGCTGAATCATGTTTAGAATCATCCAACTCCTAGTTAATTTGCAATGCACGCAATGAGTCGACTAGCTGGTTGACAGCTGAGGTAATTTTCTCCGTGACGCAGAGGTATGCTGGTTCTTCTTCTTCTCTTCTAAAGGTTATCCTTGTTGTTGCAGCCACGACTTCCAACGATCTCTTTTTTCAGCCTTCCTCTTCGTTTTATTGTACTAGGTGCATCCCATTTCTATCGCCAATACTTTTAGATATGAAGTTCTCGGTCGTCCTCTGTCTCGTGCCTAGAATTTTTCCTTCCATAATATTGTGTATGAAGTTGTCGTGCCTGAGTAAGTGTCCGATGAGCTTTGCTTTTCTTGTTTTAATTGTTTACAATAGTTCTATTTCTGAATGGACTTCATTTAGTACTTGCTTAATAGTTTTTCTGTCGGTCCACCTAGTTCTTGTAACCCTCCTCCAAAACCACATTTCTGCAGCTTCAGGTTTGGTCATTTCACTCTTCCTTAGTGTCCATGTCTCGCATCCATATGTTAGCACACTCCATACAAAGCTTTTCAGGAATTTCTTTCTAGTCTCAATACTAATGCTGTTAGTTACTAGGAGACTTTTCTTTAGTTGAAAGGCTTTCTTGGCTAACGTTATTCTTCTTTTGACCTCAGAGGAGCAGTTGTTACGATTCTCTAATATGTTACCCAAGTAGCAGAACTATGTCACTTCCTCCAGTCTCACTCCGTCCATACGTATATTAGTTATCTCCATTTCTCTTTCTTTCTACCACCATGATTTTCGTTTTCTTTGTGTGTATTTTAAGTTTCAGTATGCTGGTTAGAGAAGGGTTATTTGTACACTCGAGAAAATACCGAGAGATTCCCGGGGTCGTATTCATTCATACCTGATACAGGAAGTCAAAGAGTGTAATGATCAAATCGACAGATGCCGTAGGACACCTCGTGAAATGCGGAGCACCCTCAGAGTTGAACTCGGCATTCCACAGGAAAAAATCACCGTGATCGCCGGGGTTAGAACACAGGTGCCCGGTATGGAGGGTGACTACTCTACCCGCAACATCAGCTCGATACTCGGGAGACCCAGATTAATAGATGAGAGCGCTATTGCTGGGAGTTGTTGAAAGGCAGGAAGAGAAACGGAGCGAATGATGAGAGGCTGGTGTGCGTGGGCGAAGGTGAGGAGGGAGTGGGTGTGGGATGCCGAAGGACGGAGAGCGATATTTGCGAGGAGTGCGGAGCTCGGATACGAATGGAATGGAGGCGAAGGGGGGGAGGGGGAGGGAGGAAATGTGGGCGGAGGGACGGGGAGAGAAAAGAGCGAAATTAATGGAATCGGGGAAAGGAGAGGAGAAAAGATTATGGTGGCTGGGACGCGAAACGGATTGAAAAAGAAGACGGAATTTGGCGGGGATATTTACAGTGGAAAATTTGCGAAATATAATGTGTTAAGGTAGTCCGAGTGAGATAGTTCCCTAGTCATAATAGAGACCACATTCGAATTATACGTTTTCATTCCACCAGCTGTGGGACATATCAATTAAATATTGCATTATAAATGGTGCAATTATATAGTTTAATATGGCAGAAATGGTTAGTAATGAAATAAAAATATCAAAAAAGTCTTTAATTTGACTAATTTCTTTCGCGCGGTGCGTTTGAAACTATTTCAAAACGGAAAGTTTTTTTGATACCCAAGAAACTATTGCGGTGATTACCTATGTGATAATTAAAAAAAATAGTTGAGAAAACATACAAACTACACACTCTTAGTTTTTTTACGACATCTAAGTGCAAAAAATTCTTCATTTTGTAAATAATGTTTCTCTGAAGTGCATACACGTACCATTTTCTATTTAAAGGGCTGCTATTTTTTGACAACTATCTCCAAAAGTAATGTGGTAAGGGGTTGGATTTTTGGTGTCATTAGAAGGGTGACATATTTCTATTTAAAATGAGACCAAATTCACTGATTTATAGGTAAAATGATATTTCGCTCATACTACCATACTACCATAAGGAGAAACCAAGTGGAAAAATGTTTGAGGCAGACTTGGGAAGATGGAGACTTCATTATAAATATGCAAACAAGAAAAGGAATCTATTGTAACTCACCCAGCTAAGTCGGTTGCTAATCGTTTCCTTCTATTTACTTTGAAACATCTAAGAATAAAACGAATTAAATTCACAAAATGGAGGGTCGATAAAGACAATGAGAGATATTTTATGAACTTTTAAGTAGAATTCAAATAAATATGCAGATAAATATTTTGGACGTTATTAAGGATAAACAATAGTAATGTAGACC
Source organism: Ceriagrion tenellum (assembly GCA_963169105.1). Lineage (NCBI taxonomy): Eukaryota > Metazoa > Arthropoda > Insecta > Odonata > Coenagrionidae > Ceriagrion > Ceriagrion tenellum. The sequence continues at coordinate 16,647,641 of OY720633.1, read as the reverse complement.
CTCTAGCAAATACAGTCAAATTTTTACATTTGTTAGAGAAGTAACAGGTGTAAAATTTTATAGAAGTCTAATAAGGGTTCTATATTTTTCCATAAAATACGAACGGAATTACGAAATCTTCAATTTTGAGAGTATCTATATAAAGTGCCACATTTCCTTAAAATGGCAAACATTTGATGGTAAAGGAATCCAGTTCCACAGACAAATATAGCAGGGAAAATGTTGTATAGGTGAAAGCGCCGATCGAGGACTTTAATTGCTGTGGAGCGAAAGGCGACTGCAGATTAAAGAGATGGGGTAAAGAGAGGAGAAATACGAACTGCTTCATTCTGAAGACCGCGTTGATATCATCTTTTGTGTCGCTTGCTTCTTCGACGGAGAGAAAAGATGGGAGTTAAGAGTTTCGGGATGGGGAAGGAATGAGGCTGGGAGAATCTTGTTTAGGGGGCACTGAGGCTATTGGTTTCCCTTTTAAATCGAATATTCGGCGTTAAAGGAGAGAAATTCAGTAATCGGGACGATTCGTTGTGCTTATCAGTTCATCCTCAATTTAAAAACAGAAATTTGCAGGATGACTTGCTAAATTTCGATTCGTGGCCAAATTTCATAAAAAATTATTGGAACTCATCATCATTTCGATGAGGAATCATCTATTTTCCTCTGATGGCTCAAACAAATGAGCTTTGGACGCATTTATATCCCATATCATTTCCAGAAACTAAATTATACTGGTTCATGATTTGTAAATTCAATCATTTCTAAATTCCAATAGCTATATTGGATGCTGATCCGTAAGTAATTCTTAAAATTCCTCCGCAAAGCCACAAAAAATAGGCATTTAAAGGCTGAACTGAAAAGGTTTTTTACCCCGCTTAGCAATTTGTGTGAATTGCGATTAGCTGCCATGTTATTTTAGTTAAAACAAATAATTTAGTAAAGAAAAAGTTTATTGTGTGTCTAGCAAATGAAATCATACCAATTTTGAAACATTTTCAATGTAAAATTAACGCAGATTCGAAGTACAAATTTTTTCGTTTCACGCAAACAAAGCTAAACGAACTATATCTCCATATATTTTTTTGAATTCCGATATCTATGAAATCGTTACTTTTATTCTTATATGTCGAAAAAAGACCTGGATGTATCAAATATTTGACTTTTCCCTCTGCAATTTCATAAACACTGCAATGTTAACAACACGAAATTTCTAAAAAGCTAAATGTGAAGGTACAATACAACCCAAGTTAATTCTCATACTGTGAAGAGTTAGGTTAAATAAAACTATTTATAGAGCCGGAAAAATCTAAAAGTGTTTGTTGTCGATTTTATGACATTTTAGGCAAATGTTATTTTATTGAAGCCTGAGACACCAGCTTAAACGAAGAAAAATGCTCGCTAGTCATCTCAAATTTTGTTTAAGAGATTATTATTACCTTCCTCTTACTTAATATTCAGAAATATAAAAAAGTAAGCTAATAACAATGAAATAAGAAGTGATTCTAGGCCTTGCGATGTCCCTCCTAACCATTCACTATTTTTATTACGGCAACTATTTTTTCAAATAGACGTAGTATCATAAGGGAAGCGGTGATTGATTTCTTTAGATGGGAATTTCTAGCCTTTCCAAAAACTTAAGAATATTGATAAAATCATAAGGTTTAACGATATAAAATGTACGGGCTGATGGTAAATGCTCTAATTGGAAGGGATAAAGTCCGTTCTACAAGTAGCCCAGCATGGTCGATATGGTCGATGGTCGATGGCATAAGTTGCGTCGATGAGGTAAGGAATGATCTAATTTCGCTTGAAATAGAAAAATTCATGGAAAAAAACTCGTATCAAATCATTATCTCATCACCAGTAACAGGTTTATCGAGGAGAAATTAAAAAATGAAAGAGGATTAGACGGTAAGGCAGAAGGATAATAATATTCTGGATTATGGATCAGAAAGTCAAGCAGGTATCGAGGTAATAGGATCTTAGAACCCCACACAAACTGTGTCTCAGTGCAGGCTAAAATTTTCTAATTGGCCCTCCCTTCAATGACGGAATATAATTTTACTACGAATAATGCTTCGATGAGGTTGCATTAAAATCTTCCGCAAGCATAAGATATTTTGGTACTTAGTTATCAAAATCAAAATGCATGCTGTTTATATTTAAAAGATATGCTTGGATGTGTCAAGTTTCCGATCCAGACTTTCATTCTCCGCAAGGTAAAATTCCGTAACACAACTTGTATCAAAAGTGTACGTTATGCATAATGGTTTGTCAAAAGAAAAATGAATAAACCTATTCATTTGATGAATAAACTAATGAAATAATATCATTCTGAAGTTGAAAAGTCCGCCCAGTCTTCCAAACTTGGTGCACTTTGATTGAGGTTACACTTCTCTATGTGAATTTTAGACTAAACGTTGAGTAAATATTTTTTAGGCTATACACAATAATGAGAATTCCACAATGAATAGGTTCATTTAGGAACAGTCCAGCATATTTTGCCAAAAAAGTCTTTGGATTGGATATTTGGGGAGTCGACCGACAGCTTATTTCATTTGCGCCATAGGGAATAGGTAAGGGAGGAAGGGTGGATAGAATCCCGGCGTCGGCAATAGCCTGCTCTTAACGAAAGGCGCCTAAGGGGCCACGGTTTAACGTATCATCCGACAGACGGAGTACTGCACTTAAGCGTCCTCCACAAGACACTCTAGTAGGGATAGGGTTTCCTCTGAATAACATCCTTTTCTGCAGCGATTTGAACACTGGCCGCCCTTATGGTTAACCAGTACTCTAGCCACCACAACAATCCCATCCTCAAAAAATGCCATGGTCCGTTTGTTACTGACAAAATTCAATAGCTTTAATGCATGAACTCCAGTGAAAATCATTGGGAAATGATAGATTTTATCTCTGTTGCAGAGCAGTGAGATGAATTGAAAGTATCGTTCGTAACTTCGAAATATTCGACTGCGTCGGGTAGGACTGAGAATACAAAGGACGAAATATGCGTCGGGTAGGAATGAGAATTCAATCAATTTTTTTAAAATTATCTGAAGATTATTGAGACAATGGACATAGTCAACCTTCATTTCCATCGCAGGCAAAGGCCCTTCGTTGAATTTTGGGTTTTAGGCATACTTTGCAGTATCTCTCACTTTACTTAGTTTGGCGTTGAAGTTATTGATATAATTCGTTTAAATTCATGGATTAGTACTCGAGGGGTAACACTGATGTAATATAAAGCTCCATTTTTGTGTGTGATTGCAGCCACAAGGGTAGTTATTTTCATTGCAACCGAGTCCTCCCTTCAGATACCCTCTATTCCGTCCGTCATTATCTGCCGTTTCATCCCTCAACGATTTCTCCATTAATCTTGCACTTACAGAGCATGCGAGAGTCAATGATATGTAAAAGATTGCCACCTGTTGGATGAATATAATACTTGGTGCTCATTCCTTGAGAAAAGAACAGTTTCCTTTTTCGGACCGAGAAAATAAATCATAATTAAGAGATAATGAAGTTTTTTTTCATTTTTAAGGTGCTTTTCTACAAAGGGGCGAAACTCTTAAACCAGTGGAAACTTCCCTCTAAAACATTCACAGACAATTACCGGGCCCAGACAAGCAACTACATAAAAACTACTCTTGGGACCTGCGGACGATTTCACCGTTTAGAAAGTTAATTAAAACCTTCATAAAGTATCAATCTCATTCTCGGACGCCTTTTCTAAATCACATTTGCTCTCTTTTTCCGCATTTACTTTAATCACCGTGGAGAGCGAAAAGGATCATTTTCCCCTCAATATAACGAGCAATTATTTAAGGAATAGCAGAGCTAAGGGAAAGATTTGAGGGTCAGGAGAGTTGTTCAGTAGGGTGGTTCGAAAAAAGGCTTTTCTCACAAATCGTTTCCAGAGGGGTGCCAAACCTAATCATTTGCTATGACTAGGAAGTACGCACAACATTATTGCGCAGGGTTGAGGCTTTCCACTCTAACCTGACAAAAAAAATGAGTTTTTACGCACATTTTCGGGAATTATCGACTTTTTAAGGGTTTTTCCTCCTTATTTCTTGAAATAATTGTTTTTAATGTTTACTCTCACTATAATTAATAAAAAATAGTTCATTTAACACATTTCAGTTGATATTTAGGGAATATATGAGGTAAAAAGTTTTTTCAGAGTATTTACGGTCGATTTTTCACTCATTTGTAAGCATTTTTCATGAGTTTTAGAAATTATGTCAAAATTTTGTTTTTGATCAAAATACATCTACTACCTCTCGATCGTTCTCTTTAAAATCAGCTTCCATAATGAATTTGTTCCATTAAAATCCATAGATTGGGAAAGAAACGTCAATAGAAAATGTAGCCTTAAACGAAAAAGACCACTTTTTCGTTTATGGTTACGTTAATTAAATGCGCACCCATACCTGTATATTCATATACTGAAACGCACAAGTCGATCATCAAACTAACCTTAAGTACCGATAGCAATCAGCGGCATAAATTTAAAGCAGAATTCAAATGAACAGTTTCATAAATTTATAAAAATTCATCAATTTCCATTAATGCGATTGCGTGAAACTACGTACCGTGCGTAGCTATGGTGAATTTTAAAGAGCTCAATTTCAACAGTTTTCACACTTTTAGTATATAATATGTTAAAAAAGTGAAAATTAACTGTAGATGCACTGACTAAAAAATGGCGAATTTAGTACAGCGATGCCTCAAGTGAGTGTATTCATTTTCGTTATTTTCGTTAATCGTTTCTTCAACTTCATTTCCAATACGTCTCAGTTTATATTATAGACACTCACTGCGTGTAGAAAGAACGAATCTGTTTACCTGCCTGTTTGGCGATATAACTCACCAATTTTATCGCACTGTCGGACCTAGAAATTTAATCTGTCGTCAAAATGGTGTTTTCTGTCTCTCTCTGAAACACAGGGTTCTACCAACTAAGCCAAGTGTGTAGTAACCTCTGAGTGCCTGGCGGCTCCCAGAATTATCCCGCTGAGAATCACTATATGTCCGCTAGTAGCAGTTTTTAACGAAGTGTGCTGCTTTTCTTTGTTTTTTTTGTTAATATTTTGGTTAAATCTTTCTGAACCTGGTCCCAAATGCTGGCGGCATATTCGAGGTGAAGCATGAACAGTAGTATAATAGCACCTTTTTTTTACTTTTTCATCCGAGGACCTTCCGATTATACGCTTAGCAAATCCTAGTTTCTTAAATGCTGAGCCGCATATGTTTTGTGTGTTCCCCACGATATATCAGAAGTTAAGGTAATTCCAAGATATTTTATTGTATCTGAAGAATTTATGCTTGCTCGACCCACATTATTGATATGGCGTTGGTGTGTTGACTTTCGCCAGAAATGTAATGTGGTGCTCTCGCTAAGGTATAGTTCAAGCTCCCACTCCTGGCTCCACGAATGACCATTGTTTAGGTGATAGAACTGTAAGTCCTTGTCCTCGCTAACTTCCTGTTAGATGACTACATAGTATGCAAAGTATACCACTAACTCGAGGACTTAGATCATTTTTATCAATAATGAACGAAAGAAGACCGACCACGATTCCTTGTGGAGCACAGGATGTAACTCTAATCAATTTTGAGCTAATATCAATCAAACCCATTGTTAGTTACTGACAAACCCACTGAGAAAGTTCTGTTTCCAATTCCCTATTTATTTCATTTACTCCGCATGCCTGCAATTTGTATAAGAGTTTTTTGTAAGGAACTTTGCGGAATGCATCCTTCAAATCAAAGAATATCGCGTAAACTTCCTTTACCGATTCACGTGATTTTAGGATGTCATGAAAGAAGAAGTAAAGCTGTGTTTCGCATGATATAACCTTCCAGAAGCCTAGTTAGCCACCAAGTAAGTATTTGCAATTATTGAGATTGATCTTATGTTGTATATAGCAATGTGTTCGAGAATCTTGCATTAAATTGATGTCAATGATATAGGCCGGTAATTCCCTGAATCGTGTCTGTTTCCTTTATTAAGGAATGGTGTGACCTAGGCTATTCTCTCGCCAAATCTCTTAACCTCATTCGCACGCATTCTTGCCTTACTCTCTTTTGCAACACTTTTACAAGTATTCTCATTGTTCATCTAGCAACTTCTTTCGTTTGTCTTCAAAATGGCTGCGATCAATCTCTTAAGAGCCTATTTCTTTCCACTCACCGCCATTTTCAGTTTTACATTCCAGTGAGAATCTAGTTCCATCCTCCCCACTCCCTCTTCCACTCTTACCACGGTCAACAATATTTCCTTCCGCTCTCTACGTGTAACTCTTAAAAACGTTTCATATGTATCCGTTGCGCCTTCTCTCTGTTTCCAGGGTTTTATATCCACGTGCATGAATTCCTGTAGTTTGACTGCACACACACTATTTACTCCATTGGTAATCAGAGCATAACGAGTCTCTTCTGGCCTATTTTATTGATTTTAAGTTGTGCAAAAATTATCATAGCATGCGTTCAAGGAACACGTCCTTCACCGTTTTGTCGCCATGGAACTCCTACTAGCAGGAGTAGGACGAAGAAACAAAGCTATCAAATAGGCTTCCCATTTAGAATAAGATTGGTGAATGCTTTTAACAGAGCAACTTATTTGCCATATATCCATTAATAATTATAAATTAATGTTTTATTCGAGGAAAACCAGCACATGAAATAGCTTCTAATATAAAGTCGATATAAGAGATAATGCTTTAAAACCAGTCATTATCTCTCATGTGAAATCACTTGATTGTATCACTCCCTAAACCAAAAAAACTAACTTGGAGTCGACCATTGAACAGATAAGTACATTATATAGCCTTACTGAAATTGAAAAAAAAAAAATTTACTGGAGTCGGAGAAGCAGAGCATTACATCAATTACATTGCTATATTATTATATTAAAATTATAGGGGTGGGATTCGCAGGATAAAACATGCAACAGGTTAGTCACTTCAAAAATAAAAAAGTGCCAAGGTCTTCAACATGATAGCGTAGACTCATCGATCGTAGAGTCAAATTTAATTTCAGCTCTTTTGAAAACACTGCATTTACCATATTTCGATTTATTAATATTCATGGTATTCCATAAAAAGCCCTTTCAAGCTCTAACAGCACCAATATGAGGGAAAATAGCTGATGAATAATAAAAAAATAGGAAAACCTTGAAGCCATGTTTTATATATTAAGCCGGCATTTCTCGTTGAAATACCATAACTCCTCAATGAATTCAAGTAAATGATTTTATATTCGGTATTGTTTTGAATACCACTGCCTGCGAAGCTCAATATCGGCTATAGATTTAGCCATGCGCCAAAAGCCTCCCTTTGGTAATCCTCAGGAAATCGCCTTCACCGCTTGCATGATAGATCGTGTCTCACCGGATCGGTAATGGCCAACTCAACAAGCTTTTGGGAAGCTTCGACAGGTGCGCCACCAGTTGCGCTCCGGTGCTGCACTCTCTCGGAGAACTGTTGCTTCTCGACCACTTCCCGGACGCGGGCTGAGGGTGAATTACGTAACTGAACGGATTCGATCCATTAAGCAAATATTTTAGCTACGCGCGATTCGAATCCGCAGAGATCATCGCTTTCTGGAACGCAATAGCAGAATTTTAGACGTTTAAATTATTCTATTTCGAATCCAAAGATTGTATCCTTTGAGAGGTAAATGCAAGAACATTTATACATGATAGGGAGTGGGAAACGAATTCCCCTGCCACCATGGCAAATCCGACCGATGCCGGATAGTTGCCGCAGGGCATAACCACAAAATATGAACATTAGCTGTGTCCTGATTAAAAATATACTGATAATATCTTTACACGTGGTAATTCAAACAGGTAAATACATACTATGAATAAGATTGCATTCAAACGTTCTGTTAAGTATAACTCAATTCTATGTGCAACTCAGATTGATTATTCCTGCATTAAAACTAGAAAAACAAGCTGAAATGATAGACACACAGAGATAGGTAGGTTAATGAAGTAGTCAAAATCCCCAAGATAACCCTTAAGTTAAGAGAACCCAGTAAGACAGAGTGAAATATAATAAGGGCACTCAACTCCCATGCATAATACGAAAATATTGAAATAGCATGCTTGAGTATAATTAACTCTAATTCATTTCCACCATTAGCGATCTAGCACTAGCTATAAATTGTACCAATTGGTAATATTTTTCAACTAAGTACCGTGATGAACAAGAAAAAAGATATTAAAGGTGCAAAATTATGAAAAACCAAAGAAAATTGTGACAATATCTAAAAATTTTCACAGGAAGTGAGAGCTAAAAATTACAAGAGGGAATGATAAAAATGAAGAAACCGAGTCAATGAATTTCGTGTGACACCTGTAGTGATGTAGTCTGGGGGAAGTAAGCGCCATCTCATTCTCTTAATTCACGGCAGGTGGCAGACACAGATCTAGACGAAGGCACGGGGGTCAAGGGCTGTAAACACGCAACAAAGATGCAAACACCATACCATGATTACAAGGATCGACAGTAAGGAGCACTCAAATTAACTTGTAAGCAACAATGCACTTATGTAATAACTATTACATAATTACCAACATATTTTATGATACAATATTTTTTAAGATTTAAACTCTATAAAATCTATTTATTTTTATGTTATTGAATAAAAAATACACAGTCAAAGGTAATTTAACATGGAAGAGGCTTTTAATGCATGCATTTGAAGCACAATAAAACACACAGCATAAAAGCTATGGCTAGATAGTTTCTTCACAGTTTAATTCTGTAAACGGAGGTATGGCTAAATTAGCAAAATATGTTTCCAAAGATATTAATGACTAATCATATGTACTTAAGCTGAGACCTAATATAAATATATTAATACCTTAATAGTAAACTTAGGGCAAATTTATTACTTATTTAAAAAAATAGGGCAAATTATTTGATAACAAGTCTCTTGCATTATAATGAAGCTAAAGTTTAATGCCAGGTAAACCGAGGAGAGAATTTTTAGATTTCATGAAAAGGGAGGTATGTTATGAGTCATGTTTTACCAGTTAATTATGTTTCTTATTAAATACGCACTTAAATAAAATAAATATAAAATGGTTTTGTGAGTTGTATCAAAGTTATAGTAACACTGAAATTCATGCCTACTAATGAATAAACAGTTAATTAGAGTAAGAGTAGAGTTAGAGATTAGAGTAAGAGTAGAGTTAACTGAATGCTTTAGTTTGTAGTGATTTTATTCAAAAATGTCAATGTTCCGAAGCAGCTCCAGCAAAATTCGTACGTGGAAATAATGTGGTAGCATTAATTAATTCTTGGTTTAAGAACAATGGTAAAGAGAGAATGCTGAGTATTAAATGTACTAAATGTTTGAATTTTTATGCGAGCACCGTTTTGTCTTCTTCATGAAAGTTTGAAATGGTGAGAGAGCTGAGGAGTGAGAGCTTAACTATCAGAGAAGTTTGATTTTACATACACTTTTATTGGTAGTATCAGGCGAAACTTTGTGGAATCTGTTAACGTTGAATTGATAACACTAAACTTTGTTTTTCCACATATCTTTATTTGCTACGACCCGGGTTTAGACGTTCGACGTCATATTCAGGTGAAGAATGAAGATGACGTCGAATGTCGAAACCCGGTTCGTAGCAAATAAAGATATGTGGAAAAACAAAGTTAAGTATTATCATTACAGTACACTTTTATTTGCCAAACATTTCGTACAATCCATTGGCGTGTTAATAATTGCTGAGCAGATGGGAAGCTTTAAACATTAGCGAAGATTGTGATTTCCTGAACGAGGAGGTTTTCTGACGTTGCCTTGAAATAATTCCTCCCCACTGTAAATGTGAGCACATCCGACTTTCCAAGTTTATTTCATTCCGTTCAAATTTTGGAATTCGCGCATGCGTCGCCAAACTCCGGGGAAAGTATCGTCCATGGCCGCGATGGCGCTGGAACAGTCTGCATTGATCGATGCGCCATTAGTGGCGAACTCCGCAAGCTACATATGAGTAAAAGTCCCCGGATTTTTTGCACTGTTGCTCGTAAGTGAAAGGTAAACGACCTCCAGAATTTCAGCATAAAAACAGGGTATAATTCTTTCTTCCCTGGGGTTTAAGTCAAATTGTACGTGATTATGAAATTACTCATAATTGCCAACGTTTCGTATTTTGATAACAAAACAATTTGGTCTAAGTACATTGAAAATAATAGATATATTTAGTTAAGAGTTTTGTCCAAAACAATACAAAAATACTTAAGAAAACATATACAAATATTCTTTATCTTACGAACTACTCTACGAGATCTTTCTTTGATTAACAATATTCACATTACTGCTAGTTAATGTTTGCTATATTTATAAGAATTTAAGTGATTACGAAATATCTGAGTAAATTTGATGTGCAATATTAAAAATCATATATCAATAAATTTGTCCCAAATAATCGATATCAGTTTTTTAATTGCAGAATATTTTGTGCTTTAAAAATTTATAACATTTCTTCAAATAGTGTTTTCATATGCCATACTATTGTACCCAATGTCTCTACAATCATTATGCAGGTGCAAGGGCGGAATTGCTGTATATTGCTAAGCTGTGGATGTCGTTTACTTGAAGATACAAATCCAACTGTAAAAAAATGCTAACTTCCCTAATATCCCAATCAATTTCAGCTAGTTCACATAAAATTTTCATACACATAAAAAGTTCCATAAAAGGTCCTCTCCTACTCATACTCTAAAAGGTCACGCGATCGTGTTTCGTCTCTCGATACGCATCGTAAGATTTAATCATGGAGTATTATATGAGCAGTGGTCACTCAATTAGTACTCATTGCATTAAAAAACAACACACAAACTTTAAATAATATTATAGATATTTGTCTCTCGACTGAAAAATACTAGATGGCATTGCGCAGAAATTTCAATTTCTATAATTATCTCTAAGAGTACAAATGTTAAAAAAACATAAACTTTGGAAACACGTGGGGAAAACCATAGAGTAAGTATATAAGTATATAAAGAGTGGCAAAGCAATGCTTAAAACTGGACATACATTTTTGAGAGCTTTGGGAAGAATTTCTCAGGTGCCACGACCTTATGGGAGGAAGAATTTTGGCTTACAGAGATGGCCACTTGGAGGCGCTAGTGGTACTCAGTGATTTTGCATCAACATTCAGAAGAGTGGATTTACCATGGCTGTTGTGTGATTTTAATCGAGTATCAATTGTTTTGTCGTTGCTATGATACATCGGTAAACAGTTGACTCCGTGTTTGGTAATCGCGTTTCTTATCATATTGACGTGAATTCGATTCATTATAGACGATTCTCATTGAAGGCACATTAAAATAATTGTTTAATTTCGTCTCGACGACTCAATAAGATTTGTTACCGTTGCTATGGGTCGATTAGTAAACATTCCGGCATCGAAATCATCATAAGAACATCATGTGAGTTATGCGACACTAAATGAAGCGGCCGTGTGCCAAAGCTCGTTTGTTATGGCTTGTCGAGCAACTTCAATACACCTGTTCCATCTATCGGCCAAAGTATTATTTAAAAACTCACATCCAAATCTCTCTATCTTTTTTCCACTCACCTACACTGGATAACTCAATGCTGACTGGAAAGAATGAATTTCGCATGTGAGGAAAAGGTCACTCGTAAATTATTCGCAGCGATAATTATCTCCAGGGCAGATTCGTTAGTCGTTAACGATGTAACAGAGACTCTACAGATTTGTAAAGTATCCTTTCACATATTCTCCACAGCCGATTATTATGAATATTTTATAATAAATATTTAAGAAATCAGCCTCGTGGTGCTCAGGCTTTCTCGAGATGTGAATCGAGGAAATATACGTATTTTAACACGACATGAGATGTAATGGGCACTTAACGTTGTAATGGGAGACACGTTTCTCATTGAAAGACTTCATCAAAACTTTCAACCTGTTTACTATGTCAACTAATTAAATGGATAACCAATCTTCAAAAATGTTCGAAATCAGAACAACCCTTCAGTGAATCGATTGAACTATTTAAAGCAAACGGTATCCTATTGCGGCATAGAGGTGAAAGAAAACAAATTTCATCAGGTTTCATGCCATTAAGTATCACCCCACTCAAGAGGAAAACCCGAATCTCATTACGAATTCGGACCAATTGAAAAGTGATTCTGGTAGTTGCGCCTTGATGTCTGCCAGGGACATTTTAACACGGGTGCCGACGTGCTCCTGTGACACCTGTCAACAAAATTACGCTCTGATCGGTCATTCTCCTGGAGCACGAGGCTGATGTTACGCCCATACAAAGAAAGTAACCAATTATGCGAATATATCTGACAACAAGCACTCTCGTCGGGGAATACGTTCTGACACCAAAGGACGGTAAAAACACAGCGCAGTGCATTCGTTCCAAATATTTTTAGCCGACTAAAAGCTGCTTACTGAGCATGTCAAAAATTGTTATGGAAAATATGTTTAAAATTCGTTGTTTTCCGCGGCATCTTATGGTTTCATTATTTCATTATTTTAAACTGTATTTTTAGAATACGACGCATTGATTTTCTTACTTTTTATCTACAGTATCGGCAGATTTTAAGCTACCCTGGACCAGCCACGGAGTTCCACATTTACAGAGTCACCCGCATTGCACAATGGTGCGAAATTCCACGGAGAAAAAAAATTCATTTTTTTTATATTTTCCCCGTGGAAGAGGTGTTTCGTACAGAATTGGCTATGAGAGTTAGCACTGGCATCCGGATTTTCAGTATACAATTTCCGATGAAATACGTTTTAGGTTAAAACAACATCAAAGCGATAACAAAACATTTGCTGTACCGATACTTTAAACAAAACGGATACGATACATGTTCAAAAATTTATAAATAATGGATGGTAATTGAATTAATATTCATATAAAATGCATTTAAATTGCAGACATAGCATGTCTGTTCATTCCCTTTTTTCACATAAGTCTTAAAAAAAAGGTTCATGGCCGATTACTAGCCACATAACAAATCATTTAGGGAAAATAATTTTATTTTAAATACGAATACCATATTTAAATAAAACGTGTTCTTCTACCTTCAACGCTGACTATAAAACCATTATATTGCACGAACTTAAAAATAGGCATATGGTTTTTGAGTATTTGCAAATATGATGGGACTCGAATGAAACGAGATTTTTAATTAATGAATCATGGTCAACATATCTCAAAGCCCTTTTCTCAGATGTTCGAATCACGAATATGAACTGGAAAAAGAAATGAAATTGTTAGCATAATATTAAAATTAAGGTTACTTATACAATGCAACATCGTAAACATTTATTGCTAGAACTGTCCTCGCCCTTAAGGAGTTCACGACGTCCAAGTGTTAACAGGAATCTCACGGGCATTCATTGTGTTCTACTCAAAGTGGCCCTATCTCGCCTGTGATGTCATCTCCAGATCTACTGCCGCTCTCTACCACGTCCAACGGCTAAGCTCCGGAATTCAATCGCCGATAATCGCGGAGGATATTACGGGCGTGCAAATCGGGATGAGATTTGCATCCAAATCCACAAAGATGGAGTCGGGAGAGTACGAAGCTGCTGCCATTGCCATGTGTGGAATGCCTTTTGTCAGGGCCGTAAGGGCTGCCAAAGGACCAAGATACTCGAGAATACAACTCATTTTAATTTTCAGTGGAAAACAATGGAAAATCTTTCCCAAAAGAGATGCCGAGTTCGCTGTAATCGAGGCTCTTTGATTCCAAACTTCTACGTCTCGTAAGAGGATGAGCAACTATGAAAAACTGAACAGAAGTTTGTTTTCCCTATAGAAGTTGCAACAAATAATATTATTTTTCGACAAGAATGCAAGAAAACGTTGCACCAAGGACAATTAGTAATGCTTGGAATTTGGTGCTGCACAACAAAATTCAATTTCTTCGCTCATATAGCCAGTCGTTCACTTAGCTGTCTTAAATCATTGTATTTTGTTTAAACTCTTTATACCATTACGATACAAATGTAAAACTGTAACATTAAACTTTCAATGGAGTATCAACATTTGTAGTTGGAACTTACCAGCGATACGATATAAATAAATGGGAAAATAGCACGCAATAATTAACTGTAAATTTTCAGTTAATCACCCAATATATGAAACAATGAAATAAGGCTCAAGACATCAACAAAATCAACATCAAGGGACTTATTTTGCCGAAAAATTTACACATTTATGCAATCGGTACAGCGATATTAGTTCAGCCAAAACCTTTAAAATAAGTCAGTCTGTTGGCAATGAAAATCTAAACGCAAAAGGTTGTGACTGTTTTCCAATGGCACAACTCACCCAGAATGGAATTTCGGAGGAAACTGGATAGCAATTCATAATTCGTAATCTTGAAGGTTTAAAGATTAAACTGATAAGCAATAACACAAAAATATTAGAATTTTAACGAGAAGAGAATAAAGAAGGGGTCCAAATTCAGGGAATGGCGGGATGACGAGGTGGAGCAGTTCAATGCACTCGGATTGCTGCACTGGTGACTGAATCTGACTCTAATGCCCCCGAACCCAGCGGTTTACTTGACATGGCGCGGGAGATCATGGCTCGAATCTCAGCTTTAAAGCAAGCCCTGAGGACTGCGACTGAAATACCAAGGGAAGACGGGTAGCTTCTCCGTGTTGCTGACTCGAATGTTTCAGAAGGGGTAATACAGGTGTGCTCGCACTCTGATACTTGCTGCATGCTGTTTCACGGGATATTGAGCTGCAAGAAGAGTGCGGACCATTTATGAGCCAAAAAGAGCCATTATAAAGCTTCAATGGCTTCAAGTAAAACATGCCGGAACTCCACGAGACTCCGAAACTTTCCGCAGAGATTTATTTAGTGCGATCGGTTGCGCTAAAAAGCATCAATCATCAGGCCTAAACCAGAAGAATCATCCTAAGGTGTTTATAGTGATACCTTGCATTAAAACTGATCGTACCAAATAAATCTCAGTTGAACTTTGCAAATACATTTCCGTATTTACAATCACTATTCAAAAGAAAAAGGAAACGACGGCAGGAAATTAAGGCAAGATTCATGAGAAATCGCATCTAGGTTTGAAATGTTCTTCGAGTCAGGCAAACCATAGGGTTATAGCTTGCATTCGTGGAAGAAATTCCTCTCCACAATTTTTAGTGCAAAAGGAGAGTGGTTTATTTTAAAGAGAGATTTAAATTTAATTTAAATTCGCCTATAGAAATACGGGGCCATAAAAAGGCCTTCTCTTCGTGTTAAACACACAAGACGTATGGCGAAGAGTGTTCAAAGGGTGTTTGCTGCATGACTGCAGAGTTAACTTTCGATTAATCGATACATAATATTAATCGATCATTAATGCTATAGATTTAATATATATCCAGTTCAGTGGATGTAAAATTTATTTTTGTAACAACCAATAAAGTTTTGATTTCTAAAGATGCAAATCGAGCTCGATTAGGGAGTAGCCATTGGCTTAATGTGAAATTTAACTTAGCTTAATTATTGAAACCGAAAATTGCACAATTAAATGGTTCAAAAGCCACAGAAAGGCGGATTATTTCACTCGATCATCCGGAACCGGTAGATTTTTATGTCAAATCCTCACTTCAAATTATCCCTTGTGGCCTCCAGATGGCTGGCTCACCTCATGCGAGGCGAAAATGCGTGTGCTTCTGTGCCAAAGACCGCAAATATCACTTTTTCCATCGCATTCTTTCATCCTCCCCGCCTCTTCATCCCCCGGTGGAGATAATGGCATTTCCTGCACCAGTATTCCGTTGCGATTTGCCCTCGATGGGCGCTCTGCCCGGCACTTTAATGGCACAGGATGGGTCGTATTTCTCCGCGGCCCCGACAGAGTCAATTGTTCCCGGAAGAAAAAAAAGAGAAGGGAAAAGTGGGGCGAATGCGCACCCCTCGAGCAATTCTGGCAGGACGGCTAAAGGCCCGCAATGCCATCACTCCGAGCGCCATCATGACGGTCTCTCGCTGTCCGCTATTTTTCCTTCTCTTCCTCTTCTTCTGTGCAATGGGACCTACCCCTTTCCGCTCATTTTCATCCTTCAGATGAAGGAGGAAAGATAACCAACGTAAAGAAGTGCAACACAAGTTACTAAAACTTGACGTCGCGAGTGAAATGACGGCGAATGTCGGGCGGAGACGAGAGAAAAATAACAACCTCAGTCAGTTTGATTAACTTCAAGCAAGAACATTTATGTAACAAACAAGTATTGCATTTGAAAACAAGCCCCTAGGCTAAATACAGTTAACTTGGTCTATACAAGACGAACACAAGTCACAAAAACTGAGTTAACTGAGTGTCAGCAAAGCAGGCCCTTTCTCGTCCACGGTCAGTTTAAAAAAAACAGCGTTGAGTCGATTCGGCTGGCGATTGAGGGGAGTCAGTTGACCAAAGCAGATGTTGGGGGTAATAGGGGAAATCCTTGTCGTTGTTGATTGGTCGAGGAAATGGCGCTAGCCTTGAGTCGATCAGAATAGAGTGCACCACTGTCTCTTTCAGTATAAAAGTGAGTTGATTGTCCCATCGCGGACAGCGAACGCGATACAGCGAAACGCGAGACCACAATACGCAGAGGGAAATTCGCGAACGGCGTTTGCGAGTTTTTGGCGTTCGCGAGTTTTTTTGGCGATGAGTGGTTTTTCTGGCAGAGTGGGAGGGGGAAAATTTCGGCACAGAAGGTGCAGTACCTGTCGCCCCAAAGGAACAAGTCTAGAGGTAAAGAGAACAGGAGTGATGTCACTTTCGGCGCAATGCCGTTCACGCGGTCACGATCCCATCTTCGCTCTTTCTTCCTCTTTCCTAGCTTCCTTAGTCTCGTCCAGTTGTACGCATGAGCAGGGCAGAGATTAAATTGGTGCAGAAAGAAGTGATGAATCTTTGTACACACAATAATTGAATCCGGAAGCTATAATTATCAGTTTTCACCAAAATGAACATTCCTGTGCTACAGTTCTCAACAAGAGCAGAGGCCTCGTTTGGGCGTGACGCGACCTCAATAATGTTGAAGATGTATTTTCTCACCTCGAGAACTTTTTAAATTATAATTACCATCATGATTTCAAAATTTTAAAGTCATTATGTCATTGTTAAAAAAAACTTCCATGGTCTTGTTGAGCAGGAGCTCAGTAGACCAATAATTTTTTCATTAGACTATTTATGCAAATATGTCTTTTGATTTGAAAGATATTTCCCATAATCGGTCAACCAAAGTAAAATTGCCATTAATATAGACTTCCAAAATTGTTTTCTAGCCTATATTGTGTCTCAGAATGCGTTCAATAAACTTGCCCCTTTATCTCTACCATATTTCCTCCCTTGTCATATCACTTGTTGATCAGGGATTTCCTTCCCCTGTCTAACCTTCATCATTCTTCTAGTACACTGCTTTGTCATAGTCGACTTTCTTGGTTCTGCTATTGCTATCGATCAAAATGTATTGATCTAATTGTAAGATAGCACGCGTTCCATTCATTTCTATTGGCCATAAATTGCTTCCATGTTTGATCCAGAGCTGTGAACAATATCTTAACTGCGCTATTAGTTTTCTAGCCATTAGTCATTATACTTATAAATCGATATAAATTAAATTCGGAAAAAATAAAAAAGTTGCAATTTTTTCTTTTCAAGATATTTTTAATGAACAGCCAGCACAAAATGGATCAACATTTGATCCATTTTGTGCTGGCGATCATTGGCGACCATTTTGTGCTGGCTGGTAATCATTCGATTAAAGTTATAAACAGGGCGTTTCAGGAAAAAAGTTCGAAACTTCTGGAGGAGGTAGGGGAGGTGATTTTAAGCATTTTTATCATTGCAATATGGGATCGCCACTCCTTAGTTACCGATCTATGGCAACGTAAACATTTTTTCAGAAGTATTCCGCAAAAATAATGAAAACACCAAATTTCAATGACCAGTATCAATTGAGGAGATTTGAAAATTTTCACAGTGGTGCATAAGATATGTATTGTTCTTGTTCTGCTATCATCAATGCTGGCGGTATCTTATTATTAAGATGGCTCTCGAATATTCGTCAAAATTTAATTCCTCAAAAACAAACAATGTACGATAGCGCTCTTAATTTCAGAGATATCAAAAAGTGTGTAACAATAAAACTTTTAGTAAATTTATTTTTCAATTCATTGCAGCAAAATTCACATCCATAGCTTTTAAAATACGGAAGATATGGTAACTTAACTGACGTTAATACAACGAGGAAACAAATGTTCCATAGACTCGAATTAGTTAACTAATCTTGGCATGCTGAGGGGAGAACAACACTGACTAGCCAAATCATGCAAGGCAACATGAATGCTCTGTTCAACACAAGCCTTACATTTTCCCATATCCCCCAAACCTTAGAGTTGCGCATTATGAAAACTTCATGCTCTGCAGTCTACTTCTAGTCTAATTTTTCTATCTAATCTAAAGCCTAATTATTTATCTCTCTCGTTCAGATAGCGATTCACAGCCAAGGTGCTTAAAAAAGTCAGCAACACTAACGAGATTATCAAAACATCCTATTACAAATGTTGCCGATCTTCTCTACACGCGTATGACCTTTGTTTTAAGCCTACCTCATAAGGATCCCAAATATAGGAGCCAAAGGATAGCAGCGTATTCAAAGTGGGGTCAGGCAAGGGAGAAGCAGCTTATTACTCTGGCTTTAACGTCGAACATTTGAAAATATATCTACTGCATTCTCAACGCTTCCGCCAACTGTTACCTGCTGAGCTATGCGCTGATCGTGAAATTTCAACGAGAAATTCAAAAATTTCAGAAAAAAGAATACATGGGCACATTTTTCAATTCAGTGTAATGTGTATGGGATTTCGTGATCCGCATTTCGTCGTCCCGCTTTTAGTTGCGGTTATTTAGAAGGAAATGTGATTAGGAGGAGTCAAAGTGAATGACTGGGAGAGGAAGTGGGAGGGCAATGGGTTGCCTAAGGTAGTTATTGAGGGAAGGATGCTTGGGAGGGGGAGAAAGAGAATAGGATTTATCGACGGGATGAAGAAGGGCAGAACGTGCGTCGCGACGAAGAATGAAACATTACACGTTAATGGGGCCCTCCAATTGTAAAAATCCAGAGAATTTTCTGACTTTAACTTAATTCTTCGGTCCCACCCTATTTTAATCTTAAGATATTTCACTGAAATTTGTTTCGCGTGACTACTTACGTCTTATAACACCGACAGTATTCAAAGAAATCAATTTCTGTACTCACATACGCTTTTACACATTTTTTTAAATAACGGACAGAATTGTATGTTATGTAATGTAAATGACAGTAATGTATGTATTTGTTATTTATAACAAATATTAATGCAAAATAAACGATATATGAAAAGGAGAACATATATTTTCAAATATTAAGGCCACTGCAAATTATAAAAAAACGGGTTGCCTGTCGGCCAAAAGTTTCAAAGTAGCATCGGAATATGAAATGGAAATTTTTTCGCCCAGCGCACTCTTTTGTGGAGACATTTAACTAGACAGCTAGAAAAATGTGCCAGGAAAGTACCTCTAGATTTTTATTTCATTTATAAAAGAAGCCCTTCGGAACAAAGGATAAAGATCGAGAGGTACATTAATGTACCTCTGGAACTGAAAGGGTTAAACCTATCTCTATGGGAAGAATACTCAATAATAATAGTAATGGTGAGGCGAGGAAGAGGCGAGTGCTGTTTTGAACCACTTACCCGCCAAAGTGGACGCAGTGAGTTGACGGAGATATTGTCAATCGCTCGATTTTCCTCAAGAGGCTACTTTCTAAATAAGTGTGGACGAGAGGGAAGGAGAGGGGAGGAGGAAGGAAGGAGTAGCTACGGCTCTCTTCGAATGAAGGAATGGAGGAGAGGCGAGAGATTGTACCGAGTTTTTAGTACAGGTTCATTTTTAAAAAGAATAAAATATTGGTTATTTTCAAAGTAAAGTATTGAAAATTTATTTAGATAACATACTGGTAAAATTTTGTTAATTGTTACTCACGTCAACTATGTCTTATTTGAATCATTGAGTCATATGTAACAAGGTATATTTTTATTTTATTGTAAAGTATTTTATTGGTGCATTTATAATGTATTTAATCTCTGAACTGTCTGGTGTTTACATGAGCACACATATTTTGTAGGCTATTTTTTACAGGTTTTTCTTTGGATTTATTTTATGAAGTTTATATGCTGCGAATTGATTTTCTTTGTGTTTAAATTTTCATCTGCCTCCAATGTAAACTTGCATGTGGTAACCCCAAAACAGATGAAAATCTCAGAGGTACCTAATTTTACACAGAAATATTTTTTGTTATATTTTACTGTAACTTACTATAGTGTGAAATAAAATTTATTATTATTATTATTATGATTATATGTTACTTTGGTAACGTTTCCCTCCGAGTCCTCGGCAAGCATCGGGTTTCACTGCCGTCATCATGGCCGAGGACTCAAGAGGGGTGGGTTTGTTTTCGCAGCCACGTCCGACGCCCATCGGATTGGTGGCTACGCTGCGGTTGGGTCGTGCGTGCGGAGTAGACGGAGGGACCCAAGTTATACGGCCTTCTGCATGCGAGCTGCAAGTGACTCCACCTGTGCCACGCAGGACGGATTACACTCGATGCTCTCCAGCAGCGAGCCCTTAACACCACTGAGCACACATATGATGAGGATAACCAGTTTAACAGAGTGTTCTGGATACATTTGCCGAAGATCAAAAAGCAGGTCTTGATATTTCGCCCGTTTCTCCGTCTCCTTTGCATCCATGTTCGTTTCCGCCGGGGCCGAAAACTCTATCACGAACATGGAGCGGGAGAGGTGGTCTAGGAGAACGATATCAGGCTGGGTCGCCTACTACTGCCTGGTGGTAGAAAAGGAGTAATTCCACCAGATGGTGCATTTATCGTCCTCCACGACGGACTCAATATCTCCAGGGGCATACGGCAGCACAGAGGTATCATCGATGCTTGCCGCCTCTCGAAATACCTCGTATTCACTATTTTAATGGATTTGCTGCCTCAATGCCATGTCATTTTATTTCATTTATTATTAATTCATTATTATAATTATATGTTTTCAGGGGATAACACAAAGGGAAAGAGGGATCAAAAAGACAATGCGCTGAAATGTGGACGACAAACGCTCATTGCGGTGAAATCAGGGCTGAAAAGAACAATGGAGCGGGGAGTGGGAAAAGGAGCAGTCTTTTGTTTAGAAAAGATTGGAGAACAAACTCAGGGTTTCCGCGAGGCTTCTGTCTCTCTCTATCCATCGTGGGGTCACTGGTGAGGGGTTGGAGAGGGAGGGTAAGGGAGGCTAAGGGGGTGGGTGGGTGGGTGGGAAGAGATGAAGGGAGCCTTCCACTGCTCTCCAAATAGAGTCGCTTTCGAGAAACGCTCCCCACAGTTTCAGGACACACTCCCAGCGATAGTGTGTGCAGGTGCGACAGTCAATAGCGTCGAAAGCGTCTGGGGACTAATTACCTTTATATTATCACCCTGAAATTAACGCAAATGATATTTTGGAGTAGGGTTAGAAGAACCATTTTAGATAGGATCTGATTCCCTAATGTCTCCAGTTTTTCCAGCGAAAATGAAAAAACAAGCATTCACAATTAGTGAAAAATTGTATCGGTTAAAGAAGACGAAAATTTCAGGACAGAGTCAAAGAACACGTGAATTGTTTTGGTAACGGCTGTGGAAATTCAAATTTTGCGGAGCATTCATGTAATATTAAACATTTTAGTGATTTTAAATATGAAATTTTACAAGCTAATCACAAAGGTGCCAAACTGGACTTTTTAGAGCAATTTGAAATTGTTAATAGCCCGCATATTTTATGTAATGACCATTTGTTCCTGACGCATTCTCCCCTCCTTAAAATAAACCTCCCCCAACCCAAAACCTGTAACCGCCGCGGTCACCTTATCCGTTCTTCACAGTAATAACGCACGCTCCATCCTTTTACACTGTCTCGACTTTCCCCCTCCACTTTGTCCTTCCCCACCTTCAACCCGGCCACCTGTGAAATTTATTACCTGACGACGGCACGAAGTTGCTGTAACCCGGGTCGTATTTATTATAAAGTGGTGTGGATTGAAACAAAGTTGCTTTATCATGGATGGGAAAAAATTCCGTTATAAGTGGCTTACGATCCTACAAAAGTGTATCCACTTCTTTCCAGTTCCTCTCTTGAATATTGCTTCCCAATTTCCATCAGATAATTTTAGGCGAAAGGTAGGATGGAATTCCTTTCTCATCATTTCACTCATTGGTGCATCTAGTTCTCTTCTTGCTACTAAATATTTCCTTTAACAATATAAACCTGCTTTTTAAACCTGCACACGCAACGAGCCATACTGAAATTCTTCAAAAATATTTCATCTACCACATAAAAAAGCGTATAAATTTGCTATGCAGTTAAATCTGTTTATTTATATAAAATAAAAAAAGGAAACCCTTGAATTATTTAACAAAACACTCTGCTTTTTTAATTTTTTTGGACGCAGACATCAGATGATGGGCTAATACAGTTCTTAGCAATGAATCAACCACAATAATCAAAGTTAGTGTGAAGAATTTTGCGGTGCGTTGACGTTCCAGGCAGCATGTTTTGGGTGATTCACCAAGTTGGTTTTTTAGATGACAACAGCTTCGCGGACGTGGTCCGCCAGGCTTCTTCAGGCCGAAATGATTATGTTGGTATTTGGACGGCCTGGAAATATAGTCTCTTATCTTGTCCCAACTGGATGACATTATTAATCTCCTTGGTGCTAATTTTCTCCTGTTGGCGGTAATGTTTACGTTTCCCGTTTCCTCATTGAATGGTCTCTTCAATTTGCTGTGGAGTTGTACTCAATTTTTCGCTTGAAATTCCTCGGGTGTGTTGGAATCTCGATAGTTTCCCGAAAGGCCTAACTGGCATTATGGATACCTAAGTTCTAATACAGGTCAAGGATGCAAAATGCCAATGCACGAATATAAAAGCATTGATATATTTATTATTGAATTTCCATGTTTTTAGATGGGAAGACCTTTTGATCATTGCCACTAGTAATATATTGATTGATGGTTATTGACCAAATTTTTAAAAAATTCGGAATATTGAGACTCAGTTCTCAGAAAATATTTCCAAATAGATTTTCTTGATCTCTAGGTGATTTCCAAAAGAAAATTTGTAAGTATGAGGGATGTCCAGGAACGTCGGGCAATGTATGAGCAGAAATATACCAGAAATAAATGCATTATCATGAAAAAAGTTAAAACTGAGAGAGAAACCGTGCGTCGAGGATTCAGAAGTCCAACAATAAAACATGTCAATGCTATCACATACGTTTCCTGCGGATAACCATCTTCGCTATCAAGTATGGATATCACAAGAAAGACGGCGGAATTAAATGATTTTCCATATTAATGCCACGAACACAAATCCGAAAATGAACTACCCAGGGGTATATAACCATATCTCACTCATGAAAACAAATAAGACTATGTAACACAGAATTTATACATGAAGGAAATATTTGTGAAAGATGACTTGTATGAGTATACGAAAATATTTTTCTCTGTCAAGCATATACTATGTAAAGAGTCAAACATTGCCATGAAGTATATAGAAGTATAAGAAAATGGGATTATCTTCAGGTAAAAATTCCAACTAAATTCCGCTGCAGCAATTTGGAGAAAAGTAGGCAGAGAGATTATTTATTAATTTTTCGCAACAATTATATAGATCGTCAGTGGCCTTTTACGCAGTTTACATCGGACAGTCCAACAGTTAACGACGCACAAACACACACAAACGTGTTTGGTTTCCACCCACCCTACAGTCCAAGGAGGCGATATTAGATCCCGCGACCCTTGGGTCACCAGTCGAGGACTCTTCCCCGCCGTCACCTTAGGACGAGGCTAATTTATTCAGATGAATCCGTTCATCAGAATCTCAAATAATATTTTCTAATAAACTTTAAATAGACATTAAATATCCAAGTCAGAAAATCTTCAAATACATTAAAATATCTCGGAATTACCTTAACTTCAGATATATTGTGGGGAACACACTTACAAAACATATGAGGCACAGCATTAAAGAAACTAGGTTTTGTTAAGCGTATGACTGGAAGGTCCTCGGATGAAAAAGTCAAAGAGAGATGCTACTTCGCTCTAGTTGGGCCACACGTCGAATACGCCACGAGCATTTGGGACCCTGGTCATAAAGATTTAACCAAAAAAATTAACAAAATACAAAGAAAAGCAGCACGCTTCGTCAAAAACTGCTACGAACGAACATACAGTATTACACAACTGTTAGAGGGATTAAGGTGGGAGCCCCTAGAGTCTCGGAGGCTGCACGCTAGGGTTAGACTGCTTGATAAATTCAGAACTGATATTTTTCAGAGCGACACAGAATATTATCATGACACCTCACTACATTTCTTGGTCTGACAGATGCGATAAAATAAGAGAGATACACTGCCAAATAGGTGAGACGGGTGGACATGCTGACGACTGAGGAAGACATCAAAGACGCCCTCCAATTCGCGGACATCGACCACAAAGGAGTGAGGAGAATTGTGGCGCGAATCACCAAAGTCCGACCACCCTGATGCGGATTCTCCTGAAGGACGCCTCCTCCACCCACCGCCTGCTGCACGACGGACTGATCTAATGCGGCAAAAGATACCGCACCGAACCCTCTCACCCACCACGTCCCCAGCCTTCTCGATGTCAGCGGTGCCAGGAATTCTCCCACCCGGCAGCAGCGAGCACCAAGTCTCTAAGATGCCCTCGCTGTGGCGGTAACCACTCTTCCCTAGCGTGCCGCTCTGACAGTCTTCGGTGCGCCAACTGCGATGGAGAGCACCACGCCGGTGACTGGAAGTGCCCTCGGCGCCCAATGGAACCGGCGGGGCTGGGTCTGACAGTCCCACTCACATCCATCTCTCTCCTCCTCATTCCAGGGACTCCCGCTGATGACGAACCAGTCACCATTTCCGGCCTATTAAGACTCCTGAGCCTGGTGCTGGCGCACCTCCTCCCGACCGACCGGCCTACTGTCGCTGAAATTGTGGGCACAGCGACCAGTGAGATCCTGGGATACTCCGTGAAAACGGCGTACTCCTGGCACTTGCAATTCTCAACGGTCGCCAAGATGAGACGCAGCACTTATTAGAACGGCTAAGTTTTTCATAACTCTATTTCCTTCTGGAAGCATGATTAGACTCGGTAAATAGTATTAATGACTATCATGCTTCACTCTATGTTTAGTTTTAGTGCTTCTGGAGAATTGTAATTACAGATTTATTTGCATTCATATATTGCATTGAACTTAAGGAGTGGCTTCATCTTAAACTATGTAGACCAAGTGCTATGAACGGCTCACCATACACCTAAATTATTGTATATACAGCCACCACTGAGTAATCTAATGATATAAATTCAGCCAATAAGTAATGCTTGTATATAACTTGTGTATATATCTTCCAAAGTCACCAAAAATCCTGAATAGATATCTCCAGGAAGCCAATCTAACCTACTTATTTCTCACAAAATATTAGATAATTATGACCAAGTGCAATGCACAAATCAATTCATGTAAATACTGAGATCTATATAAATAAATTGCATGCTTGTAAATAATTGTCAGACTGTACATAAAATATGATTTCATTATTCCAGAACGAGAAACAGGACACCAACGAAAGCATCCATCACCCCGTGAACAGCTGAAGAAACCGGTACCACGTCATCTTCAGAAACACCGACCATCACCTCGTCCACCATCGCGGCACACGTTTATCGCAAGGACCATAGAAGACACCATGAATATCGACACCTACCTACAACCTACAAGATTCATTAAAATACAAAACATAATACGGCGGCCTGCGTGAGGTTTTGCCGGTTTTCCTCACGACTTTGGGAGAATGCCAGGCCATACGCCATTCCGAATCAAATGTCAAATGTCAATATCAATCAATACTTGTACATATTTGTGTTTGTTTTGTTTTATGTAAATATGCAACAGCACCTTCTACAAATCCGAAAACTGTAAATACGTATCCACCCTGAAGAGGAGAAATGCTATAACGGGGCCCCATTGATATTTAATATATAATTTCATGTTATTGGGAATAAACATTTTAACCAACCAACCTGCCGAATAGATAGGTACAAAAACTCGTTCTACCGCGAACAAGAAGCGACCACAATAAAAACTAAGCTCTTCCAAATACACCATCATAGGACATGTGACCATTTCACCTCCAAAATTTTTACATCTTACACGGCTACACGGCCTAACACCCTCTGCCATACGCCGATGGGATACGCGGGATAGTATGTAGATGTAGATGTAGCAGTGCTATCTAATATTCCCATATGAAGTATCCAAGTCCTAGCCATAATGGCTAGGATTTGGTACTCGGACATAAGGTCTGTCATTGAAAATGAAATGCAAGTCCAAGATTAGCCTAATCTTTTGAGGAATGTGATGACGCGTAGGGAGCAAGTACTTCACATTTTGAATCAAAGTACAAAATATTTGATATTGTTAACAGGCACAAAATAAATTTACTACGCGTGGCTGGCAAAAATAAGTGATAGGTAGTGGCTTTAACGTAAGCAAAATGTTTTAGTCGGCTATGAATCTGGACGCCAATGAAGTTAGACCAAAATCTCTCTCACTCACCCGGTTATTCGAGTCAAAGCGGTTAAATCTTAACCTAGCCCTTCATGAACCCAGTGATGCAATTGCCGTATATAACTATTGGTTATCACGTTTCATTAACTCGGCTCGATTCACAGCCATCCGTGATGCATAACGGGTCAAAATCACACTCATATTTCGGCGAATAGAAATCTCTTACGTGTGCAAGCACTTTAATGAGTCACGTTATATATGCCGTTACATTTTTCAAAATCACATCAACCTTCTACTAGGTTATAACATTTGTCACTATGAAAAACAATCAATAATTAAATTGTAAACGCCCTAAATTTACTCATTGCAGCATAAAATTCTAAGCAGAACTAAATAATAAGAATAAATTAGGCTATAAATAGATATAGTATAAGAAATAAAGGCAAAAGGGAGTTTCGAGGGAGGCTTTGAAGCAGCTTAGTCCGTACGGCAGTAAGCAAAATGTTTTCGATTGGCATTTGAACATATTTATACTGAGTTTAAATGGAACTCGATTCTTCTCAACATAAAAATTTAACCCTCGAGTACGACCACCGGATGTTTAACTGATTTAAAAATACTTATTTTTTTCATTTCGTAAGTACTATTGAATATATATCTCTATAGTCTATTAGCTGATTTTTAAGTCTTTGTTAGTTTATTGAACGCAAAATTAGGTTGAATTAACTCTTTTCTGTTATTTAAAACACACGATCTTATTAAATTAAGGTATTCGGCACCCATTGACCGTAGTGGTGTGACTAAATTTGTTCCTCTTCTAGCCGTGGTCGCATGATTCCTGACCCAACAAACGCGTCGCCTTCTGTTATGGCTTTTTCTGAGAGATATACATCTACAAATAAATACTACCCTGCGAGCCGCCGAATCGGCGTATGGCAGAGGGTATTAGGTCACCAGCCGTGCAAAGATGTGTAAGTTTTGAAGATGAAATGGTGACATGTCCTTAGAGGGTGTATTTGGAGGAGCTCGATTTTAATGTGGTCGCTTATCGTGGCGGAAAGAACGGGTTTTTCTACCTATCTGTTCGGCAGAGTATCTCTCTTATTTTATCTCTTCTGTCAGACCTAGAAATGTAGTGAGGCGTCATGATAATGTTCTCTGTGTCGCTCTGAAACACACCAATTCTGAATATCTCAAGTAAGCCTAGCGTGCAGCCTCCGAGTCTCTGTGGGCTCCCATCTTAATCTCTCTAACAGTTGCGTAACACCATATGTTCGTTCGTAGCAGTGTTTAACGAAGTGTGCACGATTTCTTTGTATTTTGTTAATTTTTTTGGTTAAATCTTTATGACCAGGGTCCCAAATTCTCGCGGCGTATTCGAGGTGTGACCTAGTGAGAGCGAAGTAGCATCTCTATTTGACTTTTTCATTCGAGAACCTTCCTATTATACGCTTAACAAAACCTAGTTTCTTTAATGCTGCGCCGCATATGTTTTGTATGTGTGTTTCCCACAATATATCTGAAGTTGAGGTAATTCCAAGATATTTTACTGTATTTGAAGATTTATATGTTTGCTCCACCCACAGTGTAGGTATGGCTTTTGTGTGATGACTTTTGCAGGAAATGAAATGTGGTGCATTTACTAATATTTACTTCTTAACCTCACTCCTGGCACCACGAATGAACGTTGTTCGTATTTAAGGTCAGATTACAGAACTTCAAAGTCCGCGCCTACGCTTATCTCGGGTAGATTACTGTATCATCAGCAAATAATCTTAATTTACCTCTCATTCGAGAACATAGGTCATTTATATAAATAATGAATAAAAGAGGGCCAATCACGCTTCCTTGAGAAACACCGGATGTGACTTCCATGTACGCATAACAGCCCCCCTGCCCTATCGTTTTGAGGTACACTTATTGTTAGTCTGGATCGTTCAGTCAAGACCTTTCCGGTAAGGTAGGCCCTGCCGGTAACTGAGATACCACCAGCATAGCCGCTGATATCATTACCGCACGTAATCATCACCACACGGCACAAGAAGGCGGTGCCCCACAAGGAGGGACAACATTTTTTTTAAAGGCACTCAAAAAAAATCTGAAAATTGTATTTTCTCTCATAAAATTAAAAAAAAAACTATCATGGGTGTCAGATACCCATCAAGAAGAACCTCATGTGAGAAACAGGTGACCGTGCGGATGGGTTGAAGAATTATATCTTCTCCGTCGTAAGATATGAAATGATGCACTAACGTCGTGTGGCAGCGGCTGTCTGGTCGCTCACCATTAAGGAGGATGTCAAGGAAAAAGGGATTTAGGAGAATAAATAGGAAACAAGATCCTTGCCAAGGATTGTTCAATCCTATGATTGGTTGGTCATTATTTGTTCATTCCTACGATTGGTTGACTGCAGCCCTCCACCCTGCCCTGCCTAATTCTAGCTCCTTTACCTCCTGGTATCTCTTCCTATATACTCTTCTCTTAATTTGGTCCATGAATAAATTCCTGGAACTTCCTCTGGGGACTATTCTCTCTATTATACCTTCAATTACGTTCTTTGCAACTCCATAATTAAAGGAACATTTATGAAAACAGATGAAACCTATAGCAGAGCTCAGTAATTCGAATGAAAGCATAAAGTTTAACCAAAGAATAAAAAAAGAGCTAAGGATTATATGGCCGTAAATATTAATGCATTTCTCAGTAAATTCTGTTAGTGCAATGATAAGAAACCTTTTACCAATGTGTATAGAGCCCCATTATATTTTGTCACTTTTATTTGACATAAATCTAACGTTTAAGCTAAGAATTGTATAATTTCCAAAGTTTAAAAACATGGGCGATATTATTATATCTAATTGCTCAAGTCTAAACTACTCTCGCTCCTAATGAAGGTCTTATCCTAACCCCTTCGACGATTCTGTTATTTGCACTTGTGCACGCTTGTAGTTGTTCCTACCGATAAGAGCTGCTTTACGTTGAGTCATCAAATTTACTGACGTAATTTTCGGGTATAGAAATACTAAAATTGTACACTGGAATAGAAGGCGAGGTTGAACGATACGTGAACCTAAAACGGCAATTCCTAAGGCAATGCAAAATGAGTCTGAAATCCCTGAATGCCTTAAATGGAAATCAAAGTCATTGAACATCAAGAACTGACGCTGGTAAATTTCCTGTATAATTTTATGCTGAGGAATTATACTAAATAACTCCAGCTCTTTTGAAGAATTTAAATTTAGATGTAACGTGCATATTTTCCTACTCACGATTATCTATATGATCGCCAGTTACCTTCCCTTAAGGTAGTCCGAGCGAGATAGTTCCCTAGTCATAATAGAGACCATATTAGAATTATTCGTTTTAATTTCACCAGCTGTGAGATACATCAATTAAATATTGCATTATTAATGGTGCAATGATATAGTTTAATATGACAGATTTTGTAAGTAATTAAATGAAGATATCTAAATAAGTCTTTAATTTGACTCAATTTTTTCGCGCGGTGCGTTTGAAACCCCTTCAAAACGGAATGTTTTTTGTGATACCCAAGAACCTACTGTGGTGACAATATGATTCATTTTCAAAAATAGTTGAGAAAACATACAAACTACACACTCTTAGCTTTTTTACAACATGCAGGTAGGCATTCCTCATTTTGAAAATTATGTCTCTCTGGAGTGCATACATGTACCATTTTCCATGTAAAAGGGCTGGTACACTTTGGCAAATATCTCCAAAAGTAATGTGGTAATTTTTGATGTCATTATAAGGGTGAGTAATATTTTTTTAAATGGAGACTAAATTCATTGGTTTCTAAGTATAATGGTATTTCGATCAAGCTACCTTAAGATATTTTCAGTTTTCTTTACTATAAACATCTTCAAAGCAGTTTATTCATCATCCATATTTATTCAGCATCCTTCATCTCGGATATCCGCTTCAACATGCATTACCCTCTCAATTGGTTAGTCATTCTCTTTGACTGTCCTCTCTTAATCTTCGCTTCTAATTTCCGCACATCCAACACGATACCTAAAATCTTCCACGTTCATTTTACTCTTCACTCAGCTTACCTTCGTCAATTGACCCCGCATACGCATCGATTCAGCTCCACTGAAAACAATCCTTCCCATTATGCAATTCCCCCTCCATATAACAGATTGTTTTTTGATTAATCACCTTGGAGCCAAGTATACAAATGTACGAGGCAAGTTTTTTTAAAAGTAAGTACCGTTTTAAAATTCGGCCACAACAGTGCTGCGGTCGGCCTTTGGCGCATAAGCGCTGTGTATCTACTTCTGTTAGGAAGCCACAGACACCATTACGGAAACATTCGACCGTTTTTACATTTGTTTGTGAGTATTTGAATTGCCTCTGTCGTTTGAGAATCCCGCCGACTGTGAAATACGCGCTGTGATTCGTTTTCTTTGTGCTAAAGACGTGAAAGCGGCTGAAATTCATCTTCAGATGAGAGAAGTTTATGGAAAGAACATTATGAGCAATGGAATGGGACGGAAGTGGATTAGAGCTTACAGAGAATCCAAAACAAAAGTCTTGGCGTGCTGAGTAAGGGAATCGCTTTACTCCATGACAATGCCCGTCCACACACGGCTAATCAAACTCAAGATCTCATCGGATTATTTTGGC
The DNA here is from genome assembly GCA_963169105.1 of Ceriagrion tenellum. Lineage (NCBI taxonomy): Eukaryota > Metazoa > Arthropoda > Insecta > Odonata > Coenagrionidae > Ceriagrion > Ceriagrion tenellum. Next base: position 16,616,313 of record OY720633.1, on the reverse strand, counting down.
TGGGAACAACTTGATCACCCTCCGCACGGTCCCGATCTAACGCCCAATGACTACCGCCTGTTTTTGCATTTGAAGGTGGATCTGGCGGTGGTCAGCACCACGACGATGATGATGAGGTCAAAATGACCGTGTTGTAGTGGTTGTCAAATCAGGCGGCAGACTTCTATGAGGGTGGGCTTCAAAAGTTAGTTCTACGATGCGATAAGTGCCTTAAAATTAGTGGAAATTATGTGAAAAAGTAGATTAAGGTACATATTTTCATGTAAAAATAAAATTGTTAATAAAATTATTCTTGTTTTGTTTTTATTTCAAAACGGTACTTACTTAAAAAATACGCCTCTTAGTTGGGTTTGCTGAGAAAGAGGTCATTTTTTTGGATTTGGGGATATTTTGACTGACCTGTTTCTATATTTGACCTTGTGTGAGTGCGAGAGGACGAGCGTTATGTTGTTCCACCCAGCTTTTGTGAATCACTGAAAACCACGAGCTTGCCATGACCACACCCAAAAGTTATGAGATATATTAGAACTTAAATATGTATTTTTACATAATTATTTTTACACGCGTAGGCTGAGATATCACACTATAGATATATTACCATGAATAAACTGTTCAACACTAGGTTCTAGATCATTGGTCCTAGAATAGATCCTTGGGGGCTCTTATCAACTAGTTTCTTCATATCCGTATGACTCCGTATGGTTGAACTTTCATTATGCCAATTATGCTCCAAGGCTATTTGTGCCTCTTCAACTATTTGAAACATGATGGCAACCATTCTGAGTCGAATGCAACCTCAAAGTCGACGATGACACGACTATAATATTGAGTGGAAACTGCCTACGCGGATACTTCCTTTCCATGCTGTCTTCTCTCTCAGCGGTCAACTTTTACGGGAACAGAAGCTATTTGCTGTACCTATAAGCAATGTTCTAAATGGCTCTCTAGAAAAACCAAGATAAATATTGATCATTCAATAATCATCTAGTACCACTATATAAATCGGAAACATGGATATTAACCAAAGACAGAGAAAAAGCTACTTGATTTTGAAAAGTATTGAGGAAAATCATTGGCCCAGTTCATCACCAAGATGGATGGAGAATTAGGCAGAGCAAAGAGTTAAGATACACTTACACATACCCAGATATAGTGGCAACGGCTAAGAGCCGAAGATTAAGTTGGGCAGGACATGTGTAGAGAATAGAGGAAACTGCAATAATCAAGACTTTATACCTGAGAAACCCTGAAGGCAGAAGACCACCTGGTAGACCAAGAACGAGGTGAAAGGAACAAGTTGAAAAGGACATGGATAGACTCGAGGCTACACTTCAAAGAGAAAAAGATAGAACAGAATGGAGAGACATTGTTGGTAAGGCCAAAAACCTGCTGAGGTCACAATTGCCAAGGAGGTAAGGTAAGATATAAGCAATGTTAATTTTCACCACATTCAGTAGTCACCTCCTTAAGTGGCCGTGTTTTGTGGGTGGTGACCTCTTGATACATTTTCCACCATGATTCTCCCAGCACTCGATACTTTCTTGAGTTAGCTTCAAATCTGCGGAAATTGTTCTTCTAACTTTTTGAAACACAACTTTGTTTGCGTACTAAAGGATTTGACTAGAATCCTTTTTTCATCGTTCATTTTAATATTATTTCTAAAACTTTTCCTACACCAAAGAAGCGTAGCACATATTGAAAATGCAACTTTTACTCTTCAGTTTAATACATTAATTGTCAAGTACCTCTTCAATTCCCATCCAACTTGTCTCTCTGCGTATTCATGGATTAACAATTTATACTCAAGGTGAAAGTAAAGCCCACCATATTCACTGACAAGGCGCGGAGCACCCAAAAGCTCCGGGTAAAATATTCATGCCTAATTCCCCTCGTGAAGTTTCTAGAATTAAACTTAAATAAACAATTACGTTTATCGCAGAGCTAAACTATAAACTCATATTTCATAATCCTGCCCTTTTTCGCATTCGGATATATGTAATTAATTATTTGCAGAGCAGAAACAGTATAGGCGTGTAAGAGCCTGATTAAATTTGAATAGGACATGATGAGTACTTATTGAATGCACGCGAGGCGTTGAACCGGCATGATTAGGGGAAAGGACGAGGACATGCAATGACGCACTGAAATGACTATTGGCCGACCGACGTCATCGAAGTGAACTCGGGACAAGTAAATAAAGGGATGGTGAGCTCTCATCCCGCTTGAGTAAGGGTGGAGAGGAAAGACAGAAGGATGAGAGGAGAGGAGAGATAGGCATTAACATTCTGTGGCCACGAGCCCGGTGAACTATGATCACCCCACCCCCGTCACAGATACATCCCACCCCTTCCGCCACCCTCATGCGTCATTCCATTCATCCCCACCCCTCCATTCTCCATCCCCTCTCCCCACAATTCCCCTGTCCTCTCTTTCGCCGTGGACACATTCACACGTAATTTTTTCACGATAAGCGGAAAGGCCGCTTTACACTGTACATTTTATTGTACAAACGAATGTATCATAGAATGTACAAGAAACTGAATGGAACTAGAGCAGGTTCTGTTTCCCGTTAATTCATTCAGACAATCATACAATTTGCCGCTTTACACGGTACTATTTCCTTCATGAAGGAATTTGTAAATTTGTTTGTACAATAAAATGTACCGTGTAAAGCGGCCTGAAGACGTTCCGTTCAAATTAAAGACGCATGATTAATGGAACACTGTGGGCCACAGGGGTGGCCCACAGTGTTCCATTTGTGTGCCATTTATCATGGGATGGCATAATATACTTGTAAGTTTCAGTAGCTTCATATTATTATGTTTTAAAGTCTTACATTGTCGTTTGTTACAAATTGCTGCGGGGTTAGTATTAAAGAGCGCGCGAAGGGAATTCAGCGAGAATAGGCCACAACTGTGGCCAACGCGACTAACTCCGTAACCTTTTTCTGTTGGCATTCTTATATTACATATTATTTATATGGTATTTATACGTTATAATTCTTATAATCAGTTATATTAAAATTTTGGAATATTTTATGGCAGTTTTATCACTGTGGATGTTTGATGCTCAAAATATTTCACGATTTTCCTATGACTTTGGGTTTTGTTCCACCAATGAGTATAAGTAAATTCCATTGAAAAAATAACCTAATTAAACGATAGATAATAGTCTAAATTTATTGCTTGTGAAAATATTTTACAAAAAAATTAAAAATTTTAGTCAATAAAAAAAATTGAATTTGGGCCACCGCTAGTCAGAACAGAATTTTACGCGCCCACTGTATGGGTTAAGGGTGTTTATTGGAGTCGGAAACTATTTGCACTTTGAAAATAGTTTTATCTGTGCGAATGAACTGAGACAGTTGAAACGTTGTTTCGTTAAAACTCACTTGTTTAGAATATTTTATTCTGATAGTTCCATTGAAAGTAGACATTTAATTTATAATACTCCCGAGTAGAGCATCCTATTTAAAAATTTGTTCATCAACTGCTGTAGAAGTTTAAATATGTTAAAAAATGCTTATCTCTACTTCTGTGAGGATTTTAATCTAAGTTCAAAATTGTGTCTCGAGTTTTTTGTTCCACCTTCCTTTATTTTAAGTTTTTGATCAGCTCTCTTGTCATTTATAACTTTAGATAAGCAGGTGAATACATTAAATAAGCAGAGATCAGCATGACTCGTTTTTATAAATAAATATTTCCAAGCGATTTCCCTAAATATTAATTTTTATTACAAGCCTTAGTCGACAGCTGAGAGGGGAATTCGTATTTTTTCCATAAAAAGACCCACTGAGTGAAGGCTTAGCCATCCATTCAATGGTTTAATCCGTCTACCAGCTATTACTAAAGTTCTATCCAAAATTCATCCTTAGGGCTGCGAAATGAATGATCACAGTCGCGAAGATGAGCCAACACGAGCAAAGCAGATGATGTTATTCAAACATTTTGCTCTGCTTGGGAAGTTTTATCAAATAATCATAAGCTTGCTTTTAACGGTAGCCTGATTTTAAATTTGCGATGTTTCATTACCACCTTAAAAATGCTACTATCCCATGACATGACTCAAAAGCAGCCCTTAGATTAGGCATATTAGATAATAATTTTAATTTTGACTACACCACTTACCTCTAATGAAGGCCACAAAAATCTGACAATCTTGTGCATTCTATTAGACAGGGTTTTTATGACACAATGCTATAGACAGCATTTATTAAAATAGCTATGTTTCCATTAATGGATGGTAATTGGAAGTTTTTAATAAGAAATACCTCAAGACCGGGGGATAAAATTCGTATCCACTCGCTATGTAAATTAGTAAGTGATCCATTTTTCAATATAATTTTTTCAAATGAAACAAAGATCATTCATCCCTAGCTAACTTGATTGTAGGAATACGGGTCAATGAAATTTCTGTTAACTGGACTAATTTGAATTTTAGACCAATCCCAATCCCAGTAGATAGAGAAAACCTATTCTCAAGGGTTATTACCTCAAAATTAGTCAAGAGACTATATTTAAAGATATTTTACTGTTTTATTCTCACAAGAATAGCTCTTCTAAAGGATGCTGATGAAAATGATTCTTACTACGCCAATTGCAATTTCTTTAGGAACTAAGACAGGGCTACCCTTGCCGCAATATTCTTAAATAAAGCAACAATGTCGCGCAATATTTCCCAAGAAAGAATGCTAATATAGTTTATATACTATAATTATCTACTAAAAATAAAAACATGAATTTTGAGCCAGAGGACTTAAATCCTTAAAATTGACGATAATTTTAGCTAAAAGCTTTCCAGTAATAAAATTGAGTATATTTAATAGCTATAAAACAACGACGGAACATTAAATATTGAACTGAGCGAAGAAAAATGACTTCGCGGAGGAAAAGGAGGACAATAACAAACACAACCTGGACGATCACTCTGCCGTCCCCTTTCATCTGAGGCGCAGAGTGACATTTTGTTATTTATTTCCAACATTTTGAGTAGACACTGTCTTTCCCCTATCCTCTTAAACACCTCCTCGTTCGTGACTCTTTCCTCCCAGGGTATTTTCAGCATTTTCCTATAGCACCACACTTCTAGTGCCTCCATTCTTTCCTTCGATCTCTTTCCAATTGTCCACGTCTCACTACTATAGAGTAGAACGCTCCATACAAAAGTCCTCAATAGAAATTTCCTAATCCATAAATTAATGTGGTTGGCGGTGAAGAGTTTGCTTTTTCTTGTTGAAGGCTAACTTGGCCTGGTTAATGCAGCTTACTATTCTCAAAATGCTAAATTAGAGAAGGAACACCTGGATTGGCCATACTCTCCGACACAAAAGCTTAAAAGTCCATAATAGAAGGTACAGTAGAGGGAAAAAACCAGAGGGGCAGACCTAGACTGGACTATATGGGACAGTTGATGAAGGAACTGGGTTTCAAATCGTAAAGTGAGGTGAAAAGATTGACCCTACATCGGATAAAGTGGAAGAATGTTTCAGACCAATCCTATGATTGTAACCTGAGAAGAAGAAGAAGATTATCAACATAAGTTCCACGAGAGCGCAATCTGAATACAAGAAACAAACCGCAATCGAGCCCTCGGTTCTTCAGTGAACGAAAGCTCGCCGGACGCCTCTATTTTCGCGATGTTGTTTTGGCAAAAGACATGTTCTTCCTTCCTTCACGCTCCTCACTTGATCCAACATCCACACTCCTCCCCCGTCTGCTCCCAGAGGATGACTCACTTCTCTCTCTCTCTATCTCTCTAAAGGCTTCTTTTCATTCTGCGGGAGCATTCACCATCCACCCCCTCATCCCCTCACCCCCATTCCAATGAACTCCTCTCACCCCAACCGCTCAACCGACTTATTCCCCCTTTTTTTCAGCCTCACCGGGTTACACACGCACTCACATCCACACGTTCATCCGGTTCAAATATGTGCGTGGTTGTGTGTATGTGGGTCTATTTACTTTTTCGGCCATGAATATCACATCATGTCGTCGACAAATGTTCCACAAATGAAAAATGGATAAGGACGAATGTTGACTTTCCCTTTTTCCACTGTCAGAGACCGTTTCCATGGCCATTGGAGCGGGGTAAGCAAATTGTGCGTCCTCATATTTTTTTCAAAAGTTTTAACGGAAATATTGTGCCGAAACCAGACGGGACTCTCAAATATTTGTTTCTTGGATTAGTATGGCACAACTTTACCGTTTTCAGACTCACCTACTATAAATTTACGAGGCTTTGCTTCGTTGTAAGTCATAAAACCTCAGAACGTGTCTATGCGCAGTGCCTGGATACATGCATCACAATCTAAATACCTCTTGTCACATATCTATGCTGCACTTCGAAAGGTTCTCCAAACTCTCCTTTCTCGTCTCTTTCAGAGGCGTAAATGGAATTTAGTTCATTGTCCCGTATCCGTCTCAGCCCACACCAATAGGCGTGAGAGTTTTCGCAGTGGGCTTTCGTGGTAGACGCCATGAAGAAGATTAACTGAAGAAATGGTACGTATAAGGATGTCAAAGATTTTTGTTGGTAATCAAAGAAATGAGAAGTGATAATAAAATATTATATACTCTTCTTTGAAAAGTAATTTTTAGTAGTTCTTGCCTGGTATCAAAGATGAACACGGGAATGAACTAATTATAAACTAGCGAATGATATAGATAATTTCTTATCGGGATATTCACCGACGGTCAACGATTTCATATTTTTCAACGTTCCGGCAAGCGTCTTGCTTACCATCATCAGGGTTTTAAAAGTTACACTACATTGGCCGCCATGTATAGCAGCTAGTCCGGCTTCTTTACTGCGCCAAGAAATCAAAAAACCGCTGATTGTATGATTGTTGCCATCTTTCTATGCTGGTGAATCCGAATCTGCTGGCTGGCTCCAAAAATTATTGTCCAAACGATGCTTAAATGGACGCCTGAGTTCTGGTAGAAATTAATTTTGTTTTGACGTCTATCAATTTCCTCTTGATAAAGAGGATCCCAGTAATTTTTGAAGTGGCAAAGCAAGCGAACACTAGCCCATTTTAATCCATAGTCCGTGTGAAAAATGTGTAAGTAGGCAATGGCTGATTTCACCAATTGGCCCATACTCAGATGATGCTGGTGATCTTCGATCCAAGTTTACGGTGCGTAACTGGACTCTCCGATGTAATCCTTACCGCACTCACAGGGGACTTGGTACACCCCTGACATCTGGAGACTTTTCGATGTCGTACATTCTCAGAAGTCAGGAAATTTTTCCTAATATAGTGAAAATGTATGGAACGCAGACTCTAGCTTGCAGTTTTTTCATCATCCTTCCTAATCTTAGCTTCTCGGAACATAAGGGACCTTTTCAGAGCCATTTCAATTTTGTGCAATTTTTTTAGCCCTCATGATGCATGATGGTAAGTGAAAAATGATTGCCGAAACATTGGCGAATATGGAAATATGTCCCAGGGTGTACCCTGAGAAGAATTTACTTATAAAAATGGACGTTTTTTTTGAAAGTATGAATTTTAGGCAATTTAAATATTTAATTTAAATTAGTTATGACCATGGCTCAACAATCAGTGGTCTGGAAAAATGCCAGATCTTTGGAACTTTATCAGTTTAATTTGTGGAATATCTGACCACAGTATATTGTATCATAGTTTCTTGTTGACAGAGCAATTTTTAGAGTAAGAAAATGGACTGTAGAGAAGCAAAAGAACCCCAATCTTCCACTTTTATCAAATCTGATGCACAAAGCTTACTTGTGAAATTAAAGACACTTATGAATGTTCATTCGCACTTTTTCAATAGAAAGACAGCGATTCCAGAATTTTTAAACCATTCAATTTTAAAACGTATCTAACGTACAATTATGATCAGTGCTTAAGATTACGAGTGAAATATACTTTAAGGAAGCCAGCGCAATTTTGTTGCTGTGAAGAACGCTGAATGGGATCGTTGCAAAGAGAGGACAATAAGTTAGCTTACACCAGGGTTGAAATTCGCCATGAAAAAATCATTTGACTTGACCGGTATTCGAACCCGGATCTCCCAATTGCCGGTGAGGTGTGTTAACCAGTTACACCACCAAGCCATCTTCCTTCAAGGCGAATTTCGAGGGGGGTTTATGCGAACTAGATGTTCAGGCCTCAAGTCTACATTGTAGCACATGAGACGAAGTCGTGCTTACAAAGCCACTGTCGCGGTGGATCAAAGAGCTAACTTCCAATCAATTGATTGTTAGTTAGCTTACATTTTGAAGCTGCAAGACGATAAAAAAATAAAAATTTAATGCTTAAGAACATTCAAGATTCCGTTCAAAAACGCACGAAATGGTTAATCAGAGTTATTGTAAAATTTAGATAATGTGCAAATAAAGAAGATAATGTGCAAAATAACGGTCCAATTAAAAATAGTTCTGTCACTAAAACATAAGTAGAAACTAATCAAGGAATTAATGAATTTAAATGTAGTGTGCGGAGAATAACAATGAAAATTGCGAGTCGATAAAATATTTGAAAAAAGGAATATGTTGCAAGAGTATAAGAAATTACAATTCATATGAAAATATCTCCTGCAACCTCTAAAAACACCTTTCTTTCCTCTCCAATAATTAGCCCCACCCACGCCCAAAGCCCGATCCATTCACCTCACACCCCTTCACCATATCTGTTGGGTCGGGAAACACCACGCCGCGAAATTTCTCCTTAAACATTTTCCAATATCGTCACTTATGGGAATGGGAAACACTATGTATTTTCTGTATCAAAGAATCAAAGTTTGGCATTTTTTTCACCATCTCAACTGCCAGTAAAGACTAAAACATACGTTGTTATCACTGTTATATGTTTCTTGAATGGTTAAGATGAAATATAGGAGATTATGAATCAATAAAACTGTAGACTTGATCCACTTTCAAGGCAAAAAATTATTACTTCCGTCGCGGCAAAAAAGTATAATATTTCAAAATAAATACAAGATTTTCAAGAATGTGATTTAAGGTAGTGTGAGCGAAGAAATCTTACTTAGAAATGGATGAATTTTATCCCATTTTAAAGAAAAGTATATCACCATTCAATTGATAGTAAACAATGGATCACAGTAAACCTTCCGTTCTGATGGAGTTTCACACGTACCGCGTAAAAAAATGAGTCAAGTTAAAGACTTATTTAGATATTTTCATTTGATTACTTCACATTTCTGTCATGTAAAACTATATTATTGCACCATTAACAATGCAATATTTAATTCGTGTGTCTCACAGTTGATGAAATAAAAACGTACGTATCGAATATGGTCTCTATTATGATTACGGTACTATCTCGCTTGCACTACCTTAACGGCAAAAACATTCGCATAATCTGCGGATGTTTTTTATGAAGTTCGTTTTACAAATATAATACAATATTTGAAACCCAGAGTCAGAAGAAAACTCAATATGCAAGAAGGCTGAAACTACCTTTGGAAAGTGTTTTTGCACCCAGGATGCAAAGAAGGCCAAAATTAGAGAAAAGAGGAATCTAAAAAAACTACCAGCTAATATCGAGGTTTTATTGAGAACAAGACTTAATTATTACATTTTAAATGAGTTTGGCCTCTAATGAGGTTTTTAAGCTGTTTGCGGAGAATTAATTACGCAGGCATGCGAGATTAAGGACAAACAGTTAACCCGGAAGGAGACATATATTCATAAAAGCCACACATCAGCGGGGATGAAAATTACATTACATCTCCAAATGAATGGGATACCGGTTTGCGAGGAGAATTAGGACGGGTTTTGGATCAACTCTTAATAACGCGGTCCTGAGCAAACTCGGGAAGAACAAACAAGCAAAACATCACCAGCGAAAATACCCTGTCGTGTCCCCAGTTTTAGAAAAACAAGAGATACGACAATCCCATGCAAACCTTAAGAGAAAATAATCCGAGGAAATGTGGGAGATAAAGCCCACATCCTGAGCGGAAGTGGTGACATCACATCCGGCTGCGATGGAATTAAAATTTTGCTTTGAACCTGAGGGTCATCGTTGACACCCACATAAAGGCACGGAATACCATTTAATTTTTATTCCTTTAAATCGCATCAATTCACCATGTTCAATTTCTAAAGTTAAGTTTTCACAATTTTGAGAACATTTAACACTATGCAAATGATTGAATTATTACAAAATATCTACATAAATTTTACCCACAAATGTCTTGTAAAATTAGAGAGGAATTTTTACTACGAATTATTTTTTCCGCACCACCACTCAGTACTCTTGAGTATTGACTGATCTAGTATATAACAACAGAGGCCAACGGCAGGTACCAGTCAACAGCATTTAAAATCGTCCTGTTATGACAAGCATGTGATAGTTAGATCAGCTGTTATTAATCCATTGGCGAGTCACAAGTTGTATTATGTTGTAATTGATTGAAACACTCTATCTTAACTCATCCTAAATTTTATAAGAGTAAAATGATTGTAATCTTTCCAAAATAGTTCCAAATAAATTAAAAGTAAAAAAATGTTTAATCATTAACTAAAAAAAGTATTCTAATAGAGAAATTATTTTGCATAATACATTTCGTGCACTAAATGGTGATTTTAAACAGACGAGCATAAAATTGAACACTACATATACTTTAAACTCAAAAGTTTCCTGGGATTATCGATAGATATCTTAATAAAATTTTTCTGACTTTACTTATTCTCCCGGCTCAAAATTTACGATTGAAGGATGAGGAAATTTTTGGTTTTTCTCTAAAACTAATTTAATTAAAAGGTGATTTTCAAGAACGCCTGAAGGTAAGTCACAACTTTTAGTGCCTACAAATTTTACTTACATAGTTTCCTATTTTCTTCTGGACGTACATATACGCGACAGTACAAAAACGATGCGAGGTAAGCCAGCTTTGTCTCAGAGGCGAGAAGGTGCCTAAATTTTCTCCTCTCTCTTGATTAAATATACTTGAATTTATTTAAAGAGAAATTTACTACTTGCTGCATAAACGTTCTTTGCTCTGAGCAAGGCAGGGGATGAATTGATGATTGATATGGCTTCCACCTTCAAGGGCGTTGAGAACATTGATGTGAATTCCGAAGGACCACACTCAATTCCCTCCATCGAAGAGTGGTGACATCAGTGCATAACCATCGTGTGAAATTGGACGCATTGAATGCAATTAATTTCCGACGAGGAAACCGAAAACGCGAGTCAGCTGGATTTTCCCACAAATCTCAACCCCTTCCCTTCATCCAATTCGAATTCAAACGCAATCATTCATCATCGATTCTCCCTATTCTCCTCTGAAAAACTTAACTTACTTGGCCAGCATTTGGCATTGAATGAAGTAATACTTACATTCTCGGGAGAGTTTTTGGTGAAAAAATACTTTCTACCCCTTTCGATTGTGATATGTCAACAACCAATTTCGACTCAAATAGGATTTTTGATGGTTGAACCAGGAACCAGTTTTTATTACATTTATATAAAGCAGACATTTAAACGTATTTAATAAGATTAAGATGACTATGAGTTTCACACAAATTAAGCCTTAATAAGTATAACTTATTTATTATTTTCAACATTTTCGTATAAATCAATTGTTAATATGTAGTTCAAATCATAATTAACTAATCACTGCGGTTTTCTAAATAAAAAAGACAGGTTAAACAGAGTAATACACGAATGACCTCCTTTCAAGGAATGTATTTCCATTCCTGTTCGTGAATTCTCCAAACCTCTGAACGGATGAAATATCACATAGTTAGTCGATGTAAGTTTTCGCTCTCCAAGTTATACCCATCAGTCTGTTAGCACCACCCTTTCGGGGTCTTTCACCATCATATATTGATTGATTTGAAAATTATGCTCAGTATAATTTGATAGCATACAGATTTAATACTCGAAAATTAATATTCCAGAGGATTTTTTAGAGATCAAATTCATCCTGCGTAGTTATCTACACATGCAGATCATAGTTTGCTAATGGTGAAACTTGGTTAATGGAAAATTACTTCTACCACATAAGAGCATTTTTACTTATCGAGGAATTTGGGAATGTATGAAAGTTTTAAAGCGAGGCTGGAACACGGAAAATCCTGAAGGGCTAAAGAAAGGGTGCAAGAACAATATGACCATTCAGGAGTATTATAGCTCAGTTACTTTCCTTAAGCCATGTAAGGAATCAGAATTATTCTCTCAAGGACTTATCAGAAAGTAAAAATTGGCAATTTTAAAGCTAACCCGAATCGAACGAAGAAAAAAGACAGTTTCCGTTGACCGTCTAAAGAGTACACCGTTTAGTTAGTTCAAGTATGAACACACTCAAATACACTCAACGACAATTGCCAAAAGACCAATATAGTCTAGAAAACTCACGCTAGAGTTGTTCATAGAAATTTTCTGTCCATTCAATTCGTTTGGCGTATTTTTCAAAGTTTTTTAGATAATTATTTCCAAACTATTCTATTCATTTTCAAATGAGAGAGGAAAAAGATTTCAAGCTGCATTCATTGAAAAATCAAAATATACCAGAAATCATTAGAAATGACAAGAGCTAAATAAGTTAATGGCACAAGAGGGAATTCAATTCTAAGCTGAATATTTTCCTCTACTAAAATAGGTAGATAAACTGAGCTCTTTTTCCTGTGCTTTCCAACTTCTCACTCCACTTTCTTGCGGTCTCCTTGGGAATCGTATTATTATTATTAGGTATTCCCTCGCCATATTTAATTGCAATATCAATTCGCCAAATACATAAATATCGCTGAAAATGTTACTAAGGATGTTTCAGTCAATATTCTATGTCTTGTTAGTGCGTTGATATTTTGTGCTTTTAATGTGTGCCTTTCTCTCATCCACCCCTGTGCTTTTCCCATTGTTTGTCCCAGATTTTTCATTTCTTCTTTGATTACTAGCCAATTGTTTTTAGCTGCAGCAAGTCTCATCTCTGTAGTGCACGGCACTACTGATCTCGCAAATAAATTACGGCAAAAATTTGCGGATAAAAGAGAAGGTTCAGGTGGGCACGACAACACAAAAGTCCAATGTTCCGAAAATGAAATAATCGCATGCGACCTTGCGCTGTGAAATCGAGCGGGTGAAATTTGATGGAATTGGCGGCACCGTGAGGTGACAGTAAGTCTTGACTCCCTTTTGTACCAAAGACCTCGCCCCTTCACAAAGAGCAACAGAGGATGGGAGAGAAAGTACAGAAGTAGTCCTGCGTGGGTTCACGCGACTGAATGGCAGAGCACGGAGGAACTCAGAGAGAGAGAGAGAGATGGAGTCACCAAAATTCAACCCCAATTCGCCCTCGTATCGCAAATGTCTCCTAAGGTCACCTCTCTCTCTCTGCCATTCGGCATTACCTAACCGCGTCGCCGTCGCGCTTATGCAAACTCCGGAGGCGGATGTGTTTTTGAGTGAACGTGAGAACTATTATTCCTCCGCATATATATATATATATATATATATGCGGAGGCGGAAGGGGTCACAGCGAGGCAACGACTCTCGTTTCGTGGTTACTCTTGTGTGGGAGAGGAAGAAGAGAAAGAGAGGGGTGTGTGCATATATACATATATTCAATTTATATATATATATATATATATATATATATATATATATATGTACACACACATATATAATTAATTTTTTTTCTACGTCCTAGCGAACAAGGCGCGCGGCGCGCCAAAATCGTAAGGAGCTTCCTGTAAGTGTTTTTCTTTTTTGTGATTCTATGTTTTTTGTCTGCCCTCCAGTGGCAATTTTTGTCTATTTGTCACACGAGTGATCCTCAGAGTATATATATATATACACACACAATGGAAAACTTCGCCAAATGGCCACAAACACAATTAAAGAGGAAACTTACAGGGGGTAAAAAGACGAAAGTAAAGAGAGAGTCTTTATATATATATATATATATATAAATTGAATATATGTATATATGCACACACCCCTCTCTTTCTCTTCTTCCTCTCCCACACAAGAGTAACCACGAAACGAGAGTCGTTGCCTCGCTGTGACCCCTTCCGCCGACGCCCCAACCCTGTCCCAAAGGCGACGCCCCCTCCTCCCTTCAGAAACCTTTTCCCGCAGCATCTCGACTCCCCAAGTCTGTCCAACGCAGCGCCCGCCACCCACGTTACGCCTAATCTAGATAATGGACGGCACACAAAGGTTGTGGTTGATGTTGCCTGCTCTTTTCCCCTCCTCTTCAACCCCTCACTTCTCCTTCTCCTCCCTCCCGGCTCCTCCTTCCATCCTCTTTCGGTCTTTCCCTTATCAGCTCTTGAAGAGAGAGAGGGAGAGAGAGAGAGAGGAAGAGAGAGAGAGAGAGAGAGGTAGAGAGAGTGTGTAGAAGGGTGGAGGAGTGGGAGGTTTCTTTTTTTTTCGGTGGAGAACGGGGGCATCTTTCTTCCTTTGCCGGGCGTCCGCGCGCGCCTTGGTGGGTGGCGGTCTCTGGCGAGGAGTGCACTAAACCATCATACCTCACCCCGCCGAATCCCACCCCACTCCTTTCTTCGCTTTCCCTCACTTTCCTCCGCCGCTGAGAACTCCAAACGTCTCCCTCGCGCCCACTTTATCTTATCTCTCTTTTCACTTATCGCTTATCCCTCCTTTTCCCCAAAACCCAGACTCAAAAGCAATCACCCCTGCATCCCACCCCCACTTTTCATCTCTCGATTATGATATTTATAAAGATCACGTTCAATTCTGTGGAGTGCATGAAATGAAGAATTTTAGGCACCATTGAGCCGCATTTGGAAAAAAAAAAAATTCAAAGGAACGGAGGTAAGATTGGCGAATTAAGTTACCAACAGCAAAGAGCTACGTGGATAGTTATTTTTTTAACAGTAACACTGGCTAAAAAGTGGGAATGAATTATCGAGGGCCACCTTTTCCAGTAGCACATAGCAGAGCATTATTGCAATAAAAAATCTTTCATTTGGAAAACTCATTCGCCTCAAACCAGGCGAAAGATGAAAAGTGAATGAATTTTGCACATTTGTTCACAATATTATTAAACCTATTTGAAGCAACCAATAACAGTTTACATTTAAGATAAAAGACTTTTGCGGTATATCTTTTAGATCAATAAAAAATAACGTACAAACGAAACTGTTTCAGGCGTTACTTTATGGAAGTTTTTAATATTCATAATGAAAAGACCAAGTTAACTTAGACTTAACTTTAAGTAAACTTAGACAGAATTAACCAAGTTTTATCCTTTCATTATGAAAAAAATAACGTTACTAAATGCATTAAAAATGCAATAAGCTTTGATATTACGAGATGATACAACGAAAAATGTGTTATTTATGAGACAATTTATTGTAAAAGGTTTCTGACAGTAAAAAGTGCATTCAAAATCTCATTTCACCCGATTTTTTGACACGTTGTAATACATATTTACCTTTGATAAGCGTGAGTCAAAGTTCGATCCTGCCTTCAGAATTGTCAACGCGTTCACGTACCATCTAAATTCGTCACTGCTTTTGATCTCCATCTCCATGCAATCCGTGGGAATATTGGTGTCGGAAAAACTAATTTGATATTGGAGTTAATCGTATCTTTCACATCCCTTTCATACGCTTTCTATTTTAGGGAAACTTAGATAATTTCTAAAAATAAGGTTTTAAACAGTATTTTTTTTAGAAAACTTTGAAATAAAATTTTAAGAGTAGAATACGTCATCATCCAAAACTAGGTATTTAACGGTTATTCTGCCGGCTTTTAACGCTTACGCTATTCATAGACACTAATATTTTCGAGATTTTACTTCAGTGATATTATTTATGACATTGGATGAATATACTTAGAGAGGTCAGCAAATAGTTACTATATTTTTGGTTGATTGATACTTTCATTAATAATTCATATTGGTTTTTACGGTTTTTTTGTTATATTTGCAGAAATATTTACATTACACATTGGATCAGTCGCACTCTTTGTGTGAACAATTGGATGAGGTCATACGCTTGGATGCACTCCAGAATCACATATCAGGCAATGTTCCTTACTCTGTAGTTTTTGCCATGAATAACTAGACTATGGTATTCTCTAAAGATTTATATGTCCGAGAAGAACGTTTGGAGACATGGTTCCACAGAATTCTGCGGAAACTGTACGCTCCAGACCCACATGCAAAGGAAACATGATATAGAAGATCATTCATTTCATGAAAGCCATTTCTACCATGGCCCATAGAGTGCAAGAATTTTTAATGAAGGTAGCTAATGATTAAGTTGGGAAAATTAAGTTGAAATTCAAAGTACTAAATAATTAATTATGAAGAGTTCACAGCAGTTTTACCTTTATCTTATTTTGTATAAGTACTAGCTGATTCCAGTGATCTTCGAAAAGATAAAAAAAGAGTGCATGATATTCTCAAAAATTGCAGAAATTTAATTTTGAGCGATCGTAGGTACATCCCTAAGATACATTTGCTCTCATAGGCTTAAATACGACCGGTATTCACCATTTTGCAGATTAAGTGAAGATAATAAAGGATTAGGATTGAGAATAAAAAGAAGTGAGCGGTAAGTACGGTAGTATACAAGGTGTGGCAGACAAGTAGTGATACTGATTAGTTGAAGCACCGATTACTTACATAAACATCAATCTTATCCCTTTCAAAGTAGTTCCCTTTGGTACCTCTACACTGGTGGAGTCGTTGTTTTCAGTCTTGGTAGCAGTGTCCGAAAGTTACAAATAGGACCGCCTTAAGCTTCTCCCTCACGGACATTATATCCGTTGAAGGCGTCCCAAACTGACGCACTACATAAATTTTTAAAAGGTTGGGAAGTAAACAAAAGTTAAAACGAATTAAAAACGAATAGGTTATTCGGTGAACAGCATATTTTACTTTTCCAGTCAAAAACTAGTTTAAGGTGACGGTCTAGTGACAGGGGGCGCAGTCATGGTGAAGTATCTAAGAGTTTTTAATGTCTGGAATCGCCTTTTCAAACGTGTTTCTCAATCTGTGATCTTTAGCGAGTACATTTTTATAAATTTTATAATTATTCGAAAAAATGCTCAGACCTAATTTTACCATCGATTTATACGGTGGAAATCACCATATGCATGCAATCATATAATTGATTCAAGAGTTATATTTCAAAATTCTTACTTGAATGCATCGTCATAACTAGGGTATACAGAGCGAAATTAGAAATTATAGCACAAAATAATTAAATCAGTGTTATTCACTCAGAAAGTTGCCTTGATATGATTTTATCTACCATTATAATAAAATGAATCGTATTTTTTCACATTTATTAGAAAATCTGTGCACATATAATTGAATTATTTCATAGTACATACCATACCACAGGCCATTAGGTTGTGTTTTTAAATGGCATTTGATTTCCAAGAAACCAAATCGGTAAGAAGCAATTCTTTTCACTTTCATCCATACAAATGACAACTAAATTCGAGTATGAAAAATTTCACGTTAAGCTGCGCATAAACTAAAAATCACTTCAATCACCTTAGTTCAAGTCTAATGAAAGTTTGACCGGTTCAAATTTAGTCCATTCACTCATTAGTGCCCAAATGATTAAATTTCGTAAACTGGATTTTCGTTTTTTTCATTTACAATGTATGAATTAATTTTAACCGAAATATAATCTGGTTTTATTCAATCCTCAATAGTGGGATATTTATATGAAAAGTTGCTTGTGGACACTTGGGGTACTGAATGGGGAGTTTCCATTAGAATAAGAATCAGGCTTATAAATTTATATTAATCTTTTATAGTTTTTGTTGTAACCATTAATAACAGTTCTTGGAACAATATAGCGCTAATACATGCATATATATGTACAAAGTTCATAGAATTTACCCGGTTGATTGTGTGGTACAAAAATATACTAGCCAATTCTCATAAAATGTAATAAATCATTCTGGGTGCAATGGGATATTATTTGCGTAAACAGTCTCCTATGGAGCACAAAATGAATATTTTGACTTCTTTTCTATAATTATACGGCTGTTGTGACATTTTATAAAATACATACTTCATGATTTTCATAGTTCAAAACCACGCCCAGCAGAACAAGTTCCAAAAATTATCATCTAGAACAGACCACATTCATTACAAAACTGCACTAAACAATTGCACTCCATATATTCGTGTTTGGTGACAAATTGCAATCTGTTCAACGGAAATATGGCAACTACTACTGCTTTATTCTCATCCTAGTCCTTTATATATATAAAACTACATAGATTTACACCTCTAACAAAATTCTTACATGTTGCAATAGGTAAAGAAATGGGTACAGTCTACTAATTCTGTCATTAGTTATGGTTGACTTTCTGCCTAAATAGTCACTGCCTATAAATGCATATAACTATTTGGTACTAAAGCTAACCAGCAATGGAAGAAAACTCATTAAATATAATTAATCGCATGAAATTAAAGTTAGTTTCAGTATTAAGTAAAATGTTATCACGCCATCTTATGAAACTTCAATACGTACTTTGTGATTCTGTTTCTGAAAAGTTTGATTTACAACCGTTAAAGTTGTTGCGTAATTCTTTTGTTGATCTAATAACGTTTAAGTCACTTAAACTTCACAGTTATCTAAAGGTATTGCTTCATGTATTAATAATAGACCTTTAACCTTTGCGAAAATATTTATGTAGAGAGATAAAACAATTCATTTAAAAATCAGACTCAGTGGATGAAAAAGTCATTGGGCACAACTATTATATTCGGCGAGTACGGTGGATTTAATACGACGTGAACGTTGGTCAGCTCTTTACGATTTGGTGCCATTATCCCTGGCACCCGTGTCCCTCTCCTCAGTCCAAATAGGTCCGCTCAACTCCCTTCCGTTCCTTTCAACCCCTCCCGAGCGCACCCTCCTACCGCCCTCTTCCCGAAGGCCCCTTATTCCGGAAGGAGAAGCTCTGAGGGCGACGAACATCAAGAGTTGGCGATCAATTAGCTGAAGGGCATGGAGACAGGGGAAACAAAGTTGGGAAAGGGATGGATTAGGTATTGTGGAGGCTGGCATAGAAGTTCTCGCATTTGGAGACGAGGCAACGGCGGGTATAATGGATTAATGATCGAGACATAAATGGCGTGAGAGTGTTCGAGGCGATTTGGTACGATGAGAATATGAAAGGTTGATTGGGGAGCGCATATCTGGGGGTCATCAAATACAATGGTGGAGGGGTTCGGTAAGGAGGGCCGAATATGAAAACTTTACAAGCCAATAGCATGTCTAAGAAATTAAAATTAATAAATACAATGAGGTTGAAAGAGAAATTAAAAATTGGTTGCTTGCACAAAAATGAACAAAAATAAAATGATGTCCACTGTTTAATTTTGGTGATTTTAAATTTTACTTTTAAATTTTGTGATTAATATGTAACATTTCGATCCTACTGACAAGCCAAGCTAAGCAGGACCAAAACGTTATAGTCAGCTGTGATTATATCTCAATATATATTAGCTCTTCCACTACTTCAATGTATTCAATTGTATATCATACGTGAGTTGATATATATATATATATATATATATTTCTTTAATTTATAATCTGCAATATGACCTGTTTTCATGTGATCTATATCTCTATATTATGTTTTTATTTTCTTTGAATTTATGTCGTTTTTGTACCATTTTAATTTCAATGACAAATAAATTTCCATTTCAATATATCGTTTAGTCTCTAATAAAACCTCCTTTGGTACATTTTGCCGGTAATGAGAATTGCAGTAATGAAGTATCCTTGAAATTCACAGAACATATCTAGACTAACTCAAGTTTTTCGAAAAAGTATGTTTGTCTGGACTTAATTATTCTGTTGATTGTTTTCCGAAGAAATTTTAAACATATTTTCATCCAAAATTAATGAATGACATTGAAGAAAAAATTAGAAAGTGTATTTATACAAACTATCACAATATTAACGAAACTATATAGAGCAGTATAAAATTTAACATACAAAAAATAGCATAATGCTTATTATAGCGATAAAAAAGGCCGTAGTGACATGACAACATCGTATGACAACATGACATGACGTAGTCAAAATGACAACCATGGACTTCATGGGTGGATGGGAAGTCTGTGGACTCCAGTGTTATGGCTCTTGGTCCAGCGCTTGAGGTAGTCCGAGCGAGATAGTTCCCTATTCATAATAGAGACCATATTCGAATTATACATTTTAATTTCACCAGCTGTAGGATACATGAATTAAATATTGCATTATAAATGGTGCAATTATATAATTTTATATGACATAAACGGTAAGTTATTAGGTAAACATATCAGCATAAGTCTTCAATTTGATTCATATTTTTCGCGCGGTGCGTTTAAAATTCCTTCAAAACGGAAGGTTTTTTTGTGATAACGAAGAACTTATTGCGGTGAAAATAGAATTAATTTTCAAAAATAGTTGAGAAGACACACAAACTACACGCTGTTAGTTTTTTGACGAGACCTAAGTGTTAGAAATTTCTCATTTTGTGAATAATGTCTCTCTGGAGTGCATACATGTACCATTTTCCGTGTAAAATGCCTGGTATTTTTTGGCAATTATCTCAGAAAGTTATGTAGTAAGGGGCTATTTTTGGTGTCATTAGAAGGGTGAGATGTTTTTCTTCAAAATGAGACCAAATTCATTGATTTCTAGGTAAAATAATATTTCGCTCCAACTACCTTAAACCTTAGAGAAAAGTCACTGCCAAGGGAAGAACCAAGGGTGAATGGCGTAATATTCCATTCTCTACGTTTTAGCGTCAAATACAAAATACATGGTATTAAAAGAAAATATTACTTTTCCACAGCTTTTTATAAAAGGGTTTAACTTCTCAGGTAAAGGCATATGATGATAACATTGAACACATATCAAATCACGTAGAGATTATCGCGCTGAATAAAATGTTGAAACTAAAAATATTCTTTCAATGAAACTCACAAGTAGACATGCGTGTAAATAGCCTGTCGCCTGAAACTAAGAATGGTAATGCATATAATACCGAGTAAATGAGTGAAACACGATGCATTTTAAAGTTCTATTTAATGACAAATGAAAAAACGACTTCGTTTCCTTCCACTGATTTATTTTTTTGGTACGACATGTTTCGACACATAGAGGTATTTTCAAGTACAAAAAATTTTAAAATTCAAGCAAATATATACCTGGAAGGGTCTTGGGGGAGGTTGAAGAGGGGAGAGGGGAGGAGAGTTCTATTTAATGCATACTAGCAAGATTCTAGACCACCCATATAATATTGGTATTTCTGCCTAACTTGTTTCATCAACTGTAGGTAAATATAAGGGTAGGGTAAGCGTAAATGGGCCAAATACGTTATCTAAATCTACATACTACCCCGCGAGCCGCCGGATGAGCGTGTGGCAGGGGGTGGTAGGTCACCAGACGTGAAAAGATGTATAAGTTTTGGAGATGAAATGGCGACGTGTCCTATGAGGGTGTATTTGGAGAAGCTCAGTTTTTATTGTGGTCGCTTATTGTGCGCGGAAAGAACGAGTTTTTGTACCTATCTGTTCGGCAGAGTATCTCTCTTATTTTATCGCATCTGTCAGACCTAGAAATGTAGTGAGGCGTCATGATAATATTGTCTTTGTCGCTCTGAAACACACCATTTCTGAAAAACTCCAGCAGCCGAAGACTAGCGTGCAGCCTCCGAGTTTCTATGGGCTTCCACCTTAATCCCTCTAACAGATGTGTAACACTATATGTTCGTTCGTAGCAGATTTTAACGAAGTGTGCTGCTCTTCTTTGTATTTTGTTAATTTTTTTGGTTAAATCTTTATGACCAGTTCGTGAGTTTATCTTGTTTGCTCGTCAGGGGTTCAAGAAAATAAGCTCCAGGAGAGAAGATAGTGGAAGCATGTGGCGGTTTCCGGGGTAGAATGTAGATGAAGATAAATGTCTACAGCTAAATGCTAAATAGATACCGTGGCACCTTTTGCTAATAATTCACGTTTCCATGACGATATTGATGGGATACAAATTATGGAAGAGAGCGAAGGAGTTAAAAAGGTATACATATTTAACGATTATATTTACAATGACGCCACTAAAGGAACTGTAAAACGTTGGAAGGTATTGAGGCGTTAAATGAGTGAAAAACCGTACAATCTTCACAAGACCATTCAAGAGTTATAAGGGTGCATTTGTTCACGGTTTTCCCAGGCCTGCTCTGAATAACCCCATAAAATCACAATGATTTGTTCAAACTGAGCAATTGGGATCGGGGCTTGGATCATCGGATAAAACCTTCGCACAAGCAATTTAGCTGAGGAAACTCTTTTGAAATAGAACTCTCATTGTGCATTCGATATCGTTTATTGTGGATTACTTAGCAATCTATTCACGGTGTAAAATTCAGTCAGGTGGAAGGCAAGCAATCATTAACGGTATTTGGAAAGATTTATTTCAACCGCAAGGATAGTATTAAAAATTATTTGATGCAAAAATACTTCAACCGTGATTTATGCATAGCATTAAATACCCAAATATTTGAGTAAGGCTTTACATCAAATTAATGCACTATTACTCATTATATTACAAAGATGTGTAAAACTAATGATAGCATCACCCAAATGAATCTGCATATCAGCAAGAATTGTTGAAATCTGAATCTAATGGAAGGACCAATCTTCTAATGAAATGCAAGATAAAATAAAACCGCAGCCTCCGCCTCTCAATTAACGCTGGCATTAGTTGAAGAAGGAAGGCATATGAGGACAAAACTCACGCCAGGATTATATCGCGCCAGTACCACCTTAATGCAACGCGGACACTGTTTTCTACTCACGCCTAGCCAATGCTTAAGTTCCAGAAGGTTTGCGTTGCTTCGACCATGAATATATATTATGGATTGTTATCCCTTCGCCAAAGACTGTTGCCTAGAATTTCGTAAACAAATAACTTTTTAGAATGTAGTGCCTCCTAGTGATGAAAGACGTACATTAAAATGTAAATACAGTCAATAGTTTGTCCCTAAATAAACACGTCTTACTAGTTTTACTTACAAGTAATCGTAATACAGTGGATAAAAAATATAGTTACTAAACGCGGGACGTAATTACACACTTATTTAAAATTGTTAGGTCTGCGCATATATTTAATTCCTCCCCAAATTTAATTTCACAAATGCACAATTAACCTCTTAGCACTTCGTGAATATCAGCCCAGCAGCCCTAACATGTTCGAGGGACATGTGGTATTTTCAATGGCCATAATTGCAGTGTAGGTAGAAAGGAATGTACTTACCGCCGCCTTGAACAGATTCTTATTTTTCAATCCCAGTCCAATTTTGGATCCTCGTAGACGCAAACCCTGTTTTGCAGCCTGGTACGAAGCAAGTTCTGTTTAAACAAGGCATTCTAAATTTTTTATTTAAGCCGAACGGGCGTGTTGCATTCAAATTAGAATCAGTCTGGAAAACATCGTCATCCGCATCGTTTCATAAACCTCTGACATATTTCCTGTAATAGATATTTCCTCGCTAGCATTTACAAAGTAACTTTTAGATTACAGAAATAGCAAGATATTATTCAAAGCATCAAGTAATTCATATCTCCTCGATCGTTATTGAATATTGACCAAAGTTTCATGTTAACAAAAATTACCGTATTCCTCCGAATATAAGCCGCACCCCGTTTATTGGGGTCTCAAACAGGGAAAATAGTTAATAAGCGAATATAAGCCGCACCCTTTTCAGTGCATTCCCTCAGAGTGTAAAAAGAAACTAAAAGACGGCACAAGAGGGCCTTTTCTCGTGCCGTAAGTGTTGCGAACTGTTTACAGCCAGTCGGATCGCGTCGCGAGCCGCCCTAGACATACAACACACTGCTACAAAGTTGTACCTTGCCGCCTCCCGTTCGCCTGGGCGCGCCTACTCTGGCACTACGTCCGAAGTCTGTGGCTTAGGCGAGTTTAGCTGGCGTCTGCTAGAATCCGAATGGCTGGTTTGCGCAAATGCGTCATTTTTGCGAATTTTTAAGAAAGTTCTCGAATTTAAGCCGCACCTCGAATATAAGCCGCACCCCGATTTTGAGGCCCCAAAATCGGGAAATAAAAGTGCGGTTTATATTCGTATAAATACGGCAACTACGTCTATTTACGATTCAGCTGAAAAGAAAAAGTGTCACCAAGGACTGAATGAACTAAACTTGGAAATTTAGACAAAACAAGTAGCCTAGGCAACAATTCCAAACATTTTAATCCATAATACATATTTATGGCCTCGACAATTAACTCAGAGGAACCTTCCACTTGTCATTGTTTGTCTCCTCACGGCCAATTTTGGGGACTTGTTGTGAGCATCTTACTTGGGAGATATAAATAAAGAGATAAAAGGAGAACGTACACACGCTCAGTTATTTTCTCTCCATTTCCCGCCACACCACCGACAAATTGCAGTGTTTCCGCACGACTTCGAACCCACCCCACGACGACGCAATTTCCCCGCGAGGAAGCGAATGATGGGGGATGAATGGGGGGTGGAGGCGGGGGAGAAGGCAGATGCATGAGCATGGATGCAAAGAGAACGAGAAAAACTTCTCTGCCAGGGTAACAAGAGGACTCATATCTTGACCTCTCCAGCCTTTTTCTTGCGGTCCTCCCCAACCATCTCTCGGCTTCTCTGACCAATTCCTTTCCATCCGCATCGCGTCTAAGTTACTGTCTGTAAAAAAAAGCGAGATACCTGAATTTGAGATGCTCCATCGTACAATCTAAGTACCCGTATTACTTACATTATAGAGCACACAAGAGTCTCAATCAATTTTCAATTGAGCCATTAGTTTCGATGTTAGCAGAGGTTTTTGTTGTGTACAATAACATGTTTGATTTTCAAGATATAAACAATTTGTTTTCTGCAAACAGTTAGGAATGGATATTGTTTTCTTATATTAAAATTGCAAGATATTAAAACGAAAATTACGGATATCCCAAGCGCTCAAAATTGGAAAACTGGATTTTACGCGCAAAAAACGGGTATTTTTTCGAGAAAAAATAATGTACAGGAAATACGAACGGGCAAAGGATCTTTTAAGGTACAGTCCCCAACGTAGAAATAAAAAAACTCTTGTATAAACTTTACTGTATTGAAATCAGTTTCCTCGTTTGGACGATGGAGCATTTCAAACTCAGTTATTTTGCATTTTTTTTACAGACAGTAGTCATTTCGTCTTTTGCAAGCCGTCTTCAGGAATTGGTCTAAACAGAAAGAGAACAAACGCGGGAAATTGAGGCAAAACTAACTCCTTTTCACAACCAGGAGCTGTCGAGTAATGAGAGATGCATACATAAGAGCTGAATTGTCATGAAGGTGAGATTTGTTTTTAGGTGGACGTTCTCGTTGATATTATAGTACCAATGTTTTTCGTGTCCAGTTAGTAAGGTTTATGAAATGCGTGGTGAATGAATACATGCGTGCACTGCATTCAATGTCAATGGCTGCAATGATCTTTAGCGAAAAATCGTAACAACCTTAAATTTAAAAAAATGTATTAATTATAACCAAATAATTTTGGGAATTTGTAAAAATATCTTAATTATTTGAAATAAATTACAATTCAGGATCAATATTATTGACTGACTGTAGATGTCAAGGATAGTTATATTCAACATTTTGATCATGAGAATATTCCGTAAAAGACATCCGTTAACAGTTGATGTGGTAAACTTATAATGAGTGATATGAAGGAACTTGGTAATTCGATTCAAACGAGGGAAGACATTCGATTTTCAACTAAAAGCGAAATCACTGAAAGAAAAACTACATTTTTACTTTTTTTAAGTAAAATGGGCCCATCGGCCATAGCATTTTTACACTGGTTAGTACTGAGACTAAGCCCCTTCATAACTACTGAAAGATACTTGAGAGCACAAAAAGTGATGGTGAGGTTAGAAGTAATGAAATAATATTTTTGATATTTGTAATATCGAGAGGATTTGTCTTTATTTTAATGTCCCCGGCGTAATTAAGCTAATGGCCAATTTTTCAACGCTAAAAATAACATTGTATGACCTGAATTTCAAGATAGCTTTGAAGAGGCCAATGCTATTTAGTTTTATTTCCACTTCTGATTCATGCGAAGACAAGTTTAACAATGCTTACAAAAGGCTTACATGAGACAGGCATGTCGGAAAAATATGAACTATTTTCTAGAGTGCGAAAAATTTTGAGGATTTGAATTCGCCATTCTTCTACTCCAATTCCGTTGAAAGCAACGCTCGCTTGCGATAACATTTTGAATCGAAAACGTCCCCAAGGAATCTCCTAGCACTCTGAATTGAGTGGATAAATAAAAAATATTTTTGCGCGATCCATAAAAGTACTCACCTCACGTCTTCCACGTCATGTGTGTCAAAAAAGTATGGTTCTCCGTCGACGGCGTCTAATTCCTTGGCGGAGACTTCTCGACAGGGCGTGCGCACTCCGCTTCGCCTTTGCTCGATTTCATGAGCAAACCACTCCATTGATGAGCGTTGGAGGCGCGACGATTGGGGTGTTTGAGCTAGGGTGAGGGTCAGGAAGTGGAGTGGGACGAGGCAGAGTAGAGGCGGGGGATGAGGGTTCAGGGGATTTGGGTCGAAATCGGGAGAGTGGAGAAGGAAAAGATGCTCAGGGGAGATGAGAAAGGATGCAAATGAAAAATACGAAATAAGGAAGGAGGAGATGTTGGACGGAGGAGGCATGCGGGGGGCACACTGCAGAGGAAAAACAAGGGCAACAAGGAAGTGAATACTATATTCAAATGTGAAGGATTAAAGTTGGTGCTTTCCGGCGATACTTTGTGGAATGGTTTCGACGATTAACGTCCTGATGAGTTATTAAATTCATTGTTGAAAAACAAAGTTTACCCTACTCATTCAAAATGTGAAGGATAAACTAATTCGCGACGCATCAGTTGCAATTAGTCGCTTAAGTTGGGCTTATTAGAAGGACTATTCTTTTCATCATATCCTTTAACCGAGTGTCTACTCTTTCATTTAAAATATACAATTATATTTTATACGATGATTTAAATTTTCTTTCCAACATTACTACATTTTACTGAAAAAACAAAGTGCTAAATCCATCCTCTTTATCTGCTTATAGCGTGGCAATGAAAACTGCTAGTGGTCCGATAATGCCTTCCTGTCGTTTTATCTACAACTCTTATTACGATACAGCGGGCGGGCAAGTGGCAGGTGGCGGGACTAAGTTTTCCCGCGGAGCAGAGGTCGAGGATATGGATGGATGCGAGTGCGTGGGGAAAGCAGTCTTTCGGTGGAGCGGTAGAGTTCGACAAGGAGGAGGAGAAGGATGCGGTTTCGAGTGATGAGAAGGGAATCTGCAGAAGATCTCTCCGCGTCATTCATCATCATCTGTGTCAAAGCGGCGACGGGTGGACGGCGGAGTGGAGTGTGACGAGCGGAAGGTTTACGGTTGACACGAAAGATGATGTAACTTTCCTATTGGGAGGAGACTCTACTTATTCATTACGAGATTCCTTCCCTTATTGTTTGCTGCGACAAGAGAAATACTCAAAGAAGGATGAGTTAGACTCCCGCCTGAGGTGCCAGCATGCGATCTTTCGACTACTCTATTTATGGCGCAATACCTCACCTTTTACCTTGCACAGGCTAGTTTGGTCAGAGACACATTGGTTAGATAGATGTTTTCCTTTTAAAATTATTTATTAATTGATCGACCTGTTTCAAAGAGAAGGCAAAGAGAGGGAGAAAAGGGGAGGAGAGAAAGAATGGCTAGCTTTTGGGCTAATGTTTGTTGATAGCACGCTAGGTATACCGCACCACAAGTAACATAATGTACCACCTTTCTTGCAAATTCTGCCCTGCGTTTTGCGAGTTAGTTGCATCACCCTGCAAATTTCTCGTATAAACAATACCGTAATATCACCAAATCTCCACCTTTTCAGGAAATCATCCCCAAACACACCGCCTCCCACAGCAAACCACTTGAATGCTTTGCACTTGCCATTATATGAGCCATCCTCAAACCTTCTTTTCTTTTCTCTTGGTGATTTACCACTGTTCATATGCATCCAGGTAACGTACTTTATTTTGAACTCTTAAAATGTTCACTCGGAAGTCCGTGTGGTGAGATTCTTCCATCAGGTGTTTGGTCAAATGTGATCTATTGTCTCCTTTCGCCATGCACTTTTTGTGATCACTCTCACGGGTTCGAAAATTTCTTCCTGTTTGACCCACGTACACTGCCTCACACGAGTCACACTGTATTTCGTAAACTCCGAACTTATTCATGGGGTCCAGTGAGTCTTTGACATTGTTAAAACTGTGGCCCAGGGTCAACATCGTATAAAAACTAATTCCATACTTGTTACGGGGAAACGTATTTTCCACGTGGTAGGACACTTTTCCTTTCACCCATTTCCGCTTTCTATCATCTTGCCCTTGGAAGGGTGTTTCGTTGTAAGGCCATCTTCTTTCGTTTCTTATTTTAGATGTTGTCGACTAAATGGGTATCATATCCGTTGTTTTCCGCAATTTGTTCAATGATATTGACTTCCTTGTCAAAATTTTGTTTGAAAGCGGAATACTTAGGGTTTGATGGATCAAATGATTAAACGCCGCCATTTTATAGGACTTTGGGTGGCAGGAGTTGAAAGGAATTACGTGGTCTCGATATGTGGGAAAAGGAATTTCTGTTTTGGGAAATAGAGTGCTGGAGGTCTAAAAAATTTAAATGTCCTTCTGACTGTCTCTATACAAAAAATAATACTTGGGTGTAATGAGTTTAAAAAATAAAAAAACTTAGTGGTTTGCAGGTATGTACCTGTCCAACGGCATAAAATATCGTCCACGTATCTGTACCAGTGAAAAACATTTTTATTACATTACATTTAAAAACATTAGTTTAAAGGTTGAAATCTGAGTTAAAACGTTTTTGTACGAGTAGGAGTATTAATATTTCTACCAATAATGGAGATAATGGTGACCCCATTGCTAGTCCCTATTTTTGACGATGACATATTCTATTGAATAAAAAAGGAGACAAGATGGCCTTAAAACGCATTTCCTAAGTCACCTGACTAAGTTAAAGAAAGCTTCTGAATTACCAGCTTCCAGGTTGAACTGCAGGTATTGACATGATGAAGGAACCAAAATTACCTTTCATCGTACAAGAGAAAAGAATCTGCTACCCTTCTTCTTACAAGAAGATAATCTTGTATTTTTTCACAATCTTAGAAGACTCATGGGAAAAATATGCCTTCCTGAAAATTTTCAGACGATTGACACCTATTTATTGACTTCTCAAAGCAAAGTTTGAAATGCGTCCTTCTACGCAATGGGAACAAACATGGTTCAATACCCATTGCTAAATTCAAACATGGCGGGTGAATATTTTGAAGAAATTGCCATGAGAAAAATTTGGCCTGGACCGGGAATCGAACCACGGACCTTTGGTTTGCTTCCTAATTCCCATGGCAATTTTGGTGGATACAAGGCAACTAGATGTTAGGCCCTTGCGGCCCATCAAAGATGGAAACGCAAGGGAGAAGAGGACTTCAAAGAAGCCGCAACCAAGAGTCAGTATCCTTCACCAGCACTTATGCCCGTGCTTAGCCATTTGAAATTCAAACATGGCGGGTGAATATTTTGAAGAAATTGCCATGAGAAAAATTCGGCCTGGACCGGGAATCGAACCACAGACCTTTGGTTTGCCGGACCAATGCGCAGACCACTACGCTATCCAGGCTTCCTATTTCCCATGGCAATTTTGGTGGGTACAAGGCAACTAGATGTTAGGCAAGCAAGCCCGGCAAACCAAAGGTCCGTGGTTCGATTCCCGGTCCAGGCCGAATTTTTCTCATGGAAATTTCTTCAAACCCAATGCTAAGTCTAATAAAATGAAAGAATAACACCATAACTTTAATCTTGGAGATAATAAAGTGTCATGGACATCAATGGGTGATTTGTATGGACCTAAAAATGGTCAACTTTCTCCTCGGACAGCAAAGTGGCAGCATCAAATATCCTTGCTTCGTGTGCCTCTGGGATAGCAGAGACAAAACGCACCACCGGGTTAGAAACGAGTGGCCAATGAGAGAAAACATGGACATCGGAGAAAAGCAGGACATTAACGACCCCTACGTTGGACGAGAGAAAATCATCTTTCCTCCGCTGCATAGCAAGCTGTGCCTAATAAAGCAGTCTGTAAAGGCTCATGATAAGAAGGGGTAATGTTTTGCATGCATAGGGAAAAATGCCTAAGTTGATAAATTCCATGTATGAGGCTGAGCGAAAAACCTTGACTTGATTTGCTGCATTTTTCGAAATTTTATGGGCAAATGCAAAACTGAAAACTGTGTTGAACTGGTAAATGAGAAACTAAATAGTTTCATATCCCTTGGGTGTAACATGAGCATTAAGGTGCACTATTTATGGAGGCACTTAGACCGTTTTACTGGAAGTTTTGGAGACACCAGTGAGGAACAAGGAGAAAGATTTCACCAGGATATTGAAACTATGGAGGACCGCAACTAAGGAAGAAGAGATACGCACATTATGGCAGAATGCTACTGGAGTTTAAAAGGGTCTGTTCCAAAATCCTTTCAAGAATGTCACGAAGAAAATAGTTTCTAAAGTGTTCTATAACTAATTGGTTTCATCGATGATTTTGTTCTCTTTCTTGCTCTTTGCTATTGGATAAATACCACTGCAATATTCTCTAATATTTTTAGGTTCCTTTAACTTTAAAAAATATAATAATCATAAACAATTCCGTGTTTGGTATTTTTCTTTGATCCATGGATGTAACTTAAAATATTGTAAAGTGTATTCCACTAAAATATTTTATCTTTGACATTTGAGATCCTAGGCAAAAATTTAAGCCAAATTTAAATACAGGGCATCAAATTCATACGAAATCAGCTCCAAATACCCCGGCACCAAAACCACTGTTACATGTGTAGTCTAACAGCCAATATTATCTATCAAATGAAAAGTGACTGAAGATGGCACAAAGTAGTGAAACCTGGATCATGTTAATAAATCTCAAGTGGAATTAATAAAGTTATTTATTATTCCGTAATTATTTATCGAATACCCATTCTTGATCATTGCTTCGCAACATAACTTTTCAAGTACCTTAAATGGCACACTATTTTTCCCAATGATATCCGGAACGTGGGATTTTTTCGCAATGGTAAAACTTGGGATGGTTAATTGTTGAAATTTATTTTCAGATAGCAATCCCACAAAGTTTCCAATCATTGTATAAACATATGATTCGGTACCAGGTCACTCGCACGGGTGCATATCCGCCTTATACATATTTCGCCCCATGTGTTACAATGTAGACTTGCGGCGTGAACATCTTGTTCGCATAAGACCTCTAGAAATTTGCCTTGATGGTGTAACTGGCTAACACACCTAACCGGCAATTGGTAGATCCGGGTTTGGATCCCGGTGAAGTCAAATGATTTTTTTCATGGCGGATTTCAACCCTGATATAATCCCACTAAGGTTATAGCTTTAGAATTCGCAGCAAAATAAACGCCTTCTTTTGCCTTTAGGTTTTGGTGTGAATTTTCCAGCGTGATTTCCATCATTATTAAGCAATACCCAACAAAAAAGGAAGTAAAAAAATTAACAGAAGCAATACATCAATTAGAGAAGTGATATTTTAGCTCTCCTTTTCATAACTTTTTCCGCAAAATTCTATCATATGTTTTTATTAATCGATACTGTGAAAATTTTATTGACGAAATATTTTAGTTACAACATTTAACAACTCTTTACAAGCACTTTAATCCCTCAATCTGAGCAGAAATGATTTTGATCATTCTTTTTCATCGCCTCTCAATAGAGTTATCATTTTTTTACTCTGGAGTTCAAGTCAGAAGAACTCAAAGGGAGCTCTGAGCCCTGGTGATGCGTTAGTAAACATGCTAAATGTCATGAGAATGTCATTTAGAAGCTAAATGTCAATGTGGAGAATAAATGAAATAATTCTGTTTTGAGCAAAACCTTTGACCAAAAAGTAATTATTGTAATTATTATAAAAAGTAATTATTCAGGTATTTCATTGTTCCTGACGAGTCATTAGTTTCCACAATAAGGCCCAAGCATTGAGGTTGAGAAAAACGAGCAAACCTAAACGAGAGGGATTCTTGGGGAGGGGCACTTCCCTTGCCTGTGTTCTATACTGTTTGATATCTTCTCCACATCAAAGAACACTTTTCCAGTCGGTCCAGGAAAGACCCAACTTGGGACCCATCAACTTCACATTACTCGCCTCCTCTCTCTCTTTCTCTCTCTCCATCCCTCCAGCTCACGCTTTCACGACTTGTTCCAACCCTCCACACATCGCTCCGCTCTTTCCTTCCAGTTCTTCCGCTTCCTTCGTCTCCACAACTCTCCCATCTTCTTCCGCTTGCTCATACACTCTCCGCTCCGCCCGGAAATGAAAAGCACACTCTCCACCTTCTTTCAACTCCATTCATCGAATTTGACAAAGTCCACCTTCCTCGAAAAAGGTTCAACTTGGGGACAAACAGCTTCACATTACTTTTCCCACTCGCATCGTGATCACAAGCTTCGCCTCTCATTCGGCCTCTTCCACTCTTCCCACGCTATATCTACATCTACATACTACCCCACGAGCCGCCGCATGGGCAAGTGGCAGGGGATGGTAGGTCACCAGCCGTGTAAAGATGAAAAGTTTTGGAGGTGAAATGGTGACATGTCCTATGAGAGTGTATTTGGAGGAGCTCAGTTTTTATTTTGGTCGCTTTTCGTGCGTGGAAGGAACGAGTTTTTGTACCTGTCTGTTTGGCAGAGTATCTATCTTATTTTATCGCATTTTTCAGACCTAGAAACGTAGTGAGGCGTCATGATAATATTATTTGTGTCGCTCTAAAAAATATCAGTTCTGAATGCCTCAAGCAGCATAAGCCTAGCGTGCAGCCAACCGAGTCTATAGGGGCTCCCACCTTAATCCCTCGAACAGTTGTGTAACGCTATATGTTCGTTCGAAGCAGTTTTTAACGAAGCGTACTTCTTTATTTTATGTTTTGTTAAATCTTTATGACCAGGGTCCCAAATGCTCGCGGTGTATTCGAGGTGTGGCCTAACCAGAGCGAAGTAGCATCTCTCTTTGACTTTTCATCCGAGGACCTTCCTATTATACGTTTCTCAAAACCTAGTTTCTTTAATGCTGTGACGCACGTGATTTGTATGTGTGTTCCCCGCTAAGGGGACGGAAGGAGGCAGGAGGGAGGGAGTGAAGAGATACAGAGATACAGGCAAGGGAGAACGAGGCACGGGGCATCCTTTTAGTTTCGTCACCCCTCTCACTACAGTGCACTCCGGCAAGACTACAGTGGCTAAATTCAGAATGGAATAGGTTGCATCTACTTCTGGACTGCGACTTTCAGAAGCAAAAGAAAAAGCCTGTGGCATTTCGAAGTTTATGAAGTTTTTGAGCAAACTCGAAGAGGAAAATCACGACTGAGCCATTTACAAAAAGTGTTTAACAACATAACGCATACACAGTACATCCATTTAGAAGATTGGCAATATTCGCTCAGGAGAAAAATCTGTATACCTTATATGAAAAAAACGTTTTCATGCTCTGCCCACATCTATCTATGGCATCAAATTTCAGTTCATACATATACAGATAATACTAAATGGATACTTTTTCCTAGGGATGAGTCGATTCCACTTTTTTTCGATTCCGATTTCGATTCTTTCAAATCGATTCCCGATTCTCGATTTCGATGCCATCGATTCTTATTCCTAGTAACAGGTGGGATATTAGTATACCAAGAGCGTACGACTGTTATTTAAATTCAAGTATTGGCTGAAATAAAATAACAAAGACAATTTAGTCGCTCGAAAAGTATATTTATTAACAAATAGCAAATATATCCTCAGTTAATTGAGGTAAATAAAAAGTAGAAATTGATAGCCTACACCCAAAATTACTGAGAAAAATATGAAGAGAGAAGTGAAATTTGATTTGAATATTTATCTATCTGGACTCGATGGATTCGGAATCGACTTTAGGCGATTCTAATCCTGAGAATCGGTGGAATCGAGAATCGACATTTGGAGTCAACTCATCCTTACTTTTTCCTAATATATCCAAAAAGGAGGGAAATAAGATTTCAATCCGTTAATTTTTCGTTGTTCATTCAGCTTATCTAAATAATAATTATAAAATGCATTCAGGGCTAAGAGAGAGTACCAAAAATTTACCAAACACTTTTGGAGAGAGGCATCTTCAACGTTTTTGAATGTTTTTCATTTTCTCAGGCGAATATGGTGGTTTGTACTCCTCTGCAATTCTGATGAGCAACTTTTGACTTGTCACCAGGGTACTCAGGTGCCAAATTACCACTACTTTACAAAGTTACCCTTTCCTAAGGCAGCAACTCAAACCCTATAACCTCGGAATGGCAGATGGAGACTTTACCCTACCACAACCAGTGTCAGAAAATTCAATTTAATATTAACTACCCTTACAAGAAAAATTTTCTCTCTCACCTTCCTCGGAAAAAAAATTGTGGTATATTTCAAAGAATTACTTTATAAATAAAAAAAACTGATTTAATTAAAAACTGTTATCTTTTTAACATGCCTATTAGGGTGAGTAGCAATACCTGTTGCCGAGATAATGGCCGGAGTGTAGTGAGATATTTAGCTGTCTTCGAATTCAAGTCCAAAATCATTGGATAGACTGCATGCAAAAGTGGTAAATCCCCCGCGGACGGCATTTTCTATGCGTTTTCTAAGTGATTCGTCCATTGTCGTGCAGGCAGGATAAAATTATTTACTACATGGATACTATTTTTAAGTGAGATCTCAACTCTACCGAGTATGCTAATGATTAGAGCTACTCACAGAAGAATCTAAAGAACTTTATTAACTCTACTTGTAAGATGTAATTTACATGGCCCGAATTTAGACGCTATGTGTACTTATCCTTCAGGTATCAAAACACGAGTCGTGTCAATAAATTCTTACAAGTGGGTTTTTCAATGCTATCTTAATTCTTTCACGATGAAAAATTTCTGCTAATTACAATTTACAATGCTCAACCACTAGATCTTGATGGAATACGCGCGTACGGGATCGGTCGCCCCACCATATATCCTACAAGACTCCCGTTCAGCAACCCGGCGTACAAATGTACGGAAGTATCCTTAAGGTGATCGACAGCGGGTGTGGTGACGCCCATCTTCCGTAAACATTGCAGTACTTCCAATGTAACCCCTGTATGGACGAGATGTCCTTTCGACACCAGAAAAAATAACTCTTTCCCAACATAATATCATAATAATAATAAGTGTTTCTTCTTAAGTTATTTTCATCTGATATCCATCTGTAAAGGTCAATTACCTTTGCGATATCAAAAGGATATTTACACAATCTCAATAACAGAACAAGCATTACTGTCATTGTACAACCATTCCCATAAAAAAACAAATGACAAGCATCTTCTCATGATATGACATTTTTCTGCAGTAAATAATGTTCTTGATGTACTGAGACCAATCCTTGAGCCGAAAAAAGAAATCAGCAATCCTTTCTTCACAAACATA
Source organism: Ceriagrion tenellum (assembly GCA_963169105.1). Taxonomy (NCBI): domain Eukaryota; kingdom Metazoa; phylum Arthropoda; class Insecta; order Odonata; family Coenagrionidae; genus Ceriagrion; species Ceriagrion tenellum. Next base: position 16,580,761 of record OY720633.1, on the reverse strand, counting down.
CTTACTAGTCATAACTTGCAATAGATGAACAAGGCGATCATACTCCTCCCAATTAAATTTATGCACAGGTAGTCCATTAGGAAATGAAACTCTTAAATCCATTTTACATTTTCATTTTCGTTTTGGAGGCTCAGGCACAGGATTCGGAGTACAGAGCTAGGGATTTTCATATCATTATTTGTTCATTTCATCGTTAGTTGTGCCATGTGTTCTTTGAAAAGTATAATAAAAACTTCATAAATTTATTTAGTGCATTCTTCATCAGAAGTAGAAGATATTTTCTTACCTCGGACATCATAAGTACTATCCACGGTTCTTAGTCTTTTTCGCCCTTACAACGTTCTAGTAGCTCTCTCGCTAGTTCCCTTTTTGGAGAAACTTTTCATTCATTCTCCTAAAGATTCATACTACTTTAGTTTCAATCCAAACTGAATCTTTGAAATTTTGCTTTGAGATTAATAAGTTTTTCAGTCTATGCTCGCACTCCTTCTCCCAACCATAAAATGATAATTTTTGGAGCGTACGTGTATTTATATTTCCTCTAGGAAACTCTGGCTTACTTTAGAAAATTAATGAAGTTTCTAAAAGGTTTTATGGTTTCCAGAAGGTTACTTGAAGTATCTAGAGTTCCTCAAAGTTACTAGGGGACTTTTATTAAGCTTTTAGAGAGTAATAAGACGATGAGAATGATCAGTGAGTGACGGAGGGAAAAAGGATAGACAAGTCAGACAACTTTAATTAAATGTATCAATCAAGATATCCAAACTAAATTAGGAAATGTTACGCGCCAAAATTTTCTATTGTAACAAATTATTAGATGAATTTGAATCTCACAAATTATAGCCACTCTTCGGAAATTAAATTAGAATTTCAGGAAAAATGATTCATCGTGTAAACTACTTCCACACACTTAGGGCATTGTGCACCATCATTGTATTTGTGATCCACATAACTCATGATTAGTATTAAACTACATAATAAGTATTAAATGGGGCATACATGGATCGAGAAACGACGCAAAGTACTACACTATACCCCTTAAAAGAGAGTCCACTAATTAGGAATTCGTAATGTTGGGCTTAACTCCAGAAAACTTTCCAATTAAAGATTCATTCAAATAGTAATTATCTTCCAGAATTTATTCCAGCAAAAAGCTAAGTGGAAATATTCAGTTAACTGGAATACAAAATTATTTACGTTATTATGTTACCACTGCCATCATTCAAGTTAAGAAATAAAATGGTCTCCAGAGAGAGCTCAATTAAAATTGCATAAAAACCCAATTTCACTAAAACCGTAATTCTTTGGGACTTTACCATTGGTTCCTAATTAATACGTCCCAAGATAATATGACAAGTAGGGTTAAAAAAGATTTTTGGTCTATGAGGGACATCCTATTTTAAATTAAAGTCATTCGCAAACATATAATACACTCTATGCAAAATGGAATGAGTGATATACCGTTTGAATTTTCATAACATCGCCCAACTTTAGCCGAAGAATTTAATTGGGCCCAACACCGGTAGAGATCAGGCAGATTGTCATTAGAAATGAAACCGCTGCAACAGGTGTCTCCATTAGAAAGTACATGGTAAGATGGTAAGACACACAGATGGTAAGATAAACATGGCAGAACCATGTTTATCTTACCATCTTTCAACTGACGAATTTCATCTCATCGTATCTATTTTCACCGTCGTATATCACCTACTACCTTCAATTTTTACGACCATTTTCATTCAAAGGCAAAACATATTTTGTTTGAAAAGTTTGGCTAAGTTTATTGACTTCTTTATCCTATAACTCCTATGTTTAAAAGATGTTATTGCTCATAATTATTGATGATGATAAGAATGTGCACCTATTCGTGTCCTTTAAAGGTTGTATCGAATCATTAAGTGTTAACTTATAGTATCGTATCAGCACTCTCAGCGAGTCTGAGTTGTTCTCTATATATAACTCTCGCTATAACTTCTGAAATGAAAAATCAGCCCAATGTGACAATTTTCATGGAATACAACTCAATAAATTCTACAAAATTAAATTCCGATAAAAAGAAAGTGTAACCAAAGACATCTCAAGCGCATTGAATCTTGGGACCACTTTTTTGCACATTTTTGCACCTTAAATTTCCAGACACCAGGATTTACAGAATGGAAGCGCATGTAATCAATACCACGAAATCGATGCATCTCTTTAGATGGCACTTTATTACTTTTCCTCCTTTCCTTCACTTGCCTTTTCCTTGGCACTCAATACTCCACAATCATGTCGTCCCACTGGCTTTCCACTCCCTTTCCTCTCCTCTTCTTATCCTGAAACCAGTCTCAAAGTGGAGGCCAAAGTTTCCTTCTCCCACTCCGTGCTTTCCAGCACCTTCTCTCGGCAGCGCCACTACTTCCACGCGCCATCCCCTTTCACCATAAACTTTCGTCAAGTCTTCTTCTCCCACTCACAGCCCTTTATCCCTCACCTCCCTCGCGCCAGCCATTATCCACGGCGATCTCCCGTAATTTTAAGCTTTTAGCGACGGCAAAGTGAATTGGTCATAAACTGCTCATTTGATGAGGTTTATGAACGAAAGGGCATAACAAATAAGATATGAAGTCGATAAAGTCTAGATAATGAAGCTTACTCGAATCTCTAAATGAACAGTGAGAAACAGAGTTGTTATTCAGTTCGCGGAGTAGAACGTTTAACACACTTCAACATACAACCGTAATTTCTGCAGCTCCAAGAAGAAATTTAATTTCAGCCTATCTTATTCATTTATAATCTACTCGTTCAAGATGAGAAATGGGTAATATTCAAACGTCATCCGTAAGAAGGTAGCGTCAACTGAATCCACGGACTCTAAAGACACGGACTAAATAAACGTAAGGATCAATCTCACACTGCTACCTCATAGACCACGACTAGGAGGAATACAAAAACATAGGGATGAAAGACATTTTGATGATAGGCCGTGGAATCGAATGCAAACTTTACCATATAGAAGGTTTTAACACTTCTTCTCACCGTAAATTTTTCCATGAGACCGTGAATATTTTCATGTGATTATAAATGTTTGAAACTGACTGCAAGACTTTCTCGGGACCATTTGGATTATTATTTCTCTGAGATTATTATTTCTCTATTTAATGAAATACCTGCGTGTAATCTGCTATTAATTAATCCTAAAAGCTATTTTAATATTGCTAAGTCATTCGCTATTAGAGAGGATACCATTTTAATTTATTCATTCACTAGGTCACAGTTTTTGACACAATTTTCCACGTTGACTGACGTGATGAAAAATTACAACATTTAACAGTGAAATTTAGAACACTATCTCGAAAATAAATTCCAAGAGATTAAAAAAAATAATTATTTTTCATTTTCATTACATATATTCATAGCGAGATAATTTTGGCACTCAAACCGTATATTATCCTATTTTTGGCCTCTTAAGAAACTCCAGCAAAGCGTGACCTTCAAATATTTGACAGGCTGGAAGATTTTTATTTCCAACAGAGAATATTTATTTAATACCCTCATACAGCATTTATTCTAAAACTCCGAGACTTCCTCGCCTTATTTTTGCGACTAGGTACGAAACTTCATCCATAAAGATTGGCTAAACCATTGATTATGAATATAACCCTATAGTGTATGACTTTAGTATTACTGCACCGTCAGTAAATGATTTTTCCTATGGAACGTGGCCCCTTGTTTTTTTTAATTTCTATTAATCACACTACCTCTTATTCTCAATAGTCTTGTAAGTTTATTTATTTATTTTTTTAATTCCACTTTATTCCATTTATTCCAACTCCTTTCTCTTGTGAATAATCATAGCAAAAATAAAAAAAAAATTAACATCACCATTTTCTCCACATACCTTCATAATATGAGAGAAAATATTTCCTATCAAACATGGAAACTACAGAGCAAAACCAACTTGAGAATATAAATTTTTATTCCTTGCTGGAAAAATATTTAATCATCAACACACTCTGAGGGCAGCATTTTGCATCACCACCCCGAGTAAAATAAGTTATTTGATAAATTTCAAGCCCCCGTGTCTGATTAATTAATATTTTGTTTGACTTATCCAAAAAGTCACGATTTTTTGGTGATTTGGGTCTTCTTCTTCTTAGTTCAACCTGTCTTTTGACAGGTTTTAACTGGATGCCCTCTATTGCAGTCGGTCCTGAGCATCTTCATTCATTTGACTGTAACTTCGGCCATTTTTTATGTCATCGAGCATTCCCATTCTTCTTCTTCCCCTTCCTCGCTTTTCTTCTATTTTTCCTTCAATAATTATTTTAAAAGACAATTTTGGCGTAATATATGTCCCATCCAAGCTGTCTGCCTCTTTTTATTTCCCTCAGCAGTTTTCTTTCTTCTCCTTTTGTCATTAGTACTTCCTCATTTCTCATTCTATCCGTCCACTTCACCTTAAGCATTTTTCTCCACAACCACATTTCGAAACTTTCAAAGTAATTTTCAACAAGATTTGCGTAACTGTAACGAATTTGGTCCTAAGTCACCGCAGCCCGGGCTTGAACATCCATCAACAACGCATATACTAACCTTTAACAGGAAATAAATACATGACTTTGGTAAATGTCTCGTTGCTTGACCCTACGGTTCACACGGACCGTAGTTTGATCAGATATGCTGCGACGAACCTGATGTTTGAAAAGTAAGCAGAGAGGGAAAGGAGATGGGAGCTGGAGACTAGGTGTGAGAAGCCATAAGGCGAAAGAGGGTTTCCCATCAAAGGGGAAACCACATATCACATCAGTCCTATACTCAGTCCACTCTCACTTCATCACTCGCCACATCATCCCCTCAAAGTTAATACCGCACGGGATTGGTATGAGTCACAACCACCACTTCCACAGCCCTATAAGCCTCGATCTCTCGCCCTCAATCCACTTCAATCCTTCTGACCACTCACTCAATCTCGGCCCACGAGGGATATTCATCTCTCCAGTCTTGCCCTCTCTCTACTTTCTCGGCAGTGATGGCCTCACCTCGCCAATCCAAAAAGCATCCTCACATTATCCGCTGCCTACGCTGCTTTTACACTATTCCTCTATCCCAGAATAAGTAGTTAAATGAAAATGATGACATTCAGTAACTTACACTTTCGCTGCTTGTTCTAAAGAAATTATTCTAAAAAAGTAATAAAAAATATCAGTGAACTGACGATCGAATTAATATTAGCAGAAAAACTTCACAGGATTCATAGCTGTAGTCTTGCGTGAAACATATAGAGTGGCAAAGCAGTGCTGAAAACTGTGCATAAATTTTTTAGAGCTTTGGAAAGAATTTCTCAGGTGCCACCACCTTAAGGGAGGAAGAATTTTGGCTTACGGAGGAGACCACTTGGAGGCGCTAGTGGTACTCGGTGATTTTGCATCAACATATAGAAGAGTGGATTTACCATGGCTGTTGTGTGCTTGTAATCGAGTATCAACTGTTTTGTCGTTGCTATGATACATCGATAAACAGTTTACTCCGTGTTTGGTAATCGCGTTTCTTATCATATTGACGTGAATTCGATTCATTATAGACGATGCTAATTGAAGGCACATTAAAATACATGTTTAATTTGGTCTCGAAGACTCAATAAGATTTATTTCCGTTTCTATGGGTCGATTAGTAAATATCGAGGAACCGAAATCATCATAAGAACATCATGCGACACCAATAAAAGTGGCCGTGCGCAAAAGATCATCTGTTATGGCTTTTCGTGCAACTTCGATACACCTGTTCCATCTATCGGCCAAAGTATTATTTAAAAACTCATATCCAAATCTCCCTATCTCTTTGCCACTCTATATGTACTTGTGAAACTCATGAGAGACTATATCTTTAGTCTAAACCATAAACTGCTTAGAGCACATTTATCCAGCAAACTTTGGTGCGTGGAAGATGTAGGTGCATGTGCGGGAACAAGAAACGCGTCTGAACAGTTGACCTTGAAAATATCCTTTAATTTCCTCTTTGGATATTAGCTTGGTAGATTGCGCGTCGGTCTACAAACTCGAAAGTTGCAGATTTGTTGCCCAACGCAACTGCACGTGGTGCGTAAACAATGCCAGGAGCTAAAATTTGAAGGGGCAAAGGTGATGGGGGAAAAAGTGAAGGGATTTGTTTAAATGGAAAGCAAAACCTTTGCTTCATAATTTTCAGGAATTACTGTTCTACTAATTCTTGTTGGAAAAACTTAACTCCAGTTCTTCCAACAAGATTACGAAGGAGACATTCCTTACTTCAAATTTACCGCTAAAAGCACCAATGCTTCCTGATTGCAATAGTATTTCCGAGTAAACGCAGGCTTCTAATGAAAAGTGAATACATTCATGATAGTCCAGTTTTTGCACCTAAGATAGAGGACTGGTTGAAGGGGCTGAGAAAATTAAATGCTTTTGTGATTTTTGCTACTCAGAGTGTTGAAGATGCCAGTAAAAGCGCTATTAGTGTTACGCTTGCGCTACAAACAGCAACGAAAATTTTATTGCCAAATCTGAAAGTTACTAGTGTATACTGGGACGTTTTTATGTTAACTAAACGTGAGTACTTACTAATTAAACGCACAGATGTTTAAAAAATTAAGGTAATATGTATTGTTATGAAAGGCATTGCTCATCCACTCAAGGAAAATTTTAAAAACATGAACAAAAAACATATCAGCTTTAGGTAGCTCCAAAGGAATTCTTGTGAGGATCTACCATCAAGACATATAAGTGATTTCAAGAAAACATAATAAGAATAAATGCAAATAAATACGAAATGCATAAATTCATGTTAATTTTAAATGAAATGTCTCATCAGGATTTAGACTGCAAGAACTTTAAAATAATGTTGAACAAGGAAAACACTTGTTTTACCAAAATAACTCACGTTTTCAAAAGTAAGCGGGGTATTAACTTTCAAACCATGCAATATTTTTTTAAAGAATATTAACACATTTCTATATATTTCATAGAGAACGGCAATGTCTTATACAATGTCTTGTAAGGTGCCAAGGTGTGTAAAATAACCTTAGAGTACAGATAAGGGAATATCTTGCAGATGATATGGCACTCTCCTACGACCGCTTTCAATGCGTGGTTTGTTAAATGAGGCGGATGTGTTTCCAGTCCTTCAATAAAACGTACAAAGAACCTTGTTAGTGCACAGTCACCTTTTAAATATCATTGCAAATGCGAGCTGATATGATGGTCTTTTATCAGGAGATTAGTCGGGTGATAAACTACAGAGCAAAACAATCTGAACGTTTTTAATATAAGAAGCACCCTAGACAGATACACAATTGCTGAGCCTAGAATTGAGTTGAACGTAGTAAAATATCTTTCAAAAGCCTGAATTACGTTTAGTAAATTTTACTATGATTTGACTTCGCGGAAGTAAATAATATCTGTTTTAAATTAATACATTGCGTAATTTTCCACGCTATCATCATACTGAACGTAATGTTTGGGTCGGTGTATTTCTAATATTAATCCTAAATCCAACCGCAGTTACAACCACGCCACGCATGTAATGAGTCTCCATTCTCCTCAGTTTTCTTCCTTTGACTTACACTAACTGCCCTCACCCTCCTCTGCCTACTCAAAACCTAACGTTCATTTTAAAAAATTCCTTCAATAAATTTAAGGGTCGAAGCTCCAAAATGTGCCAAAAGATGCCTTATCAAGGAATAATTGGTCGCAGGCTTAAGCATAAGTATAGAAGAGTACTCTGAGTTCTAATCCAAAATAGATGAATTCCATTTTCTTATAATACAACCTTGAATCCCATCACTACAGGCTGCCTACGCTAAAGTAGGTGCTAAGGTTCCTTTTTCCATTCAATGAATCCATCTGCCTTTTCCTAATGGTGGATTTATTCCATAAACATTGAGGCAATAAAACTAATAATAAATCACCAGGCGGGCACACAAGTGGCGAGATATTAATTTACCAATGCGTTTAAAATAATCACTCATCCTCCTTTCAGTCAAATTGCTATAAAATAATGGGGTTAAAGGCAAAAATAATGTTTTTATAAATGCTAAATATTTTAACCTAAGGCTGATGAAAAAAATACACCATTTGGATTAGGACTGACCACCAAAGGTTAAAGGATTTTCCAGAAAAAATATAACCTACGCAGAGTTGAAAATGATTAAAGGTGATTGATGGTGTAAGAGTAATCCGAAAAGTGTAATTGTGGCTTAGATTCATCCATGTTATTGGTGCGGGAAGACGTGAATATCCTTGAAAGTTAAAAATACTTTGCTGCGACACTTGACCAAGAAACGTACGCACCTTGATAAAGAGTGCGACAAAATTCTCGACTCAACTCAATCAAAAATAATTTCAAATATCAACATCTATGAATGATACAACTTTGTAAATTTCTACATAATTTTTACTACCACCAATTGACCAAGGTTTCGACAATACTATGCCATTTTAAAGGATGTGAAAGAAAAAAAATATGTTGAAAGAGTATGAAATAATGTAAATGTTTAAGAACAGAAGATATACAGAATTTATTTTTTTTATTTTCCATAAGTTAACCGCATTTCTATGCATGGCATAAGCAAAAACGTATGAAAGACTTTCCGGTGCTCTGTGCGTATGCATGGAAAGTAAAAAGAGAGAAATGGAGAAAGAAATCACAGATATTTTGATTGACAGCCCAGAACATGGCATCCACTTTAATATGGAGACCAATTAATATATATAAGCCCATTGCAGAATCTTATGCAAGGATCGAGCAGCCAATCTCTTGGCCAGAAAGTGTCAATAGATTTCCAGACCGAACCGAGCCGATTTGTTGCAATGGGTTCCCTTGCCAACACTAATTTGAAATTCAAAACCCCTTTCTATATTCGACCAATTCGTGTCAGATACATGAGAAAAAGGAAAAGGAGGAGCAAGAAAGAAGGATAACCACATTCTGGTTCCTGAAATAAGTGCAAATCTAGATAAATGATTTGTTGCTTTGTAGAATTAAAAAGTACCGTATTTCACCGCATAATCGTCGCACCCCACTTTTTCAGTCCAAAAATTGGTTCACAACTTTTCATCGCATAATCGTCGAATGTTAATTCTGTTCGTCACGACACTTGCTGTGAAAGGAAACATTTACCATATTTACTATAAATTCACCAAACAGGTTTACCATAATGTATGGGTACTAATAATCAGTTAACTTTTCATTTCAGGCCGGAAAAAGTACGGTATGCGCTAAACAGGAAGAAAATAGTGTCGATTTGTAGCCTTGAATTTCAATGCATCATATTTAATGTAGGCCTACCATTCATGAGATCCTAGCTTTGCAATAAAGGCAGTTAAGTACGTAATAAATGATCTATGTATAACTAATACTGGCGAAATTTTATTTTTTATTACCCCTCATAATGGTCGCACCCTACTTTTTAGCAAATAAAATTGGTATAAAATCTAAAACGATTATGGAGTGAAATGCGGTACCTTCATACATTACGATTAAGCTACATAATTATAATAACTACACGATTTGACTTTCTAGAATTACATTCCGAATGTGAAATACTGACGTTTTAATCACTTTTATACTTCATCATGTATTTTTCTTATTTACAAACGGAGAGAATTATTCGAGCCTTTATCATAGGTCGTTCAACCCTAAGATTGATCGACTGCAGCCCTCCTTCCTTCCCCATCTGATGCTGGTTCCATTGAAGCCTCAAGAGATTTTAATCCAAGCGATTCGATTTATTTAAAAATCATATTCCACTGCAACTTGTCGAAGAGCAGCCTACGCACGCAAACAATGCCACTGGACGGGTAAACTCATGGCTGGGATATGCAGGGCCGAAAAAAAAATGCCGCTCAGGGAAATAATCAGGATTCTTCCGGGCGATTCCCGTGAATTAATCATTGCCTTTTTCCCTCCAGAGCAACAAAGAGGCCGGATGGAATATCCTTATGACCTTTTTGGATCCTTTAAAGACGACGAGATAGTCTCAAAGTTTGGCCTCGAAAGTAGAGGGAGATGGGCGATAATAATAATAAATTCATTTATAATTCCAGGAGTGCACTGCTTTAGAACAAAGTAGTACATACTGTGATGTGCAAGGACAAATAAGAAGAAAATAAATCATACACTCCATCGAGAATAAAGCACATAAAGAATAATTCGTTCATATAAAAATTAGTAATGGAATCATACAATAAACCATGAGAAACTCAATAATGAATGATTTGTACATATGAAAATTAACAATGGAATCGTACAACAGCCGGAGTAAAATAGAAAACTAAATTACTTCTTCAAACACATAAATTTACCACAGGCATATCAATGAACAAAATCCATTACAAATGCGTGATGGCTGATGAGATGAAAAACCAATTCTGTGAAATACGGAAAAGAGAGCGATTTGGTGTAATTAAGGATTGGGGGGCATTTGTGGGAAGGGAAATACTGCTAAGCGGCTGAACACAGAAAACTCAAATGCAAAAAAAGCTGGTGTATTTAACATTGAGGAGGCCGATATCTAACGAAAAATAGAGACAAAAGACAGTCGCAATTATATCAAAATTAAAAAGTGCAGCAACAGGTGTGTGAAGCTTATAGCAGATTCGTTCAAATAACGAATAGAAATTATCTACAATACCGAAAGAAAGAAGTTAATAGGTGTCGATCTTACTAATGATGGGGTCGGATCTAAATCAGTACGGATTGAGAGCGTGTCCGGAATCCAGTACTCTAGTAAAAAACGTTATGCTTTAATTTCGAAAAGCCCTAGCTCTGTTAACTTCACACTAAAGTCTGTAGTGTTCTGGCACTTTGTAGTAGTAAAAAATAATACATTGGCTTCAACTATCTGTTCAATTTAAGACTGTAAATACTTTATATTTTTTGGAAAGGCGTGACAGCATAAACTAGATGGTGACAAGAATATAAAAGTGTGAAGCGAAAAATACGGTGGAAATAGACGGATATGCGCACTTTAGTCAATAATTAAGTCAACGAGTACCCATAGTAATTTACAGTTGTTTGAATTAAAGGTTGGAATAAGAATTATCCATTGTCTGGAAAATCATTATAAGCCATTCCATGCAAAGACGTTTACCCTCTACTCTGGACTCTATCCTATTTTATGTCGCGCTATTTCATACCATGATACATTTTGTTTTAATCACTAATTTGTAATTCATGCGTGTTATCCCTTGGTATTCCATGGAGAATATCCATTCCATTTTTCTTCCCTTCAATCTACTCGCAAGTACACAGTGATTATTGAAATGATGCATACGAACTTATCTATGTCTGAATGCTGCATCCGTACCATTATGCAGAAGCATTATATTTCATAATCCAAAGCCAAATCTCTCATTATTCAAAAGGTTGTTTTTGTTCATTGGGCCAAAAACTTTTAATAATTTACCGAGTGACATTAAGGAAGTAAAAAGCAAATATATTTTTTTGTAAAAAGGTCAAAGATTGGCTATTATCTCATAATGGTATAGAAGTTTTATTAGGATTTCATGGTTGTGCATTGTATAAAAAATTGTGATGTAATTTGTTTTGCCACTGTTAAATTTCTAACATTCTTACAAAATTGTGAGCAGCTTATTTTTATCCTTGTATGCTCTCTTTCATTGGTTTATTTTTCATTTTCTTTGCTCATGTCTTGTCAAAAAAGCTATGGCTATGTTTTTCAATGATATATTTTGAACACATAAATAAGTGCTGGCAGGTGTGCTACACTGGTGTAAACCATTGAATCTACCTAAAGCCCCACAGTTGTATTACAAAACTTTTTTTCTGATTTGTATTTTAAGTGGAGCAATACTTTTGTCTATCTTATCTATCATATCTGTGTCAAGATGTTGTGTAAAACTATTATTAATATATGACAGCAGCCAAATAATGGCGAGCGAAATGCATAAAACGGCCTGTATAGCTCGTTGACTTGACGTCAGCGGCAACGGGATGGACCCAAATGGCCACGACATCCGCCTGGAGGAAAGAGAGAGGGAGGATGAGACATGAAAGAGGGAGAGGAGGAAATGAAGTGTAGGAGGAGTAGGAGGAGGGGAAAGCATACATAAGCGGCGGGACGGTGGGTCGAACAGGGATGCTCACGACCTATTTTAGGAGCTGACCTGGGCTGCCCCCGTTCCAATTTACCCCACCCTCCTACCCCTCGACGCAATCTCCTGTCCCCTCCTCTCTTCCTTCCCTCCTTCTCCTCCCCCACCCTCCTCCTTCCCCCTCACACAAGTGTGCTGCGGAGTGAGAGAGTCGACACCGCGAGGGAGAAGCAAGCAAGCGCTGCCGAGGTGGGCACCGCCGTCTGCCGGGAGAGGTCGAGAGTTCGCGTCCCGGGGAGGAGGGGATGAGTGAGCAATGATCGGAGGGACGAACTGAAGAGATAGAGAGGAAAGTGAAGAGATTGTGAGAAAAATGGATTGGCTTGGTGACTCTAGGACTGAATTTACACCCCGAAGAGGAGGATCGAAATTCGAAAGTAATGTAGATTTCAGTTGAATCCCAAAATCAGTTTGGATTAGATTTTTTGGGAGGCGACCGACAGCTAAGGTCATTTGCGCCATAGAGGATAGGTAAGGGAGGAGGGGTGGATAGAAACCCTTTTTTAGAGGAATGAAGGCGGGAGCCCCAAGAGACTCGGAGGCTACAAGCTAGGCTTATTTTGCTTGATAAATTCGGAACTGACATTTTTCAGAGCGACATAGAGAATATTATCATGACGCCTCACTACATATCTAGGTCTGACAGATGCGATAAAATAAGAGAGATACAATGCCAAACAGATAGATACAAAAACTCGTACTTTCCGCGAACATTTAGCGACCACAATAAAAATTGAGCTCCACAAAATACACTCCTATAATACATGTCACCTTTTCATCTCCAAAAAAAGTACACCTTTACGCGGCTGGTGACCCAACACCTCCTGCCACACGCCCAAGTGGAGGCTTTCGGGGTATTGTGAAACCTGGCGTCAGCATTAGCCTTCTCATAACGAAAGGCGCCAAGGGGACCATGGTTTAAAGTCTCATCCGACAGACGCAGACGCAGGGTACTTGAAGTGTCAGTACTACAAGCCATTCAAGTAGGGATCGGGTTTTCTCTGCAGAACATCTTCCTCTGCAGGGATTTGAACCCTGGCCGCCTGTATGGTTAACCAGTACTTAAGCCACTACACCAAACCGATCTTCGGCTTAGCAAATGTTGCTTTATAGATAACCATGCTTTTAAAGTATAACATTATCCTGCGAATTGGATTTGAGAAACCGTTTGCAGAAGAATCACCTGAATTTCATTGTAACAAATTTTATTAAAATGTAGATTTACTGGTTTTAGTTCAATTTATTTAACGGCTTTGTACTATTTTAAGTCGAAACTTAACACTTGCAACGATTTTTTTAATTCTTTTGGCTTAGGCCTCCGCGGGATTGTAGTAGATGATGATGCATGGCCATAAAAGTCATTCCAGTAGGGATCGGGTTTCCTCTGAAAGATATCTTCCTCTACAGGGATTTGAATCCTGGCCGACCGTAAGGTTAGCCAGAACTATAGCCACCACACCAACCCGATTTCCAAATCTCAAAATCTTTTTGATGATGAGTAGGTAGCAATTCCAGGACAAAGCAGACCATGCGACCAGTGAGACTTTGAAACGATGGACCCTTTTGGTGCCTTCCATTAACAGTAGGCTGAACTCCAGACAAGGTCGCCTGATTAATGGAACCGAAAATTCTCCTCCTCACCCCATTACCACTCATGCCTTCTTCTTCCTTGCGCGTTCTTTTGAATGAATAGAGTAAACTTCATGTTTCCACAATGTAACTCACAAAAAAGCAAGCTTGTATATCTAATGACACTTCATGAAACAAACACATAAAACCTCCCTCAAATCGTCAATGTATCACTTCTCTACAAATTTCAATTAACAGTGAATATGGCGATCAACACTCTCACTCGTTACACTTTGTTCAACTGCTATACAGTAACTGACAAGATCCATTTCAAAATCGTCTTTCATATCACTGCGCTCCAACCAGCCACTGACGTCACTCAAAGTCACAAAGAACGAACGGCCAGGCTTCCGTCTGGTGTACTTCCCCTTATCAGATGACATTTGACCTCCGGATTTAGAATTTGTAAAGAGATCCGTTATACCGTACGCGTATAAGTTCTTCGAGTATACGCGTACGGACTGGCGCTCTCGATTCTGTGGAGCATCGTCACTACATTGAATATCAATGGCATTGACCCATCTGACCTTAGGCAGATAATTCACTCGGCAATAATGAGGAATGGCTCGACAGTTACGAGCGTTAATCATTCGTTCTTTTTGAACATTATAATAAAACCAAATACGGTGACTATCCAAGTGATTTTTATAGCAATCTTCACCTTTGGAAACGTTAATCGTCAAAACCATGGTCGCAAGTCTTTAAATGCATTGTGAAAAAATTAAATTTACTCTATTCATTCAAAATGTTTAGCAAATTCCATAAAGTGTCGCCAGAAACCACCAACTTTACGTGTTACTTGAAATTATCTTACTTAAAATTTGACCTTTGCATTAAAACAAATGCTAATAATGTAAGATCATATCGAAACCCGAGATTAATGTCGTACTGTATAATAAGCTGGGAAAAATTTCAATTTCCTTTCAAATATATAAACCAATACGTATTTCCACAAGATGTCGCCCAAAATTATTGTAAATGATAACCCTCTCACCTACTATTATTCTCCCGTTTCAACAGTCTCGCCGCTCTTCGATGAAGCGAATGTTGGTCGCCGCTCCAGGTGACCAGTAGGATAGCTCCGCACTCTACGTAGTTTCACGAAATCGCACGAAATGAATTTTTATAATTTATAAAACTTTTTACTTAAAATCTGCTTTGAATTTAAATCTCTGATTGCTGTCACCAATTAAGATTAGTTTGATGAACGATTAGTGTATTCCAGTATATGACCATACAATTATCCGCGCGCATTTAATGAATTTAGCCAAATACGAAAAAGTGGCCTTATATTATCTATTGACGTTTTTTTCCCAATCGATGGATTTTAATGGTATGAATTTTGTTATAAAATCTGATTTTTAAAAGGAGAAATCGAGAGGTATTTAGATAAAAAACAAAATATTGGCAGAATTCCGAAAACTCACGAAAAATGCTTAAAAATGGGTGAAAATCAACCTAAAATACTCTTAAATAAGAATTTAGATCATTAATATCCTAAATATCAACTGAAATGTGTTGAGTGACCTATTTTCTATCAATGTAGTGAGAGAAAAAATGTAAAAAAAATTTATTTCAAGCAAGTTGGAGGTAAAACCCTTATGTATGTAGGATCGGTTCATAACGTCATCTGACGTCTTCCGATTTCTAGCCTCCAAGTCTCTTTGTCCTTCCATAAATCTTCTTCCAATCCTCTCGTTCTTATTTCTTTGTCCACTCCCTCTTTCCAGCTATTCCTATATCCCTTTTCCCTTGGATCCAAGCTCCAAGATCTTTCTTGGTAGTCTATCCTCATTCATTATCTTTACATGCCCGTACCAGATTAGCTGCTTAGTCATGAGTTCCTCCGTCATATAGTGCTCGACTTTCATTATCTGTCATATTCTGTCATTTGTAACTCTTTCTATTCTTGATCGTCCCGCAGCCCGTCTCCAAAAATCCATTTCAGTAGCTTTTAATGATTGTTTAGTACGTTCCTTTATAGGCCAGACTTCACATCCGTACGCTATTATACTTTTGAAAATGGCATTGCAGATTCTTGTTTTGGAAAAATCCTTAAAAAGTGAAGAATTCCTGAAAAAATACGTAAAAACTCATTTTTTGTCTGGTTAGAGTGGAAAGCCTTAAGGCGACGCATCACACCCGCTCGATAGGTGGGATTTGTGATGATTTCCGACCCCAGATTTTTTGTTAATGTCTTACGTCATCAACTTGAAATTTGTATAGTATAAAGAATAGACCTTTGCCAAAGGAGGCTCGTATCTGAAATCTGAAAATTTTATCCCGGAGCATAATTAAACCATCGGGAAAACGGCAAGATGTAGGGTATATTTTTATAAAAACTATTATTATTATTGACATATCTAAAACTAATGGAGATATACCAATCCCTCCTTTATCGGAATGCTAAGTAACGGCCGTCACGGTTGTAAGATATAATCTCTAATTGGTATATTTCGACAAGCTACCTGAATGGTTTTCGGCCATGATGTCCTCGGACGGTGACGCAATTAGTCCAGTCTTCTTTCACAGATCTTATATAAGCGCTACCTGTGCTTACGCGCCGGAGACTTGGCTACAACTTACCGACGACTGTTGCCTTGTGCAAGAGTTATCCTGGAGTAAGAGGCTCCTGACACCTAAACGCCTCGATCGGGTGCGAGTGACGCCATCTTGTGGATTTTCGACTGAACTTTTCCCTGCCAAAGGGTATGATGCGTCCTCTTAACCCTGCGCAAAGATCTTGCACGCACTGCCAAGTCAGAGCAAAAGATTAGGTTTGGCACCTCTCGGGAAACGATTTGCGACATAAGCGTTTTTTCGAACCACCTTAGTGTGACCAGTCCACAATTGGGCAATGAGGGTGGTGAATATCGTCACGGGAACGTAGATAATGCACGAGTGTGCTGGTAGGAGGAGGAGGGGGAGAAATGAAAGAGGCGAGAAAGGGGGAATGTAAGAGGATGGCCCGACAAAGATGAGGGGTGCTCAGCGTGGCCCCCCAAACAGGGGCTGCTGGAGAGGGGAAGGTGGACACCTGGGGGGGAGGCGAGGTTTTGGTTGGAAAGAATTGGTAAGGAAGGAAGGGTTGAAGTGGAAAATGGAGAGTAGAAATGGGAGGGTACAAGAGAAAGGGAGGTTAGCACCCGTACACACATGAGAGGAAAATAGGCATCTGAAGCTGAAGGAAGTTCCTTTGTTTTCCCGCCGTCCATTTGTCTTGCCATTGAGAGCGACTCTCCTTTGTTTAGCCGGCGAAAGGCGAACTTTTCAGTTCCCGAGTATCTAGGCTCGAGAGAAGGACGCCATAGGTTAACTAATGTCCGTTCTGAGGTCAACTCTGTGACAAATCATTTTTTTGCATTATTTCCCCTTTCAACGCTATTTTGGAGAAAAGTAAAAAGGAAAGCAAGCACTTTACATGCTGAATGCACGTTTGTTCGTAGGTGTCCTCAGCCTTATTTAATTTTTTACATCGAGTCAGAAAAAATATGAAAACATGACGTTATGCATTTCCAGAAGAAAACAAGATCCTCTCTTCTAGTCCATTTATTAAGGACAAGTGATATGATTATGTTGATACTTACCTATTACTGATTGTCAACCGTTAAAAATAATAGTGTTACTTTTGAGTTCTCTTCACAACGTAATCCAGAGATAGGTTAGACAGGATAGATCCATTTAAGGTTCTCCATCACATTAAAAATAAGAAATAGCACAAGTATTCCTACTAATAATTTATAGTTGGAAATGAGAGCTGTCGCCATGCTATTATTTAAGCAACAAAAGTGAATAAGTACTCGCTAGTGACGCTCTTTTCACATTCAAGATAGTAGCCCTAATTCGTTACTAATAAATTAAAAGTACTTTTAAAATTGGAAATTGAAAGTGAAAATGTGTTTTGGTTATATTTTTTTATATTTACGAAAGATGCGGCACTTAAAGTGGAAATCCACCGTGAGATTGAAATAATAATTTTAATAATTCCCTTGGTTAAAAATTGGAAAATAATTGCTGCAAATGCATTATGAATAAGAGAATTACGATAACGCGCGATAAATAAATACATAATGCCTTTTTTAATCATAGTCATGAAGTGTTCAAGGATACTTAAAAGCCAGTAAAATGTAATGATTTAAGTGAGCTAGAATCCTCTTTCCTTAATGTCGGCCCCATGGCGGCGAGGTTAAGTCCTCGCTTTCCAGTGCGAGGATCGCGGTTTCGAGTCCCGCTTGAGAGGTATTTCACCACTCAGAACATTGGTGTAATTGTTCGTCTATTGTTAATGTTAATCAACCGATGTAAAAGGCATTTTTATGCTGCTTTCGGGAGTGTGAGAATGAATGAATAAATAAATAAATATCTCTTCCCATATCAACACCGTTTGCTTCGATTGGAACAATTGAGATAGCTTCCTTCGTTGAACACGGATAAAAATAAATTATGATAAAAAATGCATGCTACGAATAACGAATGAAATCTTTCTGATTTTGTCAGTCTACGATTTTAATTTTATCCACGAAGCTTCTAACACATGCTATTTTTTCTAAACGACACATGCAGTGCCTCGATTATTCCCAGGAACGAAGCATACTTACGGAAAGAAGATCATCAATGGCACAGCTGAAGACAGAATATGTTTAGGACGATATTTAAAAATATACGATACCAAAGGCTATTTCAATTTTATCATTCAGTCTAAAAATTCAAAGGTTTCAAGTAACAATATTATTTCTCATGGTTCACAATATCGAACTCCATTAACATGGGATGGTTCTCTCGAGGTAAGGTCGTAAATATAATATAAACAACAACTCTTCACCAACGTTTCGGAATTACTTCGGCGATTACTTTACACAACAGGTCACATGTACATCAGTGCAATGAACAGAAATAACAGAATGGTGCTTGATGGTGTTCATCGTGCTAAATAATCACGGGTAATCAGGAAACTGATACCATAATTGCGAAGTGATGTAATTTTAATGACTTTAATGTGATTCTTAGGTAATTTAAGTGTTGAATTGTTTTGATATACCATTAAATTTAAAAAAAAATATATATTGAGTTTTGCTAAAGCGTGTTGGAGTTTACCTTTAGTTTACATATATTTACAGCCCTGAAGATGGAATAATTAAAATTTCGAAACGTTGGTGAAGAGTTGCTGTTTTGATCATATTTACGATCTCGAGAGAACCATCCCACAACAATATTTTGACATGGGATGCAATGTGATATCTGACCAGGGCAGTGTATCACGGCATGCATAGCAATGAAAAAGATACGAGTCGATTCTCTTTGAGGGGCATGAATAAAAGGAAAGTGGTGTCTAACTCTGAGCTAATCTCAATTCAAACACCGAGCTTAATATTAAATCATGTTTTGTTGAGGGAGTGTTTTCTTCTGTCGCTGATAGTAACCTGAAACGAAGCAGCAAAGCCAAATAAACAGCCAATGCTGAGTATACGTCCGGAATAGCCCCAGATTTTAAAATTACAAGATCACAACGCAGGGTGTCCCAGAATAAAATTCCTGTAACTTTATTTACAAGCGTTTAGCCATTGAGAGGACATGCTTTTCTCTTGAGGATAGAGCCTCTATGTCCTGAGAAGAAGATTTTTACGTAAGAAGGGATTCAGGGGGGATTTAAATTTAATGTGTCCTCGCATGATGTTAAGACTTAAGGCGCTGCAGCACACGCGCATGTTGACTGAAAGATAGGCTGAAGGGTGGAGTAGAGGGGCTAATGGGAAGACGACGACGAAAGCGAAGTGATACAAGGAAGGAGCCGAGGGGGAAAGGGCGGTAGGAGGTGAGAAGGGATTAGGGATAGGCCAAAAAGGGAGGGAAAGAGGATCGAGGGAATTAGCGAGAAAGGGATTAAGGGCCAATGGGGACGGTTTGGAGGGGGTGGCAAGGAGGGACCCTGAGTAAGGGCACCATGGTGTCTTAGAAGGGCTGCTAAGGAAAGAAGGAAGGGTGCGAAGACTTAATGGGAAACGAGATACGGGGATAGAGATAAGGCCGATGGGGTGAGTAGGTGCGCGGCTGGATGGGACGGGTTGGGAGGATAGGGAGAGCATTATGGGAGGCCGGCGGAATATGCGAAGGTGGTTCCTTAAGAGACGGAATGTTGCTCTCGGGAGTGTAAGCAGAAGCGAGTGACCTGACGAGTCCGCGACTTAGATCGGTTCACCTTGAGGGGGGAGAGTAAGCACGAACACTCTTGAAGAACATAAGGATATGCAGGACAAGTGCTGTGCAAATCAGGGATTTTTATTTTGAATGCAAACGGATCGAATCTCTAAAAAGATATTTCGAATCGAAACTAATTTTTTTTTAATTTTGGTAGCGAATCGAAACACACAAAATAAATTCGCTTGCGAATCGAATTCGATTCGAATTCGAATCTAAATAAAATACAAAAACTTATGCGCAGTTAAAGTAATAAAGATTTTCACAATATTTCAGGGCCTTACGTTAGCTTATATATCTATATAGTGGCACAAAGAATAGCACAGATTAACACGCGGTCGTTTACACTTTCGTTTCGCATAAGGAATCGTCGTCTCAACGGATGGCGAACCATTTTTTGGAACCATGTTTGAATCCATGCAACGATTCGAATACGAATCTATCAGATTCAAATATTTCAAATCATTCGGTTTGGAAGCATCCCGATTCGCAAGCAAATCGAATAAAGCCTGATTTGAGTCCATTAGAATCGATTTCGAAGCATTGGCACAGCTCTATGAAGGACTTAAGTTTCTCCCGGCTAATGATTGAAGAAAATTCTTATCGGATTTCCGTTGAATTTCGAATAGCGAGATCTTTCCAAAATCATATGTAATGAATATAAAAGACCAATTAGCGAGAGCAGGAGGAGGTGCGTTTATGGCTGTAAAAGATGAGATCGTAAGTAGAGCCGAAATATTTCCATAAAATTATGTAGAAAGTGTGTGGTGTTCCATCATGTGCTCGGTGAATAGAATTTTTATATGCGCATTTTACAGGCCACCTAATTCAAGTTCAAACACAGTTTTGCAGTTAGAGAGGTCATTCCGTTAATCAAAATAACGAATGTAATATTATTAACGGTGGTGATTTCAAAGTTTTCTCGATAGACTGGAAGACGTACAGTTTCACACATGGCGGAAAAGATAAGGAGTTGTGCGACACTCTTCTCGATGCTTTTACATCAAACTCATTGAATCAACTAGTAACAACACCCACGAGAGGAAAGAACGTTTTAGATCTTTTGGTGATAAACATGCATGAAAGCGTCCTTCATGTTAAAACAGTGAACGAAATTAGTGACCACAAAGCAGTAAGTGCTAAATTTCTAATAAATACCGACAAAAGGGTAGCCGCAAAAAGAAAAGTGTACTTCTATCACAAGGTGGATTTTGATTGCTTAAAACAGGAACTGACTACCACTTATAATAAGTTTAGTGATCTAAGCTAAAACCATACAATATGCGATGCACGAAAGACTTTTCGTAACAGCACGTGACTAGCGATTAAAAATTAAATACCAAGGAAACTTAAAAAAGTCAATAAAGAACCTACATCTATATCAAAATACTCTGCGAGCCGCCACATGGGCGTGTGGCAGGGATTGTTAGGTTACCAGCCGTGTAAAAATGTAAGTTTTATGGAGGTGAAATGGTGATATGTATTATGGCAACGTATTTGGTGAAGTTCAGTGTTTAATGTGGTCGTTTATTGTGCGCGGAAAGAACGAATTTTTGTATCTATCTGTTCGGAAACGTGTCTCTCTGTTTGTTGGCTTATTTGCTTCTGTCAGACTTAGAGATGTAGTGAGGCATCATGATAATATTCTCTGTGTTGCTTTGAAACACACCAGTTCTGAATTTCTCAAGCAACCTAAGCGTAGCGTGTAGCCTCCGAGTCTCTAGGGGTTCCCACCTTAATCCCTCTAAAAGTTGTGAGAAACGATAACGTTTGCCTTCGGATACTGATTTGCTAAATATAATTTCTATGAATGGCGCAATATGTAGCAATTTTTAACGAAACGAGCTCTGCAAATAATCTTAATTTACTGCTAACTCGAGAACTTAGGTCATTATTATAAATTTGGAATAAAAGAGGGCCGATCACGCTTCCTTGAGGAATACCAGATGTGACTTCGACCATATCAGAGAAAAACCATCAATAACTACTTTTTGTTTTCGATTACTGATATAGTTCCTTATTCAATTCACTATTTTACAATTAATGATTGCATGATTGCAATTTTTATGCAAGTTTTTGTGAGAAACCTTGTCGAACACCTTAAAATCAAGGAATATCGCGTCGACTTACTTAATTGATTCACCTGAATTTGAGATATCATGAAGGAAGAGCGCAAGCTGTGTTTCGCAGGACCTGACCATACGGAAGTTGTGCTAGCTGCTATGTAAGAAGTTACTATAATCCAGGAATTTCATAATATTTCTAACGCCAATATGTTCGAGGATCTGGCATAAAAGTTATGTTAACGATAACGATTTCCTTCGGGTAATGATTTGCTAAATACAATTTCTATGAATGGCACAATCTGTTACGCCTACTCCTTAAGCACGCATGCAGGTATTCCTTCCGGACGTGGAGACTTTTTACTTCTAATCAAACGCAGTTATTTAATTATTCAATCACGTTGAATTGTTATGTCAGCCATCGGATCATTAAATTCAGGAATGTCTAGGTCATTATAATGAAGGCGTCCAAAATATCTCAAGTGACAACGAAAATTGCTCGCAAAAATGAAGAACGCCCATCATAATCTACCCAACGTGGAACATGTGAAAATTAATGATAAATATAAGAAAGTTTAATTAAGAGAAAAAGCGGCCTTAAGAAATGCACTAATGGAATTCAAGAGTAAAACATTAGGTGAATTTTTGGAAATTATCACAAGGCACTTTGGTCTTACGTGAGGGATATTCAAGGGAATAAATCTACAGTTACGTCACTGAGGGCAAGGAGAAGGAGTGAGCGAACGATTAGAAAAAGCAAATATCCGTAACACATTTTTCAAAAGTGTCTGTACTTAATATCCTCAGAGAAACACCGCTACATTGCCTTGCTTACACAAAAATCCAATGCATTCCATAACTATTTCTTGTCGCGGCATAGAAAGTCACCTGAAATCCATCAACCCAGAGAAATCACCTGGTCCTGAAGAAATTTCCGCCCGAGTTTAAAAAGAATTAGGGTCAGAAATAGCACTGTACATGAAAATAACATATGAAAAATCTCTAGCAGAACATCGTGTCCCTTACGATTGGAAAATCTCGAACGTTACTCCTATCTTTAAGTGCGGCGATAAGTAAGATCCTAGTCACTATAGACCTATCTCCCTCAAGTCCATCTCCTGAAAAATATTAGAAGATATAATTGTCAGTATAATTATGAGGTAATTAGATAGTCAGGACTTTTTAATTCAAAACTGGATTCCACAATGGCAAGTCCTATGAAACCTAGCCAGCCCTTTTTCTGCACGACGTTCTTTCCTCAGGAGAAAGGCGCACCCAGGTAGACGCGGTATTTTTAGATTTCAAAAAAGCTTTCGATAAAGTACGCCACTAGTATATCGGACCCTTATGAAGTAGAACTAGTTTCAGACATAGATCAAATACAGCGGAGGGCAGCTGGATTTGTTATGATAAACATAGTAGTGTTACTAAATTGTTGAGGGAATTAGGGTGGGAACCTGTATCCAATCGAAGGGAAAAATGTTGGTTATTTCTTTTACAATAGTTTGATGTGGACTTTTTTTTGCCGGACGTTCAGCATATTTTGCTAGAGCCAAACTATGATGGTATAAACGATCTCAAGAATAAGATTAAAGAAATAGACTGCAGAACCGATAGATTTAAACTGTAATTTTTTCCACGCACAATAAGAGACCATAATAGTTGCGAAAGATAAGTTCTAGGATAATAACTAGGTAAAAATAGGTTTTTTCCGTTATTCTAAATAACTTAACATGATTATTAGCTACTAACCTCGCGTTCCATCTCTGGCATGATATACTCTTACATTTCCTAGTACCTTGTGGCCCCCGGATATCAAAGATTCCAATTCAGTCCAACACGCTCATACAGAGAATTGTACAATCACGGAGACTCAAGAAAAATGAGGTGTTATTTACTGAGTTAATCTTGGAGCTTGAGACAATTGAATCTAAAATGAATCTCTTTATACTCCAAATTCGTACTTCTTAACTATCAGTGTCCGTAAAATAGCTAATTCCCTCACAACAGAGATCACGTTCAAAACAGTATAGCTATTTTAACCATGTTTTTGACATATGTTATTGCTTCTGTCACTCTTAATACTTTTCCTTCCTTACTTAGGCGAAACATTTGTCATTCGGGACTGTCATTAGTGCTTTCTCATGCTTATTCATCTCGTAAAATTTACGTATGAAAAAATATTGTGCCTCTGAAGCTTAACACCTGTAACCAAACTATTGTCACATCACAAAAAAATCCACGGCAAGGCGTAACTATTCCTGGCACGTAGTCTGCTAATTGTCCGTCTGAGACTGAAATCTACCTTTCTGAGCCAGAATATGTGAGCTGTTATTTAAAAAAAATGCAACACAGACTCAGAGGCTTAATCAATAATTAGGCTTACACTCAGCAGGATTTGAATATTTTATTTTAAGTTCATAGATACTTATTTCGATAGACTTTGGAATTTGATTTGGTAAAAAAATTAAAAGAGTATTGATATTTGAAAGAGCCTGTTACTTTTCAGACAAATTGAATCGGTGGATAAGGAGTCTGACTTCCTAAAGAATGAAAGTCTTTATCGGAGGGTCAGTATTAGTAATTTTGAATGGTAATTTTCTACTTCAACCTTGACGGGTTACAAAGACTTGAGCCGCAAAATTCCGCTGAAGGCCCGCGATGCAATATTATTAGGAAATGGAAAATATTTTCCTCCGGAGCTTATAGATTACTCTCACTGACTTGAGCCCTCAAAAAGAGGTTATAAGAGCCTATCAGAAGTTTAATAAAATTCCTCTCTTGAGGGAAAACCTTTCTCACGATAGAGTTAATGACAATGAGTTGCGTGGGGAGAATAAGGGATACGAGAGCGACGGGTGAAGATATCATAAAATCCTTTCTTTAAATGAGGGCAGCGATGAACGGGTCGACGGGATTGGGGAACAGTAGGAGAGGTCAGAGGGAGGAGGATCGGCGAGGGGTAGGAAGGGTGGCGAAGGGTATATATGTGGAGGGGGGCGTGGCACTTTCAAGAGAGGGGATAGATGCCTGTTTCCGAGGAGCATTTTTGGGAGGATTTAGCGGGTCTGTTTCGTTGCGTGGTGCGGGGAGAGAGATGGAGAGGCAAATTGGAAGATGGGGGCCTTTAGAGTTGTCCCTAGTCATTGACGGCGTTCCTTTCGTTGGCGTCGGGGATTGGGACCCAGGGACCCGAAGAGCGAGCCCCGGGAGAGGAAGAAGGGGGTGGCGATGACGTGGGGGGTACGAACGCGGGAATGAGATTCAATCCGAGGGTAAGAGGGAGCGATGGAATGAGAATGAGCATTTGCATTTCTCATTCTTTTCTTACTGCTTCCAGGAAAGAAATGTAAATACATCAGATTCTTTTCCATCTTCTCGGGGGAATCAAACATGAGAACCTGGCTTGTTATTTCGCATCCCACTCATCTTAAATATAAATTCAAGTTGGAAATGATTCCCTAATATTTCCCTAATTAATGTAATGCATACGGAAAGTCGGGAAAGAATAGCGTTCATTACTAAAGCACGTACAATTTTAATTTCACCCATTAATGAATGAAGTGTCATCAGTAAGAATATAAGGCGAATTTTGAGGTATTTTAACGAAGACACCCAGTTTCAAGCCAAGGTTCTCAGGGTGTAAAATGGAAATATTTTTTTTCGCAAATGATATCTCTTGAAGGAAAAAAGAAAAGTATTCCTTTTGCGCACAGCTGGTATTCCTTTATTTTTGGCGTGGAGCTCTTTGTGCGTTTAGACAATGGTAGTTCATTGTTTTGTAGATTTATCAAGAAAAAATACAAAAACCATCTGTTATAATTGTCCTTAAATTTTCTACAAAATATGACGAGGTTTAGAAATAGCTTCATACACTTTTAGAGACATTTAAAGGTAAGTCTTTACTCGGCAACATGGAAGCGTAAAAAGGGTCACTACCCAAGCACACTTTTGCGAAACCTTGCGAATCAAAAATGCGAGGTAGCATAAAAATGTAATAGTAATATTCCAGAGTCACTCGTGGAGATCCCGTGGTTAATGCTTAGCCGCAAGCCAAAAAAGACAGGACGATGAGAGATAAATGCTATCTCTCGGAAATTATCTTTCTCAAAAAATAGTCAAATCTTAGGGAGTAAAATCTTTCGCTGAACTCTGAGATACGCTCGTAAATAATTCCTAGAAGGCTAAAAATTGTGCTTAATGAAAGATCAAGTAAACAAAGTTACGAGTGCTCTTCTTATCGTACTGAAAATTGATGCAAAGTTCACCTCTAACGAGGATGACATATTTGACGAGGATAAGATTCCGCCTACCAAATAGCTGTGTCTCCCAATAATAAATCTGTGCAAGTACAAACGACATTATTAAATACGCATGGATGAGCCATTAGGGCATATAAATTATTTTCCAGCCGATAAAAGCGAGAAGAATGCCAAATGCGCGGAGGAAATGGGGAAGCAATACGTAATTCGTCGCTTAATAGGCGGTGGGTGGGAGGGAATATGCGAATCAGTCATCTCTCATATCGGCCGCATTCCATTTGATTCTAAATGCGACCGTCTTCCCTCTTGCCATCCTTTTCAACTTCCTCCATTTTATCTTCATTTCAGTCTCTCGCCAAACCTCCTTCGTACTCACTCCTAGCAGCCAATGTTACTCTTTATTTCCAAAAGTTGCATCAATTCTTCGCCTCAAATCCATTCATAGCTCATTCATATCTTCCTTTCCACTTTTTCGAAAGCGATTTTTGCAGGAATACTTATTCAGTAGGAACTAAAATATTGCCGAAATATTATTTTTCCGTCAGCATTAAAAGAAAATTTTTCCAATATCTAAACAGTCCTACAAAATTGACTCACCAGGGGACTTTTAGGAAGATGATGCAGGAGCAGAATTAGTACTTTCATCACGTGGATAGCTTACAACTACGATTAAAAAGCAATGCACTATATAACACGAGAATCTCCAATCCATGAAGCAAACTTTAAAAGCTTTCAATAACTCGTCTTAATCTTTAATGCCCAATGTGGGCTTGAGTTATGGGAAAATACGAAAAGAATTACGACTTTCAAAATTTTTGGTAAATTGAAATAATATCGCAAAAAAATCAAAATTATGACTCAAAGAATCTTCAAAATATCAAAAAACATCTATAGATCATTCGAGGTATTAGCTAAAAAGCATTTTATGCCGTGACTATGGGTGAGATTGGATGAAACACGGCAGAGACTGTGAGAGAAAAATGTATAATTACATTTATTTATATCATCATTCAGTTTTCTATAACATTTTCATTACTCTGTGACACAACGAGGTATATCAAAGCGGATCAGAGTCTACTAAGAATCCTTAAATCAAGAATCCTTGCACAATCTAAGAAACCCTTGAGGTACACCATGATAACGATAATCTATTATTTTTACCCCTGAAGGCGGTAAATGCCCATCTCCTTTCATTCGTAATAGATGGAAATTTTTCTCCACATCCACTGTTTGAGAGCTTGGATATGGAAAAATATTTTCCTTTACAATAAATCAGGAAATAAAAGTAGAATTTTTTTAAGGGGTATGACGGATAGAGATTTTGAAGGAGAAGAGGCATATGTCGCCATGCATGGATAAATTACGGGGGGGACCCAAAAGTAACCGGATAGAATTCGCTGCGCGCGTCGCTTTTGTAGATCGGGCTTCTCCAAATAAGTGGGTGTTAATTAACCCCTCTTTAGTCAGTATCCCAACGTCGCTTGAGTATACTGTAGCGAGCTCCTGAGACAGTTTATGTGTCACGAGTTTTTCGACATCTTCGATTTTTTGAAATGACTGATTTTCGAGAACAGCGGGCGGCGTTAAAATTTTGTTTTCTGCTTGATAGAAGTGCATTGGACATGGTTAATATATTGTATACAGCTTATAAAGAATACGTCATGGAATGAACTCAAGTGTCTGAGTGGTGTTTGTGATTCAAACGTGGAGACATGTCAATCAAAGACATTCAACGGCCCTTCACGTCCAAAACTGATGAAAACCCTCATTGCATTGCTCGTCGTTTGGCATTGTTCACTCAGAGTAAGTTCCAGAACATCCAATGGTGGTTTAAGTCCTCTACATGAGTGTATTAAGGCGGTTGCGGGAGATTGTTTGGCTTAAAAGGCCCGATTTGTGGCGGAGTGGGGACTCCTTCTTCCACCATGGCACTGCTCCAGCTCATACACCCATTCATGTGCATGAATTTTTGCCGAAAAACTGCATGACACCGCTTCCTCACCCACCCTACTTATCGGATCTCGCACTTTATCATTTATTTTTATTCTCCCAAATTAAAAGGGAGCTGAAAGGAAACGCTTTGCAGACATTCCGGAGGTGAAGAGAAAATCGAAGGCGGCGCTGCAAGGTATCGGAAAGGACGATTACAAAGATGTTTTTCCCCGTGGAAAACACGTTTGAACCAATGTATTAGAGTTCATGAAGAGTAATTCGAAGGTGACTGACGTTTTGTTACTAGAAAAAATAAATTATGTGGTTTAAAATAATGGTGTCCGATTATTTTTGAGTCCCTCCTCATAATAGCAAAAACCATTTACTGGGTTATTATCGTATCATTAGAATATTCTAAACTTAATTTGAGCCTAAAGAGCTGAGAGTTAAATATTAAAACATAAATACCAATTCCTTGTACTCAGAGAAGTTAAATGGGGAATGTTAACTCCTTCGTATATAACAAATGGAAGACTTTGGCTTCAAAAATGTGAAAGAAATGACTTTGATATAGTGGACCCATCATTTGACATTGATAAATACCTTCCAGGGAAAGAACCCCTAAATGGCATTAATGATACCAGATAATAATATGGAAAAACTAAAATTTTAGTCAGCACTTACGTATTGTTTCAATCTGTGTATCATTATAAATACATAACAAATAAGCATTTCAAATATTTATGCACCAAGGTATAAGGGATGAGATGCATGTTTGTTAGATATTGATTGGAGGCGTAGCAATACCACGAGATACCGTATTTCACCGCATAATCGTCGAAGATTTTATGCCAACTCTTTTCGCAACAAAGTAGGGTGCGACCATTATGAGGGGAAATAAAATAAATAAAATTTCGCCGGTATTAGTTATACACAGGTCAATTATTACGTACTTAACTGCCTTTATTGCAAAGTTAGGGTTTCATGAATGGTAGGCCTACATAATATACAATACATTAAAATTTAGACTACAAATCGACTCTATTACCTTCCTGTTTAGCGTGTACCGTACTTTTTCAAAGACAAATTTTACCTTTTAAGCAAGTGTCGTGACGGACAGAATTAACATGCGACGATTATGCGATGAAAAGTTGTGAACCAATTTTTGGACTGAAAAAGTAGGGTGCGACGATTATGCGATGTCGAAGATTATGCGGTGGAATACGGTAGTTCGCGTTTAAAAATACACTCCACCTGCGTGTGTTCGCTAAATACATCATTCGTAGGATTGATTGAGGGTCCTGAGATTCCTTTATAATTTCGCCTCTCTCTCTCTCCTGCGCTTGAGATGCTGCAGAGTGCGAAGGCAGCCATCGCAGTCCTTTACATCTGGGTCTACTGGGTGCAAGTCAAGGAGAGGATAGGGTTAGACCACTGAGTGCGTATGAAACAATAGGGGCACTGGCGACGAAGCTCGCGACCCAAATGTTTTATTCTTGACCGAAGTGGTTAACAGTGTAAAAATTATTGAAAGAGGATTATCATGATCATCGTCGGCGCTACAGCCCATGTAGGGCGCTGGCCTTCTTCACAACTTCCTTCCATTCTTCTTTGTCCTCCGCTACTTCTCTCCACCTCCGGACCCTCAGCTTCCTCAAATCCTCTCGTACATCCTCCACCCATCTTTACATGGGTCTTCCTCTACTTCTTCTTCCTTCTGGTTTTCCTTCTAAATCTTTTTTCACTACTCTTTCCCCACCCATTCTTTGTACACGCTCTGCCCATCTAATCTTTATTTTTTTAATCTCTGTTAATATTCCATCTTCCCCATACAGATGCAGCAATTCCTCATTCCTTCTAAGCCTCCCAAAATCCCGAAAGAGGATAAGACTGTATAAATTGCGCAAATGAATAATGTGAGACGATTTCACCTTTCTTCCGCATAACTAATATATTTCAAATACTTTTTCATAATTTTCAAGTCGCGGCACTAATCTACTAAAATGGAGAGATCCTAATATATCCCGTCCGAAGCCGGAAAGGTCGAATATACGAGGGTGAGTCAATAAATAAGTCGCAAAACTGAATTGAGACAAAAATAATTAAAGTAACTTTCTGACATTTATTTCACTTTTCCACATATTCACCCTGTACATTCAGGCACTTATCCCATCTCTTTACAAGTCCTTGAAAGCCAGCAGCAAAGAAGTCCTTTGGTTGCTGTCGCAGCCAACGTGTAACCTCATAGATTACAGCATCATCTGTATCAAAATGACGGCCACCCAAATGATTTTTTAGGGGCACGAACAGATGAAAATCACTGGAGGCTAAGTCGGAAATGTACTGTGGATGTTCCAAGCGTTCCCAATGAAATGTTTACGACTGATGCTGATGATGAAATGCTGACGTTTGCGACTTATTTATTGACTCACCCTCGTAATTTATTTAATATAGATGCGGGAAATGACTATTGATTCAGGGGCTAAAGTTCTACGATGCTATTTAATTAAAATATGCACAATTCTAGTCATCAAAATCACAGGATCAATACATTTCCTTCCAAAATCGTTTACATTGAGAAGAAAAAAATTATCTAAGGCCATTTTTGATCTCTGATCTCTTATTTGGGAGTTTCGCATGTTCTACATCGATATTCGAAGAGTTTCTTGCTCATAAGCCGCACGTTCCACTGAATAAACGACAAATCACCGAATTCTGAAAGTTTTCCTTATGCATTTCAGAAGTAAATTTACACTAAAGTATTGCTATACAATTCATTTCCACAGTTTTAATGGAAAAATGCATAATCTGAACCTAAATGCTTCAATTTTGTGAAGATTAATTCAAACAATCAGTATACCTTGGCTTCCAGTTTTTTTGCGAAGTTTAGATGGGCTTATCTGGAACAAGGTGTTGCGACGAGATACGGGGCAAGAGCGGCTATATATAACGCTCAAATGCCTAGAACGTCATCACATTTCAATCCTCTTAAGCCCGTTCGACATTATCAGTAGGATTGCAAACCAAGATTTCTCAATTGTTAACAGAACGCCGCGTGATACTATATACCGATACCAAAACATCTGTGCCTGAATTCGTCCGAATCATTTTTTCTCCATATACGAGGCAGATTAGTTTGACTCGTAAAAGCACTCATAAAATATATTCTTGCAAGATTCTAATCTCACGCACTCACGTGAACCTGCATCAGTTAGAATTTCATTTAAACTTGAAGAGTGGTTCTCAAAATTTATGTTTCTGTCGACACAATATCATTTGTTGACCAACTAATAATAAATTTACCAATAATTAACCGATTGGAAAGGATTAAAAGTATGGAAAGAACGTTTAGTCTTCAAATAGATATTACGGCACAAGCAGACGAGCAGGCCCATGAATATATATTATGGATTGTTATCTCGTCGCCAAAATCTGTTGTCTAGAATTCCGTAAACAAACAACTTTTTGGAAATTGGTGCCACCTAATGATGAAAGACGGATGTTTAAATTTAATTAAAGTAGATAGTTTGTAAATAAACAAGTCGTAAGGGTTTTACTTAAAATTTATCATAATTCAGTGGATAAAAATGAAGTACTACACGCGGGACGTAATTGTAAACTTTTTTAATATCGTCCGGTCTACAGATATATTTAATTCTTCTCCAAATTTAATTACACATATGCACAATTACCTTCTTAGCACTTCGTGAATATCGCTATACGGAAATTTAATAATAATTCTCGGTGACTTCATGAGTATTCCCAATGGCCATCATTGCAGTGTAGGAAAAAAGAAATGCACTTACTGCCGCCTTGAACAGATTCTTATTTTTCAATCCAAGTCTCCTATTTTGGGTCCTCGTAGATGCAGACCCTGTTTTGCAGCCTCGTGCGAAACAAGTTCTGTTTAACCAAGGCATTCTAAATTCTTTATTTAAGCCGAACGGGCTTAATGCATTCAAATTAGAATCAGAGTCTGGCGAACATCGTCGTCGGCACACGATGGACGTTTCATAAAATTCTTACACATTTTCTGTAATAGATATTTCCTCTCGAGCATTTACAAAGTGAATTTTAGAATACAAAAATAGCAAGATCTTATTCAAAGTATCAAGTAATTCATATCTCCTTGATCTCGTTATTGAATATTCACCACAGTCTCACGTTAGCAACAATTAACTAGGTCTATACAATAACAATACAATAACAACTGCAAAGACTCTAATCGAAGTGGCGCAGGGACTACTATATATATATATATATATATATATATATATATATATATATATATATATATATATATATATATATATATATATAAATCTTCGTCACAGGGTGACACTAAACATAAAACATAAAAAAGCAAACTCACGAGTTTAAATTTTCGGTGGGTCGCCCGCACCTTCGTCAGTGATAGAATTCTATTTGATTCTATTCTTTGATTCTATCACTGACGAAGGTGCGGGCGACCCACCGAAAATTTAAACTCGTGAGTTTGCTTTTTTATGTTTTATGTTTAGTGTCACCCTGTGACGAAGATTTATATTGTTTGCCACGTTCGTGGAATCTTCGCCAGAACTTTATATATATATATATATATATATATATATATATATATATATATATATATATATATATATATATATATATATATATATATATATATATATATATATATATATAAATACGTTGATGGATTGGAGTCAGCCATGCGGCGATGAACACACGATGTGGATAGGATGGAGGAGATAGACACACAAAAAAAAAAGAGACGATCACACTTACATAGCTAGCTTTCGGAACTCCGAAGTTCGGAGTTCCGAAAGCTAGCTATGTAAGTGTGATCGTCTCTTTTTTTTGTGTGTCTATCTCCTCCATCCTATCCACATCGTGTATATACATATATATATATATATTCATGGTATAGACAATGGCTGCGTTCAAGCGTAGCAAGATGGAAGCACCTCACATTACTCCATTGAAGGAGAAAGGAGGGTGAGCGGGGGGTGGGAGAGGATAGAGGAGGGGTGTGTTTATGGATCTCCGTTGGCGGCTGCGATGCCACCTTCAACCAATCCATCTTCTCCGTCCCTTAGCTCCTCCGCCTACCCATAATTATCCTCCCACCCTTCGGCTAATGCCCTGAAAAATGGAACTTTCCATCCAAAATTCTTTCATTCTCCTTTACTTCCAGTTCTCACTTCTGACATTCCGCGCGTGCCACACCAAATTTCTATTTTTTAGCAATGAACGAGCAGCGTCAAAATTATATTTCTCGCTTTTTCAGAAGGATAATTTTAAACTGACTGAAGGAGTAAATATTGGAAAGTCAGCAAACCTATTTTACTGTGTGAGAACATCATCATCACTAAATTACTGAAAGTAAAATAAAAATAAATTAACTTAACAGTAATGAAAGAATTAGTACATAAAAGTAGCTTGCATGAGGATCTAAATATTGTGCTATTTCGTTTTACTTGGCGAAAGGTGTCCACAAATAACTCTGTTATGACCATTAATCAGGAGTAAATTGTCTTCGTTGTTTTATTCTTGTTCAACTTTTAAGGAAATAAGTTCCACCATACTACGTATTTCACTGTTTCCAAAAATATCGAATATTTATATAAATTTTATATTATAGATATATTTAAAAAGTATATTTGACAAATATACTTTTATATAATTAATAAACTAAGATTAAATGAAGCATGTTTCCCACTCTGAGATTGTTATCATTCTTACCTCCGAAAAAATTAATTTAATATGTCTCATGGAAAATTTTGGTAAAATTTTATCATTTCATAAAACAAAAATTTCCGGAGTGAGCATTTAATTGAGAAAAAAACTCTCGAAGTCCGAAGCCATCATCTTAGAATAACTTCCGTTCCTTAAGGTAGTCCGAGCGAGATAGTTCCCTAGTCATAATAGAAACCATATTCTAATTATACGTTTTAATTAGACCAGCTGTAGGACACAATAATTAACTATTGCATTATAAATGGTGCAATAATATAGTTTTATATGACAGATATTGTAAGTAATTAAATGAAAATATGTAAATAAGTCTTTAAATTGACTCATTTTTTGGCGTGGTATGTTTGAAACTCCTTCAAAACGGAAGGTTTTTGTGATACCCAATTACCAACTGCGATGACAATATGATTAATTTTCAAATATAGTTGAGAAATCATACAAACTTCACGCTGTATGTTTTTTTACAACACCTAAGTGTTATAAATACCTCATTTTGTAAATAATGTCGCTTTGGAGTGCATGCACGTACCGTTTCCCATGTAACAGGGCTGGTATTTTTTGACAAATAACTCCGAAAGTAATGTGGTAAGGGGTTGAATTTTTTGGTGTCAATGCAAGGGTGATATATTTTTCTTTCAAATGCCTAAATATCTTACTTTTAATCATTGATTTATAGATGAAATGATATTTCGCTTGAACTACCTCAAGTCATACAATAGTTGAAATATTACCGGACATTTTTCACCACCCATCAGACCTTTAACAGGTCAATCCTCCCGCTCCGATTTCAAAACATTACTCCCCCGCCCCCTTGCCCTCCTCTCCATTCCGAATTACTTCCTCCCCACCCTCCACTTCTCACCTTCCTCCTCCCTCGATATGAGAAATTTAATTTCCTCTTCGACGCGAAACGCGCTATCCGCCATTTCTCTCCTCCCGAACACGCAGCCAAGTCCCTATATCCGCCCTCTCTTATCTTCGCCTCCGTTCGCTTTCGGCCCTCTATGTATTCAGTCAATCCGCGAAAAGTGGAGAGGGGTAAGGAAGGCGGGAAAAGAATTAAAAAATGCACGACTCCAGAGCAATTCGTCCACCTCTCCCGAAAGCATTCTTCCTCTTCGGTTACGCGAACACAAGAGAGAGATATGTGCCCACCACTCACCAACTGTGAAGCCGGACAATGTGTTGAATATGCGATCTCCTCCTCCACTCCTCGCTTGATCTCCGAACTCGAACCAAATTTCCATCCGACTACAGCAACTCATCTCCTCTCTCGCTATTTTTTCCCTTCGCCTGTCTACCTCTGTCAACGCTTAGTAACACATCCATCCATCCGAATCCCCAATCGGTCCTCCCCTCTTCGCATTTCACTGACTATCTCTTTGTGCAAACGTCGCGCTGAACTCCGCGCTGTCATCTCTCTTATTCATCCCAGAAATCCTAAGCTTCTTCTCCCGGATAAAATGTTCCGGATGAATTCTTGCGAAAGGCGGTCGTGCAATGCCAAGTTCTCTAGAAATTCTAGATTTCATTTGCTATTATTAGTAAAAATATGCTTAAAATTCTGCGTCACACTATTTTCAAGTGTTTTAGTCTTATTATAACTACACTATCAACTACTTCGAGTTTCGCTATAAAATATTCACAATATCGTCCCAATATGAAGAGAACCAATTTCCGCTTTTGCCAAGGCGCTTCAAGGCAAACCTCTGTGAATTTACATTTGCTCAAAAATTAAACTAATATTGTAGCTTCAAAAAAATGCCTTGTAAATCCTCGCTAAAACTATTGATTACATGGAATAGGCACTGAGCCATCTTAATTTTTCATGAACATTGCAATTCATTATTTCTAATCCGAAACTGAGGGTTCTTAAGGCGCATTCGATAGTGTAATAATCGTAAAGGAGCTAAATACGACTACCTAATACAAAAGATAAATGTAAATCATCGGAGAAAAAGAGAACAGATTCAAAGATAAGAACGCGCCAGAACTAGGAAGTGCTTGCTCGGTTGGGGATTCGGAAAAGTCTGAAATGCCCTAAAAACTTGAGATTACATGTTGTCTTACATGGCCGCAATCACTGGTGGAGAATACTCAATTTTTCTCCTGAATGTAGTAAATGTCATTACCACTGAGAGGATGTTATCTACTCACTGCCACAAGTCCAAATGATCCTTTTTTCAGCGTTTTCAATCATTCCAGCATTAGGAATTTAAGGCGACGCATCACACCCGCTCGACAGGTCGGATTTGTGATGATTTCCGACCCAAGATTCTTTGTTAAAGTCTTATGTCATCAACTTGAAATTTTTATAGTATAAAGAATAGACCTTTGCCAAGGAAGGCTCGTATCTGAAACATGAAAATATTATCCCGAAGCATAATTAAACCATCGGGAAAATGACAAGATGTAGGGTATATTTTTATAAAAACTATTATTATTATTGACATATCTAAAACTAATGAAGATGTATCAATCCCTCCTCTATCGGAATGCTAAGTAACGGCCGTCACGGTTGTAAGGTATAGTCTGTAATTGGTATATTTTGACACGCTAACTGAATGGTTTTCGGCCATGATGTGCTCGGACGGTGATGCAATTGGTTCAGTCTTCTTTTACAGATCTTATATAAGCGCTGCCTGTACTTACGCGCCAGAGACTTGGCTACAACTTACCGACGATTGTTGCCTTGTGCGAGAGTTATCCTGGAGTAAGAGACTCCTGACACCAAAACGCCTCGATCAGGTGCAGGTGACGCCATCTTGTGGATTTTCGACTGAAATTTTCCCTACCAAAGGGTATGATGCGTCCTCTTAACTTCAGATTCTTCTCTGCATCAAGAAAACATCAATAATATTTCTTACTCCTATCTATGCCATTGAGAAGCAAACTTATCTTTCTGCAACTAATAACACAGTGAAAAAAATTAACTGAAATATTTGTTTTAAAAAAGTATAGAAATTATCGTCCACCTATATAAGTATATATTGGTGGACGATCATTTTTATACTTCTTTAAAACATATAATATATAGGTCATTCCACGTCTGATCAGCAGTGAGTTGACCCTTGGTG
The DNA here is from genome assembly GCA_963169105.1 of Ceriagrion tenellum. Classification (NCBI taxonomy): domain Eukaryota; kingdom Metazoa; phylum Arthropoda; class Insecta; order Odonata; family Coenagrionidae; genus Ceriagrion; species Ceriagrion tenellum. Next base: position 16,543,718 of record OY720633.1, on the reverse strand, counting down.
TCTGCGATTAGAACAAACATTTTTGTGTGGGGTCCTTCTAGCATTATATGAAAAAGTATTGAAGCGTTGTTGGAAAAAAAATTGACAGATCTAGAGACGATTAATGTTTCGACCGTTTTGCGCTTAGATTACATGTTGTCCTTTTTTTCCTCTTGCTATATCTCCTATACGAAAATAGCTAGAGAAACGATTGGCATCTTAATTTGTTTGAAGAAGAGTATGTGATAAATTTTGTAAATGAATTAAATGTTGTTGAAATTATTTGATTTTTAAATGTTTAAAATTTAACAAAAGAAATACAACCATTTTTAAATTTGAATTTTTTTCTAGTTTGATGCGTTTGTTTTTTGTCTTACCTCAGAAACAACTTTGGTTGTGGGCAGTGCACAAACAACCGTGATATTTAACTCCAAAGATTGGACTACACCCTCATTCGCCACGACCGAAGGACCCGCTGTCGGCGTCAAAATGATGTGCCGCTGTACTTTGAGAATTTATATCTTGGTTTATGTAAATGCTAATGCGATACTTTATACACCACTATAAAGATAATTTTATTTTAATTTAATCAAAATTTTTATTATATGATATAACCAAAACTGGATACACGTTAATGCAATTATCGACACCGCGCACCCTAAATTTAGCAGTTTTGTCAATTTCATGATCTTTGTAACTCAGCCTAGAAAAAACTACGCGGTGTACAGCATTGACTTTCCACCACAAAGAAGGAGGAGAAAAGGTGGGGGGAGGAAATGACAGACAGCTGGTGATGACAAATGCTGATGTAAACTACTACCATTAAAAGCAGAATAATTTTTAGAATTGCTGAAACAAAACCAATTTCTTACAAAGCTGATAACGTTATCTTTTATCACCTATCCTGCTCTGGAAGATCTTTCCCTCTGTGTTTACTCTGAATACCAGAAGTACCTTCGTTTTAAGTCTCTCAGCCACCAGTGAACACAGGCCGACTCACTACGACAGAGTGGAAGAGAAGACCCCGAGTTTTTATCTCACATTCTTTGTTAAGACTCACTGAGGAATATTAAAATCTCTCGTTTTAATTATCAGACCCTTGGCCTTATCTCTGGCCCTAAAGTTCTCAACAAGGACTCTATATGCTTCGTGCTTTTTCGTCAGACTCCCCCTCACCTAAAATTTCTAACCACAGCTCAGACGCAGCTGCCATTATTTCCTTTGACCTCCTCACATGTCATTATACCCCCCAATTCTCTTCCAACAGCTTCCGCAGAGGAACAAATCCCAATTCAACGTTCCTCCGTTGCCTTTTTCTGTCTTCCATGCTGTCGTCTAAATAGATTAATGGCCAACAATTTTGTATCAACAGACCGATTTTCAATTCAACGAGAGGTAAACTTGAATTGTAAAGGTAAGAAAAATTCTATCTACCGTTGACACAATTGGCAAATTATACTCAAAAGTATCAGATATAAATGTAAGACATCCGAATGAGCTTTATCTGCGTGAATCGTAATAATGTAATGACAAGAAAGTGGAAAACTGCGAAATAGCCTGTAAACTATACATCTAAAAAAACAAAACTCATAATGTGCGTTATGAGAATTTATGTGGTCAAAATGTCTCAGTAGTATGGTAAATGGGCTACAAAAATACTGAAGATTCTAACGGTGACGTTCACCTACATAATATTCACCCAGTTAATTTCTTATAATACAATATTAACATAGTCTCACTTTAGGGATAGAATAGTTATGAATATGCTTTTGGAATTTAGAAAATTTTACACGTAAAGGTGAAGTTAAAATTTTCACGGTGTGAATTTAAGGAAGTCATTCTAATTTTACCGAAGATATAAAATTTTCTTACGTTTTCAGTGTACCGAAAAAAATGCTGTTTCCCAATGTTAACAGATCCAAATCTCAAGAGCCAAAAATCAGAGCAAATTTTAATTCCATTAATGATTTAATGCCAACACTTAAGCTGAGGAACCGCGTTACTCTTACTCCTCTTCCATTAAACACCATACTCTTTCGTTTTTATTGACCTCTCTCGTTTCCATCTCATTACTTCAGACCCTCGCCCCTTCCCTCTCCATCCTTTCACAAACCTCCCACCCCTCCTTCTGACGTATGATGCTCGAAACTCTTACTTTGTTAAACGACCTTACTGCGATGAAAGTAAGTTGAAACATACTGAAGAAAATCTTTTATCAATAATAACTATAAGATGATATTTGTTGAAAACATTTTAAGCTTCAGCAGCATGGAGGAACTAATGAAAAACATATTCACTGCCGATAAAATGTTTCGAAACATTGCTGAATTCCAAACTGGAAGTTATTCAGGAAGCATTTCCCTCAGAGCAGCAACTTTTTGCAATTGAGGGAAATATCATAATTTCAGTTGAAACAAAATATGATGGCAATAACACCGATACACAAACTTAGAAATGGAAGTCTTTCATGGGTTAGCAGAGTTATTATTGGCCAAGTATTTTGTAAAACCGCAACCACTAAGATATTCAATAATTCACTCATTGAACCTACTAACCAATAAAGTGACAAGTTATATGTTAAAATTGCAACTTGGCAGATGCATTTTTATTACTATAAAAACCAAATTTTTTATTTCGACCAGTTATCCCGTATGTGAAATTTTCAAAATGGATATATTATGACACATAAAATTACTTCCAAAAAGTTAATGGGCTCCAAGTTCATACTTTTATATTCTCATTAAGCGTCTTGAGGTTCCATAGCTCCTGATACAGCACGGGAATCCAACAGTCTTGTCTTTTAATCAGTCAACAGTCTTTTAATTTAAGCACTATATACCATTAGGTAAGGCTATCCAGATAAGATTTGATCAACAACGTGTATGGAGCCATCTCAGAGCAAGTCAGCAAAAAGATAATGAAGGACTTAAGTGTAGTATACCACACGAAACGCGTATATAATATTCACAACAACTAAGTAAAAAGGCACTAGCACATTGAATACCTACTGAGAGCATGTTTTTTACATGCATACACGATGTACAGCAGTTGATAATATAATGTAGCAGAAATAGGTATTTCTACGGGTTTTTGACCATTAATTTACCTATTTTTAATAGTACACTTATTTTCACTGCCCTTTTACAAAGAAACGGAGAACAGTAATTTCAATATTATTAATTTCCCGATGCGTGATTGGAGACTAATGGCAATTTATAAACCTCGAGGAAAATGATCTCAGTAGATATAAAAACAAAAATTCTACATAGAAGTTGTTGCATATTTCCGTAATCAGGCGACTTTAGTTTCGATGGCCTGCTTCTGCTGATGGTCGAAAGACTGCTCCCTTTAAGCACAAAGCACAAGATAATTCTGGACAAGAAAATCATTTTACTTCAGCCTTTATGTATATATACTGCCCCATCCTATCTTCCACGCTATTGTAACATTTATCATATTCATTTATGCATGGCTTTAAATAGTCTCTTTCATTTATAACATCTTAGAATTCCTCTTCCATCTTAGGAGTCCTTATCACCAAATTCCCATGACAACCTCAGTCTTCCCCTTCCTGTCACATTATTAATTTCACTATCTAGAAAATCACATTGTTTTAGAATGCTTAATCTTGCATTTACTGAAATGGCATTGCTAGTTTACTGCCAATTTTTATTCAGAATACCATTTAAACGTGAGCCCCAAATTTCAAATCAATATTTAGCTCTATTCCTACATCAATTAGGTATGAAATTCAATGCCCAGGGTTTCCACTGTGAATCGTATTTAAAACTACCCGTCTTATGCCTTAATACAAATAGGTTGGCACCATCACCGTTCTGCGTATTCATGCGACCATCGCTTCGGGTCGACAGGCCGATGCGATACCAACCCAGTCATCGCCAACTGCTTTGAGTAAATTTAAACTGCTCAATACGTAGCGGGATACCCCGAATAACTTTAATGTAGTAAAGAGTCGCTGCAAAAACCTTCAAACAAAGATGTACGATTTAGGTTGAAAGTGAGATGTGAATACTTCGAAAAGTGCTCATTATGACGGCAATAAGATACATCTACATCTAAGTACTATTCCGCAAGCCGTGACATGGGCGTGTGGCAGGGGGTGGTAGGTCACCAGCCGTGTATAGATGAAAAGTTTTGGAGGTGAAATGATGACATGTCCGATGAGAGTGTATTTGGAGAAGCTCAGTTTTTATTGTGGTCGCTTATTATGCACGAGAAGAACGAGTTTTTGCACCTATCTGTTCGGAAGTATATTTCTCTTATTTTATCACATCTGCCAGACCTAGAAATGTAGTGAGACGTCATGATAATATTCCCTGTGACGCTCTGAAAAATATTAGTTCTGAATATCTCAAGCATTCTAAACCTAGTGTGCAGCCTCCGAATCTCTATAGGCTCCAACCTCAATCCCTCTAACGGTTGTGTAACACTATATGTTCGCTCGTAGCAGTTTTTAACGAAGCGTGCAGCTTTTCTTTGTGTTTTGATAATTTTTTGGTTAAATCGTTATTACCAGGGTCCCAAATGCTCGCGGCGTATTCGAGGCGTGGTCTAACCAGAGCATAGTAGCATCTCTCTTTTACTTTTTCATCCGAGGACCTTCCTATTATACGAATTAATGACAAACGGAATTATAATTAAGAGGGTCATTCTGGTATTGGTTGGTTTCAAGTTCGGGATTTCTGCTTTTCCGCAACGATTCATGTTACCTGCTGTTCGGGATACATAGAGTCGACTACTCCAAGGTGCTCTCCTTGTTATCGGTTTGCATTCAGCTACTCTCTCTCTCAGAGGAGTTTTCGCTCCTTCGTCTTGCCAAAGCGATTTTCTTTCCGGGCACCGCCCGCTCTGCGCCATCCCCTCTTGTCCCACCACCTCCCCTTCCTCAGGGTGTCGCATTTCCCCACCCTCCCCATCCCTCCTCGCCACTCCAACCCCCCACCCTCCTCCTCCCTAACCCTCAACTTCACCCCCCGCGCCTTCGAGCACCCTGCAACCTGACACTATCGCCATCAGAGCCCTCCCGCCATACGCCCCTCAATTCGACGCCCCCTCCCCCTCCACCCCGCTACTCCCTCTCCCGCCATCCCTTTTGTTCCGCAAAAACTGAGAATAACTCAATTACTCCAATTCCACACTCTTATATTTCCTTCTCCCGCCAACAATGAAAAAGAAACTCATCACTTGGATGGTGGTTTGAAAATCCCCAGTCACTACTCGAGTGTCTGTAGACTTCCTCACATTTCCCATCTGTGAATCATTCAGTCACTCTTTCCCGCTTTCCTGGGACCTAAGACGATTAAAATACGTCATTTCGAGTGTAACCCATGTTTCTTCTTCATCAATCTTTCGTCTAATTTCCCACATAGGGTAGTCCGAGTGAAATATCATTTTAATTGAAAATCAATAAAATTAGTCTCATCTTAAAGAAATATATCTCACCTATCCAATTACACCAAAAATCCTACTCCTTACCACATTACTATTATTTGATATTATTACTAGATATTTTCCAAAAAATGCCAGCCCTTTTACATGGGAAATGGTACGTGCATGCACTTCAGAGAGGCATAATTTACAAAATGAGTCATTCCCTGTACTTAGATGTCGTAAAAAAATAACAGTGTGTAGATTGCATGTTTTCTGAACTATTTTTGAAAATTAATCATATTGTCACACCAGTAGCTTCTTGGGTATTACAAAAAACCTTCCATTATGAAGGAGTTTCAAACGCACCGTGCAAAAAAAAATGAGTCAAGAGTCAAGTTAAAGACTTATTTAGAAATTTCATTTAATTACTTACAACTTCTGTCATATAAACCTATATCATTGTTCCATTAATAATGCAATATTTAACTGATGTGCCCTACAGCTGGTGAAATTAAAACTTATAATTCGCATATGGTCTCTATTATGACTAGGGAACTATCTCGCTCGGACTACCTTAATTTCTTATGACTATCAGGCAAGATATCCCCTCCACTTTTCATTACAAAGTAAAAAGATGACCCATGATCACATCAAGTTAGTTTAGGTCAAGGTTTTCAATGTAGTACTTGCATGGGTCAGAATTTGACGGCGAATGAATTATCAGTGAATCCTTACATCACGAACAAGTCAATCCTGCGTGAACACTTTATTCTGTTGCATTTTATAAATAATATAAGCCATTATAATCTGCCCTTTTTTTGCATCAATATCGAGCAAAGCAAAACGTGCGCCGATTGGCTCTGACGTCATCTTCCTTACTTGCCCGGCTATTGTTCACGATTTTGCAGTGACAGGAGTACCAACCAGAATTTATTTCTTTGAAATCTAAGGGAGTTATTTCGTATTGGGAGTGATTTTCAATAAAATGGAGGAAGTATACTCCAAGGCGTAATGCGACAACCTATCCGCGGTGGATGCATTGATGGTGGGATATTTATGAAGCGAAACCCTTCGTGAGCTTCGATCAGCGAGGTGTAAAAACGTACCGGAAAGTATGTCTCCTTAGCAACTACTCTTTGTATTTTACGCATTACATGCAAATAACATGATATTAACGCTAAATTATATCATTTCACTGTTAACAGGAGAAATTCCATTCAATGGTAGCTTTAACGAAGAGGCAGCTTCTCTCTCTTCCTCGGTTACGATGTCATGGTCCATAGGGACCTGAGCCAAGGCCCACTCTTGTGCATTGGCAGAGTCCTGCAAAATTTCGAAAATTTTTCTCTTCCCCATCACGGGTTGGTCACAGGAGGCAGGACTACTCTGAGATTACATTCAAATGTATGTGGAGTAACTCCTTTCTTATTCCTAAAAGCACTCCTATAATATCCCAATGCATATAATTTTCAGTATCCTCTTCTAACCAGAAATAGTCGACAAAAATGAATGCAGTATATCTTTATATCAATACTAATCATAGCAGCTACTAATGCGGTCGTATAAGTCCTAAAATTACAATTTATAACACCCCGGCTCTCATTTACACGCTATTTCTACAACTTGAATTTTCACACAGAATAGCGGCTCCAATTATGAGGGAATACACCTCTGAAATAATATAGTCTTAAGAGAAAAACATCGTAAATCGCAATACGCAAGAAACAGTGCATAGGCTAGGTTGTTTTCTCTCTAAAGTACATAATTTTCAATTTACTTACATTGAAATAGTCGGCACAGAATTGTAAACGAGCTGTTGCAGCTAAAGTCATCTTATCACCTACTTGTCGGGCTGTTATGAGCCACATCTAAGACATCTAAGTGTTAGAAATACCTCATTTTGTAAATAATATCTCTCTGAAGTGTATACACGTGACATTTCCTATGTAAAAGGGCTGGTATTTTTTTAGCAAATATCTCCGAAAATAATGTGGTAAGGGGCTGATATTTTGGTATAATTGGAAGAGTGAGATATTTCTCTTTACAAAGAGACCAAATTATTGATTTATAAGTAAAATGATATTTTGCTCGAACTCCCTTAAGTTAATAAAACTGTTTATTGTCGCTAAATTTCAAGAGGTGATAATGAACAATAACGAGTAGCATATACTACTATAATAATATTGATTATTTTTAATCAGAGAAAGAAATAGCATTTATTGAATGGCATACCTTATTAATATAAATAAGTAAATGTATCGCTCTATGTGCAAAGTTTTGAATCAGACCCAAAGGTTTACAACAATAAGCTTTAGCAGTAAGGGAATTTAAATATTAAACAAGACAGAAGGTTCTACATATTTTAACATGGCATAGAGATTTTTGGACGTTGAAATTAATTCTCCTTGTAAAGGGAAAGAATTTTTCATTTCCACCCATATTTCACACTTAAAATGTCTGGTAATCACTAGGGAATATATTAAAATATCGGAATTTTGAGCCGCTGCAGGTTTTTTCAACCATTTTATACAGGTCGTATTACTTGAACTCTACGGTGTTTTGAGTGAAGAAATAACAAAGAATCAATGCACTATTTAGGTTTGTCATAATTAGAGCTTACAATACTGTCCATTTATTGCATTATAACAGTAGAAGAGAATTCATACAAGGAATAAAAAATGCTCCAATTATGAGAGTTCAAAAAGACCCCACCCCTCTAGTGACTGCAAAGTAAAAAGCATGCATTGAAGAATTATTGAAAAAAAGTCAGCGTTCAATTTATTTCCAGCAACTGAGCAATCCCGGTGAGAATAAATGTATTATGCCAAGTGGAAGACAGTGTCCTTGACCTACAAGCACATGGATGCCCCCTCTTGAAAGATATTTTATTGTGAGTGAGAAAAATAAATATATCATTTGAGGTAACAATAGAGGTGAGCAGCTGTCATTTCAGAGGCCATGAACACTTGCCTCAGTAAATTTAATAATTTTTTAATAGTGGTCTCCCGAGGTTTCAGATTTCTTCTTATTCCATTTCCCTGCTATTCTTTATTCTCTGTGTCACAGAAAACGATTGCTGCACAGAGATATTCAATTTTCTAACAATCTTTATAAGAACCCATTTCAACGAACGAGTTACTCTTGAGTTTACTTGAGTTACTCTTTGAAAACAATACTTGCAGCCATTAAATCTTGGGATGAATAAAATACTTCTAATCTTATATGTGGAACAATTTTTGCTTTTAAACTCATGCCGGTAGACACCAGAGTTGTTGCATCGAAAAAATAAACTATATTTTATACAGAAAAATGGAATTAATGTTAACACTGTAGTTATTAAAATCAAAACACCACAACGACTGTGGAAAATGTACCCACAATATTTGTTCTCTTATAGTTACCGTATTTATTTATTTTTTTCATTGCCCTCCCAACCAGCCAAGTTTGGCCTGAAATGGTATACCTTGCAGCAGAAAGCACATTCATGTTGACTATCTATGAATTTATTCTCCACAATTAAAATGCAAGCACAAAACAGAAGATTCAAAACAAAATTAAACGATTTCATGTACCTTTTTTTCGTCCATTTTACCTATGTTGATACGTTATTCAACATCAGTCTTATGCATAATTGGGCAGATATGGTACTTTTGGTGTATTGTAATTCATGTTGTAAAAGTAATAATAATAATGATATTTTATTAACCATTTGCACAATTGAGTTATTGGCGTCGTCAAGTTATAAAAATAACACGTACACACGCAACAAAACACAAACGTTTGAAGAATATGGACAGATTATATTGCAATGCTTGAAAAGTCGAGTTCAAGGTATTCATCAATGTTATACATTGGCCTGTCAACCAGCCATTTCTCTAACTCCCTTCGACATTTACATGATCTGGCCGTTTTAAGGGAGTTTGGTTATTCATATTGACCATATTTTAATTTGTTGAATTGTCTTTTTTTTTGAAGGATCTTTGAATTTGGTGAATTGCACCTAATTACCCCAGTTTGTTCTTAAAAATGTATTTTGTTGCCTATATTATTCAACTGAGAAACGTTTTTATATTTCCCATCCGCAATAATAAACCAATAAAAAACCAAAAAGCCGAATTGGTTGACTTACCTAGTTTATTTGCAATAATGAGTAAGCAGAACGATTTGCCGAGGGCAATTTCTATTCTCACGAATTTTTGCCCCAGTGTGTGTTGGACTATGTCCTTTCGGTACAAGAATATTTTCTACAAGCGTATGAAAATAATTGTGAAAAAAACATATGTTATGTAGTATGCCGTGTTAACTGATTTATATTTTTCACAGGCATCAACTAAAAATGCCCCAATATTTTTACTATTAATTTTGAATAAAACTTTGGATCGCGTTCTTTGATTCATTATCTACATCGGGTCACTCTGGTATTTTATATGTTATTCACGCTTAAACTTTGTATATTGAGTCCTTGAAGGACCTGATTTTTACCTTTGTTGCAAAATTTCTCACCAAAAAAAATGCACGACATCCAACTACCTTTTTTTCTAAGCAAAATAATATAGCTAAGTTTACATGGGAATTCGTTTATTTTTGCAAGTCGCTGGTTTAGCTTTTCGGGTAAAATACAAGTGGAAGAGTGAAAGCGGTGTATAATAAGAAGAAAAGCTAAAATTAGAAATTCGTCAACATTGATTGGCGTGTTTGTTCCTTTTTTATTTTCAAAATAATACTTTGTTGGCAAAAGTTTATACCCCTTTAGTATTATCCTCTAGTTTAATACGTAGAAGTCCAAAATAGCCAATTAACTTTGACTCTCACACAAATAGATCTCAAAATATTCCTTCGGTGAGATTACTATAAAAATATTCAATACAGGTTCCCATATTTCGTCCCATCACACTATTTCTTCTTGGAATTTAATAGTGTTTCTCAGAGCTCATCAAGGTGGGAATCCCTAAGACTGGAAAAGTCCGGCTTTAAAGCCGTCTCTCTTCCCTCAACGTCTTAAATTCTTGAGCTCTCCACAGCACTCCTTCATCTTCATACCCCACTCTTTCCTCCACGACGTTCAATATTCCGCGTTCTTTCATTCTTTGGGGAGCATCGTCTGACCGCATATATAATGCATCTCCAAGCCAAGTTTGCACAAGAATCCAAAGAGGCCTTCCTTACCTTTCCTCTAAATCTCCAAAGAAGCTTCTGCGAGCATAAAGTCCACTCCCCAGTCAGTCACCACCACACTTTGCCTCCACACACCCTCCCACACCCACCGGCAGTCCACCCACACTCCCGTCTCTCATTCAACTACGATACGTCATGCGCATGGTCGGATTCAAAGAGCGTCGGCTAAAACTCCTCCCGCTCAAAACCTTAAGGTAGTCCGAGCGAGATAGTTCCCTAGTCATAATAGACACCATATTCGAATTATAAATTTTAATTACACCAGCTGTGAGACACATCATTTAAATATTGCATTATTAATGGTGCAATAATATAGGTTTGTATGACAGAAACTGTAAGTAACTAAATGAAAATATCTGAATAAGCCTTTAACTTCACTCATTTATTTCACGCGATGCGTTTGAAACTCCTTCAAAACGGAAGGTTTTTTGTGATACCCAAGACCCTACTGGGGTGAAAGTATGATTAATTTTCAAATATAGTTGAGAAAACATGCAAACTACACACTGTTAGTTTTTTAAGACATCTTAGTGTTATAATTACCTTATTTTGTAAATTATGTCTCTCTGGAGTGCATGAACGTACCGTTTCCCATGTAAATGGTATTTTTTGACAAATATCGACCAAAGTAATGCGGTAAGGGTCTGATATTTTGGTATAATTGGAAAAGTGAGATATTTTTTTTATGAGACCAAATTAATGATTTCTAGGTAAAATTGTATTTCGCTCGGACTACCTTAAATACCCTCCACAATTTAGTTCATCATAGATTTAGGATTTTTTTTATACCTTGTACGTATAGTCACACTTTCTTCATCTCAGCTTTGAAATGTTGGCAGTTAAATCTGACATTGCAATCCCTTATTATTTCTGTATCATATCGCAGTCAGTAATCAGAGATATGCTTCATAAATTTTAAGCGAAGCTTCCGCTGTACGCAAGTAGAAATGGCTTTCTTTACGGGGGATCCGCGTTTCTTTATTTCTTTTGAAAACAATTTCACCAACATCACAGCTGGCGTCTTCAGGTTGCAGCTGTTGCAGTTGTTATGTCCGTCCTTCGTATACTTGTCCCGTGGTTGTTTCCACTCCCTGATTGGTCAGCTGCCGTCCATTATTTCGGCGGGAAAAATGTTTTCACTCTGGACTGTTGCTTACGACCTGAATTCGCCAGTTGAAACGCTGGAGAATCTGTTTCCACGAGCGAATAAACAACGCGGGTTTCCCAAAATGAAGCAATTTCAGCTTTAAAAAAACCTTATGATCGACTGACTATATTTTCCCCCGGTGATTCGGTAATCTAACTTCAGGATTTATTGGATTTCCAAACGGTCAACAACTTACATAGTGGCTCACTACTTTGACTCTAATTTCATAGTTATAACTTGGATTTCATTCTAAGATTCTCTCATTGCATAAAATATAAAAGTGACTTGTAAAAATTACAAACTGGTAAATTCTCAGACTCATAGCTCTAATCAGCACATAAGTTGGTTGATTTATCTCTTCTGCATAGAAATTCTCATCTCTTGTTCACACAGCACCTGTTTGTATGAAGCACGCTGTCGTCATACACCGACTTGACTGTGCGCCGTTTTACATGAGAAATGATACGTGCGTGCACTTCAGAGAGACATAATTTACTAAATTAGGCATTCCCTACACTTAGATGTCGTAAAAATGAATGAAATAATTCTTCCCAATGGCACAATAGTTCGAGGAATATATCATTTATATGGCGAACAATGAGGTTTCCACTAGAAAGAATAACAATCAAATAATGCTTCAAATATCCTATGTGAGTACGGGAACCTCATGTTTGTCCTACACGTACCATTACTAATTTAAATGACTCTATCAACAATCCTGTTTCATGCCTAATAATATTTTACAGAATTGATTACATGAACTAGAAACCTCAAAGAGATCTTCTGGAATATATGAAATAAACTCGATTTTTTGACATTTTTTCGTGAATGAAATAATTCTTACCAACGGAACAACCATTCGAGGAAAATATCATTTAGATGGTGAACAATGAGGTTTCCACTAGAAAGAATTACAATCAAATAATGAGATGACGGCAGAATACACCTTGTGAGACAGTTTATTGTTGATGGAAACAGTTAGAACAATATGATGAATGGGCAAAAACATTAAATAAGCCTCCCGTGAGAAATCCACCATAATGAAATGAAAATTTATGCTACGTTCTCCTCTAAGGAGTACTGCAATGGAAATAAGGAGTACTCAAAGTCATCAGTTTGTATAACTAAGTGCTTCAACATTGATAACAGATAAAATAATACGTATTGAATTAGACAGTACCACAAAGCGATAAAAGCTTGAAAGTTAACGCTAAGGAAATGAATATGTATGAATTTAGATAGGGGAAATAATAAAAGCGTCAAAATTTAAGCTCTTCAAAATATATTATCATAAACCCTTTCCTGGCAATAAGTCCTCATGAGCCGATATTGAACATTTTCGCACAAATAATAATTTGTGCAAAGTCATGGATCAAATTATGATAACTATGTCACCTGCACCTTCATAGCTCATTTCAAATTAAGTACCGGAGGACCGATCTTTGCGCGGTACACTGTAAATGTAATTCTTAATTTATGAAGAACTGACTTAAAATGCTCTACGTGAGTAATATACTTTCATTATTTCATTATTAACGCTGGAATCGTAATTAGAGTTGTTTACATTACATCCCGTTGCCATAGGAGTCTCGTGGAGATATATTGTTGAAATCAGAGAAAAATTTGCAATTTTGTCATTAAAATGTAGTTTATAAGCAAAAACGAAGTGTATTACAAAATAGATTACAAGAATTTAATACTTCATTTATTTTTCCAACCAAAAGTGAAATTGTAGATCCCCTATCTTGATTGAAAATAATTTAAAAAAAAGCAAAATATAAACCTCTACACTGATTCCGAGTAAAATAGAGGCCCATTTTTGGGGCCTTTGCAGCCCTAAGGCCTTTTGTCCAATGGATTTGTCGTACCCGCAAACCCATACATACCGACTTTTAGGAGAATCACTTCGGTAGATTTTGAGAAAATATTTACATACCTATATACAAGAATGTGTCGTTTTATGGCCGGTTGCTAGAACATTTAGTTATGAAATGAACAGTTATGAGATGCAAAAAGTTATAAATCTCATAAATATATTCGGATATCAGGAACACGTTGACTAGTTACATAAAATATTAACCAAAAGCTTATAGCTTCGAATACTTGATCTGATCATCTGCCGCGGGATAATACTTACAAAAGTTTAACCCATGAAGAGTTTCTAATGCAGATAATAATTAGGTAGTAAGAGTAAACAAGCTGTCATCTGTCTAAAAACAACTCTTTCATCAAGTAATTAAGTCTTCAAGTGGTCCATTGCGCATCTGCCATCTTTGCTACTTATGGAACTCATAACTCCATGCCATAAGTTATGAAACCAAGAAATTTATGGAATGTTTCTGCAACGTTTATTGATTGGTTGCCATGGTTTATGGGTCTCATAACTCGTTAGAATACATATTCCTGCAACTGGCCATAATAGCATAAGATATGCTTTTGTCAGGACAATCTGGCAGACATTAGGAGAATCTATATCGACAGGGCTCGACTGATTACAACTTCCTCTGCAGTCCAAGGCTTATCCCCTGTACCTCTAGACATCACCTTTTCCCGTCGCACGAGATCACCTCTCCACCTCTGCTCTTAAATTCCCACCTCCATCCCTCCGTCCTCCGTCAATTTCCTCCCCCGCTCCACCCCACCTCCCTTCACATCCTACTACCCCTTCAACCCCCCCCCCCCTTCCCCTCACCGCCACTGCCTGTCACCTCCAATCCCACTCACGATCGCTGTGCGAAATCTGCCACTCTTTGACCCAAGGGAGACTCTCGCCCCACCTCTCCTCATCCCAAAGCATTTCTGCGCGCGAACCAACAGCTTACTCTGCTTCACCAGCAACCCCGTTCCAACGTCACGTTTGAATTTTTTTTTCATTTCCAGGGGAATTTATCTAGTATTCATGAGCTTACATTTCGGAAAGGATTTAAGGAAGCCCGGCTCAAAAATATCCTTCACTCTTAAGATCCTTTGACATTTGGGAAGTCACTTGTTGTTTCCGATCGGCTTACTACTCCGGGAGGACAGGCAAAACAGTTTTCAAAAAAACGTCACAAAACGAGGAATGAGTCAAATGTATTCTTTATTATTTCACAGGGACAAAGATGAATTTTTAAACTGCCGCATTGGTATGGAAATAGCTCACTCAAGTTTTCAAATAAAGTATTTACGACAAGTCTGCACCAACACAAGATATCACTCGCAGTATACAGAGAAATTTCACGCCGTTCAGTGGCTATTGAAATGATCAAATGACAGCATCTGATAGATGCCGCCGGGAAAAGTCCTACCAATAGCAATATCTTAAATTTTCCAAACTAAATTTACATCTGCATAATACCCCGCGAGCCGCCGCATGGGCGTATGGCAGGGGGTGTTAGGTCACCAGCCGTGTAAGGGTGTAAGTTTTTTGGAGATGAAATGGTGACATGTATTTTAGGAGTGTATTTTCTATTTTAGAGAGGAGTTCTTGTACCTATCTGTTCGGCAGTGTATCTCTCTTATTTTATCGCATCTGTCAGACCTAGAGATGTAGTGAGGAGTAATGATAATATTCTCTATGTCGCTCTGAAAAATATCAGTTCTGAATTTATCAAGCAACCTAAGCCTAGCGTGTAGCCTCCGATTCTCTTAGGGCTCCCACCTTAATCCCTCTAAAAGTTGTGAGACACTATATGTTCGCACGTAGCAGTATTTAATGAAGCGCGCTGTTTTCCTTTGTATTTTATTAATTTTTTTGGTGAAATCTATTTGACCAGGGTTCCAAATGCTCACGGCGTATTCGAGGTGTGGCCTAACCAGAGGGAAGTAGCGTCTCTCATTGACTTTTTCATCCGAGGACCTTCCTATTATACGTTTAACAAAACCTAGTCTCTTTAATGCTGCGCCACATATATTATGTATGTGTAATACCCACAATATATCATATGTCTACGTGATTAGAAGATATTTTGCTGTATATGAAGATTTTATGTGTACTCTACCCACAATGGCATTTTTGTGATGACAAAAGCAGTCAGCACCTAGAGCCAAAATCATAACAATTTACCGCTTTAAATTCAGTCACTTGAAAACGATAACGGAATGAATTAAATAGCTACAGATATTCAAATAGTCATGTTTGAGCAGTGATGCATTGAAATTTTAAACGAGTCCGAGCTATTGGCAAATTGAAATGCATTCACCTTCGCGTGAGCGTTGAGCGGCGAGGGGAAAATATCACTTAGTGGAGCAATGATAATTGCATAATCAGAGGGAATTTGCATGCTGAACGCCTGCGAATGTTGAAAGTGAAACATTTTTTGTTAAATGGTGAATTATAATTCTAGAGGAAATTTCATTTTCAGTGAATGGGTCTGATTCCAAAATACCATGATGAATAACAGCTTAAACCCTTTTTTTCACTATGAAACAGTCATTTGTGGAACAAAACCAAAAGTCATTAGCAATCGTGAAATATTTTGAACATCCACTGTGACAAAATTTATATAAAATATCCATCAATTTTAATATAACTGATAATAATGCATAAATACCATATAAAATAATATATAATATAATAATGCCGACAGAGAAAGGTGGGTTAGTCGCGTCGCGTGGGCCACATTTATGGCCCAGTCACGCTGGTTTCCCTTCGCACGCTATTATAGCTAACCCTGCAATAATTTGTTACAAACGACTATGTGAGACTTTTGAGAACATAAGGATGAGCAGCTACTGAAACTGACGAGTATATTATGCCTTATCCTATGAGAAACGGCACACAAATGAAATACTGTGGGCCACGCCTGTGGCCCATGCGCCTACTGAAGGGTTAAAAATGAATTAGAAAGAATCCAATTTGAAAATCCGTTTCGTTCAGTAATCGATGCTGTCAGAGCGTAATGTATATAAATACTCGGTAAATCATTCAACATGAACTAAACTGAAAAAATAGTCAGGTAGTACTTTCTTTGCTAGAAAAAGCTAAGAAGTCCTCTGTATGCATTGATTAAAACTTCGAATATTATTTTCTTAACTTACCGAAATAGTGAAGGAATAACTCTTAAATTCAGAAATATAATGCATAAAATGTTTTGAATTTTATTCTAAAGAAAATAATTGAAATTCAGCCATGCAAGCGCTAAGCTATTTAAGCGAGAAGCGCTAATGTATTCATGCTAGGTTCGGGTGAACACTCTGCTGTTGCCACGGGAACGACATCATAACACCGCGCATATTTGAAAACAGTTTCACGTGGATCAATTCAAGCTTATAAAATGGAAATCGTAGCTAATACTTTATTAAACGAGTTAGAAGATGATGATAATGACAACATTTTGATTGACAAAACTTTAAGATTAACGAGATTTATATAACCTAGTCCAACCGGGAGCTTCACGGGAAAATATAATTAGCAGAAGAAAAAATGCATGATTACCAGACTCCATCAATGGAGGCAACGCCGAAGATATCTTTGTCTGATACTTGTTTCCTTCATGACAGAATTCAAAGGTAATTAACTCTTTTTCTATCATTATGCATTAGCTAATTGCTTGAAACTGCCTTTGGAGTTATTTCTAAATAATCCAAAACTAACTCGTCTGCTCTAAACACACCTTAACAACCAATCAGAGATCTCCGCTGATTCCGCGAGCATAGAAAAATTTCGCTGTTATCAATGGCGTCCACTGAATTCAGCGAACTCGTTAGCGGAGCGGTTAGGGCTGAGCAGCACTTTTCGCTAGCTTAGCGCTTGCTTGGCTGAACGCACCCATTGAATAACAAGCAACTGAATAATAAAATATGGTCATATTAAAAAATCACAATATACATATATTGACGAGAAAAAAATCCAGGTGTAATCAAATATCAAATATCAATCAAGGAAAGGAGGTTAATCAAAAATTATTTTGTCCCGGACATTATCATGTTTCATTTAATCAATTCATCCAATAATCTATTATGTCCCAGGAAAAAGGTAAAGTAATGAGGATAGTATTTCAAGAGTCATTCATTGCCCAGGACTGATATAGGATCCTCTATATCGCAGCCTTAAGGAATTAAAATACCTGAACGATGAAATTTACTATCATAATTTACAGTTTGTTAGCCCCTAATATTTCAAAGTACTTTCCACTTATCATCAGTCATGAATGCAATAAGTCACATAAATTCAAGATCAATTATTTACTATCCAACTACAGAAGGATAAAAGTTCAAATAGAGCAACACAATTATTAGTATTTCTTCCATTAAGAGTAAATGATTGAGTTTCACTTTCATTAAATTGGTGGGTCAAAGTCGTCCCAATTGTATCGATTGGCATTTTAAATTCCACGATTCATTCAACGGGGTTTGTTTAAAGCAACGAGGACGCACTAAGTAAGTTAAAGTTAATCATTAAATTTGCTGTGCCTAGTCATATCGGAAGGAAATCTCCCACTTGTAATAGGATATGATTCAAACTCTTAATCCCTTAGGATTTCACATCATATCCTACTCTGCCAGTTTCCTACGTGAACCAGTCAAATTTTCCCGGTGCCCATGATTTTCCCTTGGGTAGGAAAATTTATTATATTTATTAAAAACAATAATAGGTTGATTAAGTTGTATCATTATGATTTTGGATTCATAATGAATTCAAAAGAGATATGGTAGTGTTTTACAGTTTTTTATTCCTAGTCGATCGGTTTCGTCACATAGGTTACATCATCAGGTGTCATCATCAAGACCTGATGATGTCACCGAAACCGTTCGACTTGGAATAAAAACTGCGAAAAAAATTACCACATCTCTTTTGAATTCATTGAAATGAATTCTGACAAAGTAAAGCCGGAAAAAATCGAGTTAATTTGGTTCATAAGGTACACAAAAGAGAAAATACAGAAAAATAATCTATACTATTCAATGTATACATAAAATAAATCGATCAATTACAAGAATGAATGAACCAGTCAGTTAATTAGGTACTTCAATCCAAAAATAAAGCACTACGTTGACCAACATTTTGCGTTTTAAATGTATGATAGAGATAGCAAATGGATCAAATCTGCCAGAGCTCGAATAATCAGAAGATTTCATTGACTCGGTCAGGTCAATAAACTAGCCACCATGCTACACAAACCTCTTGGTTTTCATCACAATTTTAAGGACATTGAATGTTAATTAATCCTAGGCATTTGAATTAACTTAAAGTAACATTCTAGTTTATTTAACTATGCAGTTGCCACGAGTTAAGTCAAAGTAAATCACCTCGTAACAGAGGCACCATAAATTAATGGACAGCCTCCGCAAACTAGGAGGTAAAGTTTTTGGGAAATTATTTATTTGGATTCAGCCAACATGAGCTCATAAAAAAAATTAAAAAAGTACTCTGAAATGATGCTGCAGCAACATTTACCTTTTAATACATGTTACACTGTGGTTAAAATAACGAACATCACGCAATATTACAAAGAAAAAGAGCCGTTTTAAGGTGCCATGTGGTGTCTACTGGCACTGAGGGGGCAAACCAATTTCCTGAAAGAAGGAGATGAAAACCCCTGGATATAATTCCTCCTCACTTTTCACAAATTTGACGACACTTATGGGGAAATCGGATCAAACATAAAGGCGAAAAAAAGTTTGCCCAAATGACTTGGGGAAGGGAAAACTGACTCTCCGTACACGCGATATTTTCAGACTTTCCGTCGTAACCGTCATCTATTCACAATTTACTACCGTGATACCAAATAGGGAAGGTGACTTCATTATAATTCAGTCACTCTCTCTAACTAAGGTAGTCCGAGCGAGATAGTTCCCTAGTCATAATAGTGACCTTATACGAATTATGCGTTTTAATTTCACCATCTGTAGGACGCATAAATTAAATATTGCATTATTAATGGTGCAATGAAATAGTTTGACATGACAGAAATTGTAAGTAATTAAATGAAAATATCTAAATAAGTCTTTAACTTGACTCATTTTTTTCGCGCGGTGCGTTTCAAACTCCTTCAAAACGGAAGGTTTTTTGTGACAGCCAAGAACCTATTGCGGTGACGATATTAATTTTCAAATATAGTTGATAAAACATACAAACTACACGCTGTTAGTTTTTTACGACATCTAAGTGTAGGGAATGCCTCATTTTGTAAATTATGTCTCTCTGTAGTGAATACACGTACCATTTCCCATGTAAAAGGGCTGGTATATTTTAGCAAATATCTCCTAAAGTAATGTGGTAAGAGTCTGATATTTTGGTATAATTGGAAGAGTGAGATATTTTTCTTTAAAATGAGACCAAATTTATTGATTTCTAGGTAAAATGATATTTCGCTCAAACTACCTTAAAGGAGTTCGTATAAGACTGGCTGGCCTCAGGGACGACGTGACCTGAGGAGAGGGAGAGAGAGATAGAGGGAGGGAGAGAGGGGAAGAAGAGGCCAAAGGATGATGGAGGAGGAGGAGTAGGAGGAGACGAGCTGTTTCCAGTCACTCGGCAACGGAGTGAGAGGATGAATGCTAAAAGGCGATCAACCGTGAGAGGGCACGGGCCTCTGGGATGACCTACGACCTCTCCCTCCACCCCCTCCCAGCCTCGGGGACATCCGATTACGTCATGCCATCGCGCTTCCTCCCCTCTCTGACCGCCTTTTCCCCTCCATCGCCTCCCTGCCTTTCCCTTCCACCCCTTCCGCTTCAATTCATCCCCCCCCTCCCATACTTATCTCTCACTCCATGGTGACTGCGACCACACTGCTGAAAAGGCACCGATGGAAAAGGCTTGAAATATATTTTATTTTCAGATCATCAGTCAATCATTATGAAGTCATCGCCTTTCTCTGGGATGGATCCACAATGATGTATCGTGAGGTATTACTAAAATTCACGCTAAAAAAAATAATGACCTTATTTCTCACCCGTTTCTAATTAGTGATTACTCAAATAAAACAAGATCACTTGCAACTGGTGGTATGAAATTTTATCAATAAAAAATGTATAACTTTTACAATACCACAAATATTAAGAAAGCTGGCACGACCCGGGTTTCAGTGCATGAGCACCATCTCTGCTCTCTGTTTTGATTGCAATAGTATGCATGTTGGACAAACTACTAGAAATTTTAATGTAAGGACAAAAGAATATTCCAGTGATTTTTTAAATAATTGTGAAAACAGCAGTAACTTTGCCAAATACGACCTGTGTAATGAACATAATAGCAATTTTAATCGACGTGAGCTTAATGCTCTAGAGCAATTAGAAATTTTAAAAAGACTTCGGAACCCTAACGTCAATGCCATCAATGAGTGTGCTTCCTTCCCCTATCCTTGAGGCTGTGACGCATTTTACCCTTTCAACTTCTTACTACCCTCGATCCTTAAGTTCCCCGCCCTCCCGTTTTTTACCCCCCACCTGCTCCTCCCCATTCCATTCTCCCCTCCCCCCTCCAATGGTTTAGTATAAAAAAAGGAGATTCCGACCATGAAACTTCACCTGAAGATGATGCTCATACACTGAAAACCGGGTCGTGCCAGTTTTCTTCATATTTGGGGTAGTGTAATTTTTATTGAGTAATTACGCGGTTTAACACGAAACGGTGTCAATACAATCTTTACCTCAAATGGTTTCACTTCAAAATAAAAACGCTAATGCAAATATCTCACTCCTTTTCGATCCACAGGATCATTTGTGAGTACTATTACATTTTATTATTACATAAAACCATTAAAAAAGACAATGCAGAAATTAGCAGTAATTTACCTTGGTAATATTTTATTGCGATAAATCTCTTAATTCACATAAACTAAAGAAATTTTGCAGGATGCTTTGATAAACAGTTCTTTAGCAATCAAATTCGAGCAATTAATTCCTAAAAGTAAGTATTAAAAGTCGACTTCTTTCATATGTGCCCGCAAAGGGCCAAAAAGAGGCCAACTGATAGTGTGCTAACATTTTATAAAATCATGACATAAATATATACTTATGAAATGAGCTTTTCCAATTTCTTATTCTTACAGATAAATGCGAGATAATTCAAGAAAATTGCCATTGCTTATTTTGTTAGATGGTTTTTCCACTTCCAGTTTCTTTAGGCTTTTCAATAAGATTGGCTCCAGTTAAACAAATGTTGACTATTTGCTAAGGACTAAAACTTATACTGCAGGTAGTTATGTAATTATTCAACGCAGAAATCATATATTATAATTAGTGCTTCATAAAAATGTATAGTCTTAAAATGTAACGATTAATAATTTTTTTCCGAGTTTATACAGATAGAGTTTGACTAACTGTCTTGCATGACAGGAAAATTTAAAAATGTCACCTAAAGTACATTATATGTTAAACACATTGATTTTTAAATTATTCTGATACATTTGAAAATAGTTTGGCAATTAAACTTTCCGCAAACCACTTTATTCATTCAAATTTGCCCAACCGCCATTAAAAAAAAATTGTTGCAAGAAAAAATTATGGCTTATAAATTTTTTCAAATAGTGTTTTGTGTTTGTCAATCTATAGGGAACTCTTGATAAAAAAATCAGGAAAATAAAAATGTTAAGCAACATATGCCATTTATACTGGGTGATGTGAAATGGATTGACCCCATTCCAAAGGGTCATTATCTTTCCTGTATCCTCCTTGTAGCATTCTTATTTGAAGCATTTTAAAGGGTATCTTTATCAAAATGGCATCCAATAAAAAAATAAAATTTAATGTTAGAAAGTTCTAAAATATGGTTTCAAATGGTTAAGTGAGTCGGGAGCAAATTTCATGAAATCACAAACAATCTCTGTCGCTTACCGCTTAAATTAATTACTTGTCATTGGTAAAAAGCATTTTCCTCTTATCAACTCCAATCACAGCAATGAGTAGGTGGGTTTGGCCTTTCAAAAATCAACGGGAAGTATTTAACATGGATGAGAAACATTTGGATGCAAAAGAGCGCTATTTTTATGCAGCTAATCCCGCATTAAGGTAGTAGGAGCGAGATAGTTCTCTAGTCATAATAGAGGCCATATTCGATATATATTTTTATTTCACGAGCTGTGAGACACACTAATTATATATGGCATTATTAATGGTGCAATAATATAGTTTTTCATGAGAAAAATTGTTAGTAATCAAATGAAAATATCTAAATATGTCTTTAACTTGACTCAATTTTTTCACGCGGTACGTTTGAAACTCCATCAAAATGGAAGGTTTCTTGTGATCCCGAAGCATTTATGGCGATGACAATATGATTTATTTTTAAATATAGTTGATAAATCACACAAACTACACGCTGTTGATTTTTTGCGGAGATATAAGTATAGGGAATGCCTCATTTTTAATATAAGCTCTTTCTGGAGTGCATACACGTACCATTTCCCATGTAAAAGGGCTGGTATTTTTTGGCAAATCTCTCGGAGAGTAATGTGGTAAGGGGTAAAATTTTGGTGTCAATGGGAGGGTGATATATTTTGCTTTAATATAATACCAAATTCATTGATTTCTAGGTAAAATGATATTTCGCTCAAACTACCTTAAACATTACTGCGTGGTATTATTTTGAAAATTATAAAACTTTCATGATTATTTTGAAAATTTATTGTAAAAATTAAAATTAGCAACAGCTACTTGCCTAAATTTATTTATGAGTTAGTTTTTGGCCTAACTAGCCAAAATTACCTATTTCAATAAATACATTTTCGTCCACGGTTCATGGTAAAATCCTCAGTTCTGTTACAAAGGAAAAAAATGCATTGGTAAGCTTTCAGAAAAATTATCTTTGAATCACAATGGTGATCCAAGCTATTATTCCTAAGTAATGATTAAAATTGTGAAGTCTTCACTTCGTGGAAGGCCAACATTGTAATAAACAAAAATTTATGTCTTCCACAGATTTATATTATTTTCAGTGTGCCTGATGATGGCGTCACTGCCGAAACCGGTCGTGTTTATAATAATAAATCTTTGGAAGACACAAAGTTTTGTTTAATAGTATTATTTCTAAGCCTAAGTCGCATTTTGAGTATTTGCTGAGGTCACCTTTGGGTCATTTATGGATCTATTCAGGTCGTGTTTAACCCTTCGTCCGTCGCGTCACATTTTAAGGCGCAACTGGCCGCGCGGCGTCTGTTAGATACCATTTACAATTAGTTGTATAAAATCGACAGAAAAGACCGAATACCTTTCATAGATATCATTAATTCACTAAAAAGTTATGCGTTGTTTCTAAGGTACAGGAAAATGCATAATTTTAGTTTAGAGTGTTATATTAGCATGAGAATTGATGTACCCTTCTCTTGCACACATCTGTGATTTTCTAGCGTCAAATCGTTCAACAAGCTATTTTGCAGAGTAAATAAAATCTTATCTTACTTGTCTAAGTAAATATCATTGTTGGATTGGACTGGATTTTTGGGGAGGCGACTGACGGCAAAGGTCAATTGCGCCATAGGGGATGTGTAAGGGAGGAAGGGTGGATAAAAACCCGGCGTCGACACTAGCCAGGTCAAAACGAAGGGCACCAAGGGGACCACGGTTTAACATCTCATCCGACAGACGGATTACTGTATATGAAGAGCCTTCCACAAGACACTCGAGTAGGGATTGGGTTTCCGCTGAAGAACATCCTCCTCTACAGGGATTTGAACCCTGGCCGTCCGTATGGTTAACCATTACCCTAGCCACCACACCAACCCGATCTCCAAACATCATTGTTATACGCAATTATTACATTTGCACTTTGTCATTCGATATTTTTTACTTGAAACATACAACCACATTCGGGCAGCGGAATTTCTAATAGTTTCTATATCTCCATTTTCTTTTTGGAATTGTTTTTACAAAACAAGTGTGTTGATTGGTAGGTATTGCCAGTCTTTTATCAAGATCACACGGACTACACCAAACCTGAAGTTGCTAATAATATTGCTATCTCTTAAAGTCTAGTACACCATCATCACTGTCAGCTGAATGCAATACTTCTGAACGGTACCTAATATATGGGTTCGTAAAACTCAGATTATTTTGAAGTTGTATTATTAATATGGACGAAATATATTTATTGAGTACATTTAAAAACATATACTATTTAAAATAGTTGTAAACAAAGTAAAATGAAAAGTATGACAAATATTTTCAATGCATATGACAAAAATTATGAGGAAATCCAGTATAACACAAGTAATCGCGTGGCGTATAATAGACTCCAAATATGAAAATACTAATATTGAATTCGGCTCTGTGACGAATCCGAAAAATGTAAAAGCGACTAATAGATAAACATACATCAATTAGATGGATGGAGGGAGAGGTTTCTATATCTGCAACCTTGGCTTGAGAAAAAAAAAGAATTTTTCTTGGCGTCCAGAAGGCACCACGCGAACGACAAAGTGTTAACCAAAATTTTAACTTAACTAAACGTAATCAATTATCTTTGAAATCATTATTTTACCATAATTTTTAGCTAATTTCACTCTGGATAAAAAAAATTATATCAGTTAACAAAAACTTTGCGTGAAAACATGATTCCCGTACAACTTATGTATATTCAAGCTTTTGACGGTCTTGAGGTATATCTAGTTTTAATGAAAAATTAATATTCTCCCAATCACATTTCGAATAATTTTTAAAGAAGCTTTCACAAAGTATCCTAATTAATTTAAATACCTCATGACTGAACCTTGGTTATTAAATTCAGAGTAAATCCAATACATCCTCTTTCACTGATTTAATATCTATTTCTTTCCCAGAAAACTTTATGACACTTTATGAAAAGTCCATTGAAGATTTCTTCACCTTTGAGCCATGAACGAATATATCACCTACGCCATTCCCTTTCGGGGAAGGCAGAGTCATTAAACTTGGGCCATTATGTTGCAAAACTGGTCCTTTTTCAGCAAATTTCTTCACGTTGCCCAATCTTTGCATGCCTTTTTAACTTCTCTTACATTCATGCATGGATTTACATACGATCTCCTATTCATAATACTACTACATTCCTCCTCACTTTCCGCAATACTTATCACCATAAATGTATCTGCTTACTTCTACATCTATATTAAATATCAACTTGCAAATCTATGCACACATAAATTGTACGTATATCTATACTGCACCTCGAAAATTTCGTCTAAACATTCATTTTGAAATGCGCAAAAGATTACGAAGAGAGACTTCTATGTAAGTGTGGCTAAGGATTTCAAAATTCTGCTTTAGAAATGACCGTAAAAAATTATACACAGAAATGTGCACTCATGGAATGTTTATTTAAATGAAAGTGTAAGGTTTACTAACGATGAGAAAAAACGCACCACCCTTATTTTTTGGTGACCTGCGCGTCACATACGGAAATAGTACAGTTCATGGAGAAAACAATATTTATCAGGTCATTTTTAGAGTCACAAAAAATTATTTAATTCTCTTAGGTTGGTGACTTCTCTTTTTCTTTAGAGACATCTTATGAAGCCAAAGATATTGATGAACGATTCTACGGAACTATTAGACCTCAAGTTCCAAATCTACATTGACCTGTGCTTCCGTGGAACGGCACTAAGCACCGAGAGAGACAGAATCGGACGTTCCTTTGGAGAGAGAAAAAGTATCACCATTCCAAGCTTTCCCACAACCTACAGTTTGTAGTCTCATTAAAGAGACATCAAATTTGATCTCATCTTTCATTTTTTGGTGAGCTATACTCATGCTTAAAAAGTAAGTATGAGTTCAACAAATGTTGTTTTCATCTAAGCTGTGCATCATACAGAAGGTACGATTCTTTCTCGCGGGTTCTCTCGTAGTTCCCAATTTTTGACGTACAAAAAGATTCATTCACTTTCACAAAAAAATAGTTATTCAAACCTTCAAATGTTTAAAAAACAGTTTAAATTTATAATATTTTTATTTCAAAATTAAAAAAAAAATATTCAATGAAAGTTTTATTCCAATGTAATTTTTATTTGTGTGAATCTCAGCTATTTTGTTATAAAGATGGATATGAAAGCGAATCGTGCAAATTATCAACTAGGCAGCGCAAAAGAAATACCGAGAACTGTCTCGTTTTTCTGTCTCTCTGATTTGTTTTTCATTTTAATTATTCGTTTTAGCAAAAGCAGCTAAAATAATTGGATCCAACGGTAAATCTACACCTGCATTAATACATAGCTTACATCTTGTTCAATCACATTGAACTATTTTACTAGCTTCAAATCAAAGATATGTGGTACAATACAAATTGTCAAAGCTAAAATGAAAATATTTAAATTCAGTATTTAATGCCTTTTTGAATAAGGTAATCAAGACTCACAAGACATCATCAATATTTAATTAGCCACTCACTTTTCAGCCATGATGAATGATAGATCTATGTGATATTTTTATTCGTCTGGCGACGATTACTAATTGTGTAGAAGTATAGTACCCCAAATAACCATATAGTAATGAAGTCACTGAAGTACAAGTAAGTCACAAACGTTATTGCGGAGATAGTATTAAGTCACCTCGATGGAGTCAGAGTATTCAAATCTATTTTGTCAAAATTAGCAAATTTTACGATTGAAATTGCTTAAAAAGAAAGACACCTTAATAAGATTAGGTTGAGGTTAACCGTATGAGTATGCCAACAACTGGAAAAAAAATTTAAAGGATAACGGGAAAATAATGCATTTTATTCATGCATTCACCAGTTTGTCTATTAAACTTCAAATTTTCATTTGAGTTACGATTTTTCACGTCGAAAACTAAATTTTACATTTTATATATATATAAAATGGTCAGAATTTAATTAACTTTTCCACGTAGATAGAGTCAGCTCATTGGAGTATAGCAGTACGGAACGCATGCCCTACCAAGGGACGAGTACTCGCCGGAGTTTCAGAATGGTTGGACACTCTCTATCCACTTGTGTTCCTATGGTCTCATTCTATTCGCTCTGCGGACATATTTTTTTCCTCTTCCTACTGTGGCGTCAAGTGACTGTGTCAAGGCATTCATATCAACCTCCTCTAAAGCTGTTCCACCACTCCGCAAGTATTGGCAATGGGTATGCGACAAAGCCGAGAAATTTCAAGGAAAACCTCGCCTGTGAATAAGGCTTTTAGAGTTAGAGGTGGAGAGGTATATTGCGTAAGGACGAAGTCCATGGACGTCGAAGCTAGACCAACTTTAGTTCCCGGCTGAATTGGGCATGGTGGGCCGCATAAGATATTCCCAAAACTCAAATCCTGATTGCAGGGATAAGAGCGGGTTCCATTTCACGCAGAGTATCTCTATCAATAACGCCCTGACATTAGGATTAACAATGGAATTCTAAGCCCTATATCAGAAATCTGGTACAATTGTCGCGAGGATGTTGCATTCTGTGGTTTGATAATGGGCATGAGTTAAGGTAGTCCGAGCGAGATAGTTCCCTAGTCATATGAGAGACCATATTCGAATTATACGTTTTAATTTCACCATCTGTAGGACACATCAATTAAATTATACATTATTAATGGTGCAGTTATATAGTTTTATATGACAGAAATTGTCAGTAATTTAATGAAAATATCTAAATAAGTCTTTGACTTGACTCATTTATTTCGTGCGGTGCGTTTGAAACTCCTTCAATAGAAAGGTTTTTTGTGATACCCAAGACCAAGGTAAAATTGTTGCTAAGTCCAATATTCTCAGTATAAATTATATGCGCGTTGAAGCCATAACAGGTTAGAAAAGATTGCGAAGAAATACAGAAAGCAAATATTCTTCTACACTGCAAAAGGAGTACCAGCTAGACCTGACGATCTTCGGAAATTTCATTGAATTTTGTAGCTCGCATCAAGGACGATTCATTTCCCGTATTGTATTTATTGCTTTAATGTGATATAGAGAACATGACAGTCTACGACCACATACCTGATGAAACAACGAGGCCATTCCGTTCGGAAGCCAGGCTTCCGCGTGAATTGTGTGCACGTTGCTAGAAGATAAGAGCAAAGAAGAGCAGACGATTGCTTATCCCTGCCAAACTCTTTCAGGTAACTAAAAAGCAAGAACTCCTATCTGACTTGAAATACCTTATTTCACCGCATAATCGTCGCCATCGCATAATCGTCGCACCCCACTTTTTCAGTCCAAAAATTGGTTCACATCTTTTCATCGCATAATCGTCGCAGGTTTATTTTGTTCGTCACAACACTTGCTGTAAAAAGAAAAATTTGTCTAATTTTGCACTGTACGTGACATAAGTTTCTACCTTATCTTCACAAATACAGCTAAACAGGAAGAAAATAGTGTCGATTGGTAGCCTTCAAATTTAATGCATTGTAAAAAAATTGGCATAAAATCTGCGACGATTATGCGGTGAAATACGGTAATGATCACTGAAATTAAGGATATCACGTCTAACTCCTAGTACCGACAGACTAGAGAATCCAATCCTATCACACTTAGGCAAATATGATTGCTGCATATCGTGAAGAAAAATTTTATATTAGGCTTTTCTCGCTTCTACATGATGAGCGAAAGGTTATTCTTGCTCGTTTCAGTAGGAATAATCACTTATTTGACAACGTCCGGAGGTAAAGAGGATTATAGGTTTGTTTATGGGTGAGTTATTTACCTAAAAATGGATAAAGTCACTCATTTCAAGTCCAAGAGGACTTATCTAGCAATATTCTTCCCTCAGCATACCTTCGCTAAAGATACCCGTAAGAGATAAACAGGTACATGGATTCGGAAAACGATTGACGAGAGGAAAGACGGATTTTTTAAATTAAAAAAATGTTGAAATTTTATTCAAATTCAAGTTCAACACGCAATCACAGCGATACACGGAAAATAAAAAAAAACAATGCAGGTAAGATACCGCCCAAAGCTGGAAGAAATCTACCCATTCTCGACGGGAGTATTCTGTCACATATCTGATTAACTTGTGGTTACACTCTAAGATGCATGAGATCGTAATGACTGGAACAAGATTACTCAAAATATAGCTGCAATATTGTATTTTTATTTCTTTTTTTATTTTTGAGTAGAATTGAAACCCAAGACTGAGGGAAAGTCGATAAATTTAGGAATATACCGGAAATCGTACGGAACGTGACTCATAATTCGCATGCTATAGGGCAATAAATAGAGAAAAGGGCTCTTGTTGATTGTTCTCATTGATTAAAGACTGAATACCATCTTAAAAATTCTCTACCCGCATATAATTGTGCCGGTATTAACCATATCCCTGGCAAACTTTCAACGAAATATTTTCCGGTTTTTCATTCATCAAATAGAGAACTTAGTAGGTACTGAGAGCCACATCCGTGGGAAATTAAAATCAAATCGCAGAGCTCTTGTGAGAAATCTTTTATGGACTATACTTTTTTATCACTTAGAAACCTGATCATATAGCCGTGACCTCCATTGAATATTTTCTTTTACCTCACCGTTGAGCGTAAGTGTACGTAAGTTTTACCTCTTAGCGTCAATTACGCTTACTTAAATTCTATATTAAAAGCAATTTTTTCTTGGTTGGTATTAGATATAGAACACATTCAATCAAACGAATCAGGGCCATTCATGACAAGAAAGTGTTTTAAAATTACAACGTTGCCTATTTCATCTTATAGTTGCCTATTTCATCTTTCATGGATCTGAATTTTGTAAGGTTCAAGAATTATTTCAAAAGATTCCTTCAACGTATAAAAGTTAGTGTTAAACCAACTGCTTAAGAGTAAATCTGTTTGCATTGTGCCGCGTTTGAATAAGAATTATTCTATTCTGAAACCACTGAACACAGTTTACAACCCATAAACTAACGTGAATTTACTCGAATCAACAATTTGTATGCACTAACTAAGTTTATTTGAACACTTAAAGACACTTTTTTTAGCACTGGTTGTAGCATGAAAGGTAAAGTGTAATCTCCAAACTTTTACTTTAGACAAGAAATACCAGGATGTAGCAAGGTACACCTAAAAAAACTTATTAAGTCTATTTTCCATGATCATGAATATTTTACAATACACTGGACCAAGTAGAGATAGTTCCTTTTGACCGGTTACCCCCACCAAGAACTTTCCTGGCGGACTCAGAGCTGATCGTTAAATAATTTAACATGGGGTTCGGATCAGCAAGGTGATGGGGATAAAGGTTTGAAATATCACGAGAGCAATTTTGAATCCTTAAAGTCATTGACGTGTTTCAGAGGAATAGGATTCACTTTCCGATGCAATGTGGATAACACTTTGAGAGAGAGAGAGAAAAGAACTCCGTCAATCGAGAGAGAAACGAAAAACTGTACGCACCTCGACACCAAATAGCATTGAGTACGCTAATGTAGAACCCTTGGTATCTCTCAACATTTCCTACACTTCCTATGTAACACTTCCCCTTATCAACTCATCTCCCTTCTCTCGGTAGCGCCGATAGCACTAACTCTCTCAATTCCACTGATTACGTGAACTTCTTTTTTCTACAGAGGAGAAAATTCCAGAGGCAAGGTAACAGCCATCCACGATGATTCCGATTCAGGTCACCTACGTAATGCATTGCTGGCCTGGATTCGAATTCAGATGAAGAGGTGATCCTAGCATTTGCCCTATAGCTGGGGTCCCCGTTGAAACGAGGAAAACGGTGATATGCGAAATGTATTTGGTCGTCACGGCTCTCACAATGAAAGTTCTTCATTCATCGAACGGGTAGAGTTAAAACTTGAAGTATCATATCCAAAATACGAGGGAATCCAGACCTCAAAAATATCAGGAAATAATGGAGGAGATGAACAGGGCACATTAATACACTCGTTGAATGTATTAATTAAAGATGTACCAGAGAGCAATAAAGATGAGAAAGTCTCACAAGTAAAATTAACACGCAAATGTCTTGTCAGACAACTGAGTAGGAAGAACTACAGTAAAGCAAAGGAATTAGAGCGTGATAGGGAAGATGAAGGCTTGCGATTAATCAATCTTAGGACTTGAATATTAAATATAATGAATTTTCTGTTTTCTTAAGCTCTTGTTACCCTAGTAAACATGCTCTTTCGATAGGGTTCTTATGGACACAACCCTTACATAAGATCGCGTTCCTCATAGCTGTTTTGTGCCAGATTCAGTCGAAATTTGCTGAAGAGTAAAGTAGGATGAAAAAAATGCCAGCAGCAAACATAGAGCAGGAAGGACAGTAAATAAATGAGATGCATCATGATTAGTAAAAGTTTCAACTACTCAAGATTATGTGGCATGTAAAAACTGGATAAGGGACTGAGAATGATGATCCTTGTCGACGTAATTCTTGGATACCCTGAATTAGAGCTGTGTCGATCATAAGTGATTCGTTCATTTAGAAAGATTCATTGGCATGAACCAAATGAATTGAGTCACGTTCTCCGTTCAAATCTTTCATAATGAATCAAATCAAGCTGTTCTCGCTCACAGGTTGAGTGTAGTGGAGCGTGAAGAAGCACACGATTCATGAGTGATCGAGAACAACTTGATTTGGTTCAAATTGAACCAAAACACGCTGTTCATGAGTGGAGAGCAACGTGATTGGAACAAACCACATTCCAAGCATTCCATACTCTTTAGGTCACACATATAATTTAATGATAAAAACTGAGGAATAATTTTATGAAGGCGATCATATAAAGTTAATTGGTTATAACACCGAACACAACTATTTGCACCCAAAAATCGTAAGTACATACGATTCTTAATATATAATCTCCAATTGCCGTGGCAGTACGGGTTTTTGGGCTCACAACTCCAGGCTTCATGATTTAAGCTCTTCTAAGGATAGACACTTTCAGGTTCCTCAAGTCTCGACGAATATTTCGACGATAAAACTAAATTAATCTGAAAAACAGATTTCATATCATGAAATGTGTAGACAGCTTCTCAATGGTACGAATTGGTTGGATTTGATTCTTCGCCTTAGTTTGGTTCCCCGCTGATATTTGATTTTTCGTAGTGAAATCATTCATCGTCGTTAAATCACTTATTGCAGTCATTTGGTTCTTCCATGGTTCATTACATAGAGTTATTAAGCTACCAGAGGTGGCGCTGCCTATACTCGGCCGTAAACGAAGGTGAAGCCGGGTGGGCATAACCGTCCGCCATATTGAGTGCCCCTGATATACTTCTAGCGTAATAGGCGTAAACCTAGCTATTTACACCTTTTTTGTTCATAAAAGTTTGAAGTATGAGAAATAGGGATAGTATTGGTTTGGCAGATAATACAGAATATATTGTCAACTCCTCCAACGTATCTCATAGAGAAGCAGGAAGGTAGGAGCAATGAAAAGCATGTCATCTGCTCATGATGCCACGAGTATTTAGTGTCTCCCAAATAAAAAAGAATGCAACATCGGTTGAGGTTAGGAAATATATCTAAAATAATAATTAATGCAAATGGTTTTTAACATAAAATTTTCTGGCCGTTAGGGAAAAACGCGTAAATTACAGCTTTTTAGTTATCTATATACCTATCAATTGAAAAAAGAGGAAGGTTTACAGAATATTTTCGTCATTTTGGACAGCTAAAAAGTAAATTATAGCAATATACGTTAATGAGTGATGATTTATAATTCATAATAGGGTCACTGACGGATCATTATGCGCATAGAACTTCCATTCCTATTGCTATTCTGTTTGTCGTTCTGTATTTGAAATCAAAGGTTCATTGTACAAAGGAATATTGGCTTGGTAAAAGGGCATTGAAAATGGCTAAACAGCTGAAACTTGTCGTGTCTATAATATTGTGGAATAATCGTCCCGTCTCACGATCTCTTACGGAAATAAGTGTTCTTACGATCACTTGATATGGAGGAAAACTTTCACCGTGGCTTCACTCGAAATTCGTCTCGCCACCTCTGTTGAACTATATACACTAAGGTTCATTACGTTCATTATGAATGATTTAAAAGAACGAGTCATTGTCATGAATCAAATTGTATGAATTGAATCTTCGAAATGAACCGAAATTCCCACCTCTACGGCCTGCATCCTCGATTCCTCAATTCTCGTAGCCCTTCCTTCCAACCGCGGTCACACGAGTGTAGTAAAGGGTTACCCCTCCTCACAGAGGGCAGTCCATCCCCGTGCACGGCCGATTTCCGTTCCCTAAAGTCTCTTCCTCGACCCTGCACAATCCTCGGCCGATAGCTGCCGATCCGAGCCCCGTCTCACACCACTCTCTCCATCGCCCGGTCACCACTCGACCATCGTGCGCCAACTACCCCGAACGGTGACAAGAGAACTTACCTTCCCGCAGTCCACCCATCCATCCCCATCCCTCGTCGAGCTCACAACTGCCGCTAATCCAGTAGGTAGCCTTTCCCTCCATTAATACAACCACCAACACCCTCTGCCCTCCGGGGACCCTTCGATGAAGAGAGTCGGACACACAACCCTTCAGCCCCCTTCCTCCCTCCACTGCCTCCCATCTCCCCCGCTACCCTTCCCCCCCTCACCACACCCCCAGGCACACGTTACACGAGCCTACGCTGTCACCCCTAACGGTCTTTCTTCCGCCGCGCCAAGAGAGGGGAGAGACCATATAGCCCGGCAACACTCCCTACCTCCCAACTCCTTTCCGGGGAACCTCTCCCTCAGAGTACCGCCGCAGCCGCCGTGCGCCCCAATGAAAAGACTTTAATTAACTCCGGCATGGGGGCCGATCGGCGGGGGAGGGTGGGAGGGAAGGAGAACACAGGAGGAAAAGGCCCACGCCCCACCCCGCGGGAATGTGTGCAGGGGTGGCCGTGGGAAAGGTGAGAGCGAAGGGTTTCGGTGAATCCCACCGAAAAAAATTGGCGGAATGGAAAAAGAGAGGTAGGAACGATGGTGGATATGGGCTGAGATGGGGAAATGGGGGAGGGAGGATTATACGTTGAATGGGGTGGAAGGAAGGAGAGACAGGGGGGAGAAGAGAAGAAGCAATAGAGAGGGCCCAGGGTGAAAAGGAGAAGTAGAATGGTGGACCAAGCAATGGAGTGGGCGACTTTGCTTCGATGGCCAAGATGAAACAAAATGATTGTGGAAAGGAATTTTTCTGCGTCGCCTCGGTTTAGCTGGAGTCTATGAGCAGGGAGAAATTTCCGATGAAAACGACGATGTTGGAAGATAAAGAGAAATATGCGTGCATTTTGGGTTATTTTGGATATCAATCAATTTATTTTACTCTGTTGTTTTTTATTTCTGTTACTCTGTCCTGACATTTTTGAAATCACTTCACGCAACCACATTACATGATATACGCAATGCCGATACCGAGAACTTCTTTGAACCAATAATTCCGTCGAACTACAAAAGGTAAACTCAAAAAGTTAATTAACATACCTCGATTTAGATAGAGGTATTTCATGCAAATTCTTCTCAGGAATCAACTGGTGACACTCATGTTTCCAAGGCAGGAATGAAAAGAACGCTTGACATTAAAAAATAGAAGTTCAAACTCAGAGTTGAAGACAGTGGGGAGAAAATTTTCATTGAAACCCAATTCCATTCGCCTAGGTTCCAGTAAATAATTTTTCTGACTAAATCCAATTATCTCGACGTAGGCATGCGTTTCTTAGTTTCACCAAATAATTGTCATTAATTTTGAAATACGTGGAATTGAGTTACAATAGAACTGTCCCAATAAATATCAGGTCGAATGTTCGCCAGCCTAGTTAATTTACAGAGCTGTAGTATTAGATTGGGGTGGGAGGAAAAGTATAGAATATACCTCCCTTTGTCAAAACGTAGTACATCTTGGATGAGAAATATCGCCAAAGCAATAGGATACCACAGGAACCAGGAGAATGTCAATATCATTGAGGTTAGCTATTTTTTCGCGTAGAGTTTATATTTTCAAAGGGACCGCGAATGCACTTGGGCCATTCATATCTTTACCTAATGTTCAAGAATATTCACACTAAATATATTTTTGAAGTCAAACTATATTTTTGGTTATCCATTTTTAAATCTTTGTAATTTCTGCAAAAATTACAGGCGGAGTTCGAGTAACAGCTTGTAATTCCTTGAGGCATTAATGGGTAACATATTACAAGTTAGTGATCAACACTTCCCAATCACTCTAGCCCTAGTTAAAAGTGCAGTGCATAAATAACCTGGTAACAAATATTGGGGGTCAGGATTCCATTTCCCGAAGGCGATTTCAATTAACATAGAGAGAAATAAAGTTACACGACGATTGCTTGATCGTTAGCCATTCTATCTCTACCAGAACAGCTTATTTTGCTGTGCTATATTGCATTTTTGAAATTTGATGAATCAATAAGTTATTTTTGTGCCTGCTGCAGTAGAGAGGGAAAATAAACAAATCAACAGGAAAGAATAAATTGAAGGGTTTCAATAACCCAGAAAATTGACGGTTACAAAGCCTAATATTTCATCGAGCTACACTTGGGAGTCCTTGAAATAAAACAAGTCCAGAAAAATCCAATATTGAATTTGCAAATACTATTTTAGAGAACAAGGAAATGCCTTTGGGTAATAATTCATCAATTTTGAAACAGCAGGTACGTACCAAAAACTTTTACAATTCGCGGAATGCAAAATAACAAATTTCATTTCCACCACAATTCCGTGAATTTTTATGCGAGGCGGACAACCGCGCTTATTAGTTTTCGCTCGGTGGATTGCTACTTCCACTCTTCCGTCTCCAACTGCAGAAAAATACACATTGAAATCTATTTTTCCTCATCCGCTGCCCTATTTCCTTAATATTCAATGCGTGCGGAGAAGTGTGTTTCTGGTGGTGTTGTGACACCAGCCATGAAGAAGTGATAAAAATGAAGGAAAGGAAATGGAAAAGGAAACGGACTTAAAATGTCTTTTGATCAATCATTTTAGCATCTTGCACCATTGCTGCAACAGCCTTCAATGGTGCCAATGGAGGAATAAGTTTTTTTAAATATTCCTTCGGAAATGTATCCATCTTAACACTAGAACAGTCAAAGGAGCCATTTTGGATCCTTTTACATTATCAAGAGGTTTTTTTTTGTTCTTTATGCCTTGATAATCATAATTTATTTCTGACTTTTAATTAATTTTCATGACAATGCCACTGGAAAATTACCTTTGGCTTGTTGCGAGTACTTATTCAGAAAAAAAGGTAATTTACCTCGAACAGCCACGAGAGCCAATTTGGCTCCATTAAGGACCGTGAATGCCATTAAGTATTTAAAGCGTAGAGTTTGCCACAAAAATCAAACAGCAATGTATTTATTTGCTTCTTTTCACTGTAAGATCAAGGGTATCAAGGGTATATTTAAGTAAACTTCGGGAATCTGCTCCTTTCTTCCATTTACAATATCACAACACATATTCATTATTCATTACACGATAATGTCTTTGAAATGACGCCAAGAAGCTGAAGAATCCAACATGCCCCAACCATATTATGACTGTGTTTACTTTGTATTAATTCAGAGTTTCAGAACCAAATTGCTCAAATAATTGGGTAATTGCTCAAATCGCTTGCGAGTTGCGAGATCGCATAGGATTTTCTTCTGTCTTCATCTTTTGCTGTGAAATTCCGATCGGTTTGCAAGAGATACGAGCTTCTTTTCCGCCAATGTTTTTAAAGCAACGTCTACAACCTGAAGACATTATTAAGATTGTAAGCAAAATTTCTGAAGATTAATCAGAAGTTGAAGATGATTCACCTAACAGGGACGGTAATTTAGGCTGTGAGGATTATAACCAGGAGAAAAGCAATCCTAAGTTCCTACTTTTTTTAATGTGAATGCATGGAATTGTAAAGTAGCTCAAATATGAGTGCATTATTATGTATACCAAATAAAAATCATATTTCTACAGTTATTTTGCAATTTCAGTTACCCAAGTGCATGATATTAGCGACGGAGCCAAAATGTCCGTTGGCTGTTCTAGAGAAGAGTTGTAGAGAAGCTCGGGTTGTCCTAGCGTTAAATCCCATTTTTGTAAGTAAGAAAACGGTTTGTTGAATAAATATACTGAGTTTCGAGATACTCAATGAAGAAGAGAGAACGCTCGAATGGGAGTAGATTCGGGGTCATAACAGCCCTGAGAACGACTAATCAACGCATTGTAAGATTAATCTTATAACTCTGAGGATTGAATAAGTTAATCTCAAAATTAGGGATGATTGGGAAGAGCCACTGGAAGAGGGAAAGAACTCAAAATGTGTTTTGATCGAGCAAATATTGTCTTCCCAAGGTAAAAGTACAGTTGAAACATAATGATTTGACTTAGAAGGAGATGAAAAGTACCGCATTTCACCGCATAATGATCGCCATCGCATAATCGTCGCACCTTACTTTTTCAGTCCAAAAATGGTTCACAACTTTTCATCGCATAATCATCGCGTGTTAATTCGGTCCGTCACAACACTTGCTGTAAAAGGAAAAATTTCCACATACTGAAAATTAAACTTAGTAAGTCCGTAATTTTTACAACTGAGTAGGAAAATTTTCTCAAGTGTAGTAATGTTTACCATTATGTATGGGTACTAATAATGTGTTAATTTTTCATTATAGGCCGGAAAAACTACGGTATACGCTAAACAGGAAGCAAATATTTCCGCTTTGTAGTCTTAAGTTTTAATGCATTATATTAAATGTAGGCCTACCATTCATGAGATCCTAGCTTTGCAATAAAGGTAGTTAAGTACGTAATAAATGATCTATGTATAACTAATACCGGCGAAATTTTATTTTTTATTTCCCCTCATAATGGTCGCACCCTACTTTTTAGCGAAAAAAATTGGTATAAAATCAGCAACGATTATGCGGTGAAATACGGTAATTTTTCGAGAGCAATTTTTCACTATCTACGGTCACGTGATTTCATTCCCCGGTTGTCGGTATTGGACGTGTAAACCGGTGGGCAACATCTGTAATTGTCAATTGCACTATTACCTAGAGTGAACCTTGGGATGGAATAAATCCATTGGTTGCAGACATAATTGAGTGGAGACCTGTTGGCGATTCTTCAATTTTCGTCACTCTTATTCCAGTTTCAGAGAAGTACCGTGTTTCACCGCATAGTCGTCGTAGATTTTATGCCAATTTTTTTCGCAAAAAAGTAGGGTGCGACCATTAGGAGGGAAAATAAAAAAAATAAAATTGCACTGGTATTAGTTATACATTGATCATTCATAACGTACTTAACTGCCTTTATTGCGCCTGCTGCCTTTTCATTAATGTGCTAGCATAGTTATTTCACTGAAAATGTTAATAGATAAAAATAGAAAATTCATAAGATAAAATTGTACCCAACTAGCCCCGGTCTCCCCTACTCTGTATTTGTGAATGGCAGGTAGAAATGTATGTCAGGTAGAGTGAAAAATTAGACAATTTTTTCCTTTTACAGCAGCAAGTGTCGTGATGAACAGAATTAACATGCGACGATTATGCGATGAAAAGTTGTGAACCAATTTTGGACTGAAAAGAAGGGTGCGACGATTATGTGATGGCGACGATTGTGCAGTGAAATTCGGTGGGCAGGAGTGGTGCGCCGTTTCACCTTTCAAGCAACGTACCCGCTGCGAATAGGAAGCCATATCCCAAAAAATATCTCCATATCCCGGCGATTCCATCCATCATCTATACATGATGAATACGTGGGAAATCAATGTTCACTCCATCCATACGCTCCCGCCAGTCATTTGGACGCAGTCTGTTAGACTTCAACTCCTGATTGAAAGGGAAACCAAATCGCGCGATTTGGTGCTAGGAGAGGCCTCATGCGCCGCGCTCTGCACACGATATAATGAACCGCAGAATGCTAACCCAAAACCGTTCTTCCCTTCCCACGAAGGCTTGCGAGGGATGTCGGGAAAAGGCTTCGTTAGGATGGACGGTAAAACGAGGTGCCTTCTGAAACCATAAAAATTCGTTTTAATATAAATCTTTATGTCTTTCTATAGTTATAAAGAAAAATTATTTACCGTTGAAATGTTAAATTACTAAATGGAATAAGCAAAATTAGATTTTTCAGGCAGAAATATTTGAATCACAGGCCTTTTTGAATAATTGCCACAGAAGTGATACTCGTGAATGATTTCACATTGCATCTATAACTACATAATACCCTGCAAGCCGCCACATGGGCGTGTGGCAGGGAATGCTAAGTCACCAGCCGTGTAAAGATGTAAATTTTTGGGAGGTGGAATGGTGACATGTATTATAGGAGTGTATTTAGTGGAGATCAGTTTTTATTGTGGTCGCTTATTGTTCGCGGAAAGAACAAGTTCTTGAATCTATCTGTTCGGCAGAGTATCTCTCTTATTTTATCGCATCTGTCAGACCTAGAGATGTATGTAGGAGGAGGAGTCATGATAATATTCTTTATGTCACTCTGAAAAACATCAGTTCTGAATTTCTTAAGGAACCTTAGCCTAGCGTGTAGCCTCCGAGTCTCTTGGGGCTCCCACCGTAATCCCTCTAAAAATTGTTAGAGAGTATATGTACGCTCGTAGCAGTTTTTAACAAAGCGCGCTGCTTTCCTTAGCATTTTTTTATTTTTTTTTGGTTAAATCTATATCCCAAATACTCGCGGCGTATTCGAGGTGTGGTCTAACCAGAACAAAGTAGCATCTATCTTTGACTTTTTCACCCGAGGGCCTTCTTATTATACGTTTAACAAAACCTAGTTTCTTTAATGTTGTGCCACATATGTTTTGAATGTGAAATCCCCACGATATATCATATGTTAAGGTAATTCCAAGATATTTTTACTGTATCTGAAGATTTTCTGTTTACTCCACCGACTATATAGGCGTAGCATTTTTGTGATGACTTTCGCTGAAAGTGAACTGTGGTGCATTTGCTGATATTTAATTCTAACCCCCACTCCTGGAACCACGAATGAACGTTTTTAAGGTCCGATGACAGAGCTTCAAAGTCCGCGTCTTCGCTCTTTTCACGGTAGAATAAAGTGCCTATCGCCTGCAAATTATCTCAATTTACTGCTAACTCGGGAGCTTAGGTCAGTAATAAAAATAATAAATAAAAGAGGGCCGATCACACTTCCTTGAGGAATACCGGATGTGATATCGAGCGTATCAGAGGTAAATCCATCATTACCTATTTTTTGTTTCCGATCACTGAGAAAGTCATTGGAGCGGTGCGTGCCACTCAATGGATCGGAAAGATGGAGCATCAAAAGAGGAGGCCAAAAAAATTGGAAAAAAACTCATTTCCTAATTTATCAGGAGATGGCTGAGGATCAATTGTACGAATGGAATATGAAATGAGGAAGTAAACAGAGTGAAAAAAGAAAATTACCATAGGGAATACTTTACAAAAAAGAATAAACAAATGGAGAGAACGCAGA
This sequence comes from Ceriagrion tenellum, assembly GCA_963169105.1. NCBI lineage: Eukaryota > Metazoa > Arthropoda > Insecta > Odonata > Coenagrionidae > Ceriagrion > Ceriagrion tenellum. The sequence goes on along the minus strand of OY720633.1, from coordinate 16,502,789 downwards.
AGTGTTTTGCAACTAAAGGAAAATAAGAGGAAAAAGTTCCAAGGGGTAAATAGATAGACTGAATGAAGAGATAAAAACATATTGAGGACAAACAGATAGAAATGGAAACGGTAATAGATGAAGATTGATAGAAGGCTAAAGCCAGCCGATGTTAGATCAATGAAAACTGGATTTCTTATGTTGAAATGATCTCTACTGCGAACGAGCTACATAACAATAAATTACACAGAATTAGGCATCAGCGTTTGTAGGAGGCTCTCACATTATTGTCGATATTTCAAAACAGTTTTAGTACTTTTCTACAATTATTTAATTTGTATGACGCGTTTCACATATTTACTGCATCGTCAGGTGCAACTGTTGTAACCTCGTAAAAATTGTACCTGACGGTGGAGTAAAGCTGTAAAACGTTCCATACAAATTCAAAAAATACGCAAAAGACCTGGTACTCACTAATTTGTAGGGAATTACATTGCTGAGTCAAAAAGGTTAGTGTTTCCAGCGAAATAAATTAGAATCTCAATTGCCATTAAAAAAAAGGGTCACAATTAATCGTTTTCCCCACAGACTGTATTTTTTTAACCGTAATAATTTACTCCCTTTTTTTGCTAACTTTTGAAAACAAGATATTAAGAAAAATATATGGACCAACTCTTGAAGCAGGAACATGGAGAAAAAAGAAAAACAGATAACTCAGAGATTTATACAGAAGAACTGATATTGTGGCCGTGGTTAAAAGCAGAAGGATAAGATGGCTTGGTCATGTGAGAAGAAGAGAAGAGGATACAGCCATACGAAGAGTGTGGAGGGGACACCCAGAAGGAAGACGCCCACCAGGAAGACCAAGAATAAGATGGGACGACCAAGCAGCCAATGATGTGAGAAAACTGGGTGGTGACATTGAGATGGTGGAAAACAAAAAAGTCTGGAGGCAACTTGTAGGCGAGGCCAAAAATCAGCTTGGATTTGAGTGGCCCCTGGAGTAAGAGTAATAAGTAATAATTTGCTCAAAAATATTTCAAGGACTTAAAGCCTTTTTTAAGTCCATAACAGACACTCTCATCAATCTTTTTACATTAAGCCGAAAATGAATTATGAGCTGCGGAACTGTTGCCTTGGAGCAAATAAAATTCCTTTAAATAATCCATATACTTGAGCACTCTCCTAATGGAGAATGAGGAAATGGCTTCAGATTTGACGCAAAATTTTCCGGCATCATACTTTACCAGACTTCAGTTCCTGGGACGGGGCTCAAGTCCAAAAAATTAGGTCAGCTGTCAGACACACCTCAATACCTAATATTCTGGCTTAATATTCCTTTGGATCATAATGCTCACCACTTCATACACCAATGAGTTTCTATCAAGGATATTTCGACAGACTAAAGATACGTCAACTTCCAGCAAGGCCTTTAGAGGAAAAGTTTTGAAATATATCACTTATTTGTCGTTTTAATATAACTCCTACACATTTTTCATAAAAAATATAGCATTTTTAATTTTTTTCAAATTTCGTACATACATACATACCAATCACGCCGTTCGCTTCCGGGGTAGGCACAGTCACAAAGTTTCACTCAAAAATATATATTTGTACACCTAACTATGCTTCAATAATTTCCTCCATACTGAATTATCCTTGCAAATCTCCATTGCTTCATTTACCCCCATACACTGCTTCATATACGCCCTCCTGTTTTTAAGACTTCTAATATTCCTCCTCCTAAGAATTTCCTCAACCACATTCAGCCACAACTTTCTCGGCCTACATTTACCTCTCGCACCATTCATTTCACTCTTATATATCCGTTTCGTTATTCGACTCTCATTCATTCTCTCAACATGTCAAAACCAACTAAGCACACTCCTTTCATATATTTCCACAACTGGAGCATCTAACACACATTCATTTATTACCCAGTTCACATTTCGTCTTCAAATATTCAATGAAATAAATTATTGAACTCTCATTGATAAATCATGTATAAAATGTGTCTCTAAAATCTTTCAATCTATTATTGCAAAATATACGCGATACATATTGCATAAAATATTCGAGCTACTATAATTCTTCCACCACCGAAGTTTCACACCAAATTGACCAGACTATTACTTTTCTGATTTCAAACTAAATATTATTAGCTAAAAATATATACGATTTAGATGGTAATTAATGCCAAGTTTTCACAATATAATGTTACCGCATAAGGAAAGGCTACCACTTCCTTCAATATTTATCTTTCTCACTCAGAAGGCTTAGAGAGATAAGATGAAGATGACCTTTGGGTAACGCAAACCAGCAAAGAAAAGTATCGAGCGGGAAAAATGAACATTAAAGCAATAAAAATTTTACTAGAGCTGAGCTCATAGAGAAAAAGAGTCCTCAAGGGGAAAAGCTATTTGTTATTAATGCACAATTATTTAATAAATTGATTTCAATTAATAAATTTAAAATCAAAAGAATTGATTTCATAGAAAGCGGTGTATCTTTATATTCCGTAAACCAAACATAAATTTTATGGATCTGTGGCGTATGCAGCGCGGAATGAAGAGAAGTACTTTCTGCTTAGAGTATAGCCGTTTACTGCGTTCCTCGCACAGAATGCCGTCAGCATGAATCTCAGTGGCAGGAGGCGCGGAGGATATATATAAAATAGGTGAGGAAGCGTTTGGCTTTCCACCTCAGAATGAAAGAGAATATTCTAGACGTTACTGAGACCGAGACCGTTACCGAAAATTTTCGCCGGCACTGATGCTCGAACACGCCCGCTGGTGAGGCAAGCGCGGATCTGCTGGGCCAACGCGTCAGGTGTAACGGCGTGTCGCCACGGGTCTTTATGAAATAACCAGGATTTTCTCACATAGATAAAGATGATTAAAGCAAATGCCAAAAATTCACTGAGTAAAAACAAGCAAAGAATTTGCCCTTATTTCTTTGTTGGTCTAAGTACAACATACCATCACAAATACGGATATATGCCATTGATTTAAACTATTTAATATTTTATTATGAAATGAAAAAGTCGTAACTGGGTGACAGAAATTTATGATAGATATGATTGTCAAATTGGTCTGTTAAAAGTTAAATAAAAGTTTTATTTTCCTAAGATTATTTCAATTAATTAAAAAGACAACAATAACACTGATACTAATGTATTCTTTAAAAAGGAAATGACAAAAGTGCGGACGAACTGAATTAAAAGTAATAACATTGACACTAGGGAGAGAAATATTGAAAATACTATGTAATCAGAAGCTTAGGGGAGGTATAAATAGAAACAAAGATCCTCCGTAGTGCATCTGAAGGTTGGAGAAAGAAAAAAAACAAGCATTTATTAACTAACGTTTCGATGGACGGGTATAGAGTTTTTATGAAGGTTACAAGGCCAACAAAGAGAATTTTCCAGTGAGAATTCTATTGATTCCAGCCCACGGAAAGAACCGGGAGAGTATGTTTGGGAGAGGCAATTAGAGAGTTAAAAAATGATAGCAGGAATCGTACGCACTTAGTTCGGGATAGAAGTAAAAAGGAGACACCTTCTTCAAAAGAACCATTCTAACAGAGAGCAGTGGGGAAAATGAGTGGCCAAATGAAAACCACCGCATTTATTCACTTCTGGATTTTTTCCACATCTAGGGTATACTTTTATTTCAAAGTTTATCAAACTATTAATTTTGTATCAAGGCCATTTGTATTGATGGATGAAAACGAGGGATTTTTTAATAGCAGTGAGAAATTAGGCTTTCGGTCGTTGAAAGAGAATATCGAAAAGTAAAGGGTTATGCGTTTGAGAAGTTTTATAATAATTTCACAGATATAGATACATACTAGAAAGTCCTCTAGGTTACGGAAACTTCACAGTTTGTAAGCTCATATATATTTATTAGTATGGAAGAAACAGGAAATTCATTCAGTTATGATAATATTCTCTGTGTCACTCTGAAAAATATCACTTCTAAATTTATCAATCAGCCTAAGCCTAGCTTGCAGCCTCCGAGCCTCTAGGGGCTCCCACCTCAATCCCTCTAACAGTTGTGTAACACTATATGTTTGTTCGTAGCAGTTTTAAACAAAGCGTGCTGCTTTTCTTTGTATTTTGTAAATTTTTTTGGTTAAATATTTATGACCTGGACCTAGATCAGGTAAACAGTGTAGATAGCTGCTGGTAAATCCATTATGACCAGAATAAAATAACTCCTTAGTAATATTCACATTTCCTTTAATGAGAACTGACCATGTTTTCGATATTTTAATTTTTTTTCATTTTCAGTCATTTTCAAGGTATCTTATTTTGTAAAATTGCGCTTGTATATATGACACTGAACATATATATATATATATATATATATAAATCCTGCTATCATTTTGGCACCCGTTAATGAGCAAGTTGCATTTGATCTGGCGTCCGAGTGTAATTTGGCTGCCGTATACCGGACGCCGGATTACAAACGTGTAAAAATCACTGGAAACGACTATTTACATCATGTAGACCCCATTTCCGAAAATTAGTATGGACGCCAATTTGTTGGCAGTATGTGCAAATTTGGTATATTGTTAGTTCAGCATTATTCCGGGCCGAGTGGCGCTGACTGCGGCGTATAACTTGGTCGTGGTTATCTCCGTTCACTCTGCGCAGCACGTGGCGTCCTCGGTTTGGCAACATCGCTCTGCCTCGCGGCTTTCTGCAATTCTCTCACCCAAGACTCTTTCGAGTTTTGATACCTCGAAGGAGTGCGTGGTAGCGGAGTTCTCGTCATCCGGCGCTACCGCTCCAGTTTTTACTTGGTCCAAAGACAATTAAGTTGACTTGAGCAACGGTAATTTCAATAACAAAATTATTGTTATCATGGGACGGCAACAGGTTGGAGCAAGAATAACTCTTTCAGGTGATTAAGTAGAAAAATAATGGATTGTGTATCTGGAAAGCCACCTTTTTTATATTAATACTTTGGGCGGAAATTCAAGAATAATGCTAGAATACGACTAATTCTTTCTTTAAACTACCTCTACTATCGACAAAAAGTATAATACAGTACCCTTGCTCTCAAACTTGTAATTGTAACCACTCGCAGATTTTCTCGACTAGTTAAATGCGAATGCTTCGTTTTTAGTTAACAATTAATGTAATGAACGATGGTAGTCTTTCTTAGATGAAACAAATATTTAGTTTTTATCAGTATTTCAAGCGATATGGAAAGAATGGGTGCCGAAACTTTTTATCAGCGAATGGATTATTATTTCATCATTTGCTGCTCGTTTAAATATGATTTTTCCGTACATAATTCCATTTTTCTATTATGAGACAAACACTTTGAAAAACCGAATTTGAAAGTAATTGCATGTCGACAAAACCCTGGCGAAAATGAGAGCGTATTCTGAGCGTTTAGGAACGAACCACGGAGGTGTTCATAAATTGCGAAGAACGCGCTAAGAACACCATCCCAGTGTATTCTCGAGCGTAAATGTGAACGCCTTGGAGTGTTTTCAAACACTCTACAAAGCGTTTAGCAACGTTCTCGAGTGTTCGTGAACGCCCTGTGAGTCACAATCTTCAGCGTTTTAGAGCGCTTACGTGCATTTCAGAAAATCCTATCTAGGGTGTTGAGAGGATTCGTCAACATAATGTAATATGAACGTTAGGCACTCATCTAGAAATTTGGGAATTTGCCATAATAAAAATATTTAAAAAAACTTCGTGCCCTTAAAGACCTTTGAAGTTATTATTTTATTACTTCGTATAACAGTGAGCATATACATCGAATAAATTCTTACTGGCTAGGGGATTCGAACTTACGACCTTTCACGCAGTTAACCGTAAAGAAAACGCAGACTACCGGAAAGAAAACGGCTGTGTTTTCAATAAATTCATAGATGAAGGTGGACCGCTAAAATATATCCATTAGATGTCTATTAGATATTGATGTTTGAGGATTGGGTGCGCTTTGTTATTTCTTAGAAGCTTATTCTCACAATGGATTTGTTAGTGGAGTTGTAGTTATTCTCACAATGGATTTGCAATCAAAATGGTAATACTGTGTCATGGCTTTTGGAGCGTTCGAACATGTTTCAAAACATTCTCGGCAGCGTTCATCTGCGTTCCATAAGAGCTCAGTCGGACAGCGTTCTTGAGTGTTCCAGAACATAAATGCAAACACTCTCAGTAGGCGTTTTCTCGGGCGTTCATCTGTGTTCCAAAACAGCCCAGTCAGATAGCGTTCTTGAGTGTTCCAGAACAGAAAGGCAAACACTCTCAGAAGGCGTTCTCCGAGCGTTTCAGACCTAGGTCGTCGGAACCTAGCTCAGCGTTTACGAACGCATGAAAACAGTGAGGGAAACACAGATTAACGTGGATGAACACCGACAAACGCTATGAAAACGCCAAAGAACGCACAGGAACGTTAAAAGAACACCTGAAAACGCACTCCAGCAGCGTCATCAGCCTTCTTCATTTTCGCCAGGGAAATTGTTAGATACTTTTTTTTAGAATCATTTTCCAAAAAAATTTTTTCTGTTCTCGTCAACGTCAATACCGCATGGTATCTCACGGGGGGTAATGAGGGGGTGAATGACGAATATTTAAATATCCTCCAGTCGACCGCTAGATCTGCTGTCACCCAATGCACATTGAAAAGGGCTGTTAACCAAAATTTACATTCATGATGATATAATCTATCGAATTCATAAATTTTCAAAGCTCTTCCTTGCGAGTCCAAATACCCTGTTTTATAATTTGAAAATAAATGTATCGCTTTGCACTCATCGCCCCACTGTAGAAATATAAAAAAACAATTTAAATATGCCCAAATTGGCAACATAAATCAAGCTTCTACGAGACGAATTGGGGCCTCCTGTATGTAGTCCTCTTGGTGTGAATCTCGAGTCATTTTTATCGAAAACAGCCACGAAAAAGTAATGCAATAGACGTGGGACACGAAATTTAAACGTTTCCCTTCGAAGGCCACTAAAAAAAATAAAAATGAAGCGATGAAGGGTAAACTGACCGCTCGCTCTCATGGTAAAATAATTCGCGTCTCTATAAGTGGAGTGAGATCTCACTTCATGTAATACGAGAACTGACTCCATCAGTAATGCGATAGCCATGAAACCCGATATGGAGACACTTGCCTGGCAATATAAATCAAGCTTCTACGGGACAAACTGGGGCCTTCCGTATGTAGTCCTCTTGGTGTGAACCTCGAGTCATTTGTATCGAAAACAGCCACGAAAAGGTAATTCGATACACGTGGGAATACGAAATTTGAACTTTTCCCTGCCGAAGGATAATATAAAATAATGAGATATTGAAGGGTAAACTGACCGTTCGCTCTCATGGTAATATAATCCGCGTCTCTATAAGTGAAGTGAGATTTCATTTCATTTTATACGAGAACTAACTCCATGAGTAATACGATAGCAGCGGTAACCCGATATGGAGACACTTCCAATTTCAAAGACATGGCCCTCGACGAAATAGAAATCAATTTAAATGATAAGATCCCTATTGAAGATGATGGAGGTGAAAAAGATGATGAGGAAGATAGGAATATGAGCAATGTAATCGGCGATTCATTCTCAAGTTTCGAGCTAGAAAAAGGGAATGAAACCAGATCACCTAATGTTTCCCCTTGCACTTCGAAAAAAACTAAAAGGATACTCTCCCCATGGATGGGAGCAAAAACATATTGTGGCATCATATTTTAAGAAAAACATACAAAACAAAATACCCCCGAAAAAGAGAGTGTGATAACCTTAAGGAAAAGTATCCAGAGGTCCTTGAAGACAAAACGTGGTTAAAAATTAAAGTTTTTATACAAAACATTTATAAAAAACTGGATTTGTTATGTACAATGATATTATAAAAGTAAATTTCAAAGGCAAAATAGCCTAAGCAGAGCTTCGTAATACTTGTTTAATCCTTTGAGAGTTTTGGTATTACTCAATTTGTTTAATAAATCAATACATTTTTTTAAATCAAATTTTGCAGTTTTATTGCTACCTGATGAAAAATTGTACCACTGATTTTGATCCACAAAGACCAGTTATTTAATTTGTACTTTTCATTGATCTTGAGAGTTTCATTGTAAGTCTTTAATTCTAAATCAAAGGGTGTTTGCTTTTTCCTCAAAGTGGCATATTTAGTTGATAATGCAATATAATATTGCAGTAGTGATAAAAAAAACTGCATAAACCCTTCAATGCTAATGTATTTATTTTGAATATTGACAAAAATTTTCCTCTCTGCAGAAGTGAAACACGAATTAATTGATACTGCTTTCGAATGTTTATCCTCATAGAAAGGTGACTTTAATTGATGGTTCTAATTTGGCTCATTTATATGTACAATTTATTCTAATCTTTCTTCAGCCAATAAGGTTCGAAAACTGTGTTACTCTTCACTATCCATAAGTTTAGGCATCGGTAGCTACTGAATCCGCGAACTATTTTCCAGCTAAAGATACACAAGCGACTGTGATTTTAAGGAAAAGGATGTTGGTAATGAACCAAATAATGGGGGTAAAGTAAGTGGTTTTTAAACTTTTTTCTAACGGAAATCTGTAAAATGTACTCAAAGATACCAACTAAAAACCGTCTTTACCGCGAAAATTATTATCTTTTGTCAATTTTTATCTTTTGTGCGGAATTGAATCTTCTTTATTAAAGCCTCGGCAGTAGTTTCCCATTGTTAAAGTTTACCAGAACCTAGTATCTATATTGGCTAACACTTATGCCTTCATAAAATCTTTCCCCCGGATTATCTCCTCCAGCCCCACGATTTTGAGGAAATGCGTCTGTAAGCTAATGCAGGAAGTGGATTTTTAACGAGATTTGGCACCCTATTGCATTTTAAGTGGCAGTATGGCAACAAATAAAAGTTGTTCCTCACCTCTCTTAAGCTTTTCTGCTTTCAGCATCCCATTATTTATTATATTTTGAAATTCTGGGCCTAGGGTTATCATCCTGTTTTCAGGTCCAGTAAAAATGCTTTCCTTTAGACGTAGCTCTTCACTATATGCTGTGAAAATATTTCCACTTGGTTCTAACAACCACTTTCATATCTTCTCAGCGTTTTATCAAAATTCTTTATCAGTCATTACTTGATAAGCAAAGGAGGGAGAAGCATTTCCTTCGGACCAACTAAAGGATAGTAAATTGTAATTTCCTAGGTTATAAATTCTTCTTTAAGCCACAGTTTTTCAAGGAAGAGATATTTCCTGCCTTTGCTGTCCCATAAACATTACAATAGTTATATTTTGTGTGCAGTCATGGAAGTTGTGAAAAGTGAAGTTAAATTTTGAGCCCCCACCGTAATTATACAAGTTCTGATTCACGGCCCACGTCATCGCGTTGTCATCACGATAAACACGTTGTGTCCTTGGCTTTATAAAAAGCAAGGGTTGTGGCATTCTTCTTCTTAAATGAAGTTTAACTTACTCTTTTATTGCATTTATATGGAAAAAGAATATAATTTAGCATTCTATTGACTCATATATATTTCATGTTAACATTTTAATGTGTTTTAGTGATTGAAGAAATGCCAGCAAATATCTAATCCCTTCCTAACTTATGAAGAGTAATTGACCCCTTTTTCAGCCGCTTGTGTTTCATTTTTTGATTAAATTTCACGTAAATGATGGTATTTTAATTGAATTGAACAACTATTGTAAACATGAAACGCGAAAATACTGGGATAATGATAAATACAGTTTGAGAGTCCTTCACGTATTTCGCGTTTCCACATATAATGAAATAAAAGGGCGAATTTGGTGGAATGTGACATGATGGAAACTTATTGATTTACAACCCAGTATTAGAATACCAAGTGATGTGTGAAATTATTATTTGTATGCATGTTGCTTAAACCGTGTTTTAAACCTTAAACTGGCTAGTTTTATTGGAAGAATCTTCTTGTAGTGGTGGGAAAATCTTCAATTTTGTTCCTGGAAATCGATTTCGTGACACAGTGCTGCGTTATAGGCCACCGCGGACTACCTACTAGAATGCGCCAGTCTAATTCCTCTCTCGCTTTCCTCTAGGCGTGTTTTTAGCATACCGAAACAAAACTGATATACATGAATGCGGAGTAAAATAAGATATTGATTTCAACAAAACTTGGCTAAGTACAGGGTGGGGCAGAATGGACTCCCTGATTTGAAATATTATTATTTATCTCCAGGTACTAAAATCAATTTTTGCATGTCAAAAATGTGTTTTCCCAAACAAATAATAATCCTTTTTCAGGCAATAGCAAATATATATTTGTTTCTTCCCACAGGAATTGAATTAAAGATGGGAAGTGATTTTAAAAAAAAGTCCATTCTGCCCCACCCTGTATATTCCTAGTGATGCTTACTCCTATGCTGATTATAATCGTTGTTTCGCAGTTTTAGTACATTTAATTAATAGTAGTTAATAGTTAAGTTCAACACGTTCGCCCATTCAATGCAATAGCAGCTATAAACTGCAAAAATGACAAGCGAGAGCGAAGTTTCAATGATAATTAAATTTGGCAACAGCGCAGGAGGGCAAAAAGATATCGCAGTGGTAGTAAATATACAAATTGGATTCCAAATTGATGATCAAATGTAAAAAATATACTCTGGACGCCATAATGATTGGTTATGAAAGGATGCCAAAATGTTACCTGTCTGTACGGATTCAAGGTGCACGTATATATCCTGTAAAAAAATAGTTGTCGAAAAACAAAATAGTACACAAGGGCGGAAATCACTCGGTTGTTCTACATACGCGATAAAATAGCAATATACATAAATATTTCTGGTGGATGCCAAAATGTTGCAGAGTGTAAGGACGGCAAAATGATAGCGGGATGTATATATATATATACATATATATATATATATATATATATATATATATATATATATATATATAAATCCCGCTATCATTTTGGCACCCGTTAATGAGCAAGTTGCATTTGATCTGGCGTCCGAGTGTAATTTGGCTGCCGTATACCGGACGCCGGATTACAAACGGGTAAAAATCACTGGAATCGACTATTTACATCATGTAGACCCCATTTCCGAAAATTAGTATGGACGCCAATTTGTTGGCAATATGTACAAATTTCGTATATTGTTAGTTCAGCATAATTCCGGGCCGAGTGGCGCTGACTGCGGCGTATAACTCGGTCGCGGTTATCTCCGTTCAGTCTGCGCAGCAAGTGGCGTCCTCGGTTTGGCAACATCGCTCTGCCTCGCGGCTGTCTGCAATTCTCTCACCCAAGACTGTTTCGAGTTTTGATGCCTCGGTGAGTGCGTGGTAGCGGAGTGCTCGTCATCCGGCGCTACCGCTCCAGTTTTTACTTGGTCCAAAGCCAATTAAGTGGACTTGCGCAACGGTAATTTCAATAACAAAATTATTGTTATCATGGGACCGCAACAGGTTGGCGCAAGAACAACTCTTTCAGGTGATTAAGTAGAAAAATAATGGATTGTGTATCTGGAAAGCCACCTTTTTTATGTTAATACTTTGTGCGGAAATTCAAGAATAATGCTAGAATACGACTAATTCTTTCTTTAAACTACCTCTACCTTCGACAAAAAGCATAAAACAGTACCTTTGTTCTCAAACTTGTACTTGTAACCACTAGCAGATTTTCTCGACTAGTCTAATGCGAATACTTCGCTTTGAGTGAACAATTAATGTAATGAACGATGGTAGTCTTTCTAAGATGAAACAAATATTTAGTTTTCATCAGTATTTCAAGCGATATGGAAAGAATGGGTGCGGAAACTTTTTATCAGCGAATGGATTATTATTTCAACATTTGCTGCTCGTTTAAATATGATTTTTCCGTATATAATTCTATTTTTCTATTATGGAAGAGACAAACACTTTGAAAAACCGAATTTGAAAGTAATTGCATGTCGACAAAACCCTGGCGAAAATGAGAGCGTATTCTGAGCGTTTAGGAACGAACCACGGTGGTGTTCATAAATGGCGAAGAACGCGCTAAGAACACCATCCCAGTGTATTCTCGAGCGTAAACGTGAACGCCTTGGAGTGTTTTCAAACACTCTACAGAGCGTTTAGCAGCGTTCTCGAGTGTTCGTGAACACCCTGCGACTCACAATCTTCAGCGTTTCAAAGCGTCTACGTGCATTTCAGAAAATCCTGTCTAGGGTGTTGAGAGCGTTCATCAACATAATTTAATAAGAACGTTAGACACTCATCTAGGAATTTGTCATAATAAAAATTTAAAAAGAAAAACTTTGTGCCCTTAATGACCTTAGAAGTTATTATTTTATAACTTCGTGTAACAGTGAACATATACATCGTATAAATCCTTATTGGCTAGGGGATTCGAACTTACGACCTTTCACGCAGTAAAACTACACTCTACCACTACACTATTTCATATCTGGAATGACAAAGTGTATTTTATGCTTTATAAAGAGTGTAGTCGCTTCGTTAGATATGGCTCTGCTCTTAGTACGCGATTTCAACATAGCTGACGTTAATTACGTAAGGCTGATGATTTTTAAACTCATATCTGACGTCAGGGATGCTTATACGGCTTTTCTCTATAACGTATTATTATTGGCGTTCTAATATACATTATTTCGAAGTAGAATTGAGAAAGAATAAGATTGCACCAATTTTCATGCCGCGTTAGGCCACACTATGGATGCTATTATTAATTTATTATTGATATTGAATATGCATTTGGGAAACTAGACACCCGGTATACACGGCTCACATGCGACGGATTTGGATTTTTGTGCTGCGTGGGTTGGCACAAAGAAATAGAAGGGATGCATTTATTCCCTTGAAGACTACCGGAAAGAAAACGGCTGTGTTTTCAATAAATGCACAGATGAAGATGAACCGCTAAAAGATATCCATTAGATGTCTATTAAATATTGATGTTTGAGGGTGCGCTTTGTTATTTCTCAGAAGCTTATTCTCACAATGGATTTGTTAGTGGAGTTGTAGTTATTCTCACAATGGATTTGCAATCAAAATGGTAATACTGCGTCATGGCTTTTGGAGCGTTCCAACATGTTTCAAAGCATTCTCGGCAGCGTTCATCTGTGTTCCAGAACAGAAATGCAAAAACTCTCACCAGGCGTTTTCTCGGGCGTTCATCTGCGTTCCAAAACAGCCCAGTCAGATAGCGTTCTTGAGTGTTCCAGAACAGAAAGACAAACACTCTCAGAAGGCGTTCTCCGAGCGTTTCAGACCTAGGTCGTGGGAACAGCGTTTACGAACGCATGAGAACAGTGAGGGAAAGACAGATTAACGTGGATGAACACCGACAAACGCTATGAAAACGCCAAAGAACGCACAGGAACGTTAAAAGAACACCTGTAAACGCACTCCAGCAGCGTCATCAGCCTCCTTCATTTTCGCCAGGGAAATTGTTGGATACTTTTTTTTAGAAACATTTTCCAGAAAATTTTTTTCTGTTCTCGTCAACATCAATTCCGCATGGTATCTCACGGGGTGTAATGAGATCTGCTGATCTGCTGTCACCCAATCTGCTGATATGCTAGATCTGCTGTCACCCAATGCACATTGAAAAGGGCTGTTAACCAAAATTTACATTCATGATGATATAATCTATCGAATTCGTAAATTTTCAAAGCTCTTCCTTGCGATTCCAAATACCCTGTTTTTCAATTTGAAAATAAATGGATCGCTTAGCACTCATCGCCCCACTGCAGAAATAAAAAAAATAATTAAAATATGCCCAAATTGGCAACATAAATCAAGCTTCCATGGGACAAATTGGGGACTCCCGTATGTAGTCCTCTTGGTGTGAATCTCGAGTCATTTGTATCGAAAACAGGCACGAAAAAGTAATGCAATAGACGTTGGATACGAAATTTAAACGTTTCCCTGGCCTACGCCGCTAAAAAAATAATCATGAAGCGATGAAGGGTAAACTGACCGCTCGCTCTCATGGTAAAATAATTCGCGTCTCTATAAGTGGAGTGAGATCTCACGTCATTTAATACGAGAACTGCCTCCATGAGTAATGCGATAGCCATGAAACCCGATATGGAGACACATCTCTGGCAATATAAATCAAGCTTCTAAGGGACGAACTGGGGCCTCCCGTAGGTAGTCCTCTTGGTGTGAATCTCGAGTCATTTGTATGGAAAACAGGCACGAAAAAGTAATGCGATACACGTGGGAATGCGAAATTTGAACTTTTCCCTAGCTAAGGCTACTTTAGAAAATGAGGCATTGAAGGGTAAACTGACCGTTCGCTCTCATGGTAAAATAATCCGCGTCTCTATAAGTGGAGTGAGATTTCATTTCATTCACTGACTCCATGAGTAATGCGATAGCAGCGGTAACCCGATATGTAGACACGTCCTGATATGGAGACACGTCCAATTAAAGGCTTGGCCCTCGACGAAACAGACATTAATTTAAATGATGAGATCCCTATTGAAGATGATGGAGGTGAAAAAGATGATTATGATGATGATAGGAATATGAGCGATGTAATCAGCGATTATTTCTCAAGTTTCGAGCTAGAAAAAGGGAATGAAACCAGATCACCCTATGTTTCCACTTGTACTTCGAAAAAAACTAAAAGGATACTCGTCCCATGGACAGAGGAGCAAAAACATATTGTGGCATCATATTTTAAGAAACACATACAAAACAAAATACCCCCGAAAAAGAGAGTGTGATAACCTTATGGAAAAGTATCAAGAGGTCCCTGACAACAAAACGTGGTGAAAAATTAAAGTTTTTATACAAAACATTTAAAAAAACTGGATTAGTTATGTAAAATGATATTAAAAAAGTAAATTTCAAAGGCAAAATAGACTAAGCAGAGTTTCGTAATACATACTTGTTTAACCCAAAGAGAGTTTTTGTATCACTCAATTTTTTTAAATAAAATTTTGCGGTTTTATAGCTACCTGATAAGAAATTGTACCACTGATTTTGATCCACAGAGACCAGTTATTTAATTTGTACATTTATTGATCTTGAGAATTTTATTGTGTCTTCAATTCTTAATCAAAGGTTGTTTGCTTTTTCCTCAAAGTGGCATATTTAGTTGATTATCCAATATAATATTGCAGTAGTGATGAAAAAAACTGCATAAACCCTTCAATGCCAATGTATTTATTTTGAATATTGACAAAAATTTTCATCTCTGCTGAAGTGACACCCGAATTAATTGATACTGCTTTCCAATGTTTATTCTCATAGAAAGCTGATTTTAATTGATGGTATTAAAATCTTTGGCTCAATTATATGTACAATTTATTATAATTTTACTTCAGCCAATAAGGTTCGAAAACTGCGTTACTCTTCACTATCCATAAATTCAGGCATCGATAGCTACTGAACTTCTTCTTTATTAAAGCCTCGGCAGTAGTTTCGTATTGTTAAAGTTAACCAGAGCCTTAGTATCTATATTGACTAACACTTATGCCTTCATAAAATATTTCCCCCGGATTATCTCCTCCCGCCCCACGATTTCGAGGAAATGCGTTTGTAAGCTAATGCAAGAAGTGGATTTTTAATTGCATTTTAAGTGGCAGTAGGGCAACAAATCAAAGTTGTTACTCACCTCTCTTAAGCTTTTCTGCTTTCAGCACCCCATTATTTATTATATTTTGAAATTCAGGGCCTAGGGTTATCTTCCTTTTTTCAGGTCCAGTAAAAATGCATTCCTTTAGACGTAGCTCTTCACTATATGCTGTGAAAATATTTCCACTTACAATTAGTACTGGAAACCTCTTTCATATTTTCTCAGCGTTTTATCAAAATTCTTAATCAGTCATTACTTGACAAGCAAAGGAGGGAGAAGCATTTCCTTTGGACCAACTAAAGGATAGTAGAGTAAATTGTAATTTCCTAGGTAATAAATTCTTCTTTAAGCCACTGCTTTTCAAGGAAGAGATATTTCCTGCCTTTGCTGTCCCATAAACATTAGAATAGTTATATTTTGTGTGCAGTCATGGAAGTTGTGAAAAGTGAAGTTAAATTTTGAGCACCCACCGTAATTATACAAGTTCTGATTCGCGGCCCACGTCATCGTGTTGTCATCACGATAAACACGTTGTGTCCTTGGCTTTATAAAAAGCAAGGGTTTTGGCATTCTTCTCCTTAAATGAAGTTTAACATACTCTTTTATTGCATTTTATAAGGAAAAAGAATATAATTTAGCATTATATTGACTCATGTATTTCATGGTAACATTTTAATGTGTTTTAGTGATAGAAGTAATGCCAGCAAATATAAAATCCCTTTCTAACTTACGAAGATTAATTGACCCCTTTTTCAGCCGCTTGTGTTTTATTTTTTAATAATTTTTCACGTAAATTATTGTATTTTAATTAAATTGAACAACTATTCTAAACTTGAAACGCGAAACTACTAGGATAATGATAAAAACAGTTTGAGAGTCATTCACGGATATCGCGTGTCCACACATAATGAAATAAAACGGCGAATTTGGTGGAATGTGACATGATGGAAACTTATTGATTTACAAATGCTTATTAGAATACCAAGTGCAAGGTGAGAGAAATATTTGTATGCATGTTGCTTAAACCGTGTCGGCTAGTTTATTGGAAGAATCTTCGTGTAGTATTGGGAAAATCTTCGATCTTTTCCCTGCAAATCGATTTCGTGACACAGTGCTGCGTGATAGGCCACCGCGGACTTACCTAGTTGACTGCGCCAGTGAAATTTCTCTCTCGCTTTCCTCTAGGCGTGTTTATAGCATACCGAAACAAAACTGAAATACATGAATGAGGAGCAAAAAAGATATTGATTTCAATAAGACTTGGCTAAGTATGCTCCTAGTGATAAAATGTTTACCCCTATGCTGATTATCATCGTTGTTTGGCAGTTGTAGTACATTTAGTCAATAGTAGTTAATAGTTAAGTGCAACACGTTCACCCATTTTATGCAGTAGCAGCTATAAACTGCAAAAATGACAAGCGAGAGCGAAGTGTCCATGATAGATAAATTTGGCAACAGCGCAGGAAGGCAAAATGATATCGCAGTGGTAGTAAATATACAAAATGGAGTCCAAATTGATGATCAAATGTAAAAAATATACTCTGGACGCCATAATGATTGGTTATGAAAGGATGCCAAAATGTTACCTGTCTGTACGGATTCAAGGTGCACGTATACCTCCTGTAAAAAAATAGTTGTCGTAAAACAAAATAGTACACACGGGCGGAAATCACTCGGTTGTTCGACATACGCGATAAAATAGCAATATACATAAATATTTCTGGTGGATGCCAAAATGTTGCAGAGTGTAAGGAAGGCAAAATGATAGCGGGATGTATATATACATATATATATATATATATATAACCATACGGATAGGTGATTCAAAGGGATAGGGTCAAAGCCATGGTTGGTTCTCATTAAAAAGAGAATGTAAATTATTAGAGAGTTATTTGATTCTTGCCATCATGGATGCAGAAGATTTCCACCAAACGCCTCAAACTCTTTCATAAGTTGCTTGCAGCTTCAACTTGTCATTAACAATTATTCTCATAAAATAATAAACATTAAATAAATGAATACAATTACATTTAAACTTGGAAATTGAAAGGCATTTTCAACTTAATTTTCAAATTATTATACTATCTATCAGAAAGTTTAAAAGTTCAAAGAATGACTTACTTTGTTTAAAGATTATTTCTTTAATAACAAAGAGTCTAAAAGCTTTACATTTTACTTGAAATTCAATCGGCAAGAAACCGCTAAAATAGTAGAATTTAAGAGCTGGGTATGAGGATTGAAATTCTATTCATATTTTCTTTGCCCTGACTCAACTTTTTTTAAGCAATTCAGAAAATCGTTAACTTCAGAGCCATTGTCTCTCCAAAATTCCTTGTTCCTCATCATGGTCTCCCCGGGCATCGATCAGCGATCAAAGATACACATGTGACAATTCATTTAACACTCGTCACGTACTTCGCTCCACCCGCACGGCCTCGTTCGAGCGCTGCGGCCGCACGTGTTTTAGCTCACAAACACACACACACACGGACATCCACACTTTCCACCCAAGCGGACCCGTTTTCCAACTCATTTCTCGCCGTTTTCCAAACGGCTCTCCGCTGCAGCGAAATCTCCGACAGTGCGCAGGGATCCCGTTGCGCTGCTCCTTTGTTTCCATTTCGGATACCCGCTCCTCGCGGCGCGACATTCGGCGAGGGGAAGCGAACAACAGAAATTGCGAAATATGGTTATCGATCCGTTCCTTGACCGATATTTGCGCTCTCGAGTGCATAGTACGTCGAATGCCTGCCGGGGGACATATAGGTATTTGTTTCTATTCGTAATTTCTTCTTTTTTCCAAGTTATTAAAGGAGAGGAAACATAAGAGGCCCATTCACCGACATTGCTGGTCACGTTTTCAAGAAGGGAAGGACAAACCACGGCCTTTGACTTTCACGAGAAGTGCGAATGTGATTGCTCTCCTGCATTCGACATTAAATCCCTCACGGTGATGTAATCTTCGTTCCAAAACTTGTTCCTGCAAATCCCATCTTCATGAAATAAAAATAACGCTCTTATTTTACGAATATACTCCTTCGAAATGAATATCGTTGCCAGATATTCCTAGGATGAATTTCAACATACGTTTCTCTTACTATTTAAAACTACATTCAGTCCTCAAAGAAACTTTATTAAAATTCACCTCTTTTTCTATAATCAAATGTGGATCAGATTAACTTTTGTGAGGAAAAATTGTATTCATCAATATTTTAAAGTATTTAGGCTAATCGTATTAAGTGAAGACAAACAACGTGAACAAAGAAAGGAATCTAGCAGTCATAGACAATTTGACAAACACATAATTTTATTTTTATTGACACCTTTATTGATTTTTCGAATTGAAAGAAACACTTTTAACGCAATTAAACAGCTGAACTTATGTCATTAAGTGCAAAAATGGACCAGGAAGCTGCAGTTATTCATTAACTTAAAACTCTACAGTTAATTTTGCAAATTTGTAATTTCCGTTTCTCTCCTCATTTAAGGTTATCAGACCAGAAACCCGTATTATTAAACCAACCAAAATTTCCAAGTGCTTCCAATATCAAGGAAAAATCGCCAACTAAAGCAGGTAATTTATCAGAAATTGCTTTGGAATAGCCGAACGCTATAAAATGAACAATGGTAATAAAGTTTCACGTTGTATAAAGGTCCAATAAAGTAATGCAGCCCGCTCTTACTTCAAACGTGACGCATAGGCATCGTCGCTAAGATTTGAAGGCACACTTGTTGGAAGGAAAAGATCGCTGAATAATCATCTGGCTGATTGGATTGCGAAATCATCGAGGAATGACAATAAAGTACACTTCAAAAGCCTTGCATCTGCAAATATTTTCTGAACCCTGTTTTCCAGCCGTCTTCTCGATAGTTTGGTACTTGCATGGATCTAATCTGTTGGAGTTGATCATCGGGGCATTTCTTCGACAGGCGGAGGCGACCGGACCCTCAATGAGCCTTGGTCGCCGCCGCCGGAGCACTTTAGATAAGGGCGATCCTGAGCCCTTTTAAATCTCTCACCCTAAGGCTTTGGCGTAAGCCAATAATTGATAAACAAACGCAGGCGAAGTTGAAGGAAGTGCTCTCCGCATATTATTACCTCCCAAATTCCCTCTCTCCGCCCCTGGGGTCAACGAGGGGTCAGCCGGAGGGAGGATTACAGGGTGTCCAGCACTCTGAAAAACCGAGAACACCTGGAAATCTCCGGGAATTTTATTTTCCCTGGAAGTATCATGGAAATCTTACGGAAACATCGAATTGACTCTGGAATTTTCTGTGGTGTCAATATATAAAACAGCAACGGAATCAATGTGCCTTTTTCGGCAAGTTGCTAAGTCTAATTTCACTTGCGTTGTCGCATTTTGCATTCCTGTAATCACCGAAAGTAGTTACAATATTTTCTATTTAGGTATATTGTGTTGTTATTGGTCATAGTCTGTAAATCAATGGCTTAAAGAGCGTGCCTTTATCGGCAAGTTGCGAAGTCAAATTTCTCTTGCGTTGTCGCATTTAGCAAAATAAGGAAGAGTCCATTCCTTCAGCTTTTTGAGTTGTTGATCATTTTATGTCAACGCTATTCATAGCAAAGTTGGCTGTAATATAACCTTGTTCCTGATCACCAGCATGACAATGTTTAAATCTAAGAAAGGGTGGTAATGTGATTTTATCTAAAGCTATTTTAAGTTTTGTGTTTATTTTCCTCCAAAAATGCAAGTTTAAAAATAATTTATATTTAATCACCCAAGAAATATACCGAACATTCTCTCATAATTAACGAGAAAAAAATCAATATTTCCTCTGAAAAAATAAAAATAAAATAAAAATTATGCCTGAAAAATCTGAAAATCTCAGGGAATTTTCAAATGCCTAGCTGCTGGACACCCTGAGGAAGCATTAACGTTGACAAGAGGGCCGAGAGTGGCAGGATCAAAGGGAGAGGAGAGTATGGGAGTTGAGGATCCTGGGAGGTGCGAGGAAAGAAGGGAGGAGGGTGTGGAGAAAGATTCGGAAGAAATATAACGGGCAATCCCCATCGGGAGGGGGTTGCTTGGCTATGACGGCACGAGTTTCACCATTCTGAACACGTCTACCTCAGTTGGGCCCAACCATCTTCCGCGGCCATCTTCCGCGTCCCCCAGCGTCTCCCTTCTCCCATAGGCACTTAAAAGGCCCTCAATACGTGGCAGGGTTGGCCGAAGAGAGGGAAGGGCCTTTTGAAAGATCCCTCGGCTTAAGGGAATGGGACAGGGTGCCCTAGAGAGTGCCCCCCGTTCACCCTTCCCACTGAGAAAACAATAATTTTTGGCGTGACCCTCCTTTTACTCGCCTTGATTCTATACCCTTTCTCCTCATCACTGTCGCTCGCTGCTACCACCGCAGTGGATTTAGGTCGAGACACGTCTTCGCTTTACCATTTATCCTTTAAGTCTGTAGCTGGAAACCTGCGGCTAGGAGGTTGGATACGATTCTCCGAGCACTTAAGAAAATCACAACCACCCGCGTTGCGCAGAATGAAATGGCTCCGTGGGGCAACATGCACAAGATACACGGACCTCCTTCCAGGTGGAGTCTTCGCATGTTATCCCTGGTTGTTTGAAAATATTTCCACAGGGCTCTCGGGCCAAAGCGAAGGGATTGAAAGTAACTATTTACGTCTTCGTGCCATAGGGAGGTGCTTTAATGAACGTACGAGATATGACAAGCGTCGTAGTATTTTTACGCAGCATTTTATATTTAGGCGTGACATATATTCTATTTTAGAATAACATTCCCTCAATTATAACCAGCAATTTCCCTTAAAGACTGCAGTAATCCAAGGATATGATTGACTGTGCAATTGGCAGATTTGATGTTTGACATGCTCAGCTTTCCCAAGCTGGCCAGGATTTCTATGGAAGGAGAAATTACATTATTGTCAGTTACACCACTAGGGGCTCGTAAATTAACTCTCGTATAGTTTCAAATGAAATCGAAAGTTGGCAATGAGCTCCCATTAAGGCCACAAATAGCGTAAAATAATACTAAAAGTTGCATATTAAGTTTTTATACATGAGATAACGAAAATATGCCACTAGATGCAAATTAAGTGTTTCCAGAGATCTGTAATGATCGTAATACTAAGGACAACAGCAGGGTCATTGGCTTTAATTAAATTTTTTAGGCAAATATGTCACTATGAATGACCTCTCATTGATAAGAAAAAGTTGTAAAGAAGGCTGGAATTTAGGGTCTCGTATTACTGTAATAATGTCTGATATCACTTTGGATTTGTCAGTCTATTTCATTTACAAATGGCAAAGAGTTATTATTTTGATATGAACTAACCAGAAGATAATACCCAACTAAAATTCATATTTGCAATTATACCGCTGGAAGCTTTTCAATCTGGAAAAATCAGGAATGTGAGCAAAGGCGTCCTCCAAAATCGTCATTATCATTCAAATGTGTAAATAGTTGACGCTCAAATACTTTTTCGGAAAGAGTTTCTGACGCTTCTGACTTCATGAATGAACGTCGAGGAGGTAATTATGAGACGAAAAGAGTTACATATTGACTAAAGAATTCATAATTACTTGAATATTAGCAACGTGAACAATACGTAAACAATGGCTACAAGACATATTTTCTTCTTCCTCCATTTGTTACGGAATGCTCATAATATTTTTTTTATATGGTACGTGCGTTTCTTGCGTAAGTTAGGGTGCTCGGAAGTGAAATAGGAGATTAGAGCATTTTATTTTAAGTAAATTTTGATAACCAACAAGCCTTACGTTTTATGTACTACATTAACCAGCAACTGCATGTATTTATTTACGGAGGGCAGTCTCGATACAGGTGCTTGTACCTTTGAGGCTGCCTAAAGCTCCAATTTTATTTGTACCTAAGAGATTTGTACTTGTATTTCAAGAGGAGCAATAAATTTATCATATCATTATCATTACGTATTCGTAATTTCTTGTAATTTAAACTGCAAATAAAAGAATTTATATTGTTTATCTGCGACTCGGAGGGGCAAAATATTCAGCATAATAATACTGGCTTCTGTTAATCAAAAGAATATTAAAAATGAGAAATTGAGCTAAAATATATAATATTGCATAAACTTAATTCCTTTAACTAGGTCATTTTCGCAATTTAATGGATAAATATTACAAAAATGTAGCTAAAGAACAATAATTCAAAGGATTCCGCTCAAAGTATGAAGCTATTCGGTTTAAGCCGTTTCCTCATCGCTGAAAGCTCTGAGGTGACTGATAGTCACTTCAACAGCAACTCAGTTGAAATCTTATGGACAAAAGTTACATTTATGTATAACTGAAGTGTCGAAAGAAAATTGTCCGCCTGGTACATATAATAGAACCGAGGAAACGCAAAAACCAAGCAGCACCATGCGGCGAAATGCCTTTCAAATCATAAGGCGGAATTATACAGACATCACCTCCATAGGCCAAATATGACAGGCTTTATCTAAATATTAAAGATATATCACGTATGCATCCATATATTTATGTTAAACACTATGTAACACAAAGGCATTCATAACTTTATGCATATAATTACTACCTGGCATTAAATATATTGACAATAATGATTTATATTTAATCCTATTTATATGTTTAAAATATATTATGGCTACCAGTGTACTTACATCCTTCTGCCGTTAATTGCTTTCTTTTGGAGAGCTATCCACATGTCGGCCGGGGGCCCGTTGAAAGTCCCCACCTCCCCCGTCTGCTACGCATGGCCATAGCTTTCCGTCCCGGGTGGAATAGGTCAAAAATGAAGGAGACAAAAGAGAGGATCACATGTGGCGCTCATGTTCCGGTTCGCACTCCAACCCGCTAAGTTTATTATAACCTCACGCAAGAGAAGCACCACTCCCGAGACGACCTATTCAAATTCAATGTTGCTTTTGATGCCTCCGTCAATCTTGGAGCAGAGTTTGGTAGCAAAGACTAACCCTTTGAGTGCGGCATGACGTCATATCACGTCATGGTTGTCTTTACACTGATGCTGATGACGTTATACCTCGTCAAGGGTTTTGTGAGTGTTCCAGCTGATATCACGTCATGCCGCACTCAAAGGGTTTATGAATTAAAGCTAAACTTAAAAACTTCACGACTGATACAATTTGATAAAATAAATGGAATTAAAATACAGAGGCATACCACAGAGATGCATACTGTACAGATATAGCATGCGAAGAGAATTTTACTCCATAGCTTCTAAAATGTGTATAAGATGAGCACATATCGATTATAAGCCGTTCATCATGACGAGTGACACCACATATAACATGCATTTGAATCGATTCACACACACAAAACACAAAAAGTTAGACACAAATATTTTTCTCACCCACTCGTCGACTTAGCTAGTTAATAATAGTTTCCAGTGACCAAGAGACATCTTATGAGATTATCTGAATTTCATATTAAGTTGGTACATATCGTAGTCGTATGTTAATACATGCAATGTTACAGTAATTAAATAAATAAACACTTAAAGCAAGCATGAGCGTACTTAGTACTTTAATGGACTAATTCGTTATAAAGCCGAAAGAAAAAAACTCTGATGTAGTAACATATATGAGTTATACGTGGAGAGGAGGCGGAAATCAGAGCTAATTTGTTTCTTTTACAAAAGTTCAAGAGATCTGTTGCCTAGTGCCTTCACCCTTAGCGTCCTCTTCTCGAGCCAAGTTATGTGCGTCTTCTCTCGAACGCGATCTTTTGGTTCCTCAAGCTCTCCCCATCCAATACAACCCTATTCTCGACTCAAAAGGGCGCAGCTATTTTCCAAACACCGCTTAATATTTCATCCGCCTTCAGCAACCTGCCTCACAATCCATCCTCTCTCACATCCAGCTCCCTGCGCGACGCACTCAAGTTCTGCACTTTTGAGAGGATACGCCTCCTAACCCGTCATTCATTATTTCACAGTAGTGTATTCTTAATACCCTTTCGCGCATTGCATTCGTTGCATCGTAAATGGTCATTTCAAGTTCAACGGTTAGATGCGTCGTAACTTTGTGGAATTTACTCATAGTCATAACAATAGTAACTTAATATCTCGGATTGGTTTTATTGGTAACTATCGATTGGAAACATTGCGCTTACTTTGAATTCTTATTATAAACCCAAGTCGAAGAAAATAAAACCAATTAGTAGGAGTGTCTAAAGAAATTACAACTTGGCTGTTTCCACATGAGGTTTTATTGTTACCGAACATGGTTTCGTTACAGAGTAACATTATCAAGGTACCTTGACCTTGATACCTTGATAATTACCTATTACCTTGATAATGTTACTCTGTAACGAAACCATGGTCGGTAACAATAAAACTTCATGTGGAAACAGCCAAGTTGTAATATCTTCAGACGCTCCTACTACATCTACATCTACGTCATACCCTGCAATCCACCCAAAGGGTGTGTGGCAGAGGGTGCTTTCGCACCAGGCATGCATGAATGATATGGTAGAACACCGACATTACATTAAAACCCGCGTACCACACATGCAAAGCGCCAATTAAAAATCTAATACCCAAGAAACATTCTATCTTCAATCGTTCAACATGCAAGGGATACAAAGACTACTACTACAGATTCAAAATATCATGCATAAATAAGAACATCAATATTATACTATGAAGGATTTCCACAAAGTCACGCCCGCTACCATTACTTATAAAACCAATTAGGAATAAAAAAGTTTCTTTCCTAGAAAAGGTGATAATTATAACTCTGACAGTCGAAGAATGGGATATGCCATTGAGTTACAAATTACTCTGTAGTAATGCATTCGAAAATCTCGAACACTTGAGTTCTTAAGACACAAAAAATGGCTTAAATGACGATATATTTCTTGGATATGATTTTTTTTCAATCAAATGTTGAGAAGTTAAAGATCTCGCAAAAGAAAAACATAACTAAATGTATTTCCGTTAAAATCGGAGCGGTAAAAGAATCGCTTGACGACTCTTTGTCCAGGAATTAAGAGGAACGTTGATAAAGAGTGCCTATAGGACTTTGGAATTTTTGAGTGCATATATTTTATATATTATTTTTACATTTTGTAGCGACATCACACATTTTATGGCAATGGAATTAGTCATATAAAAAATATGGAGAAGCATTCATGTGATCTTAAGTTAATTCAGAGGGAAAAGAGATAATGCGAGCGAAAGATTAGAAATACAAGTCTCTAATAAAAATTAATGAAATTTTAAACGACTCATTCTCGGCAATAGTACGAAGCCCGATAGAATAACACTAAGAAATTCACCCGTGAATTTTGTTGTCAATCGTGCGCATCCACCTCTTGGCTGGATTAGAATTTTCTATTACATGCAATAGTAAGTATCATATGCTGCTAGAATACTTAGTGATTAAAAACACATTGCAAGTAGCATCTTATTTACATTTAAAATTTGACGACTAATTTTGAGGTCCAGATTTACAAAGGCGATAAATACCATGATAGAATATTGATTTCGTTAAAGAATTAGACGAATATTCTTTAAGTTGTAATAAGTTGTGAACTAAGGTAAGTAATTTGAACATTAAGAGAAGGAAAGTGCTGAAAAACCATCATTGTTACCTCTACTTCATTTCCAAGAAACAATTCTTAAAAAGAGACATATGGCAGATATAACATAAATTGCAGTTCAGCAAGGGTTTAAACTTAGATCAAATGAAGAAATTATTACATTTGTCGTGAAAATGACAGGGCGAAGTCAAATTGCAAAAAGATTTGGTAAAACTGAAGAATAATAAAATATTCTCAATACATTGTACTTATTTTTAAACAACAGCACATCAGGAAAGATAGTTCCGACTAGCGTCCTTTGGGTTATATTGTGGCCGCCACATAAAAGGCCTGCTTCACCAATGTACTCGTGAATCCTAATCATAATCGATATAAACCACAGTATTAGCTGTACGGACAAACAAAAACTCCGCATATTCTCCCTTTGAGTGGAAATATAACGGCTGAGCTTGATACTTAAACACATTAAGTATTAGGTAAACACATTAGAAAATATACCAAGTGTGAGTAAATTGTAAAGACACTCAAAAGTGAAATTTCCCAACTCATTTTCTTGTTAGACAACTTAATTACATTATGCCTTGTTTTTGCTGCGGGTAATTCGGAAGTTGATGTAGACCATATCAACCGCATTATGAACCACTCGTGACTGCAACACTTACATAATAGAGATGGTAGATTTCTTTAAAAACGGATAAGAACTAAAAGGCTATAGTATATCTAATCAGACGATTCCGTCAAATTTCTGTATGAATTCAAAGAAAATGTTAAATGAATTTTTCAGGCGAACCGCATTGCGCGATCGCCGCGCGATCGAAAAACCGAGTTAATTTTCGGCGCCGCGTACCGCCGCAGACTTTCTTAACGGATTCGCATTTTAGAAGCTTCAGTTAATACCGTGATGAAAGTTACTTACGGTTACTCCGTGTCCCTCTCAACTATTTTTCTACCTAAAACCAGAAAATCAGCGAAAAATAGGGTCCGCTATTTTGTCCTATTAAAAGGGTAAATATTCCTCTAGATCATTTAAAGTTTCAACATGCCAAAGAATAAAACTTTTTTTTTAACTTATATGAATATTTATTTCAATAAGCTTCTACGAAAGATTCTGTTCCCTTTCCATTTCAGAGATTTTCAACGAAATCTCATTACTGGATTTTTTTGGAAAATTTGTTCAAGTTTAAACCCTTGCATAATGTTAATGCGGAAGAGTTATGCGAAATTATTCACACAACTAATGCACCATTAGTAGGAGAGTCACTATTCCGAATTTCAACTTCCAGACTGAAAAAATCCACTTTTTGAATTTTGGCCAGCTTTTTTCAATTTCAGCTCACTGTGCACCGTCGGAAATAGCCGGAGAAGCATTAAATTGGGTGTGGTGTGTCACGAGTTCCGAAAATTGTCCGCATAAGCAAGCACGCCACACGCCGTGACGTTTGAGATGCCAAATGTGATATTTACCAGTTCAATTCCTATATCCCCGCGGTGGCCGTTCGCAATAAAACAAACATGGCGCGATGGCACATTGTGCACATCGCCCTCTTGCACTGGGGCGCGCGATTGTATGTTGAGCTGCTCTCATGAAATGCCAACGCGCGGCCAAGCAAATGAACTCCTTCTTTCCGCTAGGATCGAATAAATGGAATCCGTTTCTTTTTTTCAATCTTTATTCATTTCTCTTTGTCCGCCTACGTTCAGCTCTGACCTTAGAATACACACAAAACCAACGAAATGGCCAACAACAGGAAAAGAGTGTGGAATGCGCCACACACATACTTTCCAGGTCATTCTCATAGTCTATTCATGCTCTCATTTATTTCGTGGAACTAGCATTCGCATTGAAAAATGCTTGCAGGATACACAATATGAAATCAATTCAATACAAGGGTCTTATTTGCGATCCACCCGCAGCTCTTTGTTAGGAGTACAAAAGAGGCATTCTCATATTAATGGATCGGTATTAAATGCGCGACAGAGTATATTACCATTTCTGGCCAAGTTATTCAATCACAGTCATATCAAAACTCTATGAATCGTCTACCACTGTAAATTTAAATGGCTGGTACAATTACATTGCAGGATTTAAAAACATCATATACTTATTAGAGTCGCTGGTTTAAACTTCACCTTAACCTAAACCACCTTCCCGGCCACCGGTTGATACTGGAAGATTTTTTAAAGGAACTATTTACGTATTTCATTATTTCCAAGTCCAGGTTGGGCCACTAAATACTTTCGCCTATCTTTAATGTCAAAACTGCTGTCGGCCCCGGTGGCGGCGGGGTAAAGTCCCCGCCTGCTAACCCAAGAGTCTCGGGTTCGAGTCCCTCCTGTGTAGAATATTATCTGCCCAGGACATGGGTGTATTTACTGGGTTGGGGGAAGAGGGTGAGGTTCCATCCCATCCAACCCAGGATAAATAAACAGCATTTATAATAATCAATATTTATCACCGTTAAATATTTTTGGTCCGGTTATCGGTGAAAATTACTTTGAGCACGCGTCAATCAGCAAGAATATAACAAACAGCCAGTTATTTTAATTTAAGTATGCAAAAAATTAAGCTAGGATCGCATTAAAACTCATAATTGTTGCCAGTAACATATAAAACATAGCATATATAACAGCGCATATAGAGAATGCAAGGAAAGTGGCAAATTGATAAAACACAATTTGACATCTAATTTCACACATCATAAGATAATATCTACAAATCCATGCCAGTTCTTGTTTCTTACACGGTGTGTGTATGAACATGTTTATTTATTTATATTTATATATTTATATATCACTAAGGTGGAAGTCTTTCATATTTCTAAACGATCGAAAAATCATGTAAACAGTATTAAAATGATCAACTTCAAACACTGAAGTACTGATACTTGGTGCAAAAATTTTGAAACACACCGCATTACATGTTTTCCAATCACAGATGAATACCTTTGATAACTCTTCATGTTAAAAATCAAACTGCACTGGTTTTTCTGACCGGAATCCCAATCACTCAATAAACGCAACAGTTGTTAAAATGGAGATCTCATCTCCGAACCGTTTTTCAAAATCTCCTAAGAAGATCGCTCCTGTGAAACGTAACCGGTTTTCTCACAGTATTTCCCTTATGAGCGCATAATGGATGATTCATCGGTTTGAATAATGACAGTTATGATATCTGTATATGTCGTCGATCTGAAATTATTCATAAACCTAATCTATACTATTCAGTGACAGTTTTGTTACTCCGAATCGATAAACAATAATGATATGGGTTTACTTAATTCCAACGGATCCCTAAATGCCCTCCTTCCTCACGTCACTACTCCTATCCCCAGGATAATCACTTAATCGTACTTTAACCACTATCCGACCGTAAAAACAACGCAAAATCACCCAAACTCCACATTAATTCATGCTTCGTTATCTTTATTTGCGCAGTATGTCTTGGCCCTCTGTTCCCTGATCCCCTCGTGCTCATTAGCGCTGAATCATTAGCGCGGCATCGTTAATGAACCGCTTTTAAAAATTTATTGTTGAATCGCTTGCGTAATTATGTGCATGATTCCGGCATTTTCCGGCTTCGGAAAAAATAGTTTCTATATGTGACGCTTCCCTCGTTTCACTGAAACCATGATCTCTTTTGAAAACACCACATAATTTAATTAATAATGTTATCCGAAAAGGAATCCAAAAATACAATTAGCATATCATATTGGCTCGCTTCACCCCCGGTATGCCACTGGCAACGGGGTTGGTAAATAATAAATGCTGGAAAAGTTATGCACGCACAACAAGTTTATTTCACGGTTCATGTTTCCAAATGTAACAGTGCTTTCATTCATGTGTGAAAATAATTTCGTAAACACAATTTTTAAGCCACTTTAAAACATTTCACGGATAATTTCAGTTAGCACACCAAAAACGAGAATTACTAAGGCAAATATCATACAAGCAAAATTGTTATGAATAATTCGGCCGCTTTCCTTAATGCAGCTTACTTATTAGAGTTACGTAACATGCACGCAGCGCAAGAGAGACCCGACCCAACACTGTAACGCCGCGCTCCTTTCTGTAAGTTATTGTTTGTTTTGTTGGTTTTAAATGTTTAATAAGTTTGTTGTTTATTTTGTGCGCTTTGTTTCATCTTATTTATTATTTTGTGTTTTAGTGTTTAATTGGTTTATTTTGTATGGTCGTTGTTGGTTGGGATGGAGTTGTTTAAGTTTGGAGAGGGGGGATTGTTGGAGTGGAGACAAGATGAGACAGGAGGTGTATAAAAGAACGGTAAATAAAGCGCTGCCAAAGAACACTCTATAGCGTTACAAAACCGCGTTTGGGTTGTGACAATAAATAACCAGCTGTTGTGGAGTTTGACTCTACTAAAAAAATGATTCCTGGCCTTTTACTGAACAAGTCCTACCAATTTAACTCACAAATAGCAATTTAGTACAATTAACCGCTTATAAAGTTAATAAATTCCAACTAGAAAACTCGAAGGAGATTTAATACAGAAAATAATGGAGACAAGTATCTCTGCTAATGGTATTTAACTAGTGACCATAAAACAAGCAGTCTGATATAATGAGGTCCATTGCTCACGATAGAGTTCACTGTAGCCCTTGCAATACACCATAGATTATGAACAGAAAACCTAGACTAATACGCAGGCAAAATTTAGGCTTAAGGAGGGTTCTTCGATGGCTATAAGTCAAAAACACTGTTAATAACATATAAATTTACAGAGGAATATTGTTGTAAGAGAATTTTTTAAATTTATTTATCGGATAGTATGGTCTCCGGTAACGATTTATTTCCGGTTTAAATCGCCATCTAAGGGGTTCTGTTCCCAGAGGCCGGCTCAATAAAAAGCTCTTCAAATCAAACAAATTTCACATTCAGTAGTCTTCCGTTACGCAACTAGTATTCTTCAAGAGTGACTCCCGAGAATTTAGCATGGTGTTGGCAATAAACGCCTCCGCGTCTTGGAGGAGTTTATGCGGAATCAGCATTCTCCATTTGGCTTAATGTAACTTAATGTACACTTTATAAATTTGGTGTTAAATATTTATTAATTTAATATTATGTAACGAACGCATTTAATCCTAAACAGCAATTCATAGGTTTCGACAACCAGTGACAAGGTACTTTCAGCAACAGGGAAACATCTAATTAGTATATCAGTATATTTGGACCGAAGACGTAATCAGAGGGTGGATGGAGTACTATCAGAATCAGAAGGCAGCACTAAATGTATCCAAGGAATGAAAATATCCGTTGTATTCTATCCCCATTATGTTTTCGACATCCTATTTCCTTATGATGCCTCCTTTTTCTAATCTCTCTATCCATCACTGTCCTCTACTCGTTCTGCCTTCATCTCTAAATTATTTTGCTACGTAAAACTACTTCATATTTTTCATCCAATGAAAATCAAACACCCAAATACTCATTGTACATTAATACTTTCTCCATTTTAAGGAATAAAAATAGCCACCTGTACTGCAACATAAAGAAATGACATCATGATAATTGAGCGCTACTTTGTAGAGCAATTACCTCTGTCGGGTTATTCTCTATTTTGGAGGTAAAGAGAAATTTTCTCAGAGAACCTAGCAGATAGCGAATGGAAATATTCAAATAAATCCGAATTTTGCACCAAAAGATTCGAGTGACAAGGTGAGGTATATTCAGAACGCTCAGGTGTCAAGTGCAGAGGAAGTAAAAAAATTATTGCTTATTTTTCATTCAGAGCGTTCAAAGAAAACCTCTAAGGAGTGGTCGTAAGGGATGTCCAGGTAACCGGCGGTTGTGAAAAGGACTCCCAAGAGCCGACAACTGTAGGAAAGGGAGGAGAGGCTAGGGTTTCATGGGGGCGAGAGTATCATCGGATGGGGAGAGGGGAGAGATGTTGCTAGGAATGGGGTGGAGGGAACAGGAAGGGGAACAAGGTGGGGATGGGATGGGAGGGGCGAGGGTTTTTCCGGAAGTGGAGGCTGGCGGGGAGGACAGATCGCCTTTCAGGGACCCGTTTTTGTGGGGAGCACGATAAAGGGAAGAGGACAAAAAAAAATGTAATCCTCGAATTGGACTGCGGATAGTGCAGGAATTTCAAAGTACAAAAGAGGTCAGGTGATGTAAGGTTGGGGGAGAGGAAGCAGTTGACAAAAAAAGGTGCTGAAACAAGAGTCGTAGGCGCGACATGGGAGTATTTCGGTTGGAAGTGGCAAATGAGAAAAGACAAGGGTTGCTCAGAAGGAGAAAAGAACTACGTCATTTGAATCTTCGAGTCCAGGAGGAGACTAAGGTTTTAAGTAAATCCTGCTACCATTCAAATTGATTTTTCATATCGCCATGACCCCTTACGTTTACCCATGATAGTAACTAAAATAGAGTAAAAATAAAAAATAAACTGAATTTCAGGGGACCGGCCTCTCATTTTGTTATGAACGGGATTTCGTTACATCCAAACTTCGGCCTTTCTTGCGGTGCACATCGCAAGATCCCACGCTTCTTGTCCT
This sequence comes from Ceriagrion tenellum, assembly GCA_963169105.1. Classification (NCBI taxonomy): domain Eukaryota; kingdom Metazoa; phylum Arthropoda; class Insecta; order Odonata; family Coenagrionidae; genus Ceriagrion; species Ceriagrion tenellum. The sequence goes on along the minus strand of OY720633.1, from coordinate 16,470,201 downwards.
TAATTGTCTGTATTAACGCAACAAATCCTAAGTAATTGACCACAGCACCGTTCTAATATAATTTATTTATCCAAATGTTGCTTACACATACCTATATGTGCGCATTTAGTGATGTTAGTTCATCATTCATAAAACACCTTACTAATCTGTTCTATGTTATGAATATTAAACAATAAAAATTGACAAGATCATCTATTTTTTCTGGTTTAAGAGCGCCTTGTTATGATAAGTTTAGTATAGATATTTACATACTCTCCTCTGTTGACTCACACAATCTATATAGCTTAACATTAGCCTTTTGCACATGACATTGGAAATTCATTTTTATGGTATACTGGCTCCATGGTTCCTTTTATGGTTTACATATTCCACCATATCAGTATTTTACTCGCAAAATTCAGAAAAATGAATGCGTTGCAAAATCCGAATCTTCACGCTGTTTAAGTCCAATGCATTGCGATTAAATCAGTCGTGTCGGGACGTTATCTGCCGCAAGAACTACATAGGGAAGAAAGAGGTCACGCTCTTTCGATAACTAGAATCGATTAGCTTTTTTAACTCAAGGTAATTATGTAACATGCCATTTATATTTCGTAAGTCAAGCACTATATTACCTGATATTGAGACTCTGCGGCTTCATGATTCAAAAAGGGACCAATGGAAAAGCTGCTGATGAGGGCAACTTTAGAAGAAAGAAGCAGAAAACAGCAAAGAAAGGGAAATTTGAGGATGAGCTTGAGTAATTGCTTCATCAACCTATAGTCAACGTCATACACATCAGCCGTCAGCACCTTCAAGAAAAAGCGAAGAAAATAGCAAGTCTTTTGCTAATTCAAGGGTTTTTAGCTAACGTCATACACATCAGCCGTCAGCACCTTCAAGAAAAAGCGAAGAAAATAGCTAGACTTTTGCTAATTCAAGGGTTTTTAGCTGACAAAGTGTGGCTGGATAGGTTGAGGGAGGGAAAAGGAGTTGTGTATCGGTATGTAAGGGGTCAATACGAGGCAGCTTATTGAATAACCATTGAAAAGAGGGTTAATAAAATTCTACTCACAAAATGCATGGAACACACGCCAAGAGACGCATTCAGTGTACATGAATTTTGGTTTGTTTTTTAAAATATGCATCCTTATAAGAGCATGGTGTTTCGTACGGAGTCGTGACTAGGTAAACGCATAAAAGTGCGAGTTACTCTTGTATGCTTCACAATGGACAAACCGGGGAAATTATTACCCTTCTCCATTCAAATATTTACCAAATCTATGTCCTTTAATAATAAAATGCCATTTTTATGTGAATATTTGCACCAATCTAAGGCCTAGATGTCTGGAACTATGTTCACTGAATGGTGAAAATGATTCAATTGAGGAGCGGACGACTCAAGCGCAGTGGACGGAGGCGCTGGAAAATCTCCGGTAATACATGTTCCAGATGAACGTGGGGGAGGAAGGGCTCAGGATGGTTCATAGTTGTGAAAATACTGCCCATGCAGCTTCAGAAAATTCTACGCGCAAATCAAAAATTGACACTTTCTATGGCAGAAGTGTGGATAAAAACTAGATTTGGATAAATAGAATATGTGTGGTGTTTATTCTTTCTCCATATATTTAATAGATTCTGATTTATAATTATCTAAATTACGAATAAAATACGGCCATGGATTTTCTGCGCCATTTCTCTGCGAGGAACTCTCGATTCATCACCCACGCCTTCGTCTTCGCGTAATTCCCTTCCACTTCATTTCATTGCTCTCTGAGGCCTTGTCCTCCTTCTGTTTCCATTGTAGCGAAGGTATCACAATAGTTTCAAGAGAATAAAGAGAAGCAATGTAAAATCTTGATGAAGGAAAAAATGGATTGAATATTTAATAACACCCGGGTGAATATCATTACGTAGTTTTCGCTTCTCGGAGATGATATGTAAGGAATATTATTCTCATTGGAAGTGAACTGAAGGCAGAGCAATATATTTGTCAAGCTTTCAAATTTGATTTTAAGTCTCCCAAAAGGAAAAAGCATAACTCCCCATTCAATATTAGCGCTAAAAATACTGGCTACAAATTGGTCATTCTCCAAATGAAAAACAAACAGAATGAAATACATTTAATAGGATTAAATAATTATTTATGCCACCCGCCTTCAATAACTACCATTTTTACTCTCTTCACTCCTTGAGACTTAAGTTCATTTTAGAAAAATAGAGCAACGTTATTTATTTTGATGTAAAAATCACTAAAATTCAAAAATATTGCTATAATGCTTGCTTTAGCTATAATGCGATTTGGATAAATGGTAAGGAAGGTTTTGGCTGGCATATCCGTTATTCTTCATGCAGACACTTATTTTGTTGAAACTATATGAAATAAATTGCTTCTAACTCAAATCCCAAAGCTTGCTTGTGATTCCACAGAAATTAGCCGTCACTTATTACCCCCAATCATTCAATAATTTATATAAATCAATTTTTTCCAACGATGAGTAAATAGATCAGATATTTAGTTTCGATCAAATTTGCTAATCTCAAATTTCAGCACACTGAGATGAAAACTTTACCCTAAAGTCGATTTCAAAACTAAATTATAAAATGTATTTTAGCTATGGGTGATCTAAAGAAGGAATAGAAGATTGATATCCGGAGATGGCATAGCTTATTGCCAGTACATCATTCCTACTGAACATCCTTAACAGATCATTTCCAAATATTGCCTACTTTTATATTAAAAACGTGAAAGAACATCCATGTTGATAATACATCAAATGTATCTCAATATATAAACTGATCATTCATAATTTTTTTCCTTAAATGACAAAAGAGAAAAAATGAAATTAACCATAGTTAATAATATTTTACAGGTCAGTTCTCATTAGGAATTCACAGAGGAAATACGTTCACATGCAAAAAGATACCATGGCTTGCTGAGTCTGAGATATTCCTCCATTAACGAGATGGATTGCTTTAGGCCAGATATTTATTTATAAAAATTAAAAAGTTAAATTCCAGGATAAGAATTTGAGTGACTGTGATAGAGCGAATGAAGGAGAGTGAGTGTACGGATAGACAGTAAACATATCCACCAAAGCAGATGTTAGGAGAGAAGATGAAAATCGTGAGTAACGGCCGAAATCGGAAAAGAGAGAAAGAAAATTACGGAAAATAGAACTACATATTGCGTAGCGGATCCTGAGGGCAAATGACATGGATGTTGACGACGTTAAATGAAGTGGTGAGTGAAAGGGAAACCAGAAAACTGTAGAGAGATTGAATGCGACGAAGGGTAATTAGAAATCAGCAAGAAAACTCAAGACACTGTTTTCCAATCATTGTAAAGTAAGGAAATGCATAGTAAACATATTTACGACGTAATCCAGCTCGTAATTTTAAAATTTTTAATTGCTTGAGTACGTGTCTTATTTTCATTCTCATGCGACTATACTTTTCAAAATAAAATGTGAGAGAATTCGGATGCCGAAATAATCTGGAACATTATATTAAAATCATTGAAAAACTCTTTGATAGGGCGAGACATTGAACTGCACTAAAACTCGCCACCGACTAATTATTTTACATAATGAATAATATTCAACTAGGACTTCATTACTTCAAATTTATTAATTCTTCTTTTCTCTTACCTTATGAGATAAAAATATTCCTCCCTAAAGAAAAGCTGGAATCCATCGGTGTGGCTTGATAGAAATCTACAACACCGCCAGGAGAATTTAAAAATTGATTCCTTTAAAAAATATTCAACGATGTGGCCGAAACCCTGCATTTGTCCGAAATTAGCACACTATTTTCAAACAGTTTATACAATTACCGAATCCCTTGCAAATAGGACAGTGACAAGGTTAAAGTATATAAAAAACTACTCAAATAGTCAATATATACAGCAACAAGCAGTAGGTAAGGGGTAAATGATACTTTTTTGTTGCCCAATAACCACCGTAGTATCAGTCGCAAATATAAATTTAATATAAAAAGACAGCATTTTGTCTTCTCTAAATAAATAAATAGACCTATATCTGGACCTTATTCTGGTCTGCTCTATGCTAATTATCACATTTTCAGCCGTGTTTGGAATAGTTACATGAAAGTGGGTGAAATACATGTAAGGTTGTCATTTTTTTGTAAACGGAAATAAGTTGCACCAGGTTCTTCATTGAGCCATTGGCTTCTTTACTGAGGGCTATTATATTTACCAATGAATATTTCCTACCAAAATGCTACGGAATTGCACGATTTGTGATACTTAGAATCCTTCTACACTCTGTATGTAAGCACAGAATATGCTTCTTAATTAGAAAAAGTAAAAAAATGACGCATTTTATTCACTTACTTTAGGTTGAAGAACAGCAAAAGAGTGAATACAGAAGAGCGGGAGTTATATCTGGCGTCATGAGAACGGTCTCCATCGGCTAAGTATCCGTAGCGGATGATTCTGGCATCGTAATGGCTACGGGTGCTATCATTAATGACCCACCCACTTCAGCTATTTCCGTCGTCATGTGAACGGGCGCCATCGCAGACACATCTGTCATGGACACTATCAACATCGTAATGGAAACGGGTATAGTCGACAGCGTCTCAGGAACGGGAGTTATCGGTGATGCCTCTGGAACAAGCTCCGTCACCATCGTGACGGAATTGGCTGCTCTAGTAAGCGTCTTAGAAAAGGACGCTTATCCATCATCTTAGATACGAGAGCTATCGGCTATGTCTGTGGTTGGATGAATTCGCATTTGTAATGGTAATTAGAGCCAGCTTGGGAGAATAAGGCGCCATCCCTAGCATACTAAGAATCGATTAGCTACCGATAATTTCTCCGGAGCTGATGGTTATCTTCATCAACATGGGAACGGGCATTACTGCTAGAATGCGGGTAATGGGAGCGTTCGCTAGCGTGTATGGAATGGTCACCATTGTCAGCGTCGAGGCAACGCAACGGTCGCTGACAAAATCGTCTCCTAAGATGACGAAGCCGTCGACATTGGCGCACCAATCCTCACACCATCGTCGCAAATCCTTCCACTCGTCCAAGTTTTTAACTCAAACTCAATCAGGTAAAGCTCCCATTAGCAAACGGTTTATCAGAATAAAATGATTCCCTGTAAATTTACGTCGAATGTTTGAGAGAGAAATTTCATTCTGTAAACACACTAAATGAGACGCTTAGAATGATAGTCCACGGAAGAGATGACAAAGAAAATAATTCGGTACCTGAATTTGAAAGAAATATGTGGGAAAAAGGAATCTGGCAGAAAAGCATAGTATATCTAATGAAATCGAGTGGCTTGAATGAAAATACCAGTAGCTAAGAAAACTTACCATCCTCAAAGCTTTGGAAACGGAAAGCACAGTCCAAAGTTTCAACTCTTTGGCTAAGAGGCTTATTGAATGCTACGTCATTACTGGATTCTCTTTAAGGCGTCTTCGATAAAGTTGAGGCAGTCAGAGGGAAAAAGAGGCGTTCTATGGGTGAGGTGAGAAAAGAAAAATTGACTCAACGTCGTGGAAATTGAACTAAAGACGCAAATGGGATATTGAATGTCACTTAACATCTTAATGGCAGCGCCACGGAATGGCACTATATGGCACTTACTTCTAAATGACTTGTAAACAGATGAAATAAGAACAATCGATAAAATGAGTGTAACTTTATCTAATTACATTTCCAAAATCCTGGAGAAGTGCACTACTATCATTAAATACTTTGTCGCAGCCCTCTGGAGTCAAAACAATTCAGCATCAACAATATACTCAACCTGACAAGAAATATGTATTTTTCAAATAATGCTGTAAATGAATGGGAATTGATAAAAAATGATCGCTATACCTCTCCTTGCTGAAACTTCAACCATACTCTTCGTCTTGGAATGATTTCACCAGCGAAAATTAAAACGAAATTAAAATTTTAGATAAATACGTGAATTTAACGTTCAAAGCAACAAATAGCACTTTTTTGAGATAAATGAGCAATCTGCGTAGCGTTAGGTATCTCTCACTGTTATTATTGCATTGAAGCACCATTTTATACGTGCGTAAAGTCAAGTTCCTCGACGAGACAAATATAGTCATTAACGACGCGATGACGTTTACACCGCTGAGAAACCTGATTGGAGAACGTGAATGAACTGGAGAAAAATTTTCTTGAAGCGTTTTCATCAGTTTCGTATACTCCTGAAAGATTCCAAGCATCAAACGGATAAGGAAGTCAAGACGGGAATTCCTCCCGAACAAAAAGGAACGGAATCCCCAAAAGAGTGGAGCCCGATTGGGCCTCGATTGAATGCAATAAGGAAACTTTCACCCAGAGAGAGGCATTCGCCACATAATTCTGATCGCACAAGGGAGGAGAGAAGAAACCTTTATTTTCCCCCGACATTTATTCTCCCCAAGGGACCCAGGCGAGGTTCTGAAAGAGCGAGAGAGACCTGGGGAGGTCGGAAAGGGAGGAAGTAATGGGACGGAAATCAAAAAGGACCTCGACAAGCCTAACTCTCCCTCTCTCTATAGCCTCCACCTTAGGGATCACTTCGCCTCCTCTTCCACATGAGAACATGGGTCGGGGGCTGGAGTGGCACTTTCTCATGCGCAGGGCCCGGATTCGTATCCAGAAATTGGCAGAGATTTCTTACAGCGGCGTCCCTATCCTTACCCGGGAGCGTCTTCTGAACGCCAACCCCCATCCACATACTACCCAGAGAGCAGCCACGTGACCAAGTAGCAGGGTGGTGTAAGGGTACTAGTCGTGAAAAGAACCCTGCGAAAAAATTCTGCATAGTTTCCTTAAAATACTTCTACATAATTTCTTAAATAGTTCTGTAGATATTCCTTAACCCTTTATGTGCCAACGGTACTTGAAATACTAGATATGAAATAGCGTAGTGGTAGAGTGTAGATTTAGTGAGTGAAAGGACGTAGGTCCATTCCCCTAGCCAGCAAGAATTTATTTGATGTAGATGTTCACCGTTATACGAAGAAATGAAGTAATAACTTTAAAGGTCTTAAATGACACAAAAGTTATAGTTGGCAGCTAGAATTAAATTTGAAGAAGTGCGCGATAATAAAATTTTGGAAAAAGAATGGCTTTCCCCGGAATAATTATTGCATCAAAGAAAAGAAAATATCTAACGTAGAATCTTTTAAATACTTAGGCGTCACCATCACTGAGGACATATTATGGGGGAAACACATCAGGGAAATAACTAGTGTAGCAAACCGTAGATTAGGATTCGTAAAAAGGGTTCTAGGCAAATGCGATGAGAGAGTAAGAGAAAAAGCTATTTTACACTTGTCAGGCCTCATTAAGAATATGCCGCTAGTATATGGGATCCGTATGAGAAAGGTATGATAAAAGAATTAGAGCGTGTGCAAAGGAGATGCGCTAGAAAAGGCCGTTATGATAATTGTACAAGTGTTACGAATTTAATAGAAGAACTAGGATGGGAATTACTATCAGAACGCAGGTTAAAATTTAGGTAAAACCTTTTAAGTAAATTCGAAACCAATTTGTTCACAGATGAAGTTAGATATATATTACGAACCACTGCGTATTATGCTAAGTTTGATCATATTAACAAGATTAGAGAGGTAGATTGTCGTACCGATAGATTTAAAATGTCATTTTTCCCGCGTACTATAAGAGAGGACAATAGGCAGCGTAGCAAAGGGATATGTAGGTGAAATATAGTTAGAGTAGTCTGTATACATGATGCATGTAGTAACAACCATTAATCCCTTTCTTATTATGTAGATACTAACCATGTGACCCTATTATCTAGCATGCCTTCATTAAATATCCTAGTTGCATCTCAATAGTGCATGCTTGGTGTTCTTCTCCCCCCTGCCACACACCCTCGTGGTGGCTCGCAGGGTATTGCGTAGATGTAGATGTACTTTAAAGTACCGGCAAAAGTGAGTGTTTTTTATGCTGCCGTAAAATTATGTTTCCCGCACAATAATTTAGTATGTCATTTGTCGTAGGTTTTATTTTTTTTACCAGGCGACAGCAGTCGTCAATATAGTTTGTTTGGTTGCCACGTGGTTTCTCCCAGTGTGACGCCCTATGACGCCAGTGGAATTCTCTATTACGTTCTGCAGAAACCTTTAGGATGTTCTGCAGAATTCCTTAGGACGTTCTGCAAAATACCTTAGGACGTTCTGCAGAATTCCATAGGACGTTTTGCAGAATTCCCCACGACGTTCTGCAGAGTTTCCGTATTTCCGTATATTTCCGAAGAGTTGCTGAAGTTCTAAAAAACAGCTTGTAAGGAGTTATTTTGCTCTGCAGAAAATAACTCCACAGAACACATGTTCTGTAGAGTCAGAGTCTCATGTTCCGTACAGATCCTTAGAAAAGGAACTAGTTCTGAAGAAAAAGGGTCAATTTCTGTAGAATTCCTTACGTTCTACAGAACAGCTTCTAAGGAAACTTTTAGCAGGGAAGTGAAGGAGAAAAATGTATGAGGGTGAAAAGGTAAACTGTGTTTTGGGAGTCTTTTGACAGTAGATCAGTTTTTATTATGGTCACCTATAGTATGGAGAGAACGAATTTTTGTGTCCAACTATTTGGCATGCATATATCTTATTAAATCGCTTCTGCCATGCCTAGAGATGTAATACGGCGAAAAAATTATATTCTTCGCCTAATACTGAAAAAACCCTGTACTGGATTTCTCCAGCGCTCTAGGCCTTGCGTGTATTAGATGGGAATTCCTTCGCCATCTTCGTCAAATGGATGCCAAGAGGCCAAGTGACCCTCTAGCAGCGTGGGCTGGAGGTGTTGCCAGAAGAGGTGCCGTCAAAAGAAGGTATGACGTCGCAACCTTCTGTGTATATACGAGGCGGGTTTTCCAAGTAAGTTCCGTTTTGAAATAAAAACAAAACTAGTATACGTTTCTGAAAAATTTTATCCTAACATGAAAACCAGTACCTTAATCTACTTTTCTAAATAATTTTCACTAATATTCAGGCATCATTGAACCAGCTTTTGAATCCCATCCTCCTAGAAGTTGTCCGCCTGATTTGGCAACCACTGCAGTACGGTCGTTTTGGTCTCATCATCGTCGTCATGGCGCTGATCGCCCAGATGCATCTTCAAATGCAAAAACAGGTGGTAGCCACTGAACGCTAGATCGGGACTGCACAGAGGGTGATCAAGTTGTTTCCGGCCAAATGATCCGATGAGATTTTGAGCTTGATTAGCCGCGTGTGGAGGGGCACTGCCATAGAGCAAAATGATCCTCATAATGTCACACCTTTTGTTTTGGATTCTCTATAAGCTCCAACCCATTTACGTGCCATCCCATCGCTAATGAAGTTCTTTCCATAAACCTTTCTCATTTGACGATGAATTTCAGCCGCTATCATGCCTTTATCACCAATAAAACAAATCACTGCGCGTATTTCACAGTCGGCGGAATTTTCAATCGGCGGAGGCATTTCAAACACCCACAAAAAAAAGGACACACGTTCGAATGTTTCCGTAATGACGTCTGTGGCTTTCTAACAGATGTAGATACACAGCACGCATGCTCAAAATACTGACCGCAGCAGTGGCGGAATTTCAAAACGGTACTTACTTAAAAACACGCCTCGTATACTCATGAGTCGGACATACCTCTACCGGCAGAGGAAGACCACAGTGGCGGTCGGAAATTCAAAATATTCTCTTGTGAGTTTTTTTTTCATGTTTTCTATTTGTCACTGACACACTTTGTGGCTTTTATTGATTATACATCGCGACAAGTGAAACTTCCTGAAGCATGTGAGTGTGTATATAAACGATGTCACTACGACACACAAGAAACAGAGTTGAGCTGTTCACGTGTGGACATGTGTCTTTACGGTAATAAAGGCACCTGTTGTAAAGCTGAAATCAGAGATTACCATCATTTCTAACACCTGTAGCCTTTGAGTCCCTTGTGGATCAGAAGCGTATATTCGTAAGAGCTGTTAAACGTTATTTGTTCCCTCCTGTCAGTAAATCTGCATATGGGCTTCCGTGCGACGAAACATTGAACTGTGGACCCTTTAGTACCTGACTATAAGAGCAGAATAAAGCAGGTGCCATTTTTGTTAATATTCTTTCTTCAAACACCATAAAATATTTTCAAAGATGGCCACACGCGCTCCATGGTGCAAACGACTTCAGTTTCCGAGTTCATTAAATTTTTGCGAGGGCAGAGTGCTGACTTTTCGTGCTGAGGGCAATCAATCTATTCCCTTCAGAAACTGGATTATATTCACAGGAACTCGTATTTCAGCAAAAAGAGCCAGTTTTAAGGGCAATGCTCTGTCTGTTGGATGAAGCTTTTCCTGAAACTGTGGTTATCTGGCTCTTTCCTTTAGGCTTGGAAAATGGCTCTTCCTACATTTCCTGAGTAATAGTCCTTCCCTTGTGCATCAGCCAACGGCGCACATCTCGTCAGTTGTCGGTGGCTTCCTCAAATAGCCAACCAACTTTTTATCGCCCGTTCAACCCACAGAGGAGTAAATGTTGAGATTTTTTCGAGGTCTCCGGGAGGGCGGCAGCACCTCGAACTCGAATCCCAACGCGAAGTGCCAGTTTTAAGGGCAAAGCTCTGTCTGTTTCATGAAGCTTTCCATGAAACTGTGGTTACCTGGGACTTTCGTTACGGCCTGGACAATGGCTCTCCCCACATCCCCTAATTAATAGTCCTCTTATGCACCAGCCAACGGCGCAAATCATGTCAGATGTTGGTGGCCTCCTCAAATAGCCAACCAACTTCTTATCACCCGTTCAACCCACAGTGAACATGAATTGAGAATCGCCCCGTTGAGAGTTTTTCGAGGTCTCCGGGAGGGCGGCAGCACCTCCGCGCTCGCAAATTGGGATTCGTAAGAGTATTGGCCAGCTCAAGGGAGAGAGGGAGTGGAGGGGAGGGAGAGATGGTGGGGAGGATGGGGTTACGAGGCAACGCAAACGGACGGGTGGGAGGGGCAGGGTTGGAGGAGGGGGAGGAAGGGCGGAAACAGTTTTTTCCAACCTCCCCTCTCCTCTTTTTTATCCCGTTCTCCGTTCATTCCACCTGTTTCGCTCACCGTGGCGCTCGGCCCGTCCAAAAACTACCCGAGCGAATAGCCCAACGTCACCTGCCAAATTACTCGCGTCATTCCTCCTCAACACCTTAATCCCCATCGCCATTCAATTAGTGTTCCGAGGTGTTAATTTATTCACAAGTCACGGCTAAGGGTCACAAGATCCACTCTATCATCAACGCAGTCACCATTCCGGGGGACAAGAATGAGTGGAGAAGCATTCGCGTAAATTATTTACACCAAGCGGCATCTAAGTTCACCCGGCGAACGGCTACAATGGCTTTTTTAAAGTTATTATTATTCTCAATATAATTACAGGTATAATTCTGCTAAGCCAATGGCATGTCAGCAGGTGCTATTATTAATTCATAAATAAATTCACAGAATTGACCAGTGAAAAACATTTTTTTAAACTGTTGAAAACCTAAAGTGTAATAAAATCATATAAATATACACAAAGACGCAATTAAATCATTAATTCCAACAGCACGAGTACAAAAGTTTTTTTATAGCTAAAAAAAAATAATACAAGTATTGAAAAACAGTAGGAATGAAAAAAAAATTTAATCTAAGCCACATTGATCCGTTAGAAACCAATTAAAATATTGACGAAAAACCTAAAATATAATTGGAACACATAAATATTCACAAAACATAATTAAAACTTTACTATTCAATCATAACTATCATAGGATATGTGCAATTTTTCAAAATAAACAAATTCACAACATTGATTAGTTAGAAGACTTTTTAAAATTGTAAAGGAAACAGATTGGATTGAATACCATATTAATTCAACTGCATTACTGTTGATACAAAAACCATTGTTTCGCTTCTTTCTTTAATGATGACATTTTGTCAGTTTCTCGAATTGACTGTGCCAATTTACTGATTGTCTTTGGAACAATGTACATTATTAAGCTCTTACCATGGTTTTTGTAGTATTTCGAAACAATATTTTTCAATACTTGCGGAAAAGATTATTAGAGCACGAATAAATCGTTTTGCAAAGACAACGTATGCATATTTTTCTATTGCAGTTTTACAAGCATTGTTTATTCTAGTATTTTTAAGTTAGACAGTGTTTTTCGGTTTTTCAGTGGCAGGCTTGAACTTTTTAGGTGTCACATTATACAAGGTGACGTATAACATAAAAAGTGAATGGTAACCTCTACACAACCATCAGATTTGCGGACGACATAGCACTTTTAGCGAATAGTAACAATGAGCTACAGGACGCATTACACGAAATTAACCAAATTTTTAAAAACAATTGGGACATGAAAATAAACAAAAAGAAAACTAAAATAATTAAATGCACTAGAGATGAACTAGAGGAAGCTGAGGTATATCTAGATGGAGAAAAACTAGTGCAAGTTACTACTTTTAAATTTAAATTAAGTTTAAATATCTGGGTAGCTGTATCACATCTGATGGTAGATGCACAGCGGATGTGATAAGTAGGGTGGCACAAGCAAAACAAGCATTTATGAAAAAGAAAACTGTTTTGACATCACAAAATGTTTCTCTATCAACCCGGAAAGAATTTGTCAAAACGTGTTTGGAGTGTGTGCACCTATGGCTCAGAAACATGGACTCTGAGGAAAGAGGAGGGGAAAAAGCTGGAGTCCTTTGAAATGTGGTGCTGGAGAAGACTTTTAAAAATATCTTGGACAGAGAGAATTGCCAACCTGGAAGTATTACAAAGGATTGGGGAAGGACAGACGTTTGTTAAAAATATTTGTAAAAAAAGAAACGCAATGATTGGACACCTTCTACGTCACTCAGAGTGGATGACTACTTTAATGGAAGGAGTGGTAGAGGGCCGTGCTGGAAGAGGTAGACCAAGAAAAGAATACCTGGAAGAGATCATAGCGGGGAGAGGATACATTGATATAAAGAAACTGGCTTTGAAAAGAAGGAATTTGAATGCCCACCATCCTTACAGTTGAGGAGAAGAAGAAGAGATAACATTAAACCCCAATTTCTCGCTCCTTCAATTTATCCGGGTGGTCAAATTCGCCGAGTGCGTGAGGAAACATAATAATTACACCAAACCAACTCGATTCCTCCTAGCCTTTTAAATTCACTTTTCTAATTGATAAAAATATCTCATTATATCAATCATGAATTGGTATGCAAGAGCCACGAACGATGAGGTGTTTAAGAGGATAGGGGAAAGACGGTGTCTACTCAAAATGCTAAATAAGAGAAGGAACACCTGGATTGGCCATATTCTCCGACACGAAAGCTTGGTTAAGACCATACTAGAAGGTACAGTAGAGGGAAAAAACCAGAGGGGCAGACCTAGACCTAGACTATATGGGACAGTTGATGAAGGAACTAGGTTTCCAATCGTACAGTGAAGTGAAAAGATTGGATAAAGCCCAAGATCGGATAAAGTGGAAGAATGTTGCAGACCAATCCTAGGATTGTAAACAGAGAAGAAAAGAAGATATGCTTTCTCTGAGTGCGGAGGAAATCCTGACCTTGTTCAATTTCAGCTACGCAGTTAGATTTGTTTTTTCTTCATTATAATATTTTTTGATAACTCTGGTAGAGAAATAAATTCATAGGGAAGATGAGAAGGAGGATCAAATGGAGGGAGAAAGATAGGAGAAAATAGAAGGGGAGGCGGAGATATGGAGAGGTGGGATTCCCATAAGCATGGAAATGGGTTTCGGAGTTGGAGGCGTTGATGTGCCCAGGCTGGAAACTGAATTCCAGAGACGACGAGAGCTTAATGGTCCCCTGAGATTTGCGTAAAAGGTTCAGCTGGCTCTGTAGGACCAGTGGGCGGTGGGAAGGTTCCCAGGCAGTCCGAGGCCGAGGTTGGAAAAGCCCGCCGATAGAAAGTGAGTATCAAATGATGCATTCGATGGTGACAGTGGTCTGCAGGAGCTTAAGCGCGTAGTATCTTTTTACAGCTTTTAATGCCTCTGGGTGTTTAACCACCACTCGGAGCCATTTTGAAATTAGTCGAAGAGTCTCTTTTATGACTTTAAGATGGGAGGATTATGGCCTACATTCATAAACCATTATAGGGAACCATTAGAGGGCAATTATAGGGAACTACCTGGTCATAACGTGCCGAATGAACCAATTCGAGAGAATGAAGCCATTAGCTATGCACTCATCAAACTCTCCATAAAACTCCAGTAAACTTAGGAAATAAGGCTTCCAAATTGCACCGATACCTTCATGGTTACATCAGTCATGGTATTTAACTCAAGGTTGACGAATGACACTATTTGGCTTAGAAGTGACGATTTGTTGTTTTCTATTGTTTTCTTTTCTTTTTTCGTTTTTTCAACGAAGACAAATGATGACATATTCGACTGTAATAGATTCATAGGCACAAATTACCATAAGATTTCACAATCTTATGCCTGGAGCATTACTAGTCTAATCTAATCGCATAAAAACTGCCAAGAGTGTTACACAGTTGCTGTAAGGACTAGACTGGGAGCTGTTGGAGATTCGAAGGCTACACGCTAGGCTTAGAACACTTGAAAATGTCGAATACAGGTAGCTTCAGTACAAATCAGAGGATCGCAATATATATCAATAACCGATTGAAGCAACAATGTAAGAGAAACACTGCCGTGCTGACGGATGTAGCTCTATCAAAAATTCCCGGTGCAGCAAAGCGGACGATTTTGTGTCGTGGGTTACGAAACTGCTGATATTCTGCTAAACGAGGGACAGAAGGTGTTTGGTGTGGACGGTCAGCAAAGCATTCTGATCGCAGCCATCATAACCACCTCGAGAAGTTGGATAATTAGCCACAACCAGGCAAACCATTTTGAAACGTACCACCCGAAAAGTCATGGCGATGGGTGATATCAACCACCAACCTTGCTTGTGTTTACCTCTTGTCTTTTTTCTGAGTAGTGTGGCTCACCAGTCTCACTCCCACTGATTATCTTCGTCGTTTTCCATTACATTCTCCATTTTGCAAAATTCTGAGATGGTAACTTTTACGGGAGCTACGCAATGAGTTACTCAGAGGGAGAAAAAGGCAACGCGAGGACGAAGAGTGAAGCGTGAGACAGTGAGAGAGAGAGAGAGAGTTACAGGAGTCGCCGGAGACTTGCACAAGCTGACGACAAATGATGACAATCAATGAAATGCGATCTGTGGAAACTTTGTGGAATTCCTTTTTAAATGGATTTATTTAACTTTTACAATCCGCTGTGGTCAAAACAACAAGCACGATCAGGATTTCGAGTGCGAAAGTATCATCATAGGTGCTAAATGAATTTTCATATGGTGCACACATCATCAGGTACTAAATGACATCAGGTACTAAATGACCCTGATGATGATGCTTTAGCATTCAAAATCCGGATCATGCATGTTGCTTTTGACCACAGTGGCTTTTTAAAGTTATCATAATAAATCCATTTAACATGATGACAATACAGAACTTCCTGCTTTTTAAAAAGGGCATGACCGAGTGGTCGGGTCCAAACCGCGTACCACTGTTACGGGCTGAAAAGAGCACCTACCTGAAGACCGACAGCAGAAGTTAGATCCCTGTTAGGAGTAAAATCAACTGGCAGCTTGCTCTGTAAAGATTCGTTTTGCTGTGTATTCGAGCGCTGCTCATTAGAAAATGCCGCCGCTGTCATTCCTCTTTCCCGCTTCCCGTTACCTCCGTTAACGGTTTTCCAGCACATTCGAGAACTTACCCAAACTTCCACTTCCCCTCTGCTCATTACTATGTAAACGGGCGCGCTCAAGGTAATTGTGAGTTATACTGCCATCACTGCACGGGCACAAGGTGTTGGTAGAGCAAAAAAAAGCGTAAAACCTACGACATGTCTTCATTCGCCGAGAGGCAACACATGTTTAGTTGTGACGAGTGATTGTGTATTTTGTAATTTCTGGTTCAAGTTCCCATTATAGAGTGCTGGGGACTTCATGAGAGCTAGGAAAAAATACCGATAATGCTATCTTCTTCCTCTCCTCAACCGTTGGGTTGGTGGGCAGCATTTTGTCCTCTTAAAGGTGGTCTTTCCATCGCCAGAACCTTAACCACTCTATATGTTCTTCCATCCTTTATATCCGTTAAGAACTCCTTTCTTGGCCTTCCCCTTTTCCTCTTTGCCTCCATCCTACCTTCAATTAAGCTGGAACACCACTCCGAGTGTCTTAGCAGGTGCCCTATGAGCCTTTCTTTTCTGCCTTCTATTATTTTCAACAGTTGACGCTTCTCCTTTGTCATTTGTAGCACTTTCTCGTTGGTTAATTTACTCGTCTGTTGTACTTTAAGCATCCTGCGCCAACATTACATTTCAAAGGCCTGCAGTTTCTTTTAATCTCTCTCTAGTGGAGTCCAGCTTTCTGATCCTCAAGCTACCATGAGGGCTCTAATCACAAGCAGTCGATTCTGCACCCAAAAAAATCCTCCGAATAACGAAATCCGAATTAAACGTAAGGGGTCAACCGGTGCTCTCCCACGGCTAATGACGCTCACCGGCGCACTCGGTGCGTCATCAGGTGAAATTAACCCAGGATGCCGCTGCCGTTCCTTGCCCACGCCGAGTTATTCCGCCCTCGGTTTCGGCGGGGGGAGGGGGTGTGAGCGGGGGCCGGAGAGGGAAAGGGGGTGGGGGTGGGAAACGTTGGGATAGAATGGGGAGTGTGGGATGAGGAGGAGGGTGGGTCCCTTAAAGGGAGGAGTGGTGGGGGATGAGAGTGACGTCAACGGAAACATTTGATGCGGATCCAGTCCCAATGCTCACAGATTTGGGGTTATGACTCGACGCGCGGTCGAATCGAGATGGAAACATTTCACCACGGAATACCGGGTCAGCGTATTTTTTTAGGTTATAGGTTATTTAGCTCTAAGCTGTTTCCTATAGGTAACCAGTTTACACTGGAAAATAGGCTTAATGGTAGAATAAAGACTCGGAGGCTACACGCTAGGCTTCGCTTGCTTGATAAATTCAGAATTGTTATTTTACAGAGCGATAAAGAGAATATTATCATGACTCCTCACTACATCTCTAGGTCTGACAGACGCGATAAAATAAGAGAAATACACTGCCGAATAGATAGGTACAAAAACTCGTTCTTACCGTGAACGATTAGCGACCACGATAAAAATTGAGCTCAACTAAATACACTCCTATAATACATGTCACCATTTCAACTCCAAAAAACGTACGCCTTTACACGGCTGGTAACTTAACACCCCCTATCACACGCCCGTGTAGCGGCTCGAGGGGTATTATGTAGATGGACACGGACATAAGCAAGAAAAAGGCGCAAGTGAAGTAACCATTTAGCAATAGAAGAGAGCTAGTATTGGCATACAGTTCCCTCTCGCGTTTTCATTATCTGAAACGACAATTGCTATAGAAGGCATATGACAATATTAACTGGCAATCGATAAGGAGCTGACTTCATTGATCAAGAGACTTTGTTTCACGCGAAAGATGGAAAAGAAAAACAAGACGAGTGATGGGATAATCCACGTTGTGAAGATAATATAAAATGACGGATGGACACAAAAAGGACGCCTATTTAAATAGCCTCTTTTAGAGTAATTAGGATACTTACATATAGTACATAGAGTACTGTAGGATATATAATCGCATTTCGTCGAACAAAAAATACCTAGCATATAATATGCGCTCAGTTATTTATTACATTTGAAGCAGAGAAAATTAATATTATTGATTAAAGCAATTCTTCGATGATATTGAAGAAAAGAGTTCAATAATTCACTAAAATTACTGTTGTAATTGTGGAAGGCAACTGGGAAACCACCACATTAGTCTCCCTATAATGTGTAGCTTTGCATTCCATATATGACATGATAGCATTTCCTCCTGGTAAAATATTCCAGAGGTAAAGTAGTCCCCCAATATCAGACAGAAAGGACAAGTGCAGAATAGGGACACTGTAGCTGTATGGATGTAAGTTATATAATAAGGCAGAAGGTCAACAGCGTATCGGCTTCAATTTTCATTCGCCTCTCGCCCAGTAATAATGATAGGTTACTAGCATAGCGAGTAGCATTTAATTAAGCAGGTTTAGTTAGTCCGGTGTAGCATCGTAGCAGTTAGTAAGGCAATAACTTAACTCGCAATATCTTGAACTTTTTACGTACTATTAAAAATCAGATAGTCAGCTGCGTCTTTGATTCATTTTCATTTGCAGCGAGAGTTTTAGCTTTGACTTCGCATTAATTTCAATGACTCACCAGGCATAAGACAATTCTTACGTTTTTGGGGGTCGACTTAGAGTTATCTTCGAATTCCTAAGTGGAAGTTTACATTCGTGAGTCATGCTGTCCAAAAATTATATGCTATCACTAACACTGCGAAAAATACATGTTCCGAATTATAGAATATACAAAACGTTGTAAAACCATCCCATTATAACATGGAGTGCCAGCCAATGCAATATTAGAATGAGTACTAGTAAATATGAGCATTTACGTAGTCTATGCTATATGCGCCTCAAAATATTAAACTGTAAATTTTAGGCTATTCTCAAACAAACGTTGAGTTATTGTATGTTTGTTGTTTTAATGCTTAATAAGTTTATTGTTAATTTTTTTTGTTTTCTCTGATTTTTGTATTTTAATGTTTAACTTGTTTATTTTGCATGGTCAGTGTTGGTTGTGAGGGAGTTGTTGAATTTTGCAGAGGGTGGGATAGTTGGAGAGGAGAAAAGAAGAGATAGGAGGTGTACTAGAAAACCGAAAATAAAGCGCAGCCAAAAGAAAACACCAAGGCGTTACTGTGTATATTTTTGTCTCTCACATCTCACATTTTGTACTCTCCACAATGTTCCCTTCTTGTAAGGGCATTCCCTCTCAACAGCTTTAAATTGCACCTAAACTTTTACACGTAATTTCAAAAACACCGAAAACAGCCTGTACTTTGAATGTGCACGTGCCACGAGGATTTTGCTACAAAAAAAAACATTTCCAATAACAGACTTTTTTACATTTCAGTCCTTCAAAATTAGAAATAAATCATATAAAAAGAACTACCAGTAAATTTTTTAAAGTACAAAAATTGAGTCCTAAGAGTAACATTCAATCATACCCAGGAATAATTCCCATAACCCATAAAATGTTGACAATCTTTGCCAATGCAAAAAACGCATTTCGAATTATCAGGAAAAAATGAATGGCTAAAAGAATAGAAAACGAAATATTTAAATCTCTCGATAATATGCAAAAAAACTGTATGAATAACTAAAGATTTAGAATCTAGGAAAATAAAATTTTGGCTACTATAGAACAATAGCTCGTTTCGATCAGTAATTAATTATTGAGAGACGAGATGTAAAGGAGATATAAAATTCGTAGGAAATAAATACGTCTGGTAATCTCAGATTTTCTAAACATATCTCATAAAAAACACAATGATATGGAGCAAGATATCTCTTTATCCGACAAACAGCTAGAAAAATATTGCATGTATCAAGATGTCAATGTTTTCACATAATTGAAAGACGCTTGTTTTATGTGCTTCACATTGAATAGACTGTCGCCATGGCGATTACGAATCCAGAAAGAGCCAAGACTGGTACAAGCATTGGCTTTCATACGCTGAAATATGAACCTAAATAAAACGATTGTGCATCTGTAAGGTTCAAACTTGCTCTTCATACATGCGTTTTAATGAGCTATTTGGACTGGGTGGCTCTGAATACAGGTGACCCTATAACTGAGCTTGTTCGTATCCTAATCTTGCTTCCAAAAGACCTGGGGTTTACAAAACAACAGAGCTAAGACAAAACTAAGCTAGAAGCTTCAATGAATGCCTTACTTTTAGTTCAACAGTTGCGCACACAATTATGATCCTATTAATTGACAAACTAATTTTATTAAGCCCAAGTTAATATTATGAAGAATCGGATGCGTCTGAAGTCCTGTTTCAGATTTCCGCGGCAAGCAGGAATTGGAGAAGGGACCCTCTAGGAGTACCTAAAGGAGAGATCCTCAGCCTACGTCACCATCCCCTTCATCACAGGGACATCAGAAACGATTGGCAGAATCTTAATCTAATAATAAATTTTTGTTTGGAGCTTTCAGCTATAAGAGAACAGTTCATCTCAAGTCCCCCGCGTCCCTGTATTTTAGTCATCATGAAATAATTCGACCCTAACCTCGCTTGGGAACTATTTTCACCAAAAATACTTTTGTCATACTAACCTTAAACCAAGTAACCCGAAAATAACAAACTTTTGCCGGTCAACCGTGTTTCATCATCACCATTGGTCGTTCAATCTTGAGATTGGTTTACTGCAGCCCCCAGCCCTTTCCTATCTAATAATCCCATTCTTCCTGATTGATCATCTTCGACACTTTCTTCTTCATTTTCCTACATAGTTATTTCTTAGTCTCCCTCTCGGACTTTTCATGCTCATTTTTTATCAATTATAAAAGTCTTCACCGACAATTGTCAATCAGGATGTTCTAAATCCATCAAATTCTTTTTTCCGTACCATGAGGGACCTTTCCAATTTTCCTCATCTGTGTACTTCATCACATCTTACTTATCCCTTACAATTGATCATTAGCATCATTCCTGGACATTCACCCTCGGTTCTTCTCCATGTTTTACGGGCTAAATTCCAACCAACCTTCTTGCGACGGAGCAATCAAATTCTTCGTCAAGTCCTTATTCTTAAGGTAGGTTGAGCGAAATATCATTTTACCTAGAAATCAATG
Organism: Ceriagrion tenellum; assembly: GCA_963169105.1. Classification (NCBI taxonomy): domain Eukaryota; kingdom Metazoa; phylum Arthropoda; class Insecta; order Odonata; family Coenagrionidae; genus Ceriagrion; species Ceriagrion tenellum. The sequence goes on along the minus strand of OY720633.1, from coordinate 16,449,440 downwards.
AATATCATCTCATTTAAAAGAAAAATATATCAGCCTTCCATTGCCACCAAAAATTTAAACCCTTACCACACTACTTTCCGAGATATTTGCCAGAAAATACCAGCCATGGGAAATGGAACCATTACCATACCATTACATGGGAAATGGTACGTAATTACACTCCAGCGAGACATTATTTACAAAATGAGGTATTACTAACACTTAGACCTCGTCAAAAAATCAACAGTGTGTAGTTTTTAAGTTTTATCAACAATTATTGAAAAAAAATCATATAGTCACCGCAGGATATTCTTCAGGATTACAATTAACCTTCCGTTTTGAAGGAGTTACAAACGTACCGCGTAAAAAAAAGAGTCAAGTTAAAGACTGATTTAGATATTTTCATTTGATTACTTAAAATTTCAGTCGTACAATGGTATAGTATTGTACCACTAATTATTCATTATTTACTTCGTGTGTCTCACAGCATCTGAAATTAAAACGTATAATTCGAATATGGTCTATATTATGATTAGGTATCTATCTCGCTCTCACTACCTTAATGTATGAAAGTTTTTTTTTCATTTCATTTTGAAGCGACGAATATCAATCCGACGTTAAATAACGTTCTGACATGGGTAAGCGTTTTGGTCTTCCGGCGTCCTTTCTCGCCATCGTCCCATCATGCATTCCCCCTCTCGACTTTCACTTCTACTTCACTACGAGTCAGAGCACCTTTCTCGCAGATGCACGCCAACTCACCTGTATCACTCTCTTCACAACTCCCTTTCGGTCCCCACGGCGAAGGTGGTGCTCCATCCGCTCCCTACTTCCTACCCACACTTCCTCCCCCATCCATCCCCCACCCCATGCCCTCCCGTCGGAGTGCCCGGGTCACTTGTTGCTCCGGCGATAGGCACACACGCATTATCGATTCGCCGCCACCGTGGAGACGGGGGGCGGTTGAGTGAGTGAGGAGGGGGTGCGAGTGGAGGAGGGGGTTGGTTGGCGGTGTAGAGAGTCGGAGGGGAGGAGGAGGGGGTGAGAGTGAGGGGGAGGGAGATGGTGATGGGTGGAGGGTGAAAAGCCGGAGAGCGCAGAGGAGTAGTCGTGTATGGGAGGGCGTGTTGTACACCTTTTATCTCGCGAAAACGTCCACCGACAGGGAAACACTTGGCTCCTGTCGAGGGAAGGAGAGGAAATTAAGTAAAGGCGAAGGAAGGAGGAGCGAGGTGAGTGCGTATGTGTGTGTCTTCTTCGAAAGGTTTCCTGGAAGGAGGATTTTTGTCAGGGATCAGTGTGAAAGGGGGTGGGATGAAGAATAGAGGGGTCACGTGATCACCTGCCCAACCGAAGGGAGACGCGACTATTGATGACGACTCAGACTTTTCCTAGAGGTCTTTAAGGGCGCCTCGGGAAAAAAATTACAGAGGGTATTATATTTCAGAAACAATGAAGCATTTAAAATAAAAATATACCTCTAATAATAAAACTGATCATAAAGAGAAAGCTTTGGCATTCACAGGTTGCTAGAACATTTAGTTATGGAATCAATAGTTAGGAGGTCCATAAAGTCATTGATCTCATAAATATATTCAGGTCGCAGGAACACATTTACTAGTTACATACCAGTTGTTAATAGCTCCGAATATGTGACCTATTGTTCTACCGCCGGATACAATTTATGAAATATTACCCTATGAATTATTGCTAATGCACATAATTATTAGTCACTAAAAGGAAATAAACGGGTCATTTTTTTCAAAACTCTTTCATCAAGTAATTAAGTCACCAAGCGTTTCATTGCGCATCCGCCATCTTGGCTACTTATGGAACTCATAACTCCATGCCATAGGGTATGTAACCAATAAATTTATCGAATGTTTCTGCAACACTTATTGAATGGTTGTCATGGCTTATGGGTCCCATAACTTTATAGAATACATATGTGTCGTTCCAGCAACTGATCGTTATTCTCACTAGTTGATCTTCTTTGCGAAATTAGGAAATGATTAAGCGAGAGAAAATATAATGTTGGTATAGGTACCATAAATTTGATGACAATAAGAATTAATATGAATTAGAAAAGGCAGCAACGTCGATATATGGTCAAACTGTGATAACCGATTAGACGGAAAGATTAGGTTATCTTAAATTTTTTATTTCTATTCTTTTTCAGAATGAGACTCTGGGAGAAATACACTAGCATATCCATTAGATCATAATATATTGGATTCAAATTATGTGTAATATGCAATGAATTATAATTTTAGGGGAAGGAAGAAATATGTTATTCTCAGCCCACCAAATAATAGTACAGAATCTTATAAAACCAGAGTACGATGAAAGTATTTCGATAAATACTATAAAATTGTCATATTCAAACTTTAAGTTGTACCTTGGCACCATTGTGCATTCATTGAAAAGTTTCATTGCATAACGTATTTAAGGTAGTCCGAGTGATATACTCCCCTAGTCATATGAGAGACCATATTCGAATGATACGTTTTAATTTCACCAGCTGTGGGACACATCAATAAAATATTGCATTATTAGTGGTGGGATAATATAGTTTTATTTGAAAGAAATTGTAAGTAATTAAATGAAAATATCTAAATAAGTCTTTAACTTGACTCATTTTTTTCGCGCGGTGCGTTTGAAACTCCTTTAAAACGGAAGGTTTTTTGTGATACCCAAGAACTTACTATGGTGAAAATATGATTAATTTTAAAAATAGTTAAGAAAACATTCATACTACACGCTGTTAGTTTATTTACGACATCCAAGTGTTAGATTTACCTCATGTTGTAAATAATGTCTCTCTGTAGTGCATACACGGACCATTTCTTATTTAAAAGGACTGGTATTTTTTGGCAAATAACTCCAAAAGTAATGTGGTAAGGGTTTTTATTGTTATTGGAATTTTTGGTGTTATTGGAAAGATGACATATTTCTCTTTAAAATGAGACCAAATTCATTGATTTCTAATTAAAATAATTTTTCACTCGGACTACCTTTAATGGTTAAAATGTCAATTTAATAATAACTTACTTGGACTACATCTTAAAATCCTACCAAAAGAGCAAAAATGGCTAACCCAGGAGTCTCTCTAGCATTTGAATAAAGCCTGGCTATAAAAATTGTATTAGACTCATGGGTATTGAAGTTCGGAGTGTTACCTGGTTGCCTAATTAGAAAGCTTCGATCAGGTCATGATTTTGTGTCAAGCAAGCGGGGGATAGACGGAAGAGGGGGAGGGACAGCAGGAGAAAGGGAAAGGACAAGAGGGGACGTGAGTAAAGCAGGAGGGTGGAGGCACGCAGGTGAGGAAAGCAGGAGGTGGATAGGGAGAGGAGAAGAAATTTTTAACTGGAAGTGGTTAGTGGGATTTATTGAGTCCCGGCAGAGAGAAGGCTTTGAACAAATAGATGCATGAGGACTCAAGGTCTTTAACTTTGAGGTAAAAGGAGGATAGAGGAAGGGAGGCGAGAATAACAACCTTAAAAGAATCATTGAAAGTTGAATTGTGGAAGTAAACGTGGGTGGCGACTAAGAGAGTCCCGGAAAGGGAGGGATAATTGTTTCAGCTGGAGCGGTGGCCATTAATCCCAATATTAAGAGCAGAGGTCGCGAGACCGATGTAGAAACTAGGGTAAAATTGGCAGAGAAGGATGTAAAAAATATTTTGTATGATGCAGGGAGGTGAGGAGATGGAAGAGAGAGAAGAAAAACAAGAAAATTGTCGGGCAGAGGCTGGGTGATGAGGATACCGTAAGTTTTACATCACGGGCGATTGTTACACGGGGTTGGCAAGTGTTTGACAGTTCTGAGTACATTGGAAAGAAGTTTGGTGGTTCTTAAGTCAGCGGAAAAGGGGCGTCTTGAAGTGAGAGATAGAGACAGCTGATGAAAATTTTAGATGTAGTAAGGTTGTCAGGGAGGATAGGGTGGAGGATTTGATGATGCGTCCGATGGAGTCAACTCCGTGGAAATAGGTGGTGCAGAGAGAGTTGGTCTCAAGGATATCTGTTATGAAGATGCGGTTTGGAAGAAGAAAATTGCTTTTGGATTTATTTCTCAAAGAGACGCTCAGGTTAGCCCCTCCAAATTCTTTGCTGCCGGTAGATGAGCTAGTAGCAATCAGCAGCCACAACGTAGTCAATGGAGTGAACAAGTGAATTAGAGCACTCTTAAAACAAAGAAAAGCTGAATACGCGGGAAGACGACTGCCAGTCCATTGGCTGAGGAAAACGGAAGTCGCAACTGTATAGATTGCGTGAGATTTTAAACCATAAAGGTGTCAAAGGCTGAGATTTTTGGCGTCATGCTTTTTGGAAAATTTCGAGATAAACTAACTGAAGCTACAGATGTATTACTGCGTTGATATTGAGAATCCTTAAGTTGAAATAAATTCTCGAACGTATTTGTAAAAACCACAATAAAAGTAACATTTATATTCATTAATTATGAGTTAAGAGTTCAACGCAAATTAACACGACACTTCATTATTTCTTAATTTTTCCGTCCATTTTATCTTTTCAGCATCCTCCCCCGGCACCAGGTTTCAAAGACTTCACTTCTTTTCAGGCCAGCTTTTTCCAGTAGTCCATGCTTCTGATCCTTAGAGTGCTACGCTTCATACCGTTTTTTCCTGGTTTTTTGTCCTATCGTCTTTGAGCACAGCAGTTGTCTTTTTCCCATGGACGCATTCTTAGCTTGGGCTATTCTCCGCTTGATGTCCGTTGAACTTCTTCCGTCCCACGTGATGGTACTTCCGAGATAGGCGAAGGAATCCACTTGCCGGAATTTCTCTCTTCTCAGGGGGACTTCTTAATTCAGCTTCTCTCTCCCGCATACTAGGACTTTAGTCTTCGTCTTACTTATTTTCATGTTGTACTCTTGGAGAACTTAATCCATGACGATTAGTGACCTTGGAAGATCATCGCGATTTCCTGCTGTGACTGCGATATAGTTTGCAAAGCTGTGCATGTTTATTTCATCTCCGTCAATTCTAAAAACGTTAAATCCAATTGTACATCTCATATTGCCTCCTCTAATATTATGTTGAATAGTGAAGGCTGAGTTACTTACTAAGGGTTACTGTACTTGCTATACTTCAATATAGAATTTGGTTTTTTGGGTAAAATTGTAATCCTCGGAATTTTCTTTGATAAATAGGTATAATAAATAAAATGGCAATGGACATAACTAATGACTCCTCCTTAATTATTAGGGATTGAACGTAGAATTGCATATGCAAATAGAATGTATCATTCTGGATGAATGTGAACGGGAGTAACTAATAAGGGTGATGTTGCACCCTTGTCTAACTCCTTTGTTAATTTTAGCTTCTTTCCGACTTCCGTCTCTCATTCGCATTGTGAAAACATGCCACCTGTATAGTTAAGAGATTATTCTTCAGTCATTGTAATCCATTCCAAATTTTTCCAGCAGCCTGAACTTTTTATTCTGTTTCGTTTTTTCTCGTAACTCTGTTTCGGTGCTTACCTTCTTCATGTTCTCGTTGACTTCCTCGCAGCAGCTTTTGAGCCAATTCACCCGAGCCTTCTTTCATTCTCTATTGACTTGATTCCTTAACATCTTGTAGAAATTTGCCTCTTCTTTGTTTCTGAGGTTCTTATATTTTCTCCTTTCTTCTATTTGTTTCCTAATCTCAGTTGTTATCCATGGCTTCTTCGTCTCGGCCGTCTTACTCACCGGTTGCTCCCCTGCTACTTCTGTGATTGTTCTCTTCAGCTCATTCCATTTTTGTAAGATGGCAATTTCTGCCTCATTTTCTAGTTTACTGTCAACGGCTGCGGCGAATCTATCTATAATTCCTTCTTCGACCAGTATTGTCGAGTCCAACCTTGGTTCGCGTTTCATCTTCTTAATTTTCTTGAGCTGAAGGTGGCTGTCCATGGCTACTAGGTTGTGGTCACTTCTTATATTTGCACTAGGATAGCTCTTACACTGATTTACTTGGTATTTATGTATCGGACGAGGAAAGTATATATTATCCTTTGCGACGATTTTACTTACTTTAAAACTTATTTCGTGTGAAGGTGCTGAGCAGATGTGTATAAAAACAGCAGAGTGACGAAATTGCTTCTTTTTGGTAGCTCTCTCATATTCTTCTAAGCTACATTTAAGGGTTCTCAAAGCTTGGCCGATATACGATATTCCACACCTGCGTTTCACCTTGTACACTCCTTCATGGATATCACTTCGCCGAGGGCCTTTTTCAGTCTGAAGGGGGTCAGAGGTCTTTATGTCACTTTTAAACCTTGTCACTACATTAAACATAGTCAGGACTCACGAAATCGTTTCCTAAGTACCGGCGACTTATGGTCATACTACTTTTACCTTTGCTCGTAAGTCATGCTGAACTGTCTCTTCTAGGGCTATACCGCGGTTACTTCTTTCTTTACCGACAATCTTAAGGATGACATCTCGGCTATATCCATTCCGTAGAAGTGTAGACAGAATATGTTGTTTCCCTTTAGCTGAAGCGTTTTTGCCCAAAGTTCGAAGAGATTTTCCATCTAGAATCATCTGCTGGTTCATCAGAGGTTCGTGATATAAATGTCATAAGGCATAAAAAATTAGCTATCTCGTGAAAACGGTACGTAATGATTCCACGCCAATCAATGTATAATATCGTATTTGATGACTTTTCTGATATTTTTCTGGGGATTTACCTTTGTATTTCATGTTACTCAGCCTTTGACTGCAAAATACCAAATTTTTATTTTGATCATAACGTGTTTTTTTGCTCTAAGAGACTTGAAGCGTGATTTTTTATGCATCGCAAGCCGTAATTATATGCATCACTCTGTCCTAAAAACTGTATACAAAGCGTAAATTGGACCTTTCTCTGTACCAGGCGACCCATTTTCCGTGCTATGTAAGAACAAGCAGCCAGAAGTCAATAATAGCTCATTTGAGACAGGACTTATGGATTCTAAAATTTGCTTTGGGTTGAAAGGAAAACTGAGACTAAACTTTGTTTCAGATCTTTAAATTAGGCGATAAGGGCCCGTTACATTGTGTATCTTATAATAACGAGTTGTTTTCTTTAAAATAGTATGATTTCAATAAAAAATTTTAAGTTTTCACAGTCACAATATGATTACCATGAGTTTCTGGAGTTCTACATAACAATTATCGGAAAGATCCCCTAAAAAGAGCATGAATCCTAGCACCAGGTGCTGTTAATGATGCCTATCAATGAACAGACCTTTGAATTGCTTAAAAATCTTTGAGTAAGAAATCGTCTGAGTCAAAGCATGAAGAGGGTTGGACCTGTTGATTGCGCTAATTTGTAGTCTTTCATAACGTAAATATTGGCCCTCTGCTTCCTTTGCTCTAAAAGCTCTAATGTAGGACAAAATCTCATAAAATTTATTTTCCCTCATGATGAATCAATGAATAGAGATTGGAGGGAGGCCTAAAGGAAAGGAGTTAATGGGGTATCTCTCTGAAATTTCTGCAAAAACAGCTTAACGTAAGGAGCTGTGGCCTCAAAGAAGGCAAAGAGAACTCTGACTATGTTGTCCCTCGAACACTCATGCACTAACTGGTAGAAAGTATTGTCAGAAATTCTAGTGTTCCCAGTACCCAAATATTACTGACTAAATTGGTGCTGTTTTGGATAAACTTTGTCAATGATGTAATTGCATTTCCTTCCTTTCCTTAAATGAACCCATAGTAACTTGACTGCTTTGAAACATTTAATAATATCCTAATAGAATAAAAATAGGGGGTTCAATTAAGCTTAATTAAAAACAAGTATTGTTTAGGTATTCTTCGTTCTGATAGTAAATCTTGCATAAAAAAATTAGGTCAATAGATATAAGATTTATAACTTTCAATAAATACATACAACACTGAATATATATCGCATATCTCAGACTAATCATTCATCATATAATCTATAAAATACTCACAAACGGTAGAGCAAACGCTAGATTAGTTCAGTCAAGGTATTTTCCCCACCATTTCAGTGTTTTCAGTGATCAGTATTTTGAGTAAAGTAACTTAAGATAAAATTGATTAACTGCATAAAACTACAACAAAATATGATGCCCAAAAATGCTGCAGGACTGAAAATAACATATTTATTCAACTCCATTATCACGCTTTAATTGCACTATAAATAGCAATGAAAATAGAATATGATTAAACGGCTGGATATATCCTGCATGATGTAGTCGCAATGCAACAAGAAAATATTTGCATCTCTTGATTAAAAAAAAGGTCGATATCTCCTGTAACAACAAGAAAATATATTTTGATTGATTACTCTCCTTTTGCCTTAACTGCATATAACTCTAAGGAGTGCTAATAATCGCAATGACGATGTTTATAAAAAATCGCATACTTTTTTGAGGCTTCTTCCACAAATTAGTGAATTTAAAGCTAAATAAGATAGTAGAACATATTTTTGCAAATATTCTGATTAGATAATAAAGATACGGTCACTGCACCAGTATTATTACATATTTCACACATATTTTACATATGAGGCAGAGCACTGCTTAACCCTTTACAAGTATAACACGATAACAGGGTATAAAGACGAATATTAAGAGCGAGTAATTCTCAGTTTAAGTTCGATCCAGAAGCCGTAACTTAGCCGTTCAACAAATCGTATCTTTCAGACCTGAAAAAAATACTCCAGTATCATTGAAACTTTTTTATTATATTAATGTTATGGTGTGATTTTTACAACGGAGGACAATAACCCACAAAAGAAACCGACGTATTTAGCAACCCTTCCTAACAAGCAGGGGAGTATTTGAAAATCAGCCATTAAAGATATGCTATACTGGACGCTTAAGTTTCCCTTTATGAATACTATTTCCGGGGATTGCAACTTTTTATTAGGCTATTATGGTACAAGAGACGTTCTAAGGACTATTGTCGAATTAATTCAAAAGCGCTTTTAAATATTTATCTTCTTGGGCCGGGTGACTCTCAGGAGATCCACTTCTACAAATCAACGCGTATAACGATTTTATAGCTCTTGATTTAAGAATTTTTCAAGAGAGAGAACCATTGAACTGATGCTAATCAATTCAAAAATATTATTCTACAGTTCTAATCATACATTTAACATGAAATCGATATTTTGCATCAGAAAATTAGATTAAAGGGGTACAAATAAAAAATATAACACCCGTCCATAAACAGCTCTCTCAGAAAACTGATTCATCTCAAAAATATGTTTTAGTTAGATAATAAAGAGGCAATGGAGCAAATGAAAATGATGCCTAAAAGAATCTCCAACTTTTCAGCAAAAATTTATCATTAATTCAGGCTAGCAACCATTAGCAAGCACATGACTTCCTTTCGAGTTACGAGATTCATAAGCATGCATTTAGAGAAGATTTGCTAACTGGTTGTAAAAATTTAACGCGGCCATAAAACAAGAGGAAGGTTCATAAAAAATGCGTTAGCGTGTTCAAATGACGCAATTAGTCAGGCTGTTTGAGGCTTTCTCACGTGCCAGTGAGCAGCAGTTCAAGTTAATCCTTATTCGCCAACATAAAGCTTAAAAACATGACTTGGCTAATTTTTTCATTAGGTAGCCAAGGGCTTTAGTATACCGCATCCATGTAAAAAAATATTTTTTGCTCCTATTTTACCAGATGGAGAAAGTACTTAATTTGACGCTTTGTGAAAAACTCGCAATGGCATTTGTAAATTAAATGACAAAAAAGCTTAAAATTTGGAGACCAAATACCCACAACAACGTTCCAATATTTTATTTACAGAAGCAGTCCGACACAGAAAGCTTATGAAACTGTTACTCACGTAAGTACATTACAACTTATTAGATACTGTCATCATGAAAATATATTTTATTTATTGTAGTAAAGCAATTAATGGCTGCATTCATTATTTTTCATGTTTGATTAGTTTCTTTCACCCTCAAAACATGGATCGACTTTAATTTTATCATTATAATCATATTTTCTTTGCTAACTTTAATATCTTCCAGTTTAAACATTATAATCTTAAAAGTTAAAAAATCGAGAATTTATCTGCAGATTTGTTCAAAATGTAAAATATTTATAAACCTATCGTTGATCAAAGAACTAGAAAGAATAATTCACGAATATCTTTAGGAGGCGAGTTGATTTCCATTAATTCTCAGCTTTGCAAAAAGTATTTTTAGCAATCTCCCACAAGAAGGAGTACGTGGAATAGCAACATAACTATTTATTTTCCACAAATTTCCCCCTTAAAATCTCGCTAGGAACTTTTTCCCGAGTAGAGACGAATCTAACTCAGCTCGCATTAAACTCAGGATGCCCCAAAAGGAACCTCACTCACGGCTGAAAAAAACTTCGTCCTTGCCTCAACGTACCAAATCGATTCCCATCTGGCAAGCTCGCAGCTAAAATGCGTCCTCGCATATATCTATTCTCTCTCTCTTCCAGGACACATAATGGCATTCATGACAAAACCCTTCCTCTCGCATTATCACGCGCACCCTTTTCAATCCTTCCACGCCTCCCCCTTCCCCTGAGCCTCATCCTTCCTTCCATCCAGCCATATAGCCCCATCGACGCTCTTTCCCATTCTCTCCGCTCTGACTCGCCAGACACACTGCCTCTAAATCCCTCGACTCGGCTCGGGACGACAACGAGCGTCTCCCACAACACCCACATACACATTCAGACACACAAACACCTAGGGTTCCGACCAGAGCTATCACTCTCCATATTTTATCGCTCTTTTTCCGACAAAATACCGTTTCTTCTACGTTTTTCCTTCGACAATCGTGCATTCTTCCATTGTTTCCCTCGAGATTCAAGTTATCTCTCCAGTCATGGCCATAGCAATGCGTTTAACACTAGAACAGCGGAAGGGATATTTTTGTCCCGTTACAAATTTTGATGAGCTATATCTCTCTTGATATTTTTCGTAAAAATTTCTGAGTATTTGATTTTTAATTGTTTATAGAGTTGTTCTCTGTGAAAAATAATATTAATCCTTCTACTCGTAGTTTCCGAGAAATACTGGAAATACTTAAAACCGTGGAGGGAACTTTTTTTGCCCCACAGAGTGATATACATCTGTTTATCATATTACATAATTAGAGGCTGTGGAATTATTTTATAATTCTTTTTGAAATATTAATTATTGGGTTACAGATAAAATCAATGAAAAGTTGGCCGACATTTATTTAGATTGTTGCGAGCATTTTTTGAGTTACACTGTCGCTAAAATTCATTAATTCCATTAAGTTTTTTCGAGGTTCTGAAGTTCCATTAGTGTCCTCCACGCCTTTTCTTTCAATGGAAACCCTTTCGACGACCTTGAAATATAATTTATAACAATATGCTGGTCAGTCGACTGATAGTTTCACCTTTTCTGTGAGTCATGACACAAATTGCGATAGCATCTCACACCGTTTTAGGGGGTTAGCAAAATCCAGCGGTCCTAGTGTTAAATCCACTCTAAAGATCAAAATAAGCCTACATGCAGACAGAGTTTCTAATCATATTTATGACAACAATTAAAGAAAGAAAAACTCAATGGGATTCGGGTTGCTATAGCAAAGTTTTGAGAACAAGCTTACCATACTGAAGGGTAAAAGTAAAAAAAATGGCGAAGGCATTTTATTGAAATCAGAAATCTTTTACGGATGTCGTCAGGACATTGGTTGAAGGTGCAATGCGCTGATTCAAAAGTTTTATCACTTAGACGGGTATACATCGTAACAGAGACGTTTTAAGTTACAACGAAAAATATCATAATCGGTCCAGGACAAGTATTTCACTGGAAATTTCGTAATCTGTAAGTTGAATGTGATTTTAGAAACTGATATCCTCTAGGAGGCTGTGTGTGAAACCACTGGAATTGATTACGTACCTACTCGTAACTAAGGACTCACGCGGTACATAAACAAACGGTTAGAGATTTTGGTGAGTATTAGTCGCACAAATAGTTACATAAATCTAATATAACCATGTCTTATTAATTATAATAGGGTATCAATACAAAAAGTAGCAATACTCAACTCAACAATATTTCCTCGATAGAAACACGATCGGAAAGAGCTACGAGAGATTATCACGAGTGGCTTGCATGCATTAATACTTCGAACTCTGCTCAATCAAACCACAAGATTCCTGATCGGAAACATGGAGAGTGTTTTCAAACACAACCCCGTGGACACTTTTTATCGACAGCAAAGTAATGCCGACGCTAGGATTCTTTCTACCCTTCGTCCATTTCCAATACTTACAGCCCCGAGTTTGAGTTGTAAAAATTTCGGAGCCATCAATGAATTACCAACCTACTCACCAGTCCAAAAACCCCAATAAATCCAGCGTTCAGTGACCTTCACAAATAACGAAAACGCATTAAAGTCCGAAGGAAGTTAAAAAAGAGGGAGAACACGTCGCGACAGCCTCGATGATCCATACTTTTAACTCGCTTGACCCACATTTTCTTCCTCAACGCCTCCATTACTCAAGCTCCAGGAAAAAGATGATGGAAGCGAGGCTGCTAGGGGAATTCAGGTGTGTTGCGATGCTTCAGCATCCGACGTCCTCGCGAGATGAAGAAAGGCAATCACCTACGCTCAAATGCATTCCCTCCACAAAAATGCCCGCGCTGTCTTCCTTTCCTTGGTAGGCATGCCGAGGTTCATTTTTTTGGCCCAAGAGCTAAATATTCAAATGTCCTTCCACCATGGCCATTAAGGGAGGCGACACCACCAGAGGTCATTAATGTCATTAGCAAAAAGTGGGCAATTTGGGGCTGGCGAGGAGAGCGGGGCAATTAGAGGGCAGAAATTTGGCGCCAATTTCTGAATCCTCTCTGGGGAAAAGAGACAACAAATTCTCCACGATTAATTTCTGAGAGCGTGAGAATGCAGCAGAAAGGTGTTCATGGGATTCTATACGTGTGGACGAATTATGCTCCAAAGTATCATAGTAAACGCGTTCTATAATTTTGTTTGATCTCGGGATTCTCAATGGAAGAATTCGGGGTAAGCCAATCAAAATAACATTTATGTAGTTGTGAATCATAATTATCGTACCGAAAACAAATGGCTTTATCATTCAAAGTGAATAAAATTTTACCACAGTTAATTTTTTGTACGATGGAAAAATTCGACATCAGATTTTTAAGATGAATTGCTTAATAACACGAGAGCAAAAAATAAGTGGTTGAACTGTTTAATGTTGACGACTCTAATTAGACAATTTGGAAACTAGGCGTTACATCCGCAAAAATTTTTAACCATTTCCTCTTTATCGTTACCAGTGGTATTCATTTAAATATCAAAGGAACATAAAATCCTATAAAACAATCAGTGTCTTAGTACTTGATGAGTAGAATAAATTGGATCTAACTAAACTGTCAGAAAAACAGTACATAAGAAATTGGAGATTTCAGACGAAAATGAAAGACATTCATTTACACATACAAGGTAATAATACGAATTTTGGTGGGGTTTACAGCACATATACATTGTCCGTCATTGAGTACTCATGCAAAGTAAAAATATCATCGAAGAATGAATTGTTGAGCAAATAGCACGTTAATTAGCCGTAATCATTGATATATCCAATTTTTCCAAAACGATATTTTTAAAAATACAGCTGATTTATTGGATATAATGGCAATGTGTCTCGAGATGGAATTTTTGGACAGATTGATACTAAAACATCAAGCAAGCATTTATCACTATAGCGAGACCCCACTTCCAACGAATATCTTCTGGGAATGGAATTAATTCATTTCCAATAACCTATTCCACCGAAATAAAAAAATAAAAGTCCTTGAATCCCAAAGGGATCGCCTCCTGATATTCAACAAGTGGAAGAATCGTTAAGAACGCCACGATAAAGATTCCAGAAGGATGCCACTGCTCCGTTCCGTCTCTTCCGCCACATTGTTTATTCATCTCGCTCGCATCTTCATCCCAAGCACTCAATTCAACCATCACCGTCTTGCTCGTTGAAAGCAGTTCACCAGCAGTTCATGAACACTCTCAGTTCGACTTTTTACAGTCACATTCGTTGACAGAAGGACTTATGAGGAGGAACACGTAGAGTATATAGATAGCTTAGAAAGTACAAATGCATGCATGTATGACAATAGTAATCTTATGAAGTTATTTTTCTGGAGATTGTAGGTCATAATTCATGTATAAACTTTTACTCTTTCGCCAACGTTTTGCATCTTTATTTATGCTTCATCAGGACTACTATAAAAATTAATAGTCTTATTGTACATCAAATGAATCCAGTTTACAATTTAGGTATATAGTTTTTTTTAAATATGTATACATGTGATTATTGTTATTACCTCACAGAGATCTCCTTTTGAATTACTTTTAATTAATAAGTAACATTTATTATATTTTGATATTTTTAACAACAATTTTATTTCGATTTTTTTTAACTATTAAATTTGTAACAATTGACAAACAAATAATAAATAGCAACAAAGGTATCAACAAAAAGTAATTCAAAAGAAACTCTCTCTGAGGTAATAACAAAAATCACATGTATTCATACTTTTTTAAAATCTAAATACCAAAATTGTAAACTGGATTCATTTGATGTACAATACAACTATTAATTTTCATTGTACCCCTAATGAAGCATAAATAAAGATGCAAAACGTTGGCGAAAGAGTAAATGTGTATACATGAATTATGACCTACAATCTCCAGGAAAATAACTTCATATTAAAAAAGAGGACACGAAGAAGAATAATCTGAATAGTAATATATGTAATTATTTTCAATTCTCATATCTTTAATTTTTTTGAACAATTCCTTAACTCATGGCCGAATTATGTATTAAAACTAAAGAATTACGACTGATAAGTTATTAACATTGATGAAAGTGAAATAAAGCTCCACGATCATTCAATTTATTTTAATTTCACTAATAATATGGTCATATTTAATCCAATATTTTACTATCGTTGCATATTTAGATTACGTAACCAACCCATTTATAGCTGTGAATCAATAGTTGATTCATAGCTACTTCAAAATGAAACATCTCCGATGAAGGTGAAACAGAGGTGATTCCAACTTAATGACAGGGACATAAAATTTATTCTGTCGAATTTAGCCATGCATAAGTAAATATACATAATTTTAAAAGTAAGATAATTCTATCATGTGGACTATATTATTTAAATGTTTTCAGTTTTTATGCACGAAATCGAAGTCATAATATATAGCAAATTAAAATGAATCAAAGTGTGACAAAAAAATTAAAAGGGAAATATTGGTGTATAAGAACCTAAGAGATTTGGTGAAATATGAAATTAATGAAAGTGTTTGACATGAGTTGACTGGTGAATTTGTAAGACTCATAAGCTAACAAGTAGTTCCCAGGGGAAGTATGTACACCCAAATATATTGCGGAGTATCCAAGTTAATTCCTATTTATTATCCAGAATATTGCCACCTTGTTATTATTGGTGGTAGCCAAGAGCTTTTCAAACGATTAACTATATTTCTAAGCCCACGAAAGCAATGTTTTGTCGAGAAAAATATCTTCCTTCCTCTCCTTCAAAGCCTACCTTCAAAGAGAGGGACATAGGGATAATTCCAGCTTATAAAAAACAATAATCAGTAAATATCAGACGTGAGTGATGTTGTCGTATTTTATAAAAATTTCAAGTTCTCCTAAAAAAGAGGTTAAACCCAATCTGAACGAACATTATATTTCTTTAAGTCAATCTTTAACCTAAAACATAGTTTATTGTAAATTCGAAGGCATGTAGTAAGGAATGGATTTGATTGAAGGCAAATTATCCGTCAGGTAATCATCCACATATTATTTTTCGGAACAAAAACTACTGAACTAGCTGCAATCTGTGAAAGAAATGAACAAAATAACTGTGAAATGAAATGAACTGTCAGAATGAAGCAAATATGTAGAATAATCGTATCTTTCCACAATTTATGGCGTATCCTTGTGAGTATACAGCATGCACTTCAAACATGATACGCACAAGTTCTACTCAAAAGGATATACGTACAATGACATATAATGAGCTGTTTCTTCATTTCTCGGATTATTATTCTAATCGAAGGCAAACAAGTTGGTGCGATAACCGTAAGTAGCGAGGAAAATATGTGGAGTACAGTTTTTGCCTGGATTATAAAAATGGCTACCTCCGTTTGCCTTGTGGGGATTTACAATCGTTGGTGATTCACATGGATATTTTGCAATATGTCGTTATTCAATTAGGCACGTATTACAAAAATTGGGAAACTCATTTAGATATAAATTTACCAAAAGCTCATGACACTCAATTCCGTGCATATCATGTCATAATGTAAAACTGACTTATTTAGTAGAAACCTTTAGGGAATATTCACCTCTTGATCTCCTATGAGTTAACTAGTACACGTATGTATTCTGCAAATGGAAGAATATAAATCACGAAATATTGTTTTTGACAAATATTTGTCTTTTATCAGCCAGTGCAAATAAAAAAACAAGATAACTAATCAAATCTGAAGCACAGAATGGAATCATTGTAGTAAAATTGTGCATGCTTTCTTAGTTAATTGAGGATGATGTGTAGACTTTATACAGTTTAAGGAATCTCAGAAAATATATTCCTTTCAAAGTCATTTTCACGGCCGAGCAATTAAGGTGGTCCGACCAAATATCATTTTACTTAGAAATCAATGAATTTGGTCTCATTTTAAAGAAAAATATCTCACCAATCCAACTACACCAAAAATCCTATCCGTTACCACATTACCTTTGGAGATATTTGCCAAAAAATACCGGCCCTTTTACATGGGAAACGGTACCTGCATGCACTCCAGAGTGATATTATTTACAAAATGAGTATTTCTGACGCTTAAAATTAAACTTAAAAAAAAACTTAAAAAAAAACTAACAGCGTGTAGATTGTATGTTTTCTCCACTATTTTTGAAAATAATCATATTGTCACCCCAGTAGGTTCCTGGGTATCACAAAAAACCTTCCGTTTTGAAGGAGTTTCAAACGCACCGCGCAAAAAAAAAGACAAGTCTAAGACTTATTTAGATATTTCCATTAAATTCCTTAGAATTTCTGTCAAAGAAAACTATATAATTGCACCATTAACAATGCAATATTTTATTGATGTGTCCTACATCTGGTGTAATTAAAACGTTTATATCGAATATGGTCTCTATAATGACTAGGGAATTATCTCCCTCGGACTACAATAAAGTCACACTTTTCTTGAAGAGATGGAGCAGAGAGACGGTCTCAAAAGTTAGGCCAAGTTAGGCACCTGAGGATAGAATGACATTGGAATGGAGCAGGAAGGGTTCGGCTGGAAAAAGTGAGGCATAGCGTCGGCGAAAGGGGAGAAGAGGAGAACGAGGGGTGTCAGTTTGAGGAGGGTTGAGTGAGAGAGGGTGAAAAGGCAATGGAATGGCAGAATGCTGGCCGTCCGCGTCTGTCCATTGGTTTTACGTCGGCATTAATCATTTCGTGGAGTCAATTTGACGGACGTGCGGGAGATTGGGGCGGACGGGGCCGGGGGAAGAGGAGGAGGGACGAGGGCCGGGAGGGGGAGGGAAGATTGTGTCAAGTGGGGGTGGGTCGGCGTGGATGAGAGAGCAAATCCTCTGCCAGTTCGAGAGGAGGAATGCGGGGAGGCTGTGAGGCGGCGGAGGCGAGTCAGAGAGTGGTCATAGGGGGACATCGGCTGGACGCGTGTGGGGAGGGAAGTCGTCATGTGGAGGAGCAGGGAGGGAAGGGAGAGAGGAAGGAGGAAGAAGGCAGCTTTTGCCTTTCGTCAGAATGGTCAATTACCTCCCGTTTTTTATGCATTAAGGACGACGATGGGCGTGTGACGCGACCCTCGCCGCACAAACGGTATCTCTTTTCCACACAGCCCTTCTCCCCGGCGAGCGATAAGGACGCGGGGAGAGGAAGGACATAATAAAGTAAAGAGTGAACCACACAACTAAGAACAGAAGAGAAACGGGCTCCTCGGGCAGGAGGATTGGAGAAGAGGGGGCTCGGCCCGGTAAAAGGTTTCGGATGGGTCCGGATTATCCCATTTGGACCGCGCAGATACAACTGTCACTCACTTGGAACATAAGCATGAGGCCGGAGGAAAACGGTTCCCTTTAGTCGCCTGCCTATAACTCTTGATTTTATGAAGCTTCATTGGTATATGCGGACGCTTGATTTTATCGTTCATGAATCCACTCCGCTTTTGTTTGAATACAGATACGTCAAATTATGCGTGCGTGTTTCCAGATAACAATCAAAATTTATTGTAGTCTTATTTCCATCATTTACGCATTTACACTTACTTACAGCAAAATTTCCCGTTTAACTACAAAATATTTCAAATGAATATAGTATATTGACTAAAAATTGGATTGATCAGAAAAGTAAATATAAAACCAAGCACCTATGAATAAATCATTGAATAACCACTAAGGTCATAAAGCGTTCCACAGAACGAAGACCTGAGCCTATTGTCGTAGTGATTGAATATACAATTATTCCACACTTCATATATGAGTGAAAAACAACTTTGACTCAATTGTGCACCAAACATAGATTTTAGAACCTCTATATATATCATTATGAATTTAAATGGTAAGAAAAACAATAGGTAGGTACGGAGGTTTCCGCGGTGATTTATTGAGGTAAGTTTATTCTGGTTTTTCCCGCGTTGATTCATGTTAACGGACAACAGCTTTGCTAGCGTAACAGCTAAATGCTAAGCCAATGTCAAAATGAAATGATTAAAATAGCCAATAACGAAGAAAATTTCAACAGGGAAGACGGTTATATTCTCCCCTCTACGTTCAAACGTCTTTTACAACAATTGAATTGAAAGGTCCAGTCGGCCAATCAATGTGCGACTCACTAACTCAGGTGTTAGGTATATAATGGAAAGAGTAAATTGGCGCTTGAAATCTTCAAGCGGGTTTAAATGAGTGCAGTGAATTAATTGATTATTTATATATGAAAACGTATTATAAATGTATTTAAACATGCAAAAGGGCTCTTTCCGAGAATAAATTACTATTTAAAAATAGAAAAGAAATTGAAAAGGCCACCTTTTGATTCCATTGTGCCAATTTCAAATAAATGAACTCTGTTAAAACTAATTATCACAAATATGACATAATACCAATGTTTTTAACTCCACGACAAATAAACTTCCCGTTGTGAAGCTACATAACAAACCCTTGTGTGAAAATGTAACTTAAGGGTAGTCCACTATTCTAGTATAGAGTGCCAGGTTTTGAGTTCATAAGGTATCTTGAAGGCTTATAGTTAATGTGGCTTTAACCATTTTGCAATGTTGATACACAGAAAAGGGAAAAGAGTCCGGACACCTGATACCTGAATAAGGTCGTAAAGAAATGGCTATTTATAAACTTTGCAATTTCCAGTATCAATCAGGTGGTAAAATAATCAATGACGAAACCTAACAATGAAGGCATGATAACGTATATCGGTGCAGGCAATGGATAAACGAGGATTAAGAGGTTGTGGTGCGGCGATTACGGCAAAGAAGGCTGGTATATAAAAGTATACCATTATCTGAGGGCGCCTCAACTACAGCTAAAATCACTGTTTCATTACACGCGTGATGATTTTCTCGATTATTCGCACATTGCTCCTTCAATTCCATATCAAAGAAGAGAACGAACGCTATCTTATCCTATTCACATTTCAATAATGATAATAGTGAATTATAACCAGGATCTCAGGCTTTTCCATATGTATTTCACGTTTCATATATGCACACGCTCCTTTATCTTTATTCACCACGTGTTAAAAACGCATTCACAAATGAAATTTTTATTTGCTATGTTTTAAGTGAACCAATCAAAAAGGCTACAGTATAAACGAGCAACTGGATGGAGACTTCAGAAAGCTACTTTAAGACCACGAAACAAGTATGATCAAGGCTTATACAGTTGAATTGTGATATAGTGGCAAATTTCTAAATCGCTGCAACTGCAATGTTAACAACATTAAACCTTAGTTTAATACAATCGCGATCTTTGAAATAAAATTGAACGACGTACAAAGCTTAGCCAATAAAGAGTAAAGCGTGAGCAGCTTAGACAAAGATTAAGAAAAACGTAATTAATTTCCAAGTATGAAAGTGTTAGCAAAATCAGTGAAATATTTTTCTCATCTTGCTGTCCATATGAACATTTTAAGCAATGTTTCTTCACAGATTAGTCCATTCACAGACTATGCAGGCATTTTGAAATAGAGATAAATTGTAAAAAAGCAAAATAAAAAGCCAATGATGTTGACAAAATTAAAAAAAAACAGATAGCAAATTATGAGAACCACTATCAATATCAAACTGTGCCATAAAGATTATAAATATTCGGCATAGCATAAAATGCTTATATTGTTTGAAGAAAAGCATGTTTTCATGAATAAGGTGGATAACTATCAAAAAGCTCAAGTTCTTAGTTTTTCCATAAAATTAATACTGATTTATTTCCCTTTATAATATCTGACTATTTCCCACTATATCGTATGGAATTTTAAATGTATGAACGAGGATAGGTAAAGAAATTGAGATAAATGTCCGGTTGAAGTTTCACGAATATCGCTCTAAAAATGAAATATTTTTCATCCTGTCCTCGCTTCGCATACTGAAAGCTCCTTCATTGCTAGGAAGCGACTGTCTGTTTTAGCCTCTCACCGCTCGCGCTGTATTCCTTGTGCCACAATAGTTTGCACAGAGGCTTTAAGCGGAAGCTAGCGATTGGTCCTTGCTAATGACTGTTTACTCGGATAAATCTCTGCGGGGTGTTTTGGAGGAGGGGAGGGGGGCTAGGGGGATAACTGTTCGAGCGGCTGAAGCCAGCAGGCACGTGAAAAAGGAGGACGTTTGGGAGGGGGGATGACCCTTCAGCCGGCCGTTCATGCACGAGGCGATATGGCCGCGCACGCACCCTTGTGAATGGGGTCTCGCTGCTAGCTTTTCCTGCGATTTAGTGACCGCTGATAATTTCCTCGTCTGAAAAAGATCCTCAGAGGATATAAAGATGGGTGAGTCGGCCGCTATGATGTTCCCTCCGGGCTGCAGTTGCCACTCAACTCCTTTCACAAAGCATTCCCCCAGAAACTAGCCATCGGTTAACTCGCGGATTATTTCCGCGAGGCTCCAGTTCAATAAAAACGTAGTGTATGTACCGCGGAACAACCAATAGAAGCGGTACAATGAGTACTGGTATGAATGGTAGAGAGGAGAGCAGAGTACTATGCGTAACTAAACATGAATGATTAAGTTACTGTTTCTGAAAATTTGAAATTGAAAATCATATTTCCGTTTCTGCTTGAGGCTTTTGCAGCGCTGTAGTGCAGGGATATCCATGGTTTTCGGGTTTCGCTGCGTGTCGTTATCTAGACGAAGACGTTTCGTGGTCAATACTGGCCACATCTTAAGATCAGGTTCTGATTTCCGGCTGGTGGAATTGGGCATCTATATATATACCGTCCTCAGGGTGGCCTTCCAGTATCTCGATCAATCAGCTTCGAGGACCCCGATTTTGGTGCGATTTTACTTAGAAGTCTTTTGCAAGTGCTGTGGAGTCTGTGGCCGTCGTCCTTATTGAAATTATCTTTCACTTTCTCTATTTCAATAGCGTTCCGGATGAGTCGAGGGAAGTAAAAAGTTTCTTTGGCCAAGACTCGTGCGTCACCTATCGTTATGCGATGTCCCGGGTTGGAGAAGACATGCTCTGCGACAGCTGACTGCGTGCAGTGCTTGTTTTTGAGAGCCCTTTGATGTTCACTTAAACGGACCGATTTCACCTTCTTCGTTTGCCCCACTTACTTCCGGCCGCAGCCGCAGGAAATCTCATATTCTCCTTCGTATTGGAGATCCGGGATTTTGTCTTTCGATTATATCTACACAATCAGGATAATTGCATGAAACACATATATTACTTATATATTCATATGAATTTACGTTTTAAAATTATCTTTGTATAAAATTACATTTCTTTGAAATCATTTTTTGCTACTATCACAATAGATTTTTTCTGAGTGAAGTAGCATATGAAAATATGTATTTTTTTTCCATGCGTCCAATCACCCGCGAGCATGCTCTCTCGTCTCCTAAATGGTTCTCCCAGTCTTTTTTGTCCATTCGGGAGTTGGCATCGCGTAGCGCTAGGCACTTGTGACATCACCCCACTATACTAATTTATAATAAGTGCTCTACTGAAATAGTTTGTGCATTGACTATCATGAGATTTTTTACGTGGATTTATATTTATTTCAAAATGCCTGCTTTTTATATAACACATAATAGTCCGCATAACTAACTAGCCAAAGGAAGAGGTGGCCTCTCTCATTTAATTCACAAGGCATTTGAATAATTACTGTCAAACGTTGAACAAGAAATTAAGATGCACAATACGTTTAAAAGTTATACAAAACGGACTCTCCAACATGTAAAATGGTTATTGCTTGGATTTCTGGCTAAACAACATATGTTTTTGTTACAGTTACAGCACAACAGATGTTATAGATTATATGAAAATGGGTTTCGAAGCGCTAATACAACTAAACAAACAAATATTAATTCCGATAAGATTGCTAACACTTATCGACTGACTGACATCAGCTGAGTGAATCACACGGATAAGGCCGTTTAAACAGTTAGTGCAATGAACGCATGAACACCAATAAAAATATTATCAAATAAAACATTTAACTTAGTGTATACTATATTTATTTGACGCAAATATTTACTCATTTGGTCAGTTCAAAAATGTTAATTAGAATAGTTCTCGTATCGTAGAATGTAAATAGAGTAGAATTAGAAATCGTTCGAGGAAATGGTTTAGCGGAAGCCATTAGTTAAGATAACTACAGTTAATATGCATTTCGGATGATTTATTTCATGAGCCAGTAGTTATACGTTCACAGATATGTAAGGCATTGCAGAATTTATGGGTTTATTCATACAAATCCTAGAAAATTTTCCCATAATTTATTAGAGATTCATTAAAACTTCTTACAAATTAATTTGGCTATGGAAAGAGTTTTATAACACTTTTCTCAATTTCATTCATACGTACAGAAATCTTTTGCGCTGTTTTTAAATTGCCACCGATCGAACAATAATTGAAGAAGGGCTCTTTTTTTTTAAATTACTTGGAAATGTTTTTCTTTTTATTTCAAAAATTAGCAAAGATTAGGATTAAGATCGTGCAGATGAAGGTAAGGCAAAAAATGCGGCGCACCACGTTATTTACATTGTAATTTCAATTGATAGTATTGATATGACTATTGGCTGACATTAACCCTTTTTCATATACAATGTGATTAATTAAAGAATTTTTTACTAAACCACTCAAAAATATTTCATCGAACACATTTATTGAACGCCTTGCTCATAATGAGCACTTATTCCCGATAGTTTTGCAAATAAAAATTTAAAAACAATTTGATAATGATGTAATTGTTAAAAAGCAGGCCTTATAGTAATATGAAAATATTATTATGCAAAAATTCCAAAAGTGTGCGTGTCAATTTGAGCATGAATAACCCAGGAGATAGTTCTCATCATAAACGACTTCAAATGATGGAACGGTCCCATTATTTCAACCAGACGCTGTGATGAGGGTAGAGCGAACGCGGACCCAAGCGGTGATTGACTCGTAAACGAGGAGTGTGGAACCCGCAGAGATGCATGCAAACCACTGTTGTGTTAGTGCGCATGAACGCAGCATAGAGCAAACAAGCAAAACTTGCAGCAGGTGGAGTTTGTTCGAAATTACTATATCGAGGCTCACACGCGGGCACACGAGACCGCAACAATATCACGAAAGAGAATGATTTGGATGTAACCGACCGCGGAGTTTATTTTTTGCGGAAAGTCAACACAGCATGCTCCCCTCGGATCAATACTCGGACTTCATCGACCGAGTTGTTGGAATGAATTCGCAACATAGCAGGACTCCTGAACTTCAATTATCTCTCATCGTGCGACCAACCCAAGTTGTAATGCCCTGCTTCCATCATCCAATTCTAAGCTCTTCGTCAGCTATAAACCGTTACTCAACGCCATACTATTCTCTTGTCGACTAGTAAGACCACAAGACATTGGACATTAGGCCATGAGGCATTCCTATTCAAACTGCAAAAATTTTAATCATTACAATTGTATCGAATAATCTTCCCCTGCAGGGCTATACAGCTTTCAATAGCTTCAATACTCGCACACTGCAGTATAAATTACAACTTTTTTAATTGTGCAGACATCAACAAGCATATTTCCTCAAGACGCATCATAAAAAATTTCTTATAAGTTAAAATGAAACAAAATATGTCAAGGACTAATTTTTTTCTTTTCTTGTCTTACGTTTTTACTTGTCTTACGATCATGTCTCACCGTCTTAAGTTTAATGGTTTGTGATAAAAAGCAATTGTTTGATTTTATCGATTTTATTTAATATTTACAATTCGATATGAATATTTCAACGCGTCCCAGCTTGAAGCTAAGGAAAAGCTTAAGTATTGGTGAAACAAAAGAGAGAGGGGTTAATCCTTCCATGAATTCATTTAAAAATTACATAAGAGAATAATATTGAAAAGGTTTTAAAATCTTTGCAGAAGCTAATCGATCTCTGGACGTGCTTTTCTGAATCTCTCAAACTGGCCATCTGGCAAACTGGGGCAGAAAATGAGACACGCTCTAGCTCGAAGGATCCAAAATGATGCGCTTTTTGACCCAGAAATGAATTGAAACGAAGCTGGACACGCCAGAGATCCCAATGCGATCGAACGCCAGCTGCAGTAAGGATTGGAATGATGGGAGAGAGAGACGACTCGGGTACAGACGCGCACCTAATCGTACTGATGGTTTCAACGCCAAATTAGATGAGTCTTCATTCAACAATTACGAATGCTTTATCCTTTATCTCCAAAATGCTCGCAGCCAGGCCCGCCCTCAAACAGCTAGGGGATGAAGGTTCGGTGCAGACACTCTTCCCGCGTTGGACGCCTCAAACGGCCGTCCCATGGACCACAGGTTCAATCCATTCGCTACACGACTGCATTCGCTTACTCGGCCCATATATCCCTTTCCAGCAGCTGGCTTATTTTCACCATCCATGCTGGCACGGCTTAATTAGAGGAGACTCATTGGTGCTAGAGTACTTTCAGTGACGAATCTTGATTTAATACTGCCTAAATCCAACATTTTAGCAGCCATCTGGTGGAAATTGAAAATAAAAGTTTGGAAGAGAGTTTTTATAAAAATTTACGATAGTCTACAATGGGAGTAGAGAAGGTCAAACTTGTATTTTTTGCAATTACTGTGAGAACGTCTCTGTCGATAACTTAATTACATTTAGATTATTATTGAATCGAAGTTTGATCTCGTCAGTTTACATTGCTGACCATTCTATACCTACATACAGCTACTCAGTAGAATTTCTGACTGTAAACCAGAACAGAATCCTTCAGGGTGATTAACCATAGAAGTAGTTGATTAGTGATGAGAGAATTTATGGATGTAGTTAGGAATGTAAGCACTAGTAATCATTAGAACGTAATTTATATCGTCTCATCTTGACAGCAATGAAATATAAAAAATGTATATAGAGTACTCAAAAAAATCAGGCGCTGTTTGGGCCTTTAGTATCATGAAATCATTGATAATTGAGCATATCTATATCGATAAAATGCGCAGGAGCTAGGACCAGATGGATTTGGCTAAATTACTAATGAACTCTAATAACATACTTTGATAATAATATAAATGAAAAAGTTTCCTCTACATCTCATAAAAAACAGTTGGTAGGTATTAAACTGCTTAGTTAAGTAAAGATTTCTTACCCGGATAATCCAGTACCAATTCTTGGAAAAAAAACTTGCTCTATATTTAAAAAAACTTTTAATTTAATTAAAAAACCCACACCAGCTTAAGTAGACACTCATTTATACTCTGAACTTCTGCATGGGTTTTTGGAATTAACTTAACTTCTGATATATCGTGGGGATTACACATACAGAGCATATGTGGTGCAGCATTAAAGATACTAGGTTTTGTTAAACGTATAATTGGAAGGTCCTCGGATGAAAAAGTCAAAGAGAAATATTATTTCGCGCTGGTTAGGCCACACCTCGAATACGCCGTGATTATTTGGGACCCTGGTCATATAGAATTAACAAAAAATATCAATAAAATACAATGGAAAGCAGCGCGCTTCGTTAAAAACTGCTCCGAGCGTACACTAAGTATCTCACAACTTTTAAAGGAATTAAGGTGGGAGCCCCTATAGACTTGGAGGCCACACGCTAAGCTTAGGTTGCTTGATAAATTCTGAACCGATATTTTTCAGAGCGATATAGAGAATATTATCATGACTCCTTACTACATCTCTAGGTCTGACAGATGTGATAAAATTATAGAGATACTCTGCCAAACAGATAGGTACAAGAACGCATTCTTTCCGCGAACAATAAGCGATCACAATAAAAATTGAGCTCCACTCAATACACTCCTATAATACATGTCACCATTCCATCTCCAAAAACTTACACCTTTACATGGCTGGTGTCACACGCCCATGCGGCGGCTCGCAGGGTATTATGTAGATGAAGATGTGTTATTATTTTCATAGAGTAGCCCATGGCACTGAGACCATTTCTGAATTGCACTCGCCCTCTTTCAAGTCCAGCTCTTCCCCTTCTTCATCCATCTCGTTTCCCAATCATTCACCATCGCTTCCCAAAACCAACGAAGGCCCATGGCGCCTCCCGTGTGCACACGTCCTCACTCATTAGTCCTCTCGCGGAAATTGAAGCGGCCTCCGTCATATTCAACCCTCTCTCCTCCGTTTCTCTTCGTACAGAATCGCCCCCTCCCCCATACAACTCCACCTCCACCCCCCACTCTCTCACAACCAAACCCTCGAATTTCCACAGCACACGTCACTCAATGCCACAGTGGTATCCCCTCTCTCCTTCCATCCCTCTTCTTACCCTCTCGTCATTTCCTCCATAGTCCATCAACTTTTTTTATGACTTCTCAACACAATTGAGATTTCCAAAACCGCCGCCAAAGTTTTAGCGATGTCCATGAATTCGCTTTCTATTTCTTCATTCCTATTCAGACACCGTTGTATACAATGTGCTTTGCATTTTTAGCATAGCTAGAATTCTGGTATCCGCTGAAAAATTTCTATGAAATACTTGAGTTGAACTCTACTCTGAAAAAGACGTGCGCTCCATCGTTAAAATGTCAGGAGTTTTTTGTGAGTCTTTTTTCTTTCGTGTGTCTATGTTTTTTGTCGTTTTGCTGATGTTCATATCCGCTTCTAGGGAAACCATTCAGTGACCGTGGCAATAGAAATACTGGAAATTCTGAATAAATAGACTAGAAATGATTAATGATAATAAAATTTACGTGATGAAAATTTAATTGATAGAAGGGGAAAGAAATATGTGTTCGGTAGCACACAACACAATGGTGGTGAGAAAAAGGAAATACTTACGATTCAAACTGAATAAAATTCGACTAAACCGGGAAACGAATCGCAGGTCTTCCTATTTCGCACTGATTTCACTGATACACACACGCATTATTCTTCTTAGCCTGTTCATAAAATAGTCTTTCTAAAGTGTGCTAGTTTGAGAAAAACAAAAACAGCAAAAAAATACTCCTTTCCCAAAAAAAACAAAAAAATATGCCATCACACCCAAGTCAGTTTGTCCCAGCCGTGTTTTTTGATATTCTATCTTAAAAAATTTTCTCGCCCGTTTGACATGACATTCTCCTTTCTCAGTAGGAGGAAATCCGGACAGGCGGATTTTTATTCCTCACGTGATACATTTTTTAAGGGAATTTACGGTAGGGTGCTTCGAAATTCGAGAGAATCGTCGGCAGGTAGCCGCTTCAACGAGTTCCCACGTGTCATGCATTCCGGGTATTCGTCTTTTTCATTCCCTCTCTCCTTCCTCCTCAGGATAATCGATCGAGGCAACGGACCCGAAAGCAAGGAGGGCTGGCGAGGATGAGTCAGAGAAGAGGGACGTGGATATCCACGGCTGCTGGGCCGACGCCCGATTCCCAACACAACAGCGCGGTTCGAAAAAAGGCCACTTGTTGAGCTCCACCGTGCGAGGGCCACCTCGCCCCTGTTGCGCCATCATTCCACCCTAATTTTTTTTTCTCGTTCACACGTCACGGCTCCCCGATCCCTCTCTCTCCCCTTACCTACCCCCCACTCCCGCAAACCACCCTCCCTCCCCCTTTCCCCTTTCAACCCAGTCCGGCAGCACAACACTCACAAGGTATCTTTCGGAGAGTTCTCGCGTTTGCCTCAACTCAGGTCTATTCATGCCCGTCCTCCGAATTTTGCTCGCTTCACGCTGTCCTCTACAGTGACGACAGTTTCGGAAAATGTGATTCAATAGTTATATTTGTGATTGTATTGGCGCCACACAATTCATATACGAGGGCTGTTTTTTTGAGTAAGTACCGGTTTGAAATTCGTTCACTGCAGTTATGTGGTCAGTATTTGACTAATATTCGCTATGTACCAACATTGTTTAGGAAATCATAGACGCCATTATGGAAAAATTTGACCGCGTTTACGTTTTTTTATGAGTATTAAAAATTCCTCCGCCGACCGAAAAATACGCGCTGTGATTCGTTTTCTTACAAGGGGAGTGTCTGAAAGCCGAGTCTCGGATTTTATTCAAACTTAGTAGTTGTACAGACTGCTATATTTGGTCCATGATTACCGCCACATATAGGGTTATATATCCATTAGTTTAAACAAAAAAGGCCTTTAAAAATTTCAAAATTCCCTTCAGACGGGCCGCCCACATAACTGAAAAGCTGGACGGGTGGCTGACGTGCTCGTCTCCGGTCTAGAGATACGGGTTCGATCCCAATACGGGGTATGTTTCTTCCGCTGTTTTTTGAGTTTTTCTTTCACGGCATCCTACAATGCGCTCAATTTTTTTAAATTTTTTTATTTTTGGCGCGGTCTGTACAACTACTAAGTTTGAATAAAATCTGAGACCCGGCTATCTGACACTCCCCTTGTTAGTGCTAAAGGCGTGAAATCGGCTCAAATTCACCGTTAGATCAGTGAAGTTTGTAGAAAGGACATAATGAACGATGGAATAGTATGAAAATGGGTTTGAGCTTTTAGAGAATCAAAAACAAAAGGCTGAGTAAGGGATCGTTTTGTTCCATTACAATGCTCGTCCACATATGGCTAATCAAACTCATCTCATTGGATCATTTGGATGGTAACAACTTGATCACCCTCCGCACAGTCCCAACCTAGCGCCCAGTGACTTCCACTTGTTTTTACATTGGAAGATGCAACTAGGTGGTCAGCACAACGACGACGATGATGAGGTCAAAACGACCGTGTTGCAGTGGTTGTCGAATCAGGCGGCAGACTTCTATGAGGATGGGATTCAATAGCGGGCTCTACGATGCAATAGGTGCCATAATAGTAGTGAAAATAATGTAGGAAAGTAGATTATGGTACAGGTTTTCATGTAACAATAACATTTTTAAGAAAAGTAGAATTTTTTCTTTTTAATTTTAAAACGGTTCTAACTTAAAAAAAAACATGCTTCGTACATTCAATTCCCATGCCACGTGACGCGATAAGGTAATGAAAGAGGACCACAGGAATTGCATCTCATTGTAATGTATTAAAATTAGTGTCTCGCTCAATTTCAGTTACAGTCACTTGTTGTGATTGCAAGGAAGTATTTCTTTTACTTTTCAATTCATCAGCCTAGTCCGATTATTTTTCCCATCTTCCACGTCATCATAAATCTTGCGGGATCTTGCCTTTTGGATCAACCTGAAACTCGCGTGCTATTAGTTTTCCACGCTACCTTGGTGTAACGGGTAGTTTAACACGGGTCCCTTGCTATTACCTCCATCAGCTGGGTTCCATTCTCTGCTTGAGCGTGCATTAAGCTCACGAGGGTTAAAACTCACCATGAAAAAATCATTTGACTTGACCGGGATTTGAACCCGGATCTCCCAATTACCGATCTGGTGTGTTGGCCAGTTACACCACCAAGCTATCTTCTTTCAACGCAAATTGCGATGGGGGTTAATGCGATCTAGATGTTCACGCCTCAAGTCTACGTTGTAGCCCATGAGATGAAGTCGTGCTTACTAAGCCACAGTCGCGGTGGATAAACCCAACATTGTCGTTTATGAAACGAAAAAATTGACAAATTTCCAATCATTGCATGGACAAATGATTTGGTATGAAGTCACTCGCACGGGTATACACACCACCCAGGTGTATATCCATCCGCGCAAGTGACTTCATACTACATCATTTGTCCATGAAATGATTGGCAATTGGCAGGAAGCTCAATTAGCCTACATTAATTTGATTGTCATAAATATATTTAAAATAAAGATGTAGCAATGAATAGCCTTTTGTTCTTCACTTTAATTAAAAACTCAGAATACACTGGAGGTGTTTTTAAACACGGAAGTGCGTATGAGACACGTATAAACTAGTTTACTTGACACCATAGTTGGTTTGGTGAACTGCTTACTGTGCCCTTACATTTCTCTTCACCAATCCGTATCCCTCCAATATTTCTCATATCATAGTTATCCTTCCTGACCCGCCAATCATAAGGATACTGATACATTAAGCTTTGGCAGAAGTAGTACTGTTCTTGATGATGTATCTAGCATAGAACCCATTAGACGATTCGGTAAAATAAGGCTTCCGCTCAATTTTATATTTCAGAATTTGAAAGTTTTTGGTTTCAAATATCTTGAATGAGAATAAGTTAGAGCCATTTAATATTAAAGAAATATTTGTTGGAATATTTTACGTTTGCATCCATTCAAAAGGTCTGAATTTCCTGGAACATTGAAAGATGATTTATGTTATCCTGTATTGCTCCGTAAGGCAAAATATACGGTATTAGACCAGAAGTTCGATGTAAAATGCCAACTGTGGAATACACAATCGATAATTACCCTAATTTATTTTAACCTGTGAATTTAAAAACAATGTTTTTTCTTCAGCATCGATTGAGAAGCTGTATACATCACTCGGAGGCTCAACGAAGCGGGCCTGGGAGAAATAAAGCCTACTGTCTTGGGCGGAAATAAAATCGCGACCGAGATGTATCTGCCACAGACGTGCGGTGGCGGTGGAGCTACAAGGATGCATGCTCTCGAAGGGGCGAAATAATGGAGGGGGAGGGGGAAGGGAAAGAGAGCACTAAGGAAAAAAATGGGAGTGTGGAGAGAGTGTTTTTTTCAGAAAAAAAGGGACCACGTCGTGTCGGCGATATATCTCTCCGCGTCGGCCAAGCAGATCGTCGTTTCGGTTCAACAGTGAGGCTTTGGGGGTTGGGTGGGGGAGGAAAGGCGAAGGGTGGATGGGTGGGAATGGGGTTGAAGGGGGGAGGCACCTAGAAGGGTTGAGAAAATAAAAATGAAACGAGTATGGCGTCCACGAGAGGAGCGGTAGGTTAAGGGGTGGGCAGCACAGAGAAGCAAGGAGCCTGGCGCCTGCTGGCATAAAATTTGAGGATGATTAAACCGTGCCGGGGGATGAAGGAGGAGGGGCGGTGGTTGTGGTCGTGGCGTATGGTGGCAATTACGGAGGAGAGGATGGACTCGCTGGGTTTGAAGGGGTGAGATGAGGAGGGAGAACCGCTCGGGAAAGAAGAGGGGGAGGGAGGGGGAGAAGGAAGGGGTGACAATGTGAATGGAAAGGCGCGTCGTATGTGGGTGAAGAGAAAGGGGTGAGATAAGTAATGTGTGGGACGGGTTATACGTGACATGGGAAGGAGTAGGAGGGTCAGTGGGGCGCGAAATGGAATTTTTCCTGAGCGTACGCGAAGAGTTTACATAAATTGCCCCAAAGAGCAGGTGAAGTGGCTGCATTTGTATTCATGCGACGATTTTTCCTCCATTTTTCTGCGGCATATCGTGAAACTTCATGCAAGGTTTTCTTGCAGACTCACAAATTCCTTCACGTTCCGGATTTGCAAAGTTTTTTTTATAAGGTTCAAGATTGTAAGTGGTAATGACCATAGTCATTAATATTACCATTGTTTGTTTTGCAACAGGCTCGATTTAGCTCAATATAGAATATTTAGTATTACGAGGATAAAATTAAATGTTTCCGATTGTTCATTAAAATAGGTTAAAATAAACCTCATGAGAGCCAGTTAAGCTGCTAATGACACAATTCTTCGATCTAATTCCCAAAAAAAATGTAGAGATAACTTTAAGACCACAATGATAGTGATATAAAAAAGCAACCTAATTTAGTTTAATATCATACGACTGAAAAAGAGCATATATCACTAGAAGCAAAGCATTAAATTAAAGAAGCCGTTTATTTGTTGAATTTCCGCAAAAGAGCATACAATTAAAGAACTGATGTTGATTTTGAGGGTAATAACGATCCAATTACGCACCAGCGACATTCGGGATTAATTAGTTTCATTAATAAGAAAAAAGTAGCAATAATTCACATATCGAATGTCAATTCATTAATCAAAATAATATTTAAATGAATAACAAATACTTGGTCTTTAATTCTGGCATTATGAGCAGTCAGTCAGAGGTACAAAGTCTCAAATTCAGTGTATAAAGCTACGTTTTCATGGACGCGTCAGACGCGCACGCGCGCGACGAGACACGTCATTTCTTCGCGTGAACCGTTCGTATGCAAGCAAACCTACGCGTATGCGAGCCTACGCGTAGAAGGTACCAACGTGCCATCTACTGCAGAGAAGAAATGGTAACAAAAGAACCGTGACGATCGTGTGTGCGATTCTCGCTCTACAACCTATTGTAGATAATTGTGTGATGATAGTTATCTAGCTCGATCCAAGTACAATAGCTATTGCTCATCGATTTACTCCACAACTTTATTCCTCTCATCCGCAAGCCAACTTGCTGAGAGCTAATTAACGTGCAGTTTTTTTAAGGAAAAAAATGGATGCAGTGGCACCATTGAATCCCTTTTCCCTCCACGCCTTCTCCCTTAGGTTTCTATCCCTGTATCGATAGTCCTTATAACTGTACAGGAACGTGTACTTCTCTCAAATTACGGAGATGATTATTTCATTCATAGAACATGCACATCAGCCGGTCAGTCATGTTTGTAATTCTACGCGTTCCACGTGTCGAAAGTTGAAAATATTTCAACTCGGGCGAGGCGACTCTACGCGAAAAAATCCGGGCTTCTGATTGGCTAAGGATCTCGCATTTACGTCTCCTCGTCTGAAACGCATTCATGAAAACGTACCTTTAGTAAATAATAAATAGTAACGAAAATAAAAACCAAACTCACGAGAGTATGTTGTACATTATATCATCACATTTATTTAATTACTATGACAACATCAGTGAAATTGGTAACACCATTAATATTTCGATTTTGTAAGATTCAACGCGTATATTTGCAGGATTGCTGATAATATAGGAATGCAACGCCGTCCTTCGACTGAGTAATTTTTTGAGCTCAACTAATGTACAAACTTTAGATTTAATAAAGGAGAAGAGAGGGAGAAGAGAGGAAGAAGAGTAAAGTAGACTATGCCAACGCATTTCATGCAAAGTGAATAAGTTTCCACGTTGAAATGTTTTTAAGAGTTTACACTTTCAAGCAACGATTAAGGATGATACTACTATGCATTCATAAATCCAATTATTCTTAAAAATCGATTTCTGCATGTTCAATTGCCAAAAATTTATTTAGATGCACAAAATTCAAAAATAGAGGATGCAAACAGTTTCAACATAGAATCGATTTGTAAGATGTTAATCATTCGTCCATCCGTTGTCTTCCGTCGAACAATATTTGTTTCCAAAGAGTACAGTCTCATGTTTCAATTTCTGATTAAGTGAATCCTTATATTCTCTCATCCAAGTAATAGAATGAAAGTCCCTAATTTTTTCAGTAGTTGCCGCTGAGTATTGCCAATACTACGGTTACTCTATTTCTCAGTTTATATCTTCAGATACAGAGGCAGCAGAAAAAAGAGCGGGTGGGTGTGGCGCCGAGTTAGGCTTTTCATAGCCGACATTTGGCGAGTCACTTACTCATCTTTCTACGGGCAACATTTCAGTATTCTTGGCTATGGAAAACCTATCCCCGTTCCGCAACCAAAAAGACTTCATTATTATCATCCACTGGGAATACATAAGGTCTTTATTCTACTCAACGTTTAGTTAAGGACATAATATTTTTTATTTGGTGTAGTAAAATTTGAGCTCTCACGAATCGATTAACCGATATCATTAAGAGACATTTTTCTCCCTTAAGCAGTCTAAAAACCAAGGGCTGCAATTCTCCATGATAAATCCTTAGATTTGGAAAGGGCTCAAACTAGGATCTCCCATTTCCCGATCAAATGTGTTAGCCGTTACACCTTCCAGATATATCTTCCTTCTGTGCGGATTTCGAGGAAAGTTCATGCAAACCAGGTGTTTGTGTCTCAAGTGCATATTTTGGCACAAAAGACGACGGTTTCCCTTACTAAAAAAAGTCTGCAAACATCAAACATTGTCCGAGAAAGAGCCTATTTTTACCGGGCGAGCGGCAGAAATGCCTTCATCGTCTGGTTCTGCTTTGAACGGCCTACGACGCTTCTAAATTATAATTTATCTGTAAATGCACGATGATCATGGATAGCACGTGAATACCAAAGTTTTGGTTTTATTGTGACCGTTGGCCTAGTATGCTAATGCTCCAGTATCATGTTGAAATACATAATCATATTGCACGTTGTGAATTTCTCCATCCACTTGCCACAATTACTCGTTTTTTAAGACCCTATTTCACGCTATACAAGACAAATCTATGGGATACTGACTCGTATTTTCAAATAATTATTTTAACTCTCTTATTCAGGATTAAGCCTGTGCACCGGTAGAGGGAATTTTACCGTCCTAGCCCAGCCTGACCTTGAAAATTTAAGATAAACAATCACAAATATCCCGCATACTAATTAACTTAGATGAAATATAACGACACCGTCTAATTGCCCTAATTAACCCGCATCAAATGACACCCTCCTATTTGCAACAAAGCGAATAATTAACTCACAACAGTTGAAAAACATTCGTTATAAACAATATCAAATATCTCGCATAGTAATTAGCGCAGAGAAAATATATTGACACCGTTGGATAGCCCTCATTAACTCACATCAAATAAAATCCTCACCTTTGCTACAAAGTGATCAATACACTCGCAACAGCCGAAAACATTCGATAATCTGGCGGGTTCAGGGCCAGCGTATATAATTACCCTTGATTTTGATGATACAGATTTGGACGTTATTACCAAAATTGTTTATCTATGTCTCTTAAACAATAATCTATAACATTTACCACCAAATTACCACCAAATAGCCTAACACCTAGAAAAAATTATCAAAAATAAATTCCACACGTATAAATTTCATCACGTTGGGAAAACGTCCCAAATATGATAATAACTCCACTGTTTGAATAGATAGGGATATAGCTAAAATTGCAAAGTTGCTTATTTATTTAATACGCATCAGATGCAGGAATCATACTTAACGTAATACGTCGGGTTTCAGGGTCAGGGTATATAATTACCCTTAATTTTTATGATACAGATTTGGAGGTTATTACCAAAATTGTTTATTTATGTCTCTAAAACAATAATTTGCAACATTTACCGCCAAATTCATAGCCTAACACCTAGAAAAAATTATCAAAAATAAATTCCATACTTGGAAATTTCATCACGTTGGGAAGATGTCCCAAATTTGCTAATAACTCCACTGTTTAGATAGGTATATAGTTTAAATCGCAAAGTTGCTTACTTATTTAATACGCATCTGATTCAGGAGTCATATTTAACGTAATACGTCTGGGTTCAGGGTCAATGTATATAATTACCCTTAATTGTGATGATACAGATTTGGAGGTTATTATCAAAATTGTTTATCTATGTCTCTAAAATTCTAATATATAACAATTACCACAACATCTATAGCCTATCACCTAGAAAAAATCATCAAAAATAAATTCCACACTTAGAAATTTCATCACGTTGGGAAGATGTTCCAAATGTGCTAATAACTCCACTGCTTGAAGAGATAGGGATATAGTTTAAATTGCAAAGTTGCTTATTTGTTTAATACGCTTGCATATGCAAATAAAAATGCATCTGATGCAAATATTAATTTTAAGATCATACTTAAGGTTTCATGGTCAGGGTATATGATTACCCTTAAAGATGATAGGTTCGGAGGCTATTCGCAAAATCGTTCACCTACTTGTCTTAATCACGAATATCGAAGTGTATCTAACCTGTATCGAATCGTATCGAACCTGTATCGAAGTTTATCAAAGTTTATCAGACCTGTGTCGAAGAGACTCTAACCTGTATCGAAGAGTATCGAAGAGTATCTAACCAGTATCGAAGCGTATCAAAGTGTATAGAAGCGAATCGAACATGCATCGAAGTCTATCGACCCTGTATCGAAGCTTATAAAACCTGTATCAAAGCGTATCGAATCTGCATCGAGGTGTATCGACCCTGTATCGAAATTTATAAAACCTGTATCGACGCGTATTGAACCTGTCTATAAGCGTATAGACCCTGTATCGAAGTGTATCGAACCTGTATCGAAGTATAGTGAAGCATAGCGAAGTGTATCGATGTGTAATGGTTTTGCATTGAACGTGTATAAAAATGAATCAATTATTTCCATCAAGTTTTTCATATTTTATGATGTAATTAGCGCTTAACATTTGTTTAAATTCGCTATTATTTTGTTCCAAATTTCTAACACTGGAAATGCCACCGTCGATGGCATTCAACAAGCCATTGACTTATCTGATCAATTTTCAGGTTCATAACCCCTGCGGCCACCGCCGCCGCTACCAGACAGCCCTTAATATGCAAATTTTTCATATCCCACATCCGCTACCAGACAGCCTTGAACAGGACCGGACTTGTTCAAAGTCATCCCACCCCGCTAGCTGCGGCATTCCCAGAAGTGGTCAACGTGCGAGACTCCTTCAAAGGACCTTCAGACCTCCCCTCCAACTTACTCTCCCTCCAATGCGATTGGTATAAATACGGGAGTAAAGCGGAGTGACCATCACACACCGAGCGGCTGAGAAAATGTCTTCTAAAATCGCCAGTTTTCAACAGATCCCAAGAGCACGCTTGGGTGATGCATATTTGCGAGTGGAGAGACAGGACGATGGGTCTAGCTACAAAATATTAATTCCCACAGACCTTAAGAAGGAGGAATATACGGATTTCATGTTGACAGTAATGTTTAACACGTCTTACTACTGCGTGTTTAGACATAAAAAACGAGAGTTTGAGGTGGTCGGGCAGAATGTGACATTCTCCGGCTTCCCAGATGGAAACGGGGCGGTGGGGAGATTCAACATTACCCTGGCATCTGATATCACCAATCCGGAAAAACGACGCAAGGCTTTCAATCATCTGGCTGGATGTGAACGAAGCCTACAAGCCAGCCCCACGGCCCTACGGAGGAAGTGTTCCACAGAGAACTGAAGTAGATGGAAGGACCAAGGTTATTTGTAAAGGTGTATCAAAATACGGTCGTGAGGTCATGGAGGTTGACGGAAGGAAGCCAGTGTGCTACGCGGACCATAAATAATCTGTAGCACTGATGATGCAATCAAAGGGGCTCGTTTGCGAGTAATCAAATTTGTGCTTGCCACTGAGGACAAATTGACCATATTTAGAAAGAATTATTCAATTATACCACTGTAATGCTTATATTACTGTTCTATAAATATAATGTATAAACTAATATTGCCTTGTCGTTTATTTCATTGATTGAAAAGATGAGGATGTCATTTAATGCGGGTTAACTAGGGCAATCAGGCGGTGTCGTTTTGGCTTCGGTCATCCGAAGCTATTATCTCATTTTTCTGTAAGACTCTCAGCGATAGGTTCCAGTAGAGTTCGCAATATTACCAGCCTTTGCAGTGCCGTCCTCACGAGCAGCTTTCCCTACTTACGTTCAGAGCACTACACAAATCAGTTACGGCACATTTCTCCCGGTATGACACATGAGAGACAAAAGCCTAGTAATTCATTATGCCTCGTTTTCACGCTTCATCTTCAGCTAGGATACAAAAGTTGATTTCCGGACAATCAATACAATTTGTTTATCAATATAGATTTCAAATAATTTTTAAATTTATAATTCATCGCTATTTCCAAAAGTCCATTCTGTCTTTAATCACATTCCTTATGTTCAAATAACGAAAATTGCTCTGGGGTTCTCCAATTCACTCACTTCTCTTTAAAAACTATTATAACTAACAGGATATTTCGCTCCATTAGTCATAAAATATGGGTGTTCAGGTACATAAAAATCCACTTATTACGGTGCGATGGAAATATCCTCAAATCGCATAGTGATTCTTAGTAACCAGAAAAAAAAACAAAAAATATCATGAAATCATAATTTGACGCTCGCATCCAAACCAATTGAATCACGAATTGTTTTCTTTGCAAAAAAAACAAAAAGCGTGGAGCAATGATTAAAAATCTTTCACCAGCAGTAAAACGGAGATGAGTGGAGTGAGAAGGGATGGAACGGCGAAGGAAGTAAAAAAAAAAGAAAAAAAATCGGAAAAAGGAAGAGTCGCGCCGACCGGGAATTGAGAGAGGAAGAGCGAGATAGAGAAGGAGAGAGTTCGGGAGGGAAAAATGGAGCAATGGGAGGTTTGCAAAGAGGAGAAAGGAAGGAAGAGAGGGGGAGGGAGGAAGAAAAGGGGAAGAAGGAGTTTTGGAAGAGGGTGGTAGGTGGGCGGGGGTTGAAAATGGAGGGGGCGGTAGGAAATCGTTGTATGCGTGGAGAAGTGTGGGTGGGATGAGGGGGTGGGGTGGGTAAAAGAGTGTGTGGCGTGGGGTGGCATGGGAAGAGGTCGAAAAAGGAGTCTTGCGGAAATGGAATTATCGATTGATCAGTGGAGCGAGTGATTGGTCGGCAACTTTTACCCCTCCACTCCCTCCGCGAAAAGAGCAGGCTCCCCCGGGTGGGTGATGTAGATCGGGAGGGCGGTCTTGGACCCAGGCCGTTCCCTCGGCCCCTGCCCATCGCAACCAAGCCCCTCGCTTGCATCTCCCCCACTTCCCTCACCCACGGGTCGGCGTGCGTACTAGCATAGAGTAAGTATATGCATATAGAGTGGCAAAGAGATAGGGAGATACGGTTATGAGTTTTTAAATAATATTATGGCCGATGGATGGATCAAGTGTATCGAAGTCGCACGACAAGCCATAACAAATGAGCTTTGCCAAACGGCCACTTAACTTAGTGTCTCATAACTCACATGATGTTCTTATGACGATTCTGATGTTTACATGTATGATGATTCTGATGTTTATGCCTGATGTTTACAAATCGACCCATAGCAACGGTAACAAATCTTATTGAGTCGTCGAGACGAAATTAAACATGTATTTCAATGTGCTTTAAATGAGCATCGTCTATAATGAATCAAATTCACGTCAGTACGATAAGACACGCGATTACCAAACACGGAGTCAACTGTTTACCGATGTATCATATCAACGACCAGACAATTGATACTCGATTTAAAGCACACAACAGCCATGGTAAATCCACTCTTCTGTATGTTGATGCAAAATCACCGAGTACCACCAGCGCCTCCACTTGGCATTCTCCGTAAGCCAAAAATCTTCCTCCCCTAAGGTGGTGCCACCTGAGAAATTCTTCCCAAAGCTCTCAAAAATGTATGTCCAGTTTCTCCAAAGCTCGCAAAAATTTATGTCCAGCTACATTGCTTTGCACTCTATGGTGGAAGTAGATCACGCGATTAGAAACCGCGGCGTGCCGCTCTGTTAGGAGAATGGGTGCTGACCGCCTATAATCCCAAACCACTTGGTGGAAACCCAGCGCCTCGCGCACCGCACATAAGCTAATTGATGAGGAGGCGATCCTAAGATCCTGAGTCCACCTGCGCCATCGGAGACACCCAGAAATGTGGCACAAGGTGAGGTAAATACCGCTAATATTCCACAGAGGAAAGATCAAACACTTTTATTAATACCTTGGGTTCATCGATATCGCGACACACAGCGTAAAAGCGTGATGACAATTCAACACTGAAAGCATCATCTGCCTTGAACTGGAGTCGAACTCTAGTTCCTAGATATCGAGTCTCTACGCCGAATGTTGAACATTGAGGAAACCTGGTTTTCTAGTTGCATTGTTTTTGCCTTTATAAATTCAAAAATGTAGAATTTTATGTTAACGACCGAAGGGAAGGACCTCTTTGCAGCTATCTAAAGTGAAACAAGAACTACGAGATTATTTTTAATAAACTACATAATATTACAATGGGTATGTATAGAGATAGGTATACAAATATGCTTCCATTTAGATTCGCGATTACTTCTAGATGGAGAAGATTTCCAATACAATTCCGGAAGGGAAACCTATTTGTGTATTACTCAAATTCTTCCTCGAATTTCACTCTTCCTATTTGAAGGCAGTCATATGAAAAAATGGTAGTCATTTTTATCACACCTTCAAATTGCAGAATTTATCTTCTTTTTTTTAATTTTCGCTGCACTTCAATCTATGAATATCACATTGATTCGTATTTTACCGCAATATTCAAACTACCTCCATGGAACTGAATTGATTCCTTCGCCTTGTCTTACATATTTAGAATATTTTAATCTTTTCTGAAGAAATGTCTTAAAATATATCCATACATAAATCTAAATCTAATATCTCCCTCATCAGCAATCCTTTTTCCTTACAAGTCAAGCTTCTGACTACATATTGCATATTTTAGCAACATGTTATCATACATGAGGAGCACTGTGACCACGGAACCTTGGTCGATCATTTGGGAAGGAGATCGATGGCCGTGATCATTTGCGTTTTGGTTGAAGAAAGGAGGTGGGATTACTGGAATGTACTGGGATTGGGAGATGGATGAAGAGAAAATTAGGGTCGGGATAATTCTAATTTTAACGCGAGGCAACCAAGGTTCCCCTCGGTACCGGCTATTACACGTAGCACGCTCTCTCCGTTTAGCAATAACCTCACTTGAAATCATCAAAAATTTAAACATAGTGGGAATCGAAAAATTTCGCTAATTATAATTATATTTCTGAATACGTAGTGAAGTGTGAAGGATTACGCATGGGATATCTCAACTAAAGCTCTGATATTGCATTCAGTTATGACTTATGAATGACCAATTGACTGGAAGGAAAGGTAAATGTATTTTGGATTAGGATAGTTAACTGTTCGTGAGACATTCCAAGTAAACTATAGAAGACATATATCACCGCTTTATTATCTCTCTTGTTAATAACACGAAATGTCTTCAATAAAACAGCTATAGAAATTGACTCCACGCCCCAAAAAGTAATTGGAAACCGTCATTCACTTCGCTTTTATAAGTACATATATTTTTAACAGTTAGTAAATTAGTCCTATTCAGGAAATGTTTCAGGAAAATGGCCAATATAAGTATCCTACATGGAAATAAAAATGTTTCCGAAATATATTTGATGGCCTGTATTTCATTACATTGCCTTTCTCTTTCCAATAGGTGGAACACAATATCACAATTAATTAAAATAATTAATAGAGGCTCATGAAGCCAAAAAACAGCGCTCCCTTGCATCCCAAATTCTATTCCGTAGGCATACTATCGCAAGGGGCCCCCAAAAAGCATTTCTCGTCCGTATGAAAGCCATGCCTGGTCTCTATTTTTCGCCATGTGTCTTTGAAAAATGAATCAATTTCCCGTTGGGAATAAAGTACCATTCCATCGCATTTTTATGCCTTTTTTTAATGAAGAAATGAAGTACGTTACCCTATAGAGCATATTTCTCTATCTCATCTAACACCATATCCTCGCATCTTCATTTTCACGTCCAAATCTGTATTCTCCATACGTCGATATTTCTTCTCCCTATCGCTCGCCATCTTCCGTCGTCTCCTAAAAACCTTAAGCCATTCTTCCTGCAATCATAATCTTCCTTTACCCATACTATACTTTCTTTCTTGAACCTCTACTCCACAGACCACCACGGACGTTTTCCCGCAAACTCGCCGTATCAATTACGCCCTTTCCAGCCATGGATATGGTTGGGAAGGTTTCCCTTTCCTCCTGACCCCCAAGAGGACGGGCGCTGGGGACCCCTTGCTCTGGCCGGCCCTTATCTCGTCTTAGGAGTACGCGTAGTATTTGTACGAGATCCTTGGAAGAGGAAGGAGGCGGTTTGATTACATCGGGGTAAGGAAGTGGCCCACGGCCGGGCTTCCTCTGGCAGAAAGAACTCTTAGGAATATAATGAAAGCACTCGGAACCATTCGTTTACGGCGCGGAGGGCAGGAGCGAGAGTAGAAGTCAAAGAAACTGTTTTCATTAACTGAGTACACACGTTTAGCGGGATTGCAAACAACGCGAATGGATGGGTGGTAAGGTTTGTAACAGGTTTACGGAAAGTGATTTGTGACACCAAGCAATCCAAGACTTGTAACTAAACAACGTGAATTAGATGTAACTTGAAACGACACCCCCCGGAAGAAACTATGGCGAAAATACAAACACATTTTTAACATGTTTTTTTTGTTTGGGAGAAGTAATAGGAATTTATGTATTGCAAAAATGGCTAAAATTGTTACATAACAAATCATATTTATTTTCTCAACAGCCGAAAGTAACTGGCTTCTTTCACTCTCAAATATCCAATATCACGTTCTCATCACTATGATGAACCAAATTCATTGCACGTTATTTCTTTAGTTCACATTTGTACTGACTCTTATTTTTTACATTTATTACTTTTTCATCCGCACCAAGTTTCTATGTGACATATATAATGTCATTCTTAATTATGTTATCTAACGAGTAAATTTGGGGATGGCAATTTGCAAGCAAGGGGGGCAAGTATATGATGATACTCTTTAAATAACAAAAAAAGAATGCATCCTCATT
This sequence comes from Ceriagrion tenellum, assembly GCA_963169105.1. Taxonomy (NCBI): domain Eukaryota; kingdom Metazoa; phylum Arthropoda; class Insecta; order Odonata; family Coenagrionidae; genus Ceriagrion; species Ceriagrion tenellum. The sequence goes on along the minus strand of OY720633.1, from coordinate 16,406,431 downwards.
ACAAAACCAATGGAAGCTCTCTAGTATTGGTGCTGCAAAGCAAGCAAAGAAAAATATAATAGAATTCTCATAATGAATTACACGGTTCATGCGTCTTGAAGAGCGCAGTCTCTTGCGAGCACGTGCTCGAAATCTGTTTGTTCGTCGAGTAGCCCCCTGCCCATGGCCGCTTCCTGAAACGTAGCGTGGATTGCGCCGTCTACCTTTTCCGGCAAAACTAAAAAAAGCCATTGTTGTTCCTTTGTATCATATCCTATTATAATAGCTACGTCATAATCCGACACATGAAAATTAGGGCGGTGAGAAGCGGGCTAACTGTTCTCGAATAACGGAAAAATTGGAGTGACATTTTGATAGCATTTTAAAACAGGGTCTATATATCTTGAATATCACATGGCAATTGGGATCGTTCCAGAATTTCCATGATCGCGGACACACACATTTTGTTTCTCGAGGACCTCATTTATTTTTAGGCCCAATGATTATGGAGACAACAACAGTCGAGATATTTCCTATTATTATGTATTGGATATCTCAATCGATACATCTAATAAAGTTATCGATGTCGTTCATATCTTCCATATTACTAGTAATCGCATAACAACCAGAAACACATACTGAAAATTTCGTATCCTTATGATCAAAAGTACTGTTAGAATTGAAGTATATCGAAATGAATTAGAATCGATACGTCTCGAATGCTAACCAATGTAGTCTATGCTTTACGATGGAGTTATACGCTCCTTACGACTGCTTAGACTATACGTAAATTATGCTTATATATATTTAATGTTAAAGTGGAAAAATGAAAATATCGAAAGGCATGATGTCGAAAATGGAATTGATCGTAACTCAGTCGTATTTCAATGGATCCATCAACTTAACAATTTGGCATAATAAGCATGTCCATATTAGACCCCTATGTGTAATTCAATGTCATATATTAAATATTAATTACATGTGAGCAAACATTACTTTTATGAAGAAGAGAAATACGATAAATCGGTCATATATCGAAAAAGCTTTTATAGATTCGAGAACTCTAACATTTAACCTTGGTCATATTATATTTCCCTATGAATTTCATTCTAATATCTTAAAATGTAATTGAGTTATTGGATACCATTTCTTTTCCATAAAACACAGAATCGATATATCTCGAGCATCACACGACCATGCGAGGTTGTCAACATTGGCAAAGATGGAGTATTATACTAAGTATATTCCCTGATAATTTTGTACATCGTTTCCAAAGGGTAACGGAGAACACACCGATTGAGATATATCCTATCATATTACATTGGAAATGGATATCGATATATCTCGAAAATTAAACAGTGTCACCCATTTCTTTAATATTACTCTAAAATACCTTATAACTAAGGATATAACCTAAAACTTTCATACAGTTTGGGTGGAAACTGAAGTTGATATTGAAGACTATCGAAATACAATAGATTAGATACATCTCTAAAAGTAAACAGTATACCTCCAGTTTTCCCCATAGGGTCAATGCTTCTTCCAACTTATAATAGTTTCTGCAAATTTCAAATCCGTAATTATGATATTAACGTAGAAACTGAATGATATCGAATGGCTACTTGTCGAAAAAACAATCGATTATATCTCGCAAACAAAGTAAGAAATGCGACTACTTCAACATTTTTCCAAATTGACATAGCCATATTACTTTCCAGTATGAATTTCATTATCAGATCATTGATAACCGATGAGTTATTAACGACAATTACTTTTCCGAAAAAAACAGAATCTATATACCTCGAACGCAACCTGACCATAAGTACTGTTCGTCATTGCCCAAGATGGCGTATTGTACTATGTATGTTCCCTAAAAATTTCACTCATCTATGCCAAATGTCAACGGAGATAAAGCAATTCACCTGATTGGCTGAAAAATGGCGACGAGATCGAAAAGTGTCTACAAAATGTTTTCAACCTGAATCCGAAAATCTAAATCCAAATCCTCAAAACCGAAATCGTAATCCCATAAGGATCCATGTGAAATCGAAAATCTACGATTACTCGAAATCTTTTCGATTTTCAAATATCATTCCTATACCAAAAAATTTGACAAAAAATCCGAGAACTGGTATCAGATTGTCAATGTCCTGCTTCGTTAAGAAGTCACTCAAAACAGATAATAATCGTTTTCCCCATAAGAGCCCATGTTAATGTAGACCGATATATCTAAAAAAACTATCAAAGTCTTCGACGATTTAAGATTTTTCCTCCCGATGATTTTTTTTTTAAATTTTAAAATGTCTAAATCTAAAATTCGTGCTCCCAGTAGTTTGGGCTACTAATTTGTATCGATAAATAGGTCAGTGAATCAGTTTGCAGCAATATATAGCGCAGCGGGTACAAGACATCGCCTCCAATGAATATATATTTCTACTAATATTCCGCCACACCAAGGCCTGTTGCCCACATTGCTACTCTTTTCCCATATCTTTATTGATTAAGTGACCAAGTTATATAGATTCATTTTCTCTTAAGGTAGTCCGAGCTAGATAGTTCCCTAGCCATTATAGAGACCACATTCCAATTATAGGTTTTAATTTCACCGGCTGTAGGACATATGAATTAAATATTACATTATTAATAGTGCAATAATTTAGTTGTATATGACAGAAATGGTAAGTAATCAAATGAAAATATCTAAATAAGTCTTTAACTCGACTCATTATTTCCGTGCGGTGCGTTTAAGACTCCTTCAAGACGGAAGGTATTTTTGCGATATCCAAGAACCTACTGCGGTGAAAATATGATGAATTTTCAAAAATAGTTGAGAAAACATATAAGCTTTTTTTTACGACACCTAAGAGGTAGAAATTCCTCATTTTGTAAATAATGTCTCTCTGAAGTGCATACACGTACAATTCCCAAGTAAAAGGGCTGGTATTTTTTGGCAAATATCTCTAATACTAAGGCGTTAAATGTTTGGTGTCATGAGAAGGGTGAGGATTTTTCTTTAAAATGAGACCAAATTCATTGATTTCTAGGTAAAATAATATTTCGCTCAAAGTATCTTAAATGTATATTTAAATGAAGTTGGCAATTTTCCACAATATAAACATTAATACAACCGGTTTCAATTTACTACATCATCATCAGGTGGATGATGATAATTTAGTACATTGAAATCGGTCGTATTAAAGTTTATATTGTGGAAAATTGCCAACTTTCTTTAATTATGTCATTCCATCAGATTTTGCCTGAAACTTTTCTTTTTATTAAATGCATATGCTAACATTTCACTCGTTTTAGTTCCGCCTAAAAGTGAAATACATGCCAAACATTTTATGATACAAATATGAATCAAAAAGTACTCCGAGGTATAATTTATAATTCAGGATAAGATATAAAATAAGTATTATCGCCGTTTGACCCCAACAACGCTCTTAAAATAGTGAAATCTCCATTGCACTTCCAGTTTCCCAATCAACTGCTTCCGAAAGTACACGCGTGCATTATTTGAAAAAAACCTGGGCTAAAATTTAAAGTTCTCGAAAGGCCAATGTTTCTTTCTTTTCAAGCCCGACTAAGTGCGCGGTGGCACTTCACGGCTTCTTTCTGGCGTCGAATTGGGACTAACTCGCTGTAAACCCCGTGCAGACATAAGGACACTGAACGTCTAATTCTAGATCTGTTTCATTGGGGTCGTTAACCGCGTTCAATTGCGCGAAATTAAAAGTCTCTCCTTTGACTTAACCTTTACTGTCCCATCAAAAGACTTCGGTCATGTTTCAAAGAAAATACAGCTACAAAACTGGCTGGAGAGAGAGGGTTGGTGCTAATATAGTTTCCATTAAGACGTACTTCCAAAAAAAAGCCATATTTTTTTCTTCTACCAATCCCATCTCTTTACTAGTATTTTTTCTTCTTAAAGGTTTAAAATTCCGTTATTCCTGGGGATTAAATTTATTTCAAAATTATCATCGAATCCCCTGAAATCAGTTTTTACGGCCATTATCTAGTAAAAGGTCATTTATAAACTATTTTAAAGAGTAGACATCATTTATTATAAAATTTGTAAGTAAATGATAAACTGATTCGCCTATATTGATATAAAGACGACATTTATCTATACGCAGGCATATTACTATTGTGAAATAAAATATCTGGTGTTTAAAGGACGATGATTCACGCTAATCCATCAATCTATCAATTTTGAATATGAAAGTCATTGGTCTTTGCTTTTCTCCGTTGATAACTATTTTTTAAATTTTCAGGCTTAGTTAATACATTTTTTATTTAATTGAACAATAAATTATACGCAATAGAAGATTAAAATGCCGAAAATTCTTCAGCCATTTTTTGCAAAAAGGCAATTTTACCAAAGAAAGCTAATTGGTCACATTGAAACAATCGAATTGCAATGAACTTTATCGCAATGAAATACAGAGAACATTGAAAGGAAATAAGACAAATGCATCGACCTTTAACAGTCTTTATCAACAACTAAAAATACATTGAAAAATATGACTCTATTCGCAGTGGATTCCTTTTCCAGTGCAGTGAGAACTTTTTTCCGTATTGGATGAAAATCCCCGTTGTACTGCTCCTATTTACCCCACGATTCTCTAGGTTGTGGAGACGAGGACAGCCGAAAATCACTTGGTCTCATTTACCCATCTCCCTTTTGGTGAGTCACACTTGATACATCACTGGCAGCAGTGATACCGAAAATTGGAAGAAGAATTCTAAAAAGTTTGTTTTTTAAATAGAAGCCTTATCGCCATAATAATTTTTGATAAATTTCAGATGGGTATAAACTCAAATGCATTAGGTATTGCATTTCTTATATTCATATTATTTATCAATGACATTTAAAAATGACACTCCATGAATTGGATACCTGAGGTCACCAATCATTTAAGGTAGTCTGAGCGAAATACCATTTTGCTTATAAACCAATGTATTTGGCCCTACATTAAAGAAAAGTATATCACCCTTCTAATGACACCCTTTAAAATGAAAATTTAACCCCTTACTACAATACTTTTGGAGTAATTTGCAAAAAAAATACCAGCCCTTTTACATGAGAAATGGTACGTGTATGCACTCCAGAGAGACATCATTTACAAAATGAGGTATTTCTACCACTTAGATGTCGTAAAAAACTAACAGCGTGTAGTTTTCGTGTTTTATCAACTATTTTTGAAAATTTATCCAACTGTCACCGCAATAAGTTCTCGGGTATCACAAAAAAACCTTCCACTTTGAAGGAGTTTCAAACGCTACGCGCGAAAAAAAATGAGTCAAGTTAAAGGCTTATTTAGGTATTTTCATTTAATTACTTACAATTTCTGTTATAAAAGACTATATTATTTCACCATTAATAATGCAATATTCAATTGATGTGTCCTACAGCTGGTAAAATTAAAACATATATTAATTCGAATGTGGTCTCTTTTATGACTTGGGAACTATCTCGCTCGGACTACCTAAAGTATGGAATGAGTTTTTACGAGCACTTGTTCTTATCCACCCGATTGAGACATGACCGGATATCTCTTCCTCCCATTCCCCTTTTATATTCTTCCTCGATCTCTTAGCCCGTCGCCAGGGTGAGGGAAGGAGAAAAAATAATACCACTGGAACCCACCTAAGGCCAAGCAATCGACCTCTTCAAATTTCCTCTCGCCCGCATCATCCACCCCTCCGGCCTGCTTGGGCACACTACGTCCACACTCCCCAGGGGACTCCCCGTCCGCTCCCGCTCTGCTCCCTGGGTGCGTGCCGGGATTAAATCGTCGAGCACGTTCCAGTCCACTTCCATCCCCCAGTCCTACAATCTGCACCCGTGGCTTCCTCTTCTACTTTCCCGAAAGTAAAGTTGTGCGCCCGCTTATATTTCACATCACGGTGTCGTTTCGATGAAGAGAATGGTTTTCCGGGTCTCCTTCCGAGCTTATCCATTTTTGATGGACAATATTTCGCCAGCGTTCCAGCTGACTTCTTCAGGTCCGCTGAAGTGTCGATCCAGGGTTTGGTCCAACCTTTTATGCTATTCCGTGTTTGCTTCTGGTAGAGGTGTGTCGTGATTGGTCCGTACTAGTGAAGAGCCGTTTCCAAGCGGTGGCGAGAGTGTAGCCATTCTCTTGGTTGAAATTTTGCGGTGTACTCGCTATCTCTATCGATTCCCGTATGATTCTAGGACATCTTTTTTCAATAATACGGTGCTGTCAAAATCAATGTTATGCGTTGGCTCACTCCACTGATGGTCTGCGACCGAAAACGGAATAATATAATAGGAAGGACCAAACCCTACATCGACACTTCAGCGGACCTGTAGAATCCAGCTGCAACGCTGGCAAAATATTGTCCATCAAAAATTGATAAACGCGGAAGGAGACCCGGAAAACCATTCTCTTCATAAAAAAAAACTCCGCGGAAGCTATAACGGAAATGGTATTGTTTCCTTGAAGTTCAGCGGAGTCTATTTATTTCCTTTCCGATGCAATCACTCCGAAATGAAAAATATGAATTTGCCTATATCGAATATATCCAAGCTTCAACCCGCTGGAAAGCATCCTTTCCTCTTCCAACTACAGGAAAAACAATCCTCAAGCGTCTATTTGTGATTTTTAGATTAAATTCTATGTCAAATTTTGCAATCAGAGATTGAGAAAAAACCGGTAAAATATCCATGTTTCAAACGCTCCAACCAGAGATAAAAGCTAAAGAGAATGAAGAAGAATCTAAGGCATACTAAACAACGTTGCGCTGTTTATTGTAAGGGAAATAATAGGACTTTTAAGCTTACAAGAGCGGAAAGATGGTAAATAAGCTTCATAACAGGGAAAAAAGGTTGGCATAAAAACTGCCTTAGGTAAAGATAAGCAGTTGTAAGAATAGCGCTCAAACGCTCCATGCGATTTTGAAGTATTCTTGAGCCGTGATTGGTAACCTTTCACAAATGTGTCGATTTTTCCAACCTCTTCCAGGAGTTTAAGTCGTGAATGCCATTAACTTGCTGTTTTTTTTTAGCTAGTATGATGTTTAGAGAAGAAACTTATAACCTATCACCCATGGCAGATTTAAGTTAACATAATTCCATTCGATTCAATATCCTCAGCCATACTTAGAGTAACCTGTTCTTAAGCGTTAACTTTAGCAAAATTAGAGTTGTTAGTCATAAAAAGGGCGACTCATTAACCATTTTTTCCACTTGAGTAACTTTTCATATGACAGTTCTTCAATATTACCTCATTTTACTCAACTTACTTCCTTATTCTATCCTGAAAGTAAGGAAGCTCTTTTTCAAAGCATACTTCTGGAGAGATTTCTTAGCTGCAGAGCAAAGGAGATTGGATACAATATGGATGTGGGGTAGCTGAAGAGTGATGAATGGATGGAGAGTACGAGTTACGTAAAGCTATGGAAGTCCTACGGAAAGCTGGTGGGAAAAGAGGCATAGTTAAATCTCTGCAATAGAGAAAAGAGCTTTGAGGATACATTTTGCGACTCACCAGCCTACATATAATAATATCAGGAGATATCGAAGGGAATAATTTATAAGAACCAAGAATGGAATGGACCAAAAAAATTATGAAGGGCGTCATAAGAAGCTGCTGTACACTGTTACGAGTGTACATATAGCGTCTCACAACTTTAAGAGGAATTTAGGTGGGAGACCCTATAGACTCGGAGGCTACACGCTAGGCTCAGGTTGCTTGATAATTTCAGAACTGATATTTTTCAGAGCGACATAGAGAATATTATCATGACTCCCAACTACATCTCTAGGTATGACAGACGCAGTAAAATAAGAGAGATACACTGCCAAACAGATAGGTACAAAAAATTATTCCTTCCGCGCACAATAAGCGACCACAATAAAAACTAAGCTCCACTAAATACACTCCTAAAATATATGTCACCATTCCATCTCCAAAAACTTACACCCTTACCCGGCTGGTGACCCAACACCCCCTGCCACACGCCCATGTGGCGGCTCGCAGGGTGTTATGTAGATGTAGATGTGTATAAGAAAATCAATGAGTAGGATTGAGGCACTTGTGAGAGAGGAGAGTAAAAAAATATGAACTGCTGTAAACCAATCTTCGGATTGATGAAAACTGATGATGAATCAATATGGTGGTTTCCAACAATGATCAGTAATCATTTTGCACTTAGCAGAAACTAGAAGTATGTAGTTACCGGGGAGCTTCTTAGGTTTCATATTAATTTATCAGATTTTTACCCCGCGACAAAAACAGTGACATTTTTTCTGCCGACCTTTCCTGCTGCCAAGCCCTCACCTACCATCCCCGGGAATCCCCGTTCCCATTCGACTCCCATTCCACCCGACCCCGATTTAAGCGCCGCCGCAGTAGTCTCCGGATGGGAGAGTGGTGTGTGTTTTACGATCCCCGCGGTCCACGGAAGCGTTTATCTCTTCCCATCAGACCGCGACTCGGCAATAAAACGGGGAAAAAATTGAGGCAAGAGGTAGAAAGGAAATTTCATAGCCGGCATTTTATCCGCGATTAAATGTCCAATATTGGACCGGAGGTTTTTGTGCGTTTTCGGTCTTTCCCTCCTCTTCTCTTCTCTATTCTCCCTCAATCGAATTCAGGTCCCGACTATCCGGTGTGGCCTTAAACCGGAAATTTCCGGGTACGTGGGTGAACTGGGAGGCAGCCAGAGTCTGTTCATTTCGAGTAGCATTCACAGTGTCCTAATTATCAATGAAGGTGACAAGTGAAGAATATGGATACAATTAAGAGGCCTCATAATTCAGGCCTACTTAAGGTCATCGCAAACTATTAAATTTCATTCCATCGCATATATCCTACTATCGTCTCAATTTTCTGTTTTGAAATTGAATATTCATTAACTTATATGAAATTCAGGAGAGAAGTGATACTGGATAATGAATTCATTCAATACTAATGCGATTTTTGCCATTCAAATGTAAATTAAGCTATCACTCTTACGTACTGCATTTCGATTACCTACGCAAGGTGAATTTTAGGGCACTGAATGGAGAAAAAATACTAAAAATAGCATTTGCAGGATTTTCTCTATATTTCCTTTAATGTTCACTAATAGTCAATATAACATTGAATAAAAGACAGCTATTTAAAATCACAGTAAGAAGTTCAAAGGGAGTACTGACATTGATTCATGATCTTTGGTACATTGAACATATTTAAAAAGACCAAGGTATAGCGACTATATTTTTTTATATCATATCTATGCTCAAATTTCTTATTATCTCCCAAAATTGCCCATTTTTAGAATGGACAGTCAACTAAAAAGCGGCTTACCTCCGCAGCAGCTGCCTAGCGTTCCATTACATTGCCTCCATTGTATTTTTTGACAATGGGATTTCGTTTCCAAAAAGGCCATTAAGGTATCAATAATAGTGGGTTAGAAGGTGGTTTTTTTCTGTCAGATCATCGTAATATATGAAAATCTGCAAGATTAAGGGCACCAATGCGGATTTAATGGCAGGTATTGATGGGAAATGAATCCTTAAAATAGAAAAAATATGCCAAGGAATCATAGCAGATATCAAACGTTTGTCATATATCAGAGTATGGAAGGCTTAAAGTAAATAAATCTCATAATTTTAAACCAAATCCAGGAATATTTGTGGTGAATACGTACTTAAAGACCTCCCTGAACGCATTATACCGCGATCATTGCTTGGTTCACTTAAGAATTTTAATATCAATCGCACTTCACTAAGGGCATTAATGCGAGAAAAATGTTGTCTAAATGAGATCCTTAATAACGATTTAAGCTGAAAAAATTATTAGTGATTGATTCATCCCCAGAAAATACTTTTTAAAATATTTGAAAAAACCTACGAAATGATTCTGCTTAAACGCCTTAGCGCATACATTTGTATTATTCACTACATAATACGCAAGTTGCCATGAACTCAGCGAACAAAAAACCTAAGGCTGACGGAGCAGTAGTAATTGCATTTTAATCACGCTCGGTCAAAGCTGTCGTGTGGCCGGAAGAACTTAACTCCATTCTTAAAATGAGTTATCGAATATCAGTGTAGTCTATCCATGTATTCAGTAAACTAAATCATTTTAAGGATATTTTGGGGAGATATTGACCCAGTTTTATTAAAAATCTTGCACTTTGCTAAAACATAATTGCACTTTCCTAAAAATTTCCGCATCACTTTTTCCGCATTTCCGCATCAGCGTATTCTTAACGTATGACATTCTGTTTCAATGTGCAAGGAAAATTTTGGAAAATATTCCTTCCTGCTAAAAGGAAATATGGCAATCTTTGTAATTACTGAGAATTCATGCATAGAAAAGTCCCAAACATATAATAAAACAAAGAACAAATAACATTATGTTAGTATCTCGTGTATCCATGCAATACCCTTCTGTTTCAAGAATTCGAATCTTAAATTCCAAATAATGTTGATATAACTTTTTTATCCGTTTATTTATTTTTGCTTTAGTTTTTTATTATTTTAGTTTAAATTTAGTTTTAATATATTCATCCGCAATAATTATGTCCTTTAAATAATATTTTTCAGGTTAATATTTTAACAATATTTTTCTTTATAAATTAAGATTCTTATGACATTGAAAGTTGGAAGAAAATGACAGAAAATGTTTCAACGAATTTTCCTGGAATAAAATAAACAAAGCTTTCGTTTACCTTTCCAAGCAAGTTAAAAGAACCAACCAAACTATGAAAATAAGCCATAAGCCATATTGAATTCATCAACTAAGGGAAGAAATAATTTATGTCATGCCTACAGCGTATCCAATTAAAAGTCCTTAAAATTTGGGGAATGAAGGATGGCAGGGTGTACTAATTTCTTTAAAAAGATATATGCTGGTATATCTTCCAGAAAAGTAAACAGTTCCCTCGTTGTGTAAACAGAAAAATATGACCAGTTAATTTCCAAAGCTCAAGTTAATTTACACTCCAAAAATTGCTCTTAGACTCTTGATGTATTTAGAAACACAGAATTTCTGAATATTAACTGTCATAAAAAGATACACTCCTCTGGAACATAGATGAATATTCCTCCTCTGTCATGACTTTTAACCTGATTGAAAAAAACTTAAAAACAGCAGGGGAATCAAAGATGAAAACTTTCACAGCAATATTTTTAATGAAGAAATAAGCATTGAAGTGGAGAACGAAAGAACTACATATACTCATGGGAATGGCACTCAATATAATTTATATACAGTGTACAAAATAACTTTTTTAATCCTTGAGAATTTTCTCATGGCATTGTGAAATTAATCCTCTTGCTACTAAACATCGGGCTTGTTTTGTTTCGTAAAACCAGTATTTTGATAAAGCATACAGTCAGGCAGTCAAAAATAATTCAGAATACCCCGAAATGGATCAAAGTTTACTCGTACAATGGGCTCTAAAAAATGCATAATGACGCTAAAAATGGCAACCAGTAAACCAGAGAAATGCGCATAGTGAGAAACCCGATCTTTAACCCATGGCGCGCAACAACTGCGAATCGTAAAATCATATGATATACGAGTTTGCCTCAAATGCTTCCAAGCAACCAGTCACAGCCGCCAAACCACTCGACATTCACTCACTCTCAATTCCGCGGCGAAAGGCACTCCGCGTTACGAAGTGCAATATCAGAGCCCGCCCGTAGTGGGGCCGACCTGATACAATTTGTGGGTTCTACTAATGGATGTCTACATACGTTCGGAAACACAATTCCTCACATCTCCGGCGATAAACGAAATTAGGCTCGTGGAGAGATAGGAGGTTGGAGTTTAAAGTAGCGATAGGGCATGGGAGAGGGCACAGCCGCGCCCAAACACAGAAGCGTGGAAGAAGGTCGGAAGCGCGGTCGTAAAGAGCGTCGAACACGTCCCGCGTCCCACGGAGGCTGTATTGCTCGCCTATGAGGCACACCAATAATGAGGACCCTTTAAGCCAAGTGGTGTCCGCTGGGAAGACGTCGTAATCAATGGAACAAATTATGACGGGACTCAAAAAGAGAGCTCTTGTTCAATGATCCCGTCAACATGAGGAACAATGACCAATTTGCGTTGTTTTGAATAGCTACGCAGGACTACAGTGTCTTGGTACACGGGCTATATTACTAACTAACATTGATAAATTACATTATCATATTAGTAAACTTCAAAATTTGGAGGAGCATCAACATAGTTTACAATATATACGTGAAGTTTCTGATTTCAACAAAATATAAATCAATCGCTGATAACCAGTTAAATCTTGAGATTTTACTGTTATTCTTGAACTTCCATGCCCAACAAAAACTCTTACAGGTTCATCATGGTCTGATTCAGAGCTGAGTCACTGAAAGATGTAAATGAACCAGATAGAGAGCGCTCGCATGAAATATGTGCATGGCTCCGTTTTTAAAATCAGATAATTAGATAATCAGGAGTCTGTGACCTCGGAGAGTTATAACTCCATTGACTGCTCCCAACGTCCATTAAGCCTTCGGCGTAAACCAGGCCAAAATATATCAATGGACAAGAGCATCCTAAGATTTTAAATCTAACTAAGCGTCGGATGTCTTAACAAGATAAAAAAATATCATGGCGGCTGCATGTATGCATAAATGAGTTCTTAGTAAAACACCATATCAGAAAAAATTTTATCCAAGGGTTTTCCTTGAAGAACAACCAAAACTAATCGACTTAGTTGTGAATCATAAGTAAAAAATCTGCAATACGAATTGCATTACTAGTTATTTTGAAACATAATTTCATCTGCATCTGCATACTACCCCGTGAGCCGCCGCATGGGCGTGTGGCAGGGGGTATTAGGTCAACAGCCGTGTAAAGATGTAAAATTTTTGGAGGTGATATGGTGACATATACTATGGGAGTGTATATAGAGGAGCTCAGTTTATATTGTGGTCGCTTATTGTGCGCGGAAAGAACGAGTTTTTGCATCCATCTTGTCGGCAGAGTACCTCTCTTAATTCATCGCATCTGTCAGACCTAGAAATGTAGTGAGGTGTCATGATAATATTCTTTGTGTCACTCTGAAACACACCTTTTCTGAATATCTCAAGCAGCCTAAGCCTAGCGTGCAGCCTCCGAGTCTCTAGGGCCTCCCACCTTAATCCCTCTAAAAGTTGTGTAACACTACGTTCGTTCGTAGCAGTTTTTAACGAAGCGTGCTGCTTTTCTTTGTATTTTGTTAATTTATTTGGTTAAGTCTTTATAACCAGGGTCCCAAATGCTGGCGGCGTACTCAAGGTGTGGGCTAACCAGAGGGAATTAGCATCTCTCTTTGACTTTTTCATCCGAGGACCTTCCTATTATACGCTTAAAAAAACCTAGTTTCTTTAATACTGTGCCGAATATGTTTCGTATGTGTGTTCCCCACGATATATCTGAAGTTAAGGTAATTCCAAGATATTTTACTGAATTTGAAGATGTTATGTTTACTTCACCCACGGTGTAGGTTTGGCTTTTGTGTGATGAAATAATTATTAGATATTTGTTTTTAAAAGAAAGAAAGTTACTGTCTCGAATAAATAGAATGTCTCGTTGGGATTCAATAAGTAGGCGCAAATTTCACAGGCATGAGAACGATGTAGATTTTCGATGTAGACAATAAATGTTCATTCCGCACTTGGAGGGGTAGTTTTTGATCGTCGGATACCGGTCACCGCTAGCAAGGAAAACCTTCCTAACAACTGGCAAAAATACCCACGTACAATGCTTTAAGTACGAGGCATCAATTTGGTAAAGATACTTTTCCGATTCCTCGCTTTGTTCCCAAACGCCGACCTCCCCATCTTCCCACAAATCACTCTCCGCCAAACTGTTATCCGAAATCACTCCTCAAGGATTTCCGATCGTTGATTCTCTCCCCGTCGCCACCCCCTTTCGCCACCACCTCCTCTTTTCTCTCGTAATTCTGCTCCTCGACCCGTCCGTTCGGCGATAAAGCGATCTTTTACCAGCCGAATTCATTTTTCCACCCCAATAGCTTCACAAAAGATAACGATGTGATTGATTCGCTAGACATCGGAAGGTAAGATGTGATTTCGTATGTTTTTTATTAACCTCGAATAATAATACTTTTCCCTGTATTCCTTTCTTCGGAAAAATTCCCTTTCCCTGTTATCACAATGTTATCATCATGAAATACGAACGAATAAAAATTAATGTTTTTATTCTGCTAATTACCACAAGATTTGAAATACTTCTTTGGTAAAAGTGAAACTTTTCTCAATGGTCAATGCAACAACAATTCATCAAATAGTAAAACTTATTAATTCCTTGGAAAAGAATAAAATTCCCATTGTGACTGTCTTTATAATTTCATCAACTTAACGAACGTTTCCTTGGTATCAAAGGATTCTCTTTATAGTAAGGATTTATTCACGAATATTTTAGGAAACATCTTTACTATTAAGTCTAAGCACATTATCCAGATTTAAAAAAAAATCGTTTATTTTTGGAAGAAAGTGTATTCTTTCAAAGCAAACCCATAGTGGCACATGTTTGCCCATTATCTAGTTTCCTAGTTCAGACAAATACTCCAGCAAGTTTGATTCTAACCTTTAAAGCCAATGGATGAGCCAAGGGGTGGGTGAGATGTTTTGAATCATTATACCGATCCAATTCTTGAGACTATATATGAGAATAAGCATCAAACTTCAACTGTTTCTAATGTATGCCATAGGTCACATGACGTCATAATTTAAAAGAAAATAATTTAGGTAAAGGTTTTCTTAAGATAAAACAGTTTTTTTTAAATGTTCCTCGATCGGCAGTTTTTCCTCGTGGGCGATGGCGCATTGCTGTATCAGAAACGGCACTGACGAATTGTGAAATTAAGTGGAAAAGTAGACGAGAAATAAAACGGAAGCAGGTTGTAATAGCAAGAGCGAAGGGATTTCTGTAGGATAAGAGTAAGGAAGTCAAACATAAATAAATCAGTTCAGAGTAATGGGAGATGAATGAATATAGACAAGAGAAAAGCAAGGAGTGGGAATTAAGACGAAGCATTCAAGAAAATAAAACCACTGCGTCGAGATCATGTGAGAAGAGTTTAAGGAAAAGTAGAATCAAAGGAAAGGTGGGATTTGTTGGAAGGCCAATCGGCCAGCGGGAAACCCCCCAATAACATTACGTTATGGTGGGAGTCAACATTTCCAAATAAAATACTTTAATTCACCCAAATGGAAACAAAAGAGTATAAAATAACTTAAAACAGAGCATTAAATATTTACCGACACGCTTTAGAGGGACTACTTTCGACGGAGAATATGCATCCTAATTTTTCCCAAAAAGCGAAAGATCTGAAACGTACTAGTTTAAAGCTAGAACTTGAGACGTATGTACCCACCAACTGACAAAAAGAAATGAATTCCAGGTCGAGAGACCAATGGACTCTGTCGGAGCAAGGAAATAATAAAATTTCAAAAAAGGGATGATACTTACCATTCAACCTGCTATGAGGAAGAAGGATGAGCAATACTCTGAGGAATGCTTACAACCACTACCGGCAGATATTTCATAGTAATGACTAGTGAAAAGGTACCCTATCTCCCTCTCACCTCACGCTCCCAGAGCTTACTCAAAAGGATAGAGAGGCATTAGAGATATCTGTGAGGACGAAAGAGGTAGAATTTGTTTTGAAATCGGCCCCTAAAGGGAAATCACCCGGCTCAGATGGTATAACATATGAATTTTAAAACACGTATTGGTTTATTTTAATACCAATTGAAACTCGTGTTTTCAATCATGCTCTAGAAAATGGTTATCTCATGGCCAGTCAAAATCATGCTGTGATATTCCTAATTTCAAATACCAAAGTCAAATGATTAAATGATTTTTGGCCTATTTCTCAGAAATACGGATTATCAAATCCTTGCCCACATTTTCGAAAATAGACTTCCATTTTTTAAGACATCTCTGCAAGTGTGAGAGCATCCCGGGAGACCTCTAACACTTTCCCGATATAGAAATCAGTCAGATAGGGATGTTCTTTGTCCATGGCTCTTTTCGCCATAGCACTAGACCCGCTCTTCCGCGAGCTGGCTTCGAAAGGGATTGGGGTTGATAGGGGAGGAAACCACGGTATTGGCACTGCATACGCGGACGACATCACGTTAATAATAAAAAACCTCGACGGGTTTTCAGCTACTCATCAAGTCTTTGATAGCTTCACTTTTTGTGGCTTCCATATAAATTTAAAAAAAATCACACTACTGGTAAATACTAGGCATTGAATGGGAAATTAACAGCACCCGTTCCATGCTGGCGTCCTATTGACCAAATGAAAATACTAGGTGATTGGTAGGAAAAGATTTTCAAGCATCCATGGGAAAGAACTGGGCAATTATCCTCCGTAATATATAATGGACGACAAAGAGTCTCACCATGTCAATAACCTACTTGAATACAGGAGTTAAATTAATAAATCAGTTAATATTCCCAAAAGTCTGGGTCAGTGCACACATATGGCCGATATTAACAAGTAGTGCTCAAATAATTTACTCACTAGCACCTTGGTATGGAGCGGTTAAAAAAAAATAACAAAGGCACTGAAATGCCAGCCACCAGAGTTAGACGGATTATCCCTCTACAACATTGACATTAAACCGAACACGATCTTTGCCAAACCTTCACAACAAATCCTCGGAGGGGAGAAGGGGTGGAGGAGAGAACATTTAAAACAGGCCTGGAACGTTGGGTCGAGTCTTGTTGACTTCCAAAGAGCTATCGAATTCACACACAAAATGGCAAGTTTCTTCCGACCCAGGGACGGTCTCACCGCCAAAACCCTATACGAGCTTACGAGGAGGGCTTAGAAAGGGTATTCATCCTCCTGCCTATGAGATGGCCACATGAAGAAAGACGACAGGGCCGAAGGAAAAAAGCAAGAGCTTTGAGGTAATAGCGAATCTGATCCTTACAGGAGCAGAAAAGTACCATATCAAACTCACCCTCTCTCCTTTGTCCCCCCGAAGTAACTCACTCGACGACATCAAGCATTTTTCTCTTGGGTGTAGTATTATCGATAAAGATTGGAAAAAGATTTAAAAAATTTCAGGTCACAGGAAAAATTCGAAGGGGAGTGAGGGGGGGTCTCTCGGATAAAAAGCTCCCGAGTACGAACTTCCAATATTTCCCACAATATAGAAACGACTTCATGGCATTCCTTACAGAAACATGGATCGATAAAAAAAGCACAAAGGGATATCCCGAAAAACGATCTAGCCTCCGTTCTACCTCAAAGCTAAAATAAATATTATATGTTAACATTTAAATAAACTTTAAAGAAATCAAAATACCAATAGTCAGCTGAATTTTAAGGTTGAAGGCTGATATTCCATATCTTTTAAGGCTCTTTCTAGACTAATGTCCACGCGGTAACTTTCAAGTTCACCCAATCCTTGCACAGCGGGATCAAAAATCTCTTCAGAAGCATCAAATGAGATGTGCTTGGAAGTTTGATGACTTTTCCGAAATTTTGGTACACAACTAGCACGCTTACTGATGTGTCAGATTAGAAAACCATTAAGTGGGGCACATTATTTTACAACCTTGGGAGAGTTAATATTCATTTCATTGGATTTTCTCTTGTGCGAAGCTCGAAACCTGAGCCATATTACTATCCAAATATCATATCTTTCATGTAGTATTTCAGCGCTACAGCAAAAGGCGTCACTTACCATGCGTAAACAGCGTTCATTTTTTAATCGCAAGAAATTTTTTTTCGATTTCTCCATTAACATTGTGGGGGTTTGCCCACTAAAAGTTCAAATATTTCCAGAGAGAGCAAAAATAAAACTCGACTATTAAAAAAGAGCGTTAAAAAAACTCGTTGCTTCTCCCTTTAATATAATTACTGGAAACATCAAGTCCAGGCTCTTATAAAAGATGTTTTGACTACGCCTTATTGCATTGCTATCGGTGAAAGAGTGGAGAGAAGCAGTTGGGGTTGGAATATAGAGTCGGGAGGTGGAGGGAGGCGGAGGGCGAGGCGGGGGAGCAGGAGGAGCCTTCCTCGGGGGAAAATTTTGCGAAAAAAAGAAAAAATATGCTTTCACCTCCTCAATCCCTTCACTTGCCTCCCTCTTCCATACTCTCCCCACCCCCCATCGCCCTCCAAGCATAACACCCCTCCCCCCCCTGCTGACCCCTCTCTCCTGTTATATTTTTACTCTCCCGTTTTGCTTCCACCCGGTGATGACAGAAACAAAGATGATGGGGACGTGGAGGAAGGAGAAGGAGGTGGTGGGGGATGAGAAAGGGGGTTGGGGGAGTGGAGTGGCGCCCTCGGAAGGTGTGCTTCATGTGGGCGGGAGGGAGAGAGCAGGGGGAGGGGGAGGATGTGGAAGGAGAGGGTGGTGAAAGGAGGCAGAGGAAGACGCGAAGGAAAGGAAAAGGAAAGAAGAGCACAAGCATATTCAGCTGCGAGGTAGGGTTGAAATTAAAACACAGCAATATGCATCAATAATAAGCTAAGACGTGGACTTTGAAGTTTTGTCATCTGACCTTAACAACGTTCATTCCTGGTGCCAAAGGTGGGGTTTAGAACTGAATATTAGTAAATGCATTACACTTCACTTCCTGCGAAAGTCATCATACAAAAGCCATACCTACACCGTGGGTGGAGTAAACATAAAATCTTCAAATTCAGTAAAATATCTTGGAATGACTTTAACTTCAGAAATATCGTGGGGAACACACATACAAAACATATTCGGCACAGCATTAAAGAAACTAGGTTTTGTTAAGCGTATAATAGGAATGTCCTCGGATGAAAAAGTCAAAGAGAGATGCTACTTCCCTCTGGTTAGCCCACACCTTGAGTACGCCGCCAGCATTTGGGACCCTGGTTAAAAAGACTTAACCAAATAAATTAACAAAATACAAAGAAAAGCAGCACTCTTCGTTAAAAACTGCTACGAACGAACATATTGTTACACAACTTTTAGAGGGATTAAGGTGGGAGCCCCTAGAGACTCGGAGGCTGCACGCTAGGCTTAGGCTGCTTGAGATATTCAGAAAAGGTGTGTTTTAGAGCGACACAGAGAATATTATCATGACGCCTCACTACATTTCTAGGTCTGATAGATGCCATAAAATAAGAGAGACACTCTGCCGAACAGCGACAATAAGCGACCACAATAAAAATTAGCTCCTCCAAATGCACCCTCATAGGGCATGTCACCATTTCACCTCCAAAACTTTTACATCTTTACACGGCTGGTGACCTACCACCCTCTGCCACACACACCTATGTGGCGGCTCGTAAAGTAGTATGTAGATGTAGATGAATAATTTTACTGAACAATAGCAAAGAAGCCACGACAGTTACGTCACAATTTTCACTTGTGTTGTCCTGGCCGCCTTCCTTGGCATGCATTTTAGAAAATATTCAATTACGCGTCTTCTACGCATTTCTTAAGAAGTAAACTTGGTCAAAATACACTTAAGTTTGCGAACCGTGGCGAAGGCAACAGATGATCATGCAGAAAATTGCGATGCACCAGAATCAGGTGATGAAATGTCCTAGTATTCAGCAAAACTATTTGTTGGGTGCTTTGCGAAGAGAGGAGAGATGAAACATCCTAATCGAGCGTGAATAAATACCGTCGAGTAAATCATACTTGAGATAAGTGGGGAAGTGCGTTCGTATCTGCAATGAAGATAAGATGACTTCTCTGATCCAAAAACGTACTTCGTCTCATTCAGAATGATCTTATTTGCGCAGCATGGCAGGTATTTAAAAAGTGTTACGTTCGAGAACTTGATATGTGGGCAAAGTGCTTCTTCTGAATGGGTTGGAAGGAGTAATTTGATGTTCTCGACGGATATTATAATGTTTTGTAATGGTTTTATTCAACCAGCTCAAAGTGGAGGTTGGAGTGAATTTTTAATTGCTTTATTCAACACTTAGGTTTGGGAAGCAAATACAAATTTAGAGCTAACAACTGTCAAAATTGTTGATAAATGAGAGTAACCACGGTACTTTTATCGTCGGGAAAACTTGTACTTTAAAATTTGAACACCGTCACTTATACAACTGGAAAATATAAAGAAAGATGGCATACTGGGTTCTCAAAGTACAAGAAATAAAGTGGATAAAAAACCCTTTATAATTCCGTAATCACACCTAAAATGCTACGATAACCATAAATGGGCGACATATCGGAGCTAGGCATGATTTTTCTACATACCCACTTTGAGACAAACAAACGCTGTTCCAAAAACATTTTTTTTGTCAAGAAAACCGTAAAACCTTTCAGTGTCGTCGGGAGGATTAAAAACAGTGAATTTGACAGCTACACAATGAAAGAAAGATAGTTACCATTGAATGACCACGTCTCGTAAAGTGACAAGATAAACCACATAATACTCACCAATCTGTACCGTCTACGCAATCCAAAAAAAAAGTTCTCAGCCCAAATTCACCAACAAAGTCCTTGGAGTTAAACTCAGCATAAAAAATCCAAAGAAGTTTTAAATTATCATTTCAAGTAATGATGACAAGTTACTCTTACCATGACAACATTGGATGTTTTAAATTGATCGTATACCAAATTAATATCACAAAGAATTACATTTCGGACGGACTTTTATAGATTCAAAAACAGGGGAATAAGCTTCCTAATACTCTGTACACTGGACTTAAATTATGTGAAATCAGAGCTCCCAATCATAGATTTAGTCAAAGTATGTAGTAACATGAACGTGAAATATAAGCTATCATTCCAGTTCATCATTTTAAAATTCGTAACTCTGAGGACTTTAAATTTATCAAACAATCAATCAAACAAAACGCAAAGGGCTGTGTTTTGGTGAGCCATTAAATATTAACTAGATGGATTTATCACCCATCGCGTTCACCTATAACAAATTTACAATCACTGATGGGTCTTGAATGAAGAAATAAATTAAAATACAATACTTGAATAACAAATACATAACTTCACATCGTGGACGATGAATGGATGAGATCATAAAGTTAAGGGGTAGAGTAGAAAAAGTTTAAACAACACACCCAATCATGTCCTTCCGAAAATATTCCACCTGTCACTGTCTCATCTAACATATTATATTTGCCAGTACCAAATAAATATGATTTGTGCAATTTAAAATGTTTCTAAGGAACAAAGTTAACTCAAAGGTGCTCGGAGCCGAGAAAAATTGGCAAGGCGTCCGATCGCCTCATACTTTCGTCGTCCGACCCAATAACCTCCCGTACAAAGGATGACTAACCCAGAACACACATACTCTACTCCCCCTTTTTTGCCTGAGAATGATTATGAGGAGCTGAAGAGAGGAAAAGGAAACGATGGAGAAAAATGAAGGCTTCAAAAAAAGTTCCTTTCGTAGAAGCTTCAGATGCCAAAGGGAGAGATTCAAAGTAAAAGGTGGAAGAGAATGAGGCCTTTCACCGTATTGACATCGATCAAATTTTTCAACGACCGAGGAGCCATCCATCCACGATCAAAAGCATCCAATATCGTTCATAAAATTGCCTCCAGTTGATATATCCTTTGCAGTCTCTTCGCACAACAACGATCCCACATTTTTTTACATCTCGAGGCATTCTTTCGATGCTCAAGCTGTTGATAAATTATGACCGAGGAAAAGAATAACAAACAGAATTAGTTATGATCAGGAATTCAGGTATTCAAAAAGTGTTACGCTGGAGAACTTGATATATAATAATAATTCAATCAGTTAGAGAAACATCACTTATCAATTTGATGCATTGAAGGCCGATGGAGAAGTTTTTATAGGTAATTAACCTTAAACCCAAACACTAACCTAATGACACATGCAAGAAATAAAACCCTGTAAACCCTTTCAAACGAGGTAGCAAGGTTCTTGGACACAAACTAAAAACCAGAGATTCGCTGGAAAGAAAGATTGAGGGTGGAGAGGGGATGAGAAGTAGCAGGAGATTTTTTTGCTGGAGAAGAAATCCACGATTAACACTAGAAGGACCGGGGTTGGATACCTACCTAGAAGGATCATTACCCGTCATTTTGACGGGTAAAAAAATTTAAAATATTACATCTTTTCATTAATATTACGTCAAATTCATTAATAAATCATTAAATATTGCACTTTTATTTATTTATAAACACAATTGAGTAATACAACATCAATAAATTAAGCAAAAAAATTCAGAAAAAAGTGTGCCTTTAAAATTACGTTCCGCGAAATGTGTTACATTTTGCGGTCGTTATGACAGATGTGGGGGGCTTCTTTACAATAAAAATATTTCGAGATGTATACAATCCTTTCTTACAAAAACTAAAACATTGAAATGCCCAGAAGGACGATGACTAGTGATGTCATGAAGAAATAAGTACGAGGAACCACAAACATAAAGGATAACACGCAACCCGTCATTATGACGTGTAGTGGTCCTTTAAGGTAAAAAGTATTATAATTTCATTTCTATAAAAAAAATAATTTATTTTCCAGCAGGATATATATCGTAAAATACCATTAATAATCTGCAAAAATTGAGGTGATACAAAAAGAAATATAGGAAATATGATCTAGTAAGGAGAGGTGAACCGTCAAAATGATAGGTTCGGTCCTTCTAGTGTTAAGGTATCTTGAATGCAGCGTACGAAGAGGGAACTGTTATGCAACTACAAATATTTATATCTATTGTTACATACCAATCAGATGCAGGGCGGGGTAGGTTTAAACATTACTATCATTATCGATCTGAAACTCATGAGACAGGAATTTTCCAATCACTTTCATTTTGCATTGATTTCCGATACATGAAGTCCCTTCAACAGCCCCACATTAATTTGTTTCCACGGTGAGATTGTTGAAAATTAATTGTGCGGATAATGCCTATATTTGATTTTAGTTCAGTTGGTTGGTAAATACATTCTATACTCAAGTTCGTAATACTCAACGACTAGCCTTAGCTGCCACATTCGGTGGCAGTTAAGGTAGTCTGAGCGAGATAGTTCCCTAGTCATAATAGATACCATATTCGAATTGTGCGCTTTAATTACACCAGCTGTAGGAAACATCAATTAAATAATGTATTATTTATGGTGCAATAAAATAGTTTTATATGACAAAAATTGTAAGTAATGAAATGAAAATATCGAAATAAGTCTTTAACTTCACTCATTTTTTTCGCGCGCTGCGTGAGAAACTCCTTCAAAACGGAAGGTCTTTTGTGATACCCAAGAACCGGCTGCGGTGACAATATGATTAATTTTCAAATATAGTAGATAAAACATGTAAGCTACACGCTGTTAGTTTTTTTACGAAATCTAAGTGTTATAATTACCTTATTTTGTAAATAATGTCTCTCTGGAGTGCATGAACGTACCGTTTCCCATGTAAATGGTATTTTTTGACAAATATCGGCGAAAGTAATGCGGTAAGGGGTTAAATTTTTGGTGCCATTAGAAGGGTGAGATATTTTTCTTTAAAATGAGACCAAATTCATTGATTTCTAAGTAAAAGTTTTCGCTCAAACTACCTTAAGGCCACCTTTGTATATTACTCTGAAATAAATGTTGGCTTTCCTTTCCCATTTCATAACTTATTCGCTTTTTAATAGCCTAATTGCAAGTTGCCTAATTGAAACAGTTGACCAATTTACATCTTCCGTCACCATAACTCAGCAAGCATTTTTGAGCTATACCACAAATATTCTGTTTCCTATTATTAGTAGCTATATAATAGTATTCCTATTATAATAGCTATTATGCCACATCTTCATTTGAACACCAGAACGTAAATTCAGTCGTTTGGTCTCGAATTTCATTTTTCCAAACATCTTACCCTGCGGAACAGTAATAATGGGCTGTTAAATGGTGTTTATCTAACAGCTTACATAACACTACAATGGGTCTACTTTCAGTTTAAACAACAGCTTAGAACGGGTATAAAAATAACTGTTTATACGCGGCTTGGACACAATCGTATAGAGGAGATCTCCATTGGTCAACAGGCAGCCCTGGCGCATGCGCTTCACGGTAATTTCTTCAATTTTTGGAGGAGGGACTTGAAAAAGCTGCTTGCTGCTTCTTTCTATCGCCTCTCCTCAACGTTGTTGGCAATCTAAAACGCATCGTCTAATGTCACCTGACCAGTCCTCGACTTTATTTCTCACTCACAATCTTGCAAGAACTGTCCTAAACACTCGCAATCACTCAGAAAAAATATTGAAAATTAATCGGCAAAAAAAACCAAAGAGAATTGTAAATTTCTCGTCCAAATTCTAAAAAATTGAATTTTCACATTTTACAGCAAAACGAAAGTTAAAACAAAGTATACAAACCGATAATTGCTTCTCTTTAGATAAATTGTTTGTAAAAAGTTGAATGTTCCTCGCTTTAACGCCTAAAAATCAAACAAATGAAGACTTCTAATTCTACTCACCATGCATTATCCTTAGCTTTGTAATACTAAAAATCAGGCTAAAACCATATCCTAAACCTCGAGAGTGAAAATGAAACTGGGCGGGGATCGAACCCTCGATGCACAGGCTCCAGCGCAATCACACTAACCACTCCGCAACCCACGCTCTGACCATCTCACCCTTGCTCGACTATTAATTCTCGTACATGCATAACTCAGGTGTTGCTAGATCTCGGTCACCTGCAACTTTGTGCGTGAAATTACAGAACTCGTCCACCCTATGGCTTATAACTAACACATCTATAAATAAATTTCTATGAACATTGACTCATTCACTACATCTCAAATCTGCGCACAGCCAACGCCCAAATACTATCCTCAACGATTACTTGGGACAAAATCTAAAGCGAGAACCAATATGGAGTAGTTAAATTACCTTTGCTTGTATGTCCTCGTAAGATTTAAGTGAAGAAATTCAAAACTTAAGCTTCCACGGTGGCTTAGATTTATTGAGCACATATTATACTGTAATTCCATCCATTAAATTTAAAAATCCTAAGATATTTACACGAATTTATAGGTTAAATAACGAGGATGAGGTAGTTATACTTGCTTAGCGTAATAAAAGGTCATTTAATAGGGATAGTTACATTTCTTGGCAGTACATGGCCCAAAACGAGAAAGAAAATAAGAAATCAAGATTTTCGACAGCTGTAACCCTTTGCTGAGTAGGGTACTACTATAATCAACATTTAGAGCAAACAAGCATGAGAGAGATCAGCGCTAAGACAATTTCAGTGGACTTAAAGCGCAGATCACGATTTCCAAATTAAATACTAGCTTACTAAGTTCATGAATAACCATTAAATAAGGGCTATAAATTTTTGAAATTTAGCATGAAACTCTTGCACTTTATTAAAAACCAAGGAAATTTTATAATTTTCTTTAATATTGCAACTTGGGCATACCATTTTTATTCATACATTATAGCTCTACCGATTAATTAAATTTATGGTTTCACATTTTTCCCGAGTCACGTAAAAAACAAGGGTAACAATCATCTGGCATAAAAAAGTGGTTTTTAATGGAATTGGAAAAAAGTATCGTCTTTCATCCCATTTCCAGAGATTGTAATAAATTAAATTTTAATATTAAACATGATAATGATGAAATTGGACTGCCATGGTTTTCAAATTGTCTTTCAAAATATGCAATACCATACATATCTCTTTAACAGACTATAATCACACAGGGATGGTTGTTGATCACAAAACACCTTTAGTTAATAGTACTCTTCCAATAACTCATATTCCGCACCGTTGTCAATTTTAGTTCTGTCAACTACGTCGACAAAGGTTATATTTTTCCCAGTGCAAGGACGCATGGACTTAGTCCACCCCAAGAACATCCGAATGGTGTCATTTCAAATCCACTTATAAGTAAAATATTTTTTTCAAGGTGAATAATTGATTCTATCTAATTTATGCGCAAATCTTGGATTCAATGGTATTTATTAAGACATTTACGCAATTGAGGGCAAACGGGGCGAATCAAATGTAAATAAAGGCTGAAAAGTGATTCCTTTTCAGCCTTTTCAGTATTTTTCTCAAGAAAGTAAATAAGCAGAAAAAATATGCATTCAATTGATTTGGACAAGCGCAATTTCTATGACTTAAAGTCAGAAAATAAGTTTCACACGCTTTTATAAATCCCTTTTGTTTATCAAGATGTTTTAATGAATGAATTTGGCCTCAAAAATAATGATTTAATAACTCGCGATCACCACGAAACTTACCATGAGAGATAAAATTGTTTAAAAATCTGCGTCTACGACAATAGTTCGGATTTTACGCGTTGAATTTATTCCTTAATATGGATATCAAATTAGCCCACAACGTGACGCCTTTGGTGCAAGCTAACTTTTATAGAATCGTCGAGAGAGAGGAACCATCGCATTTACGTTAACCAAATGAATAGGACAATTACTTCCTCCATTGGTGGCCAATATGGCTGCTCGAGTTCTACATCCACATCTACATAATACCCCTCGAGCCGCCTCTTGGGCGTGTGGCAGGGGGTGGTAGTTCACCAGCCGTGTAAAGATGTAAAAGTTTTGGAGGTGAAATGGTGACATGTCCGATGAGAGTGCATTTGGAAGAGCTCAGTTTATTTTGTGGTCGCTTATTGAGCGCGGAAAGAACGAGTTTTTGTACCTATCTCTTCGGCAGAGTATCTCTCTTATTTTATCGCATCTATCAGACCTGGAAATGTAGTGAGGCGTCATGATAATATTCTCTGTGTCGTTCTGAAACACAACAGTTCTGAATATCTCAAGCAGCCTAAGCCTAGCGTGCAGCCTCCGAGTCTCTAGGGGCTCCCACCTTAATTCCTCTAACAGTTATGAGACACTATATGTGCGCTCATAGCAGTTCTTAATGAAGCGTGCTGCTTTTCTTTGTATTTTTTACATTTTTTTTGTTAAATCTTTATGAACAGGGTCCCAAATGCTCGCGGCGTATTCGAGGTGGGGCCTAACCAGAGCGAAGTAGCATCTCCCCTTTACTTTTTTACCCGAGGACCTTCCTATTATACGCTTAACATACCCTAGTGCATTGCGGGTGACTCCGTAAATGTGGAATTCCGTGGCTAGTCCCGGATAGCTTGAAAATTATCAAACCCTAGTTTCTTCAATGCTCTGCCGCATATGTTTTGTATGAGTATTTCCCACGATATACCTATCTGAAGTTATGGTAATTTCAAGATATTTTACTGTATTTGAAGATTTTTATGTTTACTCCACCCACGGTGTAAGATTGTTTTTTGTTTGAAGACTTTTGCAGGAAGTGAACTGTGGTGCATTCACTAATATTGAGTTATAATAGTCAGAACTTCAAATTCCGCGTCTTCGCTTATTTCACGGTTGATTACTGTATCGTCTGCAAATAATCTTTATTTACTGCTAATGTGAGATGTGTCGAAAGTTCTAGATACATCCTCAGCTATGGTTTTGAAAATGAGAAGCAAAACTGTGTACATATCTGGCAGACTGTCCTCCTCCCAACGAGCCACTGCCACGCTTTTCTTCTCTTACCATCAATTGACTAACGGACAGGTGCGAAGGCGAAAACTTTAGATGGGTGGGGAGGAGGAAGCAAGACCTAAAGTGAGGTGGAGTAGATCCTTCAGGATATTGAGCGCACGTTGAATAGACTCCTCCACAACATCTGTGGAGATATTCGGAAGTTACAGTTGCCTTCATTGAAGCTATTGATTGAATGCATCCGGTGACTCTTGCGATGAAATAATTACGATCTGCGTAATACCGGAGTCTAAAATATTACACAACTCGTGGAATGGAAGGAAAATAAGGTAAATATCTTGGGGGAAACGGTTAAACCAAAACAGCTATAAAAATAGCTGCTTATTTCCAAGTAGTCGAAATGAAGCCAGTGAACGTTTTAATGTTAAACGACTTTATCATCCCAATCAGAGGAATTATACGCCTACCTTAACCCTTGGATGGGATGGCAAGTAGGACCTTTAAGCATTGAAGAAGTACGTAAAAAATAACTAAAGAATTGAAAAGAGCCAATTATTGAGCTAAGATCTGAAAATCTGTGACAGTTTTTTGCCACACAAATTAACCTGATTTTTTGATAGTATACCATAAATAATGATTCCACAAAAAAGAGGGGAAGGAAACGCACCATCTGAATCGAAGTTCAATTTTTCATATCAATGTGTAATTAAATTACGTTACTAATACGTATTTATTAGCTGTATACAACCTGTTAGTGATGATATTGCTTGTGTAAAAGGATACGGTAGTGCAGAGAATGAAAATTAAAATATGTAAGTTCAATTATCAATGCCATAGTATTATCGGCTCGCAATACAAGTGGCCATGATTGATATTGCACGCTTCCTAATTTGTATATACACTCAAGTATCCTTATAAGTCGGATCCTTATCGCAACATCTTCCATTTCCCTGATGGAATCACAAAGGGAAAAAACTCAGTCTACCATCGCAGCACCCGAAATTCCTAAACTTCAACATTATTTTAATCCCTATATTTCCTTTTCAAGTGGAAGCCTTTGAAAAATACGTGATTAACTTTACCAGAGCGCCCCTGGAAATGATGAGACGATTTAAACCTGCCAATTCTGATATTCCCCTTTCATTATTTGATGAATACATTTTTTTAAGACACGTAGTTGGAAAAAAAGACGCACTTCTTTCCAAAATGCGCTGGTAATGAACCTACTCCCATTTCCTTGCGTAGCAAACGAGAAGAAACGCTCGTTCTTTTAGGGGATTTAGGGCGTTTCGCTGCTGGTAGACGCGCCATTCAGAGGAAGAAAGAAATCCCTTTGAAAGATGAGGAGCGAGAGAGAAGTTTTCGATTGAAAAGGGACCAAATTAATTAGTTGAGACGCAGCCGCCGATACGATCTTAAAGACGGTCCAATGACGAGGGCGGACCCTTATGGCAGTTTAAATTGTGTCTCCCTGAAAATGACAAAAATTATTAGCAGACAATGTCTTCCATACTACGGATTCTCGGTTGCATTTTACACTTAAAGCTCATTTGGTAGCTGCGCTGTTTCATCCATAATTTGGCCGGAACACTGTTCAATAGCTAAATAAATGTATGCTTAACATAAAAATGCTAAGCGCTCATGACAATTTCTTGAATCTCAATGCTCCTTTAGGTATTATTATCAAAAAGTTCCATATTTTAAAAGACTTCACCAACTTTAACTTCCACGAAATGAACTATGACACGTAAAACAAGAGTTGAAGGCACAGTGAGTGCGCTTGCATAGAGCAATGAAAACATTTTCACATTATAATCTCCTTAAAGCATCTGAAATATAATGAAATGCAAGAGCAAACTTTATTTATTTATTATTTATGTCAAATATTAATATGCGCATTATAATCCAATGAAATAATTACTAAAGCATCTGTCGACCGTGAATAAATTTCCACGTGTGACTCAAGAAGTAAAACTTATCGAGGAATATCAGGAAGAATACTGTGTTTCAATATTTTTCATAGGTACATAAATGATGGCAGAGGGTAAATATGGAAACTTTAACAACAGATTTTTGAAGAGTGGCTCTTAAAAATTCTGATGCAACAATACATGCAATCAAAATTGTGTGCAGGCTACAGACGTTACCAAAAACACACCTAGGGATATATATGTGAAAAGAAGGCGGCGAAGTGGCCCCAAGCAGTTATTAGGATTGGCGCGATCAATGATTTTCAGTATTTTGACATATTTCTCATTGTATCTCTAAAAAGACTCTTCCACCTTCCGCGCCATCCTCTACGTTCGCAAGTCTCATCCTCTTGCGGCGTTCCCTCACAACCGTGGTTCTCTTCACCATCGACTAGCCTACTTTGCGGAGACGACGCCCAATATGTCGCAAACAATAAGTCTTTTACGCTGACTCTTTACAAAGACCTCTAATAAAAAGTGTTCAGCAATGAAGGAAAGTCATTTTCACTCCTATAGCCTGCTTAATCTATATTTATAGTTCTATAACCCTCTCATAGTTACAGTTACAGATGAGCAACAGTACGTAAAACAGAAGGATCTTCCAGAGTAGTCCAACGACAGACACAGTTAAATAAATGCAGAAGTAGACTTTAAAAAAAGTTTTAGAATCAAAAATCAAATTTACTGTTTGAGCCAATTGCTGAGGAAAATGATTAAAATACTGAAACTACATCAATGTTGATAACACCCCATTTTATGTCCTATTCATCTCACTAATGCAATCGACCCAAATAGACAGCGATTTTGAGAGTGATGTCACTGATAACATTAAGTAATATTATCGCCACAACTTTCGGCAACGCATTCATAATTTTAGGAAAAACACCGGTAACCTGGTGCTGTGGATTGTATTTCCAGGAGAGAGATATCAGAGATAAAAATAAGCAATTCAGCTGTAGCCATGGCACAGTAAAAATTTTCCACCGTGCTTCGACTTATATCTTTATCTAACAGATTACGGATAAGACCATATGTGACAATACCAAACACCTCTCTACAGATTTTATTAGTGACATGGTGGTAAGATTTGGAGAGGATGAGATTACGGTGTATGATTAGATTGGGTGTAATCTGATGCTACCTATGCATTATTTCTACAGTTGAGCCCAGCCAGAACTGGTAAACCGCATAGGACTGTTCCTCATGGAACTTCCTCGTGAGGGAGTACAATGATACGTATAAGAGTAAGGAAAACAGGCAGGTTATTACAAAAATGTACTTCATTCAAATAATTTGCGAGAGCTAGCGTCCGCTCCTAAAACTCTATAGGAGAGGATTTCTGGTGCAAATTATGCGCAGGCATGGAATTGGTAGAACAGATCTTACATATGGCAATTTGCTTATACTCTTAATTTTTGCTTATTTGTTTTGCTTATGTTCTATATTCTATATGACTACAGAAACCAATTTAAAAATTATTCTCAGCAATTTAAACGTTGGTTTTGCCAGAAAAGATGGTAGTACCTTAAGGGGAGAAAGTAATGCCTGAAAGACATTTATTCCCTTCCGTAGAGGTTCAGTACACTTAGAAATTGAAAAACAAAAATCAGCAATGAGGACAGAGTTAGGGGGGAAAATAGATAACAGTTTTTAGTGCAATTATTAACACCGAGGTGTGATTTGCTCTTCACAAATTTCTATAGGCGGTAAGTAGGCTCTATTTTGCAGAACCTTGTAGGTTCTACGCAAACTTCTTAAGGAATTCACAAATTGTTGTTTATGTTTCTTTGCCGTCGTCGCAATTTACCGGTTTTACCAGAATAATGATATGAGTCCAATTCAGAATCACGAGTATAGGTCAGTGTTAGTTCATCACAAAATCATCCTCTGCCAACGTTTGTGATAACTAATATATACTGTAAAATTTGATGCTCTGTTGTTCTCCAAAAATATTGAATGTCGTTTTACTTAATGTTGTATATATCCACCCATATAGGTGTCTTTTATTAGACTTTCGAGACAATGCACATTATGATGATGTTTCTTAACTTTTATTATGACTTTTATTCAAAGCTCTCTGACTATAGCAGGTTTTACCGCAATATGTATTAGCAATGATTCAGTACCCTTAAATAAAAATTCTAAGGTAGTTATCCTCTTGTATATTATACCTATTGATGTTGATGGGTCGAAATGTGATTGTTGTACCCTCACTTTTTTCTTCTTATGTACCCCTGAAGATGGAATGCATAAAATTCCGAAACTAACACTGACCTATACTCGATATTTTGCATTGGATTTATAAAACAAGAGGTCTATAGAAGAATACTGTATTCACAATAATGATATGGCAATATTTTTCACTTACGTATCGAGTTCCTTAGATAGGAAAGGATTCTGTAAAATACTCAAACACACAAATGAAGGTCCCGTGAACCGAAAATTTTTAAAGACAACAGTTAGAGAGTAATGCATTACTTTTCCACGCCATGTAATGCGAGCGCCGCATTAAAGGGATTAAAAATATTGATCATGCCGTTCCGACGTTGTGTTACTAGGGCCTGTTTGCTGAGAGAGTTTGCTTCATATTATTGTGGTCTTAAAGGATGAAAAGGCGAGATTTTTTTCATTTCTTCTCGAGCAATTGGCAAGGAGTGTCTTTCTTTCCTTTTCCACTCTATTTTCGTAAAAGGTTCCAAGTGCTACGACAATGAGAAAGCAGTCTCCAACGGGATCTCCTCACCCTCGAATGGGATATTTATTTACACAATCGCACCACCATTCCGAAACTCTTCAGCGTAGTCACATCGCTCACAGTATTCTCCCCTGAAAATGGCCCACCACACTGTCATTTTGCCTTCCTTTCTCTCACGTCGAACGGAGTGTCCTTCTATCATCAACGCTTAAGATAATTAAAATCCATCAACATCAAAACACTGATACTACACGGAACGGACTTTGTTAGGAATGATAAAATATATAATTTTTTAGTTGGAGGAGAGGGTCACCTGAACATGTCTTCAATTGTTGGCTTGTTCCAAACATTTTTCCTCTCAAATTTGGTGTGCCGTATATCCCGTCCGGTTGTAGAGCAAGAACTACAGCCTAATTCCGGGCTACCACCTAACAGAGAGGAATTTTTGACCTGTCTACGGGAAACTGAGAAAGAAACTCTTTGTCTCTACGATTCCTTGAATTTATCTTTATGATGAAATATAGACATGTCTGGGCTCTGCCATATTCATGTACACCTGCACCAGATGGCAAAGCGGTTGACAGAGGTGCTAGGACTGTCACAAAATGTGTCACATGGACGAAATAATTATTCGGATTCTGCGATATCATACAAAATTATTTTGTGGCAAAGCTTCTCATGCGGTTAGGTCCATCGGGATGGCTCTTTTATTCGACAGGAAACTTCTGTCGAATTAAATTTATTTCCGACAGCCTTGTTTCCCGCAACCACCTCCAGCATAAGAAAGCCTATCCGATGGGAGACCGAGAAGAGTAGACTATAAAAGCATCATTTCTCTCATTAATGATGTGAGGACTTCAATATTTCAATTTTTCAGAGGTGTGAGCAGATAATCAGAACAATGTCTGCTACGAATTGCCAAAACATGAACAAAAATGAACAATAGTTTAGCTTTTGAAACGACGTCCCAGCGGACGGAGTACTAACGCAATTTTGAATGAATGGAGTAAAATTTGTTTTTCCACAATGAATTTAATAACTTACCACCGTGGTTTCGACGATCAACGTCATCATCAGGTGAAGATACATCTTGTTGCAACAAGTTATATACTAGAGACCCTACTCAACCACTCCCTTCCACCCTCCACCTTCCTCCCCCACATCTCTACAGTCCCCTCCCCACTCTCCCTCTAGTATATAAGTCGATGCACCAAGATGTATCTTCACCTGATGATGACGTTGATCGTCCGAACCATGGTCGTAAGTAATTAAATTCCATGTGGAAAAACAAAGTTTACTCCATTCATTAAAAATGTTTAGTAAATTCCATGAAGTATCGCTGGAAACCACCAGCTTTACCAACGCGACACAAAGCAAGCAAAGGAATACCGGGCTGCGAGCGTTCATGACAAGGTTTTATTCCCTGCGAATGCCAAGCGGGTGCAGAAGAGGAGGCGTTCGAGGGTGATGGGTGGATGGGACAGACGCGGAAACCATCCGGCGCATTCATCCGCATCGCTCGTCGGAAGATACGCAAGCGTGTTTCGCCGTGAGATCGTGAAACCGGAGATGAAAAGACACGTGCGCGAAATTTCCGACAGCCTTCCCTCCTCCTCCCCCAACAACCACCTCCAACCCCTTCCTTCCCGCCCCCCCACTACTTCGCCCCCAATCTTGTCCCCATCTTCTCGTCCCCGTGCACTATATCCGATAACCGCCCTTTCCTCGCCTCCGCACGTATATATCTCTCCTCCCGCAACGCTCCCGGCCGCTCCTTCGCACAATTCCTCCACCGCCCGGTCCTCTCTTCCAAGAATTCCCTCGATTCGATCTGTTCCTCGCTTCATTCCATCTCCCGGACGAACACCCCCTCACCTCCCCCTACCCCCACTCATTTCCTTCCCCCTCCCCTCCCCCTCCTCGCCGTCCCACCCCCCTCGCCTTCCTTCCTTCACAACAGCGCCCTCCACAAACGACGGGCGCCACGCCAAATCTTTCGCCTCTGAAAGCACGAGCCGAACGAGCTTTCCCTCGTTTTTCCTTACACGGCCCCTTCTTTAACCGAGAGTCATGAGATTTTCCCCGGGCGTCCTGCAAACCTGTCTAATACTTTTGGTGTTTCTTACGCACCTCTGGCTCTCTCGTACGATAGACACAATCTCCAGGATTCCTAGCATAGAGGGGTTCGGGTTGGTGTGGTGGCTAGAGTACTAGCTAACCATACGGACGGTCATGGTTCAAACCCCTGCAGAGGTGGATGTTTTTCAGAGGGTACCCGATCCCTACTTGAGTGTCTTGTGGAGAGCACTTCAAGTGTCAGTCGGATGAGACATTAAACCGTAGTCCCTTTTGTTAAGAGCAGGCTAATATCGACGCCGGGTTTCTATCCACCCTTCCCCTTATTTAATTCCCTTCACCCTTAATTAATTAGAGCACTCTTATTTAATCAGTTAATTAGAGCACTCGGTGCGAAATCTAGAGATTTGGGTTCGAATCCCAGTCCAGGCGAATGATTTTTCCACTGCGAATTTCACACAATTGAGTGATCAATAGCGGGTTGAAGTAACTCCGTTGAAGTAACTGCGGGGCTAGTTCCTTGGTTCTTTGGAAATACCAGTGTATAGTTTTTTAATTTCTCAAAAATTTAAATATATATTATTTACTCACTTCATTTTTTTACAGAATCACAAACAAACCTTCGGTTGTGATGGCTTATTCTACGTAGTACTTGAAAAAATGAGTATTATTAATTAAAATCTATTTTTACAAAACCTTTTACCAGCTGATTATCAAGAAGTTTAGCTACTTAAACCATTTTTTTCGTCATTCGTGGTATATATTTACGTCTGGATTCTTATAGTTGCTTGTATCTCAAACTAAACTTCAGTATGGCCTCTATTATGACTGTGTAAAAAATTACACGCTTAAATTGCCTTCGGGAGAGAGATCTCAATCGTCACGAATAGGAGGCAGGCAGACGGCGATGCAACAAAATTACGGAAGAACACAAAACTTTTCATTAGAACTCAGCATCTTTAAGAGATTAAACACCAAGACCCATCCGAAAAATATTAATTACAGAGTATTACAAATAACTATTTTGGCATTGATGATACCGAGCAAAAGGAGGTAAACATCTAGGATGGCGTTTAAATGACTTGTCTCCCTAAGCATATTAGTGTGTCTCGTTTTGAGATAATGCGTGGAAATTTCGAATGGTAGTGCTTAAACTTCAAATTGTACCTATTGCGCTGTAGATAAAACCATGAATTAAACGTAACTGGCTAATGTTTCAAAAAATAAGAGAGAATGATGATATGAAGAATTTCAACATTTGTGCACTCCAGGAAAAACATCTACACATCTCGGAAATTATAAATTGAATGTCTCGTAAAAGAAATTGCAGGATGAAAGACACACAATTCAAATTTTGAATCCATGATGCCCATAAAGGACTTCACTGGTATAGTGGAAGTTAATGCCGAGCAATGTGCACAAGTTTCCAATGGAAGTTGACGGTGAAGGAGGCATCAGAGGTTTCGGGAACACACTTTTAGCATGAAATACCTGCAGGTAAGTCGTGAAAACCACCTTCCTCTTTGTTCTTCTTCAATAATTTTGGTTCCATGAGTACGTTAAAAAAATTATGACGATTAAAAGCAAATTGCCATTAAGAAATGCAATGTAAGACATTTTCATCAAACTTTACGTACGATATCGAGTAGGCGGCATAAAATTATAGAACACTGAGTGTATGATGGTGTATTTTGTACCACATTGGGCCACAAAAATTTGATAATTTTTATTTTTCTAATTAAACACATGATTCAACACGGAATTATTACCTAGAGTGACTCGCTAATCATGACCAGACTATTGTTTCATTAACCACTTTCTTAAATATTCTGGAAGTTACCTTAGGGGTTTCAGTGGGTGGCAAATAATGTAGGCGCTCGAAATGGACAGGAGAGTCTTTACAAGAGGAAGACATAACTTAGATGGTTGGGCTAGCCTGTCGTGACATCTTCGTGGCAAGTATTTTGAGATGCTTCAAAAGGTTACTGAATTAGCCTCTACTTCTTGTACCAATCATTGCAATCCCTCAATAGTAGGTATGCACTGACCACGTGACTAGTATGAACGGAATGACAGGGTCACCCCAAAGAGCATGAATTAGATCTGCCTTTTCTTGACCTTAATTTTCAAAATTATGATCTCGATTTATTTTAGACTCAGTTTTTAATTAGAATTATTTATTACTATTAGTATCCCTTACTTACAAGTAATCATAATCTAGTGGATAAAAAATGTAGTACTACACGCGGGACGTAATTATACACTTAATATCGTTCGGTCTACAGATATATTTAATTCCTCTCCGAATTTATTTACACAAATGCACAATTAGCTTATTAGCACTTCGTGAATATACGGAAATTTATTAATAATGCGAGGTGACTTTATGTGTATTCCCGATGACCATCATTGCAGTGTAGGTAAAAAGGAATGCACTTACCGCCGCCTTGAACAGATTCTTAATTTTCAATCCAAGTCTCCTATTTTGGGTCCTCGTAGACGCATACCCTGTTTTGCAGCCTGGTACGAAGCAAGTTCTGTTTAAACAAGGCCTTCTAAATTCTTTATTTAAGCCGAACGGGCTTAATGCATTCAAATAAGAATCAGAGTCCGGAAAACATCGTCGTCGGCACACGATGGACGTTTCATAAACCTCTTACACATTTTCTGTAATAGATGTTCTCTCTCGAGCATTTACAAAGTAACTTTTAGTTCACAAAAATAGCAAGATATTATTCAAAGCATCAAGTAATTCATATATCCTCGATTGTTGTTGAATATTCACCACAGTGTCACGTTAGCAACAATTGCCTACGTCTATTTACAATAACAACTGAAATGACTCTAATCGAAGTGGCGCCAAGGACTGGGTGAACTAAAAGTGAAAATTTAGGCAACCCGTAGACTAGGCAACAATTCCAAACATCCAAATCCATAATATATATTGATGAAACGTGAACAGAAACATCAGAGGTCAATACTTTTCTCAGTCTCCCCTTCCTCTTCTTCCTCCTGCCCTCAACCAACCCGTCGCCGTCCATTGGAAGACACGAGAATGGGAATCGGAATGAGAAAAAAAGTTAGATAGGGGAATAGAATTGGAAAGGAGGGACGGGGAGGGGGGGGGGACTCACGAGAGCAATGGGGAGATTTGTGCCTTAGAGAGGATAAAAATAAAAGCGGCGACGAAAGAAAACGTTCGGTCGAATTTCTTCACATTGTCCTGGAAGATATATTTTTACTGTTTTCCCACGGATTTCCGATTACCGTGGCTTCGCGGGAGTGTTGAACATTGTCCAGGAGACTATTCCAAATGGCTTACGCACAGATGTAACTGCGACTAAAAGACTCAAATTAAAGACTTAAAGGACTTGAATGAGGAACGGAATATTTTTTCGCAGTAATCAAAGAGGAGTACACCAGGTAGTATTTGGCAGGCTCAGAAAAAGTCTTATAAATGAAATATGTATGTAACATATATTATTCAACGAGATGGTTGACTGGATGTTTAGTGTCTAGTCTGCTACTGCTTAAAGAGAGGTACGCCGGGTGGTTTTATTCATTACTTGTTCTACATCTACATAATACCATGCGGTCCGCCGCATGGGCGTGTGGCAGGGGGTGTTAGCCACTTAAAGGTGTTTAAAGGTGTAGGTTTAGCCGTAGGACCAGCCATTTAAAGGTGTAGGTTTTTGAAGATGGAATGGTGACATATATTATAGGAGTGTATTTAGTGGAGCTCAATTTTTACTGTGGTCGCTTATTGTTCGCGGAAAGAACGAGACCTTGTACCTATCTGCTTGACAGTGTATACACTGATCTGACAGATGCGATACAATATGATATGCCATAAAAAGGTATACCTCTCTTATTTTATCGCATCTGTCAGACCTAGAGATGTTGTGAGGAGTCATGATAATATTCTCTATGTCGCTCTGAAAAATATCAGTTCTATATTTATCAAGCAACCTAAGCCTAGCGTGGCCTAGCGTGTAGCCTCCGAGTCTCAAGGGTCTCCCACCATAATCCGTCTAGAAGTTGTGAGACACTATATGTTCGCTCGTAGCAGTTTTTAACGGAGCGCGCTGCTTTTTTTGTATTTTGTAAATTTCTTTGGTTCGATCTTAATTACCATGGTCCCAAATGCTTGCGGTGTATTCGAGGTGTGGCTTAAGCAGAGCAAAGTAGTATCTCTTATTGACTATTTTATCCGAAGATCTTCCTATTATACGTTTAACAAAACCTAGTTTCTTTAATGCTGCGCCACATACGTTCTGTATGTGTAAACCCCACCATATTACAGAAGTAAAGGTAGTTCCAAGATTATTTTAGAATAACATGTGAAAATTTAATTAAATACAAATATATGAATACGGAGGCCTGTACACGGGTGATAAAGGTTAAAATTTATGAGGATATGCTGTATGAGAAACCTTCAAAAATTTGCAGCAGAGTCTTTACAATTTTTTAACATATTCCGCATTTTGAAACAGGGGCAGCAGCAGGTTTAAATATGTCAGAATAAATTCAAAAGACACATTCAACCACTTAGCAATGAGTTAAATTGTTGAAATAACCGGAGTCAAATTTATGTCACGCGTTCCTGTTTAGGTACCTGGTAATCCCAAGAAAGGCACAATTGAATCAGCAAACAAATATCTTCAGCACAAATTAAAGAGCTTCACTGGCACAAAACATTATTAGTTAAATGTTGGGTAAGTATGAAAAAATAGGCAACTTCCACCGTGATAAACTTATTCCGACCAGTTTCGCTTTTTACAGCACCTGCTGAAGGCGCTGAACTGAAGATGTTGTAAAAGGGGAAACCGGTCGGAATAAATTTATCACCGTGGAAGTTGCCTATTTTTTCATACCTATAGTTATAATATACCCTGAAACCACAGAGTATAAATTTTGGGTATCAACACGCGTACATATTTGTTGACTAAAAAATGCTCTGACTGATGAAAACGCCCTTTGGTTGGAATATGCTTTCTTATTCATTATTAATATGAATGACCTAAGTTCTATAAATAGCAGTGAATTAAGATTATCTGCAGCCGATACAGTAATCTACCGTAAAATAAGCAAAGACGCGGATTTTGAAGTTACTTCTAACCTTAACAATGTTCATTCGTGATGCCAGGAGTGGGGTTTAGAACTAAATATTAATAAATGCATTACACTTCACTTCCCGCGAAAGTCATCATACAAAAGCCATACCTACACTGTGGGTGGAGTAAATATAAAATCTTCAGATACAGAAAAATATCTTGGAATTACCTTAACTTCAGATATATCGTGGGAAACACACATACAAAACGTATGTGACACAGCATTAAAGAAACTAGGTTTTGTTAAGCGTATAATAGGAATGTCCTCGGATGAAAAAGTCAAAGAGAGATGCTACTTCCCTCTGGTTAGCCCACACCTCGAATACGCCGCGATCATTTGGGACCCTGGTTATAAAGACTTAACCAAATTAATTAACAAAATACAAAGAAAAGCAGCACGCTTCGTTAAAAACTGCTACGAACGAACATAGTGTCTCACAACTGTAAGAGGGATTAAGGTGGGAGCCCCTAGAGACTAGGAGGCTGCTCGCTAGGCTTAGACTGCTTGAGATATTCAGAACTGGTGTGTTTCAGAGCGACACAGAGAATATTATCATGACTCCTCACTACATTTCTACGTCTGACAGATGCGATAAAATAAGAGAGATACTCTGCCGAACGGATAGGTACAAGAACTCGTTCTTTCCGCGTACAATAAGCGACCACAATAAAAACTGAGCTCCTGCAAATACACTCTCATAGGACATGTAACCATTTCACCTCCAAAACTTTTACATCTTTACACGGCTGATGACTTACCATCCCCAGGCGGCTCGCGGGGTAGTATGTAGATGTAGACGTAGAATGCCAAAAATGCTAGAAAAATGTACAAAATATAAGGAATCAATACAAATTGAGGAAGCAGAAATCTGTGAATTCCGTAACGGAAAAAATCGAACTAATTTGAGAAATTAACAGTTGGCTTTCTGTTTTCCGATTAGATGTTATGCGTACAGTTATTGACTCAGTAACCATAAAAACAACCATACTCAGTAACCAAACATACAGCCAAACGCGTATATGAACAATGCAGACCATTCGTATTTACTCATGAACTTCTCTAAATCTGATATGACTTAAAACGCAATTAGTGGAATATCCTCGTTCATCTCCTCCCTCTCCTTCCGCAAGTCACCGTTGTGGCCAAACCTTACGCCCGAGCTCAAATGTACTTACTTAGGGGTCACAATTCCTCACTACATATCTTGGGGAAAACATATTCGGGAAATAAGCGGTGAAGCATACAGGAAGCTAGGCTTTATCAAGATAATACTCGGAAAATGTGATGAGAAAGTGAAAGAACGTTGTTATTTTTCAATCCTTAGGCCTCGTCTGGTATATGCTGCCAGTGTATGGAATCCTTATGAAGCGGGGTTAATATCGGAATTAGACCGCGTGCAGCGAAGAGGAGCTAGGTTTGTAAAACAATTTTACGATAATTTTAGGAGTGCGTCTGGATTGTTAGAAGAATTGGGATGGGAATCGCTATCACAGCGTGGATTAAATTATAGGATTAAACTCTTAACTAAATTTCACGGAAAAAATGTCTCTGACGACCTAAAAAACATACTATTAATCCCCTCGTACTACGGTAGATTAGATCGCGCCAATAAAATTAGAGAGATAGATTGTAGAACCGATAGATATAAAATGTCATTTTTTTCCACGTACCGTTCGGGATCATAACAGCTGTGATCGTTATCATGAATAGTGCAAATAGTGACATTCTCTAGACTGTAGATCTTTCTCTTTATATTCTCTAGGTTTTTATTTATGCGTGATGTAAATATTGATGTTCTCATTTATGCATAATATTTTGATCTGTAGTAGTAGTCTTTGTATCTCTTGCATGTTGAAACGATTTCCAATAGAATGGTTCTTGGTTAATAGATTTTTAATTGGCGCGTTACATGTGTGGTACGTTGGTTTCAATGTAGTTTCGGTGTTCTGCCGTATAATTCTTGCATGCCTTGTGTGGAAGCACCCCCTACCACACATTCTTTGGGTGGCTTGCAAAGTATGACATAGATGTAGATGTAACTCTATCAGTCTCCCCCCACCCTCCTCTCCCCGTCTCGCTCTTACCTCAAACCCTCGATAAACCCACAAAGAGGAATCCAAAGTAATTAATATCAACCGAATTTTCCAGGAAGATAGGAGGACTTGGATGCTTGCGTTGCTGGAGAAAGGGTTGAGATATTCGACGGAGGCGGGATCAGGGCAGGGAGGGGGTGGGGGAAGGAAACTGGCGTGTGTGTTTTACGCCCAATCACCTCGAAAGCTATTTTATCCCCCCCTAACTCCTCCACTCGCCGCCCCCATCTCGCCTTCCACTCCTCTCAAATCGATCTCTCTATCAAACGTCAAAGCACCCCTTTCGCGCACTCCCCGTCTCCATGAAATACATTCCTTGTGGGCTGTTGAGATAGAAAGAATGTTGGTATTTGAGTGGGAAACCCATGACTGAGTTTATTTGCGTCATTAAGCATCGGTGGTTGGGTGGGAATGAGGATTCTTTGGAGAACAGAGGAAGGAATCAGATTTGTGTCCGTATTCATAGTCGAATTCCTCGGGGTTACCTGGGTATCCCCTAGTCAGGTAACACCTAGGGGTCCCCTAGGCTGAGTGATTCATAAACCTTACCTGGGTATCCCGCAGCCAGTGGATGCCTTGGTAAGAGGTTCTGCAAAAATCCCTGACAAAAATACATATTAACGGTTTTCGATGTTTTCGATGCTCATTTTTCACCGTAACCAAGCACGCTATCAACAATTATATACTATACTATTTCACGATGTTGATGAAAAATCATCTAGTCATCATCAATATCATTATCATCATTAGATTATTGAAGGAGTATGAGAGAATGTTTATGATATCAATTGAATATTTATGTAATATTAATGGTAAGGAATACGAGGATGGTTCAATAAGTGTTCATGTGTGTAAACTGAAGACGTTACCATGGAAAGTTGTTGATATCATCGTGTACTGCCATTAGAAAAGTAATGTCAATTTATCCCACGCGTGGGCAGCAGTACTGCGTTAGGGGAGCTTTGGGTAAGCTTCATGCCTCACACAGGAAATCGACGGCCTGGGGGGGAGGGGGGGGGGGGTTAGGAGACTACAGTTCCCTGGGTAAAGACTAAGAATACTATTTCTGAGCCAAAGGGTTCCCCCACACTTGGGGAACACCCAGGTTACGACTATGAATACGGCCCTAAGTCACGAGAATACCGGGAGTAGCCACGGTAACAATTTGTACAAAGTCACCCGCAAGTGCGCATAATGGTGAAACTCCAGAGAGGAAGAAACTATTTGCCTCAACCAGGCCTCGAACCCGGATTCCTCAATCTCGCGCTGGGTGTTATATCAAGTGAAGCCACAGAGGCGTCCTCCTGCTATACGGATTTTTGTGGGTTCAGGTCGAGACGAATGATTTTTCCCTTCATGAAATTTCAAAGGAATCAGATTTCTGGGGTTCCTGGAGTTCTTTATTCCCATTGAGGAGAGGGTCCAGGTTCGCATATCAGTCGTTAGAAACATTTTCCGGAGGTGTCCAAATCCTTTTACGCGTGTCAAGAGTAGACCACTTCAAGTTAACTCCATCTTCCGCTTACGACTCCGTCCGTTAAATGTGAAGTTACAACTCCTCCAGATCCCTGACCCCGTTCAGAGCGAGGTGATGTCGGCGCAGGATCGCATTCTTACTCAAGTACCGATTTCGTCAACTGTTATAATGTCCTTAGTCGCATTGTGTCACCAAAAGTGACAAATAGGAAGGTTGGATAGAAATACGGCTTCAGTATTAGCCTGATGTAAATGAATTTCGCCAAGGACTCCATAATTTATCCCATCTTAAGCCGTGTCCTTGCCAATAAAAATATGTACCTTCTCCGCAAATACTTCCTACGAAAGTTGACAGTTATTTACACGGAAATATCCACGCCGTGCAGCATGTGATTGTGCTTAAGTCGGGTTGACGTGGTAGATAGACAAGCATTCGTGCGGCAGGAACCATTCGTACATCACGACTCCTATTCGGTGCAAAGCCATTGATGTTCACTAAAAACCATCTGTAAAAGCTAGTGCGGTGAATGTGGAATAAATTCTTGCGTGCGCTGGCACGTTCACATGTACGCAAATTTCCACTCATGCACAAAGTTCTGCGATGTGTGTCGTTTTTTGTGTACATTTTTACAGGTGTGGACGCAGCACTACATCTACATCTACATACTACCCCGCGAGCCGCCGCATGGGCGTTTGGCAGGGGGTGGTAGGTCACCAGCCGAGTAAAAGATGTAAAGGTTTTGGAGGCGTAATTGTGACAATATCCTATGAGAGTGTATTTGGAGGAGCTTATTTTTAATGTGGTCGCTTATTGCGCGCGGAAAGAATGAGTTTTTGTACCTATCTGTTCGGCAGAGTATCTCTCTTATTTTATGGCAGCCTCCAATGGCAGGCAGCGTGCAGCCTCCGAGTCTCTAGGGGCTCCCACCTTAATCCCTCTAACAGTTGTGAGACACTATATGTGCGCTCGTAGCAGTTCTTAATGAAGCGTGCTGCTTTTCTTTATATTTTTTAATTGTTTTGGTTAAATCTTTATGACCAGGGTCCAAAATGCTCGCGATTACTATCGTAATCCACTAACGGTGGATTACTGCATAAGAAGAGCTCAACGCGTAGCACGAAGGCAGAGATCGAGATTCAGGTGAAATATATTCCGACGCCCTCAGAAATCGAAATCGATCCCCAATTTAATGCATTCTATGGAAGGAGTACTGCACTCGAAACCTATGCACCTATGACT
This sequence comes from Ceriagrion tenellum, assembly GCA_963169105.1. Taxonomy (NCBI): domain Eukaryota; kingdom Metazoa; phylum Arthropoda; class Insecta; order Odonata; family Coenagrionidae; genus Ceriagrion; species Ceriagrion tenellum. Next base: position 16,362,358 of record OY720633.1, on the reverse strand, counting down.
CGAGTGGGGATTGGAGTTCCGTGAGATCTCATTTCTCCCAAATATGTTTCGCGCCGCAACTACCATTTGCTCTCGCTTTGGTTGGTCCGACGCCTATTCCTCCCGAGTTTCTTGGCGGCCAACCCTAATTGGTGAGTGTTTAAGGTAGTCCGAGCGAGATAGTTCCCCAGTCATAATAGAGACCATATTCGAATTACACGTTTTAATTACACCAGCTGTAGGACACGTCAATTAAATATTGCATTATTAATAGTGCAATAACTTGTTTTATGTGACAGAACCGAACAGATGGCAAGTAATTCTTCAAAAATATCTAAGTAAGTCTTCTACTTGACTCTTTTTTTTTACGCGGTGCGTTTGTAACTCCTTCAAAGCGGAAGCTTTTTAGTGATACCCAAGAACTTATTGCGGTGACAATATGGTTAATTTTCAAATATAGTTGAGAACATACAAACTACACGCTGTTAGTTTTTTTGACGATATCTTAGTGTTAGAAATATCTCATTTTGTTTATGATGTCTCTCTGGAGTGGGTACACGTACCATTTCCCATGTAGATGGGCTAGTATTTTTTGGCAAATGTCTCCGAAAGTAATGTGGTAAGGGGTTAAACTTTTGGTGTCATTGGAAGGGTGAGTAATTTTTCTTTAAAATGAGACCAAATCCATTGATTTCTAAGTAATATGATATTTCGCTCAAACTACCTTAAGGAAGCCATTGAGCTGAAAGATAGGAAAAAAAAGACAGCAAATGATATTCCGATGACGGTTTCATGTGAGTATTAATGGAGCACGGAGGAAAAATAAGGAGAAATCTCGAGAGACCTGGGTCCGTGGAAAGCAGAATTAAGGTCCTTGATACCCGACCGGAGTGGTGAGTTTACAAAATAAAATTGAAAAAAAAAGTTAACGGAAATCTGTGCGTGGAGTGATTAAAACCGGTAGAGGTCCTGTAAAAACATGCCGTGTAAATTTCTTTTTCCGCTATGCGCGGTCAATAATTTGATTCAAGTGTATCATACTATAAGAGCTTTCTCTTCCCTTATTTACTCAAGTCTTCATCACCCGCTGATGAAATTTATTTACCCATATTATTCAAGTTTATTCAAACTGAGCAAGAATTAGGAATCAGTGAAACAACTGCTTGGTTTGAATAATTCAGCTACGCTTTTAGTCGACCATTAAATACATTTCACATGTATTGAAATTTTCAAAGCGTATTTTCATTTTCACTGCGTATTAATTGGTCTATTTCAAGTTATCGAGGAGTAGCAGAAAAGCTGGTAGATATCTCCTGAAAGAACGATTTGCATGAAACATTAACGTTAGAGAGAAGAGGCTTTTTCCGTCCCTATACAATGTTGGATTGGAGTAAATAATACTAAATGCCAGTGCGGTTCAACGGAGAAGAATTTAAAAGAAGTTTATTCTATAAATCCATCCGTTATTCAGAAAACGACCGTTTCGTTCAACGTTTCCATGTGACGAAAATTAAAATCAAACAAACTAGATCATTGGAACATATTTGCATGGTGTTTAATGTTAACGATTTAAGAGAACGAGTATTTGCCTTAAGCGACAAAAGCCATCATATTATTATTAATTTTTAGTTTTGATGGTCAATTAAAAGCACAAATTCCAACGTATTGAGGAGAAAACGTAAGCTAAGGAATGTGGCGCCATTTATGTGTGACCTGATACTTTCGCGGCTGAATTAACGTGGGACTCCTCGGGTTTTCCACCAGGTCAATTTTCAATGCAGGAGACGTGAAAGTGAGCCTATGCAGACAGCGACACCAGCAAGAGAATTCCTTGTGGATGTTACATTTTCATTGTTTGTTCGAAATGATATTTTTGCCTGTAAATTTCTAAACCCTAGTTTTTTAACTCACTACATTACCTTTCCCATCGCTCAATCAAAAATTTTATCCCTCCATAGGGAAGATACATTAAATCTTTTGAAGTAGTGTGAGCGAGATAGATCCCTAATCATAATAGAGACCATATTCGAAATATACCCTTTTAATTTCACCAGCTATGAGACACACGAATTATTAATGATTAAGAATTAATAATTACGAACGAACATTAACTATTGCATCATTAATGGTGCAATTATAGTTTTACATGACAGAAATTGTAAGTAATCAAATGAAAATATCAAAATAAATCTTTAACTTGACTCATTTTTTTCACGCGGTACGTTTGAAAATCCATCAAAACGGAAGGTTTATTGTGATCCCGAAGAGTTTACTGCGGTGAAGGTATGATTAATTTTCAGAAGCATTTGAGAAAACACACAAATTACACACGTACCATTTCCCATGTAAAAGGGCTGTTATTTTCTGGCAAACATCTCGGAAAGTAATTTGGCAAGGGGTTGAATTGTTTTGGTCAATAGAAGGGTGAGATATTTTTCTTTAAAATGAGACCAATTCATTGATTTCTAAGTAAAATAACATTTCGCTCAAACCACATTAAAAATCTTCGCATTGTCGACGATTTCAAGGCAAAATACACGTCCTGCAGCTTAGGATATAAGGAAGTGTGCCAGTGATCATAATAAGGGAAAGCATGTTTTTGTGGATGATAAATTTCTATTCGATCAATCAACGAGGACAATGGCATTGGACAACAGGTATCCCAACCATATGGAGTCATAAATACAAGCTGCCAAGTATGAGGCGATAGTTTTAGCTAGAGCAACCAATAGCATAGGCTGACAGATTTTCCCTCCGTCTGGGAGCATTTTCGCAACAATCGTCTTCCTTCAATCCTCTTCCTTCCTTCTCATATAGGTACCCATAGACTCTCCGCCCTCGGTTCATCCAATATTTGTCTTCTAAAATTCTATTCCACGAGATCTTCTCAATTCAATCTTATGCACGCCTCAGAAATGGGTTCCGGAATCAAATCACTGGTCTTCTAACTGAAGGTTTGTTTGACATACGGAGAGTAGTGCCCTCGAGGTACCAAGCCCACGTGTGGGGAAATACAAGTGACAACACGGTAGCTGTTTTCAATGTCAGATATAGGGCACCGGAAATAATGAAGCTTGGACTTTACTCCTAAGATATCATATCATTACCTTACATCGAGAGCTTGCGACAGCAAGTTTTTATTGCTAAACGTTCTGGAAAATCGAATAATATAAAAGTGAATGAAATATATACATTAACTAGCGTATTATAATGTACATTCAACAGGAAAAAGCACACATAGATCCTCTCCTTCGTCCTGGTGATAACAATGGAATATCAAAATGGGAAGAAAGATACCAGACAGGAATCGACAAGAATAACTGCGCAATATAATTTTACATGAATATATTTCACAATAATGTTTTAATTGTAGTCTATTGCGAATATTGGTCAAGTTGATTTCAATTGAAAAGTATTATGAATTATTGAAATTTAGTCTACGGTGTAAAACATGAATATTCAGCTTCCTAGTCCATGTATTAGATTTTAAATGAATATAATAAACGACACAGAGTTAAATACGTATCTTTGATTGAAAACCAGTTAAAATTCCCAGTTTTTCAAAATAAAAATGTATCACGCAGTCAGACGACGAATTTTTGCAACATAATTATGGCATAGTCTAGTTCAACGTAATAGCTGAGACTTGTAAGTTTTATTCACCTTGAAAATGGCACTTTGAGTCAAAACCATGGTCGGTTGTCAATAAATATTTAGTGTGGAATTTTTACCAACTGTTTCATTTCAAAATGGAGATACATAAGTTCCATAAAATAAAGCCTGAAATGATTTTATAAATCAACGAAATTCCATGTTTTCCGGACTAATAAATTGTAGCTTTTTCGTGATGAATTTTAATCCAAAAATTTAGCGCAGGAAAGAGGAGACCGAAATTTCCTAACATTAGGTGTTAATCACAGCGTTAGACAAGCCATATTATCCCATTATCATACGCATTTTCTCTCGCAGTATGAGGTTAGAAGTAACTTTTTTCCTGCATACAGGGTTCCTCATTCTTTCACTCTCATGGTTATGTCATGCTATGGTTATGTTATGCCTGCTAAAATGTCCTTTGGTACTGATGAACGTCACCTGAACAAGGATGCGTAAATTCTTCTAAAGTGCAGTGATATTCTTTTATTCCTGTTTCAGAGATAGCGCTCATTAGTAAAAATGTCTTTTTTGATTGTTGCTCACATCATATTTAAAGAACTCTACCGGAGGGTTTCGTGCGCGCCTATCTCGGCCTCCTCGCCAGGAGAATGTCCGCGCAGTGTCGCGTCAAACGTTCGACTATCTCTCGCGTTCCCCACACGGCCCAAATGAACCCGCTGACCCTTCCTCCCTACGCCCCACGCGGACAAAACTTCATTCGCAAATATCCACTACCCTCTGCACTGCCTGCGTTCTCTCTGCCCCCCCCCTTCCCCACACGGTCTTTACACGTCCCGGCCTCACCCAGCCACTAATTTCGCCGAAACCACTACCACTCCTGCCCTCGGTTGCTAACAGGGATCCGCCTACCTCCTCCCAACAAATCTTTCCATCCTTTCCCGCACCACGCCAAACGGAAAGAGTCGACTGCTGGACCATCTCTCCCCCGGAGCACCCCGACACACATCCCTCTTTCCCTCCCGTGGCGTGCCGACAGACAGATAAGGGCGCTCTGGCGAGCTAAAACGTCACGTGCAACGAATGCACGGTGTGCCTCGCAGACAAAACGCTGTAAACACACGCAAGAACGCGGCGGCGCATTCAACGGGGGGCAGCCACCGGCGGCGGTGTGGGACGCGCGTTATCAATCTTTTCTTCTTCCCCTCGCGTAAAAAAGAGCGGACAGCGTCGCAATATACGCGGGATGAAAAAAAGGAAAACGAGTGGATCCATCAAAAAATAAAAAATAAAAGATATGACTAGAGTCAAAGAGGAATGTTGGATGCTGGGAGTTTGTGGAGGAGACGACAAAGGAAGTTTGAAGCGATAAACGCGTCAAAAAATAAGCGTTTCTTTTACTTCAAACAGCGTCAGCCGTCGGCGCTCGCAATTACAACTAATGTGAGTGGACGCTAGGAGTCTCCAGCTCTCCCCTGAATCGGAAAAATGCGTGCCTCCATGCACGCATGACCTCGGTTTTCACCCTCAAACCGTAGGCTGTCCAGCTGTAATAACTGGATTAAATTTATTATTTTCCGTAATTGCTAAGTACCGTATTTCACCGGATAGTCGTCGCAGATTTTATGCAAATTTTTTGGCTAAAAAGTAGGGTGCGACCATTATAAGGGGAAATATTAAAATTTTGCCGGTATTAGTTATAAATAGGTAATTTTATACGTACTTAACTGCCTTTATTGAAAAGCTAGGATCTGATGAATGGCAGGCCTGCATTGAATACGATGCATTAAAATTTAGGACTACAAATCGACACAATTTTTGTTTCCTGTTTAGCGTATACCGTACATTTCCTGCCTGAAATGAAAAGTTAACGCATTATAAGCACCGTTATATTATGGTAAACATTTTTGATCAATTAATGGTAAATATGGCAATTTTTTATTTTACAGCATGTGTCGTTACGAACAGAATCAACATGCGACAATTATGCGATGAAAGTTTGTGAACCAATTTTTGGACTGAAAAAGTAGGGTGCGACGATTGTGCAGTGAAATACGGTACCTCCACAGCACAGTGTTAGAACATGATTTTACGTTTAATTCTTCACTTAATTGCATCGATACCTCCGCAAAGGTTTTCTCGCCCATCTCAGGGTCAACTCAAGTTAGGTGAACGTCACCGGTGTACCTACGATCCTAGGACCTGAAAAAAATTTCATGGTTTGTAACTATTTTCCTCCCCGAATCGTTAACACAGTCAATGATAACATCTAGCTGAATGGCCACGCATGATACTGAAACAAGCTAACACCAGAGGCATATCTTTTTTGTGATGGAGACTTGCTCACAGAGTAGCAGTAAGCATTAGTCAACTGTGTCCCACGAAATTTTTCCACTTCGCACTTTTGCACCTCACGGCACTACATTATCCTTGTCCATCCAGAAGTCATAACCTCCCGTCATCAGCTTAGATACCGGTATTCTCCGTCTTTTCGTGAGTAAGTCGTGATTCCATTGTGATATTGTTGCCCAAGATATGAGCGATTGCACAATTTCACAAAATCATTGAGGCCCCCCTAACAGCGACCAAAATCGTTCCTCACATTAAACATAACGAAAAAGCATTGCGAAAATGTGAGCAACACTAGCAAATGTATCTCGCTTCGTTATTTTTTTGCTCCTGAGCAATCGTTGTTTAAAACATTTTTAACATTTACGATTGCAGCTCTTATTGTTATAAATTGTATCAAAATTCGTTCTCATAATATCCTTGGTCAATTAATATATTTCGACTTAACATCTGATTATGAATAATTCGTTCATCAAAAACTATGAAAAAAATAGCAAGTTAAGAAATAAAATTCAAGAATTGAGTAATTAACAGATGTTTAAATTAAATGTTTACCCAAATCGCAAATAAAAACTTGGAATTATAAAGGGGAAAAGTCGTCGACAGTGTGATCGTCTCTTTTTTTGTGTGTCTATCTCCTTCATCCTATCAACATAGGGTATATATAAACGGTTTGCCACAGAAAGGCAATCGATAAAACCAGAGAAACACAAAAAAATGAACACACTTACAGAGTTTCTTGATATTTTGGTGCCACTAGCACCTTGGTCGCAAGAACGCTATATTGCTCGTTTAATATTTTAAGATATTACCAATCACACAATGCATTTCTTCTTGATTGGTATATAGTGCCGATGAAAATATCACTTCACGACGGGGCTAAATGCGGCGAGACCGAACTTGCTCACAGACCTACATATTTATATAGAGTAAGTCGGGCAAAAATATGAGTTTGCGGCCATTTCTCGCAAATACATGAGCAAATGTGCTCCCAACGCCTATGACGGATTAGCTTTGACGGAAAGAAGCAGCCTACGTTGAAACCCAAGCGTGAGAGGTCCTCGCCTCACGAAGCGAGGAAGACCTCGCATCCTTAGAATTTTTACGCATAAAATTTAACATGGCATGGAACACAGATATTTTTTACGACAACGAATCGAGAATAAGCAGGCTTCGTTCAAGCAGGTGGAAGCACTGCACTCTTTGTCCTGCGAAACGTAAACTTCGTCGTCCATCTTTCTGGATTTATTCCCAGTGGTGCGTACCATCATCTTCCCCAGCGTCCAATCCCTCCCGTAAGGAAAGGCCCTTAGGCGTCTTCCGAAGTGGCTTCCGTGCGCTGAGCTCCGGCCGGAAATAAAAGAAACGACCTCGCTCGGCGATCACGCGAAGAGCCTTTGCGACCACCGCCGAGCGCCGAGCAGCGCACCGCGCGATATTTCACTCGTGTGCGAGGTAGAAATACGGGATGGCTGACGAGAAGCCGCGAGGAATCGGCTTTCCACGATGACTTGTGCAAGAATATGCATTTTCTTTTTCATTTCCCCTCTCTTCTTCCGCCCGCATTGGAGCAGAATTGCTCTTTCCTTGACCCTTTGAGTGCGGCATGACGGGATATCACGTCATGGTTGTCTTTACGCTGGTACTGATGACGTGATATCACGTCAAGGGTACCGTGAGCGTTACAGCTTTCACTAGAGGGCCTAGTGAAAGTTCCCTAGTGAAAGATGGAACACTCATGGTACCAATGACATGGTATCACGTCATAAGCACCAGCATTGAGACAACTATGACGTGATATCACGTCATGTCGCACTCAAAGGGTTAATCTCTCAATGGCCAAATGGTCGAGTTCTAGACAAAGCTCGAGTTTCCTAAAATGGCAGGAAATGGAGTGAGCGCCCTGGAAACGGAGATCGAGAGGAGGATTTTGCCTAGAATGTAGTGGGGAGTAAGGCAGGTGTGGACGAGCACCGTTTCGTCTACATTTGCAGCCCGCGAACTTCAACCAGGGCAGGTGGCAGGAAATGTCGATAAGATATTTACGAATTAGAGCTTTGAAATCCACTCAATCGAATTTTTATACACTGGTGTTTTAACATAAAGATCGTGTAGCCTATTATTTATTATTATAGCCTAATCTGAGGCTATTTTCCTGTTTCACTGTTTCATGTGCCGTTTTGCACGACTGTTGTGATGAACCGAGGTTAGGGAGCCTAATGAATAATTCAAAGAAGTCAGGATCAACATCTTCTGAAGACGCCTCATCTTCTTCTGTAAAATACCTTTCTAGAAATTATAACTTCTCCTTCAAGCTGAGTGCTCAAAGGGACTCCCATTCTACGTCATTCTATTACAGTTTTGCACATCAGCATTGTCCCGTATCAGTAGCGACTAAAAATGTGACTGTTTTTCATTGAGCCAAAGTTTTGATGCTGGCACCTATGGGGATTAGTTGGAGAGTTTATGGGTTCCCGGACGATCGCCTAGGCGGTCTACATTTCTGTGGCCATCCTGTCGGCTTCCAAAACATGTCAACTTGACTTAAAGAATCCAGCAGGATAGCCGGCAAAATATATTTCTGTCAACCTCAGCTGATTTTAAATAAAATCTTGCCCCAGGTGCATCCGAAATGCAAGTGGAATATCGTTAGTTCAAAATAGGTTCTCGCAAATACATGAGCAAATGTGCTCCCAACGCCTATGACGGAAAAGCTTTGACGGAAAGAAGCAGTCCATGTTGAAAGCTATGCGTTTAAGTCTTCGCATCGTGAGAATTTTTACGCATAAATTTCATGCACTGCTGCTGCTAGATTTATAAATAAAATTGATTTGACAGTCACATCAAATTCACTAATCGTGAGTATTGTTGCGTTTGAGAGAAATATTTACTTTGCTTCTTTTGTCGTGAACACAGGAGGGAATTTTCATTATCGTTGGAGTAAAGATGCGAAAACTCATTCACAACTATAAACTATTGGGTTGAGGATCATTATGATGAACCAAACGACAGCGTTACCTGTTGAGCAAGAAGATTCTCAGACAATTTAATGGTGAGCTTTGCTTTAACTCGCGTTGCTCATGTAACGACGAGTTTCATACAATTTTAAACTTTCATAAAAATACTTTGCGTAAAAAATATATTCGATCCACGATGGGTTTTATAAGATTAATATATTAATTTTTGATTTTTTAGATTAATATATTGATTTTTTGTGAGCACGGGCAGTTTTATAAGAGCATTATCAAGAATTTTTTATACAAATATATAAACATGTTTTGAGAAATCTTTTATCATAATCAAAAGGACATGAATGGTGTAATTTGGCAAACAGCTGGTTAGCTACAGAAGAGGTAGGTAAAAGTTTTCTTGGCTTACAGTGGAAAGCGTTGATATTCCAAGAAAATTTTGGTTCTCTTGCAAGTGTAGCGTGAAGTTAATCGGTAGGGATTGAGCAAATGTAGGATAACCTTCTACTGATTCAAAGCGATTGGTAGAATCTGGCTCGAGATAACAGGAGAGACTCATTTCTTGGAAAGCAGAGAATAGAGAGGAATCACTTTAAGAACTTCCTTAATCAGCATCCGTTCCATGATCTCTCCAAGCTCCAGCCTCCTACACGCAGCAATCCACTACCATCCGGCTACGTCCACCCACCCACGGCTCCCAGGAACCTCGAATCGTTTCCTGAAGGGATATCCCATCGCCTGCACGTCCTTAGCGCACAGACATGGGCCCACGAACACTGAAAGACCTCCGCGCCAGCTCCATCAGCCCAGTACCGAAAATTTAACCATATACCCACTTCTCCGTCACCCCCCGCAGGCCACTCCGCCTTCCTGAATTAATCTCCCGCGTCAAACCCCTTTTGCTTCCCCGTATACGTCGTTCCTCCCTCCCTACCTCTCTTATCCGGCTGCCTCGCTCAATACGCACCACCACCGTCGCACTGGAAAAAACAACACGCTTCCCACGACATATTCTCCTTTCCCCTCGCGCACGCTCCCCCTTTCCACTCTTTTGCCTCATTTCCATGCGAGCGCCCAGCTTCGTAAGCACAAATCCGCTTCATAAAAGCTCCAAGTCGGAAAGTCAGTCACCACGAGAGTCGGTTTTTTTTCCTCCGCGAGTAATCCACAGCGTTCCTTCCGCTCCGCTTAAGCAGTTTGACCGAGTAAAATATTAGGACGCTGGACATCAATTCATTGATATTATCGAGAAATAAATGATTCTTAGAGGTAAATATTACTAGAGTTTAGAAATCAGCGGAAGATACGCGTCTTTTATGGCATATCTAAAATTAACCCTTTTAGTGCGGAGGGCCGATATATCGGCTCATAGGCAAAATATTGTTTAACTTGCACAAAAATATAATTACAATTATTTTTTGTACGAAGTATAAGCATTTTTTTATTATTACCTAATTCAATACATACGCAATAAGAAAAACTGCATATGGATATTTTAAACAATAACTTTGTAATATTTATTTTCCTAGAGTGATACATTTCATTCTAGTTACCCTCCGCATTTCTCACTAGAACCGCTGGCAGGGGTCAGCACTAAGATGGTTAAGAATAGAGAACCTTTCATTGAGTTGCTTTTCCTGAGTCACATGAAAGTTGGTCTAACACCATAGAGTAAGTATATATAGAGTGGCAAAGCAATGCTAAAAACTGGACATAAATTTCTGAGAGCTTTGGAAAGAATTTCTCAGGTGCCACCACCTTAGGGGAGGAAGAATTTTGGCTTACGGAGAAGGCCACTTGGAGGCTCTAGTGGTACTCAGTGATTTTGCAACAACATACTGAGGTGGATTTACCATGGCTGTTGTGTGCTTTTAATCGAGTATCAATTTTTTTGTCGTTCCTATGATATATCGGTAAACAGTTGACTCCGTGTATGTTAATCGCGTGTCTTATCATATTGACATGAAGTCGATTCTTTATAGACGATGCTCATTAATTCACATTAACATTGCAAATTTAAACACATTAAAATTGGTCTCAACGGCTCAATAAGATTTGTTTCCGTTGCTATGGGTCGATTAGTAAACATCCAGGCACCGAAATCATCATAAGAGCATCATGTGAGTTATGCGACACTAAATGAAGTGGCCGTGTGCCCAAGCTCATTAGTTATGGCTTGTCGTGCAACTTCGATATACCTGTTCCATCTATCGGCCAAATTATTATTTAAAAGCTCATATCCGAATCTCCCTATCTCTTTCCCATCTATATATACTTACTCTATGCTAATACTGAAATGCCCTGGTAATGGTAACTCTAGAGTGAAAGGCTAAATATTCAAAGCCACTCTCCACTGATTTGGATTGCCGGCTAGAAAGCATTCTCCTAGTTTCTGATATAACCGCTTATTGTTCTCCTTATTGTTATTTGGTCTCGTCACCCAGCAACCTGATGAACGTTCGAGGCTCTGATTTGGACTGGAACGAGTGCTGAGGATGCCTGGTGCGGAATCAGACACCCAAGTGACGAATCGCACAGTACCTCGTAGATTTAGATACTCATTAAATTGTACAATTACTTTCCACATGAGAACTAGAGGAGAATGCATTCTGATGGCTGGATTTCCCGTGAAAATTCGTCTTTTTCGAGCATAAACTTTCCCAAACTAGATTTCTCATTTCATATCAGAAAAAAACCCTCACCGATTTAATCGGGTTATTGAGAGCAATAAATAATTAAAATTTTCCTTTGCAAATTTTATCTCTCCCTCAAGAATGGTTCTTCTGTCCTTAACAAATCATACAACTACAAAATATGTTAACAAATTCAAAGTTTCAATGACTTGAATAGGAAAGGCTGATGAAATAAATGACAGCCGTAGAGTTCTCAATCTATTTCACTACGAAACCTTGCCAAACCTGCGTCCCCTTCAACCGACCCCATTCTTGAAAAATCACAATGAATGCCTTTCGTGATCAGGACATGGGAGGGGCAGAGGGTTAGATTTCAGCCATACTGGGACAAAAGACATTCACTCACAGATGATTGAATGTCCTTTCTAGGAAGTCGGAAGAGGGAGAGTGTGGTAGGGAAATTTTGCTCGAGGACTAATGCCATCTGCCAAGGACAGACTTTCAATGGAGGGAGAGAGAATAGAATTCGCATGAAGGAGTGGGTAAAACAGGAGAATCAGTACAGTGAGTTGAGCAGTAGACTTTCAGTTCATATTCCAAATATTTCCTCACATGGACGATTTCATTCAATGATTCACGTATAATCAATTCATGCTGCTGTTGCATATGTAGCAGCATCATTAAAGCAATCTCAATTAAAGTCTTCTTTAAGAAAAAAACTCAACTCAGTCTCGTAAGACTCGCAGGTATCTCTGTAAATACTGAATGTGAACTAGTCTGTGAGGCCTTTCGGTTAACTTCTTACCTGCAGCAAATTACTATGATGGCAGAGAGCAAAAACATATGTGTCTTAAGCGACAGAATATTTAAATAGAATGTTTTACCACTTTAGAGAGGTATCTTTATTTTATACTGTATTTACCAATCTAAAAATCATAAAATCTTCTGCGCTGCAGGAAAAAATCCGTAAAAAATATGATTTGTAATAAGGAGACTTTTTGAACTTCACATAAAATATATTGAGAAAAAATTACTCGTGATAATTAGCAACACAATGAAAATACTAGATTTAGCATTTAAGTCCTATCACACGCCATTAACAACGACAAAACAGATTCTGGAAATACTCGGTGATAAAGTTTTAATTAAATTGCTCCCTAAATGCATTTAACAATTAAAATGTATGGTGATATTTATTTACTTTGGTATGAGTATAACCGGGTAATTAAAAAGCATGATGGAAAAAATTGAATAGCTTGCTTCAGTTCGAGACACTTTTAAAGATGTATAGGCCATCAGATGCATTCTGTGATGAAGTCAAATCAATCGGTAAGGTCCTCAACCTTTGGCTCAGTAATGATTTTTCATCATAGTACTAAATAATAGAAAAGGCTTTATTTATATGCTTATTATAAACTTTATTAAGAAAGAAATATTTTGTGTTGACATTGATTTCTTTACACCTCGTGATAAATATAAACATTTTGCAAGAATAATTTTAAGATTATTAAATAGCATTATTATATACAAACAAGAATGAGCTTATATTCTCTAGAGACCACCAAAATGAATAGCAGAAAAGGAAATAATTATATTATCATTGATTCTACATGATTTGTGCAACAAGTACCGATAAACCTCCTTAAAATGGAACAAAATTGTACTCCAACACTGCACTGCATAGTTATCGCAAATTAGAATACTCAATATTTTAAGCAATGTTACGTGCGCCATCATAAAAAATATAAACAGCTGGTATATTTTACATGTACCTTCCTGTATTATTAAATAAAACAGTAATCATTGCTTACTGGCTTAAAAATATATGAGCCAGACTTCATTATTTAAAAATAGAATCCTTGGACACTTAATAGCAAAAAGTATTCTATTGACCACGTGAATGACGCAGCATAGCCTACGAAATATTCCTCAGCAAGAATTTTTATCACAGCGGTAAAAATAGAATTACATATGTTTGTGCCAAGTAGCTTCGGCATGCAAACCTCCGGAAGAGTCTCTCTTCTTTCAGTAACCAAGAAAATGACCGAAATGTTATCCCCAATGAAACACATGCGATGGCAAAAGAAAGAATATTCACTTGGTACCACATCATTCGGCAGCAAAGGCCTGGTAGAAATCGGCAGACCCATCACCAAAACTATCTACAACCTGTCCAGGGAAGTTATCATTCGGAAAAAGCCAATTCCTTGCAAGGTTGCAAACCAGAAACTAGTCGAACACCACTACAGGAAAACTGCCACTTTAAATAGGCTTCGTTTTCACGGAGTGCCGTAGCAACAGGTAGTAACGCTTCCGAAATGAGTCCGCGTCAGCCGCAGCAACAGGATGGCCGAAATTCTCCGGAGCTCCTCGGGAGTGATGTTCAGCCGAGTGGATGTAAGGGGGATATTTTTATCTTTATTGAAGCAAAGACTGAGATGGAGGGGATAAGAGGATTTTTTATGGAGAGAGGGAACGGGAACCCTGTAATGTAGTGACGAGGGAGGAAATCTGGAAACGAACAAGATAGGAAGGAGGAGGATGGGAAAATAAATGAAGAATGGAAAAATCCCTGCGTGCAGTGCAAAATTTGCTCTGGGAGTAAGAGCCGAGCCAGTGCCGACGTGCCATCTCTTGCTTCGGGAGAGAAGTGAAAAGGGATTGGACGAAAGGCCGGAGAAGGAGGGTAGGGGGAATGTGCGATAAAGATGGGAGGGTGGGAGGACGAGGAGAGCGGAGAAGGAATCGCAAGACGAATGCACGGAAGGTTTCCCTTTTCTCAATATTAGATTTTCAATGTGAAGAAGCAGGTCTCGACTTTCGCTCGTCCTGCCTCCGAGCTAAACTTGGGTTAGACGGATAAAATGTTCGCCACCTGATAAGATATCAGGTGGGAAAAAGATTATGCGTACGAGGATGGCAAATGACTCGAAAAGAGATTTCGAACGGTGTTGCATGACGGAGAAGTTATAGTAACTGCAGTTCAAGCTAAGGGAAAAGGAAAGGCGTCCTGAGATGGTATCCTTAGGGAGGGGATAGGAGCGAAAGTAGATGATCATTTGTTTATCATTGAGGAAAAGACGAACATCACCCCAGCAAATGAGACTGAGTCGTTCATTACTCACGAACAGTCACGCAACGCAATTTTGACGCTACTTTCAAATGATCACTCGTCTAAGTATATCACACGTGACTATTACCACCGGTTTTAATAAAAATTTTAGCCATAGGAGAAGTTTGAGCAATTGCATTGCATCCTTTATTTAACCCTTGAGAACCTTAGACTCAGACTCAGCACATGTGCGTAAATTATTATAGTTCCTGACTGATTGTTATAAAAATTTAATATGAAATTAATAATGGCAGTGAAACGTGCCAGAGGTAAGACGTAAACTGGCATCATAAATCCTGGGGATCCTGTGTGGTGGGACATTACAAATCGATTAAAAAAACAGCATTATTTGGCCAGGAAAGACCATATAAACAAGATAGAGCCTCCAAGACAGCTAATAAATATTATAAAGAATTATTTCCTGCATCCAAGGATAGGGGATTGGAACGGTCTACCAGAGGTAGTTCTCGAGCCCTTCCCGCAAAACTTAAAGACGTTCATGAGAAGGTTGAATAAAATTGAATTGTATGGGGTTTTTTGCACTGTTTCTTTCCTTTTATTCCAATGTATTTGGCATGCATTTGTGTTTTTATATTGTAATTTTTATGTATTAACTTGGGTAAAATCAATTTATGTTACCACCCGACCAAATGGTCGACTTCTAACGTTATTTTATTAATAATAATAATAGTAGTAGTTGAGCCTGATCCCTTTGGTGCCTTGTACCCTTCAAAAGGGCTGAGAAGTGAAATATTCGTACTTAGTAATGAAATATTTTATTAAGATACAATGAACTCCCCTTATTGAGAGATCATCAGTTTTTCTATCAGATATGAGTCTAAATCATGAATTTTTAATTTATTCTGCATTAGCCTTTGACTGACAAGAGCTTATTAAATTTCCATGGCGCCCCAATATCACAAATTTAATATGCCGCACAATATCATTTGATGCTCATAGAACCCCTAATGAGGGTGTGAATGAAAAGCCACAAGAGTACGTTCAAAATGAATGGTACAGTGAGATGCGAGATCATAAGAGGAGCACGCACTTCACTGGAAGGGGAACGATCTTAAAAAAATGTGTCTCTCTCTGCCACTCGAAATATGGAAATCAGTAGGCTGACGGAGAGAAAGTCAAAATATATATCTAACTTGTAAATTGATATGCCTAAGCTATCAATAATGCTCTTTGATTTTTATAGGGATGATACTGCTTATTTTAAAGGCGCCAAGGAGGAATTAATGACATTAGTTTGACTTATAGTGGCCACCTTGAAATTCAATACGAGTGAAATATGTCGATCTATGAGAACAGTTTCAACCCTTCAACTCGTTACTGGCCTCAAATTTAAAAAAACTTTCCGCAGGCGCTCTTGTCTTATTGGCGTTCATTGCTCCGCAGTTTGGCAGAGAAACCCGGTACTTTGTGACTCTAGACAACCTTGTGCATCGAATTTTAAGATCCCCATAGTTAGTTTCTTATTTTACAGCATTTATCGCCCTCAAATTCGTAATTAGGTCCAACTTCTAAAACTTCCGCCATGGCCACTTCACCGCTTTTAATTTACTCTCATCGTAAGTGCGGCTACAAGGGAGCAACCATTTGCAGGGGTGACACTTCCAGATAATCTCCCATTGGTCCGAGAGGGGAGAGGCAACTTTATTGTTGACTGTAGCGAGGGAATACAAACCAAATATCTCTCCCGGAGTAAACACACTCGGAAATTAAACGGTAAACCTTGCTTTGAAAAATTCCTCACTAGCTTCTATAGAATATACGGAGTTCTACGGATATTGACGTACTTCCCGTAAACCAGTTCTTTCTATATGAATCTGCAAGGAACATGACAGTTTACCTCATGTTTCGTACACTCAATTTCCAAGAACAAAATATATTCTTCAAGCTTTTCCGCAGAACTTACGCAATTCTATGGGAATTTACGACGTTTCCATTGAACAAGTTTCTTTTCTATGGATCTGCTCTGAAAATCCACAAACAATCTTCCCATTAGGGTGGCATCTCAATCGGTATGTGCCACTTCCAGATTTGAATTTCCGGTGTTGATATGGATATACTTGAGCTTGGGACACTAATTTCCCACGGATATTCTACTAATATTGTGTAGCGCATCGGAAATACAGATAATTTCCAGCATCATCAAGTGATTGTGTGGCAGTTGGTGTTTGAATATCTAGGACAAGGAGTGAGCACTCGTTAAGTTGTATTTGGGGTGATTATGTTTTGTTCGATAGTGCCAAAGTCTAGTCAATGATAGTGGTGATCGATAAATGTTGCAACATGTGGTGAGATTTACCAATGCCGTGCTCCGCAGCCTTTGATATCATTTAATGCCGTAGATGTGCTGGATTTTGTGGCAATTATTTCCTCTTCAAAGTTCGTTTTTACAATTTTCCTCGTTATAAATTTCTGTAGAGTATTGGAATATTATATGTGAATATTTAACGTAAAATGATTATTTAAAACAAGATAACTGAAATAGATTTTCATTTAATCTCCCGTGTTTCATTTTTTAATGTTTTTATGTGTTTGTTGATATAAAGCATGTGGATTTCAATAAAATCCACTGATATAACGAGCCACATATTAATTTTGTCTTTATAATATAATATACGTAGGCACGGTTGTTAGACCTTTATTATCATAAACGATGGCATATAAAAATGTAGTTGATTCGAGGTGAGTGAAAAAATAATTCTTGTGGAATTATGTTCCTTAACTGTGGCGTTTTCAATTAAAAAGCCTATTACAAGATCCTCATGAGGTAATGGAGTATTTGGCGTGAAAACTTGAATTATAATAACAAAATGAGTATACTTCGTCAGTAGGAATGAAGTTCAAGTGTAGTCACATAACAGTCGCGTTAAACGAAGTGAGAGGCTATTTATTTTGTTCAGAAGATGAACAACATATTGATGCGTGCAAGTAGGTGAATAATGCCGGAAGTAATTCCATGGATTCGACCAAAAGTAGTTTATTTTTAGGAATAAAACAGGATACATTATTTCACGTTCAATAATCGGTTACAGTAGGGTTAAAGCGAATTGCCAGATTTTGTCGGATGGTCAGGGAAAAACATCCCGCTTGAATATAGTTAGTAATGCAACTAACTGATAGATGTCGCCTGGCTGCTTGTTGATTTGATCGTCTATTGTCGTCTGTTATGGCTGCCCAAGCAGACGAGGTACCCATCCCTAATCAAAATAAGTAACGTATTTGTCATATTTTAAATGTTGTCGCAGCCCTCTCGTCCATAAAGTATTGTTTAGAATGTGAAATAAGTGATGAATCCTAAATTTGGTGACCATCCGACAAAAACTGGCGATTCGATGAAACCCTACTATCACCCAACAATCTCTCGCTCTCTATCCCTTGTTTACTCACAACGTCTCCATAGGGCATTCTCTTGCGATTCAGTTTCACCACGAATACTCACTATTACATTGAACGTGCTGAACAGGTAATTACAGTTGAATTGACGGGTTGCATGTGACATTTTATTTCTCTAAAGAAAGAGATCCAATCCAAAGGGATTATTTTGAGAGGATTAGCGCCTATCCACCTCTGCAGTGACTAAATGGGGAATTAATAAAATAAATTTACTCTGTTAATTTATTTCAAATCACACACAATTTTATCTTCCAATAAAAATTGAGTTTCTATGGTTTATGTTGTACTTTGTTATGTTTTGCTGAATTCGTTTGTGATTGTTTACAATTGTGCGTTCCTAGGCAATCATAATGAGCCTGAGCTGCATATTAATAACCTATTATAAATTATTGTGTTCAATGCAGTTGTTATGCATGTCCCTTCGACAGACCATACAGTCTGACGGAACATAAATGTAATATAAGTTCAAATAAAATGAATAAATAAATTATTACTCTACATTGCGTGGGCCTGATTTGAGTTGATTCTTTCAAAAATGCAGTTTTAATTTTGAATCTGGTATTTTTAATGCTTCATGTGTAATTTAGAAAGCCTTAGGCAATTGACAGTATTTTTAAGGAAAGCTGCAGAACCACCCAGTGAATCATTAAGAGCGTCCAAGGGCTTCTACAGAACGAATTCCACAAATAAACCTAGGGAGTTCCACAGAATTTTTCAGGGCTTTTACAGATCTCTATAGGGAGTTCTGTCGAACGTCTAAAGAAATATTGCCAAATTTTCTAAAGAATTCCATATAAAAACATTTCAATACTTCAAGGAATCTAACAGAACTTCCTAGGGAATTGTAAAAAATATTTTTATGGTAAAAGTTCAGACGTTTCTAGCAGAGAAACATACCGTGAATTGACATTTGTTATAGGAGTACTTGGGAAGTCAGGCAAGCTAGCAAGCAAGTAGAATAGGCAAGCGAATAAAGTAATCAGTGAACGAGACGATAAAGTCTGAGACATCAGCTGCTTCTCTAGTTAAACCCCACTTAGAATACGCGGCCAGTATTGGGACCCTTACAAGGAAGGCTTAAAAGCACTCAAAATGCGTGCGGCGAAGATCGCCAAGATAGCCTAAAGGCCGTCATGTAATCCCGTCAGCGTTAGATACCTTTCGCAACATCTGGGATTAGAATCACCTTCAGACCGTTGATTAAACTTTTTCCTTCATGTTTCAAGTATATTTGAAACCAATTTATATTCTGACTATGCTTAAGGCATTTAATGAAATCTGACGCATTATGGTAGCTAATATTATGAGGATAAAATAAGGAAAATACGACTGCAGGACGGACAGGTTTCAAAAATATTTTTCCCGCAAACGAAACGAGGCCATCACAGCAGCCAATAAAACTTTTATCTAGTCTTGCTCATTGAATGTGTAGCTAGTTAGTAGATACATTTCATAATATTTCTACCCTAATAAGCTCTCATGTTCTAACGGTACGCCGTGCAAGTTTTCCGGATATTATTTTAACCTCTATGGATTTATGTACTTACAATTAGATGTTGACAAACTAATAATCTTACACAAGTAGCCTAACTATAGTGTAACGCATGCGCGTGAAATTTCTCGTCCTGACAAATACCAGAAGGGTTTTGCTAATGCACTATTAAATTGTCGTAGTAACATAAATTGGGTATATTTCAATGGAAGTGGGTGACACATTGCCTGTTTTCCATACTCTCTAGAGGTCGCTTGCAGAGTATTATGTGCACATAGTTGTAAGTAGATGCAATCGAGACTGCGGGTCACCTTCGGTGGAGGCACTCAAAGGGGCGAGTTGTAACAGAGGGAGTCTCACATCCAAGGTGGCTACTGATATCAAATTTTCAAATTCCCTTACCTTTCTCTGACTTTTCCCTGATGGATTTACCAATATCCCTGACCGATCGCCAAAAGATCACCTATTATTATAATATTTTTTCAGCCGAATTAAATTTTCTACGGCAGCCTAAAAATTTTCTATTCATCGTCTTGTATTTTTAGAACTGTAAGCATGTATTTGCTATAAGCTAGTGTGCTCCAGCTACCTCTCGACCTGAGTTTCGGAGGTTAAAAAAACGAGAGGTAAAATTTTACGAACAACATAGCCTCGGACTCCTTGTGATGAGCGTAATACATTGTGGTCATGATTTTTAACACAACAAAACAAATATCGCAATAAGGATGTATGAAAAGGATACATTGTACCGTGTGTCTGATTAACAATTAAATAATTAAGACAACTGAATACTCCACGAATTGATAGAGCTTATTCCATGCACATCAGCGACGGACGTTAGTTTCAGTTGGTGAAATAAAGGGCGGGAAAGACTGGCCGATAAACGTTATGGTAGAAATATTACGAGGATTCCTATTCCAGTTTCTCCCTGACTGTTACGAGAATTCCCTGAGTTTTCCAGAAATTCAAAATTCCCTGACCATTCCAGGTTTTCCCTGACAATCGCCACCCTGACATCTACTTAATTCAACTTGGTGCAGGTCTCTCATTCCCATACACAGGGAAGAGGCAAACATCCTCTTCGTTCACGGGACACAAGCGCAGGATTCCGGGAAATCCTTTATGATTTTCCGGGAACGGCAGATGCGATTCCTGCTTCTTCACTCTTCATAAATTTTCACCTTCCACCGCCTTCGACGACTACTCCTCCTCCTCCGGGATCCTCGGATTGGCAAACTCGCTAACCCCATGCCAAAAATGTTCCTCTCTCTTTCTCTCCATCCCTTGCCCGCCGGCCCGGAAACGTATATTCAATCTCGGAGATGGGATTATAAGGGTGTACAAGAGAGAGATCAGAAAAGACGGAAGGGTTATCGCTGGCTTCTGGACGAGAGGAGGGGTGCGAGCGATTTCCACGAGGGCTGCAGACGACAGGGAGCGGGCAAGTGGCGCTCGTCTGCGTTGAGAAGGCAATCGACGCGGTCGTCAAATTTCTCTTCTTCTATTGGGGACCATTAGCTCCATTTGCTCATTATTTCTATGAATGGGAATAACTCTGCTGGATCTAAACAGCTTAGGAGCTGACGTTTCTCTGGGTTAGAATTATACTTAAGGCAGTGATCAAATATGGAATTAAGGCGGTTTGAGCGAAATATCATTTTACTTAGAAATCGATTAATTTGATCTAACTTTAAAGAAAAATATCTCACCTATCCAATGACATCAAAACTTCTACCCCAAATCACATTAATTTTGGAGATATTTGTCTAAAAATACCAGCCGTTTTACATGGGAAATGGTACGTGTATGCACTCCAGAGAGACATTGTTTACAAAATGAGGTATTTCTAACACTTTGATCTCGTAAAAAAACTAACAGTGTGTAGTTTGTATGTTTTTTCAACTGTTTTTGAAAATTAATCATATTGTCACCGCAGTAGGTTCTTGGGTATCACAAAAAACCTTCCGTTTCGAAGGAGTTTCAAACGCACCGCGCGAAAAAAATGAGTCAAGTTAAAGACTTATTTTTAGAAATTTTCATTTAATTACTTACAATGTCTGTCACATAAAACTATATAAATACACCATTAATAATGCAATATTTAATTGACGTGTCCTACAGCTGATGAAATTAAAACGTATAATTAGAGTATAGTTTCTATTATGACTAGGGAACTATCTCGCTCGGACTACCTTAAACCAGGTTAAAAAGAACTCGTGACCGTATTAATTAGCTTACAAACGCTGATGGAAAAAGATAGAATTTTTCATCGAGGGACTTTTTCTGGCATTGACAAGTTTCAAGATTACTGGTTTCCTGAAAAAGGTATTCTTAAACATTAGAGTTAAGTAATATTTTGGCAATTATCAAGCTTATTGGTAAAGGAATATCGCTTTTTCGGCTGGCAGAAATTATTATGGATATAAAGACAGAGCACCCAGATTAATACTACAGCCAACAATATTAATATGTAGATACCTTTCCAGTTATATGGACGAGTGTAGCAGAAAACTGTTCAACTTAACTCTCAGGTTTTAATTCGGTTAGTACACTTACCATAAAACCATCATTCACTCGATAAAATGTTAGCACTATTAGCGGAAGGTTAACTAAAAAAACAAGATCAATGAATATTGCATGAAAAAATTGCAATTAAATTGCATAATAATTTTATTACCACAGCAAAGGTTTCGGTTGAAAGTGGGAGGATTATACCGAAATAATCATTACGTTAAAACATGCATGGAAAATTGAATTTTTCCTTCTACTTGAAGCATAACTTCCATATCGCCAATAACCCACCAAGTCTCAAAGAAGCTCCATTGTACACACTTGCACCCATGCTTGATGCTATAGGTCACTCATTTGAAAGAATAATTCGAAAATATATCGTTAAATGAAGTAAGAGAGAACAATTTGAGCTCACAGAAATTATTGCGATAAGCATTGCACTCAAAAACATTTAAGTCAACTCAATTTTAATTCAATTTAATTCAAAAATTCAATTTTTTAAACTGCTGATTGATCTAATCTTTTTTCTAAATTCCAATGACAAATTTATTTTCCATTTTTTATTTTAGTTTTGCAATCAAATGAAAAAAGGTGCTTATTAATTCACTGCCGAAATCTATATAAGAGAGGACGTTAATTCATCGTTCCGTCAATCTGTCGTTATTTGTAATAAGAATAACAAAGTAACAGATGCTTCATAAAAACACCCTAGAGTTATCTCCAAAATTTATAGGTAGGGTATAACTTATCGCTGTTGAGCAAAAAATGTATCAATGACACCGCAACTAGTCCATCAAATATAATGTAATTGAAATTTGGAGATAAGCGACGTCTGCTTTAGTTGTCATAGAATATTTCATGGTTCCATCCATTCCATGAGTTTGAGCTGTACGATTCTTTTATGATCGCCGACTTAACAATTCATATTTTGTGCTTGAACCAATTTGAACCAGACTCAAAAAAGCTTAATACAGACATAAAGATTTTTTTCGGGAAACGATACCTCGTATTTCCGTTCTTACCTGCTAGAGGGCCATCCAATTAATTAGCCACGCTAATTAGGCCCTCGCATATTTTACTCTTCGGCTTTGACTAAAGCAACTTGACTCTTGAAGCATGAAACCAAGGAAACTTGAGCTCTGCGGCCTCGCAGAATTGACAAAATAGGGTGAGAATATTTCTCCAATGGCCGTAGCCCTGTGAAGGATCCCAATTGGGTTGAGTGTGTGTGTGTCTGTGAATGGTCACTGGCGAGGAATCAACGTTCCCGTAAATCTTCTCAAGGGTATTCTGGTTGAGAGGCTGTGGTTGGCCACTGAGGCTACCGTCAAACCAGCACATTAAATATTTTCTGTTCTATCTTTTGACGAGTGGTGCCAATAGTTACGGCCATTGGAGAAATATTCTCACCTTATTTTGTCATCTCGAAACATGCATGATTCTACCGGGCATTCATCCAAGAGCAGGATGGTGATACGATTATAAGATCCAGGTGCGGAGTGCCGTGCAATAATTCGAGCAGGCCGTCGGTTTAACTAGACAGCGTGGGGGCGAAGGGTCAGACGACCGCCCATTTGCAAATTGTAACAATTTAATCTTTCGTGGTACAAAATATTATCCTAAACGATACAAAATCGTTTGTCTCAATTTCACAATAACCACCAGGATTGGTTTCCTTTTTCAGCTTCATAATGACGAAGGAATGTGCCTACCCATTAATAAGAATGAAATAAAAGATCGTAAAAAGTATCACTAATCAAACTTATGAATTCTCCGCCAAATATAAAAAAATATAATAATTTCTTCCAATATATATAATCTGTTCATTGTCGACACTAAAGTTATGTTTCGACCGCTCGAGACTTAATGCTGTTTTGCTCGAAAGAATAATTACGCCATTAAGGTACAAGCTACGATCCGTTACGCCGATGGTACGGCAGTTTATTTCAAGTACCTCAGCCTTGTGCACTACATGTAAAACAAAACATAAATGGATTGGCTTACCGTTAAAGCCTCTCATAAATTTGCAATGATCCCAAATTTAAACCCCAATATAGAGCAAAAAATTGTTAATGGAGGGGAAAATCGATAAATTAAATGAATAATCACAAGACTTGGATGTGAATTATAGCGGAGAGCAAGACTATTTATAGAATCCCTTTACCCAAGCACCAATTTCCCTCGCTCCAATATCCCTTCTCTCCATTTTCGGTCTTTCCACGTGAAATACTGGCCTCGTTACTTCTGCTTTTGATCATGACCCGGCTAAATATACCCGAACTTAATAGCGCTTTTTCTGGGCCTAAAAAAAGGCAAAATTTTAATTGTCTCTCTCAATTTTCTCTCTGGAGCATATAATACGAAAATTAGATGTTATCAGAGATAAAATAATTTATCAATAGCCGTTAAAGAAAGGTATAATAAATAGCTTTCAGAAAAAAGGCTTTCTACATCAAATTCTGATGATAAGGACTTGGGCTCCCAAAGGTAAGTTAGGATTTATTGTTTTTCTTCCGTCCTATATAGAATTTCAAATCTAAGAAGGCTCACATTTTATTTTTTTCAAATATTTCAGGCAGTCAAATCACTACACACATGCTCCGGGTTGCAATGTTCGTAATGAGCTGTTAATATTTTACAATACTGAAAAATCAGTGACATATCACGCAATATCCGGCCGATGATAGATGGCTATGATAATAGATTACCATGTCCCGATACCTAGCGGATACTCTTTGTAGTGGATGTGCAATGTTTAACACATACGCCACAAATATTTGAAGTTAGTCCACCAATTTTTAGGGAACTAACAACTTAAATATGTCCTCGCAATATTTTTACCCGATTTCTTGGGTTGTTTACTTCTGCTATTAAAAGGTTTGACCTGCTTCCTGTGAATACGTTGAAGTATAAAAGGCCTAACTTATGGTGACCAGGGCTCTCGAAAACAATATTATATTTTTCATTTCCAATCAACCAGCCAATTTTGGCATGCAAGCCAACTCTTTTGCCGTTATCCGTTAAAATATTAGTGCAAACTAGCAAAATGAAGAACATGAGGATCACACTTACATTTACTTAATTCGTATTAAATAAAATAGCGACTTCTATAAGGATATTGCGTTGTACTTGTATCATAAAAGTTCTCAAATGAATGTAACATCGGTTCGTCCGTTGTAAATTTCGTTTTTGTTTCCAAGTTGTTATAATATCATTCGGACTCGAGCAAAGTTCAAATTCAAATTATTATTAAAAAATTACAAATGCACGTTGTCGATGGCCTTGTAATGTTAAGTGGCAGCGCCATGGGTAGACTGTAATTTGAAGAACACCGCTGTCAGATGTGCACGTGGACTGAACAGGAAGAAGAAAAAGTCCATCTGCAGATGAGGGAGATCCACTCCAAGTGCTTGACTTCCACTTCTCTCTGCAGTGAATTTATATCAGAGACGCTTGTGGAAATCAAGCAACTGAAGGGAATATATTACGTCGAATCCTCAGCAACTGCAAGAGAACACAGCACTAAAAAAAGTTGACTTTAAGGGAATCCACTTCCTCCAAGACTAGCTCCCAGTTAATTGCCAAAAATGAATAATTCTGAAGGGAAGCAGGCCTCCTGTCGCTACATGTAATTATTTCGCCAGAATTCAAGTAATGAACGATGCCATGACCCTTTAACAACATATAATTGCATTTAAAAACTGAAGTTTACAGACGAACAGTAGAGGTTATTTTGCTTGCAAGATTATTCCATTGATATAAAATAATTGTTACCTTCCGCATTAAGTACCTATGTGTAAAAATATAAGAATATAAATCTTCTACAGTTTTACTGGTGAAAGACCTCATATCTCAACTCTATCTCTTTTTTTTCATTTCCGTATACGTTCTATATCCATTCATACAGGGTATAAAGCGTATTCTACTTTTATCATTCCACGCTTTAACTGGACCCTATCTTCTAACCCGGCTTTTAGCACTCCTCTGCCCCTCATTTACTCCTCCAATCGCCAATTTTACCTCCTAATCTCATCCAGAGGTTATAATTGCCCACCCACTATGCCATTCACTTCCACTTTGTCCTACTTACAGTCCACCACAACTGCTTTTTCCTCCGCACTCTCACATCCTGACCGCTTTCATTCCACTCTCGTCTTTTTTCTCCTAGTCCACGTATTTGTCCCATACAACTCAACATCCGCGTAATCTGATTCCTTATATCCTCCAGAAGTTTCCTCTCCACGCTCACTCAGTCCTCATTGCTTTCCACTAATGGGGGATCGGGTTGCTGTGGTGGCTAACCATAGGGGCCAGGGTTCAAATCCCTGCAAAGGTGGATGTTTCTCAGAGGAAACCCGATCTCTAGTTCAGTGTCTTGTGGAGGGAACTTCAAGTACAGTACTCCGTCTGTCGGATGAGACGTTAAACCGTCGTCACCTTGGCGCCTTTCGTTAAGAGCAGGCTAATGCCGACGCCGGATTTCTATCCACCCTTCCTCCCTTACCTCTTCCCTATGGCGCAAATGACCTTAGCAGTCGGTCGCCTCCCTAAAAAATCCAATCCAAGCATTTCTACTCACCACATTTTCCCTAATCTCCTCCACAGCCATATCACAATCGTCAGTAGACTGCTCTCGTCCTTTATATTGTAGTGCATACTTCTGAGTCATCGATCGCTAAGCTATTAACTATAATCTTTGCCAGTCTTATCTTTACACTCTAACATATGGTCCCGAATGCTTTTTCTGCCAGAGCAACTATCCCTTACATGTTTCGCTACAGTACTTGGTTCTAAAATCTTGATCTTTTCGTGCCTTTCCCCAATACAAAGTTCCCCATTCAACAAAAATGCTTTTGATCAAGGGCAACAATCTTACTCTAACCCGCGATCTACATCGAGAACCGCGCATAAAATTATTTTCTCCATCACCATAGGAAACTATGTGGTAGACATATTTTTAAAATTTTGTGGAGTTAGAAAATTTGAGTGGCCACTTAATTATTTCTTCAGACAGTGACAACCTCATGTAATTCAAGTAAGTTTTACTAAGCCACACACTAGTTCCCTAATTGAGGCACGAGCAAAAAATATTGTCGATGTAATACTCAATTTTTTCTTTGATATGAATTATTACGGAGGTATGAAAAATGAGATGGGTACATTTTGAAGGTCATATTTCGTAATCATGCTCTTCTTTCACTTCTCTCATACTTGCTTTCTAATCGTTTCTTATCAAGAAACATAAGCTACAAAGAAAAGCAGGTTTTTCCAAAAATAACATTACGGCAATACGGTAATAAAATTAACTTTCAAAAGTTTACGTAATGCACAGAAATTCTTCCATAAATTTGAATGCGGAAAGTATGGGATATTGCAATTGCATCACAAGTGGTAAAAAGGCCAAAATCCAGTAATAATTAGCTGTCAAGTAACTAACTTAATGCTTCAATTCAGCCAGGCAGCATCATACCCATATCGCAATTGTACAACCTAACAAGTGGAACGCATTCTCTTTAAGGACACTATAGCCTACATGGGGTGAGTGCGTGCATTCAAAGAGGGAAGAGGTGAAAGGGCAAATACTGATTCCCGGAAGCACCCTAGGCGATTTAGTCGAGAGCCTCGAATAATTCTGTTCACGAATTAGAAACGCCGATGCGCCCACGTATCGCTTACAAGCATGTTCAGTATGAGGAAGACTGAGGGAAGTTCCGAACAGTTAGCTAAATGACTGCTTTTGCTCCAACAAGGAGATCGTTCATAAACGACTGATCCGCTTATGGCTCCAAGTATTAAGCATTTCGCCATTTCCAGAGCGAGATGCCGTTCGAGGAAAACTCGAGAAAGCGAAGGCAAGACGAGAGATTGCTGTCATTGGTGAGCGAATTGCCCCGGTGCGAAGGTGGAAAGGGGCGATTTTCCCCTTTTGTTATCCCACTTCACTGGCAGCGTCTCCCATGGGGCGAGAACAATAGAAACGAGGAATAATCCTCATTGCAGTACCAGAGATGCCTCTTCACTCAATCCTCCCACACTTACGAGCACCTTAGACTTGGATAAATACAAACCCACGGAAGAGCTTTACTCCGGCAGGGATTCTGCCCAATTCCTGGCAAAACAAATAGCCTCAATGGATTTATTACCCGATTTTCTCGTTGAAGAGGGAGAGATGAAGAAAAAAAACAGAATACATTATACACAAATGGAATATTATCTGTGATATCAAAAACGCTAATCAAAAAAGAACATTCCTCAACAGTTGTGTACCTGCCACCCTTCCCTCCCCGAATTTGTCATGCCTACGAGTTTTCTCGGTTAGTCCGTGGCACCCTGAAAAATAGTAACTAGAGTGACAAAACCATAAATGAAAATTAGAATTTAACTCGGAATCATGGTTTAAACACTGTCTATTTTGCAAACATGTGTCTATTACATGAAAAAACCGCCGTATTTTACCTCCCTCTTTCGTGGGCCACCGATTCCTTTTAGATACATAACTTTGGCGTTTGTGCCATCGTCACCCCGATTAACGAGCTAATCCCGGTTTACGTTATATGCATTAAAAGTAGACAAAATATTACGAAAATTGCAGTATGAGGGTGATACTGAACGTTTATCATGCATCTAACAGTGAACAGGATAGAAAAAAATGACTACTTTTTAGCGTGTTCTTGAATGTTAGAAAAGGATGTTTTACAAATACTAAAAAAAAATAGAAAATAATGTAAGATTGCTTACTACTTATGTGAGGTGCCATTTCTAAGGAAAAGTAATAATTACACTCTCGATGATGATTTTACTCCTCAAAGTATAATGGTTTTTTACGTAAAGAAAAGGCAAGCAAATAAATAAAAAATGATGCTGCTACGCTAAAGTAAATAACTAAAATTATTATCTAAGCGACAGAAATAGATTTGACCAGAAAACAAAATTTTCTCTTTTTGTTGGCAGAGTAGCATGAGTTGGGGTGAGACTGAAAACTACATATTAATAATATCTTATTTGATGAGAGCAATTAACACTATATAATAGTAACAGTTAAGTTCAGAACTAAGAATAAACGCAATAGTAAGGCATAAAATTTACCAATGAACATAAACTCATCAATTGTGAGTGTACACAAATAGCAGCATTATAAATAAAAATTGTGAGACATGAAAAAGTAATGCAAAGGGAGTCAGTGACAACACAGTCTCAGTTTTGGGAGAAGAAAACCCAATGAATGATTAAAGGAGGAAAATAATGGAAGACAATTCGGAAGAGACATTACAGTATAAGCTGGAAGCCTTGTCAAGTAAGCATTGTCAAAGACTTCATCAGGGTGTAATTATTTTCAATTGATACGAAATACTGATGATTGTTCCATTCTTTGAACCGGGATTCGGGGGACAAAAGAAGCGGTGCGAATAAGTATCATCAAATGATCAACTCAAAGAAACGAGCAAAAATTTCTCCAAGAAAAAAATGTGAACGCAATTCGGGATCCGTCTACTCTTTAATAAAGGAATTGATAACTCAATCTCGCCTATTTTAAATATAGGCATATAACCAAAGTTTTCTTGAGTAAGAAATATGACTAGTATTGAACACAAATGCTCGTAAATATGAAATATTGAAGGTGTTAGAAATTAGGCTAAGCTTTGAAGTCATGATAAGAATACAGGATGGATGTAAATTTTTGTGAACATTTTCAATCCCCGTCCAGATTGTATTCTCAAATTAGAAAAGTTAAACTAGTCCTTAGTAGGCTAGTCCAGGTATATTAAACAATTGTCTCTTTGAGAAATCCAAATTCAACTTCCGTAATAGACAGGACTTGGCACTGTTTTATAATGCTGTAACAAATTGGGCTATCTCCGTAATGAAAATGTTTAGAATTAATTCTTAAGAAGCCAACAGCAGAGATATTTCAATGGGAGCTCATGAAAAGAACATTGACCAGGATCAACACAAACTTGCTCAATTATCCGCAAAGTAACTAGGATTCCAAAGGAACCAAATTGGAGACAAAAATATTTTTATTCGAGGCTAAACTCATTATTTTGGAAAAAATCTCACTTTTTCATCGGGTCATTATGAACTCATAAAAATAAAAGGAAATACCCCCACCTTAGGCTAAAATTAAATGCACCTTTAAAAACTGACGATTCAGGCACATTTTCAAGCACAAAGTATACCGATAATATGTCCCCATTACTATTGTACCCCATGGAATTTTTGAACTCTTTAAATTCGTCAGGTTTACCGCCTCTTAAAATTACTTTTAAATGCTATGCTATGATATAAAATTGCTATCATTATGTTAATTAGAAATCTTAACCCTAATCAGGGATTAATTAATGGTATAAGATTAGTGGTAACTCACTTAGGTGAGTACATAATCACTGCTAAATTCATAAACTTTGATAAAACTGTACTCATACCCCGCATTAACCTCACACCTTCTGATCTAACTATGCCTTTCCAAATGATACGAAAACAATTCCCAATAAAGGTAGTCTTTGCTAGGACCATTAATAAAGCGCAAGGTCAGACACTTCAAAGAGCAGGATTGTATTTCCCAGAGCCTGTTTTTTTCCATGAACAATTATATGTGGCTTTTTCACGAGTGCGCAAATTTTGTGATATTTATGTTTGTGTTAAAAATACATACGGACAAAGCATCATCGATGATCACATTATTACTACTAACATTATCTTCAAAGAAGTTTTGTAAAATAAAATAAGACAAAAAATATTGTGATAAAACACACTGTAATTGTCCTGCAAAAGTTAAAAAAAATCAGTTCTGTCAAGCCAATATGTACACATAGATTACGAATTTTTACAATAAGACTGTTATATTTATTAATACTCTGCTTAATAAAATATCTTTCATTAATAAATGTTTGCATTTACTTATTTCCTCATTATAATTTAACATTCGGTGTTTGAGTACGATACTGTGCGAAATATTCGCACGGGTCAGCTAGTTATATATGTCTAGTTTCTAGTCGTTGTCTCTATAAACTTACGAGATAATAACATCCTGTGCAATATTATATAAAAAATGTGCCATAAATAACGGATGAGTAAAAGATAGTAATCTGTAGTCCTACCGTAATGTATTAATGGCTAACATGACTAACAAACGGCTTCAGACCATCCCTGGCCTTCAGACTCCCTTCTATGGAATAAAGATACAACCCGTGGTGTACTTTTTTTAATGTTCACCAACTCGTCAAATATTGCATCCATTTTATCACATAACCCTGACGAACACACTGCAATAATTCGAGTCAAGCACAAACAAAAAAATCCATGTAGAATTGGAACTTAAATATAATGCAACTGATAACTAATTTATGAAATATTATAAAGTTATAATCAATCAAGATGTCACTCAGATTTTAGTGCATACAATTTTTTTTCTGATCAGAGACCGACAAAAGTAAAAATTGGGACCCCAAGACGAAAAAAGGGTCCTTTTTTGCAATATTAAGCTCTCCTTTACTGCTGTGAAAAAGCGAATTTGAAGAATCATGGGGAAGACGACCTAGATTAAAGAAACTCCAAAGGTCTACCGCCTAGAATGGAAATAAAAACGAAAAACCTCGCAGGATGCAGATGGGACACTCCGTATCGCAATGCCGTCGCGAGTCAAGTCGATCGATCTGTAAAACACTCGCTCGCCGTCGACGCTGTCTACTTGATCTAAACGCCCATCCATCCCTCCACTCCCACTTGCGAAATCACATCTAATTAGCTCTCCAAACTCCATCCGCTTGCCATTCCTGCCCGTCAATATATTGCCTCCGCGTGTAACCCACAGTCGGCGTGCTGGAGGAACAAGCGGGTGATGGGAGAATGGGAGGGAGAGAGAGACGAAGGAATGTGTTTACGTGAAAAGGAAGCTTATTTTCCGTCGTCGGGAGCGAGGAAAGGGAGGCTGAGGCATTTCGGATTCGGGCGGACCGGGTGGGATGGAGCAATGGCGCGTCGGGCGTGTGTGTCAGTGTGTGGTTTCCATCTCGGCTCACGAGGAGAAGAAGACGAAGGAGATGAAGAGGAAGAAGAGGGAGATGACAGAAGGTGAAGGGATGATGACCGAGTATTTGTGTGCGTGGAGGTATTGCGGGAGGGTTTAAAGGAAAATGGAAGGAAGGAAGGACGCAGGTGAAACGGAAGGAGCGGCGGGTAGCACTCGAGGAAGGAGGAGCAGGGTTTACACTGATCGCAGAGCACATCCTTCCCCACCTACCTCCCTTTCCACGAGAGCCAAAGTGGGGAGAAGTTTAGCGGGACGAAACTTTCCTCCAATCAGGATGAGGAGAGACTCTTTCTGTGCGCGGACTTTGATAAAGTGTTCCCTAGGGGTGTGCGCCTTGTGATGCCTTGCGGAGGGTGGGCAGGGAGAGGAAGAAGGGGGGAGGGGGCGAGGCGGGATTCCTGCACGTGAGAGAGCGGAAGGAAAGCAAGTGAAGGAGGAGGAACCGGGAGAGAAATAGAGATCGTGTACGTGGAGATGTGTATATTTTCCACCGCCCGCCCCACTACTCAGCAGGGGGAGGGGGTGAGGGCCGGGAGGACGTATGCTGCAAAAGAGAGGTCCAGGGGAGAGCGCTGTTTGTGAGGAGGAGGCTGGGAATGGAGCTGAGAGGGAGCGAGGAGGCTGAGGTCGCCGGGGAAGGGGGATAAGAGCACATATTTGCTCGTTCCTTTTGCGGAGTCCGGGTGATGTTTTTAAAGCGCGCCCTAACATTTCCGCCCCTTACACCAGTCGGGATGGCCGCCCGTCCGAGGAGGATCAAGCGGTGCACCGTGGGAAGGAGAAACGGAGGCATTCATAGGGACGGAAGCGACCGGGAGAGGTTCATAAAAGGGCGAATGTAGAGAGGAGAGTGAGTGGCAAGGATACATACAGGAGCGATGGCTGCTTATGCTTCCTTTATGGCCTCCCGCACGAATTCTTCCAACGCACCTCCACCTCCTCATCCTCCTCCGAGGCGAAATAAGGGGGTGAAATGAGTTGACGGGGGCAGGGACACCCACATAAGGTGATAATCGGTGGTTGAGTATCAAGGGCAAGGGAGAGCAAGTTATAAACGATTTCCCTGCAAATTATTCCGAGCTCTCGACCGGGATTTTATTCCAGGCTCGGCCCTCAGTCAGGTTACTCACATCAAATGGACATTACAACAGGGCATCAAAGCGTGCTATATTTTGGGCATCAGCACGTTGTTCTGTGTTAAATGGCTAATAATCGAACGGCTAAGATGGTAAATTCCACCTGTTTATATTTTCATTTTTTTCAGGAATCTGTGTACCTCAGTTATTCTCATACGCCGGAGCTGGTAAATTATAAGCTTTCTCCAAGGGCCTAGCTTATGGAACTTGATGATACCATGCTGTGGGCGAAGAAAAACTCACCCATTTCCCTGAATTTACTACAAGATTAATAGGTGAGGGTTTACCTCGTTTCCACCGAGGTCAATTATTTCATCTGAGTTACAATCAAACTAATTTTTACGTCTACATAAAAAGCCATTCCATAAAAGGGAGATGCAGTACAATCAGGATATTACAGAACAATATCCTTGTTACTGCACTCTTTCAAAATTATGATCAGTGCAGTGAAAATAGAGGTAACGGTTTTGGGCGTCACTTGGTGGAATTTATTCATCATGAAGATAGGAAAAGAAGGTACTGCCATTCCACATAATAATTTTAATTTTACGGCCCGGGTTTCGCCGCAGTGCAGCATCATCAGGTATAGTATTCAAAAAAGGTCACTAGATACATTAAAAAAATTGGGGAAGGATGGGCGGGAAAGGAGAATTGGGGGAGGGGGAGGAGGAAGGAGTATGAGTTGCGTGCAGTACCCAAGTCATAGCCCAAGAGGGAAGAAGGGGGAGGCTGCTGCAATGGGTGTGTTAAGTGCAAGCTTGGGAAGGTAAGCGAGGTTCGGGCGAAGGATTAGGGAAGTGGAAAAGGGGTGAGAGAGTAGAGTAAAACATCTCGTTAATAATAGTATTTTCACAGCACAAAATTTCTAATTCTTCTCGCGCGTCCAACCTCCTCCCTTTCTTTTCGACGTGCAAAATTCTGGGGATGAAGTTACTCTGGTCGTTGTGCGTCACCAAATGTTTTGCAAACTGTGAGGCATCGTTCCTTTTTCTGAAGCTGGCTTCATGTTCTATGGAAAGGTCTACCAGTCTATCCAATATATACACTATTACAGTCCTTGCAGCAGAGTTAATTAACTCCGCTTCGTTCTAGAGTGTTTATTCTTTTTTTTATACCCTTAGTTTGAGAGTTAAATTTTTACCTTTTAAAACATCTAGTAAAAAAGAGTAAAAGAGTAGTTACAAAAGCGTTGTGGAGATGGCCAGTTGGGTTTTATTTATGTAAATGGGACTAGATAGCATTGATATCTCTACGTGTTACTATCTCAACATTTCATTTAATATATTATAATTAATTATTTTTACTTTTAAATATATAGATAATATAAATTAGAAATTGACACTTTAATTAAAAACAAATTGAGAAGTTACTCGGGTACAGGGTTACACATAATGATAAATTTTCTCCTTTTTGGCCGCATTCGGATTCTTCGGAATGGACAGTTCATTTAATAAGAAATTATCCATTTTCATTATTATCATTTAATTCATTGCTCTTTAGAGAGTAGAGACCATCGACCAATTATCTGGAAACTATCCATTGTTTAGAATGCAACCTACGACGTGCTGGAAGTTATCTTGTGTAAAGATGAAGCAGGTTGAGTTGCAACTGGAAGTTTGAAACAACAAGAGAGTGAAATTTTTGCCTTTTTAAACATTACAACGATTAATGCGGGAGTTCATGTACTGATCAGTCGTTTCATGAAAAACCAAGAGGTATATTTCCTGGAACGTGGTGCTTCCTGAATAATTTTTGGGAGACTTGCATTCGTTCAGCCACTCCTTTTCTTAGAGAACCTTTTCGAGTATTCAACCCTAGCGTAAGTAGTGGGAATAGGTGTTTACCTGTGGCTTTCGCATACAAAAAGAGAGTAAATTTGAAGATGGGTTGGATTAAATCCATAAATTTCAATAATAATACAACAAATCTCCAATAATAAAGACATGGTGACCATGAAAACCCGGAAATGTTTTTTACACCAAAGTTATTTTTCCTAAAATTGTCACCACGACAGATGCTAAAATGGTACAAGAGAAAAACATAATTCCTGAGATGTGCATTCACAGGAAAACACCAAGTTTTGGCTCTCTTCAATATTCACAGGGGTCTTATTCATTTACGAAGACGTAACCGTTGGCGTAAGGGTTTGAGATATGCAGTCATTAACCAATACAACTTAGCATCTAAATCCACATGCTGCCCTCCTTTTACGCATTTCTCAGAATTTTGCTCATTTTTTTCCATTTAGCACACTCTTTGCACAAATGTATTTCATATGGTAGAAAAACGACATCAAATTAAACAAAGCGTTCGCCAGTCGGAAATTATCTAATACATTTCACGCTGTTTCACTACAGCGTCGATTCCTCTTACATGGCTGGATTCCCTGCGCAATTAGACTAATTTTTGACTTACGGAATTTTTTGCCTTTTATTTATACTAGTCTCCAACGACTCCAACGACTAGTCTCTGGAGTGTGAAAAAGGTACGGACGTTTTCTCCTGGTATGTAAACTCAGACGCAAAGACAAGCACTTGATTAAATGGACACGGAGAGTATAGAAGACCGTCATCGCTTCCCTCTCCCACCGCCTACTGCACCTCACTCCAGCTCAACTTACTCCACGTAACTACTTCGATTGCAACGTAAACTGACATTTGCTTTTTGCCGCACTTGCCAACGCTCCTCTTTCTGCTCCTAATACCTTGTGTCTCCATGAATCCAAATTTCAAACCTTTAATTACAGGAAAAGAAACCCACTAGAGCAAACATGCCCACTTCTGGTAGTCGAAAAACAAAGTACTTCAGAGTAAAAATAAATATTATCGAATTGTTATTCCTTTATTCAGGAGATATTTTTGACCATAATAAAACACGCAGGTCTATTCCTTTCCTTTAGCTCGAATCTTCTACATCTACATCTACATTTTACCCCACGAGCCGCCGCATGGGCGTGTGGCAGGGGGTGGTGGGTCACCAGCCGTTTAAAGATGTAAAAGTTTTGGAGGTAAAAGGGTAACATTTCCTATGGGAGTGTATTTGGAGGAGCTCAGTTTTTACTGTGGTCACTAATTGTGCGCGGAAAGAACGAGTTTTTGTACCTATCTGTTCGTCAGAGTACCTCTCTCATTTTCTCGCATCTGTCAGACCTAGAAATATATGAGACGTCATTATAATATTCTCTGTGTTGCTCTGAAACACACCAGTTATGGATATCTCAAGCAGCCTAAGCCTAGCGTGCAGCTTTCGAGTCTCTAAGGGCTCCCACTTTAATCCCTCTAACAGTTGTGTAACACTACATGTTTGCTCGTAGCAGTCTTAAGCTAACTCAAATATTCTCAACCCGATAGGAAAGGGGAACAGTTGTACTAATAGGTATAACGAGCACATTTGCAGTTAGAAGCATGGAAAAGTAGAATAATGAATAAACAGAGCTTCCAGGGAGGAATAAGGTGTAGATGTAGCTAGAATACCGATTATCCCTTCAGAAGGTCCAGGATCGAACCCCGAGGATGGATGAGATTGTTTTTAGTAGAATTAAGATCTTTATGGAATTGACTGAGATATGAGTTGCAGAGCTTTTTAAGAGAACTGCTTCTCCCTTCGATTAGGATGATAACCTCTTCGCGC
The DNA here is from genome assembly GCA_963169105.1 of Ceriagrion tenellum. Taxonomy (NCBI): domain Eukaryota; kingdom Metazoa; phylum Arthropoda; class Insecta; order Odonata; family Coenagrionidae; genus Ceriagrion; species Ceriagrion tenellum. Next base: position 16,325,494 of record OY720633.1, on the reverse strand, counting down.
CTCTTCCGTTAAAAGTAGGCTAATGGCGATGCTGAGTTCTCCTTCACCCTTCTCTCCTACACATAAATTCTCTCTCCTTTCACTTCTTAGCCTTGATTGAAAAAAGCCCTCAAAAGATAAACTACAGCAGTGATTCTTTATATTTTGATAAATCCTATTTTCCACTTTCAAACTGTTGTTTGAAAGGGGAAAATACTTAAACTTATGGATCAATCTAAGTTTTTTTAAGGTTAGAATAGCATAATTTGACTCGATATGAAAAATCTATTAGATTACTATACTCATTTAATTGAATTTGAATCATTGTATACGCTGCGTAGGCTAGGATAATCAGGCAAGCGAAAATATTCTTATCCAATATTGAATACTAATGAATGAAATGCAAATAATATCAATAATTATCGTGGAATGTGCATTTACATACGAGAATAGATAGCTGGAAAACGAAGTGATAGTTTATTTTGGTATCGGTACATCAGTGGATAAATATTTTTAATCCTTATAAGACAATATCAAAATAAAGTACAAGAAGGTGAGTGAAAATGGCCAATATGCACAATTCAGAGAGAAAATGTACTATAGTTTTAGGGAATTGTAGCCAAAAAAACCCTGTAGAAAAAACTTCTGAATTAAGAAAAAATGGATGGATAGCTTCCCTCATGAGATTTTTTCGCAAATATTTTTGACAGAAAAAGAAATACGATAGCATATATATTTCCATCCAGCTACCACGAAAAAATTATTATATAAATAAAAATCCAAGTTCTGACATTATAAGTATTGAAGAAGATTAAGATAGAAAGAAATTTCCGATACCACAATTAACACATCGACGCCTGAAATTTATCGTTTAAGTGAGGTTTATAAAGGTTAATAACTAAGAGTCCCAAGTCATAAACAGCTGGCTGGTGATCAATTATTTGATAAGACTTATTTGAAGTCACTCAAAATATCTAATTCTTAAAATTTAAGAGTTTAGTTTCGGTACAATAAAGTATTTTAATGTAGTTAATATCGATTGTTTAAGGGGATGCACACATTTCTTTAACATTCCGAAAAATATAGGTAACTTGAAATTTCATCAGACTTTTTCTACTACAGCTATCGTTTAACTTATCATTTTATATTTTTTAAATATTTCAAATGGCTTGTTAAAAATTAACTTTGTCTAAAAAATTGAAATATTTCATATATTTCAATTATCTAGTCTATCATTGCCAATCTAAAACATAGGTGTAAATTTTGGTTCTGTCATATATTTCCATGAAAATTGCCAGTTGCACTACTTACTAAGATTACTGGCAGTTAAACTTATAATCAAATACTCTTTGTAGTCATATGCAATGTAGACAGTAAACGTGATTTAAATAATATTTTTGTCGAAGAATGGTTACCTTTAATTCACGTTTTCAGCATACATATAAGAGCAATAGATACATAGTGCCGCTTGGTCATCTGAATACGACGTGATATTTGATAAAGTACGATTTGACACATCATATGATTATGAAGCACAATAGTGAGTCAATTTCAGTGTAGTTTTTTCCTCAAGCAAGCCGACCAAAATTACCTGGGTATGAAACACTAAGGAAAATAATTAGATTTTCCCTTGCTCCGCCAACTTCCATGTTCAACAAAAGTCCACACGTTGCATGAATATGTAACCATTATTTTCACCTAGAGCTTCACCGTGGTAGAATGGAGATCATCGTTCCACCAATACCGATCCATTTTTCGGACGTCCTTGTTAGCGTTTAAATCCCAACAGGAACGCGAAAGATGGACCCTGATTGGCGGACGTAAACTTATCATCTCTGGAGTCGTGCAAGAGGGTTTTTCCGGCAGAGAACGCATAAGTTCCCTTTAAAAGTTCAGCTCATGTTTTCCTTTCTTTCATTTCTTTTTTCAAGCGCGCTCACTTCTTCGAGAATCGACTTCGGAGTGAATCAAAGGTGGATTCGGAGGGATGAGGTGGAAGAAAGAGGAAAAGATCAGAGGGGGAAGAGGAAGAAAGGGGCATAGAAGAAGGAGAAAGAGGAAAAAGGAGAAGAAGGAGAAAGGAGAGTTGGAGGGGGTTGGAGATGGAGCGAAGTTGAATTGGGACCAAAAGAAGACGAATCGATTGGCCGTTATTATATTCCGCAAGAGATGGCCACATCAAAATAACCGTCTTCCCTCCAGCCGCTTGTGCTCCGATCCCTTCCGTCGCCATTGACCTCCTCTGCACCGTCTCCCGGGCGAAGGCAAACAATGTCGCCGGATTGCTACTCACCACACTTCCGTACCAACCAAATGCCGGGCAAACCATGTCTGTTATGACTTTGTCTGAGTAGACGTTTGAATGCGGTGTTATCGACAGGTAACACATACCTGCCTGCAAGGTACAATTAACCTGGTAAATCAAACCAATCAAAGCAAGAGGTGGATCGAATCGAGCAAACTTTCGACTTCATTTTTTTTATTTTGCGTGATTATAATAAAGTACAAAACGCTTATTCTTTCAAGCAAACGAATGTAGGTGAGCCATATGAGTTGCCAAATGGAAGACTTATATGATCGGGTTAGATTGTTAGTTGGGGGTAGCCTTCGACAGGAGCTCGAACACCTAGACCTTAAGGGTTCCATTATGCCAAGCCCATTTTTAACCTGCCTGCCACATGCAGACAGGGGACAAGGTGAAGGTCTGAATATTCACACATCCAACCCTCGTCCGGGCCCAATACTGCTAAACTTCAGTGATCGTGCGGGTACGGGTACTTGCCCTAGAACATGATTGGGTAGTAAATAAGTTGTTTTTCCTTGCTGAAGCTGAATAAATATTGAACATGTATCGAAACTTCAGACATGTTAGGCATCGCAATGGATTCTTAAGAATTATGTCCCAAAGAATGTAAACATAAACGGGCTACTTAAACATATCACTTTTCATATACGACTCTTAAAAATATAGTCTTTTGCATTAACATTCCTAAATTATACAACTTTGATAAATCATAACCATTTTAATTTCACAAGAGATAATTCATGTCATTTTCCATTTGTATGTAAAAGTGGGGAATCATGGGAAAATCAGATGCACATGCGTTGACGATAGTAGATTGGAACTCAAATAAGACAAGGGCCTCGCCAGTTAAGTAAACCTTTGAATTCATACCCAAATCAATGCCTCCTTAAAATTTTAATTTCAACTCAATCATGCAATTTCCTGATACAAATCCATTCAAAGTTTTGCTTAAGAATATCTAAGAGGGCACAAATAATGAGAAGGGTTGCATAAAGGCAATGCGTTCTTTTATTTACCCTGCTAAAAACTTCTGTAATGTTTCCTTATAAATACTTATGCAGAATTTCTTAGAAAGTTCCATAGATATTCCTTAAAGTATTGAAACGCCATTTTACGGAATTCCTTACGACGTTCTGCAGAATACCTAAGGACGTTCTGCAGAATACCTTAGGACATTCTGCAGAATTCCTTAGGATGTTCTGTGGAATTCCCTACGACTCTCCATTCAGGTCCTTAGAAAAGGAACTGGGTAAAGGGAAAACCTCACATATTTCCATAGAATCGCCGAAGTTCTACAGAACAGCTTGCAAGGAGTTATTCTGCTCTGCAGAAAATAACTCTACAGAACACATGCTCTGTAGGGTCAGGCTCTCATGTTCCGTACAGATCCTTAGAAAATGAACTAGTTCTGAAGAAAAAGAGTCAATTTCTGTAGAATTCCTCACGTTCTACAGAACAGCTTCTAAGAATTTTTTTAGCAGGGTAATAAACGAAATACAGAGACATGTTTCTCTACCTCGACGGAATGACGGTCGGGACATGAAGGGATCGAAATGGGCCCAGTAGCAAAGCTTCGCATCATGACTACCCACGCTCAATTCTGCCTCGCGTAAGCAAAGCACACTGAATCGCCCACGCCGAAAGGAGACAATAAGGCCGAGATGGTGAAGGGCTCACAAGTAGGAAGACGGGGAAGAACGGAGGGAAAAGCAGTTGTGCAGCGCAGTTTAATGGCACCTTGGGTGGGTGGACAATTTCCTCCCACCATCTCCTCCCTTTCCCTGCCATACGCCCACGCAACCGCTGCTTTCTGAGCTCACCCGAGGGAGTTGAATGGGAGTGACCAAGCGGGGAAGGAGAGGGGCAGTCGCCTATGAGGTCAGCGGTGACCCCGGGGCATATCGGGCGTATGGCAGGGGAGGGGGGGGGGTTCCTGCTGAGGGAAAGTCACATTTGGGAAGGGGGAATATGGGGGAGGGCGCAAGGGGAAATCTCGAGCAGAGTCCCAACAGCAAACTAAGGGTTCCTACTCCTCTCCTAAGGGTTAAAAAAAGGAAAGCCATTCAGTTAGGATAGAAATAAGGGGGAGTGGAGACGAAAACAGCACCCTCTTGGGATAAAGTTTTATTTATTAATTCAGTTTTATCCCACTCATTCTATCCCACGCTCCTTAAATCTCTTTACAAATAGGAGAGCTAGAAGATATTTTCTTCAAGAATAAACCAAAATCCTTCATTTTAATTTTTCATTGCTTTATCTTCAAATTGGACCGATATAGACCTTTATATCAAAGAGCAATGGGAGCGAAAGAGGCATTATCTGGCCGTTTACTGATATCAGCTAATTAAAATGGTAGCAAATACATAGAGTAAGTATATACATATAGAGTGGCAAAGAGATAGGGAGATCCGGACATGAGTATTTAAATAATACTTTGGCCGATAGATGGCAGGGGTGTATCAAAGTTGCACGCCAAGCCATAACAAATGAACTGTGGCACACGGCCACTTCATTTAGCGTCGCATAACTCACATGATGTTCTTATGATGATTTCGGTGCCTGGATGTTTACTAATTGACCCATAGTAACGGAAATAAATCTTATTCTGTCGTTGAGACCAAATTAAACATGTATTTTAATGTACATTAATGAGCATTGTCTATAATGAATCGAATTCGCGTCAATATGATAAGACACGCGATTACCAAACACGGAGTCCACTGTGTACCGATATATCATAGGAACGACAAAACAATTGATACTCGATTAAAAGCACACAATAGCCATGGCAAATCCACTACTCTGTATATTGATGCAAAATCACCGAGTACCACTAGCGCCTCCAAGTGGCCTTCTCCGTAAGCCAAAATTCTTCCTCCCCTAAGGTGGTGGCACATGAGAAATTCTTTCCAAAGCTCTCAAAAATGTATGTTCAGTTTCAAGCATTGCTTTGTCACTGTATATATACTTACTCTATGGTAAAAATAACTGCATGGATTTATAGACCTCCATAAAAAAGTATATAAACCATATTTTTGAAGAATGCAATTATCTTAGTGATGTGCCTAAAAAACGTTGAGCTGGAAATATTAAGCAGTTGATTAATTCAATCGCCAATGCCAACTAATAAATACTTCATATAAAATGATTGCACAAAAAAGAACGAAAACATTGCGCCTTAAAACCCGTAATGAACGAAGCGAAGTACTATTACATGAGGTTTTATTTAGAGAAAGGATTGAATTTTTCCTTCACGTCAATAGGACTTTTTTTAAGGTCCTCAAGCACATAAGCAAAGCCCCGTCAATTTATAAGAGCGATGACACAGGCAAATCTGCATTGCGAGCATATTGAACTGTGAATAAAATGAGTCATGATAATTAATTACTGGGCCTTTGCGCACCGATGGTATATTACTCATGAATTCTGATGTACCTATTTGTCTTGATATCAAACTTGGGTTTGGTCTTAACAAATAAAACGAAACTTGAAGTAATGAAGGAAGGGACTCGGATGAATATAATTTACTTCCATTTAGCAGAAAATTTTTCTCCGGCACCCGGAGATCCAGCCAAGATAAAGAAAACGGCTATTACCGAGCGCCGTTAAAAATCTTTCCGATACGTTTTTTTGTCCATAAACAAAGGAAAGGTTAATATCCCTCTCTTGGGATTAATTTTCTTGAATAGGCGCCTCAAACGGGAGCTAAGCCGTTACTGCTGCTTCAGGGAAAAGTGGCGAAAGGAGGGTTTTTCATCCAAAGAACCTCTCCTTCCATCTGGACCTAGAATTTTCCTCCGCACACGACCTCCAGCTATCTTAACCTCTTTATCCCTCTTTTTCTTCTACTGGGCCCTCCAATACTCCTACGCCAGAGATAAGTGTGCGTAAGAATAGAAAAGCTCCGGCGGTTCTTCCCCATTACCCCTCCGACTTCTTTTTCCCGAAGCCTCTTGTGAACGCAACCCCCCATCGCCTGCTTCCCCGAACAGGACTCAAAATCACTATCCTCATGAGAGGCGAGTCGACCGAAAATTTGGTAATAAAAGAGGATAAAATAAACCATCGACCCTTCCTTCCCTTGTTTATCCTTCCCGGGATTCACACCCTCCAAGTCCACACTCTTTCGCCAGGGAAAGAAAACGCCGCTCCCCCATGGGGTTCCCACGCGAACCCATCTCTATTCAACGCACACACCCTTGCCTCAATCCGTTCCCTCCTATACCACCGCCTCCAAACACATTTCAAAGCTCTCCGTCCTAAGCAGTTACGCCGAGCCATGTGGGGTGGGGTGGAGGGAGGATCGGCATCCACCCCCCGTCCACCTTCCACATACACACACACACAATCACTTTATTTCCTTCGCTTTCCCGCGTAACCTCGGCAGGAGGTCAGTGAGATAGCGTAGGCTGACCCTCGCAGGGGAGGAGCGTAGGAAAGTATGTGGCGTTGAGGCGCTGATGAAGAGACGGGGGAGGGACATATTTAAGGAGCAAGGGGGGTGGAGTCGGAAGGGGATGAAAATAGGCGCTCGCTCAGGCCGCTCGAGAAGTGGATTTTTGACGCTCGCTCGCACTTCGGCTCAAGGGAGGTCGGCATGGGTGGTGGGCTGTGTGGACCCCGAAAGGGGAATGGCGCGTGAGGAAGGGAAGCACATGAGATGAAAGAGGAAGAAGATAAGGCGGGTCTTCATGAGAGAGGTGAGATGGGAAACAGGAGGAGGGAATATTTAGCGACGGGGAGAGAAGGAAGGGGATACCATCATAAAGTTGATAATGGGCAAAGTCACTTCGTGGAATCGTGACATCGTTTAACAGTAAAATATCCTGGGAAAATGCCATATAGGGGATCGGGTTGATGTGGTGGCTAGAGTACTGGCTAACCATACGGACGGCCAGGGTTCAAATCCCTGCAGAGGAGCATGTTTTTCAGAGGGTACCCAATCCCTGCTTGAGTGTCTTGTGGAGGACACTTGAAGTACAGTACTCCGTCTGTCGGATGAGACGTTAAACCGTAGTCCCCTTGGCGCCTTTTTTGAAGAGCAGGCTAATGCCGACGACGGGTTTCTATTCACCCATTCTCCCTTACCTAACCCCTATGGCAAAAATGGCCTTAGCTGTCGGTCGCCTCCCCTAAATCAAATCCAATCCAAATGCCATATAGCGCGTGATGATGAAAGAAACGCACGCTCAATTTTATTTCTTACCTCGGTATAGTGGCATGTAAATATTTTTTTAAATATCACTGAAACAGTATCTTTGAGAATCGGTCATAAATGTTTTCAGAAAACGATTGTACCAAGGCCGCAAGTGTTCCAAGGCCCTCAAATTGAGACTTTCTGTTGTTCCCGAAACAAAAACATTAGAATTACCGCCGAGACTTTTTTCTCTGTTTTTTTATTTACTTGCAAACACGATATTGGGTTAACATTGGGATGATTGGAAATTAAGGGAAATTGTATTCTAAACGGACAGAAGAAGAAGGAAGAAATTAGAATGGAAATGAGAAAGGCTTTTTCTGAGAGGTAAAGTTAATTTAAGTCGGTCTCTCTTCGTATGGTATTAATTCACTGCTTGTGGCGGATCTTTGATGAAAACGTAACTGAAGCCCTCCCTCATATAAAATTTCATGACCTGCAAAAGACATCATCGGTTAATAAGTGTAAGTTATCAAATTGAAGCTGTAATTGAAAATGAGATAATTATGTAATAAGCAATAATGAACGCACACTAAGAAACACATAATGAGATTCGACGGCTCCTTGACAATGGCTAGGTAGCTTTAAGACTCGTAGGCATCAACTCCCATCTTACTTTAGTTGAAAGTTCTATTGAAAAACTGTCTATATTGTGTGTGAGAGTTTTTGAAAAAAATTACTATGGTTAAACTACTGCACAAATATTTTAAAACAAACTTAGTAACACTTATTTTAATTCCCTAAGTGCTGATAGTATATAGCAACCATACGTCGCCTTTTCAAGAGCTTAAAGGGTTAGAATATCCTTACTTCGCTGAAGAGGGCCCGTATTAATGTCTTCAATCGCGGTAGAGTTGGCAAGGGAGCAACTGCTATGGATTCCTTAGGGAATGGAAAAACCCTGCCATATATGGTCTTCCATCCTCTTTCCTCTAAAGGAAATCATGCAGAAACAACCTAAGCAAGAGAGAATTCCAAGGAAAGCGACTATACATAAAACTACAGGAAACGTCATATTTGATACTTAAACCTATAAAACTGAGAAGATGAATGCGATTGCTATTCAGCATTATTAAAAACCAGTACATAAAAATGAAATTTTAAATACAATTGCTGTCATAGTTATGAGGTTTCATAATAAAGTCATAAGATGACAACTGCTTGTATTTGTTCAGTGACAGATATAATGCAGATAAATAGCCACAAGTGGTAGGATTTATCCGAAATTGTTACCCGAAAATTGTAGATTTCATTCGGCATATTTTTTCTGCAAAAATGATTCAACTTTACGATTGTTGCAAGAAATAGAAGTTTTGATTTTAATCTCCAAAAGTAAAAAGAAAATGCTTAAGAGCAGGGAAACGATTGTGTATTTCCAAAGCGCAAACTCAGCGGATATGAGCACCACTTTATTTCACCTCAAAGGTAAACCGCAAAATTGAATCCGAATGAGATCTCCAGATGCAACCAAAGCCAGGCAACGCCATAACCACAGAAAGTCGAAATTTTAATGATAATTTTATAGGTTAAAAGTTCTTGTTGGTCCAAGGAGTGGAACAATTTCGTAGAGAAATAACACACATATGAAAGGGGAACACACGCAACGAGGCTTCAATCATGTGACAATGTATTCAGAGTTAAATTTAAAAAGTAAAGTGGTTGGGCTGGGTGACTACTGATATCCAATTTTCAAATTGCCTGACCTTTCCCTGACTCTTCCCTGATGGATTTACCAATTTCCCCGACCGATCGCCAAAAAGTCACCTATTTTTGGAATATTTTTTTCTGCTGAATTGAATTTTCTACAGCAGCTTTAAATTTTCTAATCATCGTCTCGTATTTTTAGAACTACAAGCATGTATTAACTATAAGATAGTGTGCTCCAGCTACCTCTTCGACCTGAGTCTTGAGAGTTACAAAAAGACGCGAGGTAAAATTTTCCGAACAACATAGCCTCGGATTCCTTGTGATGAGCGTAACACATTTAGATCGTGAATTTTTACTCTACTAGGAAAATATCGCAATGAGGATCTACAAAAGATACATTATACGTCGGATTCACAACTACATAACCATGATTCACACCTAAATAACTAAGATTCACCACTGAATACTCCACATATTGATGGTGCTCATTCCACGCACGTCAGCGACGGACGTTAGTATTAGTTGGTGAAATAAAGGGCGGAAAAGACTGGCCGATAAAAGTAATGGTAGAAAACTAACAAGGATTCCTATTCTGGTTTCTCCCTAACTGTTACGAGAATTCCCTGACTTTTCCTTGACTTTTCCAGAAATTCAAAATTCCCCGACAATTCCGGGTTTTCCCGGTTTTCCCTGACGATCACCGACGTTGGAGGTATAGGAAAAGACCTTGTTCTCCGCACTGTTTTCTCTTTCTCTTCCTCGAGCGAATCCATTTGGAGGAGAGAACAAAAAAGAGGGTTGGAAAGCGGAGAGTTGCGGCAGCAATCCCGATCATGGGTGGCGACAAGGGATAGAAAAAGTGTTTTAATGCCAGGGAGAGAGAGAGAGAGAGAGAGGATGAGAGCGAGGGAGCATACGTCGGAAATATCCCAGGGCCCACCGCACACTCTATCGGAAACATAACCGCCACCTTTGAGCATTTACTGGAGAAACAAAAGGGAGAGGAGGTGATGTCGAAGAGGAAGTAGGAGGGAGTGGGTGGATCGCCAAGGAGAAGCAGACTTGTAAGCGGATTGTGGGGATGCGAAGGCTCAAAGCGACGGCGACAGGTGGCGTGGGTAGGTAGGCGGAGGGTTGGAGGGTAGGAGTGGATTGGTGGAGGGGGAGGGGAGATGGATGGTGGGTTGAGGAAGATGAGACGACTGAGTACGAGAGAAGATGGCTGATTGGGCGAGTGGTAGCGAGGAGAGGAAGGGTTCGAATCACCGGAAAATCCTGAGGAATATGAACTGATGGCGAGGAGGACAAAGGAGACTTTCGTATTTCACGTGTTTTGGGAGTTCGAATAAATGCCACTGGGGGGCGCAGGTCAAATTGTAATGTGTTCCGATGAAAACTCTAGTCTGTAAGCAGCAGTCATCGCAGCCGCTCGTGGCCACCAAAACCTATAATGTGTGTGTGTGTGCGCGAGTGAACCTCCCCTACGTTCTGTGAACGATCCCGGCCACCAGAAATCATCGGACTGAAATCGATAAGTTTTCACATTTCCAAGAGTGATATTTTTTAAATTTAATTTTTCATATTGTATCAAAGTGCTGTGCTATTGTATCAAAGTGCAAAGATTTCTATATTCAAGATATTTCTTTTTTGTGGTAAAATGTCTCTGGTCCTTCGGAACTCGATAAGATACCTAATTTACTCACCAGAGACGTACGGCAAAATGATCTAGAAAAAATAAAGGGACTGCGGTTAAGGGCGATGAAGACGCTGACCCATAAGCAGTCATGTTGATGGGCTTCGTCGACAGAGTATGAAGTGTATCGTGAAAGGCTATACAAGAGACAAGGAAGAGTAAGGAGGATCTCTGGTAATAATCCCCTCAACCTAATTGATCTGAATTGAAATGATAAATGACCCGCCAAGGAGAACAACATTTGCCTTCAGCGTAGCAGCATGACTTAGTCACTTAAAATTATCCCTCGTAAAAGGATGGTTTGATTGCTGATACAGGGGGCAACTAAAAAGTAGTCTGCCCAAATGATAAGGAGAAATTAAATGCATGTACGTTTTTCTTCAACCGCAATCTATTTAACATCTATCTGTCGGCAAAGAAAGGTAAAAATTGACGTAAAATAGACGAAAATAAATCAATGATTATAAAAATAGTTTCAAAAATAATTTTCTAAAGTATTTGATGCTATCATCTTGTTTTTTGAAAACATATTCTATTGAAAGAGAAGGTAAGAAAAATGAAATTCGGCTTGTAATAAAATGCCATATATTATCCAAGAAAGAGAGAATTTTGCAGCATATATACAGAAAATCATATTACAAACGGAAAAGTTAACGTGCACTTTGATAAGATTCCCAAAATCGAAATCTGTGTGTGGAGGTTGAAAATTGTTTAATGTAGCAAATAGTATCGATGTTCAGCACTAAAAAGTTTGAATATTGCTAGTAAGTGAAGGCTGACCCTCGAATAGGTTAAAAACGAGGACTTAAGATTGCCAAGTATGCGTTGAGCACTGAGGCCAGGTCCCATCACAAATAAAAATATTCTAATAGTCGTCAGCGTGAATTATCGTTGGGGCTTTGACAGACACCTTAAACCGAATGCCTCCTAAGGCAAGTAGCCAAATATTCTAACTGCCAATATAAGCCAAAGATTTCCAATTCACCTAGTCACTTACCTCTTTTCTTTCCCTTCCCTTTCATCTAGGCATTCATGGGTCCAACCGTAGAAAAAGCTATTGAAAAAAATAGCAAGCCAATTTAACAAAAACTCTCCCTTTCGCCAGAATATCCCTATTCTCAATTGCTGTCCTAACTAAATCTTTTGCAACTCTTATATTGTCTTTCGACTAGGATGGATATTAAAGCTGAGCTGCCGACAAGAACAAGATTATTTCAAGCAAATATACGAAATCGATTTGCTGAAGCCAAGAATGAGTATGGATGACTATTACCAATTTTTCTTTCGTTTCTCAACCTTGGATCAGCTTAGGGGATGTAGCAAATCATGATTTAACGGCAAAAGACTGACTGAATAAAATTAATCACTTCTCCAGTCTTTCTGGATAATACAAAGAGTTTGCAATAATCGAGGTTTAGCGAGAGAGTTTCATAGCCAAAAATAGAACGCTGTTTGTTTTATAATCTAATAATTACGTTTTATATTACGCTACTATTAGTCTCGTCTTTTTATGTCGAATTCCCAGTATTCTGTCAAATTCAATACATAGGCTGAAATTTATAGACAGGATTTATATACGGGTAAAATTAAACGGTACGGGTAAAAAAAGGTATGATTCTCGATAGTGCGGTTTTTACCAAAATATACAGCAAACCAATGTGATATTCAGGCCCAATTTTTATTCAAATGCCTCATGTGAATTTTTTTTTAAACTTTAAGGAGATTGACACTAGCTACGGTATGACCTTAATGGAGTTAACAGCATGTGCGCACACTGTTAAATATACATCAAATATGTACATTTATTTTATTGTTCGTGCACTCAAACTCACTGTTGTTAGTGCTGCATTATTACATCTGTCATCTGAATTGTATCAATTTTGGGGGTTAAGGTTCCAAATATTTTTCCTCTTTTAATGAATTTCCTACCCTTGAAAATTGTGAGTTCAGTTTAGTAGTACCGGAGTTTACGTATTAATTAGTTAATATTCGAATTCCAAGCATTCCCCATGTAATTATATCATCCGCGGGGCTCGAACCCAAGTCTCCCGAATTGCATCCTGGGTGTCCACCAAAATAACTTTTGAGGCAGTAGGACACTGTCGCCGAGTCTTGGAGAACTGGGTTCAAATCCAAGATCAGATGGATGCTTAATCAATGAATTCCTCAATTTCGAGTGTCTCCGAAGCGGGATGTGACTCACGGGATGTGACAACCGGCGGAAGTCACCGAGTGCTAAGCGATTCCAAAAAAAAGTTCACTCTGCATTTGCACGCCTTCGAATATATGGAAATTATATTGTTTGAGATTTAGAATTAGGACCGTCCCTCGGGAAGAGAGACATAACGGAGACATTTCCGCAATCATTTACCAGCGAAGAGAAAACGACGTCAGAAAACGGACGCGCATAAACTGGAAGTTTGGTGCTGGTCTGGGGAATATTTCGCTCAGAAGATGTCTGTCTCTTAACCAGCCAGCCGCCTCCATTCCCCATTTGGCGCGGCATTCCATGATTAAATCACAGCGTCCGCTCCTCTTAACGAAATCACTCTTTCCGCTCCACTATGACTCATTTTGTCGAGGCGGCTGCTGCTCCAAAATTCCATAAACGAAGCCTATATTCATACGCCCATCCATCCCTTTCGTGTTTCCCTTTACGCAGCTTAACTATCCAAAACCAAATCCCTCCATGACCGCTTCTACTACTGCTTGGCTTCAAGACCTTCCCGTTCCAACGTCTCTTTCATTGCATCAAGAGACTCTGCACCTCAACCAGATAAAATCATATTTCCCGCCAACGGTCTTCCTTACTTTTAATTTTTCAAAGTTTTCCTCTTTTCCTGCTCAATAGAACGGACTGCACTTGGCTTACTCCCTCCACTTATATTAATGTCTCAAGGTCGGAATCAACGTGTCCAGAAACTCTACGGTTAAAAAATGAATCGCCCCGCGAGCAAATTTACTCCACACAGTGCCGTCACACTCCTCACGTTTAGGGTCCTTTACACCAGACTTAAACACGCAACTGCGGAATAGCCGGGATGTTGAAAAAGGCGTATAGATAGCGGTTCAAATTATGATCGGTAGAAGATGTTACGGTCACTTATATGTTCTCGCCTCTCTCCCAAAACTTCAATTGCTTACGGTTGTGCTCCGTGAGAATTGCAGAAGTGCCAACTACAGAAAAAGAGTCTCTAAATAGAATGTTGACTTGCATCGACAAAGCTATGAAGAAACGTTACGGTAAGATCAATGAGATTAAAATCAAAATAGTAAATTATGGATCTAATGCATAAACTAAGTTACCATTGGAATTGGAAAACAAAATCGCATCAGGTGTTTTGGATTTCTCTATCATAAGAAAAGAAAGATCACTCCTGACAAAAGAAGCATGAAATATATTTTGCCATAAAAAACCAAACCAAATAGGGTATTCTATGAAATGGAGATTTTATAAACAGGCACAAACACAAGCTAGCAGAAAGGGAGCATTCTGATAACATTTACTTTGGTTCTGGCCGATAAAATACTGGGTTTAGGTCGTATATGAATCCCAACGATGGTCAATGGAGAACAAAGAAGATCAGCAGCCACGGCAACGTGGTGTTATCAGTTTATGATGAAGGTATCGGGAATGAACAAAATCGCCAATAAAGAAGTCGAGTAGAAAATATATTAAATGGTTACTTTTTCCTCTTTGATCGACGACGCAGAATTGAAATATTTAGTGGCACCATAACCTCTTGAAAGCAGTACTGAAGGAAAGAAAAGGAGGACATCATGGATTGATTTGGGAAAATTCTAGAAGGAATGAGTTGGTAGGGCGATATAAGTGTTTTTAGGTGGATAAGTACACCATAAAAACCCATCATGGGATTGATAATTGCTGTTGATAGGTTAAAATAGGACGGAGAGCCAATTCAAGGTGGAGAAGTATTTGAAATAGTATTACAATTTGCTATTGCCCTCTCAATGCCTGAATCTGGAGTATCTAACGTACTTCGGCTTCTTAAGTTTGGTTTCAGTGTTTCCGTAAAGTCACAAGAAAAACGTCTCTTCGAGTTCTCAACATTTTAACAACCGTAAGCGTGGTTGAGCCGACAGCAATCCGCTTACGGATTAGGATTGCGTGAAGAGCATAGTTAGACTCTGCAGCTCAATCAACACAGTGTAAAACTAGCTTCTTTACTTTTACAGCTTCGAGTGATGCATTATGCAGTTGAATGTCGATGAAAAAGTGGATTCCATCTAGCTCTCTCAGTTACACCCGAGAGTCGGAATGGTACATTTCCGGACTATACCACCCATCTTTATACCTCTCTACACCAAAAGCAATCAGAATTATCAGTATAATTGTACTTATAAAAATTAAAAAAATCTAGACAAAGCCATAGGTCAAAATATGCATGGCATGAAAGGCGATCATAGTTACCTGAGTATATTTGCGCGTTGCTATAATTTGAGGGCCATTATCAACTGATAGTTAACTACAATATAAGTTTTCAAATTGCAGTTTTACATTTATGCCCTTCATTATCAATCATGCAGAAGCTAAAAAAATTGAAATTAGGTTGCAACTAGCAATGTTAGTCATACACTATTAACCGATATTTCCTAGGACGTATTGAAGTGGAGGTTCATGTAACAAATCTTCTAAATGAAAAAAATGCTCTTTCAGGCATGAAGTTCACGTGGAAATATAAAATGACTCCTAAGAATTAATAATGGACCTAATTAAATTATTTTTGTTTTTTATTCAATGAAAACACACAAAATTACTCATCAATGTTGTATTAAATTTTCTTCTGCCCTATTAAAAGATACCTTCCATATTCTCGGCTGGAATATTTTTCAAATTTTCTCTTTTTTTCCGTGAAGTAATTAAGCGGAATCAAATTATTATTGGTATTCGAATATCATTACAAAGTTAATTAATTTTTTACGTTGATTATTTTGGATTTTTTATTAAATCTTTAAAAAATGTAAAGATTACCATTTTTGAGGGGGTAAATTAATTCGAAGCTAAAAGCAACTATAACAAGAAACATAAGTAAAACAATGCGTCGAGGTTAAATTTTCAGCCTAAGTTAGCATTGATTCGTCAAAGTAAAGTTCGTACAATAAAGAAAATAGATACCAGGAAAGAAAATTATGAAAACTGGATAGATGCAGTATTTGGGGTTTTAAGGTCTCCTATATTGAATTGACTTTTTGTACTCAGTAAAATGTATGCCGAGGAATGTAATGTAATCTATCAACCAATCGTTTCAAGTTTCAATTTTAGCATTTCAACAACCATAAAATCAGAAAGAGGGTTGAATTTATGTACAGCATAAGCTGTTTATGGCCGCCGTATATACCGTTGGCCGTCATGGTAACCGACTTTGCTGAGCTGCGCTGTGATTGGTCGGCGCGGATAACTGTCTTCCATGAGTTGCCTAGTGGATAGCCTTCAGGATACTGGATAGGCAACTTATGTATGGGATAGGTACCTAATGTATATGAGGCGGCCATAAATAGCTTCTTACCACCTTCGACCTGAAGACGGTAGCAGTATGGCTACCGAAACCGTTGTCGACCAATGTCAACGCTCGCGGTTGGAAAACCCGAAAACAACGGGCAGTATTGTAACAAACTTAATACCTTCATATAACAATCACCCCCTCACTACTCTTTTTAGATATTTTCAGGAATAAATAAGTTGTAAAATATATATTTTTGCTTTATAAACGGGTAATAACCCTTCAAAAGTTTTTATCAAGGAAAAATACTCAGCTGCATTATACTCACCAGGACTGCTCAACAAATGAGATTTGTCGATGCTGTAGTAATAAAGTGATAACACTAAAAAATAGAGTAAGTAACTGGAGGTGAAACACGGAATCGTAGTTTAAGCACCATCCGTTAATGTAAGGTAGTCTTTATAGTAGAAATCAACCACCGTCGTCCTCTTCCGAGGGTACGCCAATTCCTTCCTGATTCGAAATTTTCCTGTCAGTACCATATTTTCCCCGCTTCCCAGCTTCATCCCGGTTTACGGTTGACATTAGGGAGAAGGGTTTTTGATCTGCTAGTCCTTTAGCATTTAACGAGCTGTTGGAAAAATAAAACTTATGAGAGAGGTTAGTCGAGCGTTGATTTGGAATGCACGGAAATATAGGGCTTAAATTACTCAAAAGCAAAAAATTTTTTTCCCGACAAATTGTGCACAAGGGTATTACAGAAGTTCATGTTAATTTTCGAATGAGCCCACGAAACGAATTAATTTAAGGATATATTTAAGGAAAATGATATGAGTAATAGGCATTGAATGTCGACACAATAATTAGAAATTTCATGCATTGGGCTGAAAACTGTTTCCTGGCGAAACATTCCAGTAGTACATATTTCATTACTCTTAAAGTTACACCAAATTCCCTTGATGGTTGGTGGATTTTTTGGAACAAGTGGGTTGGTCATCTTTGTGATCAATGTAGATGAAAACAAGCGACCGGCGAAAACTATTAATACGCACTTTTTAGCAGTTTTGCTAACTATTTTGGGTACACTATTTCACATCAATGCAAATACATTAACTTTCCTTTCATACCTTGAAATGACATTCTTTACAGTCCTTGGTAAAAATCTTCTAGCCTAAATCCTAGCAATGATATTATCCACAGATGATTACCATATATTAAAATGATAAAGCGATATTTTGGTACAAGTGTGTGCTCCGCAGGTGAGGAGGACTCAATAGAATCAGTAGAAATACACCGGACTGCTCGGAAACCTAGTCTCGTCGGCGATGAGTCATCTGACGGCAATCGGTGTGCCGAGAAGGTGGTGTGTCTGTTGGTGTGTGGTAGTGGTAGTATATCTTTCCTTTTTATATTATTTTATTTTGCCATGTTCCCACCTGTTCCACCCACTTTGATTTCCTATTCCCCTCTTTATTTTATTTTATTCCATTTTCTTTACTCTTCTCCCACGTAAGATCTGTTCCGGCCCATTTAATTTACAATCGTTTGACTGAGTCGAGACGTCAACCCCGTGCGAGTGCAGCATTTCTGGATAGACCCCCAAATTAAGCAGACGCTCAAGTAGATGAGTAGTTGGCATGTTTCCCGAGAGCGCAGCGTGAAGGGAAGAGAGCAGCATAGCCGATAGAGATACGCTCTCACCTCTACCAGAGCCGCGTCTTAAATTCCCGGGAGGGAAAACGCAATAATTAAGAACTTATCTCATTGGGGCGCAGCGTAAAGTCGCTTGCATTTCTTGCCTCGGAGATATTTGTGTTTGCGAGAGAGAGTGGTGGGGTTTGTAGAGGGAAAACGGGGCACAGACGATGGAACCCCAAGAGGGGGCCTCAGTATGAATTACACCTCTGGGACGGATCTTTTACTACCCCCGTCGTCTCGTCTCATCTCTTTCCAAACTAACTACTACCACAGCTGCTCCCAAAAGTACCAACCTCGACGGCAGCGCCAAACAGAGCGGCGGTGGCGGAGAATTTGTTTCCATCGCCTCGTGCAAACAGCTGACTTACGAAAACGAGATGGGCGTCCGGGGGTGATGGAGTGACTTTAGAGGGGGAGGATGTGAAGGAGGGAAGTGAGAGAGAGACATAGAGAGGATTCTTGAGTGCGAAGGAAGAGTCACGGGCCGCGGAGAGGGGTGGAAAAGATTCAAGAGATGGCACAAGGGTGAAGAAGTGGGAGTCTTTGAATAAAATGAGAACTGAATGAGAAGCGTACACAAGAGTAGGCGCTCTGATTGTAAACATGAATGTTAAATTTATAACACTTTTTCTTTCGTCAACGGACCAAATAAGTTATTCTCATCTTTTCGAATAGAGACTGCGATCGACTCCACCAACATAGTTCGAGAAAATGTAACACGAGAGAGCTTTAAAGAGACCTTATTCTTTATGCAAAACAAAAATAAACAAAAAGTAGTTATTGACGGTTTTAGCTCTGATATGGTTGAAGTCACATCCGGTGTTCCTCAAGGAAGCGTGATTGGCCCTATTTTATTCATTATTTTTATTAATGACCTAAGTTCTAGAGTTAGCAGTAAATTAAGATTATTTGCAAAGGATACAGTAATGAACCGTGAAATGAGCGAAGACGCGGACTTGGAAGCTCTGTCATCTGACCTTAACAACATTCTTTCGTGGTGCCAGGAGTGGGGATTAGAACTAAATTTTAGTAAATGCACCACAGCTCACTTTCTACGTAAGATATCACACAAAAGCCTTACCTATACCGTGGGTGGAGCCAACATAAAATCTTCAAATGCAGTACAATATCTTGAAATTACCTTAACTTCAGATGTATCGTGGGGAACACACATACAAAACATATGTGGCACAGCATACCTCGAATACGCCGCGAGCATTTGGGATCCTGGTCATAGAGATTTAACCAAAAACATTGACAAAATACAAAGAAATGCAGCACGCACGTGTTACACAACTGTTAGAGGGATAAAAGTGGGATCCCCTAGAGACTTGGAGGCTGCACGATAGGCTTAGGCTGCTTGAGATATATTAAAAAATAGTGTGTTTCAGAGCGACACAGAGAATATTATCATAACGCCTCACTACAATTCTAGGTCAGATGGGATAAAATAAGATAGATACACTGGCGAACAGATAGGTACAAAACTCGTTCTTTCCGCGCACAACAAGCGATCGCAATAAAAACTGATCTTCTCCAAATACACTCCCATAGGACATGTCACCATTTCACCTCCAAAACTTTTACATCTTTACTTGGCTGGTGACCTAACACCCCCTGCCACATGCCCATACGGCGGTTCGCGGGGCAGTATGTAGATGTAGATACAGAGCCAACGAGTGTGAGGCATGAGCAAAGAAATGTAATAACCCATAAGAATCATGATAGCACATAATGAAAATAATAAGGAAAAGTGCTGTTTTGGACGTCAATCTGATACTGTTCCCTAATCGATACGAAGACTTCCATTTACAAGAAAAGGTGAGCCGGTTGAGATTCTCTCCAACTTTGAGTGTCAGATTTATTTAAAGTTAATTACATCGAAAAAGAACAGCTTTTCCAGAAGTAACATTTAACGAATTTTAAGGGGCTATAGATCCTTTATCGGAATTTGTATGTTTGCGAGAGAATATTTTACATATTCTCTGGCAAACATACAAATTCCAATTAGCTCAAATATCTGGAGAATATATTTATCTTGAACAATTGAAAGTAAAATTAAAACTGCAAATCAAATCGCTATTTTATGTGGTATTTAGGGTTCATTATAATTATAATTAAATTAATTATAATAATAATTACATACGTCCGAGCCTATCGGTTATTTTTTTATCATTATTCGAAATTTGAAGGGGGATCGGGCTGGTGTGGTGGCTAGAGTACTGGCTAACCACATGAGAGGCCAGGGTTCAAATACCTGCAGAAGAGGATGTTTTTCAGAGGAAACCCGATCCCTACTTAAGTGTCTTGTGGAGGGCACTTCAAGTACAGTACTCCATCTGTAGGAGGAGACATTGAACCCTGGTCCCCTTGGCACTACTCGTTAAGAGCAGGCTAATTCCGACGCCGGGTTTCTATTCACCCTTCCTCCCTTACCTATCCCATATGGCGCAAATGACTTTAGCTGTCGGTCGCCTCCTCAAATATCGATATATCGTATAAAACAAGTCAGAACCACAACTTCATCCTCGACACATTATGAGCATTATACATATTTTAGAACCCTCTTCAAATTTCGAGGTTTCATCAAGTTTAACAGTGGATTATGGTGACTAGAAACTTCAGTAGTATCACATTGTGAATTCAAATGTTTCATTAAACAATAAAGAAGAACTTGAAAACGCGAAAAGTAATTATTGTTTTGTCACATCACATGTAAATTAATTTCAAATACTACTTTAGACTCTCAGGCTAGGGAGTCGAAGGATATTTCTATCGTGTTAATGATAAGCCCTTTGATTTTGTTTAGAGCTATGGAAATTGTTCAAGGCCTATAAGTATGCTGAATCAATTAAAACTTTACTTTAATTTCAAAAATTTAAGGTAAATTCAAACTTTCATCCAGACAAGTACCATCATTTAGCCTGAAACATATGATAGCAGTAATAAAAACATATTCATGACCCGACCTTATTAACACAGTGAGGGATTGTGGAGAAAATTTTAAAACTGCAACGTACTCCTTGCTAAACACATAAAGATCAAGGTCGGTCAACATTTTATAATTCTTAATACATTATAGGATGTATGAGTCGGTCGATATTTTGCGGCTTAAGTATTTCTAATATCAGGTTAAGTCTGAATCCTCAGCGGAGGTATACATAAATGGTACTAGACCATCTTGTTTAATATTTAAACAAATTTTAGTTTAAATTTAGAGAGTTGAAATCAAATTAGTTTAAATTATTAAATAAAGGAAGAAAGATTATGAGAAGCTAAATAAAATTGTATGGGAAGAACTATTAGAATGATCAAAAGGATAATAAAGTGATAATAACTTAGATGTCGCGAAAATCAGATCTCCTTAAGTAGGATCCTAGTAGACATTAGTCGTCGCTTAAATTCAATTTGAAATGCAATATTGAATACGCTGAAAGGCAAACCTAACTTCAAAAGACGAGAAATTTTGCTTTAAAAATTCTCCAACGCATTCTTCACCACCACGCTTGAAGAATGACTGAGATCATGTCAAAGAGGGCAATTAGGAGGACGACGGGTGACCAGGCGAACAGCAACTCAACGGTATTAGAATGTAGGAATTCTGTTCCACGATAAACAACAATGGTATATAAATAAACGACACGTCACAGAAGATGTTTGGAGTGGGTGAATTACGATGAGGAAAGCTTGTTTCAGCCCAATCTAAATTAAATGTTATCCTAAGTGGAAGTGCTCACCATTGTCGCAACAAGGGTTGAACAGAGATCGGGTGATCGAAAATGGTGAGAAAAGGGCAAAAAAAGACGAGGAAGTTGGGGCGGAAATAAGAGATGCCGGGTGAGAAAAAGGACGGTTTAAAGGAAGGATATGGAGCAAGGCAATTAGTTCTAGCCGGCCCTGAGGCCCGGCTAGCCGCGGGAGACATTGGGAGGAGAGAGGTAAAAGGGGAGGGTAGGGTCAGGAGAATGGTTTAGATGAAGGAAGCGGTGGTAAAGCCGAGGTTGCCGCTTTAAGGGAGGGGAAGGGAAAGGGTGGAGTGGGGAAGCCAGGAGTGGGAGGGAAGGGGAGGGTCTAAAGAGGGACAGGGTAATTGCTCCGTGGTAGAGTGAGAAGAAGAGGCTTCGCTGCTTTCTCAGGATTCCACGGGGGAAGGGATTTAAGGGGGAGAGAGGGGAGGCCTATGACGAAATGTGCGGGAGGGGTTGAGTGAAACGCCGTGAGACGGGGAATTCAGTTTTTTTCTATCAGGGACTATGGGAAGGGGAAAGTTGAAGAGAATTTAACTTGTTTAAGGGACGATGCGGGGGGGGATGAAAGATGCGGAGTGGTGGAAGGAGGGGGAGACTTAGGAATTGGGTTAAAGGTGAAGGGAGACGTGGCTCAAGGAGCTTTAAGGGGTGAGCAAAGGGCTTTGGTACCGCGAGGTGAAGATGGAAGGGATGAGGGCGCAATGGAAGCTGAGAGGACGGGGGTTTGGAATGGGGATCCACCTTTAATGAGCGGGAATCGTGCGAGCGCTTGGCTAGGTTTGAGAGCAAAGTTAATCGATGCACCGTGCAGAGTAGACAGCTTTCGCCAATTTTCCTAGAACACCACCAGTACTTGATGATCGACTGACACCCCAATTCTCGCCATCGGAGACACCTTCTTTAACCGGCCCACCTCAAACAAAAGTCAGCTTTTTGCAAATTTGTTGTAAGATCCGTAAGTATGTGTGCAGCTGGCATTAACGCGTTACCCAGGGAAACAGAAAGGATGTTTTTAATAAATAAAAGAGTAAGTAGTCTTGAAGCTATTGGCCGGAAGGATTTACCAAATGTTTTCGTTATCCTACCCAGGGGCTGTAGTTGCTCAGAGATTAAGTAATTGTTCGGTCGGTTATAAAATACAAACAGAATTGATCTAAAAGTCCGTTGATAATGGCCTAGTTTGAAATGGGGTGATGTCTTAGCCCGACAGTAGGAAGGGTGCGGGTTAGAATCCCATCGGGTCTATTATTTTCAATTCAGAGAATGGTGGCGTTTTCGTCTAAACGTATGAGAAATAGATAAAAAGATTGTGAATTCTCTTACAAGTAAATTAATTCTTAGAATTATCTATTCCATGTATATGCTAGATTGTGTGCCAGGAACGGACACTTAGTCTTCATGTAATAAAATTGAGGATTTATTTTTAACATACTGGAATAAACTAGTTGACCATTCAATAGGATGACGACAAAATTGAGTTTTCGGGAAGGCCATTAACACAAATTTCGTGATACTTGATATTCGAAACCGAAGAAATGCGTTGAATGTTACTCAATCATGTAGTGAATACATAGTCAGGCAAGGCATAAGGGAAATAGAGTTCATTTTTGATAACGCAATGTAATAAAATATGACACTGTGGTTGGACGTATAATGCAATGCCTATAAATTGAAATACACATCTACTTTGGTGACACAGTGAGCCGTTTGCCTTCATAAAATATAGTAAAATCTGAATATGAAGATTCAAAGCATTTCGGATGTAACGACACTTTCATAGAACCTGAGGAGTATGCAAATGGCAATGCATGTATGTTCCAAAAGGTTGCTTCCTCTCAGGGTACTGCGAACGTGTTCTTTCACGTGGTGGTATTTGCCGCTGATAAGCAGATTTATTTCCAGAGTAATGGTAATCAAAATAATTTACCCAAGTTTTCCATAATTCGCAACGGGAGTTTTTTAGAATGGTTATGGTTATTTCAATGTACACCAATCAACATATTTGGTTGAGCTAGAGAAAACAATGCTTAGTCGCTGCCGCATCTGAAAATTACTTCAAAAGAATCTCTCATGCCAGAAATTATGAAAGAGATACTTATTTATATTGGCCCGTGAAATAAGGATGATTTTTCACGAGTCGAGGAGCATTTTTTTTACTTGACGGTAAACGAAAGAACAGCCGTTGCAGGAAATGTTGTTGAAATATATACGCTCCCCAAAATACCGAACTTATAATTAAAATTATAGTTAAAGGAAGATTTTAGCTAATGAGCAAAAGCAGATTTTGAATATCTCCCTCCGGGGCCGACTTTATCCTTCCCATGCTCGTTTCAAAGGCCTCGAAGCTATGTTTTTCGACTTTCCCTCTGCTCTTCCCCTTATCCACTCTCCCTCGAGAGCCCTTCCTTAGTTGCAACATTGGAGACCATGGAAGTAGGCGCCAGCACACGTCCAGGCTTACCAACATGCGAGATCCGAGTCGTCTTGAATAAGACCTCCAGTCCAGAAGGGGATGAGTGGAGGACCTGTAACCGTCCAGGGTTCAAGGAATAGAAAGTCACAAGAGATGTATTCAGCAGTGTACAGCGTCAGCATAGGTGTGCGAATATGGGAGGGAGGTGGAATATGAAACTAAGACAGCCGAAAGATTGCTTTAAGATTAAAACGCATGGATTAGTACATTAAAGTTATTCGGGGTATCCCGATGCGTATTGAGCATTTTAAATTTACTCAACGTTTCGTTCTTCATACTTAGAACGTCGTCAGGAGAATGAAAGAGTTTGTTTTTGTTGCCTCTATACATAGGTTCTTCATCAAGAAGGTTGACCATTGTTAAGGGTTTTAAATTAAAAAAAATGATGCGTTTCCGTTACAGATAGCCGGTGGTAAGGTGTCTTTTCCTTACACTGCTCAGGCAATAGCCGTCTTCCCTATTAAATTCGGATGGTCGTTTGGCTATCTCGATTGCTTCCCTTATTAGTCGAGGATAATAAAGGCTAATTTTGGCCAGAACTTTAGCCTCATCGAAGAGTATCTTGTGTCCTGAATATGAAATACTGTGCTCTGCGACGGCTGAAGTCATCCACTGCCTTGCCTCTAGCCCTCTTTTATGTTCTTTTAGCCTGATTTTAATTGACCGTTTGGTTTGCCCGATATAGCATGAGCTACAGGTACATGGAGGCTCATATACTCCCTCCGTGTTGAGAGGCGGAATAGCATCTTTTGCGGAAGGGAGCATATTTTTAATTTTCTTTACGGTACCAAATCTGGTATCGATCCTATATATAGAGGCAAAAAAACAAACTCTTTCATTCTCCTGACGGCGTTCTCAGTATAAAGAATGAAACGTTGAGTAAATTTAAAATGCTCAATACGCAGCGGGATACCCCGAATAACTTTAATGTAGTAAAGAGTCGCTGCGAAAACCTTCAAACAAAGATGCACGAATTAGGTTGAAAGTGAGATGTGAATACTTCAAAAATTGCTCATTATGACGGCAATAAGATACATCTACGTACTATTCCGAGCCGTGGTATGGGCGTGTGGCAGGGGATGGTAGGTCACCATCCGTGTATAGATGAAAAGTTTTGGAGGTGAGATGATGACATGTCCTATGAGAGTGTAGTTAGAGGAGCTCAGTTTTTATTGTGGTCGCTTATTGTGCGCGAGAACAACGAGCTTTTGCACCTATCTGTTTGGAAGTATATCTCTCTTATTTTATCGCATCTGTCTGTCCTAGAAATGTAGTGAGGCGTCATTATAATATTCTCTGTGTCGTTCTGAAACACCAGTTCTGAATATCTCAAGCAGCCTAAGCCTAACATGCAGCCTCCGAGTCTCTATGAGCTCCCACCTTAATCCTCTTAACAGTTGTGTAACACTATATATTCATTTGTAGCAGTTTTTAAACAAAATAAGGAGAAAAGTTAGAAGCAAATAGATCACGGAAAATTACCCAGAGATATAGGTTAATCCTCAGGATTGTGGGTCTGAGACATGATCAGGACAGGTATTAGGTATGATCAGGACAGGTATCAGGACGGCAATCAGGTATTGTGTAGTTCTGGAAAGAATCTAGATTATTTTCCTAATCTTGACGAAAACGATAGGTTTCGAAAGTATCTCAAATGCAACTAAAATCATAAAAAGGCACCATGTTTATTTCGTTGCATTAAAGGCCACAAAACCACTCAATAGGATACCTCTTCTGAATTAAGATCTTATGACGTCTAGAATACTTTACGCGTAAAATAGAGAGAAAATTGTTGAGAAAGGTTTGATACATCATTAACAACTAATAAATTGTACGTAGCAACGACCGAACCATGTGCAGAGCAGCTAGACTATTTGCCTCGAAATCGAGTGTTGGCTCATTGAGTTACTTTTTTGTCGGCCCCGGTGTCGGCGGGTTCGAGTCCCTCCTGGGTAAGATTATTCAATGCCCAGGACATGGATGTTTGTGTTCGTCCAATGATATATTAAAACATTTGTAATTGGGGAAACCTGTAAGTGTTAAAGAAATTATTATTATTATTATTACTCTTCGCGAAGAACTGGTTTTCTTCTGAGTGAGTGTTTTCAGTTCATTGACCGCCGGACTATGCAAAAGGGCTTTCAAAAACTCTATGAGGATTGAAAATTAAATTAAATTTACTTTTTCAAGTTTATTTTCATATTTCATTTAAATTCTACGGCCGTACGCGAAACAATATTTGTTGGCTCACTTTAGGTTGCCGTTTTACTATGAGTTATTTTGATTGTTCATAGCCCGGTCTTCAAACAGCATGTACTAACTTATTAAAAAAATGGTTAAAATTTGTTTTTTTAGTATTTATAGGTTTTTTGCGTAGACTAAAGATGCACATGTCATTGTGTTTTTTACATCGTATTCGTCAAAAATGTATTTCAAGTGTTTCTATTGGCATCCGGTCTTTTTTTAATGAGGAACTTTTTTGGAAAATAATTATATGTTAGTTGTTTCTTCGTCAAAATTTCTAATCTGAAGGCCAAATTCCAAAAATAAAGATATTTTTTCATATCCTCGCATAAGGCATATTTCATATTCAGATATTCTTTGGCACATTGCAGGTCATCTTTGCGTTTTTAAGAGGTAAATTGAAGTGCAATGATAGTACCATCATCGCAAAAGATGGGAGAGATTCAGGAAGACTATGAATGAGTTATTTATCGAAACATTATTAACATGGATAACTCACTGACTCACTCTTTCCCCTCATTTTGAAAAGAGATTCTGGAATCTGAAACACCTTCTTTCTATGTTATTTTCTAGGTGGCCTTATAATGTGTCTTCAATCAGAAAATTCCTTGGCTCATGATCAGTGGCTCATCATACAGGGCAGAGGAGGCTCTTATGCGAGGAGAAGGAAACCTCTCTCTGGGAGTAAACCTTGAGTACAAATCCTGATCCTCCAGGTTGGGGGTTAGGCAAGGGCCTAGCAATCCTACAATGTAAAAATAATCTCGCTACGAAACCTTCAAATGTGCCTCAGATGGATAAGGATGGATCTAAAAGATATCAACCTGGCAAACAGACAAGGACTACGAATATATGGAAATTAGCTACATGGAATGTCAGAACAATGTTGAAACCTGGGAAAATGATGAAAATAGCAGATGAAATGGCCAAATATAAATTGGATGTTATAACCCTTCAGAAAGAGATGGGAGAATTTATAAAAAGGATTTTACCATGTTATACAGTTGCCCCAGTCATATAACCGGATTGTATGGAACTGGCTTCATGATTAATGCAACGGCAAGGAAGAGTCTAATAAAGTTGAGCCATTAAGAGACAAACTAAGTAAAATGACGATAAAAGGAAATTTCCGTAATGTTGACATTATATCAGCCCTTGTCCCGATTGAGGACAGTCCAGAAGATGAAAAGCAAATATTTTATGATAAAAATTGGAGAGAGAATGCGAAAAAACAGCAAAATACCATACTCTTGTGGTTCTTGGAGACTTCAATACAAAAATTGGTAAGGAAGACTTCTTGCATTCTGTGGCTGGAAGATTCTCCCTACATGATGTGACGAGTAAAAATGGAAAGCTATTCTTCCGGTTTGCCCTTTTGTTCAATATGATAATTAAAAGCACTTGTTTTGAACACAAAAACATACATAAAGGTATATGGAAATTTCCAAAATTCCAAAATTCAGCAACATTATTCGTACAAAGGTTTTAACGACATTTTCTTCAAATGTTTACTCCACCATTTATTTACTCACATTTACATGACCTTTTATCAGATCTCTCAATAATTTCCTTCTTCGCTAGCGTCTCATATCCTTACATTCCATACAACATACATATCCATAAAACACATTTTTGGCCTAAAGGCTAAATAAATAACCTCGCTTGACCAACATTTTTAAGCCTTAGCCGTGAATGCAGCCCTCTGAGTTCCCCAACATTATATTTCCATCGATTTGTAGACATTATTATATATGCAGTTGCTGTTACATTTATTCTATATTTTCCCGAGTAATTAAATTTTCTAAGTGATTTTAGTGCCTTTAGCTAAATTATTCACCAAAAAATTAGTTTATGAATTTATCCTCCTCCCATCCTCTTCCATTCTCACCACAGGAATCCCACTTAATTACAACATCTCTCACACGTAAACTTTATGTAATGTCACAAAAACAGTGACTGTCATTCTCACAAACTGACCATACGTCATTTTATTCTTAAGATTTAGCGTCGTCATCTCTCATTTCTGTTTTTATATATCAGAATGATTTAGGCTGAGGTGTTTTGTTAAGGAAGCTTTAATTATCTTTGAAAAGGGCAGATAGTCCTAGCCTCTGGAAGTAGACTATGAAGCTCTAATGATAGAAAATGTAAGCGAATTAGTGTCCATAGAAGGCAGAAACCCATGATAAATAACGTCATCTTATCCTTTTTTATATCCATTCTCTAACGCCATCTTATCCATCCATACTCTTATCCCATGCCTCTCATTTACGGCTTCCTCGAATTCATTGATCTCACCAGCGCGCCGGATCAGAGCAACATTGAACCGCATTCAATGAGATCTTTACGATGAATATGAAACCCCTACAGACAAATACACATATATATTCATATAAAACGCAGGTAGATGAGGCACCAGCTGCTAGTCCTCTAATTCTGAGTCCCATGCTCTATTTTCTTCCAAATTTTGCTTTGATGTGCTCGTGCAGAACTCACTACGGAATGATGATTTTCATTGTACTGCCTGAAGCCTTGAAATTACATCACTTCTCTCAGCCGGGTCTAAAATTTTGCCATATTAGGAGCTCTTTTCGACCTGTTGAAATTTTGGGGAAATGTTCACGACAAAATATTTTTAGAAATTCATGTATTGGTGTTTCTAAAGGCTTCGATAGAACAAAGGGTATGACGGGATAAGATAGAGAAAAGGAATGGACTGGCAGAAGATGAGAGATGAGTTGACATGTCAAAGTAAGCCAAGTTGAAGAAGAACACAATTGAATTGATAAATAAGTCAGCAGTTTTAGAAAAACACTTATACGCACTACCAACAGTTTTTTCACTTTCTCATCTAGCAGAAAGAGTTTTTAGCATAAAAACCTTAAAACTTTCATATCCATTAGAGAAATGTAATATGAGTTCTTTCGCCACTGAGAGGAAAACTGCAGAAAAAACCTACGCTCCAAATCAATACAAAAAGTGTTCATAGTGTGAAAAAACAAACCTAGCCTAATTGGAAGATTGCTCATAACAATAACGCCAAAGATATGTGAAAAAATACCCAGGGGATTTACAGTTATTCCAGTCTTCAGATGAGTTTAAATAGAAAAATAAAGAAAAGCAGCTCTTTTTTTAAATTCAGTCCTTCTCCCTCTCTCTCCACTCACCCCTCGCGTTCTCTTTCCCACAAACCCCCTTCCTCTAACCACTTCCACATCGATCCTCGTGCCCTCCTTCCCCTCCAAATGCCTCCTCCCGCGTCACCTACAACCACCCCATCCGCTCCCCCAGGGCACTCTCCTAGGGCCCTTTCTCTTCCTCACGGCCGACCGAGTCCTCCCCTCCCTCACAGCCTCCCCCTGCCGACCATCTCCTCCCAGCAATCTGAGTCGCTGGCACGTCCCACAAAAACGACGGAAATCACCGGAGAGACACTGCACGGGGAAGGAGGGAACCGCTTCCCCTCCCCCACGCACGGCTGTGCCTGTCATCGCAAAACCAACGACACGAAGTGGAGCAATGGAGTCATCTGCCCGAGAAATACCAACGACCGATCTTCAGCGACACCAATGTCTCTCAACGCCATTTCCACCTTTGATTCAACCATAAATTATCGCCGGAACTGAGCCTGTATGGCCTTAATGCTATCGCGCGGACGGGGTATTAGGAAGTCACAAATGCAGATGTACCAACAATGAGTAAAGCAAATTGTAGATCTTGCAATAGATAATTTTGATACTGGGAAAATTACAACATGTTTCTTCATGTGTATCTGCCACAATCCCAATTTTTATGCCATGAAATGGTGAAATCTTGGACACGGATTCAGAATTTTTCCACAATTTTTATTGTAAAATATTACTCAAAGTAAATTTGCGTCATTCGAAAGTGGTTCGGTAAAATTTATTTCGTAACTTCTCATAGGTCACAAGCTGTTCCACTAGACTGTCATAGCAATTAGTTCAAACAAGGGAGAGTACAACAACAACACAACACAACCATTACCGATTATTGAATGTACTATATGAATTAAACGGAACAACTTGTACAGCCACAATTACTAGTCACTCAAACGTCGAATTACAAACGTAATAAGTTCTAAAATGCCTGTTTTTATTATGAGTACATATGGTTACATAATTAGCCAAATTTAACCAAAAGGCAACTGTTCTTAAACATTCATAGATTAGATTAAAAACAATTGATAATGTTATCAAGGAAGATAAAATTCTCGCTGAGTGAGTCTCCTACATTCAACAAAATGCCAAAATAATTCTGGTACAATCATGAAAGAGTTGCGACAAAAACTTTTACTTTGAAATTAAACTGGTGTAGTTTCAAAAATATCCCCAAGTAAATTTTGAATGAATTCACTCTTCAAAAAGACCGGACTTTGCGCAATAAAATAAGCCGTATAACGGCATTCTTTAGCACTGCATCAAAGCAAGGTGCATTGTTCTGTTCTGGGCCATTTTCGAACAACAGCAGCACTTTTCAGGGCCTGCAGCAGAGAGTGGTACAGTTTTGGTTTAAGAAAAAATTAAATTTTTATAGGAGCAGTCTAAGAGCGTTAAATTTTGTTTCAATCGAGGTAAAAATATCCACCAAAATACTCCAAATGTTTCGAAAACTCTTCAGCAAGCCAGATACTGTGCTTAAATAATACAGTTGATTCAAGATACGCAGAACTTTGACACGAATAATCTCGGAGTGGGCCACCTACCACGTCAACAGACGACGTTCAACGTCACCTCGATAAAAAATTCGAGACGTGCAAATTATCGGTAAATAGTGAGCGAGGAGTTGCTCCACGAAGAAAAATGGCAACAATGAATTTTATGTAGAAGTTAATATGCTGAGATACAGAGGAACCAAGAGTTTTGGCGGAACCAGAGTTATGCGTAGCATCAGGAGATCGCGCTAGCTCACGCCTCTGCTAATTTTTGCTCAAATGACGACGCAGGTCTCTGACGCACTCTACCTTCCAGATATGGCCCCAGAAGAGTTTCCCTTCCGTCGCATTGAAATTGGATTAAAGGACGACAATTTGATAGTGTTGATGGCATCAAAGGAAACTGTAACAAGAACTTAAAAACCATTCTAAAAATCGCTTGGAAGGACGAAGAAACATTGGTGGGTGTACGTGTGGCCAGCCATATAGAGTACTTTGAAAGGAAAAAACGTAACAAATATAACTATTGAAACATGTATCCTGCTCTTACAGTCCAGGTTTTTTAATAGATCATTTTTGTCCAAAAAAGTTAGTTATCTCGGAACAATTATGCAAGGCGAAAAATACTGAACACTCGGAAACACTCAGTTTCTGGTAATTCGAAATAAAATATGTCCAACATAGCTACCTTTTAATTAGCCTTTTCATTTATAAATCTCTGTACTATTCAAGAAATTAGTAAGGGTGGTTCTAAACAGACTTCAAACCCTTGTAATGAATGCCTATTTAATGGAGTATTTTTTCATATACAGTCTAATCTGTGAACAATTATGAATTGACAGTAAAACCTGCTTTATACATAGTTCAAGGGGCACTGCAAAAATGTGTAAAAATGTCAAGAGTTAGTCAAATTCGATAAATGTATATACGAGGCATGTTTTTAAAGTAAGTACCGTTTTAAACTTCTGCCACTGCAGTGCTACGGTAGGCATTTGTCGCATGCGTTATGAGTACTTACATCTGTTCGGAAGCCACAGAGGCCATTACGGAAACAGTCGACAGTGTTAAAGATTGTTTGTGAGTATTTGAAATGTCTCCGCCGATTGAGAATCGCGCCGAATGTGAAATACGCGCTGTGATTCGTTTTCTTAGTGATAAAGGCGTGAAAGCGACTGAAATTCATCCTCAGTTCAGCAAAGATTATGAAAAGAACATTATGAGCGATGGAATGGTACGAAAATTGGTTAGAGCTTTTAAAGAATCCAAAACAAAAGGGGAGGCATGCTGAGTAAGGGAATCGTTCTGCTCAATGACCATACCCGTCCACACACGGTTAATCAAACTCAAGATCTCATCGGATCATTTGGCCGGATACAACTTGATTACCCTCCGCACAATCCCGAGCTAACGCCCAGTGACTACCACCTGTTTTTGCATTTGAAGATGCGTCTGGTGGCGGTCAGTGCCACGGCGACAATGATGAGGTCAAAACGACCGTGTTACAGAGGCTGTCAAATCAGACGGCTGACTTATATGAGGACGGGATTCAAAAGCTGGTTCGACGATGCAAAAAGTGCCTTAATATTAGTGTAAATTACGTAGAAAAGTAGATTAAGGTACAGGTTTTCATGTAAAAATAAAATTGTTAAGAAAAGTATACTTGTTTTGTTTGTCTTTCAAAGCGGTATTTACTTAACAAACACGCCTCGTACAAGGCCTCAAAAATATAACTCATTGTATCAGTGTGTGTATTCTAACGTAATTTTCCCTAGGTCATAAATACAAACGAGTATTACAAATAACTGAATTTTATTCAACTCAGGAGAGATTTCATTAAACAATATTTCAAAGAAGTGGCGGGATGACTCACTTTCGTAAGTCGACATGCATGGAAGTCCAAAACATAAAAGTTTGAAATGATTAGAACAACCAAATGCTTTTTGTAACAAATACCTCACATAATGTTTAATAAAAACTAACGGTCAAATATAAGGTGATAGAGTATTGGATAAAAACAGTGATAGGAAGTTTCATTTTTGTTAAATAAAATAAAATTGAATAATCCGACGAATAAGGCAAATAAAGCAGACATTTCTCATTCGAGATCTTTCATTCGATATTACTTCATGAATCATGACAGCACCTCACATACTGACCACAAAGAACAAAAAGCCATTTTCAATTAAATGAAATTGAATGAAAACGACTCATTTCGGAGGAAACAGACCTATAATCAAACACTTTCTAAAGGACGGGGGATATCAAGTTATAAGACGGCCATAAGGCTTACATATACTGTAAATAATTGTACGGGATAAAAAGTTATTGCACTGAATAGAGTAGGATAAGCTTAGCCCATCATTGTCGTACTCTTGTACCACTTTTTAAGGTAGTTCGAGCGAAAAATCATTTTACTTAGAAATCCATGAATTTGGTCTCATTTTAAAGAAAAATATCTCACCGATCCAACTACTCCAAAAATTCTACCCCTTGCCACATCACTTTCTGAGATATTTGCCAAAATATACCAGCCGTTCTACTTGGAAAATGGTACGTGTATGCACTCCAGAGAGACATTATTTATTACATGAGGTCTACTAACACTTAGATGTCAGAAATAAACCAACAATGCGTAGTTTGTTTGTTTTCTCAACTATTTTTGCAAATGCAAATGCAAATTTTTGCAAATAAATTACAAATGGTGCCTCATTAAGGAATAAAATTATTGCATACGTACATTTGCTTCTATTTGCTTAGTCAACTTCGTGAGAGTAAGGGGAAATGAGTCGGCAGGACCAGTAAGTCCCGTTACAAATATATTATAATACAAAGTTATAACATAAACCTCGGCCAAAATTGATGGTATGCTTAGGCTATCCAATATGTAGTGACTTCAATGAGAAAACTAAACGAATTTAAGAAACAGGCTATAAGAAAAATTAGACAAAACCCACCAACATGAGAAAATATAATAAATGATGTTAAAAAATTTTAATTGCTTCCAAAACATTATTCGTTACAAAATGTCATCCATAAAGAAGGATTGATGTGGCCCATTTGGTGCTTTGGAGCTATTGTTAGTTAAACCATGCAATATGTTTATACAGTCCTAGTATTTGACTTTTGAGCATACATATGTATTTCAAACAATTTAAGCATATAAAAATCCATTTTTGAACACTATAAAATGAGTTACATGCAGAATACTGATTAGAAGTTCACAATCACTAATACCTAATATCATACTCTACTATGACTAGAGAACTATATCGCTCGGACTACCTTAAGAACACTACAGGAAGTTTCTGAAATATTAATCTCATTTGCTAGTTACTCAAACCTTGAGAGAAAATTTGTCTCAAATTCAAAAAATGGAATCATATTGCAGCATCATACGAACAATACGGAGCAGAGTCAGGCAAAATATGTGTGCGAATACTGTCAAATTTGGAATGGTAAAATTGTCCTCTAGTGATGAATCCCGTTGGTAATGCTAGTATTTATAACAAAATATCGTCATAAATGTATATAGAAAGGTCTCTCTCAATCTCTTTTGTAGAATTCTTCGGTTGCGGCTAAAAAGTGCAAATGGGAATATATCGTCCTCTACCTTTAACCTCCGCCCACGCTCTCTGGTTTCGATATGCGAGGAGAACAAAGTAGCCTGTAAACAAGTTGATTGAAAAAGGTTGATTTCATTGAGTCATTGGTCACACCACTCAACCAAAAATAACCTAGTTAACTACTACGGAATTAGTTACCTATTAACTAATTTTACGGAAATCTTGCCGAAATTGCATGGGAGTGGAATGAAAAAAGAAGCAATTTGTCAACAATAAGGTCGACTGCGAAAATGAAGTTGTAGCCTCGTGTTTGATTACGGGCTTTGACACGAATCATTTCTCTCCACCGTTTATCAAATCAAATTCACGTGCTTCTATTCCCTCATCATCATACTATCATACCATTAAGGAATTATAAAAAACGCCAGAGATAGACTTGGTTCGTATATTTCTGGTAATCTTTGGGTTCTACAAGTGTTTTTTGTATTATTCTTGTGACAGTTACGCCGTGCTCCGCTGCCAGCATCGTCAGGGTTTTTAAACAACAATGGTTCTTATTTTTCATGAATAAAAAAATTCAGTAGTTGATGAATTTAGAATTAATATAAATAAAAACAATTCTGAAGAATGGGTTTCCATAAAAAGAAAATTTATAGCCATCCTCTCGATTTGTATTTTGGGGTCTCTTTTCAATACCAAGTGCCTCCCTTATAAAGCCGCGGAAAGTAACTGCTTTCTTTGAGTAAGACTTTTGTAGCCTCGATGTTAATGGCGTGACCTTCCCCTAACGTGGTGTGCTCAGCCACGGCAGAGTGATATCAGTCTTTCTTCTGGATTGCTCGTTCATGTTCTTTTAGTCAGCATCCTATAGATCTTTTAGTTTGGCCCACGTATGTTCTACCGCAGATGCAAAAAAGTTCTCACACACCTTCATACATTGTGGGAGTCAATGGATCTTTTGCTCCTAGTAAATGGTCTTGATCTCTGGAGGTGGTTCGCATATTTCTTCACAAGGGATAGAAAAATTCGAGGGTAAAGAATTATATTTTAGGGGATGCGTCACCTTCTCCACCCACACCTGTAGCCCGCTTCCATTAGGGATCCCATCCTTCGGTTTCCCCGTCCCTAGCCGCCCACCCACCACACCCTCCTCCTACCCCTAGCCCGCCCCTCTCTCAGAGCGGGCCCTTTCCAACCTCCCTCCCCCCATACTCGGCGAATTTCCGACCGCAACCGAATCCCACGCAACCAACTAACTGCATCTGTCTTCATTCCGCGCTCTCACCTCCTCCTCCTCCTCTACCGGAAAATGTCTATTCCCCCACTTCTCCTCTTCACATCTCCTCTCTCTTCTCTTTCTACCTCCCCCACACGCCACCCTCCAAGACCTACACCTAAACCATCAACCCACCCTCCCTCCCGCCCACCCGCACCCCCCCTCTAACCATCCTTCTCAAGATGACGCTCAACCTGACGACGTGTTTACAGCTCTCGAGACGGAGGAGTCGGGAGTACGGAGAAGAAAAAGAGGCTCATGACTGATCACTGATCCTACATATTTGGTTCCTCCTCATTTGCTATTTCAACATTTTTAATGATGGTGTTTATTTTAGCAAGTTTGATGCGAAATTTAGCTAATGTTTAAATTTAGCAAATAGAAGTTTAGAGATTTTGGCAATGTCTTTTGTGCAATGTGATGCTCTTTTGCTATAAAGTGAATGGGAAAAATGTAGATTGAATGTTTTGCGGCGTGACTTGGTGAAATTGCTTCATCTTGAAATGAATAACTTTGTAAATTTTAAATAGGTGACTTTAATGCCGACCAGTTTCGTCGCTGTGCGACATCATTAGATCTTGATGATGTCACACCTGATCACCTGATAATGTCGCATAGCGACGAAACTGGTCGATATTAAAGTCACCTATGTAAAATTTACAAAGTTATTGATTTCAACGGGAAAATATGGCTCATTTATTTACGCATAGAGGCGTATGTTACACCAAATCGAGTGCAATTTTCATTATGCCATACACATATTTGCACAAGCGGTATTCATGTACTGCTTACGAAATGTACTTAGTAGGTATAGAGGAGAATATGTGCCAATAAATCAGTGGTTTTAAAAATGTAATTCCATCGAAATACTCTAATTCTAATTTTTAGGGCAATTGCACAGGCCTCGATGGTTGATGTTTTTCGTGAAATGAATTCCTTTAATTGTAACTGTAGCCTTAAATATGGAAGTAATTAAGTCTAAATGTCGGAAAATAATAGCGATAATATATTTTCCCCTACCGTCTATAGTTTATCATCATCAAAAAGATTTCCATCGGAAATCGCTGGGACCATATGCGGAATGCAGTCTTGCAACAGTGACCACTAAGATACACATCTTAAGCCACCTAGGTTATCGTGAATATTGGAAAGACAGGATAAGCAAGGCATGCGACAGAACCGGGATGTTGCAAAATAGCGTCGAGTGCTTTATCCAGTTTAGCTGCCAACCCGATTCACCGATAGTGGTTGTACAGAGCAAAGCTTTTTCTCCATTAATATATCTGCTCTGTAATTTTTAACTCTCGTTGCTTTTGGAACTGGCCGCGGTTTCAAAATGTTGAGTCATCACCAAGGCCAAAACTTGCCAAATTCAACCCTGTATCAAAAACTTTTATGGTAAAAATGCATAAAGAGATTGCACACATTTGTCGAATGCGATTAATGTTTCACTAAGTAACAAATTACATATTTCCTTGGTAATGAATTATGCCAAAAACGTGCTTTTCATTCGATGCCTCAAAATGCTCACAAGCCTATATAGATAGGAAGAGATGAGGTTACTTGTAAGCTTATTTGGCCGGAGCAATCGAGGGAATTGAGTTTGGAAGGACTGCCAGTCAGGACGTATGAATTATCTTCAATAAATATTCACATTCGTTTGCATCCTGAAATGGTGACACCACTAAGTTAGCTCAGCTAATCGCCCTTAATATTCAAAAGATGCTCCCCAAAAACTATTATTCCGAAAGTTAGCAAAAAAAAATGTTAGCAGATAGATGGTTGCCACCATGAGAACGAGAGCAATCGAAATTAACAATCATAAAGAAGAAAGACGCTTTTGATGCACTCGGCTATTAACGACAGGAGTACCAATTTTTACCAACATAAATAAAAGTTGCAAACAAAAAGTCCTTAGGCTGAGGCTTTCAAAACCTGTTAACAAAACGATATCAGTGCAAGAGTCGAGATAAAACACTTATTCTTAGGATGTTTTTTAAATACTACAAGAATTATAGCAAGATTCCGAGAGAAAAATATATATGTACTTCTGCCGTTTTAGAATATATAGAGTAATTATTATTATAGAAAACAAAAATTGATAACTAATGGAAACCAATTAATGAAAACAGAAGTAACTCTTGAACATCTCATCAAATAGGGAAAATTTCAATTTTGCGCCTCTAATAAAACTCAAAAAGTTATAATGGACAAATAATAAGTATGAAGGACCTGACACCAGCAAACATGCTAAAAATGTTGTTTCGTAAAATTTCAAACTGGGCTTCGTGAACTGTTAAAAGATCGGCGTGGCCAGTACTATTCGCCATCATATCGTATCTTCCTGCTCAAAACTAATCACCAATTGTTGAAGTTACTAGTAGAGCTTATATCTTGGAATTACCTTAACTTCAGATATATTGTGGGGAACACTCATACAAAACATATGCGACACAGCATTAAAGAAACTAGGTTTTGTAGAGCGTATAATGGGAAGGTCCTCGGATGAAAAAGTAGAAGAGAGATGCTACTTTGCTCTGGTTAGGCCACACCTCGAATACACCGAGAGCATTTGGGACCCTGGTCAAATAGAGTTAACCAAGAAAAATTAACAAAATACAAAGGAAATCAGTGCGTATCGTTAAAAACTGCTTTTTTTGAGATCTTCACTTCAGAGGTTATTCAATTAGAGTTGAATTTGTTACAGAGAAATTTTGAAACGATTTCCGTCCACAGAGTTAAAGAATATTTTTCATACATAAGTGATTCTCTTGCGGAGACATTTCATTATATTTAAGAACAAAAAATGAGGTATCTTTAAAGACTTCAACTCTGTTCTTGCAGGAATCGGAGAGATTTATTTTTACATTTTTTGCATTTATTGCATATAGGAATTCTTGGTCTTTCAAAGCCACAGGGCTTGTCAGAAGGTTCCATGGTATTCATACAAAGCGTATGTTACAAAACACAGTAGAATAGTTATATCATAATTTATACATGATAAAATGTAAGACAAAATAATCAATATAATGACATTGAAAAAGTTACCAAACTTGTAAAGCAAAAATAAGGAAAAAAGGCAAAAAAAATGAAAAAATCTTTGCCAAAAGTATAATAGATTATAATGGTTATACGTGTACAATAAATGCATAAGCGATTACATAAGTATCACAGATTCATAAGTAGAGCACATATTTATAAGGGATTACAAATGTCTAATTTCGCTAATTAATCATTCTTTAACCTTTTTCTTAATTTCTGCCATACCTTTTAGGTTGCGTCAGTGCTTAGGCATGCAATTACGTTGGTATAGTATATATGGCCAACCTTATGCCATATAAATTACAATAAACGTACGCTTTTAACATTGGAGTATTTCTTTTAAGAATACAGTGCGTATTCTTACAAGGAATTGTGTATGAATTAAGATGAATTGAAACCCGAAAAAAATAAAATAGCAAATTCTAGAAAACCTATCTAGCATGCATTTCTCTAATACGCATTCTCTCCGACAGCTGCGGTCGGTTTAAGTAAAATGATCTGCCGCACTTCATCTTCTTAATGCATCTTCAAAGCATCTGCATCTACATACAGCCCTGCGAGAGGCCGCATGGGCGTGTGGCAGAGGGTGTTAGGACACCAGCCGTGTAAAGGTGTAAAAAAAGATATTTTCGAACATCTGCATACTTCCTTGCGAGCCGCCACATGGGCGAGTGGCAGAGGGTGTTAGGACACCAGCCGTGTGAAGATGAAAGGAATAAGGTTTTTAGGAAGTGAAACGGTGACGTGTATTATGGGAGTGTATTTGGCGGAGCTATGCTTTTATTGTGATCGCTTATTGTGCACGGTAAGAACGAATTTTTGTACCTATCTGTTCGACAGTGTATCCCTCTTATTTCATCGCTTTCGTCAGACCGAAAGATGTAGTGAGGCGTCAGGATATTATTATCTGTGTCACTCTGAAACGCACCAGTTCTGAATTTCTCAAGAAAACTAAGCCTAGCGTGTAGCTCTCGAGTTACTAGGGGCTCCCACCTTAATATCTGTAAAAGTTGTGAAACACAATGTGTTCCTTCGTAGCAGTTTTTAACGAAGCGCGCTGCTTTTGTTTGTATTTTATTATTTTTTTATAAATGTTTATGACCAGGGTCCTAAATTTTTGCGGCGTATTTGAGGAGCGGCCTTTCTAGAGGGAAATAGCACCTCTCTTTTACTTTCTCAGCCGAGGGCTTTCCTATTATACGCTTGTTAAACCCTTGTTTTTTTAACGCTGTGCCGCATATATTTCGCGTATTTTCCCCATGATATATTAGAAGTTAAGGTAATTCCAAGACATTCATCTGTATTTGATTTTATGATTATTCCACCCACAGTGTAGGTATGGCATTTCTGTAATAACTTTCGCAGTGGTGCATTAACTAAGGTTAATTCCAGATCCACTCCTGGCACTACGAATGAACGTTGTTTAGGTGCATAATTTTTGCGATAGGGCCTCAGAGTCCGCTTCTTCGCTAATTTCCCTGTCGGTGACCGTATCGTCTGCAAATAATGTTAGTTTACTTCTAACTCGAGAACTTAGGACATTTCTATGAATATGAATTAAAGAGGGCCGATCACTTTCCCTGCGGAACACCAAATGTGACAGTAACCAAATCGATTATATTCGATAGAAAATTTAATTGATTAAATTTAATCTTCAAGGTTAACTCACTGCCAATACAAATCGTGTCAAACTATCGCAACACTTAAAAAAAATGAAACCACCGTATTTCGCGTGAGAAAACCCTTTAAATTATTGAGTAATCGATTAATATATCAATCATCTACAGACTACGAGATCTCATAAAAGCAGGCAATATCTTTGATAAGTTGATCAATGATAATCGACGATTAATTTTACATCATATCATCAACAAATTTTCTCTTATGACTACCGTAATCGGTTATAGCGACACCAAAACTTCTTCGCTAGCTAATCTTTATTATTTTAATTTTCATATTCATGCCTTAATGGGTATAGAGATATTTTTATGTGACAAATGAGGTTAATGCATGGCAATATTTGGAATTCTTTATTCTAACGACTACTTCATTATCACATTTTCTTTGTCTATTCTATTTTTAATTATTAATGGTTTATTTACCGTTAAAATGGGCATTATGAATAAAATTACAGCGAAGTAAAAAATGTGCGGAAAGTAAAAATTCTGCTAATCTTAGCATCCTTCATTCATCAAACACAGAGAAATTCACTCCACAATATATATCGACAACAATTATAACACCCACAATAAAATATTTGGCTCAAAATGGTCATTCTACCTTAAAAATTCAAGTTTTTAAAAATCCTTCGGTGAGTAAAAGAGGTTTGAAATTATTCAGTTGCTAATTGCTTTTTGAAACCTGCGGCAGCTATTTACTCCGTCGGTTTGCGTGTCAGTTCTTGGATTGGTAAGATATGATAAGTCATAGGCCACCAGGCCCATAAGTCATAGTTCCGAGTCATATTAACCATAATGTGGTCTTTTGGAAAGAGTGTGGTTTACATGATGTGGTCTGTTATAAAGTGCTTAGTATTAGTGTTGATACATATTTGTTAGATAGTACTGTGTTCCTTCCATGCCTAAACCCAGATTAGAAAGTGCGCAATAAAAATTTCTTACAAGATACGTGAGAATTTGATCATTGTCAATGGAATCAAGATATTTATCAATCACAGGATAAATGGAAATAGAGTCAAAACTTCTTGTATCATTTCTATCCCCCGTTGGTAGATAGGCAATACTTTGGAAAACTTTAAAGCCTCATGAAAGTGCCCAGATCAGGAGCATGAATAGAAAACAACAGACAAAGGAAAAGAAATTTGACGAATATAAGTCTTAGCAACATCATTAGAGATACCATAGACGCCACTAATTTTTGTTCACTTAGCTTTGAAACTTGAAGAGATAAAATGAAGAAGGAAACTCGAAAAGCAATAAATTTGTTTTTACTCAAAAATTATTATGGAATAAATTTACCAGAAACACTATATCTATCAATGTATAAACAAGTAGCTGAAGCAAAATACCCTGAGATATCTACGATTGTCCATAAAACTATTTGTTTTAATTCATGCGTAAAGTACATGTCTTTTCTATGTTTATGCATATCCCTATTCTCTCCGTAAGTTACCGAAGCTTTAAGCTTTGTAACTGTAGTGTATATCCAAACATTTTTAAAGAAGACGAAATCAGACGATCAGAGGGGCGTTACGTCAGTGCATACGAAGTTGGTTAGGGCCTGCCTTAGTGGAATCCCTTAAATTTTGACGAAACTTCACCCAATTTCCCAAAGTTTCAAAGGGTTTCAACTTCCGTTAAATTTTTCGGGACTTCCCTGATTCCACCGGTTCCTTAGTCACCCAGTAAACTCGGCTTAATGCCTCCGCGAATTTCTCTTCGTA
Source organism: Ceriagrion tenellum (assembly GCA_963169105.1). Lineage (NCBI taxonomy): Eukaryota > Metazoa > Arthropoda > Insecta > Odonata > Coenagrionidae > Ceriagrion > Ceriagrion tenellum. Next base: position 16,283,091 of record OY720633.1, on the reverse strand, counting down.
CCCCACGGCACTACACGCAAAGCCTCACGCTCATATTCTCTCCCTCTTTCGCCTCTCTCTTTCGCCCCGCTTTTAATCATCATCCCCTTCTCTTCTTCTGCTCCTTCTTCCTCCTCTTCCTCCCCCGTTTCAATCTCTTCCTCTGCTCCATGCCCCCCCCCCTCCGCGACAAAAGACCACACCCTCCAACCCTTCGCCACCATGACATTTCGCCAACCACTATCTTTCCCTCTCATCCTCCCACGCATTACCCCTTCCTCTCCTGCCCCGCCCTCCCGCACAGCCTTCTCCTCGCTATTGAAATCCTTTCTAAAACCCCAGCTCCTCTTCTTCCTCACCCTTGCCTCCCCCTCTATTCTCTGAGCCCTCCTCGTTGTGTCGCGGTGCCCTACCTCTCACTCCGAGGCACCCATGCCAGCCGACCTGCGCTTTTTCCCTCCTTTTTTGATCTTCATCCTGTGGCTGAATTAAAAACTCCTCCCTCTCGGTCTTCCCTTTTTATTTGGATATATATTTCTACGCTCCTCCCTACGTATTGCCCTGGGAGCTTCATTCCCAGGATTCTGTTCGACCGCGATCTCTACACCGAGATATTGAGGTCTTCAGAGAATATTCTGAGCTAAGATAAGGGGTTAAAGACGTAAAATATCGTCAATTGAATAATGCACACTGGCAAAATGATACGAAGTCTAAGCTTTGTGCAACGTTTTCATCCAAAAAAAAATCAATAAAATAAGCAATTATGGATAACTGCATATATCTAAAAAAGTAAGAAGTACAACAACTATCCAGCAGATTCCATCTATTCCATTTTTAAAAATATTACTCAGAAAGGCAGTTTCTCTTTCACCTGAAAACAATAACTTATTTTTTCGTCACTAACGAAGGAAAGATGAAACTTATTAATTTGGATGTAAACACCAACCTCACTCGAGTCTAAGTAATCTCACGTATAACGCGGAATGATGTACGGGTTTTTTCCCTTCAAAAAAGAACATTCCACTTCCAGGTGCGATGATTTAAAGTCACAGTTTCGTTGATTATACGTGATTATCAGCGACTTTTTCTGCCTGCAGATAATTATGACCTGCGAATGCCATGACCGACTAGTTTTCACCACTCTAGAGAAGAACCTATTCAATCGCTTCATTGCTGATGCATAGTAAGGAATCAATTTACAGATATAAAATAAATTTAACAACTATTAAGGTAGTCCGAGGTAGGCGTTGTGCTTAAGTTAGTCCGAGTGAGATAGTTCCGTAGTCATAATAGAGACCATATTCGAATTATGCGTTTTAATTTCACCAGCTGTAGGACACATCAATTAAATATTGCATTATTAATGGTACAATAATATAGTTTTATATGGCAGAAATTGTAAATAATTTTATGAAATTATCTAAATAAGTTTTCTACTTGACTCATTTTTTTCGCGCTGCACGTTTGTAACTCCTTCAAAACGATGGTATAATTTAATGCCAAAGAACCGACTGCGGTGACAATATGATCAATTTTCAAAAATAGTTGAGAAAACAAACAAACTACACATTGTTGGTTTATTTCTGACATCTAAGTGTTAGTAGACCTCATTTTATAAATTATGTCCCTCTGGAGCGCATACACGTACCATTTTCCATGTAAAAGGGCTGGTGTTTTTAGGAAAATATCTCCGAAAGTAACTAGTTGGAAAGGTGAGATATTTATCTTTAAAATGAGACCAAATGCATTGATTTCTAAGTAAAATGATTTTTCGCTCGACTACCTTAAGAGCTCTAGTGTACTTTTTTTTGGGTTACAATGCATACATTAGTGTTTGTAAGATACATCCCTCAAGGGGCATGAAACACTAATTAATAACTCCACTTAATTTTATTTTTAATGAAAACAAGCCCTGTAATATATTTTTTAACATTTTTATCACCCCATAATTTATACTCTTTAAATGTTTTAATGTCTATTGCCAAAAGGTTTTTGCCCTATTTAGCTATGCGGCTTTAAATTTCAATATCTCTCCCAGTATTCCAAATTATTTTAGCAATATATAAATAAATTAACTCTAGCGTTGCAATTAATGAATGTTTTTATTAAAGCATGACCAAAGAGTCAAACTGCAACTTAGTAGTTTAAATGTCTTTCATCAAAAACATTAGGAGTATTAAGTTAGGTATTCTTAATTTGTACACGAACAGATTGGGCTCGGGGAAAATAATACCATGTATGATTTACCAATGCAATCCATGACAATTTAAACGTACGAATATTGCAGCCCGAACATTTTCAATTTTGCAAAAATACTTTTACCAGCGCCTGGAGTTTCTGTGTGTCATACCGCCCGTGAATATATCTACATCTACACAATACCCCGCGAGCCGCCGCATGAGCGTGTGGCGGGGGGTGTATGTTTTGTATGTGTAATCCCCACGATATATCAGAAGTTACGGTAATTCCAAGATATGTTACTGTATTTAAAGATTTTCTGTTTACTCCACTCACAGTATAGGTATGGTATTCCTGTGATTACTTTCGCAGGAAGTAAACTGTGGTGCATTTGCTGATATTAAATGCTAACCCTCACTCTTGGCACCACGAATGAACGTTGCTAAGGTCCGATTTCAAGTCCACGCCTTCGCTCATTTGCCGGTAGATAACTGTATCGTCTGCAAATAATCTTAATTTACTACTAGTTCTAGAACTAAGGTCATAAATATGAATAATGAATAACAGAGGGCCGATCACACTTCCCTGAGGAACACTGGATGTGACTTCGACCATATCAGAGCTAAAACTATCAATACCTACTTTTTGTTTACGGTCACTGAGAAAATCACTTATCCAATTCACTGTTTTTCTATTAACTCCGCATGATTGAAAATTATATATGAGTTTTCTGTGAGAAACCTTGTCGAATGTTTTCTTGAAATCGAGGAATATCGCATCGACTAGCTTAATCGATTCACCTGATTTTAGTGTATCATGAAGGAAGAGCGCAAGCTGTGCAGGACCTGTCCTTACGGAAGCTATGTTGACTGCCATGTAAGAAGTTAAGATCATCCAGGAATGTCATAATATTACTAACGACAATGTGTTCGAGGATCTGGCAATAAAGTGATGTTATCAATATAGGCTGGTAATTTCCTGGGTCACTTTTATTTCCTTTTTTGAATATCGGAGTGACGTTGGCTATTTCCCAGTCTTGGGGCACCTTGCCTTCGGATGAAGATTTGTTAAATATAATTTCGAATAATGGTGCAATCTGTGGCACTAGCTTCTTCAGCACGCGTGCAGGTATTACTTCTGGACCTGGGGACTTGTTACTTTTAATCGAACGCAGTTGTTAAATTATTCCTTCACGTAGAATGTCAGCCATCGGCTCGTTAAAGTCAGGAATATCTAAATTGTGTATTGTGTCATCCTTTGCGAATACACTTTCGAAGTAGTGGTTTAATAAATTAGCTTTGTTGATACTCTTGGTGACGTTTGCTGTTTTTGTCCAACAAAGACCCAACAACCTTGAGAATTTCAAAAAACTAAACAAAAAGGCCGTCTCTCCTATGGGGGGGAATCTGGTTGGTGTGGTGGCTAGAGTACTCGCCTACCACTCGGGCGGCCAGGGTTCAAATCCCTGCAGAGGCGGATGTTTTTCAGAGGAAACCCAATCCCTACTTGAGTGTCTTGTGGAGGGCACTTCAAGTACAATACTCCGTCTGTCGGATGAAATGTTAAACTGTGGTTAAACTTGGTGCCTTTCGTTAAGAGCAGGCTAATGTCGACGCCGACTTTCTCTCCACCCTTCCTCACTTACCTGTCTACTATGGCGCAAATGACCTCAGCAGTCGGTCGCCTCCCCAAATATCCAATCCAATCCAGTCTTTAGTGGGTTTCTAGACATCACGTTCTACTTTCACCGTATCTACAGTATGCCAGCAATCTGTGGCGATAAGTCCTTCAGCACGCGTGCAAGTATTCCTCCTGGGCCTGGCGACTTGTTACTTTACGTGGGGAATACATGCAGATGACGCTTTTTCGCGATTTTAGACCCAAGCCCAACTTGCGTTCGACTCTCCTCTCCGCAACCGGATGGAGTAAAGATGAAGGGCGCCCTCTTAGGTCCCCTTTTGTCTTCCCTTTGCACCACTACACACTCAGTCTCTTTCGCTCACCAATTTCACTCCTCCCCGAGAGAGAACACGGGAACTCTCCCTCGGTGGGGTAAGGCGGTTTCCCCCCTCCCCCCTTCCCTACCTCCAATGGCACTTCCTCTCATTCAACCCTCGTCTCCATCCACCCTCTCTCTCTCTTGTTGATAACCTCACCTTGGAAACTCACCCACCGCCTCTCGCCAAACTCTCACTCCGTCCCTTCGAAAACTCTATTCATCTCTTCACTTCTTTGGGTATGTATAAGTAAGCTAGTGTGTGTTAGTGTGTGAGTCTGCAGCATTCCGACGCGACGCCACGGAACCCTAAAGCTACGTTTTCATGGATGTGTCAGACTCGCACGCGCGCGACGATACACGTCGTTTCTTCGCGTGAACCGTTCGCATGCAAGCGAACCTACGCGTAGGAGGTACCTACGCGCCATCTACAGCAGAGAAGCAATGGTAAAAAAAGCGTGACTGCCGTGTGTGCTTATCGCTCTACAACCTACTGTTGATAATTGTTTTTTGATAGTTATCCAGCTCCATCCAAGTGCAATAGCTATTGTTCTTCGACTTCCTCTACGACTTAATTCCTCTCATCCGCATGCCAACTAGCTGAGAGCTAATTAACGTGTAGTTATTCAAAGAAAGAAGTAAATGCATTGGCACCATTGAATCCCTTTTCTCCCCACGCCTTCTCCCTTGGGTTTCTATCCCTGTATCGATAGTCCTTCTAATTGTACAGGAACGAGTACTTCTCTCGAATTTCGGAGATGATTTTTTCATCCAAAGAACCTACACTTCGCCGGTCTGCCATGTTTGTGATTCTACGCGTTCCACGCGTCGAAAGTTGAAAATATTTCAACTCCGGCAACGTAACTCTACGCGAGCATACGCAAACTCACGCAAAGAAATACGGGCTTCTGATTGGCTGAGGATCTTGCTTTCGTGTCTCTTCGCCTGAAATACGTTCATGAAAAACTGAAATACTAAAACTAATACTAAAACTAATACTAAAACTCAAATACGTTCATGAAAACGTGCCTCAAGTCTCCTTTAGAGAGATAGAGAGAGGTCTCCTCCCGTTCCCATGGCAGCTCCTCCTCCCTCCTCTCCTCCTCCCCTCGTCACTATATAGTGGCCCCTAGAACGCCCCCTTCTCAACCCCATACATTTCCAACCCATCGGCGACCTCCCTCAGATGTCACTTGCCTGTAAATAAGATGAGAGGTAGGACGCAGCCATTTGGTGATGTATACAAGAAGTTGACGGGGATGGAGCCGACAGATACACAAAAATGAGTCGAGCACTCACTATTCGCATGCTTCCGGAACGGGGTCCGTCATTAAGGACATACCTCACACAAGAATAAAATCAATGGTTGGCAAGTTCACTTTTTGGAAGTTGTTCATCTTTAAAATGAAAACACTTTGTTTTTGTCCACCAATATATTAAAAACACAATCCAACCGGTTATATATATAGGTCTCTATATAAACTTCTCTATAAAGGAGGACCTTCTCCTTGAGGTCTCTATATAAACTGTGCTGTCTCATGAAATTTTACTTTGTAATCTTGATAATAGCCTGAAAAGGCCGAAACTTGTCGAATTGTGTTTTTAATATATTGGTGGAAAAAAACCAAGTGTTTTCATTTTAAAGACCGGACAAGAATCTGACACCGCTCAAGGATCCGGCTGGAAAGGAATGCTAGTCTTGTCCAGTGTCGCCATCATACTTAGAAAACTCGGGGGTAACTTGGAGATGTAATAATAAAGCAATTCTGCGTGAATCTTTCCACTAAAATAAGATTTACTCCCGACTAAGGTATCGATGTTAATACAAATCATCTCCCGGTGAAAATTGTATGCATAATTTCGCCATAACATGCTTCTTCTTTAATTATCCATATACAAGAAGACTTTCTTTCTCATCCAAGAATTCACATAACTTTAGATGTGTTTTACAATATTTCAATTTATTTGGGAAAACTAATATGCTCCGTCGCAAACCGTATCAACGAGAAGCATCCTGTTAGTGTTGTCCTCCACACTTCAGTCGCCCATCATTGGTGACGCATATGAATTCACCAAGTTAGTTCCGACTTATATCACTTCATAAAATATTTCATCTCCAACAGAAACTATCTTATTTATAAAAATAAAGAATTTAATAAAATTCTAGTACCTTATGCTATATTTCAATGACCTACTGTGAACACTTTGTATTCGAAAAAAAATCAAAAGAACTTAATTTCACTCCAATTTTAACAAGCTTTTTGTAAACCCCGCTTAACCTTCAATCTAACTTTGCTAACTTCACTTAAATTTGAAATGAACAATGTTATATTAATTTTTCGAAGATGGATAACTTCCAAAACATAGAGCTTGAAACATATTCCAATTTAATTCTCTATCCGACAGAATATGATCAATTTTAGCGGTATTACATTAAGTTGTCAAGTTAAAATTCGTATGCTCAATGTAAAGCGCCATTTAAGGTTTCCTCTTGATGTTTAGATAACTAAAAAATAGAAGGGAAATTGAGATAAATTTTACATGAGCAGGTAGACGACAGGCTTTTCTCAATGTGAAGAGGAGCTAGGTTTGTAAAATGATGCCACGATAAGTTTACTAGTGTGTCTGGATTATTTGAAGAATTGGGATGGGAATCGCTATCACAGCGTAGATAAAATTATAGACTTAACCTCTTAACTAAATTTCAGGAAAATCATTTCTGTGACGACGTGAAAAACATACTATTTACCCCCTCGTACTACGGCATATTAGATCGCGCCAATAAAATAGAGAGATAGATTGTAGAACCTATAGGTATAAAATGTCATTTTTTCCGCGTACCGTTCCGGACCATAACAGCTGTGATCGTCGTTATGAATAGTGCAAATAGTGACATTAGCTAGACTGTAGATCTTTCTCTTTATATTCTCTATGTTCTTATTTATGCGTGATGTAAATATTGTTGTTCTTATTTATGCATGATATTTTGAACCTGTAGTAGTAGTCTTTGTATCGTTGCATGTTGGAACGATTGATGATGGAATGTTTCTTGGTTAGTAGATTTTTAATTGGCGCGTTGCATGTAAGGTACGCTGGTTTCAACGTAGTTTCGGTGTTCTTCCGTATAATTCATACATGCCCTGTGTGGAAGCACCCACTTCCACACACCCTTTGGGTGGCTCGCAGGGTATGACGAAGATGTAGGTATGTCGCCCGGGCCGATACACAAAAAAAAATTCGTTTCCTTTGCAGTGGAGCTCATTAAAGGGTTCCGTTTTCGTCTCCCGGGCCCTACTACACGCACTCACCCAACGCAATTTCTCACTTCACCCCATCGACTCCGGCAACTCTACTCACCCCCTCTCCTCTTTCCCAACCGCTATTACCCCTTCCCGCGCGCAAACAAACGCTCCCTCACCGTTGCCCCCATCACCACTTCACCTCGCTCGCTTCCTTCGCATGACCCGCAAAAACCCTCTCCCTTTACCATTTGCCTCTCACTTCGTCCCTCTCCTTCCTTCCGACCCCTTCCGCTCCTTCCAAAAGTCGCCTCCCTCAGGTGTGCCGTGTGGCGTGTGCGAATATACACGCACACTCACGCAGTGATGGGCTGGCACACACACACACAGAGCGGCCTTTTGCATCTCGCTCACGGACAACCACCGCCTACCACCAATCACACGAGGCCAAGCTACTGCTCTCTCTCCCTCTCTCTTCCTCTCTTTCCCACCTGTTGATGGCAAACGCCGGGTCGCCTTGGAGACCGGAGATAGCGGGATACCAGTTGGACATTCCAGGCCCTCCCTTTCCTCTCTTCAGAGGCACGAGATGAAAGAGACGACCACCATGGGTAATGAGCCCCCCTCACCCGACATCCCCCATGAGAAGCGGGAATTTTTCCCTCTACGTAAAAGTCCCGACCCGGCAACAAACTTCCGTTAAGTGCTGATGGTGGCTTGGGTATAATAATTAATAAGCATGTAAATTTGTACCACGTGCCTTTAATTATGTGAAATTTTGCACACTTGTGCATTGCGGGTGACTCCGTAAAAGTGGAACTCCGTGGCTAGTCCCGGATGGCTTAAAATCTGTCTAAATAGAGAGAACGCTTCTCTGTGTTCAAAGTACTATCTTTCCTCGTGGGCAGTGGCGATCAGCGCTCAGTAGCGACTGATTGTTAAATTGTAGGTCCGGCAGTCGAGAATATCTGGTCCCGTAAAGGTCACATAGGGGAAGAGGACGCCTCGGTAGCTTAACTGGCTAAAGTACTCGGCCGGAAATCGAGGGATCCGGGTTTGAATCCCGGTCAAGGCGGATGATTTTTTTCTCTGTGGAATGTCGCCCAATTGTGCATCGCGGGTGACTCCGCAAAAGTGGAACTCCTTGGCTGGTTCCGGATACCTTAAAATCCGACCTGACATTGACTTTGCAAGTTAAAAGCATGGGACAGAGGGAGGCAAAATCGCTGAGAATGAATGTGCTACGACTTTCACCGAGACGTGGATGAACGTAGAAAAAAACCATGAGCTTGGTTTTTCATACGAATCCAGAACCCCGATTTTGCGAGAGATGCTTCAAACAATTTAGCTATCAAGGCGTCCTCTTTCACCGCAAATATTGTCAATGTCCCAAAGAAACAGAGTTTTACTATAACAAACTAGGCAATGGTGTCACAAGTATCCGCACTCTTATGCATAGCGCCAAATACCACAGACCCGGATAGAAATCTGGGGATCTTGATTAGAATGGAAGTCAAAGAGAATGATAGTTGTTCATTTCCACAAATTTTGCAATTGCTTTAATGCTAAAATGGTAGACTTTACTCACTCCTCCATTAAAGATCATACGTCGCAATTTATATATATTTTACACCAAAAATGGTCGATTGCGGAAGTCACACTGAGAGGAAAGAACTTAGAGCAAAGCCTATCTCGGAAGTACCATCACGTAGGACGGAAGAAGTACAACGGACATCAAGCAAAGGTTAGTACTAGCTACGGAGGCATTCATGGTAAAAATAAAACTGCTGAGCACAAATAAGATTAGACTACAAACTAGCAAATGATATGTGAAAATATTCTTGTGAACCATGGCACTATATGGATCGGAAAAATTGACCCTTGAAAAAGCTGACCAGAAAAGAAGCCTTCAAAATCTGGTGCTAGAGAATGATGATGATGATTGATTGGACGCACATAAAGAGAAATTGAGAAGTATACAGAAGAGTAGAAGAGAAAAGGAAACCTGTGGGATACCATGCAGAGAAGAAGAACCAGAGGGGTTGGACTCTGAGGCACAATGGATTTGTAAAGAACGTAATTGAAGGTAAAATAGAAAAATGGGAAAAGTCCCAAGAGGAATAACTAGGAATAAGTTCATGGACCAAATAAAGAATATAGTACAGATAGAAGTAGGTAGAGATACCAGGAGATAAGGGAACAGGCATTAGATAGGTAAGGATGGAGGGCTACAGTCAACCAATCTTAGCATTGCACAACCAAGGAATAACGACTTAAATTGGTAAAGGAGGAATGTAATTTTATCAGCAAAAACTTTTCTCCTCAACTCTTCTTCAGGGGCTTTTCAGTAATATTTTGAAACTCTATCGATAATAGATATTTATGGTAACATTTTGAAATGCGGAAGAGTTTATTAAAGTGAGGAAAACTTTTACAAACCACAGAAAAACAAATACCACCACGACCCGGGTTCCGACGGCTGAGCATCAACATCAGGTGATACGAAAATGTACAGCAATCCCTTATATAGTACTATCAGTCAGTGGTAAGAGGAGGGGAGGGCGAAGGATGGTGGGGTGAGGAGAGACTGGAATGGTCAACAAAAGAGGAAAGGATAGGGGAATTGGCGGGCAGCATGCATTCATTTAAAAAGATTAACATCTGAATCAACATTTCGTTTTAAAATTTCGAGCCGTTCAAATGCATTCAGCTCACGTCAGTTGTCAGTAAAATGCAGTACTTTAAGTTTAAAATCACTTTGATGGTCACAAGTTAACAGGTGTTTGGCAAAATTACTCTTTTTTTTATAGTGATTTGTAAATGCCCTATAATGTTCTTAGGTTCTGGTCTGGAAACTTCTCAAAGTCTGCCCCATTCTCAAGGCTACTGATGCGAGCTTGAAAAGACTGTTTATTTTGGCGCTAGGCGGGGCGGGATTGGTCGAACCCCGATGGTTGTGGTGGAGGACCGTTGACCAGCGGGAACTTAGCTCTGGCGTTCTGAATTCTTCTCAGAATTCTATTTCAAGAGCTGCTGATCGTGTAACCAGTATCCCGGTTGATATTCTTCCTCTCCAACCTTATCTCTATCACCTCTTTGGTTAAGCGATCCCAAAATTGGCCGGATCGCCAAAGAACAGTCGTGTCATCCCAAATGATCTTATGGTCCCGACTCAGGCTATGCTCAACTACTGCTGATTTTTCCGGTTGAACAAGCCGGAAATGCCTAAGGTGCTCCTTCAGACGAGTGGATATAGTTCGCCCAGTTTCTCCCACGTAGACTTCACCACATTTGCATGGGATTCTATATACCCCCGGAGTCATGAGGCCAACTGGGTCCTTTGCCCTCACAAGGCGGTCTCTTCAATTGGCCATAGGTCTATGGATGCTTTCGATGTTGTACCTCTTCAGAACCCTCGAAATTCTCCTGGATATGGTAGATACATAGGGCAGAAAGGCCCTGGCCGTAGGTTTAGGCCGGTCAACCTCCAAATTCGATTTTCGTGAATTTTCACGTGACTTTTTGAAGGCCATCGAAATTTGCCGCTCTCCGTATCCATTTTTCCGGAAGGTTTTCCAAAGGTGGTCCAGTTCTGCAGGAAGACTCTCTGCGTCAGATATTTACCTCTCACGATGTATGAGAGTGAAGAGGACAGCACTGCGTTGAGAGGAGTGATGGTGACTAATGCCATTTAGGTACAAATCTGTATGCGTCGCCTTCCGGTAAACGCTATGCCCCAGCTTGCCATTTTCTTTTCGGTAGATAAGGACGTCGAGAAAGGCGATTCTATTATTTTCCTCTATCTCCATAGTGAACTGTATGTTAGGATGTTGGTTATTCATATGGTCTAAAAATATTTTAAGAGCGTCCGGTCCATGAGGCCATATAATAAACGTGTCATCCACGTATCTGAAAAAACACTTCGGACGTAACGGATCTGTTGAAAGGGCTTTTTCCTAGAAGTCCTGCATATAAAAGTTGGCAATGGCTGGTGAAAGAGGGGAACTCCATCTGCCATTTCATAGTACCCCCCGTTGTACTTGAAAAACGTGGATGTAAGCGTATGATGGAAAAGCTTCACCGTCCCGCTGTCAAATTTTTCCTCCAGCAGCTCAAAGGTTTCAGCGAGAGGAATCCGCGTGAAAAGGGAAACAACATCGAAACTAACCATAATATCCGTCGTCTCCACTTTAAAGTTTTCTAGGATATTCACAAATTCTGAAGAGTTTTTAATGTGATGTTCACAAATATGTATGGAGATAAAATTCCCGTAAGGCATTTGGCCAAGTTATAAGTGGGAGATCCGATGGCTCTCACAATCGGTCGGAGAGGAACACCTTCCTTATGAATTTTAGGTAATCCGTACAGTCTAGGAGGTACCGGAGCCTGAGGGTAGATATTCCTGGCTACTTCTTCTGACACACCAGACTTCTTAATTAAAGAGATCGTCTTCCTCGTAACGGATTCTGTTGGATCACCATTTAACTTTCGGTACGCTTGATCTTTAAGAATGTCTTCAATTTTTTGTTGGTATTCCGAAGTATTCATAAGAACAGTGGCGTTTCCTTTATCAGCTGGTAAAATTGCAATCGCCCTGTTTTCGCGCAAGGCTCGAAGTGCGGATAGCTCCTTTCTCAAGATGTTGGGTTTTGGGATGACGGCCTTCTTCAGAATCATGGATACTTCGTCCCTCGCCTCTTCCGCTAAATCTCTTGGAAGTTTCCGAACCACTTGTTCTATTCCACCAATGAATTCTGCAAACGGGATGGATTTCGGTGTTGGTGTGAAATTCAGTCCTTTAGACAGAACCGAAAAAGTAGGTTCGTCAAATCTCTCACTGGACAAAAAGATCACTACCCGCTTGCGATCCAAGGGAGAGGCGGAAGATTTTGAAGATGAAAGTCGATTGTACTTACTCTTCTGTCTTTCGGTTTCTTTCCTGAGAAGCACCTCTCCCATGGCAGAAGTAATGCAATCAATGAACTCCCAATCCAGAGGTGAGAGTAGAGAAGCGAGGTGAAGATGGAGGGTATATAACCTCTTGGCGTTGACATCGAGTGATCTCCTCTTGTCGTGAATCCTCTCACGAATCAAAGCCACACTCGTCCGTCTTAAAATCCGGTTCACAACTGGTGATTTTACAGGTGACCTCACTCGCGCAAAGGTAGGGATGATATCCTCGTCGCGGCATCTTTGTAGGCGAGACTCCTTAACTTGCGCAGAGGATTGCAAGTTCGATTTTGTTCTCAATCTCAATTTGACTCAAAGGAGTCTCGCCTTCTCCTTTCGCAGTCCTTCTAATTTACGTATACTGCGGTGCACATCCTCCCCATAGAGGCTTGTTATGTATGATTTAACACTTTCCCGGCGAATAAAATTTGTGTAAATTTCTCGGGCTCGCCACCGGGTAAGATCTTCATAGGCAGCCGACGTTTCGGGAAATTTCGCGAGCCCGAGAAATTTACATATATACTTTTGGCTCAAATTTTTATACCTTGATTGAGAACAAAATCGAACTAGCAATCCTCTGCGCAAGCTAAACGTCAGCAAATTTAAAGTTTCCAGCAGCAAAACAATAATTTCCTCAGTAAAAATAGTTTAAAGACAAAGTCATTATAAACTGTTTTGACGGAGATAAAAATGTATTAACAAACCACAAATTTATGACTCAGGGAATAAAAAAGTTTTCTTTCGTTTACCGAATGTGTCCCATTAACTGAGAATGAGTCTGCTTGAGTCAGCAAGGACACCTCCAATCAGCAAGGACCAGTCCAATGCAAGTGACGCTAACGAATGGCAAGAGACAAAATTTAGCTTAATAATAAATGTTTGCCATTTTCTGGAATTTGGGTCATGTGAAATAATTATAACTCAGTAAAAATACTCATTCAGTGTATAGTATGGTAGGAGAACTATATATGCAACTCTATCTGAAATATAATAGAACTTGTGTTGAATATAAATTAACTATTCTTTATAGATAATGCACTACTAACAAGCATTGTACTCCCTTCGGATGAAAATTTAAGAATGATAAGCCACAAGGCTAGGTACACGAACCCACAAATAAAACCACATATAAAATGGATATTAATGACTTGTTATGACAGCAAAGCCATACCTTTTCCAAGAAACAACCAACAAATATGAAGTAATGCCAAAATATATGCTAATAAATTATAAAAGCTAAGCAATTAACAGCTTTTTTAGGCATTAATATTTGTATTCTATCAATCCATCCAGGCAGCACAATGAAGATTGTAACGTGATACAAAAAGAACTTGGGAGATCACGATATTTTCCATTACCTTTACATCATAATACAAAAGGAGAAATAATAGTTCCCACGATAGTTATTACAAGTATCATCACTTTTTGATAAAAAGAAGTCTTTTACTGGCGATTATTTAAAGAAATCCGGGCATTTAGCCGTTAATCTTTTATCTCCTGATGCTTCCTTGTCATCAGATGGAGGTGACATTTCCGTTAGCGTCCGTGGCTTCACAAACAGCGCCTTCCACTTTCACTGATCTCTCTCTCATCTCCATTGTTCAAACCCTCATCCTATTTCAGCACATCATCTCCTTTGCTTCTCTTCCGGTTATCTTCTTCCACGGACGATCCCGCCCTCATTGTTATTCCTTGTATATCACGTCAAATATTAGAGTGAGACAACCTAAAAATACATTTTTACTGCATATTTGGTGGTAAAGCTGAGCAAAATTTTAGATTCAAATGGGATAAATCAATTTTCAAAGTAAATTCCCAAAAAGCATCAAAGTAGAACTTGTATTTCATTCCACTCACCCACTGTAAACATCTGAGTAGAGAATATTACGGTTCGGCTGAGTCAATTGTTTCCATACCTTAACTGACCGGAAAATACCTTTTCCACAATTTCTGCTTGCAAATATCTTATAATCAATATGTATTTGCGGATTACATAGCTTTTTGTGCTAACAAACTAAAGAATTATGCCACAAAATTGTCCATTAAATAATTTACTGACGCGCTCATGAATAGAGAATAATTTATTTTGGCTCAACCAAAGAGAAAAATCCGAATTGTTGTGAGTCATGCAAACAGAATCTCGACAGCCAAAGGCTTTGGAACTCATATGAAAACCACTCACGCTAAGAACTTAGACGATACACGACATGGAGCAATGATAATGAGAGAGAACTTACCCTACGATAACAGTACGGAGACAAATTACACGGTTTACAATGCTGTGCAAATTTCTCAGCTTATAACAGGCCTGTACCAACTAGATATTTAAAATTTAGAGGTAACTCTAGCTGGCTAACATAGAGCGAACACAAGCCTTATCTAAACCAAGAGCACGATGCGTTTTTTTCTTTGATGGCATAATAAGCAAGGTTTCCACTCGTATATAATTGATACTGGGACTATAGAAATTAGTGCATAAAAATTATACACAAAAAATATCGTAATGTCTAACTTTTATTACAAAATCGTACTACGAATTTGTTTGTCATTCCCATATTTTTGACACAATTTTAACTTCATCTTACCTCCTTCAAGAAACCCTCCCTCCCTCCATCCAATTTCTGTCACCTGTATTTTCTTATCCTTCCTTAGTGTAACGCAGGTCTGAAGTGTTGACTTAATTTGTTTGGACGAACAAAGAATCATATCCCAATTATGACTATAGCCTTCCCCTTCTATCCTTCCTTCTTACCCCCACTTCAATCCCCCCCCACTACTGTATTTTGGCCAATATATCTCTCAATATATATGCACATGTCTTGTTATGTGTAAGATTCGTCGTACCTGACGATGATTGCAAGACAGTCGAAACACGTGTAGTACAATTTTGTAATAAAAGGTAGAGCGTACGATATCTTTTGTGTATCATTGAAAATGCTGTTCTACGACATCTTAGAAAGTGGAATTTAGTGCATGAACATTATAATGCCTCTTCTTTCCCCACGAAACGCAGTCAGCCATTTCGATTTGAGAGAGGTGGAGGAGAGAGGATTGAATGGAGCAAAGGGTTAGATGGAAGGGAGAGAGGGTGGGGGAGAGAGGGAGTGAGGTGGAGACCGTCAAAGAAGTTCACGTTGGCGGCAGAGTGGGGTGAAAGGGATAGGAAGAAAATGGATGCGAAGAGGCATTTACGAGTTCTTGAACTTCGCAAGCTCTCACCAACACTCTCCGCTGCGCCATGTTCTTCATCAAGTATGAACGCCGTCGCCTAACTGTTGCCGGAGACGGGTAAACACGGGGAGGAGATCAAGGCTGCGCTGGGGATTTATTAACGGAGCGCTGCTTTTCTCCCAGCATGCCCTTCAGAGAACATCTACATCTGCATCTACATACTACCCCGTGAGCCGCCGCTTGGGCGTGTCGTAGGGGGTGGTAGGTCACCAGCCGTGTAAAGATGTAAAAGTTTTGGAGGTGAAATGGTTACATGTATTATCGGAGTGTATTCATTGGAGCTCAACTTTTATTGTAGTCGCTTATTATTCGCGAAAAGATCGAGTTTTTGTACCTATCAGTTCGGCAGAGTATCTCTCTTATTTAATCGCATCTGTCAGACCTAGAAATATAGTGAGGCGTCATGATAATATTCTCTGAGTCGCTCTGAAACACATAATTTCCGAATATCTCAAGCAGCCTAAGCCTAGCGTGCAGCCTCTGAGTCTCTAGGGGCTCCCACCTTAACCCCTCCAACAGTTGTATTACACTATATGTTTGTTCGCAGCAGTTTTAAACGAAGCGTGCTGCATTTCTTTGTAATTTGTTAATTTTTTTTAATATTTAAGACCAGGGTCCCAAATGTTCATGGCGTATTCGAGGTGTGGCCTAACTAGAGCGAAGTAGCATCTCTCTTTTACTTTTACATCCGAGGACCTTCCTATTATACGCTTATCAAAACCTAGTTTCTTTAATGCTGTGCCGCATATGTTTTGTATGTGTGTTCCCCACGATATTCTGAAGTTAAGGTAATATGAAGGAAGGAAGGTAAGGTAACATGGGGAAGAACGATTCCGATAAGGATTTTAGTCGTATGTATCAGCATTTCAGAAAAAAATTATCGTTCAATAAGGTGGAAGGGACGAATTCAAGCCTCGCAGAGCAACTGTATGTGCTCTAATTCATCTTAAACCATATTTTGATAAACAAAATAGCTTAGCCACTTGCAAAAGTTTATCAAAGAGACGGAGCACTTGGGTATTTATCATACAAACTACTTCAACTAGTTGTGTTTTTCACCACGGAAGAGTTAACACGCTCACAAATGAATCGTGTGGCATACTGTGATATCACAATAACATGTATTTGTGAATTGTTGAGTTCTGTCTGTTAAGTGAAAAACAATTTGTCAACTGTGAACGCTCAAACAATTAAGAAACAGATACAGACATAGTTTTTATTACATTAAGCAAAGTGCAAGTTTTTTAAATGTATGGGTTCTTTTAATTTACTTGGAGTATTAGAAAACTAATGCCTTGATTTTTTCTTTAAAGCTTAAATTTTAATAGCACTTTTGGTGATTGAAAGTATCTCAATTGTACTTTGTCCCAGGGCTCAATCACGCACTTTACATGCAGTCACTCCTCAGAAGTATTTGATCTTTCCTGGTCATAAAATAGAAACCCATTTTTTTCTTTTCTCGTGGTTTTTAAGGTTTCAAATGAAAACGACGAGGTACCGATTTATTTAGTATATACATGCTTTTATGTTTTACAAAAACAATTACTTAATTTAAATAAATCAAGTTTTAGTAATCTGTTTATAAGTGATAGGCATCAAGATAGGATACTGTATGCCAGAGGTTTAAGTGCACTTGAGGTAATATAATTGAAAAAAGTGCTTTTTGGAAAATAATTCTCCGCACTAAGTATATCAACACCTATATCATTTCTAATACACAATCTAATAAGCCAATATGACCTTATACTCAAAAAGGCCCAGAATTTCCCCTGCGACTAGATTCCACTACGCTGGGTTGGGAGAAAAAGTCTTCGAGATTTGTCTTTCCCCCTTGGGTAAATTTGTTCCTCATCCTCAGTGGACCAGGTTTCTTATTGTGAAGGTTCAGGAAGGGTTTGGTGTATGTGTCTGCACTCCCAAACAATTCTTATGAGCTGAGGTGAAGCATGAGAACAGCAGTTAGCTCTCTGTTGGTATTCATTCATGGAATGTTAGAAGCATTGGGATGGGATTCGCTACCAGAGCGTAGATTATATTATAGGTTTAACCTCTTCACTAAATTTCTGGAAGAAACTTTCTTTGACGACGTGAAAAACATACTATTAACCCCCTCGTACTACGGCACATTAGATCGCGCCAATAAAAATAGAGAGATAGATTGTAGAACCAATAGGTATAAAATGTCATTTTTCCGCGCAACCATTCGGGACCATAACTGCTGTGATCGTCGTCAAGAATAGTGCGAATAGTGAGATTAGCTAGACTGTAGATCTTTTTCTTTATATTCTCTACGTTCTTATTTTTGCATGAAGTAAATATTGATTTTCGTATAAATACACAAAATTTTGAATCTGTCGTAGTAGTAGTCTTTGTATCCGTTGCATGTTGGAACGATTGATGATGGAATGTCTCTTGGTTAGTAGATTTTTAATTGGCGCGTTGCATGTAAGGTACGCTGGTTTCAATGTAGTTTCGGTGTTCTGCCGTATAATCCATGCATGCCTGGTGTGAAAGCACCCACTTCCACACACCCTGTGGGTGGCTTCCAGGGTGTGACGTAGATGTAGATATTGCGTAAGGGGTGGGAAGAGATCAATTTTCTGATTGATGTGAGGTGTACAGCCGGAGGAGGTCATTTGAAAAATTTGAAAATATACTTATGAAAACTTTACACAATATCACATATTTTGTATGATGGAAAAACGTATTAACTCTTAAGTCGAGTAAAGCACTTTAAAATGGAACAAAGACTTAAGAGACACTTTATAAGCGCTATGCATTGGTAATAACATTATATTTGCTACGGTGTATCATATCAAAGTCAGACATTCGTGGAAAGCTGTTATTTACCGCAAATTGATACATTTACGCAACGCCCTTACGTACACTGGCAGAGGAAATTTAAGTTAATGGTAGGGAAAACAAAGCGTGTTCTGCCTTAAAAAGTTAATTAAGTGTGAACGCTTCCACAAACCTAATAATCTTTGAACGAGCCATTGGAAGCAAAAAAAATGCTGTCACTTTGAAAATGATAGGTAAATATATCTCAAAAACGAGCACAAAAGAAAACAATGGTCAACTATAGCACGGAATTTATAATACCAATCCCTTAAGCTATACCTTATTCCCTAAAAGCAGCGTTTCCAGATATTTACGTACTCCTATTCATACTACCACATTGATATCTCTGTTAAGGGGCTATTACCGAATCCAGTCAACTAAATGAAGTATCGTTTTGTCAAAAAAAAGTATTTTGCGCACCCAGCTCAAATTGGTACCGACTCTCCATATTAAATAAATTCAAATAGTCAATCAGGGTGGCTACTGATATCCAATTTTCAAATTCCCTGACCTTTCCCTGACTTTTCCCTATGGATTTTTTATTCTGCTGAGTTAAATTTTCTACGGCAGCTTTAAATTCTCAAAATTTTCTAATCATTGTCTCATATTTTTAGAACTGCAAGCATGAATTTACTATAAGCTAGTGTGCTCCAGCTACTTCTCGACCTGAGTTTCGGAAGTGAAAAAAAACGCGAGGTAAAATTTTCCGAACAACATAGCCTCGGATCCCTTGTGATGAGCGTAATACATAGTGATGATGATTTTTAACACAACTAGGCAAATACCGCAAAAAGGATATACAAAAGGGATACATTGTACGTCTGATTCACATCTAAATAAATAAGATTCACTAGTGGCAAGATTCACAAATGAATACTCCACGAATTGATGGAGCTTACTCCACACACGTCAGCAACGGACGTCAGTTTTAGTTAGTGAATTAAAGGGCGGGACTGACTGGCCGATAAACTTAATGGTAGAAAAATATTGATGATTCTTATTCCAGTTTCTCCCTGACTGCTACGAGAATTCCCTGACATTTCCAGAAATTCAACATTCCCTGACAATTCCAGGGAATTCCAGGGACAATTCCAACTCCATTCGATTCTCATCCAATAAATTTCACAAAGCTGGCTCGGCGTGGAGCTAGCAAGGATCCCCAAAAAAGGCGGGGGGGAATTTTATAAAACCGACGTAAAACATGTTCAATGCCTGCAGTCACCGGAGAATGGGCCGGATATTGAAAGCATTCTATTCCCGAGTTTGTGGCGCATCCATCCCGGACAAAAACGCTCGCGGACCCACAGCACCATCAGTCGCCTTTTTTGAACCCTTTTTGGATCGAAGAGAGCATAAATCACGCTCCATTGGCGACGAGTGGAACATTTCACGCTCACCAATCAAACGAATGAGTGACGTAAACGAAGGGCAGATAGCTTTATATTAATAAAGAAAGCATCTCAGAATCAAAAACCTTTTGGCGACCGCTGATAGGTATAAAAAGCTTTAACAGGTAATAATTGTGATTCACGACGTCCAGTCCTAGAATTCAACCGAGCATAGCTTGCATGCAACTTAAAGGTTTAAAGGTTGTGAAAAACGTTTTCAAGTCAAGGAAGGAGTTTCATGACGATTTACTCAAAGGGCCGCCCTTTCATTGGCCACACGATTAAGTAGGCCATCATGGAGAAAAATGCATTAGAGCTGATTTCCGTGAAATATAGCTTGAGAGCAATATGAGTACAAAAGGGCTGAGAAGTCATGAAAAATACCAAATGGTGTTCATTTTTCAACCTTTGTCTTTTATTCGACTGACGAAAAAGGCGCAAAATCTCCTCACAGGCAGGACCAATCGAACAAGTAATGGGAGCTCTTACAACGAAATCATCGTAGGATGATCGCAGGGAAAGGCCAGTAACAAAATGAGGTATGAAGACAGAAATTCAAGTCGTTTCCGAGAGAATACGAAAATAAATCCTCATTCATTAAATTCATCATTTATCTGGAATACCCATTGGGTAAAACCAGAAGGGTCACATGGAAGGACTGGAATTAATGACCCATATTATCCCAAATTAACGCACAGCCTTGGGCTGCACTCCATCTAAAGATTGGCTGTGGGGTGAAAAACGGTTTCAAAATGTGACCTGGCGTCATAATGCGCAGGAAGAGTTGTTGAATTCAGATTTTGAAAATCCTTGAGATTGGATTGGATATCTGGGGAGGCAACCGACTGCTAATTCTATTTGCACTACAGGGAATAGGTAATGGAGGAAGAGTGGATGGAAACCCGGCGTCGGCAGTAGACTGCTCTTAACGAAAGGCGCCAAGGGGAGCACTGTTTACTGTTTTTACTTCAAATTTTTAGACTCCACAAAATTAAAAAAAAATGTTTCCCACATAGTTTTCTATGGTGATGGAGAAAATAATTTTATGCGTGGTTCTCGATATAGATCACGGGTTAGGGTAAGATTGTTGCCCTTGATCAAACGCATTTATGTTGAATGGGGAATTTTTTAATGGGAAAAGGCATGGAAAGTACAAGATTTGAGAACAAATTACCGTAGCGAAAACATGTAAGGGATAGTTGCGCTGGCAGAAAAAGCATTACGGGGCTATATGTTGGAGCGTAAAGATAAGGCTGGCAAAGATTATAGTTAATAGCTTAGCGATCGATGACTCAGAAGTATGCACTACAATATAAATGACGAGAGCAGTCTACTGATGATTGTGATATGGGGAGATTAGGGAAAATATGGTGAGTGGAAAGGATTGGATTGGATTTTTTGGGGAGGCGACCGACTGCTAAGGTCATTAGCGCCATAGGGAAGAGGTAAGGGAGGAAGAGTGGAAAGAAATCCGGCGTCGGCATTAGCCTGCTCTTAACGAAAGGCGCCAAGGGGACGACGGTTTAACGTCTCATCCGATAGACGGAGTACTGTACTTGATGTGCCCTCCACAAGACACTCAAGTAGGGATCGTGTTTCCTCTGAAAAATTCCTCCTCTGCAGGTATTTGAACCCTGGCCTCTCATGTGGTTAGCCAGTACTCTAGCCACCACACCAACTCGATCCCCAAAAAAATTCCTTGAGACACCACTGTTTAGAAAGGCATAGGGTGAGACGGTAGCCCGGGGGACGTCCCTAGGGTACTTAACCCCCACTATGTTAAGTATCTATCACAGAGGGGGTTAAAATATTTGTTTAACTATTTCACAGTTGTACCATAATGCTCTCAGAGATTTGATTTCAGTGTGTCTATCAGTCCATAATTCTTTCATAATGATGGAATACCCCAAAAGCGTGGGATTATGAGAGGTTCAAGACTCCGGGTATTAGCGTCGAGAGTCCGGGTTACTGTTGCACTAATGTGTTGGCGTCACAATAATTTATAAACACATCAATAGTTTTGCTAAATTATTTAGTTAAAATTGGAATGAGAGGGACTTAAAAGAGTGGCCATTACCATTTCCAGCGCGGGATACAAATATTAATCAGAAGTTATCCACTCACAAAAATGGTCATTTCATTCGATAAGAATTCATATTATTATAATTCGATGCAACCGAGACAGTATGTTATTTTTACTTTTATTGGGTGATATTCTTCATACTCAATAAGATAAGAATGCTGTCAGTATTATTTATTTCGAAAGAAAAGCTGAGTGATATTCCATAAATTTAATTTATTTTTACCATCGGCTTCAACTGACTCGAATATTTCATATTAAATACCTATAAATAAAAGTACAGCACGAGAGGGCCTGGATTTTGTGTGACATGGTAGCTTGAGAAAAACGAACAGGGGCTCAAATTGAGCTAAAAATGTTGCGTGTTATATGAACCAAAAGTTTAGCAGGTAAATAATTAGAGAATTTGATTGCTGAACGTAACGTTTGGTTTATTTTTAGGCAGGATCCCATTTTAAGATTTCAGATCACACTCAGTTGTCTAGAGTTATCGAATCCAGAATAATTCGAGCAAACCTCAGGTCTAGCATGACTGTGAAAGTATCAGCAGCTTTTGAGCAGTGCACTAAAAGTTCTCAATCCTTATTTATCACTCATGAATTCAAGTGATGGCATTTGGTATTAAAAAACGATTGTGCACCACCACAGACATATTTGAGCAAAAAACTGTAAATATTCCAAAAATATATAAAAATCTCAGCAAAATTGATTGCATTCATGTGAAGCATTTTAAGTAACATACATAAACACCACGACATTTTTTTGATTTAATCAGATAACTTCAAAACCATTCATATCTTCAAAAGTCTTCCATCGAAACGTCGGAAGTGGAGCAGATGGAGCATCTCACCCGGACGGAAACCCGAGAGGAATTTATTGCAGAATTGGCAAGTGTTGCAAAAACTTTGCAAATGACAGGAGAGAGGCACTATGTATAGGTTTACCTGTATATTTTCTTTGTTACTTCATCAAATGAAAACCTGTTGTCTTCTCTGATCATGAATTTGAAGAAAACTGATTTACCTCAGCTTATGTTGTAGAAAGAAACCTAAAGCTTACATAATGGCTATGCTTGACTGAAAGTATTTTCCTCCACAATAGCAGGACTTTCTTAGTTTTCAACATCTTTTCACTATAAGGAGGTGGTTAATTGGTATTGTCTCCACTTAAAGCAGGTCACAAACATTTTCTCTTACACAAAGATTGTTTCATTATCTAAAACTAGAGCTAATATAAGTTCGCATCACACTAATACTAAATGTCACCAAATTTTGCACATAAGTTGAGCAAGAATAATACTATGAATGCTCCTACAGGACAAAGGCAGATGCATATCGCATCTCTTACTCCAATCATAGAAAAAGCCTTGAAGAGATTTTTCGCACCTATATTTTCTATAGCCGAGTGAAAATGATAATTTACGCCTTTGAATCCGTCAAAGTAAAAAAAAAAAACCACTAAAACTTCGAACGTGGGTGACCAAAGGCGATATCTTAAGGGAAGATGGAAATGCAAGCAATCCCAGTTTTATTGCACAAAATATTCAGGAAGGATTTTCACAATATAATCATGAGAAATGTTAGATTGGAAACAAGTTTGGTATCTCAATAATATAAATCGGTGAACAGCTCCATATGGAACAGTTAATGTAACGTTAAATTCTGATTAGCAGAATAGGTCATTTCTGATGAACTAGATATTTTTATGCGTAACATGGTGAAAATACATCATGGCTGAATCAATTATAGTGTTGTAATTTTCACAAGGGTTTTCTTTGCGGATGAACAATTTCATCACATAGGACTTATTATTAAGTGTTTCATGAATTTATCACCCAAGTACGTCGCTAAAGCGACAAAAAAAGGTCGTCTGTAAATTAAAACGTAGTTAAAATTTAATAGTTACCTATACTTTTTTCATTCATCCATTATTTCTGTCGGAAACCTAAAACATCCAGAACAGCCAATTCAAGGAAGTTTTAGAGAAATTGAGATCATGATATTTCTTGAAGACGCAACTATAACAAGCATTTGTTTGTCACACAAAGGGGATATTTTTTGTAAATTGGGATAACGTGCAGTTTCTTCGAGATAATTTAATTTGAACAACCCTTAAAAGACAAGAGAAGTCATGCCACTTTCTGTGGACGCGACTTTACAATGCGAAATCGCTTAGTCACCTCCGCACACCAAGACTTCAACATCAGAAGATGCTATTTGAGATCGGTGAGTTGAAAGGCCAAAGCAAATCGCCGCAACTAGCTTGGTCAATTATCCTGATCCCTGACAGAGTACTGACAGAACTAACCTGCCCTACCTGGAAGGACCCTCAAAGACAAAGAGAGGATCGGATTTGAGGCCAAGAGTCCGGAATCAACATCGTGCCCGAGAAGCTCATGCCACAGGTCGTAAACCAACGTGAGATAATACTCTCCTTGATAACCACCGGATATTACTGAGGGCTTGATTTATCCCCACCAAAATCATTTGCCACAACAGATAAATTATTCATAAACAGCGCACATAGAAATCACCACCGATGAAAGCAATTCACTAATAACAAAAGCCATACTCCATTGAAAACCCTAGGTGATGATCTTCTACATTTAAATTTCTAATAGGATAAAGTGCCGGTAAAATATTTATATTCCTCTTCAGTATACCACAGTTAAACGGGGAACGAGTGAACACCATCATTTGATGTTATCACTCATTGAAATACTTCCCCTTCGTGATGGTAGCGTCAAAGCTTTAAATAGGAAAATTTTTCTGCAAGCAACCAAATGCATTACGGATTGAGCAATCAACCTTTTAATATCCCGCATGGAATTTATTTGAAAATATTGCTTTCTTCCGATACTCTAATAAATCACTGTTTATGATCCAAAATAAACCAGAATCTCTGTGCATCAACTAGAATGCAGTAATTGACCCTCATCAAAGAAAGTTACCCCAGACTCCGAAACCCGAGAAGACTTCGTCAGCAAAGTTACCCCAGCTTTACGGAAAAGTAACTGGGACAAAGCTTAATCTTATTCATCTAAATTGCTTCGGAGTATCAGGAAAATAAAATTTTAAAATCATAATTAAGTTGAAGAAGTATCCACTGCACTACATTGATCGCTCAATTCGTACACTAAGCGTGATCATGAACCATGTTAGGACAAATGTGCTTCGGGAGCAGAGCGAAACTTCATATTCCCGAGTAGTAACATCAAATTTCCTAAAAGTCAAGAAGATATTGACAATATGAAAATATACATGTCACTTTGCAACTCATAATAATTGACAATTCTCTGACTCTAAAACATCACTAAAGCCCAGAAACTGGAAATATTTCATGCTATTCCAAGGATAATTTTTTATGCGAAAATGAAATACATGATCACAAAGCACAAGTCATGCACACAAAAAATTAATCTAAGCAGAAAATCGTTTCAGTTACATCATGACACAAATAAAATAATCAAGAGCAATAACCAATAATATACCTTGACAAGTTGTGAAATATGGCTTCGAAAGGTAATTAAGTGGTGCTTCTCTTTGCTTATCACAAATGGGTCTGGTTTTATGTCCAGTAGCAAAATATTTTCTCTGTGCAAAATTCAAAATTATTACAAACTCTTATCGATAGCGCCTACATTAACAAGCCCAAATTTTAATTTATTAATGCCCAAAACCCGAAATCTTACAGTATTTACAAAAAGGCTGCGTCATTTTGCGGTTAACGTTTTATAGAACATAAAATGGGGCTAATTTTGGATATAAATGGGGACAATTCGACCAATATTTAACTCTCACACTTTTTTACTCAAACCAGAGAACATATCGGTAGCGATAGAGGTACCGATTATGATGTAGACTTGCTTTCCCCAATAACCGATAACCTCAAATACAACAATTTAGAGTACAGAATGGAAAAGTTTTTGCACGCTCGGCGATCAGAATACGATCCATTCGAAAGCATTATAAAACCAAAAGAAAATTGCTCGTTCATTTCATGCATTTACTTACGTTTCGAAGGCATGATGGAATCAACGAAGGACTCAAAAGATGAAGGAGGAAAAATATTTTCCTCAAGATTTGAAACTCCAAATCAATACTTTCTTTTTTGAAACCACACTCTTGACGATAGAATCATCCGAAACACTTGAAACACAGACACAGACACGACACACACACACTGACAAACTACAGACAACACATTTTGGCCTGACAGAAGGGTGACGCCTGTTTCACAGCTAGTGAATGAACTTATTTTTTTCCCAATTATTCCAACCAAATGGGAGCCGCAAGGCCAGGGCTCCAAAAACACACGTGGCAAGACATTTTGAAGGGAAGAACAAATGGGGAGACAGAAGGAAGGAAGGAGAGAGAGAGAGATGGAGGCGGGGAAGGGAAGCGTGGGGTTTTAGGGTCTCGCAACCACAGGTGGTTGCAGGCAGAGATTGGGTTGCCGTGGCAACGGAGGCACGGAGAGAGGAAAGGAGAGATGCTTGCTTTCTTCACCTCTCTCCCTCAAGGGCTTGGGAGACGAGATTCAGTTAAGGGAAATGGGCCAGGAGTCTAATAATCCGGTGATGAGGGGACCGATATCCCGACAAGAAGCAGCTGCGGTGGCAGTGGCGGCAGGGATACGAACACAACACACGTGCAATGGGGCAGGAACATGAAAATGGAGGGATACACTCAGAGACGACACGGACAAACCATCACACACATTTATACACACACATACATATATATACATCATCGAGACACCCAAAAACGTGTACGGGAGCACATATACGACAGGTGGAGAATCACACCGAGCACAGGAAAACATTCCTACCTTAGTGACATGGACATTGACGAAGGGGTTATTCGGATGACGTCGGTTCTCTCGCCGTTGGGTTTCTCGCACCCCCTCGCGTTCCGTTATCAGACTGGCGCTGCCTTTCTTGCTTCTGCCGCCGCCCACCACGTCTTTTTTCGGGGCCAAAGTGACTCGGGTCCCGCCGCCTCGGCTTCTCGACCTCGATTCCGCCCTCGGGCCTTCCAGGATCGTTCGTCGAGCGAGCCCTCCACTCTTCCGTTTCCGCTCCTGGCTTTCACTCTCGGCGTTTCCCTTAAACGGTGAAATACGTCCTCCCAGCCGACCCTTTCCTTGCCCTAGCGGCTATCTCCCCGTATGTCCGACGGCCGAGGCCAGAGATATAAATATGCGCACCTTTTCAAACCCGGTAAACTGTTAATGCGGAGTACGGGCCCCCTTCTCATCTTCCCTCGTGGTGCCCAGGAGATTGCGCAACCCGTGAAAATGCGAGAAGAAGACCACCCAGAGTACATTAACGTTGGAGACGACGACGGGAGAGAAAATGACGAAATGACCATTCGGCCATCCCTGACCTAATCAACTCGTCGATTCAAAGCGTACAGTGAAAAATCTTAAGGCCTCTCCCTTCGATCCCTGAGGTGCGGACTCATTTTCTATCTACTAGCTTGGGAAGTTATTGTCCTGAAAACTGCGGAAAGATTGCTACTATATCCGCTTAAGCGTTTAACCACCGCCGCTTGCTCAAATGAGAGTTGAAAATATGGGTACAAGCTGGCAGTACTCTTGATATCGACGTAATTTGACTCAATCGAATGACTTACCCGAATGAATCTGGTATAAAATATCTATTCGCTGCTTAGCACAAAGATAAAAATCACGTAATTAACGAGCCAACAAAGAGGCCGAATATATCTGCCCATAGGGAATACCGACAAGATTTCTCTAATTATTGGACTTCTATCCCACCAAGTATTACCTCCAAACCTTCACGCGAAAAAGTTAGAGAATTTAAGGCTTTATCAAAGTCGAGAAAATGTGAGTGCACCGAGTCTCACCGAGGCCAACGATCCCGCGAGAACAATAGTAACGCAAGTTGCGCGACGAGAAGCGATCCCCGCGTGTGCGAAACGGAGAATCCGCAGGTGTCCCTGTCGCAAGCTGTGGTAGATTGGGATCGGTGGAGTCCAGCTCGTCGCTGCCGAGGTTGAGCGAGGGAGGACCGCGACCGAGAGGAGTGAGACGTCGGGAAGATACGAGAGGGTTTGTGGGAGGGAGGACGGGTGAGTGGTCGGGGGGAAGACGGAAGAGAAGAAGGAATGAATGGGTAGAAAGGGAAGGAGGGGAGGGAGGAGAGGGGCGGGGGTTGGGAGAAGGCGGGAGGAGGGAAAAAGAGGAGAGACGTAACACCCAAAAAAAAAAGACTCGCGCGGATAAGGCGAAGGTGGGCGCGAATAATCGGTTCGACGTCCTTCCAACTCACGGCTAAGAAAAGAAAACTAAACGAAAAACAAAAATACGAAAGGCTAACAAAAAAACGAGCCCAGTAGTGTTTATGATGTGGAAGTATAGGAGGGCCGAGTAAACGGGGACGGGGAGAGGACCGCCGGTTTAAGGAAACGCCGGAGTGCAGCGCTCGCCGAGAGCAGAAGAGATTGTGAGTCCGGAGCCCTAGTACGTGCCGGCGTATATATATATATATATATGCGGTACTCATTCCCCCCCGCATCCCCCGTCACGCCCGCGCTCCAACGGCCCCCGAGTCGGCGCACTGCTGCGAGCGCGGCGGTACGGGGCGGGGGAGCGGCTCCGCTCCGTCCCGCACCCTTCCCCCCTCTCCGTGCCCACCTCCCTTTGCGCGCGCCAACTCACCTCCGACATCCGCCGGCGTATCCCGCACCCGAGGAGCAGCTTCCTACGCTTCAGGGGAAACATCTGCACCCACTTATTGCTCCCGATGCACCCCAAATATATCCATTCTTCTCATGCTTCCGTTCAACCCCCTCCTTTCCCCCCACACCACTTCAAGCCTGTTGCTTACGGTGATATTGAATTGGATTGGATATAGTAGGGGAGGCGACCGACAGCTAAGGTCATTTGCGCCATAGGGGACTGGTAAGGGAGGAAGGGTGGAGAGAAACCCGGCGTCGGCATTAGCCTGCTCTTAGCGAAAGTCGCCGAGGGGACCACGGTTTAACGCCTCATCCGACAGACGGAATACTGCACTTAAGCGCCCTCCACAAGACACTCAAGTAGGGATCGGGTTTCTTCCTGAAAAGTGCCCACCACTGCAGGGATTTGAACCCTGGCCGTCCCGTGTGGTTAGCCAGTACTCTAACTACCACACCAACCCGCTCCCGACGGTGATTTTTCGTACAATAATTCAGCATAGATCCACCGAGGTAATGACGATTTTTCCATGAAACCTTTCCTGCAAGCTATTACACCTTTCCATGAGCTTTGCTTGAAAAGATTTTCTATGCAAGACAAAGCGCAATTGGTACAATCGTTTCAGCAAATTAAAATTATACCACAAAGGTGTAGTGTGCAATATATTCGATACATTATCATGATTTAAAAATGTAATGACATTTTAAGTTAAATTTTTCCAAGGCTTACTCGGTCACGGAATGACCGAGGGAATCCAAATCTAGTTAATGAGAGAGTCCTAAAGTGTTATGCCTCCGTTTTTTATCCTTCTGATCAAATCTGGAGGTGCACTGAATATAATATTATTAGATTGAACTCGAGGCTCATTGTTTTGTTCATGGAGGCAGAGAAGGAATCATGGAGGTAGAGAAGGATGTAGTGGATACTATTGAAGAAAGAAGTTTACGATGGTATGGACACGTCCAAAGAATGGGGGATGAAATAATACCGAAAGCTGCTCTCAAATGGGTTCCGGAAGGTAGAAGGAGAAGAGGAAGACCCAAGAAGTCATGGTGGGATTGAGTGAGGGAGGAAATGGATAGGAGGGGGTTGGATATGAAAGAAGCATTTGATAGGGACTGATGGAGAGTGGAGATTGGGTGATGGACCTGATGAGTGGACCCTACTTATGGAAAGATAAATGTGTTGGGTTTGGGGAGAGGAACTGATGTAAAGTGGAATATCCCTAATTAAAAAAAAAGAATGAACTCGTGTCTCATAAAAATGTCTGCAAGTTTCAATCTTGTTAGCTATCCTTACTTTGAGGTAGAGCTCAATTCTTTACCTTTCAAGGACTCTTATTCGTTCATTCTTTTTATGAGCACTTTCGTTAAATCATTCCAAAACTAACCCCCTCCTCTTTAGTTAAGCAATAATTTATTTTTGTAATCGTGAATACATTCACATGAATTTTGGAAATGCTAAGAGTTCATTTACCCACAAACCCTGAAACATGAATGAATGCGTGAGAGACTATTATCATGGAAATATGGATGAAGAAACTTAAGGAGCCATAGTATGAAGTGTAGAAAAGCGAGAACGGCTAGAAAAGCGGGAATCGGCTAACTAGTGAGGACTAAATGTGTGGATTTCCCTCCCAGTTCACCCAACATCCCACAATAACGCTTAGCTCATTCTCATGGCATATTTTTTGCATATATCAGAGTGTCCGCACATATATTTTGCCTATTTTTCTAACAGCAGGACCGCTTTCCGCCGTTGCCACCGTGGTCATCGCGCAAAGGCTACGCGTAACTGTGTAGCGATAGGATGCGCTTCGATCGACCGTGGGTGGAGTATACATAAAATCTTCAAATATTGTAAAATATCTTGGAATTACCTCAACTTCAGATGTATCGTGGGGAACACATACAAAACATATGGGGCACATCATCAAAGAAACTAGGTATTTTTTAAGCGTATAATAGAAAGGTCCTAGGAGGAAAAAGTAAAAGAAAGATGCTACTTTGCTCTGGATAGGCCACACCTCGAATACACCGCGAGCTTTCGGGACCCTGGTCATAAAGATTTAACCAACAAAATTAACAAAATACAAAGAAAAGCAACACGTTTCGTAAAATAACTGCAACGAACGAACATATAGTGTTACACAACTATTAGATGGATTAAGGTGGGAGCCCCTAGAGACTCGGAGGCTTAAGCTGCTTGAGATATTCAGAACTGGTGTGTTTCAGAGCGACACGGAGAATATTATCATGACACCTCACTACATTTCTAGGTCTGACAGACGCGACAAAATAAGAGAGATACTCTGCCGAACAGATAGGTACAAAAACTCGTTCTTTCTGCGCACTATAAGCGACCACAATAAAAAACTTTGCTCCACAAAATACACTCCTTTAATACATGTTACCATTTCACCCCCAGACTTTTACATCTTTACACGCCCAAGTGGCGGCTCGCGGGGTATTATGTAGATGTAGATCACATCCACTGCACGGATGTCTTCCGGAACAACGCGTATGCAGACGAGGGAGATGAGATAGAGGATTGAGGAAGGAGAGAGACGAAGAGCTTTCGAGGGGGTGGAAGCGAAGCAGAGGGTGGCGAGGGTGCGTAGGGTGAAGTGGCGCTCGCCGTGGATGAAGCACAGGGGGTGAACTCACCCCTCTTACACCCACCCTATATTCTCTGCTGGCCCAGGTTAACAAACCTTCCTTCTTAGCCCTCCAACCCGTAGGGATTACCGGGCGTGAGGAGAGGCAGTCTCGGATGATGATATCGAAGCGGGATGAGAGGAGAGACGGTGGGTGGCGCTCAGGAATAGAGAGGGTTGGCTCAGGGAGATGGAGAGTGGGTTGCTTTTAATTTTCATTCGGGTGGCACGGTATAGACGAAGGTGGGCGGGAGGGGTGGGAGTCAAATCCTAAAGGCGATTGATTGCAGGATTGAAAAAAGGGTCTCGCCGATTTGCCGGCAGCAATGTTCGGTGCAACTCAATTACTTGCCACGGTTATCGTCCCAGCCAATGCGGACACACTGCGTAGGCTTAGTTTAGCTCAACTCCACCCCTTATGCCTACACTTCCTGCTCCTCCGCTCTTGTTGTGAGGGAAGGGAGCGGGAGGCGAATTCTGTCCTCTAGCAGATTTTATGGGAATTCAAAGAAGGTAAGAGCACCGATTTCATGTCGACTCTCTCTCTCTCTCATGCGTTATAGTTGCAAGCCTTTTTCCAAGTCTTCATGAAATACTTAAGTCGACTAATGTTAATAATCATTAATATATGAGTGCAAGCGCTGAAGAGTCTTAGGGTCCTTGTACACCCACTAGAGATGTGCGAATGCATCGAAATCGAATCGAATCGACACTAATCAGGCTTCATTCGATTCGATTCACCTTCAAATTTGGAGGCTTCGAAACCGAATGATTCGAAATATTTGAATCTGATAGATTCGTCTTCGAATCCTTGCATTCATTCAAACATGGCGCTCATTCCAAAAATGGTGCCCCGTCCGTTTAGACGATGTTTCCCTCACGCGAAACGAAAATTTAAACGACCACATGCTATTCTGTGCTATTTTCTGTGCCACTTTAGATAGATAAGCTAATGTAAGGCCCTGCAATATCGTTAAAATCTTCATTACTTCAACTGCACTTAAGCTTTTGCATTTTATTTAGATTCGAATTAACGTCTCATCCGACAGACGGAGTATTGTACTTGAAGTGCCCTCCACAAGACACTCAAGTAGGGATCGGGTTCCTCTGAAAAACATCCGCCTCTGCAGGGATTTGAATCCTGGCCGCCCGTGAGGTAGGCGAGTACTGTAGCCACCAGACCAACCCGATCCCCAGAGTAGTGTCTATTTCAAAGGAGGGATGAGAACTGGGGGCCCAAGTTCTCATTTCTCTTCCGATTTTCCAGTTGATACCGACACATTGATCACTCCAGTAGATTTACAAAGAAGTACAGGTATTGAAAAAGTAGTTTTTGTACAGGATAGGGCCATTTTAGAGTGGTAAATATCCAGATCCACAAATGAAAACGTATAGTTATATAGGCCTCAGTCAGGTGGTTAAGGAGAGGGTATCTTTAATATTTCTAAAGGAGTGATCCATTATGAAGTAATAGTCAGTCTACTCTTTAATGCTATGACAGGAAGAGGTACTAACCCTCTTAATTTAGGAAAAGAAAGGTAAATTTTTGAAATCAATTGAAAAAAAGATGAGTAGCGTGGGAATTCATTTTTTTCAACGGCAGGGATGCAACTAAACACTAAGTTGCTGCAGCTGGATAGGATATTATTATTTATTCGAAAAATAAATAAAAAATAGATGAACACGAATTGGATGAGAGCAGATTTTATATGCACAACCTACATACTGCTTCAATCAAACTGCAAGCTAATTATAATTTAGGAACGCTACCTCCAACATAAACTACCCTACTTAACTAACCGAGCACATAACCGAGTTCACACGTGGCTAAGGAACAATTTGGATCCTTTTCAGTTGGGATGCTACCACAACTCATATCAACAACTCTTTACAAAATACCAGAAAAAACATTACAACTGATTTCTAGCGATTAAAAAAACTGATGCAACTGTTGCGAAAGCAAATGAACAGTCCTGTTGTTCTCAACATTGTGTGTTGAATTGAAGGGCATTTCAGACGAGAACTCGCCAGAAGTGGACAAATATAACGCAAAGTCATCAAACTGGATCAAAATTCAAAATGTTGTATGAATCAGTAATCCTTATGCAATCTGATTTTTTTATTTTACAAATAAATCATATTACCTAACTATAAACCAGCGACAAATTCTCTGATTATATTATAATTATTATTAATTTCATTTATCTATCGAAAAGTATTTCATTTATCTACACGTTTGAACTACAATTTCCTCACATCGAGGATAAAAATACTTTAAAATGTAGTCTGCGTTTAAGTACCAAATAAAAAAAATCTAATTTTTCTGATTTTTTATTTACGTATTTCTCGTGTATCGTGAGAAACAGGACAAAAGTTATAAGAATTAACGACATTTAGTTCATTTTGATCTTAAATTTTATGGAAACATTTTTTTATATACACAATGGCAAGTGAAATATGGCAAAAAAGTGAAATTCGGCCGACGTTTTCTAAGATGGCGGACGTAGAACAGAAATCACGAGTGCTGATTTTTGATGTTGCTACAGGGCACTTATGCTCTATATATGCTAAGTATTTCCTTAAAGGGAATTGTTTTAAGTTGCGGAATTTTTGGCCAAATATGACAGGACTGTGGTATCAACTCTGGAATTCCATAGGAGTAGGCGCATTCACCCCATTCGCTAGGACACATTTGTATAGGAAAAGCATATATATGCCTCAAGCCAAAATGAAATAGAGCTTCAGTTTGTGTTAAGGTAGTTCGAGCGAAACATCATTTTACTTATATATCAATGAATTCGATCTCATTTCAAAGAAAAATCGCTCAACTGGCCATTGACATCAAAATTTTATCCCCTTATTTCATTACTTTCGGAGATATTTTCCAAAATATACCAGCCCTTTTACATGAGAAATGGTACGTGTATGCACTCCAGAGAGACATTATTTACAAAATGAGGTATTTCAAACTCTTAAATATCGTAAAAAACTAACAGTGTGAAGTTTGTATGATTTCTCAACTACATTTGAAAATAAATCATCTTGTCACCGCAGTAGGTTCTTAGGTATCACAACGAACCTTCCGTTTTGATGGAGTTTCAAACGCACCGCGAGAAAAAATGAGTCAAGTTAAAGACTTATTTAGATATTTTCATTTTATTACTTACAGAGTAGAATGAATGGTGTGAGAGGTGGAGGTAGGCCGAGAAAGTTGTGGTTGGATGTGGTTGAGAAAATTCTTAGGAGAAGGAATATTAGGAGTTTTAAAAACAGGAGGGCGTGTATGAAACAGTGTATGGGGGTAAATGAGGCGAAAGAGGTTTGCAAGGATAGGTCAGTATGGAGGAAATTATTGAAGCAGAGTTAGGTGTACAATTATGTATTAATGAGTGAAACATTTTGACTGTGTCTACCCCGGAAGGGAACGGCGTGATGGGTATGTATGTATGTAATTACTTACAATTTCTGCGATGTGAAACTATATTATTGCACCATTATTAATGTAATATTTTATTCATGTGTCCTACAGCTGGTGAAATTAAAACTTATAATTCGAATATGGTCTCTAATATGATTAGGAAACTATCTCATTCGGACTACCTTAAGAGAAGTGACTCACGACGAATTAATAGCTCTTCGTTTGAAACCCTACAGCAAAAAAATGAAGGAATAAAGGCGCAAAGACCACCACAAAGAATAAATTTATATTTCCATTGGACTTAACTGCAACAATAAGGTGATATATGCCACAATAAAAAAGCTTTCCCTCATCACCGATTCGTGACACCTAATGCTATTGCAAGGTTACCATTAAATGAAATAAAACAATTTTCGGAAAACAGAAGTGGCCGACTGCAGTGGTTGAGATATTTTAAAAGAATATCCCAACAAATTACTCGACAGCTGAAGAAAATCATTTATAGTTTCTATAAAATGTTGAAAAAAATTATCAGCGTTTATTCACCCCTATAGTTCTACGACTTGAGCTTTGCACAAGAGTAAAAGGTTTTTAAGGAGGATAAACCAGAGTGATAACATTCTTGGGGAACATAGCACTGATGACCATTTTATTAATGACAGCAATATAGTATCAATGATCGCCCAAAGTCACGGAGTAAGAGGTAAAAGAAAAGTTTTCTCTCCGTTAATTTCTTGAATTAGGCAAGGATAAATTATTACTCGAATAATCGCCTAAATAACCGCTCCCTAATGGGTGATGATGCCTTAAATTTCCATCACGCAGCGTTAAGGACGCTAAAGTTGAAATGGACGAAAAAGGTCTAGTGGACCATAAATGTCCCGGTGACTTGGAATGTGATGCAGTCGCGAGCCGCTCGTTTTCTGCACCGTGAGGCAGCGGAATTAGGTTAACTGGATCACACAAATAGGACGTCGGTGAGCATTCATCTAGATAATCTAGTGCACGGCTCCCGTAGCGAGAGAAAACTGGCTGTAAATCGCAAAAAATTGGAGAATGAATCCCGCTGAAACGTTATCCAAATAGGTGTATACATGTCCACCAAATACCTGAGATAAATTTATAAGGTATCCTCATACGGTTCCGATTATCTTTTTTTTGAAGCCGTATTTTCTTATGAATAGGTAAACGATTATCACTACGCCGAATAACACTTCATATTCTTCTTCAGGAAAGATAATCGGAAGGAAAATCATATCAGAAATCTCATTGCACCATTTTTTTATAACTCCATTATATCATTCCCTCTAATATATTTCTGATAATTTTACACCTTTCAGCATTAGACAACGTGTAAGAACTGTATTTACAGATGAAAGGATATGATTATCTTAACTATAGGATGCATTTTTCGGTACGAATGATTTATGCATATTTTTTATTCTAAACAAGAACTAATTTTTGCCTCCATTTTTAGCACCGCTTTAGGCAATGAGATGGTATCTCCTGACTTTTCATAGTTAGTAACTAGAAACATATTCCGAAAATAAAAAAAAATAAAAATAAAAAAAATTCCGAAAAAAAAAATTCGTCGAGGGGTGGACCACCCCTTGAAAAAAATCCTGTTTTACCTTAAGCCGCCCACGGATCTGGCCAGACCGATGAGAGAAATTCTGCTTTTACGGCAGTGTTCAGATCATAATGTTAAATATTACTACAGGACTCGTTCAAATATAGTACCTCGATTCTTTCACAAGAGAGAATAATATCGGTCATAAGCCTGGGTGTTAGGGCTGCTCGCCGCCTTTGCAATAGTTCAGAGAGGCGTGTTTTTTGAGCGTTAAAATGCATATAAAACGCATTGTCGAACTGCCTGAATAAGCCCAACAAAGTCTATTTTGACAATTCAGAATCATTTGGTGCTACTCAGAAGGGTGATGATACAAGGCCCAACGTAGTTGGTCTCTTTCAGCTTCGTGAAGTCGGCTATGCCGCACGTAGAAGTGGCCCCTTTTGCAATCCGACAGTATCTACATCTACGTCACACCCTGGAAGCCACCCGAAGGGTGAGTGGCAGGGGGTGCTTCCGCACCAGGCATGCATGAATTATACGGCAGAACACCGAAACTACATTGAAACCAGCGTACCTTACATGCAACGCGCCAATTAAAAATCTACTAACCAAGAAACATTCCATCATCAATCGTTCCAACATGCAACGGATACAAAGACTACTACTACAACAGATTCAAAATTTTGTGTATTTATACGAATATCAATATTTACTTCATGCAAAAATAAGAACGTAGAGAATATAAAGAAAAAGATCTACAGTCTAGCTAATCTCACTATTCGCACTATTCTTGACGACGATCACAGCAGTTATGGTCCCGAATGGTTGCGCGGAAAAATGACATTTTATACCTATTGGTTCTACAATCTATCTCTCTAATTTGATTGGCGCGATCTAATGTGCCGTAGTACGAGGGGGTTAATAGTATGTTTTTCACGTCGTCAAAGAAATTTTTCTCCTGACATTTAGTGAAGAGGTTAAGTCTATAATATAATCTACAAACTGATAGCGATTCCCTTCCCTATCGGCTATGTTCACGATGGCACGGCATGAATTTTCGCCGGTCGACATTATAGCTGCTCTGAATGAATTACCTGAAGGTTGTTCTGAAGGATATGGCGTATAAATACTATCCTCACATTATCATATCCTGATTCGGGAGGTAGATCAGATACTGATGAAAGTTGACGATAAAGAGGAAGATGAGATGCCCTTGCACAGAAAAATGTGTGTGTATTCGGGAGAAGATTGCCACGCGTTATTTTAGTACGAAAAGGATTTCTTAATAACCATCATTTTTACATTTCTAGTTCGAATCAATGCTCAGAAATGCCTTGGAAGGAACAAGTAGTCGAAGTTCCCGAAGAAGAATGCTGAATAAGACTCGCAGTCGCAAAACGTCCACGATTTATTGGACATCAGGCACGACCACCAAGTTTGTTCAGCTTACCGGCTGAATACGAGATTGAGGCCTCGAATTGCACCAGAAGTCTAAATAAACTTTCTTTTCTGATGAAATACAAGTAGTTCATGGCATGCAACGTAGAAGTATATAAATATTCATTATTTTTTCGGTTACTGTGCCAAAGCTCAGTTATGAGTACACGACCGAACATCCAATGATAAGCAAACCAAGATAAGATATGCCTAAAATCAGAACGCAAATATATGATTACTCGCAAAAATCATGTAAATCAATTAAATAATCTCTAAAAGAGAGGAGTTGTGGGAAAAACGCAACAATCCCATCGAATGTAAGAGGATACGAAAAGTGTCTCAATTCTGGTGGTGGCTATGTCAAAAAGGTGCTGAAATATTTCTGTACCTGTTTCCAATTAGGTTTTACATGTCACTATGTTTTCTTCTTTTAATAAAATAGGAAAAGTTACTTTCTGGATGCGCCTCGAGGTATCTTTGACCAACGCCATGTCTTAACCTTGGAGAGTTTAATAAACTAACAAGAACCTAGAGCTTGGCATAGATTTCACATACGATAAATTCCACGCATAGCTCTTTTCTTAATCCAAATGCAGCCATTAAAAGAAAAATCAAAAGAGAATACTATGACCACAACCAAACAAAATCATGAAAGTATCTTTAAGGCTGAATGAAAAAGCGAGTAGGTAATTCAACATTTCTATACAGCAGAACCAGACTGTATGGAGTTGCAAATTCGCAACTTCATGCACTTATTTCTTGTATTATTTGCATTTCCTAATTTTTGGAAAAATTATCCCAGGACGCTATTTTGAATTAATGCTCTGTACAAGGAAATTATCTATGTAATTCTTGCCTCAACATCAAAGTATGAAATAGCTAAAAGAATAAAATAAATTAAGAAGTACTCAAACCAACTGCGCATCAAGTAAGTGAGATAACTTTCGTAGAAGTTCATTTTCTATAGTGCCTTTCTTATCGTAAAAATAGATGTGTCCCATTCCAACAACAGAAAAGACCTCAATAATTCCATTTTTCCCTTGCGTAACTTAATTTTTTTAAACACTCTTTAGTAACTACATTCAAACTAATCAACTCGCAAGAGCGGATTGAATAGCAATGGTAAGCTGTAGGAATATTCATTTTTCAGCATAACAGCCGAGGTTCGAGGATTTCAACTCTGACCACAACCTTTTCAGCAGCGCAAAAACGAGGTCTTTAATGCCTGTATGCAGTGAAAATCTCATCTCGTGCGAAGTGAAAGAATTTTATCGAATTGATAGTCGCCGCTTAATGGCCCTGAAGATATTCAGAAAAGTGTTCGAACACATTTTGCGGAAAAACGAGAATCAGCAAAGTTTTGAATCCCGATAATATACGTTAGGTATAAGCTAATGAAACCTTCTCATCCAACTCCAAGTATTTCATTAATTTGCTGCCAAATATGCATAAATTTTCCCAAAGGAGCCTTGAAATAACACGTTAGAGATAGTTTTACTTGTGATAGATCATTTTCTCGGCATGAAAATGGAGTGTAAAACGATTCTTGAGTATGAGTGGGAATTGAAAGTCCAAGATGAAACTTCTTCCGGGTCAATTTTCATGTTTAAGTAGCAGGCATCGTTATATTTTTGAAATATGCTATAGCTTATAATTTAACGATTACCAAAATCTTGCTCAAATTGTCAGCAATGATATAAGCAATGAAAAGGCTTTAATGAAATACCACAGTTGTGACACCAGCTTTCGCTCCCATATTCAATTTAATATTTACTTACCACTGAGCAATCTTAGCAATATTTACTTTCCATCTCCCATTATTTTCCGATAAATGATTCTGAGGATAACTTGATATCCATTTCTAGTATTTTGCAATGCGGATGATTAATTCTGGAGAATTAATCGTAAGAGTGATGAAACCTCTTTCAATTTCCAAAGAGAGAGTGAATGCACACTGTCTATTTTAGCGTGCATTAGACTCTATTACCGGGTGACTTGCCAACAACTGCTCTAATGGGCGTAGTTTCCTCGGCAATACGGAAGCACACGTTTTAGGAAGTAGAAAACTAGATAGAGCCCCAGGCGGATTTGTTGGTCCGACGAACTAAATATCTCCTCCCACCTGTTTTTTCTCCACTATCCCGTTGCATACTAATCTACGCCATTACCTCAATTCTCTAACTCCTTCGCCTTCACCCGTAGACATGCATTGGCTAATCTACTAGCTTTTGGTAGCCTCCAAATTATGTTTTTTTTCATCAATACGAAATTTTTTACTATTTTTCCAAAAAGACTTGCATCAAAACTTAGAATAACTTTTTTTTACAAAAGCGGTCACGCAAAGAGAATCCTGTGCGATATCGGTAATTTTCAAAAATTCGGAACTGTGTTGGGGCACTCACGAAAAATAATTGGTTTTTACAACACCATAGTAGCAACAATGACGCTTTCTCACTCTTCGCAGGGTATAATAATCTGCGGTGCTACCATTGAAAAAGCGATTCGAAGTCACTTCTAGAGTATTGGCCGAATGTTCTTAAATTTTTCCTCGGCGAGCTCGCACGCGGATGGGAAAGAGTGAAATATCCTATGAGAAATCTGCGACGTGAGCAGTGCTCACCCAACGTGAGCAGTGCTGCGACGGTGGGCGTCGGCTAGCGAGGACACTTCGCATTGAGCGTGACGATATCTCAACAAAGCGATTGATTATATAAAATAGTGCAAATACGATATAAGTCGTTTGATGGCCCTCAAGACTATACCTCTGCATTTTATATGCAAATAGAGAGATCATTACCTGAAATTTTGCATTTAAAGTTTCCAAACTGCGCCGGTTCCCGATAAAATGAATGTAGCCAAACTAAAAAGTCATGAAAAATAGTTATTTTATATACAAAATATTTCTAAATATTGAACAACAAAGTGAAGTGAATGATGTATAATTTGTAAATTTGTCTGTATGGTAATACTCTGGTTTCATGACCATTAGTATTTAATGTTTTTTTTGTTCTTGTAATAAACAAATAATTTAAAAATTACTGTTTCTTGACTTTATAAAAAATCAAAGTTGTAATGTACTATTTTTGGCCGCCCCAGCCAGGTCTTTCTTTTTTTTCTTTCTCGTCAAGATAACTTTATATGATGGCAACTCCAACACTGGTGGTTTACCACAGGGGTGCCTACATTTTTCCTTATGTTAATATATTGTCAAAGTAATTTGTAGTAAAAATTAGTGGAATAAATATTACCTATATATCTAATAGTGCCACCCAAATGTGCAGTCTATCATTAGATTTTTAGGACACCTCAGGGCCAAATAACATATTCCTAAGTTATACAGTCTTAGAGGCCTGAACATTACAGTATCGATAGCTTCAGGCACCATTAATCTGCCAATTAGACGAGAGATAAACAATTGCTTCATCCTCTCTTTCATCAAAGAGATCAAAGCCATTTCACGCACGGAACTGGAAGGTTGCCCCTGCAAAGGACTAATACATTCCGGGTGAATTTAAAAGCATTCTAACAAGCCATGAGGTGCTAGTGAGATAACTTCTCGCATCACCACCCTATTTGACACGTCAATGAGCTCTCAGCCTTGTGAAACGCTCCACCAAATGGTCCCAATCATTCTTGGAAACAGGGAGGCTGCCAACAGCGTAGTCATTTCTTAACCTTTATACGGAGCGACATACATTAGCATTTTTAGTTGTTTTTTTTAAATAAAATATTATCACATGTATTCTTCAGCAACAATTTAAAAAGGAAAATGGTTTTCTTCCATTATACGCTCTCAGTTACGATAAATCAGACCCATACGTTGATGGAAAAGTAATTTTTTCCCCAAAAGAGATTTTCCATCGATCTTCCAATTTCAGGATGGTTACTTTAAGTGGACTGAACTCAAGGACTCAAGGATTGGATTGGATATTTGGGGAGGCGACCGACTGCTAAGGTCATTTGCGCCATAGGGGATAGGTAAGGGAGGAAGGGTGGATAGAAACCCGGCGTCGGCATTAGCCTCCTCTTCACGAGAGGCGCCAAGGGGACGACGGTTTAACGTCTCATTCGACAGACGGAGTACTGTACTTGAGGTGCTCTCCACAAGACACTCAAGTAGGGATCGGGTTTCCTCTGAAAAACATCCACCTCTACAGGGACTTGAATCCTGGCCGCCCCTATGGTTAGCCAGTACCCTAGCCACCAGACCAGTCCGACCCCCTTAAGGAATCAAGGACTTCCCTAGTTTCACCAAAATAGGATAGGCTTACGTAAAATATTTTGTACAACAATTAAAAGGCAAAATTAGTCAAGCACACATTTAAAATATCCGCTTTCATATAAACAACTGATACAGCAATATTTAAATAATATTACGTTCTTAAAACCGGTTCACAATCAATTTGGACTCTCAATATTCATGCAAAGGGATTACATGGACTAGAACCGGCTGAAAGAAGCGAGCGTTGGAACCTACAGTATCTAATTAATAACTACTCCAAAAAAAGGTGTTTCACATAGCTTCATGCCTCTCTCTTTCGAAACTGGTTAAGGTATTTTCAAAAATTCATACCTGGTTTAGGTCAAAATGAAAAACTATTTGTTAAATTTAATTTATAGTAAAAAGTTATGATAGATAATATATTCAAAAACACCCCTCTTTCTAAAATAACAGTCATCATGCCAAAAATTAAAAATATCATAATAATAATTAATTACGTTAAAATGGTTTTTGTATTTAAAAAAGTCGCTAACAATTATTCCCCGTAAAGGGCCTTCTTTGACAATTACCGATCATAATGATTTATGATTATACCGAGGCAATTTTGAAGGTATACATTACATCTTCAGCCAAACATCCTGTCCCAAAGGCCATTATTCTCCTTTGTCTTTCCTGATCTCGCTTAACTGGATAAAAATGTCCTCGGATGAAAAAGTAAAAGAGAGATGCTACTTCGCCCTGGTTAGGCCACACCTCGAATATGCCGCGAGCATTTGGGACCCTGGTCATAAAGATTTAACCAAAAAAATTAAAAAGGTACAAAGAAAAGCAGCACGCTCCGTTAAAAACTGCTACGAACGAACATACAGTGTTACACAACTGTTATAGGGATTAAGGTGGGAGCATCTAGAGACTAGGAGGCTGCACGCTAGGCTTAGACTGCTTGAGATATTCAGAACTGGTGTGTTTCAGAGCGGCACAGAGAATATTATCATGACGCCTCACTACATCTCTAGGTCTGACTGATACGATAAAATAAGAGAGATACTCTGCCGAACAGATAGTTACAAAAACTCGTTCTTCCCGCGCACAATAAGCGACCACAATAAAAACTGAGCTCCTATAAATACACTCCCATAGGACATGCCACAATTTCACCTCCAAAACCTTTACACGGCTGGTGACCTACCACCCCCTGCCACACGCCCGAGCGGCGGCTCGCGGGGTAGTATGTAGATGTAGAACTGCCTCCAATCCCCTCTCCACCCTTGTGTTACTTCTACGTCCACTATTATTAGCCTCCAATAAATTCCCCAGATCGATCGCCTTTCTTTGCATACTTAAGACGATGTAGTTCTATTTCCTATTCATTCAGCTTACTTCCTCAGTCTCTTCCGTAATCATAGTAAAAATAGGAAATACATTTATAATTATATACATTTAATACCCGTTTAAGCTAAGAGCATAAGCTACGCAAACCCTCATTCCGTAGTAAATAAATTCATGAATCATAATACGGTACTCTCAACAACTAATCTTAAATTAAACATTTCACAGAACCGATGCCATTGCCACTTAAATTTGAGCCGATTTCGATCAATAAAATATATGCTTCAAAATCTATAACTGCCTTATCTTAATCCAAATTTAATCACTAATACATGAATACGTTGATCAGTGCACTAACGAATATGTAAAAAAATTTAAAAAATAGGCAATAGCCAATTGCCGGTTGGAGACATTACTTCTACTAATTAAAGGAAATCGTTTAAAACAAATAATTAAATATAGTCCTAATGCTTTTTCTCATATTTTACAGCAACTTATTGGCATCTTCCAATCGTCGAGCACATTTACTAATAACTCACCCATTCTTAGGGTCGAGATCCATTTTTTTAGCAAATTATTATAATTATAATGTATTCTGGCGGTAAAAGTAGGTTTTGTTGAATGTCAGATAATCTCCTCTCGGTTTTCTACACATTCCGGGGCCTATCTCCCTCAAATATATCCTTTTTCGCCTCTGCATAATATCTACCCTTCTTCATCCCGTCCATCAAACCTATTCTCCTTCTTCCCCTTCCCCGCTGGCCCAACTGTCGCTTCCCTCTGTCACACTCAGCAACCCATCGCCCTTTATAACACACTTCAGCCATCTACCCCGCCTGTCCCGGATTTCATTCAAAAGTTTCCTTTCCTCGCCCGCCATCTCAAGCACTTCCTCGTCATTCTTTCTTTCCGTCCACCTAACCTTCTCCATCCTTCTCCACACCCA
The DNA here is from genome assembly GCA_963169105.1 of Ceriagrion tenellum. Lineage (NCBI taxonomy): Eukaryota > Metazoa > Arthropoda > Insecta > Odonata > Coenagrionidae > Ceriagrion > Ceriagrion tenellum. The sequence continues at coordinate 16,238,926 of OY720633.1, read as the reverse complement.
CATCTCAAATGCCTGCATCCTACTCTCGTCCTTCTTTCTCAGGGTCCACGTTTCTGCCCCATACAACGCTACACTACATATCATGCTCTTCACCAGCCTCTTCTCCACACCCTAACCATTTGTCCCCGTCATCAGCTCCCTCCTATTACTAAAAGTCTCCTTAGCTAGCGCTATTCTCCTCCGTATGTCTTTGCTACTATATCCGTTTTCCTCTAGCGTGCTACCTAAGTAATTAAACTGTTCTACTTGTTCTAGTTTGTGTCCTCCAACTTTAATCACAAGCTTCGCTTCCTTTGTCCTAGAGAATCTCATTACTTTTGTTTTCTTATGATTTATCTTCATTCCGAATATCCCGCACTGCATATCTAAAGCATCTACCAAAGCTAGCAGTCTCTTCGCAGATCCACTAAACAAGGCCTGATCGTCCGCGATTCTAACGGATTTTATAAGATGCCCTACTTAGACTTCAACCTCAAGTTCTTCCCATTTTTAAGCAAATAGAGGTGTTAAAGGCACATCGGTGGAATGAATATTAAAATTAGGTAAAGGGGTCGTTTTTGTTTTGTGTTCATTGTTTGCTCCGTCCTATTTATAAAAAATAGATATTGGCATTCAGGTATTTTTTATGTCACTAAAAAGTCTTCTTTAGGTCAAATCGTGTCAACTGCTTGTAATTTACAATTTATTGGCGTGAAATAATATCCAGATACATCTGTGACGTGACTTATGACTGTATTGCAAACACAATTTAAGGCATAGTATTTTCCGCTGAACTTTTCACGATACACCCGAATTTATCATTAATATATAGTATATCCTCTCGAAGAATCGGAGAAAAAATTTTGAATGCCGTTCCATAATTCACACAGAATTCTTTCTGGACCTCGATGGAGAGCGGCATTCGCATGACCCGAGGAAAGTCAGTTATCTGCTCTCTGATGCCGAAGCTGCCAAATGCAGAAACAATTCAAAGACGACGAAACTTGAATCTCTCAAGCAAACGACTTACATTCAACAACGTTGGTGGCACTGCGTCAACAACCTTTGCCACATCCCAATCCCTTTTCCGCTTATTAGGACAATTATTCCTCGGTGTCGCACCTACAAATCGACCTTTAACCTCTCACCCACGCATCCGCTCCAGTGGAGGGCCCTGATTCCACACGCTCATTGGCTTTCTCGAGTAGCACACCTCTCCTTCAATCGACTTCCCCTGACACCCGAAATATCCGCAGCCATCGTTCCCGACGAAGCAAAGAATATAGATAGAAATGCCGTAGCGCCATGCCCGACTGCGCGGCCTGGAGGAAATATATCCCAAGCCTATAAGTATCCAGCCCGTTTCAATTTTATTTCTGCGTGTATTCCGCAATGAAGCTATGTTTAAATGGACACGTCAGACGCCCACGCGCGCGACGAGACGCGTCATTTCTTTGCGTGAACTATTCGCATGGAAGCGAACCTACGCGTAGGCGAACCTACGCGTACGAGGTACCTACGCGCCATCTACAGCAGAGAAGAAATGGTAAAAAAAAGAAGCGTGACGACCGCATGTGCTTATCGCTCCGCAACCTATTGCTGATAATTGTGTGTTGATAGTTATCTAGCTCCACCCAAGTGCAATAGCTATTGTTATTCGATTTCCTCTACAGCTTAATTCCTCTCATCCGCACGCCAACTTGCTGAGAGCTAATTGCTGAGAACTAATGCAGTGGCACCATTGAATACTTTTTCCCCCCACGCCTTCTCCCTTGGGTTTCTATCCCTGTATCGATAGTCCTTATAATTGTACAGGAACGTGAACTTCTCTCGAATTTCGGAGATGATTATTTCATCCATAGAACCTATACTTCGCCGGTCAGCCATGTTTGTGATTCTACGCGTTCCACGCGTCAAAAGTTGAAAATATTTCAACTCGGGCGACGCGACTCTACGCGAACATACGCGAAGAAATCCGAGCTTCTGATTGGCTGAGGATCTCGCTTTCGCGTCTCTTCGTCTGATACGCGTTCATGAAAACGTAGCTTAACTCTTACGCTGGGGCGTAATATTTCAAGTGTTTTTTTTTTAATTTTCGATGAGCATACGAGTGCGAGCGGGGGACGGAAAGGCGAAGCCAGTGCAAGTGCTGGAATGCGGAGAGAGGGAGGAAGGAGGATATAATCCCAGCGGCAGCGGGAAGTGCGGATCGCTGGGGAAGAGGGCAATCCGACGCTTGGAGAGAGAGGAACTCCACAGGTCTCGCTGAAATGCACAATGGAGCATTGTGGACTCCCGGGAAGGGGCGAGGAGGCGAGGCGGAGGGAACGAGGAGGGAGGTAGGGAGACGGGGAGGGCTCAAATTTCACGAGCGCAAACCACCCACCAATGCAGCAGCGCTGGTATCGTCGTTTGGGGGCGGGAAGGGGTGCGGGGCTGTGTTGGGCGGGGGCATGGGACGTGGAGGAGGAGGCGGTGGCGCGCGGGAGGAGGGACACCTGTTAGTCTCATCGAATCTGCCTATCGGACGCGAGGGCTCGCGGGGGGGATGCAGGGGAAATGAGAAAAGTCTGTTTTCCGTGGGTTGAGTGGGATGGATCTCTCGGAGTTCGTTTCGAGAGGTTGCCGATGGCAGCGTTGGAATGGAAGCAATCGACGGCTCTTCGAAAGCATGAGCAGGTGAATTGGATGAGCCGTGGAGCGATGCGGAGTTCATCAGCGAGTAGACTCATATCGAAGGCAGAGCTTGACGCCCACATACAATCATCTTAGTTCACAAATTATGCTCTCAATTATTGGAGTTAAATCATCCAGGTGAAGCAATTACATATATCCAAGGAAGTGATGTTTATATTATGGTTACGATTGGTGATAATTAATATTGATGTTAGTCTGAAATGAAAATATTCTAGTATTGGTGCAGTAAATAGATTTATTCTTTAAGACCCGATGTAATATAATCCCAAAGATGATTTTCACGTTTGCACAAAAAAGAGGCGAGGTCTGCCATAAAAGTACCTCATGCCCACAGGGGTTATTTTTTCCAGCGTTTACCCGAGAATAACTATAACTTTGTGTACTAGGAATATGAATAATTTGGCGGCACGTACGATGGCTGCTGATGAGTCAATGTATTTAACGATGGCTTCCAGCAAGGTCTCAAATCTGGTCTTTTAAACGTTTGAAACTCAGATCACTCGGAAGATGATCTCAGCAAAAGAGTATTTTACCTATGGCATTTTAAGAGGTAGAAGGGTGTACTCAGCGAATGCACCTGAAAACTGGCCAAAAACTCTAACAAAAATCGCACTTTCAAACAAGCCTGATGAAAGCAAAATACTTGACGATCAACTAAGGTTGCACGAAGCAAAGCACTTCCAAATCACGTACAAATGATGGCTGTTTTGAGGGCCGCGAATTTGGTACTGGGTTACTGCTGTCTTTGTCTTTGTGAAATACCGTAGTAAAGCTATCAATACCCAACTGTCTAATCCAGCGTTTAAGAAAGGGGCGATGTGTTTTCTATCTCTATCGCCGTCACACATTGGCGTAGAATACTGGGAAATTTTAAAATTTTTCATAATTCTCAAAATACCATGGCGAAATTTGAAGAACTACCCCACCCGAGTAAAGTCTCTTCTCAAATATTTCCATGAATCCCATTAACAGGTATACATAAAAAATGAAAACGATTCTGTGTTCCCCAGGGAAAATATCTCGATAGAAGAAATATCCCAAAAATGATAAACAATACGTACGAGGTTAATTTTATATTAGGTGTCAACAGAATAGTGATCCTACCACAACTATGGAATTCCATTCCAATTGCTATGAGGAAATCTCGCTCGTTAGAAATTTTTCAATCTAAATTGTATGAAAGTTTATGAAATGAATGTTTTCCATTACAGTTTAGCCTGGTAAGTATTTACTTCGCATTGCCAATTTTTTATTTTTTACTAGACAAAAATTGTTTTTTTCCTCATGTTCTGTTTGTTTTTTATCTTGTATCGTATATCTATATATTGATTGTATTCATACCTATCTCTGAGTTTAGTTGTGTAGCATGTACAGTCATTGATTTTCAATGAGAGTAGCTGTTTTTGTCTTTTTCTTTATACATTGCATGTTATTAAGCTCTATTTATTTTTTGATTTGAACTAAATACTATGTTCACATTACTTCACTGCTATATAAAAATATTATTTCATTGTAATCTTGCCCTAAGGGACCCGTCCCAGAGTTAAATTAATGATTATTCTGTTCTATTCTATTCTATCCTACTCTGGCCTATTGAAAAACAAATCCAGATAATGCCAGAGTGACGCGAGTGATTTCAAAATAAGGAGGAATCCATTTTGCAGATTCATATTTAGTGAGGGATAGTGTTGTTAAATTTTTCGTCAAAGAATGAATGATTAGATGCCAAGAAATTGAAGCGACCATTAGCCACTTTTAAGAATTTCTGAAGGCAATATTAAAGGATCCCAGTCCACATACTTTACAATACTTGAGTTTTTCGTTCAAAAAGTTAGCACTGCATTAATACTTTTTACATATAGTATTATGAAATGAAAAATATTACTGAGTGTAAATTGACAAACTGAAGAAATAAAAATGTAGAAAATTCTGCAGAGAGAACTGATAATGCATAATAACGATGAGAGGATATAAAAAACAAAAGATTTCTATGGACAGAGCATAGGGGAAATTAGAAAGTATATAGCAAACGGCTTCAATTCAATGTTTAAACTATATTTTATTCCAAGGTTTTCGCCCAAAATCTTGCATATAATACCCCATCCTCTCGTAAAACACAAGTAGCAGCTGCGATACAATTTTCATCGAATGCCTTCAAGGCCCTCAGATTATTTGATGACGAATCTAGTTTAAAAAAGAAAAACAAGAAAACAGAGTAAGCATTGCTTAATTTAAAAAAATCAAACTTCTTCGTAATTGCTTTCAGAGTTGAAGTCAATGTTTGATCCAAATAGCATTCAAATTCTTATTTTCAATAGATGAACCAACAGACTGCGATAGGAGGTGATGATCTGCTACGAAACATCCGTGAACAATCAAAGCAAATTAGCAAAGGAGATAGAAGCACTAAACAACTAAGTTTACTCACGATTCGTTCTAAAATTTATTATGAAATCAGGAATATTATCAAGAGAATGATAATGGAAAAAATGTCAAATACTTACGTAGAGTCCCATAGGGTAAGCGCCATTGAAAAAACACAGCAACTAAATGGTGGTGATTGATTCGATTGATCAAATTAAATATGGACTTGAATACTAATCTTATCTGGCACAGGATCTTCTTCTATCGCCTAAATTCTTAGCTTTCATCTTGTAATTTTCTTCGGAATATAGGTGAGAAATTAGTAATACAAATAATTGCACATTTTTGTATGTACACGAGGCAATTTTTTAAAATCAAAATACATGTATCTTCTAAAGAGACGGCTTAAGCAAATGATTTTAAACAAGTTTTGGTCACAGGTTAATTCCAGTATTTCAGTTAGGAGATTTAATGGAAGTGAATCTTATGCAAACACCATTTTCTGTACACTCACTTTCAGGAAGTCAGCAAGGTACGTTTTGGGGAGACACAAAAATACAAATGGTGTTAGTAGCATGTTAGAGGATTTGGGTGTGAGTTCACTGCAAGATAGATGTTAACAGGTTGTTGGGAATGTTTAAATGTTTTTCAAAACATCCAACCTGGTTGGAATTGGAGAAGAGGCTGGAACCACCGAATTTTGTGAGGAAAAATGACCACCCGCTGAAATCAAAATTAAGGAGGCAAAAAACTAATGCTGCCAAATACCCCTTCTTAAATCGCGGAGTCCTTGAATGGAACCAATCACCAGAAGAACTCACAAATCCATTGCCAAGGAATTGTAAATGGTTTTAAAAAAATGTTACTCATAAAAAAGGAGAAAGTCTCGTGTTTTATGTAGGTATATGTATTTTTTTTAACACTTTTTCATTATTATTTACAGCTCAACAAATGTCATATTGCCACCAGACAATGTCTAATCGTAATATTAATGCAATAAATAAATAAATCTATCCTTATGGCCGTTTTCATCAGTTCCGGATCAGGAGTCTTGAGAGGAAGAGAATGCAAGGAGGATGAGGCAATAATGAACGGACGACAGAGAAGGAAAGATAAAGCGGGCGGGGCGAATGCGAGAGTAGGAGGAGAAGAGGCGGGTGAAATATCGCGTGGAAGAAGGACACTTATAATTCCGCCGGTGTTGAGACAGAGCGAGAGGAGGGCGGCTATGGTAGCGCCGCAGTCGGTGAGTCGTGGAAATCAATACTCACCGTTGCAGCGTGGGTTCCACAGCGGATTCATTATCTAAAAGCTTTTAGTAATATCGTGAATGAATAGCTCAGCATTTGTCGGTGTATTACTAAACTATTTTCGTCCGTGAGCTTAAAAAATAGTTTTAAAACAGCGGCCGCCATTTTTTTTGTTTAAATTTAATTATAATGCAGATGATATATTGCATGGGTGGACGAGAGCCCACCCACACAATCTACCGCCGTTCTACCCATACAATCTACCCATAAAATTACCTTGGCCAATAAAATGATAAGATTCTGCGGCCCCACAAACTGAGAAAAATTACTGTGACGTAATTAACAGAAAATGCAGGAAATTGTCATTTCAGGAGATATAAACACGATGCAAGTACTGAGGACAAATCTAAACATTATCATTGAACAGTATCATTCCGATAACGCTAAGATTCATAGTCATGAGGAGCCTGGAATAACCACAATTTGCAATCTACCGTAAACAGATTACGAGATTGAACCTTGTTCTAAAACTCATTTAGCGTTACTTTGAGCTGATAGTAAATATGAAACATTCATGCAATAGATTCGAAAAGTAAAGAAATCAATACTCCCACGCTCTCTCTGTATATTTCAGTTATCACGACAGGAATAAAAAATGTAAATTTCAGTGGAATTCTACAATTTTATTACGAATTACAAACTTTGATTTAATAAGATTTCACAGATGAAAATGGACGCGATAGTATAACTAGAGTGATGGTCAACCGAAAAGAGATATTAAGAGGGAGATGTTTCATTTTAAAAATGGTCGTGGAAAGGTCCGAGCTCTCATGATTCAAATGCGACCATAGCATCTAAAGCATCTCTTCCCCTCGCCGATCAGCGGGAAACATCAATCGATTACCTCGTTATTCATCCGTTCAGCAGTGAGAGAACGACCTGCGTGTTAGGTCACATGATGGTCCACTGGAAATCATCCCCTTCTCTCGGCATTAATATCTCACGGTGCAATAGATTAGCTCTACCTTGAACAAAGCTGTGAATATTTTTATCCAGTGCAGTAATCCTTCTACTTTAGAGGGGCCCTATGCTGGCGCCGGCCGATAAATTTGTAGAGCAGCAGCTGGGTCCAAATTTCTCATGTAATACCTTCCGACTACCAATTCAGCGATTCCAAAATCCTTTCAAGTCATCAAGCCCCGAGTTGATACAATTTAGGAGTCGGATGCATTTATCCCGATGGCATGTGTGAAAGTTATTTTAATATTTATGTATGTGTGCGTATGCTTATGTAGTACTATTGATGAGAATATATGGCATTCTAATGATTGCTCTTAGGTTAAATACAATTTGCACTGCAGGAGTCAAGGTTAACTATAAAAAAAATTGGATCTTTTCAAAAGCGGATCGTCTAAACGTTCAGTGTGGAAAGCGGGTTGAAGATTCATAGCAAACCATTAATAACTCGTAAAGCCTGAGTTATCGTTAAAACAACATAAATATGGATAAAAAAAAGAAGAACTCATTTTTGTGGAATAGTTGCATAAACTATTACTACTCGTCCAGGCTAATAGAAGAACCCTCACTGTGTAATTTTTCTTTCTTTCCACCTTCTGAAACCGATGAAGCCAATATTTATATTCTAACTAGCCGAAGGCGCCCGTTGAAATTCAATGGGTGTGAAAAAAATTGAACTTATTTTATAAGAAAACCACAAACCCTGAAGAATACAGTCAGCGCGGTGATTTGAGGAGTTCGTAACATATCTTGTACGTTGTGTTCGTTGTAGTAGACACGCTGACTGTTTCTCAGGTGCACGCAGAGATGAGTGACTTCTGGTCCTCTTTCATGCACGGAAAACCAAAAAATGGGCCAAGCAGACTCATTACTACTTAAATATCACCCAGGTTCATAGATTGTCACCTCGTTCCCCGGTTCTCATGAGCCGTCTTCTGAGTGAATGACATCTTGATCGCTTCCCTCGTGTACATACATATATTGGCATTCAAGGACCCAATTGAGTTGCGTTATCCAACGTTGATATGTGCGTTGATTATTTTTATCAGTATCGGAGAGTAGGGTACAATCCAGCGGTTGACAATGTCAAAAGGAGCATTTGCTGCAGCAGCCATGTTTATTTGACCAATGAAACCTACGTCACCAGGACGGCGCCTTCCGCGTAAATGGTGGCCATAATCATTGGTTTTGGTTACTGAATTAAAAATCTAAGGTGATTCTTAGAGCAATTGCCAATTTTCATGCACGGATGTCCTTCATTACTATTCGCTGCACGTAAGTATTCTTGCATATTTAATCGCGTGTATAGTATTTAATTACTTTATTTGTAACATTAACTACGTAATGATCTTCATATACATTCAGTGCCCCTATGAGAGGCACTTTGAGAATAGACATTGAAGAGTATACTTTTTGTTAAGATACATAGAATTTCTTGCTTATCCCTCGAAGCAATTTATCATGGGGCCCTTGGGACTGCGGGCCCTTCTTTTACAGATTTTATTTCTACGTATGTTCTATCATGGGTCTGCAGGAAAACATGATATTTAAATGGTAGAGGCATCTAAATCACCGGTTGCCAAGGAAATATGATATTGTTGATTTCAGAGAAAATGTGAGATTTTTCAGCTAAAAACATGACTTTCACACGAATACGAAACGTAATAGAAAATCAATTGGAAGAATGAAAATTTTTAAGTATTCAGCCATCCGATAAAAAAATTCCAGCCCTCTATCTTGAGTGAAAGTACTTTTAAAAAGCAAAAAATAAAACCACTGCACCGAATCCAATGATTAGCATGGACCATCCTAGGGGACCCTAAGGGCTTTTTAATATAGCTTATATTACTTATATTACTTATATAATATATTTTATATCTATATGCCAAATTTCAGTTCAATCGGTCCAGTAGTTTTTGTGTGATTGAGTAACAAACATCCAAACATACAAACTTTCACATTTATAATATTAGTAGGATAGTAGATTTGAAGGGCTTTATTGTGTGATACATGTAATCATGCGCTTCACTCATTTTTGTTCAAGTTATTAATTTGTCTAACAATAAGTCACCCTACGGTTGCAGTGAGCTCAAGGAACTGCGAAAGTCGCAGGACCAAAAAGACTGGAAAAAATATATTCTTTTACGGCATAAAACAATTCGTTTTTCTACAAGCGTAAAAACGTTTCAAAAATTACAGCTGGTTCCAGGAAATGTCAAACGTAAAATTCAAAACGCCACCAGACATAAGAAAAGGCTGCAGGCTTGAGTGTGAAACGTTTTGTGGTTGTTTTTCTCTTTTCTTTTATACAGGATGAAAAAGATTGTGTCCGCCTCATACACATCCTTTCTTAGAAGCGGAAGGTTTGTAAGGAAACATTCCACTTCGTTCCCAGGGGTTTTGCTGGAGTAGGGTTTGGGGATGAGAGTGGGGTAGAAGGTAGTGAGGAGATGAGGAGGGTGAAAAAAAAATAAACGCCCCTGATTGAAATGAGGGAGCGGGAGGGAGGGGGAGGGAGGTGGGCAGAATAGGTTGAGTTGAGGAGAGGACTGAGGAGAGAGGGAGGGGGGACGTCGGATTGGGATTTCTGAGTGAGGAACGGATGAAAGAATGCCTGGCGTGGGAGAGAGGAAGGAGAAGGAGGAAGGAGGAATGAGGCAGTCGGGAATCGGGTGGAGGGAGAAATGAAAAGAAAGCAGGGATAAAGGGCGGAGAGAGAGAGTTCCCGAACGTACACAAAAGTGCGAGAGGCCTCAAGCAGGAATGTTGCCCGGGAGAAGCGATGAACAAGAGGGTAGATCCCCCAGCCCGGTGGGAGACGGAGACAGAGCACGGGGTCGCTCGATCCATGCGCCGCCGGTCCAAATAGGCAGGTAACACATCATCAAGGGGAGAGGGCAAGGGGGTTGGAAGAGGGAGGAAAAAGATGAAGTGTGTATTTAATTAAAGATCTTGCTCACTCCTGACCTCATCTCGATCGATGCTCACGGACTTTTTCCTTTGATCTCCTTTCCCGGTTCTCCCTTCGCAATCCTCCCCCGCCAATCCCTCCCCGTCACGTTCTCCGGGAGGGTGAATAGTGGGAGGAGGTCTTTCAAGACGCATGGGAGCCTTCTTTTCGGGAGCCTACGCTTAGAAGTTCCATTGTATCGCTAATGTGCCGCGAAAAGTCAAACCACACGCACAAAAGAGACGACTTTGGATGAAAGGGTCCCATTCATTGAGTGAATGAGTTTCTTAGGGAAATGCTTAGGAAAGGAAATAAATCTTACGTTCAAAAAGGTTTCATAATAAAGTATTGAAGATCAACAGGTAACAGGTTCAACAAGGTTCTTCCTTCGGATGATTTACCTGTCAAAATGGTTTACTAACCTGACCCACTTTTCCGACACTTTTTTAAAGGAATTTCTCTGTTCCTCCTGACTTCAGCACTTTTTAGCTTCTGCCGCCACCTGACCATGGCTTTCATATGCCACTAATTTTTACCATCCTCACTCCCAATGCGTCATATGCTTTGGCAAATATTCGCTTTCTTTCTGTGATTCAAGATCATTGGCATTGAAATCTCCATCCTTATCGGACCGGATAAGGAACATTAAAAGGTTCCTTATCCGGTCCAATTACTCGACCGGGATGAATTGGAGGGGAGGTGGAAGCAGCTGAGAATCTTACGCCGAAAGCAAAATGGAAAAAGGTCTTAAGATAGTACCCATGAAATTTCTACCAATCGTACACGACTCAGAAGAAAATGCATAAAAAATAACAGAATGGGAGAAATGAACTCTACTCGATAAAACACATACTATCTACCTATTAAATTAAACATTTATTAGATTTATGCTTGTTAATTTCGTCAAACATCTAACTTTATATGGTAAGAGTATGAGAAAAATATTGAATACCAGGTAATAAGACGCTTATCCAAAGGATCCTAAGAGAAAAAAGATATATTTATCATTCATAAATGATAATATTGCCATAAAAATATTGAATCGTATGAAACGGTGAGCGGGAAATTGATATGAATGCACAAATACACGGCATTAGAATGAGTTTACAAAACAGCGTATCATTATGTCAGGACGAATACATTTTTAATCTACTTCCATTGAAATACATACAAAAAGAATATTAAAACCTAAAACAAATAATATTATGAGCCATTAATTTCAGTCAAAATGAATGTGATGTTATTCTTCCAGAGAAAATCTGGGTTGAAGAAGAAGAATGTATGCTTTTGGGTTATCCTCCACAAGGAGTCTTTTAGCGACAACATTTTCGCCAGCCTACCTGCTGGCGTACAAGACATGATGGAAGGAAACGTCCTAAAGCAGTAACGCTTTAATCTTGACACTACAGAAACCTTCGTGGCAACTTCATAAAAAAAATTTGACAGCATCATTTGCTTAATTAAGAGGATAATTTTCACAAAGAGGAAAGCAAGGATCAAAAGCAAATGAAAACGGTAAATGATGTAGGTTTAATTTACGGTTCTTACATCTTAGACATCTTAGACACAAGAAAAGATCCTCATTTATCAGAGTGAGATATTTTAAAATGTGGAAATCCACTTATTCTCAGAACTAAGTAAATGACAACAAATTAGGAATAAAGATACGACTTTCCATATGACAGCGCGTGGTAGGACCTTTTAATTCAAATTTGGCTATATCATTTCCGTGTTCCTCCACCAATATTCCTCGCAGTTCAACTCTCTTCAAAAGAGACTGGAAAAATGAAGAGCAGGAAGTACAGATGAAATAGGTTTATGCAAAAAGATTTTCAACAATAAGGAAGGAATAGTCACGGATGACATATTACACAATGACAGAAATTCACCGTAGATGCCACCTGTGGGATATGTATGAACTAATTCTTACCTGGCGAATGCTGAATGCTATTTCTTCTACAAAAATAATGGCACGGGATATTTTACACTACAAATGTCTCGGAATTTAGCGTTGTGTTGCATGATGCAGAAGCCAGACCAGTGAGAATAAAATATTTAAGTAGATTGTAATCGTCCGAATTTCTGGTTCTACCAAAGTCACGACTGATGGAAGGCAGGCACAACGTTTAAGATAAAATAAGGAACAGCTTTGTCGTAGCAAATCTGAAACCGATCGAAAAGCAGAATCTGGTTGGATAAAGTTGATGAGGCACTCATGAAAGTGGCGAGATGCACTGGCGTAATGACCAAGTAGTGGTAACATGGAAAGATGGTGAAGTGGAATTGGACCATGAGATGCAATGAAACGTACGATTGAATAATAAGGTAAATTGTGTAAAGGAATCGAGGCTAATGATTGATGCTTGAGGCCACTTCTCGAGTACTTGATCATAAGGAAATTATCAGCCCGTGCACGTCCGAATCGGAACTTTAGCTCGACCTCAGCTAATGTGAGCACGTCCCTCGAAGCGGAAAGATTCCAGGCTACCGTACCACGCACGGATGTAGTAGCCAGCAAGTCGGTCCTTGAAGATGCAGTGAGATAGAAATTTTTTCATCAAACACCCTCTACCTTAATAAAGAAAACCCTCCTAAGAAGTAGAAAAATGAATCGCAATTGTTCAACACATATAAATTCTTGGATTACGCGTGGATAGGGGGTTAATGTAACGCAAACTGAACAGTCTATCAATCCAAACTCCTGATTGATCAATTTGCGATCATATTTAGATAAATAAAATGTGTCATTCTTCTTAGTGGAATATGTCTTATGACAGATTTCAACTGGATGCCCTCCATCGCAGTCGGTCCTGAGCATCTTCTTTCATTTGCATGCAATTTCGGCCACTTTTTATGTAATCGAGCATTCCCATTCCTCATTTTCCCCTTCCTCACTTTCCTTCAATTTTTCCTTCAATAATTCTTCTAAAAAGGAAATTTTGGCGTAACATATGTCCCATCCAAGCTATCTTCCTCTTTTTTAATTCCCTCAGCAGTTTCCTTTCTTCTCCTATTGTCATTAGTATTACTTCCTCATTTCTCATTCTATCCGTCCACTTCACCTTAAGCATTTTTCTCCACAACCACCTTTCGAAACTTTCTAAGTACATTTCATCCATGACTGTCCATGTTTCGCTGCCGTAAATCACCACACTCCATACAAAACATTTAGCAAATCTCTTTCTCAGCTCTATGGGAATGCTAAATGCTGTCAGAAGTTCTTTCACCTTCTCGGATTCTTTTTTACCCATAGATATCCTCTGTCTTACTTCCTGGGTACAGCTCCCATTCTCAGTCACTAAACTTCCCAAGTACTGAAATGATTTCCCTTGCCCAACAATTTTTCCTTCTACGGATATATCAATGATTGCTTCATTCTTACTTACTTCCAACACTTTCGTCTTTCCAGCGTTTATTTTCATCCCGCATTCTTTCCCCACTCTTGCAATACTCTCCATCATATACTGTAGCTCCTCTTCTGATTCCGCAACTACTGCTTGATCATCTGCATATTTCACTGTCTGGAAAAGTTATCATAGCAACCGAAAAAATATCAGTAGCTTCAAATAATGCCATCGCATAGCAGCTGTAAAGTCACTGGAACAAAATGGTCGGCACAAATTAAAATAGAGAATTCCCCCCCATAAAATAGTTCATATGAGTTTGGAAATCCGCATTCTTAGCAGAAAATATTGATTGAGGCTTTAGAGACATTTACATTGAAATACACCAATTTAAGTGCAGTCATGTTGCTGTCACTAACAGAGGGTAAAAATGGCACAAATTGAATAAAAGATTAAATGTCAAGATAAAATACAAGCTACCCCGTATATAAATAAACTCTTTCGAAATATTCCTCGTCAATCGCGCACTCAATGAAATGTGGTATTTAAACAGTAACTCAATACCACAGTCCGAAGCAGTTTACTCATCACCTCAGGACTCAGATCGGAGGGTACTGTTCAAATAGGACTTGTCGTTTGTATCCATAATGGGAAGTCAATTAAAATTTGCTGGTTCAACACGGCCTTTGCGCGAATGACCCATGCATGCAGATCCACTCTTGTATGCATTGAAACCCATGTCAATATGGCAGATGAAATAAGTGGCGTGCACGGGTTGCTATCTCCTTTTGATAAAAAATTTAATGAATATGCACATTGTTCACATAATTATTTGACCCTCTCTAAAATACCGGAGAGATCTAGGAAATGCCATCAAGGTCCTAGACCCGATGAAGGGAAATACCTGATCTAAACCTCCCCGTGGTAGAGAGGGGACAACGTCACTTTCAGTGACGGCTAACGTAGACAGGGACCGAAGGATGACCGGGATAAGTCATCATCCCAGCATTTGCTGGGCAGGGCACCCTCTTGTCCTGGAAATGGGAAACCGTCTCCGAAGGCGGTAGAACCAACAGATGGTCAACGGCATAGGATGTGGAAGGCAAAGGGAAACCACCACATTAAAGATCCCAGGATATCCCAAGCATCAGCAGTAAACCATGTCTGTACCTTTTGTAAAATTTTCCGGAGATAAAATAGTCCCCCAATCGGATCTCCGGGTGGGGATTGCAAAAGATATAAACAAGGTGAAGAAAAACAATTTTAAAATAGCTACTTGGAATGTGAGAACTCTGCTGCAGTGCAGCAAACTAGAAAACTTGAAACTTGAAATGGAACGACTGGAAATTGATATCCTTGGCATATCAGAAATGAGATGGCCTCAATCAGGAGACTTCTGGTCGGGAGAATACAGAGTCATTCACACCGGAACTGATCAAGACAGACCAGGACTGGGAGGAACTGGAGTAATTTTAAGAAAAAACATTGGATCACGTGTCAAGGGATATATGCAATATAGCTCCAAGATAATATTAGTCAAATTGGAAACTAAACCAAAAGACACCGTAATAATACAAGTGTATATGCTTACGTCCAAAGAAGCGGATGCGGTAGTTGACAAAATATACGAAGAAATAAGTAACGCGATCAGACATGCTAAGGGAGATGAAAACCTGATTGTCATGGAGGACTGGAATGCGAGTGTGGGTGAAGAACCAGAAGAAGGGATTGTCGGCAGCTATGGACTTGGAAGAAGTAATGAAAGAGGAACCCGACTAATCGAGTTCTGCTCGAGACATCAACTATTGGTTGCAAACACTCTTTTCCAGCATCACAAGAGAAGAAGATACACCTGGAAGGCCCCAGAAGACTTAAGAAGACAACAGGTCGATTACATTTTAGTGAAATCACGTTTTAGGATCCAAGTGAAAGACTGCAGGAGCTACCTATCTGCAGACATAGATAGCGACCACAACCTGGTCTTGATGAAAAGCTCACTCAGATTTAAATGTCTTAAGAGAAAGAAGGTAAAACAGAAATGGGAAATCGAAAAACTGAAAACTGAGGAACTCGCCAGACAGTACGCACAGGAAACGGATGACCTTGCGAAAAACTTCCAACATGGCAGCGTAAAAGAAGAATGGGAGCAAATTAAATCCGGTATATACAAAGCAGCAGAAAAGATAGTAGGCAAAACTAAACCCAACAACAAAAAGAAATGGATCACAGCAGATGTTATTCAGCTTATCGAAAACAGAAGACTATACAAAAACGCCATTGATGAAATAGGAAAAGCTGAATACAGAAGACTGAGGAACTTAGTCAACAGAGAAACTAGGAAAGCAAAAGAAGGTTTTCTTCAGGAAATGTGCAGGGAAGTGGAAGAAAGTATGCAGAAAGGAAAAACTGATATAGCCTACAGGACAGCAAACAATTTTTTTAACAGACGGAAAACAACAATACCGGGCACAATAGAAGAGAAAAAGGGGAAAATGCTGTTTGGTGAAGACGTGGGGAAGAGGTGGAAAGAGTACATTGAGGAATTGTATGACGGACCACCTCTATCAGAGGGTGTAATAGGAAAGGAAGAGGAAGTTAACGAAGATGGCAAAGGAGACGACATCCTGCTTGAAGAATTCGACAAAGCCCTTAAAGACCTACAGGAGAACAAAGCAACGGGTATTGATGAGATTCCTTCAGAACTAATCAAGAATGCTGGTGAAAATATGAAAACAATGCTGCTGAAAATTATTAGGGCCATGTATGACACAGAAGAGATACCAACCGACTTCCAGAAGTGCATCATGGTTCCTATACCGAAGAAGACGGTAGTTACAAAACGCGAACAGTACCGAACCTTAAGCCTAATATCGCATGCGTCGAAAATCCTCATAAAGATAATACTGAGAAAACTTGAAGGAAAGGTAGAGGATATGCTGAGTGAAGATCAGTTTGGATTCAGAAGAGGATCAGGAACAAGAGAGGCAATTCTGGCTTTGAGGCTTCTTACTGAAAAGCAAATGCAGAGAAATAAAACTACTTATATTGCCTTCATTGACCTGGAAAAGGCATTTGACAATGTTATCTGGAAAGAGATGTTCAGAGTGCTGAAGAAAGCAGGCCTAAAATGTAAAGACATGCGGGTAATACTCAGCTTATACAAGAACGAAATGGTAGTGATAAGGAATTCTCATCAAAAGCAAGAAGCAAAAGTTAGAAAAGGCGTGAGACAAGGATGTGCTCTCTCTCCTCTTATATTCAATGCTTACATCCAGGAAGCTATAGACCAAGTTCGTGAAACTACTGAGGTGGGGATTAAAATTAATGGACAGAAAATAGATATGCTGCGTTATGCAGATGATATTGCTGTGATCACAGAGACCAAAGAAGATCTAGAAAGGATGCTCAACACAATGGGTAGGATTTTCTGTAAACAGTATGGCATGAGAATAAACAAACGCAAAACCAAGGTGATGGTTTGCAGTAATGAAGAACAATATGAACCCCCAATAATGAGAATTGGAGGAGAGAAGCTAGAAGTAATAGAGGAATTTGCCTACTTGGGAAGCAGAATAACAAGAGAAGGTAGAAGCCAAAAAGAAACTATAAGGAGAATACATCAGGCCAAAATTGCATTCTATCTTAGAAAAAACCTACTCTTCAGCAAGAACATTAGTTTGGAAATAAGGAAACGAATGATGAAAGCATTTGTCTGGAGTGTGGCCCTATACGGGAGCGAAACATGGGTAATAAGAAAACAAGAGAGAAGGCGGCTAGAAGCCCTGGAGATGTGGCTCTACAGAAGGATGTTGAAGCCCAGCTGGAAAGATAGAGTCACGAATGAAGAGTTACTGAAAAGAGTTCAAGAAACCAGATCCCTGTGGAGGCATATCCAAACAAGAAGAGACAAACTCGTAGGGCACATTCTAAGACACGACAACATCGTTTTAACAATAGCAGAAGGAGCTATAGAGGGAATGAATCGCCGGGGACGACCAAGGATGTCATTCATGCAGCAGATTGTGAATGATATGGGTTGCACCACATACACAGAAATGAAGAGAAAAGCAGACAGAAGAGAGGAATGGCGTACTGCTGCAAACCAACCCCAGGGTTGAACACTGAAGAAGAAGATTTGTTTGACATCCAACCAATTGATTTTTTTGTTTTTGATCAGCGGAATTCCCACATTCTGTGGTTATTTGTAAATGATCACATTCGCGATTTGACCCCAAAGCGGCTTTCTTGAGTTATTCATACGATAGAGTACCCTTCCCCGATTCTCTTATTAAATTCCCGTCATCCGTCTTATTACCCAGCTTTTTCACGATAACTACGTGTGGCACATTTACCATCGTGTTGTTCCCTATCAATGCCTCCAATCTACATTTGCTGCCTTTCATACATAACCACCAAATTACTTTTCCTTCCTAGACTGAATTTTGGCTTAATCAGAGAGAATTTTATGAGTAAACTAGAGATTCTACATCTACATCTACATACTACCCCGCTAGCCGCCGCTTGGGCGTGTGGCAGGGGGTGGTAAGTCACCAGCCGTGTAAAGATGTAAAAGTTTTGGAGGTGAAATGGTGATATGTCGTATGGGAGTGAATTTGGAGGAGCTCAGTTTTTATTGTAATCGCTTATTGTGCACGGGAAGAACGAGTTTTTGTAACTATCTGTTCGGCAGAGTATCTCTCTTATTTTATCGCATCAGTCAGACCTAGAGATGTAGTGAGGCGTCATGATAATATTCTCTGTGTCGCTCTGAAACACACCAGTTCTGAATATCTCAAGCAGTCTAAGCCTAGCGTGCAGCCTCCTAGTCTCTAGGGGCTCCCACCTTAATCCCTCTTGCAGTTTTGTAACACTGTGTGTTCGTTCGTAGCAGTTTTTAACGAAGCGTGCTGCTTTTCTTTGTACCTTTTTGATTTTTTGGTTAAATCTTTATGACCAGGGTCCCAAATGCTCGCGGCTTATTCGAGGTGTGGCCTAACCAGAGCGAAGTAGCATCTCTCTTTTATTTTTTATCCGAGGACCTTCCTATTTTAAGCCTAACAAAAGCTAATTTCTTTAATGCTGTGCCCCATATGTTTTGTATGCGTTCAAGGATAGATCAAGGATGAAACAAAGGAAGCAAACTATTTGGGACCCAAAAGTTAAATATGAAGGAATAAAACGGGAGATTGAGTGGAATCAAAAGCTGCCTACGACCTATGCTCAGGGATGACTGTATAAGGAAAAACTGACTTTGAAATCTAAAACAGATGTTTTAAAATCACTGTATGTGATGGTGAGACTAACCCGAACTTTTCAATCTCCTAGCAATGTGCCTCATAAGCAACGAAGTCCCTACTTAGTAAAGAATTTGAAATGTTATCTATTACATTGATTCAAATATTAACAAATCAATTGCTTTATATCTTTCGCATGAAACCAAACCTGGTATGATGCGTTGTAACATTTTAATTCCACCATTCCATAGCATAAAATATCAGAAACTATAGAGCATTCCGAAAACGTCTCACAACACTTTGTAAGTGGCAGCTAAGCAACGCACAACAATTTGTTCACGGCAGCTAAGCAACGCATAACAAAGGGTAGAGAAAAAGGTATTTAAGGAGGCACGCTGAAAGGCAAAACACAGCATCCAACTGTGCGGATATCGATAAGGAAATTGTATTTGTGATTTGCATTTATTTAAATGATCTGTGATGTGAAGAAGAAGAAACGTGAAGTGGCCCAAGTGAGAAAAAGTGCATGGCCTGTTCAATTTTATGAGCCTGAAGAGAAGTGAACAGTGAATGCCAAAATATATTATGTGTATTTTAATGGTATAACATATTTATGGTGATTAGTAATCATTTGTGTAAAGGGATATTCATATTTTTTCTCGTAATATTTTTTGAATAAAATTCACTGTTCAATCTGTGAAGGAGAGTCCGGGCAATTAATTAGTTGAGTGAGGTTTGCTGGAGAGTTCAGAAGGAGATTACAAAATCAGAGTAGCGCACCACGTAAGAGAGTGGATTTTTTTTATTATTTTGTCGCATCGTGTTATCGGTAGAGTTAATTAGTCATCCAATCTAGATGGGCTTTTCCGCAATGAAATCATTTCTGTTTACTATGAGCATTTGATGTCATGTCAAATATGTATCTTAAAGAATTCCTATATCTTCCTTGATTCTTCCTCGATATCAAAGAATTATTTCGAGATGAGGATCTTACCCTCTTTTGCAATTAATTTATTTCGTATGTGAGAATTATGATCGGGGAGACAGAGATAATATAGACAATATTTCAGCTTCCAAGCACAAAGCGTGGGTTACATTCCTCTCCTGATGAACTTGATTTGCTTGGTCCGAGTACTACGGTCAACCCTGGAGGATTTTCCACAATCAATAGTGTGTGTTGGCTTTGTGATTGCATCTCATTGTTTGTTACTTCCTCTGGCAAATTATTCTATTTCATTAATAAAAGTAATTCTAGAGCGCTAGGACGCCATTCATTAAAAAAATGGTTACAACAACCATGGATGGAATTTGATTTCGGTCTGGTCTCTCACTTTGTCGCAATGATCTTGCCGTAATGACTTGATGATGCAATATGATAAGCAAAACCATAGCTCCAGAGAAGCCATAACTCCATTTTCCAACAATGCTCTATACCGGTGGGATTACGTCGCTCCCATCGTTCCGGAATCATGTTTCTAATGATCCTCATGTGTAGTTGCGGAGTGCTGTTCCCGCGGGGCTGTCTCGCTCTCGCGTGATTTTTCTCTGGAGTTGTGTTGATCTCATACATGTTCCAAAGCGTTCGGTTTCGGAGTATGAGCAACTTGAATAAAAAGCACAGCCGTAAAAAAATCACCGCTTTTAGGTGCAGTGATTTGGTCGGACCAGTGATAATCCGATATGAAACGATTGATCTGAGTCGCATCCCATTCCTAATAGGAAGCAGGAAATTACGAGGTAAATCAAGGCCAGTCAGGCGTGTTTCCGAAGAGTTAGTTGTCCATTCGGCATTCTGTAGTCGTCGGTGTTGCGTGCAAAAAAGAATTCTTGAACTTATCTGTCAAGTGCATGCATTGATCTGAATATTTCTTACTAACAAATATATTAAATATTGCTCGTGCATTAATGGAAACGATTTTTTGCTCAAGGTGCGGAGACTTGCTTGAGTGGCGTCACCAAACTCGCGATTCACCATATTCTGCCTTGATTGCATAATAAGTTTTTGCCTAAGCTTTCCAGTCAAGTATTGCAAAACTTATCATTCCCTTTCCAAAATGGTAGATTCAATAAATCTCTTTTTTCGAGTACATTTTGAGTAAATCATAATTTGATGAATTTGACATCAATAAATTTCTGATTTTCATTTCTATTTGAGGATTTCGCAGCTCTGTAGTGCAGGTCCTTCCATGGTTTCCGGGTTTCGCTGCTTGCTGTTCACTAGACTATGACGTTTCGTGGCCAATGCTGGCCACGAAACGTCATCGTCTAGAGAAGAACACGCAGAGAAACCCGGAAACCATGGAAGTACCTGAAATGCCTGCTTTATTCAACGGAGGCGTCATTTTTTTGTTTTATAATTACAATTTTTATGCCGTTATATTGGTTTAAACTTCGCATTAATAAAAAATAAGAAATATTTTCCTAGACAACGTCTCGTCTTCAATTCTATGATATTCATCCCCAATAACCAGCAAAGTGTTTTCACCGTGAGGTTTGATTGAGGCGTTGTCAAGATGATTCACTATCGTTGAGGCATCCACCTGTTCAATTTCCATGGATAAAATCCCTGGTTTCCCGGTGAAGGCGAGCGTGTGCGCTCCGATCCAGGGCCTTTCTAACTCCACTTTTTCAAATTCCAACAGGGTTTTCGGTTACGATCGGTGACCTGCTACCCCTTCCCCCTCTCTCTTTCTTTCTCTCTCCGACTAGATTGATTGGTCGTGAGCTCTCCGACTCCTGTTTGTCGCCATTTACCGCAAACACCCCTTCCCAACCACCCACCCCTTCTGTTCTTCCTCCGACTCCTCAGAAACTCACCCTCACAGCCGCCACTCCATCAGATACCCCCGACTTCACAGAATACTACATATTTTAACTGATCTATATTGTTTTTGTTGATTGTTACCTATTTTCTGTTAATTAATTGATTGCTTTTAAACCTTTTACCTCAGAGAATATCAATTTTATATGACACGTTACTTATTTATTACATCCTTTTATCACTGCTGCTATTTATCCGTTTTATCTTCTTCTTATTTTAAGGATCTATTACATGTTATTATCGGAACGTTTTCTGATAAACTCGTGCGGAGTACAAACGACGGGAACTGGGCCATCGGAGGAGATCGCTGTTCCTGGGCATATAGCAGAGTCCCAGAAACAAGGCGACCTCCATGGCCTACGATGTAACCCTTGAAGACCTGTTGTTATTAATGTGATCTGTTATTTTTTTGACTAAAACCTATAATAACTTGATATAACTCTGTAAAGAGCCCTGGGGCGGGGGTAGAGGGGACCATCTTTCCTCTTCTGCCCCAGGCGAAATAAACACAAGTCAAGTCAGAAGAGAGGCGGTGAGAGGGATTTTATGCGGGGGGTGAAGGTGTCGATGAGGGTTGAGAAAGAGAGGGAATCGGACTGAACATGCACGCGTAGATATGGCGTGAAACAAAGTGGAAAGCACGCGTCGCGCATATGCGACGATCTCTAATGATAAAGCCATCGCTTCCGAGAAAAAAATTGCGTACATACATACATACCAATCACGCCGTTCCCTTCCGAGGTGGGCACAGTCACAAAGTTTCACCTAATTCTGCTCCAATAATTTCCTCTATACTGACCTATCCTTGCAAACCTCTTTTGCTTCATTTACCCCCATACACTGCTTCATACCTCCTTAACGTATAAAAAATCTGAATGCGCCTCTCGAAGCAAAAAGTAGTCTATAACCTATATTAAGGCTTTATGTATCACGTTTAGAAGATAATGGACATGCTCCTTTTCAATCTCCATTTGGCACTCCTTGTCTCCACTCTACCTCCTAAAATTAGCATTTTTCTACCGACCCAGTTGTCATCCCTTCTCACTACATGACCGTCTCAAGTGTGGAACCACCCCGTGCCACACACCTTAGAGGTAGTTTTCGCGATCTTTCGTCGGTATATATTTAGATGAGACCATGACAAATCAATCGCCATCAGCTAATATTCTTTGATACTTCCGAAACCTCAGTCATGTCCTCCTTAACTTTTTATTCTAATTCCTGTCCTATATGTTTATAACTTTTTCATCTCTGCCACACTTGATCTATTTTCTTAAACAAAAGTACTGATTGGTAAATTTATGGTTTTTCTGGCCTGTTTTCTGATATTTACCCGCAAAAATATATCTCAATTATTTTTTGAGAACTATTTAATGTATCCCTACGCCTGGGCGGCGAAGCAAGGGATGGACAGTCAAGCCCTCGGTGGCCAAGGGAGACAGTCGTGCTAAAGCAGAGCACCTCCTAATCTGTTTTTATTATAGGGTACTTTTTTAGTTTCAATAGTGCAATCAAGTGAAGAATCCTGCCATTATTGTCTAAGTGTCTATTATTTAACTATACAGTCCACTAATCCAACATCAACAAACCAAGCAATTATTAGAATATTGCAATTTATGTGTCAAACTTCGTAATTCAACGACGATATTCAATGCCACCAACTGAAATTAGCAATGGTCAAAGAGTAAAAAGATAATCGAAAAAAACCTATGAATGCATTCAGCTCACGTGTACCACAACCTGAGCAACGTTAAATACTTTCACAGTTCCTTTGCAGCTCCATTTAACACAGCCAAAATACTATACTAGGAAATTAAAAAACTAGGGTAAGAACGGAAAAGAGATACCAAGCGGCACCTAACTTAAGTTCACCGAAAGAGAAAATACCAAACAAGGCTGACGATTGAGACTAATAAAATGTCATATCCACATTTTTGATGAATAGAGCTAGCCCTGGCTATAGGTCACTGGTAAAATAGATAACTATCATAGAGGCAGTGAATCTCGAAAGAGGGGTTATGGGGCAAAGTGCATCATAAAGTAGTATTTGAGACTGAAAAACCTGAATTTTAGTATATTTGGAGGTCTGGGGGAAATATGTAAAGCTTTTTATACGTGAACAGATCAATCATCTATCATAAAGATGTGTACACTATTCTATAAAGTAATCCTCCTCCTAAAATCATCATCTATATTAAAACGTGCAATTCACCGCATGAACTGACACGCGATAGATATTACTTTTAATCGAACAAAAAATCTCTTATTGCATCAGTATAGGTGACATCTACATACTACCCTGCGAATCAATGTATGGGAGAGTGACAGGGGGTGTTAAGACACCAGCCGTGCCTGGATAGACACAGCGTGTTACGGAATTCCGGGACGTGAGTATGTCCAAAATCACCTGGTGCACATAAATGCCCTACCCACGAGAATAAGAAAAACAAGAGGAAGAAGAACTGGTCCTGAGGATGTTATTTGTAGGGTGGGATACAAAATGACAGAGCAGCGAGTCATATGATACAGGGGTGTTATCGAATTCACGGAGGACGAAGAAAAAGACACGAAGCGATTTGCAAGATACTGGAATCGAACTAAAAACAGAAAAAATGGCGGGTTTATATAGATAATAAATACTCCACATCCAAGGGAATAAAGATACCAGACATCGCAGTAGAAAAGGACGATAGAGTTATTATAGCGGACGCGCAAGTAGTAAGCTGATCTACGGTGTTAGATATGCAGCGCATAAAATGAAGAAGGAATGATACGACTTTGCAGAACTGAAAGAGAAGATAGGAAGCAAATTAGAAAAAAATAATATAACAGTAAGCACATGCACATTGTCCTGGCGAGGGATATGGTCAAAGAAATCAGCAGAATATCTAAGAGGAGTAGAACTAACAAAAGGAAGCCTAGAGAGGATAACAACCAGAGTAATTCATGGTTCTTAACTTAACTTCAAACGATGGAATCAGATGACCACCTGGAATCGACCGGAGGAAAGATGCGGAGTGGAATAGGGATCGTGATCGGAGTAACTGGGAAACCTGCACCCAAAGAGCAGAATGACAGCAGGAAATAGAGCCGCGGCAGTAGTCTACAGACTCATCAAATCATAGCCAAGGTGGATGACGAAGATGAAATAGCGAACTGAATTAAGGGTGTGTTTTCAGTGGAGCCATAGTTTAATTAAGGTCAGTCATATTTCGCGGAAAGAATAGTTTTGCACCTATCTGTTTGGCAATATATCTCTCAATTTTATCACATTTCTTAGACCAAGATATTTAGTGTGGCGCCAAAATAATATTATCTGTGTCGCCCAGAAACACTGCTGTTCTGAATTTCTCAAGAAAACTAAGTGTAGCGCGCAGCCATCGAGTCTCTATGGGGCCCCAAAGCTAATCCCTCTAAAAGCTAAGAAGCATTGCATATACTTGCACGTAGCAGTGTTTACGTAACACGCAGCTTTCCTCTGTATTTTATTTATTGCTTTGATTATATCTTTCTATCCAGGGTTCCAAATGCTCTTTGCTAATTCGAGGTATGGCCTTACCAGGTTGAAGTAGCATCTTGAGGACCTGCCGAATATATGCTTGATGAATCCTTATTTCTTTAATGCTCTGCCACTTTTATTTTCTCCACTTACAGTGCGCGTGGAGTTGGTGTGATAACTTTTGCAGAAAGTGCACAGGTATTCATTTACTAAAATTTAGTTCTTGCCCACACTCCTAGCACTATGAGAGTCATTTAGGTCCGATGATAGAACATCTGTATCCGCATCTTCGCTGATTTCCCGGTCAATGACCGTGTCGTCACCAAATAATCTTAATTATTTGCAAACTTGAGAGTCAATATATTTTAAATAACTATTGAATAAAAGAGGGCCGATCAAGCCTCCTTGTGGAACACCGGATGTGGCTCTAACCATATTAGAGCTAAAAACCTTCAATCACTACTTTTTGTATTCGATCACTGAGCAAGTCCCGTTCACAATTCACAATTTTAATTTGCTCCGCATGATTTAAATTTTGCATATGAGTTTTTTTATGAGGAATCTTGTCAAATGATTTCTTGAAATCGAAGAATGTTGCATCAACTCTTATTTTCGATTTATGATTTTAGGATGTCATGAAGGAAGACTTTAGGCTGTCTTTTGCAGGAACTACCCTTTTAGAAGTCGTGCTAGCTACCATATTATTTTGTACAACCAACGACTGCTTCCAAGTAAAAATTATTTGCGCCCTCCCAATCGACGCTTCCATTATTGAGCTCCGCCATTTAGAACAATCATATAATTCAATTCTAAAATCCATCTGCACTCCCGGGCTTAACCTCCGCTTGCTTTCTAACCCTTCCACTCTTCCCTCATTCTCCTCCCAATTTCTTTTCCTTACATCCAATCTCTTCTCCCAAATCCCAACCCCGCACAAAGTCAAACCCTCTAACCCTCGAATTCAGTGCCACATTCATCAATAGAGATTCTCTCCATCTGAAGAAGAACTCTCACCTGAAAACTTCCCGGAACACCACCTAAACAAGCCGTGGATTCCGGTGTCGCCATGGATCATCTGTCTGTTTGTGTTCACTTTTATACCTCGCTATCCTTCCCCAAACTCAACGCCTGTTGCCAGCATCTAATTTCAATTTTTTTCCTTATATTTTTATTATCTTAAACTTCATTTAATAATCTTCTTTAACACTTTTAGGGAATACAACCATAGTATTCTATCTATCACTAACATCACAGCTCATAATTTATTACACCAAATGTATAGCGCCTAAATTAGTAACTGATATATAATAATTAAAAAAGCATTTTGGATTATTTCACATTATGTTTTCCACCTAAAGAGGGAGAAAAATAAAAGAATGAGAAGAAGAAAGGAGAAACTGTAGATAGAAAAGTCCTACAGAACAAGAATATGTGACAATCATACACGTACTTGATTTTAATAAGAATTTTCTGGGATAAAATATAGTTATAACATCCCCACGTGTAAAAGGATCGCAGAGAAAAAAATGGGGAACGGATAGAGCCGTGAAATGACGGCATATTATTTTAGAACTTCCACAAGCCTGGATAAAGTCGCCTGGGATTATTACCCGGGAAATCAGAGCTGCGGAGAGGAAAACTGAATGCGAGGGGGACAAATGGGACAAAGGCCAAGTATCCCTCGCATGCCCTTCCAGTTCTTTCTATTCTCTCTATCCCCATGGAAATCAATCCAGTAACCTTTCTCCCTTTTTATTCCTTTTTAGTTCGCCTCCCGGAGTGCGGAGCCGATATATGGGAGACTGTTCTGTTCTGCCCTTTCCTCCATCGCTCAGAAAACCCCGTTCCACCCAGGCACCACCCTTCCCACATACCCCTTACTCATTCAGCCCCTCTTTCTTCCTCCTGCTTCGCCTTCCTCACTTCCAATGCGACAACCCATTCCAATACACCTAAAAACACACACAAAACACTTCGCTCATAATTCCGTTTCCTACCTCCCCGGACTCCAGCTCTTTCCTCTCAGACCCTTTAATAATATCCACTCTTTATTTCTTGTTCCTCTTTCCCTACAACGTGACTTACCCTTTCCAATCTTTCGTTTTTCTCCCTCGTCATCTTTTTCTCCACCTACCTTTCAACTTATCCTATTCGAATCGCCTTTTTTTTAATATAAAATAATAATTTTACTGCCCCTTTAAACATGATCAAAGATTACTTAATCACTTAGCAAAAATAGTTGACAGGAGCTTTAGGTGACCCCTAAGGCACTGCCTGTTGTCGGGGGCACCTTCAGAACAGATGCAATACATGTATCATAATGATCACTACAGAAGTGACAGTATAAAAGTTAATACAGAAAAAAATTCAACAATCAGAGTTTAACAAGCTTAAGAAAATATTTAATATGATTGGTCTATTTAAATTGTAGTGACAATGAATTGATACAAACTAGAGAAATAACAAATTGAAATTATTACTAGAGTTTTATATATAAACACAGGGATTCCCAGAAGGTTGTTACAACAATGTCTAGAAATTATCATTTACCATATTTGTTAAAGTCAACAGCCAAATTTTAACCTGCTTCAGAAAAGATTTTACATGCTTTATAGATTTGATTGTTTGAGGCAAACAATTCTACCTCCGCATCAACAATTCCAGCTCTTTTACTCTTCTTGTCAAGAATTTGACTCTTAATACGAATAGAGTCCATCGAGTCTGAATTTTGCCCGACATGATACGGAGTGTACTCATATTTTGCGACGAGTTTTCTTAGTGACGTTCCCGACGAAAAAGGATAAAGGATAGTCTGTAATCAAGACTAATATTGTTAATGATGCCTTTTAAAAATTATCGCTTCGTTTAAGGCAACGGCTTTCATAAATCAAATAATTTTACTCCCCACACCTTAGGCCATTTTAGTGGTTTCAATTCTTTTAGAAGTTGATCATCAAAACTACCAGACAAATATTGTGCTAAACCATGGGTATCAAGAGCTTCTCAATTTGATTTTGCAGTCACGATCATCTGTCCAGAAGAAATGTTTCGATCCCTGACGGATCAATTTGTTTAGAGCCTCAGATGTACTTCCAAAATTATATGTATCATTTAATCAACTAAATTTAGTGTTATTTGTCCAATGCAAAGTTCTACGTATCATACCGATAAAAGCAAATACTGTCAAGTAGTCTGCACAAGCTCCAATGTTTGGTTATAAAAAAGAGCAATTCACAATCCATTGTGCTTACTTCAAAAGCATTAATTAATGGCTAATTTGGCGTCTGTTTATTAGAGCGGGCGGTATTTTTCACAAGAATTTTAACAAATACATAGTATGTCTTTAATCTCTTCAGTACCAATGCTGCGCCAATACAGCTTGGGGCTTTGCGGCTGAAAAGCATTTTCCCTGACGAATTTTGAGTACGAAGGGACTAAGGACGGTTGCTCAACATAACATAACAAACCTCGATTGCAGTGAATTATTTCTCATTTCACACTGCTTAGTGCATTATTTACGCCCACGAATTTGCTTTCCATTCATGTATCCTGATCCTGTCAGCCGTTTTAAGGTAGTCCGAGCGAGATAGTTCCCCAGTCATAATAGAGACCATATTCGAATTATACGTTTTAATTTCACCAGCTGTCGGACACATCAATTAAATATTGCATTATTAGTGGTGAAATAATATAGTTTTATATGCCGTAATGCTTTTAAACGAGACCAAATTCATCAATTTCTAAATAAAGTGATTTTTCGCTCAAACCACCTTAAACACTCCTCTTTGTCTTCATTTATATTCTTCCAACCACTCCTCAAAACCACTGAGGGCCTTCTCAAGACAAAATGTAAACAAATTTATCTTAGCAATCGTGATTAGAGGAGTATCAAGATCAACTTCATGAAACGGAAGGAGATATTCCACCACGAGGACATGCAATATTTACACTAAACCGACAGATTTTGGAAATGAAGCATTAAGGGTGGCCCTTGATATTTATCTTACTTGGATGTAATAAGCATTTAGGATTGATTTTTATTCAGTGATTTAATATTTGGCGAATTTAGCCATCAATTTCACGACCGTCATTCCATAAATTAAGGATTGGGAAATTGCTACTGATGACTATGGAGCATTTTGCTCTATGGTAGTGACACCTGGACAATTGAAAAGAGAGACAAAGAAAGAATGGAGACATTTGAAGTGTGGTGCAATGGGAAAATGCTGAAAATACGAACGAGGAGGTGTTCAAGAGGATATAGGAAATATGATGTCTAATCAAAATACTAAATAAGAGAAGGAACACCTGGATTGCCCATATTCTCCGACACGAAAGCTTGGTTAAGACTTTACTAGAAGGTACAGTAGAAGGAAAATACCTGAGGGGCAGACCTAGACAGGACTATATGGGACAGTTGATGAAGGAATTTGGTTGAAAATCGTAGAGAGAAGTGAAAAGATTGGCCCAAGTTCGGATAAGGTCGAAGACTGTTGCAGACCAATCCTAGGATTGTAACCACAGAAGAAGAAGAATTCCATAAATCGAGCTAGAACCAACCGAATAGAATAAATTTTCATTTAATCATTGAGAATTTAAAATAAGGTGCAGCAATGAAGCAATAAATGAAGATATTTGTGAGGATGATTGAAAGTAGTAAAACTACATGAAGTCCAATGAAATAGGGTCAAAGAGGCTATTCGCCGCTAACCCATATTTAACTCTAACCCATAGATACCAATAAGAATGAACCCTCGAGCTGAAAGAAGATTCGTTTTGATACAGGTAAGAAACTTGGACCATTGGTAAGGAGTAAGCCTTAGTACCTGCATGAGTGTAACCTGCGGAAAAGCTGATGATAGAAAATGGGACTCCTCGAGACCCTGTGTTGGATCCTGGAGGGAATTTCTAAATATAAAAGGATTCATATTTAGAAAGGCCCGAAAGAAGTAAAAAAAAAAACAAAACAAGCCTACCAAGGCAGTAAGAAAAAGAGGAGTGTATTGATAAGACTCAGTTTCAGAGACAATGGATTTGAAAGGAGAGACATGGAAGGGAAAAGAAAGGGGCAGGTCTCCGGAGTAACACCTAGGGGCGAATGAATACATCGGACAAATGACGAGGGTAAGAGAGAATGCCAGTGCGTCAGATATTGAACATCACCGAGGGTATCACGACGAACAGCAAACAAAAAACTGTCAGGAAGGAAACTAGCAGAGATAATATTTCGAACCTAGTTATAAGGAACCTCAGGCTCCATTTAAATAATTGACAGTGGATCTGTGCACCAAAAACAGAATTTCGTTCCCAAATGTCAGTACTCCCAGTGGCATTTCTGTCTCTCAAGCATTGAGGCCTAATAACCTTTAAACCTCGCCTTCAACTCGTGAATCCACTTCATCATGGAGTCATTGGAAGCTGAGAAGAGTCACCAGTTTTAGTCGTAATACTCACCGTAAATTTCCAAACTCTTATAATGACAGAACAGGAAAATTAATTTAAAGTTCCTTGAATAATACATCTACAACAACATCTACATAATGCTCCGTAGGCTACCTCCAGGGTTTGTGGCAGTGGAAGAGATAGCACCGACATGCATAACACAACACCTTATTAAACCATTGATGACTACGACAATTGTAGCAATAGCAAAACTTCTAATACTCATCAGGAGGCGAAATTGTACATACTCGCACTACTCTATAGGTGTGTCTCAAATGTAAGGCTATTTGAATTTTTAGAACGACATATAATTTTGCTGAGAGATTCAAGAGCAAAACTACGAGCTTTCAGAAAAAATGAAGCAAATATCTAAATCTACATAATACCCTGCGAGCCGCCGCATGGACGTGTGGCAGGGGGTGTTAGGTCACCAGCCGTGTAAAAGAGTACGTTTTTTGGAGATGAAATGGTGACATGAATTATAGGGGTGTATTGAGTGAGCTTAATTTTTATTGTAATCGCTTATTGTTCACGGAAAGAACGAGTTTTTGTATCTATCTGTTCGGCAGAGTATCTCTCTTATTTTATCGCATCTGTCAGACCTAGAGATGTCGTGAGAACTCATGATAATATTCTCTCTGTCGCTCTGAAAAAAATCAATTCTGAATTTATCAAGCAAACTAAGCCTAGCGTGTAGCCTCCGAGTATCTAGGGGCTATCACCTTTATCCCTCTTAAAGTTGAGAGACACTATATGTACGCTCGTAGCAGTTTTTAACGAAGCGCGCTGCTTTCCTTTGTATTTTATTAATTTTTTTGGTTAAATCTATTTGACCAGGGTCCCAAATGCTCGCGGCGTATTCAAGATGAGGCCTAACCAGAGTGAAGTAGTATCTCTCTTTGACTTTTTAATCTGAGAACCTTCCTATTATACGTATAACAAAACGTAGTTTCTTTAATGCTGCGCCACATATGTTCTGTATGTATAATCCCCTCGATATATCAGATGTTAAGGTAATTCCAAGATATTTTACTACCTGAAGATTTTATGTTTACTCCACCCACAGTATAGGTATGGCATTTTTGTAATGACTTTCGCAGGAAGTGACCTGTGGTGCATTTGCTGATAATTTACTCTAACCCCCACTCCTGGCACCACGAATGAACGTTTTTAAGGTCAGATGACCGAGCTTCAAAGTCCGCGTTTTCGCTTTTTATCATGGTAGATAACTGTATCGTCTGCATATAATCTTAATTTACTGCTAACTCTAGAACTAAGGTCACTGATATAAATAATGAATAAGGGAGAGGTAGTGTAACTATCGGATAATCCGTGGAAAACCACTGATGCTGACAAAAAGAGTAGGAGGGGGAGGGGGAGATGTTGGCTTGTTTCCGTTGAGTGCAAAAGTAGTCTGTGGAGAGTGTGGGTGTGTGTAGTGCGTTGGGAGCGGAGAATCAAAGGTAGAGGGGGCGACGGTGGATTGGGTTGGCGCAGGTATTTTCGCGACGGAAGTTGTTGACGAGGGGTTACAAAGGACAGGGCGATTGGTAATTGTGGGGCGGGGAGGGGCAGAGACGCGATGGAAGAATGGGATAAGGAGGGGGTGGGGGATTTTGGAGGGCAAAGGGACAAACCTAGAGTCATTGAGGCAGTGGGAGAGTGGGGGAGGGTGGCAGCCCCTTCCTCCTCGACGGGCGGATGCTGCGACGCTACCCCATTGCCAGGGGCGGCGGGTCGGAGAGACGCTGGGCGAAGGGGATGGGAGGGAGGTCCTCCTTCATTTCCGATGGTGACGGGAGATGAGCGATGATGGGTTCGTGAGGTTTCGGCGTGGGGAGATGCGGGGGACGTATCCGCCGAACCGCCGAAGGATGAGACGGGTCTGGCAAAATGCAAGAGGGAGTGCTGGTTGGGAAAGTTGGGGAAAACGTTAAGATGATCGTATGAACTCTATTTGAACCAAATTGAACACTTTCAAATAGCCAAAATATTTATAAAATGTTTTTCTTGTACATAATTTGACTTATCCCTTCTTGCTTCTATCCAGATCTGCTCCGTTTTTTCTAAATGCTCGTAGTTTTACTCTTGAATCTCTCAGGAAAATTATATGTCGCTGAAAAAATTCAAATAGTCTTACATATGAGGCATTCCTATAGAAATCATAATTTAAGATTGAGAAATTGATATCCTAAAATCAGGTGAATCGATTAAGTAAGTTAATGCGATATTCCTCGATTTCAAGCAGGCATTCGACAAGGTTCCTCACAGAAAACTCATATATAAATTGCAATCATGCGGAGTTCATAGAAAAATAGTGAAATGCATAAGTGACTCTCTCAGTTATCGAAATCAAAAAATAATTATTGATTGTTTTGGCTCTGATATGGTCGAAGTCACATCCAGTGTTCCTCAGGGAAGTGTGATCGGCCATCCTTTATTCATTATCTATTACTGACCGAAGTTCTAGAGTTAGCAGTAAATTAAGATTATTTGCAGACGATACAGTTATCTACCGTGAAATGTACAAAGACGCGGACTTTGAAGTTCTGTCATCGGACATTAACAACGCTCATTCGTGGTGCCAGGAGTGGGGGTTTGAATTAAATATCAGAAAATGCACCACATTTCACTTCCTTCAAAAGTCATCACACAAATGCCAAACCTATACTGTGGGTGGAGTAAACATAAAATCTTCAGGTAGTAAAATATCTTGGAATTACCTTAACATCTGATATTAATAAAATACAAAGGAAAGCAGCGTGCTTCGTTAAAAACTGCTACGAGTGTACATATAGTGTCTCACAACTTTTAGAGGCATTAAGGTGGTAGTCCCTAGAGACTCGGAGGCTACAAACTAGGCTTAGTTTGCTTGATAAATTCAGAACTCATATTTTTCAGAGCGACATAGAGAGTATTATCATGACTCAACTACATCTCTAGGTCTGACAGATGCGATAAAATAAGAGAGATACACTGCCGAACAGATAGATACAAAAACTCGTTCTTTCCGCGAACAATAAGCGACCACAATAAAATTGAGCTCCATTAAATACACTCCTATAATACATGTTACCTTTTCATCTCCAAAAAACGTACGCCTTTACATAGCTAGAGACCTAACACCCCTGCCACACGCTCAAGCGGCGGCTCGCGGGGTATTGTGTAGATGTAGATGTAGAATGGTGTACCTGGTCTCTTTTCCGTACGAGGGAAGTATTTGAATGAAGTGTTACAATTTTTTTATTTAATTTCAATTGAATTTTCGTTTGAGCGCTGGTGGCAGCTATCATGAGGTCAATGAATATAATGTTAAATAATAGTATACAATTATTAATACAATATTTTCGTTTTATTTTCACCTCCAATTATTCACTCAAGAGACACTTCTCTTTCCTATTTTCTGTTTCTATGACGAGAGCCATTCATTTTCTTTGGATCCGTCTGAATACATTTTGGGCCGTGGGTTTATGCGGCAAAAGAAAAGATTCCAATGACGGGAACCGAAAGAATAGGCTAACATTGAGTCAATAGAAAGTTAACATGGACCAAAAATCCTATACACCGAACTGATACGGTATATTAGTCTCGTAGACTGCGATTGTAGGTACCGCTTAAAGGTCAAATGTTAAAATCTCCGACAATTAATATTTTTCCAGAGTAATCGGATATGTTACTCCCTTTTCATATATAGAGAGAATCTGTATGATTTTCCTCATTTAAAAAGTTTTTTCAAAAGGATAAGAGATCAGAACACTCCTTCAGAAGATATCGCGCCATGCATATCCTGAAGAAAAATCTCGGCAACAATCATGAACAAAGTATGCTGGTATTTAAACAGCGAACTACGAAAACTTGATCCTTCACCAACGTGGTAAGAGAGGCTGAGAGACGCTTCTTATACTCCTGTTCGACCTCATCTCAATAACGCTGCAAGTATCAAGAATATAGCTTTATTCAACTTTTGCGTTACCCGAAAGGCAAACTCAGTCAAGAGTTTTATTAAAAACTCCCTAGAGTTTAAACGAAATACAGCATAGCTTTAAGCTATATTAAGATGGAAGGTTTGAAGTGTTGGAAGTTTAACGCCAGAATTCATTAACAAATTCAGGTCGCACGAATTTGATACTTATGCATTATTTTGTTCAGTATGAAAGATATTTCACAAAAGTATTAAATTTGATGATCTAGGTCAATGTGAGAGAGAAATATTGACTGTTCAAATATCTAAGACATGGTCCTGAATTATTTGTTAACACGAGACCTAGGCACAAAAAAATATGAAGCCATATCGTACCAGGAAATGTTCCTGGTCTCTTTTTCCCCAAAAAACTTTTTAATATGCGTTGACACAAAAACCACTGGCTTTCACTTGACTGAAGATACCAGAGTAGTATCCAGATGTAAAAACACCAGCACTTTACGGGAAAACGAATGCCATTTTCCGAACTCGCTCCATGCCCTACTGAATGATGAATGTGGCAGAATTGCCTGAGAATATTATCATTGAAAAATTGCCACATCAGAAACATCTTTAACTAATATTTATTAACTTTAATATAGGTTTTTTTAGATAGAAAAATTTTAGCACTGTGTGAAAAAATAAAGCAGTAACCCTTAGTTTAAAAGACATGTGAAGGTAACAAGGAATAGGTGGTAACGCGCCAAAGCCTTACGTAATCTTACAAAGAATTAGCTTTGAACCAGTGAAGAATGTTGCACAGAAACAGTTTAAGTAATGCTTCTCGCCTCAAGGGAAAAGAAAATAAGGAGAAGCAAAATGGGAGAGTACAGATTTGATTTCTAGTAATCACTTGTTCTCTAACAGCAAACAAATGCTGAGCAATATTAAATGCAGTGAAACATCAAGCCCAGTAAAACGACCACGACTCCGATTAAACTAATTTCCCAAGTCATCGCAAATACTGTACTTGTATCTTTCTGAGTTCTTAAACCTCATGCATGCATACACATGAAGTGAATGCTGATTGCATAAGGGTAAATTTTCTAATAAGTGGCTCTGAAAGTTTCCGGTTACACCAAATTCAAAGCATTTATAAATAATTTGCGGGAGTTAGGTGGGCAGGTAATTTTTTTCACCGCAGTTGAGCTGATCCGCAGAACAAGAAAGACTTTGCATTCCTTCCGCGAGCACATTTCATGGACGTACTCATATCATTTTTGACTGAAAATCATAAAAATTATTCATGTGCGCACAAAACTATATTGAAGCCATACAACCTTTCAAAGTCTTAGATCATCTTCAGTTTTCATTTTTCTCCACCTCTGTCTACTCTTGCATCCACAGTCGTCGACATCTGACGGCTAAATTCAAAATTATGATAGCAGATACATGAAATAAGCGAGAAAGGCTAAAATTTTCTTGTCTGAGAACTCAAACGATATTCTACACTGATATCCCGGTAAATGGTTATCATAATTTTTTAAATTTCTTTCTTTAAGTCAGCAAGCACTTTCGTTATTTATAATTCAAACAGTTGATTTACACCCATGCACATATTTCAGTGACGTCAATTTTAAACGTGTACATTTTCAGTGCAACCTTTAGTTTAGTAAAATATACTTAGTTCTTGGGTTTAAAATAGCGAAATAACTCTAAATCCTTCGTTAAATTCTATGGTATAAACCAAATTTGTTGAATGTAGTCATGATTAACAGCAAGTTACAGCTTAATTGCGTCTAAAATTCCCAGCAAAAACATATCTGAGAGATGGGAAAAAAAGTTTGAAGAAACTGCTTTTGTCAGCTTGTTATCAACAATCATTAGGAGGTTAGGGTAAGGTAAATAGAAATAGGTGGCAAATGCAAAAGAAAAATTAAAATTGACGAATCTCTAAGTTCAGGTGTAAGGTGATTATACGAAGAATATATTGAATTTTACAGAGACACAGCAACATCTTTAACAAGTACTTCAATATACTATGGATAATGCTTCTGAGTAAAACGATTCCCTCATTACCAATATTTGTCAATAAATGCCTATAACCACGATGGTTCTAGGAAGACGGAACGCTCACAGCCCCGCCCTGACTCAAGATACATCACACCGGACATACCGGTGAATGAGCACACAGGAAAAGAGCCAGGAAATGTGGTAGAAGAAGTTGTCCGATCCATTAGAAAAATTCATCCAAGGATATAAACTCGATTGATCCTTTGAATCCACCCACCATCCAACGTTCTCTGCCGTTCCGTCGACAGAGAATAACTTTTCCGAGACATAATCATCAGAAACTCTTCCCTAACAAGCATCCTCTCCTTTCTGATTTCAACAAAGAGTTTAAAACGGCATGAAAGTTGATGTTCGACGGGTCAAATTAACAACAGATCCCAACTTGGCTCGCGCAAACATTTTATACAGGTATCGCTTCCAGGAAGGTCCAAGTGGCTGTCAAGGAAACCGGCATCATTAGCTCGAGTAAGAGGGAAGTAACACTAGGGGAGCCACTCAAATCACTCCGGAAAGTTTTTCCCCCTCTGTAAACACGGCTAACACTGTGGCTTTGGCCTTTTTAATACTATTATTCGGAGCCAAAACTTTCGATAGCATGACGCGGCGATGAGGATTCGCACATGAGGAGGATGTAGAGGCATTTTCTGGCTAAAATTTTCACTGAATATTTCATCCGGGCATGGAGTGGAAAGGGCCAGTCATTTCATCTCTTCCACTGTTTTTGCTGCGCAGCAGACAGTACCTTCCTCCTAAAACTTTCGAAACTACGACGACATCACCACGTTATTAAATATCCTTCACTCCCACCCATATTCCAGCCTGTCATTCCTCCCAAGTCCTCTCATTGGCTTTCTCCTTCCCCTCACCCACACTCAGCACCGTGCACACTTTATAGATTCCCCATTGCGCCCACCCACATGGCAAAGTGCCGCCACCGTCGTGTCGTCGCCAGGCGACCGCCCTTTACCATCCAACACCCGAGCCCACCTCACCCTCATCTCCATCGCGATAGCTTAATTATAATTGAATTCACCCAAATAAATCACTTTATGGCTCCAGTCCATCCGCTTTCCGCCGTTCACACAGCCCTTGTTCCACTGCCGCTTTAAAACCACTAGGCCCAAATCCTAACCCCCCCTCCGTCCTCAATTCTCCCCTTAATCCAACTTCGTGAAATTCCCTATTCCCATTTTTCGCGACCTCCTAGTAACCCCCTGGACAGATTTGCAACGATTATTCGTGGTGCCAAGGAGTGGGGGTAAGAATTAAATCTTAGTAATATCACCTCAGTACACTTATTGCGAAAGTCATCACACAAATGCCGTACCGATACTGTGGGTGGAGTACACAAAATATTCATGTACAGTAAAATATCTAGGAACAACCTTAACTTCTGATATATCGTGGGGAACACAAACAAAAAATATATGCGGCACTGCATAAAAAAACTCGGCTTTTTTTAAGATAAAAACTAGGATGTTCTTTTGTTAACGGGGAAGTACTCGGATAAATAAGTAAAATATAGATGCTACTTCTCTCTGATTAGGCTACACCTCGACTACGTCGCGAGCATTTCGGAATCTGGTCATAAAAACCTAATAAAATAATTAACCAAAAAAACTAATAAAATACATACAAAGAAAAGCAGCACGCTGCGTTAAAAACTGCAACAAGCCAACGTATAGAGTTTCAAAACTTTTACAGAGATTAAGGTGGGAGCCTCTAGAGATTCGGAGGTTACACCCTAAAATTGCCTTGCTTGAGAGATTCATAACAGGTTTGCTTCAGGGTGACTTAGAAAATAACCTTTTGACGCAACACTACATCTCTAGGTATGGCAGAATCGATAAAATAAGAGCTACATTGCCGAACAGAGAGGTAAGAAAGCTCTTTCTTTCCGCGCACAATAAGCTACCACAACAAAAACTGAACTAAATTCACTTCCTTAATACACGTAACCTCTTCACCTCCCAAAACCAAAAAAGGTAGTAAGCAGATCTAGATGTCATCATCATTAGTTGTCTGCTTTCGCAGGTCCTTCGTGCCTCCAGTCTCTCTCTCAGTCCTCTGCTCTCCTCTTCAACTCTCTGTAACTCCCTCCATCCTTCAGGTCATCATTCATCTTACTTTTCTTTCTTCCTCTTTTGCGGTTTCCATCCACCATTCCATCCAGTACATCTCGTAACAAACATGTCCTTCTAAGTACATGTCCCATCCTGCTCTTCTTCCCACCTTCAATGGTCTTTAAGAGCTTTCTTCCTTCTTTTATTCTCTCCAACACCTCTTCATTCCTTTCCTTATCAGGCCTCTTGATGTTGAGCATTTTCCTCCAAATCCACATTTCTAAACTCTCTATCCTTTTTCTATCCTTTCCTGTAATCGTCCATTTTTCCCCACCATACAAAAACACACTCCAAACAAAACACTAGACGATTCTCTTCTTCAGTTTCAGCTCCATTTTACTAGTTAGTATAGTCTTTTTCTTCCTAAATACCTCCTTAGCCATACCAATTCTTGGTCTTATCTCCATTTCACTCTTCCAATCCTCCGTCACTTCAGTTCCCAAGTACTTGAATCGTTTTACCTTCTCCAGATGTTCTCCATCCACATAAATATTCAACTCTTGCTTTACCTCCACTTCCATTACTTTAGCTTTCTTTTTATTGACTTGGAGTTGAGTGGAAAAACGTAGATGTAGAAATTTACATTTTTCTCACTGTTGTCAGCGTTCCAATCTGGAATACTTCCACATAAGTGTGAGCAAAATTAAAATGGTTTCAAGTAATGATATCAGCATAATTAAAGTGCCACTTGAAAAAACAGGATAGTCAATTGAATTCACCGACAGTCCTTTAAATAATCGATAATTTTGAAAGCCTAGCTAGTGGTTAAAAAAAGGGTTCCCTAATTTCTGATTAGTTATATAAAAAGTGGATTTGCAATAGATGACAATAGCTCCGCAAAATAATGCCAAAAGAGCGTGACAGAAAACGTGTCACAACTGTTAAAAGATTCCATAAAAGAATTTAAATCACATAGAAAAACATGAGAAAGAGGCGTGAATGTGTTCACAGTGAACTCAAAATAGGTTTCCAATCTGGGAGAATAAGTAAGAATAACTCAGCGCAACTAATGCATCGTAGAGGAACGATGTAGACTATAGTGGTATTGCCAAAGCCCCTGGAACTTCAAGTTCGTCAAAATTATCTCCAATTACATTACGTTCAATGGGCATTCATAAATTTGACTTCCTCGTTATCGATACATTTTTCCCTCAGTTTCCGACTACAATTCACCGCATTATTGTAGCTCTGTACTGTTTATTAAAAATATTCATATGATGAAAATAGGAGACTTATCCAAATTCATAAAGATATAATACTTGACCACGCAAAATAACAGCATAAATAACAGCAAAAACCGCTGAAGCATAGCAATGACGCTACTAGAAATACCGAGTCTGACACGGAGAATACTAAGTCCCCGGCAAGTGCGCCCTTACCACTTCCATCCCCCTGTGATTCCCGCCCTTAAGCGCATCCCCTGACCCTGCCCAATCTACAGCCCCCGCCGCTCTCGGCAAACCTCACCACCCCCAAAGACCGCGCCATCCCCTCTATCACAAGTTTCCATGGAAAAATAAAATTCTGGGAGGGGCTTCGTGCAGGAAAATACTAGCCAGTCGCCGCTCGCTTATTTATTCATTTTTTATCATCCTCTATCGGAATGGATCTTTTTTATTGGGAAAGGGATCAAAGGAAGACGCTGAATGAGAGGTAATGAATGAGGGAGTCGGGAAGTGCGGAGAGGATCACCGTAGGAAAGGTAAAGGGTTGGACGGCCACGACGCGGAGGGAGGCTTAGTGTTTGGGCTTTGGGGGAATTGGGAGGGCTGACGGCTGAGAGACTCGAATTTATAAGGGGTCAGGGAGTGGGCGGTGAAATGTTCCCAGAGGGAGGGGAAAGGGTGGATGTGTGGCTGGGTAGGCGCTGGCGGGGGTGTGAGCGGTGAAAAAAGGGTTTGACGGCTAGAAAAGGCTCTTTGTGGATGGGGCATGGGACGCACTCCCTCGATGAGGAGGAAGGATGCTTTGAAGATAGGAATCAAAGCCAGGCGGAGAAGGAACTCGGCCTGAGATACCGCATTTGGCTCCGTCTGTTCAACAGTTGTGGTTCCAGGGATTGGCAGAAGAAGTAAATCCGGCTTCAAAAGCATTTACAAGACTTGAATCTCAAAATGCTGGAATTAGATCCTCGACAGGTCATTCAAAGGCATTAGTCAGTTAAGTGATGGCCGAAGTCGGTTGAAAGGACTGCCATCGATACAAAAACTTATAAACGCCGTCGAAAATTGTAGTTTAGGTCAATTCATAGCCTAAGTATGAAAAAATAGGCAACTTCCACTGCGATAAATTTATTCTGACCGGTTTCGCGTTTTACAGCAACTTCAGGTGCGCCACCTGAAGATGCTGTAAAACGCGAAACCGGTCAGAATAAATTTATCGCAGTGGAAGTTGCCTATTTTTTCATACTGAGTTATGTTCCGATTCCACTCCATCAAGCCTGAAACCACAGAGTATATTAATTCATAGCCTCATCACCAGCATTTACAACACCGTTGTTAACTTCTTCCTTGGGAAGTGATTATTGATTGAGTGAGCACTTCAGGTGGAAGCATCTTGTGCCCTACGAGAGTGTGAAAGATGTCCGTTTAAGGCACAGTTTCAGTTCTCAGTGTCTGAACAAGTGGTTTAGGCTTTCTGATTGTAACCATTCCAAGGATAAGGCTCCTTAGTTAACTGTTCACATTGTCAGAAAAAAAAATTCTGCTCGTTTGTATTCTTAAAAAATTGTTCTCCTGAGTTTAGGGATGGTTTTATCGACTTCAAAGGATGCAATTTAATTTTACAGTAATATTAAGTTCCAAATTATGAGACTCCATAAAGTGGTGATCTGCGAGATGATGTCGGAATAACGAGATTCATAAAGAAACTGATACAGTGAAATGCAGCGGAAAATTATTTGATAATTTACCGGCGACAATTATGTGAAATTTAAATAGAACAATCAGAAAAATTAATTGCACAACTAGTTTTAGAAATAAGGTAACAAAAGAAATAACAAAATCGCAATTATACCTTAGATAAATATTCATATTTCAGGTCAATGTATGACCAGAACTTACAGTATATATTGAAGTATTTCGTCAGTGAGGCTATTTAAAGGAAATCAATATGGAAAGCAGCTATTTATATTTATTTAGACTAATATTATTAAAGTCGCAATTGTTGTCAGTTAAATTAATTTCAAAATCCAACGGGCATTATGAAAAAATGAAACATATTACGCGTTGCGGAGGCTGAAGGTATGAAGCGAAAGTATGCAAGTAAAATACGATGAGAAATACTTTACAATAGAAGGTATTATGTTCAGAATACAGTAATGGAAAATTAACCGTATAAGAGAATATATAACTGTAGTTTAAATCATGAACCCAAAGTATGGGCAATTAAATCAAGGATATCAGCACATTAAGCTTGCTGTCGCCAAAAATAATCTAAAGACGAATAAACCTTTGAATCCAACGAAACGCCAGATGCTGCTTATTGTGTAGCCTATTTCAATTCGGGGAAAAGAAAGATACGATGCGTTGCCTTTTGACATCTGAGTAATGAGAGGTAACGCAAGTAATAGAATAAATTTTAGAGACGTTGGCGCTATGTTTGAAGAAATGTAATGATTACATTTCCAGAAAATCCAGAATGTTTAAGTAGAAAGAGGAAAACTGCACACTCAACCAGAATTCATTTTGTCCGAATAAGAGCATGTAAAGAGGAAATAAGACAAAAAAGAGGCGTCAAAAAAGGATGGCGAATCACACCTGCGAACTTAAGTATTAACTTGAATGTGGCAATAAAATACTTAATCAATAGTAACTAATACGAAAGGCAGACCTTTGATTAGCACGAGGTATCAGAGTCACGGCAGAGAGTTGAGAATCCTGCCACAGACCACCATGAAGAACTCGATGGAACCAACCTGCGGCGGAAAGACATAGTGACCTTAATTCGCAGAGAGAGAGCCACAAATTTTATTTCGGGATACGATAAGAAATATTTTCAACGCTGGATGTTCTGTGAGCATCATGCAAGGAAAAGATCACCCAAAGGTACTGAGGAGTGAAAGTGAAAGAACGTTATAATTTTTCTATCGTTAGGCCTCATCTGGAATATGCCACCAGTGCATGGGATCCATATGAAGCGGGGTTGATATCGGAATTAGATTTCGTGCAGCGAAGAGGAGCTAGGTTTGTAAAACGATGATACAATAAGGTTACTAGTGTGTCTGGACTGTTAGAAGAATGTGGATCGGAATTGCTATCACAGCGTCGATTACATTACGTAGCTCTACGTAGCATTACGTAGTGAACACGCGCTATTGCATAAGCGTGTGAATGAGGCCCTAGGCCGTTGCAATGAGTTAGAGCAGAGAGCTCTAGATAATAGTGTGGAAATACCCGGGGTCCCTTTTTGTGCACAGGAAAACCTGACCCAAGTCGAACGTAAAATTGGATCTGAGTTAGGAGTGGTGGTAGAAGATAAAACTATTCACTATTGCCTTAGGTATAAATACAAGTCAAATGACAAACCAGAGGGTATACATGTGAGGTTTG
Organism: Ceriagrion tenellum; assembly: GCA_963169105.1. NCBI lineage: Eukaryota > Metazoa > Arthropoda > Insecta > Odonata > Coenagrionidae > Ceriagrion > Ceriagrion tenellum. The sequence goes on along the minus strand of OY720633.1, from coordinate 16,195,682 downwards.
TGTCTCAACGCATCAAGGAGGACTTGCTGGCAAAGCGGAGGGTCAAGAGAAACTTCTCCACCAGGCATTTAACGCTGGAAGGGACTCCACCGACCGACTCGCCGACATACATCAATGAGTCACTTTGCCTCGGCAGGAGGAGGCTCTTCAACGCAGCGAGGGAAGCAAAGAAGACTAAAAATTACGACTTCCTATGGATACGTGGAGGGAAATTATATCTGAGAAAGGCCGAAAAACAACCCGCGAAACTGGTTTTATGTTTGGACGATATCAGTAAGCTATAACTCTATCATCTAACGTAATGAATACACTAAATACTCACTCTTTAAATGTTCATGAAAATTTAACTATAATTCAGCAAAATATCCGTAGTTTGAGGAAGAATTTTGACGTTTTCCTGCTACATTTAAATACCCTGAATTTGTTCCTAATGTCATTATTCTAACAGAAACATGGATTCATGATTCTGAAGCTAACTTTTTCACCATTCCAGGGTATAAATCCTTCGTCAAATGTAACAATATTGCTTGTTCTAAAGGTTTAATTGTCTTTATCGAAGACGATAAAATGTGCTCAAATTGCTATTTTGATTTAACAACTGCTGACTGTTTATTGTTAACTATAAAATTTAGCTTTATAGAAATTAATGTTTTGAGTTTATATAGATATCTAAATTTCCCGGTGTCGATATTTTTACGTGAAATTGAACCTATTTTGAAAATTGTACAAGGAAACTTAGTAGTAGCTGGAGACATGAACATAAATACTCTTGTCTCTAATCGAGATTCGGACTCTTATAGTAATCTAATGTGCATGTATGGGTTACAAGGACTAATTGTTGAACCAACCCGCTCAACTAAATCATCTTCCACCTGTATTGATCATATTTATGTTAGACTTATAAACTCACATAAATATACCTGTCTAAGTAATGTAATGCATATGGCCATAACGGATCACTCAATGACAGCGCTAAAAATAGAGCTTAAAAATTTGGTCACTAGTTCTGACATCAGTAAACATAAGTGTAAACACAAGTGTAAGTAAACTTACGTATTGACCGGAGTAAATTTAAAGGTTTGATTAATAACACAAACTGGGCATCCATATTAGCAGAAGAAAGCTCTTCTGAAGCATTTTCCATGTTTATTGATGCAATTCAGCTTTGCATGAACTTATCCAGGTACTCAGTTAAAACTGATACTTCCCGTTCATCTAAATTGAAACCATGGATGTCCCAGGAACTAGTTAACAAAGTGAAAAAGAAAGAATTTCTGTTCAATAAGACCAAAATCCACCCTAACAATGATAGACTGAGGAAACATTTCCTTAAATTTAGAAATAAATTGCGAAAGGAAACTAGGATGGCTCATAATCAGTACTACGTAAACAAGTTCCAAAACTTCCACTCAAGTGTAAGAGAAAAATGGAACTTATTCAAAGAATTGACTGGAGAAGAAAAACATTTTGTACAAGATTTGGTTCTAAAAATTGATGGAGTAATAGTAAATGATCCCTCTGTTCTAGAAAATGAGTTCAATAAATATTTCACGAGTGTTTTTTATTCTGCGCAATCAATTCATGATACTTATCGCAACTTACACTTAGAAGACCCTAGATCATATACTAATTAATAAACTCTTTCTTTATTGAACCAGTGACAGTTCATGGAATAACTGCGATAGTAAATGCCCTTCCACTAGGTAAAACTCCAGGGATAGATGGAATAGACTTTTACTCATTAAAAAGTGTAATTACAACTATAGCGCCTGTATTAGCCCATATTTGCAATAAAAGCTTTGAGACTGGCGAATTTCCAAATTCTTTGAAAAAAGCAGTCGTCATTCTGGTATTTAAAAAAGGTGAACGGCTCAGTATTGAAAATTACAGGCCTATTTCACTATTATCCATACTCTCTAATGCAATTGAGAAGTTAATAAAAAATAGACTTCTCAGCTATCTCCATAAAGTGAAATTCTTTAGTGCAAATCAGTTTGGTTTTTTAAGTGGTAAAAGCACCGAATGAGCATTGATGAATTATATGACCGATGTCTACGAAGGTGTCAATGCCAAGAAACGAGTCGGAACTATTTTTATCGACATAAAAAAGCCTTCGATTCCTTAGACCACAAAATACTGCTACAGAAATTAGAAAAGGCTGGCGTGAGAGGCATAGCTCGTGACTGGTTCCAGAGTTACTTAACTAATCGTAGTCAGTGTGTAAAGGTAAAAAATTTCTACAGTGCTTTTAGCAGCATTAACTCTGGTATACCTCAGGGTTCTGTTTTGGGCCCGATTTTGTTCTTAATTTATATTAATGATTTATGTGGCTATGAATGAAAAGGTAAGGTGACAACTTTTGCAGATTATATGGCTTTGAATTATGTGAATGCTACTTGGGATGGAGTTGTTAATGGAATGCAACTTGACTTGGAATTGAATGAAATAAAAACGCAATGTATGTTTTATGATTTATGTGACTGTTATAATCTTGATGTAAATTTACTGTATCACACCTTGGACTGTTCAAGTGATCTTTGTAATTGCCCTGTCATTAAAACGGCAAAAGAAGTTAAACACCTGGGAGTAACCTTAGATTATCGCTTGAAATGGGATAAGCAAATTTCAAATGTATGTACTTAAAGCGTAGTCTCACAAATTTTTATTTCATACGTAACAAATGTCCTCTTTCTGTTCCTAAAATGATTGACTATACCTTAGTGCACTCAAAGCTGGAATATGGACTTATATGTTGGAGCGGAGCTTATTACAGCACTTTTAAGTCAGCCTATTTCATACAGAAAAAACAATAAGACTTATATTACAAAAAAATCGCTATGAACACTCCTCTGTTTAATGAACTAAAAATACTCCCTCTGAGGTACTTGTACTGCTATCAAGTACTGAAAATCTTTTATTTACATAGTGGTTACAGTCCATCTTTATTAGGGAGTGATATCATGTTTAATTTTCGAAGAGATTTCTGGGTCCCTACACCCATACCTAATCTCACAATATATAAAAGATGTTGTCTGTACATGGGGCCCAAATTGTATAATATCCTGCCAAATAATGTCAAAGAATCTACCCATTTCAGTAGGTATCAAAGACTGATTCTACAATGGTTGTTGACATTTGAAGATACAGAAACTTTACTGTAAAGGGTCAGTAAATTTAGTCTATAATAAGTATGTTGTATTTTCAATATCATTTGTAGTACAATTTCCTTATTTTTGTAATTTCTTAAGCCAGCACAGCGGTAATATTTCTTTCTTTTACACACCTACTTTGTTTGTATATTTTTCATTTTGTTAATCATTGTTTGATGTGTTCTTTTCCGCATTAATGATTTTGAAATTAGCCTAAACACAGACTCAATGCCTTATAGGCTATATTACTTCCTTAATACAGAAAAAAAATATTTGTAATGAAAAATGTTAGGAAGAATAAACATTATTATTATAGGCTTAACCTCTTAGCTAAATTTCAGAAAAAACATTTCTCTGACGACGTAAAAAACACACTATTAACCCCCTCGTACTACGGCAAATTAGATCGCGCCAATAAAATTAGAGAGATAGATTGTAGAATCGATAGGTATAAAATGTCATTTTTTCCGCGAACCATTCGGGACCATAACATCTGTGATCGTCGTCATGAATAGTTCGAGTATTGACATAAGCTAGACTGTAGATCTTTTTCTTTATATTCTCTACGTTCTTATAAATGCATGATGTAAATATTGATGTTCTTATTTATGCATGGTATTTTGAACATGTAGTAGTAGTCTTTGTATCCCTTGCATGCTGAAACGATTGACGATAGAATGTTTCTTGGTTATTAGATTTTTATGGGTGCGTTGCATGTGTGGTACGCTAGTTTCAATGTAGTTTTGGTGTTCTGCCGTATAATTCATGCAGGTCTGGTGTAGTATCACCCCCTGCCACACACCATTTGGTTAGCTTGCTGGGTATGACGTAGATGTACATAGATGTAGATGAAGAGGAGAAAGGCAGCAGTGACGCTCAAAGAAGATACGGTCTCAAAGAGTGGGAGCAATAAGTACGTGAAAATATCCAAGGGAAGTTTGGGAATTCAATTGATGGAACATATTGATTCTGTGAAGACTGAAGCAGATCAAAAGAGTCGTCGATTCCTGACACAATAAATTGATGCTGATGATTAAATACCGACTAAAATGAAAAGCTTGGAAGCCTATTGAGCAAGAAGCGGTCATACTGATGTACTTACTCTATACGCTTTCCACTTAGATAAGTGCGAACACATCCAAGGTTAGATATTGCTAATATTTGAAGATGGGAAAGACCATCATTTGTCCCTGTCATTAAAGTCAATGAGAGAAAAGAACCTTGATTACGATTGCGTGAACGGCAAAATAAAGTAATAGATAATATTGTGAAAGCGGAAATAATTTCGGATCGGCTGACGGAATCGGCAGTTTGATTTTTGGAACAGGGAGATGTGAAACAAAGATGAGATTAGTGGAAGTGTTCAGCATAACACATGATGCGCGGAGGAGAGATTAAAATCACTTGGAATTCTCTATCTACGGGAAAAGGAAATATGCATGAGCAGAGGTCAGCCGGCGACCACGGCCAAGCCGACGTTGCCTCACAAAAATGAGCCAATTCTGATCATGCGAAAGATCAAATGATTTAAGTAAAAGACTAAAAATATGCATTAGGCAAACATAAATGCAAGGAGAGAGAAAGATTGAAGTAAGAACGGGAAAGGATAAGAAAGGGTATATAAGATTCCCTGCAGCTGCGGCCGGAAGTATGTGGGGCAAACGAAGCACGCAGTAAGCAGAGCATGCCTTCTCCAACCCGGGACATCGCAAAACGATAGGTGACGCACGGGTCTTGACCAAAGAAAAGTTTTAAGTCCCTCAACTCATCCGGGAGGCTATTAAAATAGAGAAAGTGAAAGATAATTTCAATAGAGACGACGCGTCGTGACGGCCGCACACTCCACAACACTTGCAAAAGACTTCTAAGTAAAGTCGCGCCCAATGCGGGGTCCTCGACCCTGATTGGTCGCGATACCGGAAGGCCACACTGAGGACGGTATATATAGATGCCCAATTCCACCAGCCGGTTTCCCTCACGTCCTCGGGCGAATGCCAGACCAACAGCCATCTCAGGAAGAAAAGAGTTCCTGTTTTGTTAAATTCCAATCTGCTACATGCTTGTAATAATTTCTGAAAAAAATATCAAAACATTGTTTCACTCGAACCCTGAAGAGGCGCATTAGCCTATAACAGGGTTGCCGATGTAAATTTGTTTATATTGAAATAATTGTCATTATATTTCTCGAACCATTATATATGCTCCACACAACCCGGATGGTGATTAACTTCCGGGCCCTCAAACGTTTTTTGCACTAAATTATAAAAATGCTGCTTTTTATTGATTCCCTTAAATTGTTTTTAGTTTACCAATATTGGGCTGGTATTGTGTTTGGTCAACGTAAACTGTGATCTTTTGTAGCCTTACGTTAACTTGAAATTAACTGAGAGTTAGGGTTCAGCATAACACGTCAGAATGTAAGAAAGCTGGTTTGAGATGTATCTAGGAGAGAACTAATTTGCCCTGGTTATCAAGCGAAATAAATATGTAAACAGAGAAAGAAAAACCAGACCCTATTATTCAAGATATCCATAATTAATTTCAAAATCGAACTTAACACATTCAAAATTGGGAAAGGACAATACCTCCTCATTAAGGGCAACATATAAGCCAATAATCCATAGTTAAACTGAAAATATTGATAAAGCGGTTAAAATATTCATTAATTAAGATCAGCCGATAGAACTTTTATTCCGGGGTCATAAAATTTCAACCGCAGCTGAGCAATCTAGTTCGAGTGGACTCATGTTAAGCAATTGACTTTAATACTAAGAGAGTTTCAGCTGAAGTACCGCTTAAACTCTACATTGTAGATTTAATAATTCTATCACTTGCACTAAATGAGCTTAACAAAGCTTCTAATAATGACCAATGCATTCATTGTTTTGTAAATGCCAGGGGCTTTGTAGAAAGACTACATGCAGCAACAACGCTGAAACTAACTTATGTAAACAAAAAAATCTACGATCAAATAAGTGATTCTACATCTACATAATACCCCGTGAGCCGCCGTATGCGCGTTTGGCAGAGGGTGTTAGGTCACCAGCCGTGTAAATGTGTAAGTTTATTTGGAGATGAAATGGTGACATGAATTATTGGAATGTATTTAGTGGATATCAATTTTTATTGTGATCGCTTATTGTCCGCGGAAAGAACTAGTTCTTGTACCTATTTGTTCGGCAGTGTATCTCCCTAATTTTATCGCGTCTGTCAGACCTAGATATGCAGTGAGGATTCATGATAATATTCTCTGTGTCGCTCTGAAAAAAAAATCAGTTCTGAATTTATCAAGCAACCTAAGCCTAGCGTGTAGCCTCCGAGCCTCTAGGGGCTTCCACCTTAATCACTCTAAAAGTTGTGAGACACTATATGTACGCTCGTAGCAGTTTTTAATGAAGCGCGCTGCTTTTCTTTGCATTTAATTAATTTTTGTTAATGATTGACGGATATCTTCTAAACTATTTTGTGAGAGCAGGAGAAATCACCACTCTTCCTTTGTAATATTTTTGGTCCATAAATTTATCACATTGGATGCAACGTAATCCAAAAAAAAACGCTAATTGCTTGTACACATAGTGATGCTGTTATATTCTTCCCTCCGAATGGAGTTTCGTCCAGTTAGATTTTGGCCACGATACGGGTATATTATCTCGCAAAATAAAATGAGTCAATTCCCAGCGGCTATTGATGTCGACGGGGAAAGCCAATAAATGCTCAAAGCAATAAAACATTTCCCCATGAGCATTTCCCAGCAAATTGTTCCATCATCTTTTACAGGATCAAAATAAAAATAGCCCGATTCTGCCGCCAGCTAGATATTTACGGAAAAATTGTAAATTTGCAATCCCAAAATACCAGATTATAAGTCCAATTAAGTAATACTAAAGTGACGCACTTTGATCGGACGACAATGCCATAAAACAGTGTCGTGATTTGTTAAAGCAAGTATCCCTTATGTTACAGTGGATATTGAGTCCGTAACTCCTGATTCCTTCCGTAACTCTACAAATTTAGTTGGATTTTAAAAAAGCTAGCGTTTCCATCAACCACAAAGTTTTTCTACAGAAACTTGTAGACTTAAATTTCTCGGCAAGCTCTTTGAATTAGTTTCATGCATACCATACAGGTCCCATGCAGCCAGTTAAAGATGATGATGGTTCAATATCTACCAGTATCCACCAAATTAATTCATGGCTCATTGCTGTCACCAGTATTGTCTCAATTTTTCTAAGAGAATTACCTAAATGTTCTATATATTGTGATTACCGCATTTATGAATGTCTCGTGCAGTAAGGAATGGGGGTTAATACCGCACACAGTATTTTTAATCAGCAAGGTGAACGAAGATATCAATAGCACTTGTACTTGAGTTAGCAATAATAATATCTTTATAAACCCGACTAAAACTAAATCAATCATCCCTGGGGGCAGCAAGCTCATTAAAGACGTAAGTAGCAAAATGTCCCAAAGACAACAGGTTAGCATTAGAAGATAGACTATTTTAAATCCGCATTAGATTTGGCAGAGGAAATTGATCTTTCGAAACTCTTTCTTTGAATGATCAAGTGATGGATCTTTGTCACAAATCATTCTAAACTAGCCCAACTTAGAAAACCTAGGAAAAGCCTGCCAATCGGAATTCGTCTGAATACGGTCGCTACACTGTTATACCAATATTTTGATTAAGTACTGCTGCGCAGTATTTATTGACCTAAGTGAGAACCTGAACCCTAAGCGGCAGAGAATCATGAATTCGTGTGTAAGGTTTATCCACAACATTCCTAAATAAAGACACATTTGTGTACATTACCAGAATGCAAAACTACCTAAAACTAAGACAAGGAGAACATATTTCATGGCAAATCTGACCCATAAAATATGAATTACGAAAACACCCCATGCACGCGATTTACGATCTCGGGAGGATTCGAACAATGAGTTGCATGCGTCCCCCTTGGCAACCTACACTTCCTACAACACAAAACTACTCCCTTCAATCACTCACTTCTGGTACAGGCAACCTGTATCTGAAACTCATTACCATTGGAAATTAGACTCGCACCCAACGGCATATTCAAAGGAAATTTTTACTTATACTAGTTAATATGTAAGGAATGTTGTAAGAAATATTAAATAACTGGCATGTAGCCAAGTGTACGGTGAAATACGTATCTCCAAAATGTGTGACTGAAATTTCCATTTAGGAAGTTATATTTACTGGTGTGGAGGTTGGTGCGATGGAGGTAGGCGACAAGGATTGTCCTTTTCGGTACCCCGACTAACGCTCCACCTCAAGCAAGTGTTCTGAAGTATAATGGCTCTACAATTATATGAATCTTGTTTATATATGTTGCCCATTTTTCATTTCTATGATTCTCTGTAAAGCAGCATCTGAGAGAATTTGCCTATTCTTTATTTTTTTCAATTCCATTTTTGTAATTAGTATATTATCTAAATTGTACATGTTATTCAATATATCAGCATATTTTTCTTTACTTCAGTATATTGAATTTTAACTGGGAGAGTGCATTTATTTATTAAATTGTAATCTGTTTGAACCTAGAGTCCGAATAACTAGGTTCTAGAAATAAATTCTATTCTAATTCATGTATGAGATCAATGTGCAAGTACCATAGAAAGCACTATACTTCAACCTATCAGTTCATAGAATGGAGCGAAAATTGAACATATAGTGCCATGTTGCCTCCTTTCTCTTCAATTGTTCTCAAATATAATATTCACATTTCCTATTCTTTTACTTCCCCATCTGTATTCAAACTATGTCATTGACTCTTTTATTATGCTACAAGTGCCTTCGGGAGTAAGAAAAATACTCATATTACCCGTGATTACTGTACATCGTGAAGTCCTGGACTGTTCGAAGTAAAATTGCGTTTGAGAACTCAAAACCGGCCTCTTTTTACTCAAACGTTTAGAGAATATTAAGTGGATTATCATATAGGGCACATTGTATGATTAACTGAAAGAGGTTCATACGAGATAAAGATTCTACTATGAATTACCTTCTAATAAACTGAATAAAAGATATCAATGTTCTTTATGCACAAGAGGCCGTCATATTTTTCCAGTTGATTTACTACTTACCGTTTATGGCTAGATTTATATCTCCCTAATTTACAATGCATTTATCTTTGCGAGCGCATTCCTCAAATATGGAAAATACTGTCATAAACAAAGGAAAAGAGTGAAACTAATAATAGTTATTAGGTTGCTTATATTTTCAAATGATCAATAGGGTTGAAACAGAATTTTCCACATAAACCATGTAGAAATATATGAGAGTGATAAAACAATACATTTGGGGAAGGGAGAGCATTGAGGTAAAGCAAGTCATCTACATACGAATAAAAGATTTAAGTTTTAGGCTTTCTACGGAGATAATCTCATCGTCTCTAACAGGGAACAGTACTAAATAAATTAGACCGTAGTTTGTATTTCATTCGTTTATTTCAATACCCTACGTGATGCCTACAACATTCATGGACTTGTAAAAAAATTCGAAATAAGGAATTAATTTCAAAACTTTTTCTAATGTCTCGAGATTACGTTCTTGTTCCCCTTCTAAGCATATCATTGCTTCCATTCTTACAATTTTCACGTCAATCCATTCTTAAGTTGCTGCATCGTGATATTATCTTTGACACAAGTTTATTTATAATTTACTTGCACTACCTATGTTACATTTGGCTGTTTAACCTTGTTCAATTCTGGTATTAATGTATTTTCAATCCAAGATGATCTTCTTACTATTTTTACTAACGCGATTTATTGCGATGTCTCTCCCTCACTATGTTCCATAATGTTTCAAATTTATGAGAGTGCCATTTCATTAGATTGTATTCCTGTCGTCACCGCACGCCTCTCGAGTATTTACTATGAACTGATAGCAATATTTCACAGCAATAAGGCAAAATTGATAACATACCAGTGGCAATGCATTCGGTCTTAATTTAAGTCAGTGCCTCGCTATTTCATTCTACCAAGAGTCTTATATATTTATTTTCATTCGCTAGCAGTGTTCTTGAACGTTGTTCTTATATTTCCGCTCTACCATGGCAAATGGGGGACTACTTTGAGCGAAATGTCATTTTACTTATTAATCAACGAATTTGGTCTAATTTTAAATAAATTTATCTCGCCCTTCTAATGACACCAAAAATTTTACCCCTTACCACATTACGTTTCGAGATATTTTCCAAAAAATACCATCCCTTTTAAATGGGAAATGGTAATGTGAATGCACTCCAGAGAAACATTATCTACATAATGAGGTACTTCTAACACTTAGGTGTCGTAAAAACTAACAGCGTGTAGTTTGTATGTTTTCTCAACTATATTTGAAAATTAATCATATTGTAACCGCAGTAGGTTCATGGGTATCACAAAAAACCTTCCGTGTTCACCTAGCTTCAAACGCACCGCGCGAAAAAAATGAATCAAGTTAAAGACTTACTTAGATATTTTCATGTGATTACTTACAATTTCTGTCATATAAAACTATATTACTGCACCATTAATAATGCAATATTTAATTGGAGTGTCCTACAGCTGGTGTAATTAAAACGTATAATTCGAATATGGTCTCTATTATGACTAGGAAACTATCTCGCTCGGACTAACTTTAAGCATGTGCTTCTAGAGGAATTTACATATTCGGCGGTGTAAGACGTCCTTAGCTTAACAAAACTTCTATTCACTTTCTGCTTTAAACAGATCAGACGGGAGTGAGGAAAAGATTTTTGGTCCCAAATAGTTATAATATTGCCTATATAATCATTTTTTACGTCTAGGAATCGGCAAATTATTGTCAAATCTCAATTCATAAGCCCTTGGCTTAATTAATTCACCACCACGGTTGTAAAAAATTCTTAAAACTTTGTGAATGAATAAATGTCTCAAAGGGTAGAATGCTCAGATTCTTGAAAAGGGGAGAGGCATGAGTTTAGCCAGAGACACGCAACATTATCCTAATTATCTTTTTCTGAGCTGTCACCAAAGGCTTGATATTCGCAATATAAGCTCCACCCCAACACACCCATATTGCAATCACGAATTAACAAAAGCATAATAAGCTGCTCTCATTGCAGACGCTGGACACGTTTATCTTAATAAGTAAAATTTTCTAAAGACAGATATCATTTCTGATTTCAACTTATTTATATGGGTTTTCCAGTTTAGCTGTTTATCAATACTGATTCCCAAATATTTGGTATGGCTAACACTTTCAATCTGGATAAACTCATTACAGAAGGCAGCATAGTCATTTAAACATCGTGTACACTTATAATAAAGCTTATTCTGTTCAGAAGTCACGTACTTTAAAGTAAACAATACATATTTAGTTTTATCACTCAACTACATACAGCTGCCTGAAAACCAATATTTTAGCTTATTAAAATCAGTTTGCATTTGTTGATGTAGTAAATTTACATTAGTAGGAGGGTAACATAAAGCTGTATCGTCAACGAAAGACGTCAAATTGCCCTCAAAACTACCATTACACAAGTCATTCACGTATATGAGGAACATATATTCGGCGGTGTAAGACGGAAGCATCCCTCGACGCTCATACTCGGAGAGTTTAGAGGGAATGATTTCACATCTGCCGCTCTCCACGCGATGCCGCCGTTCCCCTCCGCCTATTTCAACTCCAACTGAATTGATCTCTCCCCACTGAATTGATCTCCCGCAATTACTAATTCCGCCGAGAACGGGTGCCATCGTCATCACTCTCCAACTCTCATCACCAATTACCAATTACCCACTTCTGCCCTCACCCGGGGAATCCGCCAAAAGGCAAAAAAATAATCGTCTCTCTCTCTTTCTCCCTCTCTCTCTCCATCCCCTTAAAATACTCGCCGAGTAATGATCGGCTAACGGCGATCGCATTCATCTGGATCGGTTGAATTCGTCAGTTTTCGAGCAACAGCGGCACCGCGTGGAATAAGCGAGCAAGATGACCTCCGCTGACCCACATGTTGACGCCACTTCCGTACCCTAAACTCACGCCCATTCTTCCCATGATGCAATCCTCGGTCAATTCCTATCGAACTGAAAATCTTTGCAATTTCACCACCTTAAGTTAGCCCGAGCGAGATAGTTTCCTAGTCATAATAGAGACCATATTCGAATTATACGTTTTTAATTTCTACAGCTGTAGAACACATCAATTAAATATTGCACTATTAGTGGTGCATTTATATAGTTTAATATGACAGAAATTGTAAGTAATTAAATAAAAAGTCTCTAACTAAACTAATTTATTTTGCGCGGTGCGTTTGAAACTCCTTCAAAACGGAAGGTTTTTTATGATACCCAAGAACCTACCGCGGTGACAATATGATTAATTTTCAAATATAGTTGAGAAAACATTCAAATTATATGCTGTTAGTTTTTTGACGACATCTTTGTGTTATAAATTCCTCATTTTGTAAATAACGTCTCTCTGGAGTGCATACACGTACCATTTCCCATGTAAAAGGACTGGTATTTTTTGGCAAATATCTCCGAAAGTAATGTGGTAAGGGATTATTTGGTGTCATTAGAAGGGTGAGATATTTTTCTTTAAAATGAGACCAAATTCATTGATTTCTAAGCAAAATGATATTTCGCTCAAACTTCCTTAAACCTGGTTATATGATCTCCCAGGGCAATTTTAGTATACGAATGGTGACGATTCTTAGCTAATAGGCATAGGCCACATCATAAAATATCGCGACTAACCTCGCAAGTGATTCGTATGGGCTGGCGGTCGAAGCTCGAAAAACTTTGGTTACCCTGGGCGCCTATGGCCTATGGGGATTTTCGGGTGCCCTACTATATAGCGCTTGTCAAGTGGAACTTGTTTCCGACCAAACTGTTGACTTTGTTCGCGTTAGTAGGCTTACATTGAAATGAATTCATTCCAGATAGCAAAGGTATTCGCAACTCAATTGCCTCGTATTTTACTCGGCTATTCTCTAATAAAATCGAAAATGGCGAGACTTTCTCTGAGCGAGACAATCACAGCCGAGCGCACTCTAATGGCGGGCTTAGGGAGGGACGGGCGCTTGGTGTCCGAATCGGTGGCTATCGAGTTCGGAGTCCATTGTCTTCTTCACCGATAGCTAAGATGGGCAAACGGCCATTAAAGTTGCCAGGTCTCCCGTATTGCCCGGGTTTTCACGTATTTTGACCTTATATTTTTCAGTCTCACGTATTTAAGAACATTTCTCCCATATTTCATTCCGATATAAATTTTTGTTATTCAAGTGTAATGTTTTTTATTTTGAACGATTCAACTTCCATTATCGAAATATTCTGAGCAATATATCGAAATGTGCATTGGAATCATAGCATCCAATATTAAATTATGTTTACAAGCATATATTCAAATGCGCATGTATGTAAGTTTATGTTGGTAAGAGGTTCTACAACCGGAAGTTGAAGATACAGAAATGGTCACGTTTCTCGAACTCACCTCAAAATTTCTTTTGATTTTGTGTTTTTAAGGCGGCTGGGTGTTTGTCTGTTCTCTCTTGTACGGTTACAGCACGTCTGTTACCCTAGGATTCGACACTATGGGTGGCGAAAATGATGAGGAGTACCATAAAACACCACCAAAGAAGAAACCTCGTTATGTGTGTGTTTATATATCAAATTTCAGTGTCTCCCTTATTTTCAGTTCGAAAACCTGGCAACCCTAACGGCGATGGTGAGATGTTTTAAAGTCACAATAAATCTAAAATACCCCGCTGAGCCACAAGACGAGATTAAGACTCGATAATGCCTTCAAAAGAGAATTCTTCCTTGATGGTAGGTGGCATACCAGCTCTTCGTGGGGACATATTACTACATTGTAGTTTGCAATGCAGTTCACATTAGATTGCATGAAGCAGGCGCACGACACTATGGCCTGGTTCGAAATTCTACATTGACTGTTCAGCAGAGGGCCACTCGCTTGTATTTCGCCACAATCTATGAAAGTTTGCATCAAGTCATTTGGGACTTCACTATACTCTGCGGCGAAAAGGTTTCCCAAAGCAGTGACGGCAGAAAAATTAGTCCGTGGCGCTAAAGAGATTCTTGGAAATGGAAATCATTCTTCATTTGAACCCATTTCACTTGTAAACGAATATGGACTGTCATGTTGGTTCTCAGGTCTCCGCGGGGCTTGAATGTAGATCTCTCTATGTTTTCTGGAATTTCTTCCGCGTCGGTCGTTTGTGGGACAACAGTTTCGCTGGCAGTCCAGCCAGCGTCTTCAGGTCGAAGTGAAGACCTGAAGACGCTGGCTGGACTGCCAGAGAAACTGTTGTCCCACAAACGACCGACGCGGAAGAAATCCCGAAAAACATGGAGAGGTCTATGGACTGTCATGTTTAATTTTTCACAGTCATGTCATGGATTAGTCGTGATAGAACAGCATTGTCATTTCAAAGCTAAAATTTCTTCAGCTCGAAATTTTCTCAAACCCAGAGGAACCGAGTCACCACGCACATCAATGACGCGATGCGTGTTCTACATGCAGGCTGCCGGTATTTTTTTTAGTATAAAAGCGATACTTACATAAATCCTTTGAAATATACTCGCTAAAAATTATTTTTTCTAACGGATTTTCGTCTTCCCATACCTTAGAACTAAGTAATTGGTAGGGGGTCATAACTCCCAAAATATTTCTCCCAATCCAACTCTCCCAGTTATTTCTTTTACCCAAAATACAAAACTCACAATACATTATATCTCCCAAAATAAGAAACTCCTAAACTATATAAAATGTTTTTCCTCTATGTATCTTCCGTTACTACGTTCAACTGATTATAGCTTGTTTTTTAATTTATACCATAGCCATGGCCGAAATTATTATTAAAGATAAATGCATACATTTACATATCGACGGTTTTTTGTATTTACGACAAAATAAGGGCAAGAATATTGTTTCTTGGAAGTGTCGAGAGTATCCCGCATGCAACGCTCAGGTGAACACAACTACAGCTGGTCCTGGAGTACAAATTAAAAAGCAACCCTCTGAACACTCGCATGCTTCAGATAGAGAATCAGTTAGTGCTTTGAAAGTAATCGTCTCCATCAAGCGAAAAGCAGAAGAACATCAAGGAGCTCCGCCAGCACAAATTATGAGGACCCTTCAAGATGTTCCAGCTGGAGTTCTGTCTCAACTACAATAAATACTTGTCACGAAAAATTTTGGAATTTTAAATTTTGGGATTTTAGTACATATTTTGGGAAATTTTGTTCTATGGGAATTTTAGTAGCTAGGAGTAAGTGACTGGAGATTTTGTTTTGAGCGAAATGTTTCGGGAGTTATGACCCCCCCAATCAAATAATTCTGGGAGGAAATAAAAGGGCTACTAGGAAGTAATTTCGGTGGCAGAGTCTAGTCCATCGATCAAAACACCTGCGTTTATGACGGTGGAACTTCACGTCAATTTTTGACTACAAAACATTTAGCCCAACGTTTACAGCGTGGTTCTAGAAAGTGGATAGGGTAACCTCATACAACATAATGCATCGGTGCTCCCATAAATGGTACTCCGAGAGTATTTTTAGAACCACCCCAAAATGAATGAATTACCTCGGCCGGTGTGACCCCCGGGCCTGAACCCCATTGAATATCTACGGGAATTAAATGTAAACGACTGACCGAGAGAGGATGATACCATAGAGTAAGTATATATAGAGTAGCAAAGCAATGCTTAAAACTGGACATACATTTTTGAGAGCTTTGGGAAGCATTTCTCAGGCGCCACCACCTTAGGGGGAAGAAGAATTTTGGCTTACGGAGAAGGCCACTTGGAGGCGCTAGTGGTACTCGGTGATTTTGCATCAATATACAGAATAGTGGATTTGCCATGGCTGTTGCGTGCTTTTAATCGAGTATCAATTGTTTTGTGGTTCCTATGGTACATCGGTAAACAGTTGACTCCGTGTTTGGTAATCGCGTGTCTTATCACATTGACGTGAATTCGATTCATTATAGACGATGCTCATTAATGCACCTTAAAATACATGTTTAATTTTGTCTCGACGACTCCATAAGATTTGTTTCCGTTGCTATGGGTCGATTAGTAAACATCCAGGCACCGAAATCATCATAAGAACATCTTGTGAGTTATGCGACACCACTAGTAAATGAAGTGGCCGTGTGGCAAAGCTCATTTATTATGGCTTGTGCAACTTCGATACACCTGTTCCATCTATCGTCCAACGTCTCACTTAAAAACTCATATCCGAATCTCCCTATTTCTTTGCCACTCTATATGTACATACTCTATGATTATACCTTGGCAGAGATTACTTGAGACTATTAAGTAAGAGACATTTGGGTCACATTTCTAGTAAGGCCATTTTAGCTCCAAAATGAGGGGGTCATGACTCCTGAGCATGCAAGAGATAATTGTTGATAAATTGTTATTGAAACAGAACTAATTAAAAAAAGGGATAACTATGTAAAAATTTCTGCATAGTGTTCTTCATAGCGTACAAGAAAAAAACCCCACCAAGGAAAATGAAACTTAGAGTTTATTGAACTCTTTTGCTGAGAATAAATCAATATACTTTTCATTTTTAGTCTTCTTAAAAATAAATATGTATATTGAAATTGATTTTCCAACATTAGAATACTCTACATAAACATAGTGCTCCTGTCCAAAGACCAGAGTCTGAATCTCTTATAATTTTCCAATAGACGTGCCGCTCAAAAATCGGCCTGTGATACGTGATTGGTTCAAAGTCTCGCCGAGTCTAAACCATTGGCAATCTCCACCGCTATTTACGTACGTGGCCAGGAGGTCGTCTTGCCATTTAATTTCGCCCTCCTTTGGTTTAACATCCAGCACACCCTCTCTCACTTAAGTCTGATTCACACGATACTTGACCTTGTAAAAGTCCGAGGATGCTAGCGAGTACTGGATTTCTAGTACGAAACCTAGCTTGCTTGAAACCTTCCAAGGAGCTATCACACGATACTTGAACTTGCACAAGGTCTGTTTAGTAGATCTTTGATCTAGTACAGTCGTGGAAGGAGTTTGATGAGCTAAATGGATGATTGTGAACGAAGACGACACGCACGAGTGCCGACCATAATTATCGAATAAAACTTCCATTGCCTCAGGTACCCAAGCCATTGTGTATTGTCGTGAGGTTTGAGTTGTTTATTTGATTGCGGGAAATTGTAATTGTCACGAGGGACTATGGAGGCGCTGACATCAAAAATTGGCGACAGCATTGCAAAGAGCAAAGGTGATTGGTCGGCGGCTACTAGGTCCTACTAGGAGAAAGTATCAAACTAGTACCGCACCAAATACGAAAACGAGGATATTAGTTAGTATGCTAGCGATCATGCAGGACTTCAAATACGCTTGGTCTGTATCACACGATACCTTGCACAAGTCCTAGTACGCTAGCTAGCATCCTCTGACTTGTACAAGGTCAAGTATCGTGTGATTCAGGCTTTAGTCACCTGCTTGGTCACTCCATTCGATGTCACCTTTTCACCACATATGCCCTTCTATTGCGCTCCTTTCCATAAAAAATGATGATCCGCTTTTAGGTGAAATGTTTTCCTCACCTCTGAACTATAAAACTCCCAGAGTGCGGTCCTACTCATCCTGGCCCAATGCCTCATAAGTACTGAATAGTGTACCTGCAAGTTCTCTTAGTCGCGTAGCCCAGGATTGCAAACGTATTTAGAGCTTCGGCAGCGGGCCTTTACAAACCACTGGCGTAGTTTGTTACGATACTTTATGAAGAGACTGTACATCTACCGGAAGGAATTAGCTCTTCAGTCCTCAGCGACTAAACATGCGCACGTGGACACCATTACTATGCATTAAAAGGATTGATTCGTGGCTCAATATAACGCTGGAAGATTATGGTCAGTGCTTTTGGTGACGTTACTCTAGCAGTTAGAACTTTCAGCAAGTATCCACCACCACCGATGTCTATAACAGCATAGTGATGTATGTTTCAAAACGACAGCTTGCCGCTAGCATCAAAGCTGCCGATTAACGTTAAGGGTAACCCGCATTTAAACAGTGAAGAGACAAAAACCTTAAAGGAGAGGAAAGAAATGTATTTCTCCGTTGCTGTGAAGGGGCTAGGGTAGTTGTGGTAGCTCAAGAGCAAGCTTACCATTCCTGGGGCCCGGCATCCAATGAAAGCGATGAAGGATTATTTTTAAGAAGATTCGCGATCCCTATTTAAATGAAGGGTGGAAATCGCTCAGAATTCACTGTTCCGTCCGTTGAATGGGACATATAACTTAAGTCTCATTGGCACCCTTTTTTAAGGACAAACCATAACCGACCCAGGGCCTCACTCAGGCCTACCTCATTTCCCTAAATCATTACCTTACAAACTCTTTAAACGATGGTTAACAGGTCATGCGACCTTTGATATCGGTCTCCTTCTCAAATAGCAAACCAATTGCTCAGCCAACTCTCTGGAAGCATTTTCATGAAAAATAGTGCGCCAAAAGGCGTCGAAGAATTTTATCTTGGCCTACAGCTTAATCGTTCAACAATATATGAGCCAAACACATGAAGAAATAGAGAAAACATAAAATAAGCGAATCGAGGTTTGACTTTAATTAAGACCGTGATAAATGCTAATTATCAAGATTACATTTTCGAAAAATTTATTTCCGCATTTTTTTAAGATAATTGATCAACCCATGAGCATTGAATAACTGGTTCATTGTCCCAGAATTAATTGCTTTCTCACTGGAGAACACTCATTAGTACCTATGCACCGATACAATGGCGATAAAAAGCCATCTTATACATTCCACAGCTGTTGGATGAATATAAAACTTACCCTAATACTTTAAAAAAACTGGTATCTGATATAATCTTTATAGGATAAGGTTTTACTAACTAACACCCTCCGCCACACCCTCTTAACACCCTCCGCCACACACTCATGCTACGGCTCGCAGGGTACATCTACATCTACTTATTACCCTGCAAGCCACCACATGGGTGTTTGGCAGGGGGTGAACTATCACCAAAATGAACTACAGTGAAGAAATTTACTTTCACCAACAAGCACCACTCAATCGGTACACTACAAATGCTACAAAAAAAGCTAAAGTAATCCTTATTATGTGACTTTGAAAACGTGACACAAAAGTAATGCAGGGGATATGTAAAAAATGGCGTTAGCACTAATCGGCAGATTTAGAAACATGAATTTGGGTGCATATGAATCAATCGCTAAACTAACTGTCAACTTACCTAATTCAAAGTCCTAACGCAGTCATTATGGTCTCTTATTGATCGCGGGTAAAATGGCATTTGAAACCTTTCTCTTCAACAATCAACTTTCCTTATTTTATTCACATGATCTGATCTACCGTAGTTGTTGGAGGCCATAAGATATTGAAAACTTCGTCCTAAAATAAATCGGTTCTAAATTTACATAAAGGATTGAGTCTGATATTTAATCGACGGTCTCAAAGCTATTCTCATCCAAGTTGTTGCAAGAGGTCAGTAACACCAACGAGACTACCATAACGGCATTTCACGTATTTTGCTGATTTTCTCTGCACGCTTTTCAACTCTGTTTTTAAGCCTACCTTATGAGGATCCTAAACACTCCCAGTGTATTTTAAGTGAAGTTTATCAGAGGATAAGTGGCTGGTTTCTCAAACTTTATTGTCGCACACCGTATCGAGAAGTAGGGAGCTGTAGATGTAAGCGACGCAAACATTTTTCTGCAAAATACGAATCAACTTCTCATTCTATCGTTTAAACCCCACATTATTTTTTTAACACTCTCTAGTTAACATACATCCTCTTACATATCCTCAAATGCGTTATGTCTTTTAAAAGGTGCTCTCTCATAATTACGTCTTTCCAGACGCAATGATCTCTATATGTATTACTCAAGCTCTAGCCTCACGCTCAAAACGCAGGATTCGTGACGAAAAACTTGATGCTCCACGGCTAAACTCAATATTGTTGAGTTCTCTCTTAGCATAGTTTTCAAAGGTTCATTTCCTTCCTGAAAATTATTGATTTGATTTTTTTCAAAATAAATACATGTTGAGTTGTATAAAAATAACCTATGCCATCATATGCTCACACCGTATACCTAGAGCGGTTTCAAGAATCTACACCCGCGGGGTAACTACCCACCGGTAGTGGGGGGAGGTAGTGGGAGAAGGGGACAGGGATGGAAAGGGAAAGTTAGCGAGCCACAGCCCCTTCGAGGCCGACACCAATGAAGCGGATTGAGGTCAAAAGGACCTCAATTGGGCCTCCACCTCCCCGAAGTGCTCGTATTAGTTTGGTTACCCAAACAACTGACACGAGTAGCCGTCGGTCTCGCTTTCGCGAAAAAATCCTACCGCACATCTTTGAGAACCGGTAGAGCCCGTTGGCCAAAATATTGGGATTAGGTATCTCCCTGGCTCCCTTTCAGGGTTGACGCCGTGCGGTCTGCCGGAGTACGTCCTCGAGTCGGGGACCACCGGACCCATGGAGGGTCAATCCGGACCAATTCTGGTCAAAGCGTGGGTACATCCCTTCTCTCAGTAGTCCTCGTCAACCCTTACCGTATACCTAAAGTGACATTCAGAACTTATTTTTCCTGTAAACGGCCATTATGCACTACATCATTAAATTTCCTTCATTAAACCTTTTTTTCCACCGTCCACGAATTTCGGCCCTTGAATTTTAATAACGAAAAGAAAGAATTCTTCATAACCTTACAGAAGAAAAAATGAGCTCTAAGCACATTTGAACTTCAGCCTTAATATTAAAACGGTAATTTAACAAAAGTGAAGTTATAATTTTGAATCCTCTCCATTCTCCTCTCAGCTTTTGCGACATTCTTCCCGGACGAATGCGTTCCCTCATCGCACAACAATTTTCCCTTTCTTCACTGCACGAAATGAGGGAGAAATGGGATCGGGTTGGTGTGGTAGCTAGAGTACTAGCTTACTATACCGGTGGCCAGGGTTCAAATCCCCGCAGAGGAGGATGTTTTTCAGAGGAAACCTGAACCCTACTTGAGTGTCTTGTGGAGGGCACTTCAAGTACAATACTCCGTCTGTCGAATGAGACGTTAAACCGTGGTCCCCTTGGCGCCTTTCGTTAAAATCAGGCTAATGCCGACGCCGGGTTTCTATCCACCCTTTCTCCTTTACCTTTCTCCTATGGCGCAAATGACCTTAGTTGTCGGTCGCCTCCCCAAATATCCAATCCAATGAGAAAGAAAATGTCATATTGGCTCCACTCTGTCTCCTGAGCCATTACACACAATCCTCCTTTCCTATTGCCAACTCCCGCGACGCCAATGACCCAGAATCGTTCTGCTAAGCCATTCCTCTTTTTCCCTCTCTCTGTCTCTCCCCCACTCCCTCGCATTTCAGCCGTCCGGTTCTAATGAAATATCTTTTTCCATTCAATTACAGCCCTCGCAGGTATGGATCGCGGGTTTCCGGTTCCGCTCCCAGCGCATGACCCCTGAGTTTCCGCAGCGCGCGCCCTTCCCTCCCCTTCCATACCCTCTCCCCCAACGCACACGCATCCCCTGGGGAGGAAACAAGCAAAACTACCCCTCTTCAGCCTCTCCAACCCCTTCCCGGCAAACCCCACACCCTCCCACCACTCCTCCAAAGAAGACCATCCGGTACTGGGGATGTGCGCAAACACACCACGCAAAAATAATACTCCACTAGGCCACTCCAATTTTAGCAGATGATGCGTTTGGCTCCGAAGAAGATTGAAAATGCAATAAACGTGATTGCGGGACACTGTCGCTCGCCTGCTCCCCCTCACGATGTCACTCTAGTGCTGGGAACTGAGGGCGCCCTCCGGTGATTGAATTGGTACTAGCGATTACCACACTCCTCCGGTTGTCTCCGGTACTATCGCGGTTGTTAGTGGAGGTAGAGGTGGAAACGGAGGTATTGGAAGACTTTTTAGGCTTTGAGTAGTTACTTAGGCGTCACTATCACTGAAGACATATCATGATGGAAACACATCAGGGAAATAACTAGTGTAGCAAACCGTAGATTAGGATTCGTAAAAAGGGTTCTAGGCAAATGCGATGAGAGAGTACGAGAAAGAAGCTATTTTCCACTTGTCAGGCCTCATTTAGAATATGCCGCTAGTATATGGGATCCATACGAGGAAGGTATGATTAAAGAATTAGAGCGCGTGCAAAGGAGATCTGCTGGGTTTGTTAATGGCCGTTATGATAATTGTATAAGTGCTACGAGCTTAATAGAAGAACTAGGATGGGAATTACTATCAGAACGCAGGTTAAAAATTAAGATTAAACCTTTTTAGTAAATTCGAAACAGAGATGTTCAGAGATGACGTTAGATATATATTGAGAACCCCTGCGTATTATGCTAGGTTTGATCATATTAACAAGATTAGATAAGATAGATTGTCGTACCGATAGATTTCAAATGTCATTTTTCCCTCGTACTATAAGAGAGAACAATAGGCAGCGTAGCAAAGGGATAGGTAAGTGAAATATAGTTAAAGTAGTCTGTAGTGCATGATGCATGTAATAACTACCAATAATCCCTTCCTTATTATGTAGATACTAACCATCTAACTCCATGTGACCCTTTTATCTAGCATATCTCCCTTAAATATCCTACTTGCATGTCACTGGTTAATGTTTGGTGATCTTCACCCCCTGCCACACACCCTCGTGGTGGCTCGCAGGGTATTACGTAGATGTAGTTGTAGTTATGTGTTGAAAGACCTTTAAATTGTCTGTAATATGATATTTTCGTGTAATGCCGTTTAATTTCAATGTTTATTAATCAAAGATGATTATTTAATCTGTAATTTTTAATTTGCTCATCCAAATATAACTCAAATCTCTTCAGGCTCTTTCGACGTTTAACTCAAGTGAACAATTCATGCAGTACTTTTCGCAGCATAAGGCTACTAATAATAATAATGTTTAGTGAAAAACATACTTTCAGAAATCATGATTTTTACGTATAATAACATACACGATAGAAGAACGAGGGAGAACACATTAAATGAAAGAATAAAGTTCCATCGCTTGTATAGATTACTGAAGACCTTTGCTCGCCTGATAATAGTTGCCTAGACTAAGCCAATAACAATTTTACAACATACGGTGGAAGTCGTAAAACCTCACAACTAGTTATCGGATGCTTTCGATTGAGTAAAAGAAAATTATTCTCCACGGAAATTTTTCATTTCCCCTATCTTATCTCATTGAAATATGAAATCCTATCAGGGCTCGAACCTAGGCCTAAATGTTGGAGTCTTGGTTTTTTCTGACTTGTTAAACATTTAAAAACCTTCCGTTTAAATTTCTTTCCTGAAGCTTGATGGGAAATGCTCAAAAACCATCCTACTTAGAAACCACCTAAACGTTGCGTGACGTCGAATTTCGGAGGTTTCGGAGTAATCGGAGGCACCGATTGGTTTCCAGTAAACAACTGCTCCGCTCCTACCGCTCATTTCCCAGCACTGCGTCACCCCCTTACCCTCCTCATGTTCTCCCCATCTCCCTTCCACCCCCTCCCCCCATCACAACCCCCCATCCCCCAACAACCCTCCTTGCTCTCCACATTGCAAACTCACTCCAATCCCCGTATCCCCTCACTTTAAACTCATACCTTTCCTTTTAACGCACACTCCTCTCTCAATTTACAAGAAGCACCGAATGCCTCGCACTTTGGTGACGCGGTGGATGACGCAAAAATCAATATTTAAAAAATGACTGAAAGAAGCAATACGCGCCACAAAAGTAGTCTGCCTACCTCAATAAAACACCCATAAACCGATCAATAAGTATTCATAGTCGAATTCATTGTTTTGCGACCGATAAAAATTAATGAAATGCAGAGTTTTTGGCAGAATTATTAGAATCAGAAATCATCAGAGCTATAAGAATGCAGAGTTTTTGGCAGAATTAGGCAGAATCAGATATTATCAGAATTATGAGAATGCAGAGTTTTTGGCAAAATTGGGAAGGATCTCGGTTAGTTAACGTTTCCCGCGAGAGGTTAGATTTGCAGATATAAGACTATAAGGCCTGTTCCAAGGCACATGCTTAAGATAAGTACCCATGAGCGAGAGAATTTTATCCAACATTTTCGAAGTTCGAAGTTCGAAGTTCGAACTTCGAATTCATGCCTGTATATGAACACATCTGTAAACGTCAGCGCTCACGAATGGTGACGAATGGATTAGAAAGCGCAGGCGGAACGTCTAGTAACATGCGGGTACGTTGCATTCTGCTGAAATAAAACGGTCAAGGCAGATTATTTTATAATTAATCCAAAATAATTCTCAAATTATAGGCAAAAATCAGTCCTCTTTTCATCATAACCTTAAGCAAAACTTTATACTGTCCTCTCTATATTTCCTTACTGAAAACCAGAACGAAAACAGCAACGGCGAATGCCATTTCCAAAACGCTCTACATCGCACATCAGCTTTACTTTTAAAACGTGCACCGTAATGTGTAAGATATAAAATGAATGGAAAGCACCCATTCTTTTAATATGTAAAGAGCAGGAAAAAAATAAGTAATACGAACTGTCGGACATGGCTGCATGAATTTTGTACATCTACCCATAAGATACGCATAAGAATAGAACAAAAACAGAGCGACAGAACGTTAAAACAAAATGCGTCTAACATTTCGCCCAGTCCTCATTCCCACTTCTGATTTCCAATCGCATCCGTGTTCATGTCAGGTATCCCAACACTCCTGACAGGCGTGTGGTAGTGAGTAAACACAGGTATAGAATGTTTCTCACGGCAAAATAATTTTTTAAGCGGACAGATAATTGGCTGTAGTGGCGAAAAGGCATCGAATAGCAATACATAATTTGTTTAATGGTATAATAAGCACTGAGCCACGAATATGAAGCCTGTAAAAAACTTCTCTTTTAGGAAAAATACCTAACTCGGGTTGATGATCTTGCATATTGACGTCATAAACCTGTGTGGCCCAGCATTAAAGAAACTAGGTACTGATAAACATATAATAGGAAGGTCCTCGGATGAAAAACACAAAGAGAAATACTATTTCGCTCTGGTTAGGCCACGCCTCGAATGCGCCGCGAGCATTTGGGACCCTGGTCAAATAGATTTAACCAAAAAATTAATAAAATACAAAGGAAAGCAGCGCGCTTTGTTTAAAACTGCTACGAGCGTACATATAGCGTCTCATAACTTTTAGAGGGAATAAATTGGGAGCCCCTAGAGACTCGGAGGCTACACGCTAGGCTTAGTTTGCTTGATAAATTCAAAACTGATATTTTTCAAAGCGACACAGAGAATATTATCATGACTCCTCACTACATCTCTAGGTCTGACAGATGCGATTAAATAAGAAAAATACACTGCCGAACAGATGGATACAAGAACTCGTTCTTTCCGCGAACAATCAGCGATCCCAATAAAAATTGATCTCACTAAATACACTCCTATAATTTATGTCACCATTTCATCTCCAAAACACATCTTTACATGGCTGGTGGCCTAACACCCCCTGCCACACGCCAATGCGGCGTCTGGCGGGGTATTATGCAGATGAAGATAAATGTAGCAACGAATTAGACAATGATATTACGCTGGAAAAGGAGACAGTAATGCCCTTTTCGTCTTAAACAGATATAGTTTCATTATATTCCAAGACCAATCACTCTTCTCTGGAGAGCAAATATCGTGCGTATGCTTTCATTATTTTCCAACGGCCAAGCGAGATTTCTACAACATTTAAAAACCAAAAATGAGAAGAGAAACTCAGCCTCCAAATATCAATATGTATTTTTTGCCTCGATATTCATTTCGAGCGTTCATTCCAATGACGAGTAGAGGAGACGAGACCTGAATATTTCAAAAGTAGGGAGAGGGAATTATATCCCATATGAATGATGGGTTTTCGACCGTTTCGTTCTACAAATATCGTATAAAATATTTACTTTGAAACAAATTCAATTGCCCACGCAGCATTAAACACGGAAAGGCTTTAAAAATTAGTTACACAATGGCTGAATGGATGCTTTGAGTACCAGGAAACGACCAAGAGAGACCATTTGATTAGGTCAATATAAAAAAACCCACGACACATTTTCAAATTCGTAAGTCAAACAAGTAATGGCAATGATGAGGTCAAATTCGGAAAAATACCTACAAAACTACATGGGTATTTCAATATAATTATCACTTTGTTTGATGCTCCGAAATACCAAGATACGTATGGCATTCAAAATTAAAAAATAATACGATCAGGAATGATGCATTATTATTTCTTCAATTTACATTGCTCTAAATTAATACTTAAAAAAAAGAATGAAATTTGCCTATTTGACATAGAAAATATTGATTAACACAGTCGGTGGGTTTACTTGGGAAAAAAATAATGCTTAGAAAAGAACAAGGTAAGTGAGGACTTCAGAAAATGAAGAAAGATGTTTAGGATTGAATGAAGGAGATGATTTAGAGATCGAATGAATCATACGGATGATCAATACAAAAGAAACTGTTAAGGTAGTCCTAGTCATAATAGAGACCATATTCCATGTATACGTTTTAATTTAACCCCCTGTGAGACACTGGAATTAAATATGCATTATGAATGGTGCAATAATATAGTTTAATATGACAGAAATTGTAAGTAATTAAATAAAAATATCTAAGTAAGTCTCTAACTTGACTCATTTTTTTTGCGCGGTGCGTTTGAAACTCCTTCAAAACGGAAGGTTTTTTTATGATATCCACGAACCTACTGCGGTGACAATATGATTAATTTTCACATATAGTAGAGAAAACATACAAATTATATGCTGTTAGTTTTTTGACGACATCTTAGTGTTATAAATTCCTCATTTTGTAAATAATGTCTCTCTGGAGTGCATACACGTACGTAAAAGTAAAAGAGCTGGTGTATTTTGTCAAATAACTCCAAAATTAATGAGGTAAGGGGTAGAATTTTTGGTGTCATTAGAAGGGTGAAATATTTTTATTTTAAATTACAACAAATTCATAGATTTCTAGGTAAAATGATATTTCCCTTGGACTATCTTAATTGAACCATGCTTGAAAAATAAACGTAGAAAGACAGCAATCTTGGAACCACAATTTCTCTCACTATTTTGAATGTGAGTATGAGATGAATGGCAGCGTTCGAAGTACTTGGAACGGTGATGGTAAGGTCTGCGCAAGTCTGAAGAGAGGTTGAATGCAACAAGTACGACGTCCACTATCCTCACGCACACAGATGCCGTTCATTCATTCATTCAACAGATGGTAATTTAGATCGAAAAGAAGAAGATAATGATCGTTGAAACGACAATTTCTCCTTAAAACATTTCATTATCACTTGAGACAGAAATATTTTCTGATTGTTTAAATATGGAACATTATGTGAAACCCCTTGAGTTTCCAAGCACTGTACTATGTAAAAACCTGTTGTTTTAAGAATAGGATAGAGGAAACTTTGCGACTGGAAGGCACACAAAAACATTTAAGCCGTTGAAAAATACAATCGGACGAATTAAAATAATCAGTCTTAAAATTGATTCGCCGAAATCAATAAGAGCTAAAATTAAGCTAATAAATAAGGTGCAGTGGCACTATTGAATCTCCATTTCCCCTCCACGCCTTTCCCGTTAGTTTTCTATCCCTGTATCAATAGTCCTGATAATTGTACAGAAGCGTGTACTTCTTTTGAATTTCGGAGATGATCATTTCATCCATGGAACCTACACTTTGCCGGTCGGCCATGTTTGTGATTCTACGCGTTCCACGCATCGAGAGTTTAAAATATTTCAACTCGGGCGACGCTACTCTACGCGAACATACGCGAACTCACGCGAAGAAATACGGGCTTCTGATTGGCTGAGAGGACCTCGCTTCCGCGTCTCTTCGTCTGAAACGCGTTCGTGAAAACGTAACTCGAAACTTCCTTCGGCCCGCTTCCCCCTCCCCCTATGCCTCTCTCTCTCTCTCTCGACGCTCCCGCCACCTCTCGATTGCCGTCCCCACTCACGAGCAAACAGTCGCTCAACCTCCCTCCCTATCTCGCCGTTTTGCACAATTTCCAATATCCGCTGTCGGATGACGCAAACTAATTCCGAGAAAAGAGCAACAATTTTCAAAGATCAGCGAGGAGAGAGGGAGGAGGGTCAAAATGTGTCGGGGTGGGGGGGAGTGAATGGTGGGGGCTGGGGGGTAGGGTTCCGAGAGATGGGGGGGAGGGTGTGGGGGGGAGGACACAGGAGGAGATGCGTTGACCGGGGGAAGCTTTGTGCAAAATCGATTGGCTGCCATGCGTCGGGGAAAAGGAACGGGCTGGAGAGGAAGCGTCGAATACGAGAGAGTAATCCCGCCATATTTGCAGGTATTACCACTCCTGGCATAAGATAAGGAAGATGAAATATTGAGCTAAAAAGGTAAAAAGGAAAAATGAGCCAGGAAATTACGTCGAAAAAACCGTAAATAGGTCAGTTAGAGAGTACATTTAAAAGACCCATAGCTGAATTTTAGTTTAACTGACAATTAACTGACAATTTTAGTTTAATTTTCAGTCATTCCCTAATTAATAATTACTAATAAAGTCATTTGATACTTTGTTGCGAAGAAAAAGATGTGGCTCTGAAGCCTGAAAAGGAAAATTAAAGCAAGAACTTACAACAGTTGAACAGTCAACGGGCACGTAAAAGAATGAGATTAAGGAAACGATCCTCGCAGGGTATATACACAGATTGGAACGGGTGCAAGTAAGCTCACCGATACAAAATCCCACCATATCAGACAGAGTTGAGTGATGAAGATAGAACTGGTGGACAAAATAGCTTCTACGAGGGAGATAATTCTAGAATATTTACTCATCTCGGTCGGTTAATCTTGAACGTTGCCTTTGACAGTATGTAAAAAAATTTCCTGAATTATAGAATAATGACTTCAAAAACTTTAACTGCACGGATTTTGCCTTTTATTAACTCATAAAGCCATTTTTATCTTTGATTGTTTTCCTCAAAAAAACAACCAACAAATAAATTAGCAAACAATATCAGTAAAAGCATTAGTTAGCATTTATACCCTTACAATAAGAGACAGGTGAAATAAATAGAGAAGTAAAAAAGAACCCAAAATGTTATTCAATCTGAATTGAGAGTAATGCCATCCAGTCATTAAAAAATGGATATAAACACTCAAAAGTAGCATCATTATTTTGAAATTCAACCTATTACAATTAGACGTAGAATCATTACGCTAAATTTCAACGGGAAAAAGCTGCCAGACTCCCAAAAACTAGCCAATATAAATACTTCCTGACACATAATGTCCTCTATATTCACTTTGTCCTAATTCTTAATGATTATTCATGCAATAGATATTATACTTCAGATAAAGGTTTTTTTAGCCCTCAAACTATTACAATATTCCAAGAAGTTGATCTGAGCTCCATTAAAGAGTCTGGACAGAAAATATTTCATAAATGGAAGGACAAGACAAAGTGGATGGAGAGAGCATGTTGCTGCAGGAT
This sequence comes from Ceriagrion tenellum, assembly GCA_963169105.1. Lineage (NCBI taxonomy): Eukaryota > Metazoa > Arthropoda > Insecta > Odonata > Coenagrionidae > Ceriagrion > Ceriagrion tenellum. Next base: position 16,166,004 of record OY720633.1, on the reverse strand, counting down.
ATTAAGAAAAGGTGAAGAGTACTCAACTGGGAGGTAACCAGGGTTCATGAAAACTAAAGAGCAATGTAATGGGGAGGTCATTATGCCTGCTGGGACGAAAATTAAGATAATAGAGTTCAAGGATAGAATTAAAGATAATTTTGACGTCCGTAGCGTTGAAGAAGGAAATTGCAAGAGCAGGGAGGTAATTCGAACAATGGGTCAAGATGGTATCCGACAAACCAACTACCAATAAAAGGCAACTAAAAAATGGTTCAAATTTGCAATGTTTTAGTAAGGGAAGATTCCAAACAAGTGAAAAGAATTATCGCTGCGGAAGTAGAATTTAACTCATTTCCCCTCCCAACATCAGGATGACTTACTCCGCAAATCTCATCACTAAACCCTTTGATAAACACGTAATTATGGGACATATTGAGTTTCATATTACATTCAGAATATACGCGAAAACAATTACAAATAAAAATATTTGACCAGAGGAATCCTCTCTTTGAGTACAGGCTTCCATCTTATTGATCGTTCATGTAAATATGCTCTGAGCTAAATTGCAATTCAAATATTCACTAACCATAAAAAACACTAGATGATAGTATATCAAACAATTTCATGAAATACTTTCAGCCTACACATGCACACATTTTCCTGAAAAGCATACATCTATGCAGAAAGAGTGATTGGTTTCACCTCTAATTTGTCGGTGAATGAAACTTCCAGATGCCAATTGTTGCATTCCAATACGAATCTTGCAAAATATCTGAGCTATTTGAAAGCTGAAATGCCGATCGACTGGCGATCCATACACGTATGCTAAGGTAATTGAGTTTCATTTGAATTGGCAACAGCAGCATTTGATTGACATTAATAAAGGCAAATAATTCAGTTTTTAAAGTAAACTAATCATGAAATTAAATTTAATAATTAATGGTGAAATGCCAATGACGCGCTGAGAAGCATTTCTAATCACATATATTTCAACCGCATATACCTGACTTCCACAAAAAAGAGCGGGGGGAAATTGGTATACTATAGCAAACACCATAAATCAGCTTATCTCCGGAAAGATTAGAACCTATTAATAATAAAATCCAGAGAGATTTGCGCGAAGCAAAGCACGCCATAATTGAATTAGCACTACTGGAAAACGTTGTATAGAGGGCTTGGATTTTATCCCAATATTCATTAAAATCTTGATGAGTTCGGAAAACAGAAAATTAGATTCATTCCCCAAAATAGATTATTGCTTTACTCCGGTATTGGTTTTAACAGACATATCCCAGCACATCACCTCGTGAACACGTAAACCGAATACGTGACCGCGATGCCATTCCAAAAATGAGTGATTGAGGGTGTTGGCAGCTTATTTCCCACGATTTCTTCCGACAGGATAGGGCCAAGCTATTATTGAATAACAAAATTGCAGCAATAAATTATGCCAAGATCCAAAACTTAATCCTAATAGCCTCATGAAGCTTATATAGATAGATTCAATGAATTCAGAGAACTTTAAATACATAAATCTTCGTTTCAATCTTGAACTTCGACTCATCTGTTCTTCCATCATTTTTCGATGGTGACCTGTGAAAATTAAAACAAAATCAGGCATAATAAACAGGCCTCAGTATAGTCAAACCTGGTGGAGTGTATCACTGAAATTTCTCCTCTTTTCCACATTTGATGTAATTCAATTCAAAAACCAAAAATATGGTTACCGTGCACTTTACTACTATAACTCGAAGACTTTTTAAATTGCAAAAATAGGCCATCAGGACTATTTCCCAAGTAGACCTGTGCGCCGATGGTAAAACTATTGGCGGAGGACGCCGACTGGAAATGGGTCGGCGCGCTGATCCGATGGGTTTTACCGGCGTCATATCAGCCTTCATATGTTCACGAGCATTGTGGCACTTCAGAAAATTATAGGAAAAAGTATTAATTTCTTCGCATTAATAAAACTATTCATTTGTATAATGTCGTGTAAATACTTATATAATCAAATTCCTACATACGTATACGACAAAAATGTCTCACAATTTTAAGCGTTTAGACAAATGACGCATGTAACAGCTTTAATGAAAACTATCACTATACCGCGTCTTTTATCTCAAATGCGAGCGAAATCCACGTTATAATATTAGGGCGTTGCCTGTGCGCAGACTTGAGATGTAGGGAAATAGTCAATGCTTACAGTAATTTTTATATAGATGTATTAGTTTTGAGTCGTAGGGTATACGAGTTTTGGAATTTCACGCACAAATTTTCAGGTGAACGAGATCTAGCAACACCTGATTTCTGCATAGAGATTTAGAAGTCGAACATTTTTAGAAGTTAGAACGAGGAAATTGGACTTGTTACAAACCATTCATTTAAATAAAGGCGATTAGCGGTTTGTTTTAACTTTCGTTTTGCTTTAAAAAGTAAAAAATACAATGTCTTAGAATTTGAATGAGAATGTCGCGTTTCTCTTCGAGGTTTGTTGCCGATTCATTTTAAACATTTTTGTGCGTGTTTGCGAGTGTTTAGGACAGTTCTTGTGAGATTGTGAGTGCGGAGTAATTACGAGGACTGGTCAGGTGAGTTGTGATACTTATCCTGCTTTTTAGGTTGTTGACAACGTTGAGAATAGGTGATAGCAAGAATATTGGACGTGAGGATGACGTGAAGCTGTATTTACTGAGACATGCTCCTGTATTGGTTGATTGTAAGTTACGTGCAAGATTAGCAATGTCAGAGAAATTGTTTCGGTTAGTTTTTAACCTTGGTGATATATCCATGCCTAGATGAGTTTAAGAGTCGATGAGTTTTTTTGAGACCTGATTTTGATTGATTGGTGATTTTTTCGTTGTGTAATCTGTTAGGTAAATATCATTTTACAGCCTGTAATTGTTGTTATGCGGGGTACGAAGTTTTGAAAAGTGGAGACCGAACGACTAAATATGAGCTCTGGTGTTTAAAGGAAGATATGGCATAAAGGCCATTAGGAAAAGAATGTTTCTGGTAAAGCTCAAAATGCTTGCTGAATTATGACCACGGAAGATTTAAATTGGGCAACTGTTTCAATTAGCAATTTTCAATCATGTTATTCAAAAGTGAAGATGTAATGAAAAGGGAAAAGAAAGCGAACCTTTATTTGATAGTTAAATACAAAAGCGCAAACCGAAGGTGGCAGCTTAAGCTAGTACATATTGCTGTGAACAATTGTGTCCATATAAACTTTGACTAGTAATTTTCGAAATTTGATGAAATTGGGCTCCCGCGATCATGTTTGAATACTTCGTATCTGCTCCAGGCATCTGAATGTCACGGTGTAAGAGAGTGGAAGAGGGAGGGGGGTATCAAAGTAAGGGAAAGGGAATTATAGTTTTCCCATCATTGCTTGAAAGCCTGGCCTGAAATCTGTTGGCCCCCCTTGTCCTCCTCCTTAGGTTCCGCATATCGAGTCAACATGTAACTACTTATCAGGGCCTCTTCCTTTCCCTTCTATGTTTTGAAAGAGACCTCTACCCCTCAACACCATTCGTTCCCACTGTGCCTCTTAGGATCAGGGCTGGGATCACTCTCCCTCCCAGGTGGTCACAGAAACATAGTTTAAACTCTCCCAAATAAACTCTCTCATCATTAACCCGTCTAAACTTTTCCAGTAAGGTCCATAACATGTACTTAAGCACTCTGTTCATCCGGAGAGGAAAATTCCTATGGCTTTCGGTTTATTACTTAACGGATAATAAGATGCATTATGGGTACTATTTGCATAATTTAAATAGTATCTGATGGAAAATTATGCCTCATCAATGCTAAGGGACATAAAAACTTCCTATAAAATTCATTCCTTTTCCTATTCCAATTCCTTTTCCTATCCTCATGTGAGGCGAGGTCCTTAAGATCCTCCTAGATACCCTCAGACTGCACCGTGGATTTACTTCCTAGAACTTCACTTACCATAACCAATGATCAAATACAAAAGAAATATTGTTCAAATATTCTCCAAACGTTTTTATTTTCAATTTAGAAGTATTTGAAACTCTTCAGCATGAACGTAAACCCTTTGGTTAACTACTTCCCGTTTTCCAATACATTGCGTTGAATGGCTGAAACTCAGTGAACCTTGCAAGGAAAAGAAAGAAGAGAGAGAAGTCTATGAGATACGGATGCGGAGAAGGAAGAAGAAACTGCAGTAGACGGAGAGACTTTTGAAAGGTTGTTCAGCGAGGAAGGGAAATCTATCGATATTTCACGTCCTAATTACGCATAGTTTCAAAAACAGTAGGATTAAGTATATTCGATACCTTTTTCGGATATATGGCCTTTTACATCGTCATTATAATCTCTTATTATACAATATTGATTAAGACGGCATCAAGCGGGAAACTGAATATAAGCTAATCATGCCGCATTAGAGGCATGAGCCGAGTGAAATCCACGCCAACGTAGGGTGAACAGTGAACACGTGGCCCATAGTCCAACAGAAATGGTGACCTATTACTTTGATTGACTGAAGACCATTCTCATCAGTACATCAAATTCGGACGGAAGAGCTGCTATTTTTCAATTGTTATCAGGAAAATATCGATTAGGAAATAGAGAGGGGAGCGCAGGGGATTGGGACATTCCGGTGTACGGGAGGGCGCCGGTTTGGGCGCGGTAGTTTTGGCGCGAGCCCTTTTTGCGCAGGTCATTTGGGCACAGGTATGATTGGGTAAAGCTGTTTTGGCGCCGGGATGGTTAGGCAATGCCGTTTTATATCAAGGGCGTTTCGCCGCAGTGGCATTTTGGTTACCAGTCGGCTGGTATCGTTGCTTTAATGATTTATGACTAGTGATAGTCATATCAGTGGTGGTGGGAAGGGGTAAGTAATGAACTACGTACTGCACTGTGGGTGTGCTACCAATAATGTAAAATAATACATAATTTTTTTCTTTGCGGGGAGATTATTTTCCAGAACTATTAAGACCCATTTCATCTGTCATCGAAAACACTGAGCATACAGGCCAAAACATATCTGGTCCTTGATGAGAAAAATCGTGCTTAGGTCTTTATCTATGTAAGCAACACCAAATTACATACAATAGTTGAAATTTTATTTGGCACATTTATAAATACTGCCTCTAGTCATAAATCATAAAAGAATTGCTACTAGCCGAGTGATAACCGAAACACCCGTGCCCTAACGGCCTTCTCGGCTAAAACGGTCCCTGCGCCAAAACGGTTTGCCGGGTTGTCCTAGAGGACTTGGATGTCTTGGAGCTGTGCGAGGAGTGATGGAAGGACAGGGGAGACTATTGCAGTGATAGTTACAGAGTAATCCATAGTGGTGAGGATGAGAGTCAACGTAGGGTAGCTATAGTATTGAACGCAAAATTGTGAAGGAGAGTAGTAAACATTGAACAGAGCGACAGCATACTAGTGGTTGTAATACAAGTACGCTCAACAACTTTCGTTGTAGCCCAGGTGTACATGCCCACAAGCAACCATGGGTATTATGATGTGGATGGGCTTTATAAACAGCTAGAGGAGATAATCAAAGAGATCCCGGACAGGAGAAACCTAATAGTAATGGGTGTCTGGATCGCAGAATTGGGGAAAAGAGAGAAGGGTACGAAGTGGGAGGGACTGGATTAGGAACGAGAAATGATCGCGACGGGAAGGCAGTTGAATTTTGTTTGAATGCAGGCATGAATCTTAACTTAGTTATGATGATATGTGAACGTAGTTTCAAAAAAGTTGGAGAATAGTAAAAGTAGGAGGATAAACAGATGGAACTTTGAAGCTTTGGTAGGGGAAAAAAGAAGGAAATACCAAGAGCAAGTGGAATGGAACATAAGTGAAGCAAAAGAAATGGAGAAAACATGGGAGAATATACATACAAGCATATTGAGAGAGGCGAAAAAAACGGAAGGATAAGGGAAAACGAGGGGTTTAAGGAGTAGTGGGTTACGCAAGAAATGATTGGGAAAATAGAGGAGAGAAGGAGGTGAAAAAAATGCCAACACTGAACTAGGTAAGACGAAGCACAATGAGTATAATCATCATCTCCGGTGAATAACCAATCGGGCGAAGGAAAACTGATGGAAAAGGCACTGCGAGGAGATAGGTATGCTGCAATAAGATGGGGAAAAGGGTGCGTTTTGCGAAATAATAAAATTGCTATCGGGTGGGGAGAGAGGGAAAACGGTACCAAATATTAAGAGCAGAGCAGGTAGGATATTAATCGAGCAAGACGATATTCAAGGTAGGTAGAGAGAATACGTGGAAGAGCGATAGTAGATAAACTAATTAGATGTGAAGAATGAGGGAACACTAGACGAGGATAACCTCGGTCCAATGATACTCTACGGTGAAAAGGAGAAAGCATTGAAAGAGATGAAGGCAAGTAAAGCTGTAGGAGTGTAGAACATATCTTAAGAGTTGCTAATTAATTTAAGTAAAAATGTTAGGCTAGTTTTTTCTAAACTAATTTGATGTATCTACGAGGAAGGAGTATGGCCAGAGCGCTTATTTCTATCCCAAAAATGAAGAAAGCGCCATAATGCGAGGAATATGGAACAATAAGTTTGATTTCGTATGCAGCCAAAGTTTCACTTAATCAATAAAAGGTTGGAGAGTTAGGAAAAATTCCACTTTGGTGATGACCAGTTTTGGTACCGGAAAGGAAGGTCAAATCGGGATGGAATTGCGGTGATGGGAACATTTATTGAATGAAACAGAGTAAAATCAGGATCTTTCCTCATGTTTCATGGATTTTTAAAAGGTTTTTGACAGAGTGAAGGCAACTCTAGGTTGTGGGGTAGACCAAGGCTGCCCTTTGTTTTGTAACATTTATGCTGAGGAAATGGTCTGACAGGCAAGTGAAAAACTTCGCCGAGGTGGGAATCAAGGTAGGAAGGCAGCTAATACAGTTAATTAAGATCGCGGACGACCAGGCGCTGATTAGTCAACCTTCGAAGGGATTGCAAACTTTAGTAGATGCATTAGAAATTCAGTACGGAAATTCGAAATGAAGACATCATAAGAAAACAAAAGCAATGGGATTATCTAGGATAGAGAAAGCGAGGCTGGTCATTAAAGTTGTAGGGTACAAACACGAGCAAGTAGAACATTTTAATTACTGGGGCAGCACGCTTGAAGAAAATGGGCATAGTAGAAAAGACATAAGGAAGAGAATAGCGTCAACTAAGGAGGCGTTTAGTAGCTGAAGGGAGCTGATGCCGGGAACCTTAGGCAAGGATATGAAGAGGAGTCTGGTGAAGAGCTTGCTATGGAGCGTAGCGTTGTATGGAGCAGAAACGTGGGGCCTCGGGAAAGAGGACGAGAATACGCTACAGGCATTTAAGATGTAGATATGGAGAAATATAGGTGCACGAAATGGGAGGCAAACGAGGAAGTGCTTAAGACGGTGTGCGAGGAAAGGAAACTTCTGAATGAAATCCGGGATAGGCAGAGTAGATGTCTTGTGGAAGTAAGTTGCACAACAGCGTGAAAACTAGCGGATAATCTTAAAAATATATCTCGAAGTCTTTGAAGATGGTTCCCTCCCTAAACGCATGGATAACTGTCGCTATTAAGGAAAGACTGTTAATACTGCTGCACGGATATCAGTGTAACTGTGGTGGGTAATATTTGACAAAGTTATGAAATACAATGATGAGGAGTCAAGAAAAATTAGTGTACTCAAATACAGAAGCCATGCTCTAGAGGCAAGGACTCGTACATAGCCGCAAATGACGGCGCGCGCCGCCACGCCGACATGGGGAACCGGCGGCGCTATCGGCGGCGCGCCGCACAAAATCCATCGGCGGCGGCGCACAGGTCTATTCCCAAGTGAACAAGAGACCCAGTTGTAGGCCTCTCTTCTAGAAGCTTAAACTTCTCACCCTGCCTTGAATTTATATTTTTTATTCAATTTGAGTGAGACAAAATATCTGGAATGCAATGATGAACAAAGATATAGCATGGGTATGATACCCAGCGGAGGTGTGACCATACGACTATGCCTCACAGCCTGTCATTATTCTCAAATAGCCCAAAATATGTCGGGTCTAAATTTCATAATAAACTACCAACTGATATAAAACATATTGAAACTTCCACCATTTTCAAAACAAAACTGAGGAATTGCCTCATAGATAACTGTTTTTACTCTGTTGGTGAATTTACGACCGCATGACCTTATATGTGCTTTGTTGATTGGTGCGAACTGCCTCAGTTAAAGGTTTATTTCAATTTATTCATTTTTATTTATTATATGTATTTTGTTGATTTGTGCTAACTTCCTTCAGTTCATGGTTTTTATGAATGTATTCATTTTTGAATCGTTGACTTATCCTATACTTATAAGAACAAGTCCTGGGATCAATAAGCTATTATTATTCTTATAACTATATACTATAATACACTGCACTACCATCACTACTATACTAATTTTTACAACGGCATTCCACTACGCTGACTTGGCAGCCGCTACTTTCATCGATCCCAGGCTTGCGAGACGGGGAGAACTGTAAAGGTAAAGAAAAATTTAAGGAAGCCACAGGTAGATTGGTTCACAGGGGAAGGCGACCGGCGACTGAATAAATTTTCATTATTGAGGACGAGGGAGTGTATAAGTAAGAAAACGAATACCTGGGAAATGAAGGAAGTGTTGAGAGAAAACCGGCGTCAACATTAGCCTACTCTAAGAAAAGCCCCAAAAGGGAGCAAATGTACGAGGGTTGTTTTTTAATTAAGAACCGTTTTTAATTAAAAACAAAACAAGTATAATTGTCTTAACAATTATATTTTTACATGAAAACCTGTACCTCAATCTACTTTTCCACATAATTTCCATTATATTAAGGCACTTATCGCATCGTAGAACCATTTTTTTAATCCCACCCTCATAGAAGTCTGCCGCCTAATTTGGCAACCACTGCAACACGGTCGTTTTGGCCTCATCATTGTCATCGTGTCGCTGACCACTCAGTTGCATCTTCGAATTAAGGTGGTAAATAAGGTGGTAGTCATTGAGCGCTAGATCGTGACTGTGTGGAGGGTGATCAAGTTGTTCCCAGCCAAATGATCCGATGATATCTTGAGTTTGATTAGCCGTGTGTGGACGGGCATTCTCATGGAGCAAAACGATCCCTATACTCGGCACGCCACGCCTTTTTTTTTGGATTCTCTAAAAGCTCCAACTGCAGCACTGAAATGGCCGAATTTCAAAACGGTACTTACTTAAAAAACATGCCTCGTACATGCATAAACTCGATTAATTCTGTCTTAACTTTGTGAAAATCCATTCTAAAGAATTCAAATGCGATATGGTACTGAAGAAAGATCGAAGGCTTTCCCGGCGTATGGTATCAAGGAAGTCAATGCGGGTTTTCCACCGGGTCAGGTTGTCCATGTCTGCCGACGTTTCGATGACCGAGTTGCTCATCGTCTTCAGGGCATGAAGACGATGAGCAACTCGGTCATCGAAACGTCGGCAGACATGGACAACCTGACCCGGTGGAAAACCCGCATTGACTTCCGCGATATGGTACTTTTTTCACAGTTTTTATTTCAGGTCGACCGGTTTCGTCACATAGGCGACATCATCAGGTACAAAATTTTAAAATGCTGCAGAATATATACAAAAATTTGGATGGGGGAGGGAGGGGGAAGAGGCAGGTAAAGGGTGACGGGAAGGGGGGGTGGGGAAGAAGGTATGTGAGAGGACGCGGGAACAAGCATTATTTTGGAGGGGGGGTGGGGGGGAAACGGTTGGACGATGAGTGTGGCGTCCACGGCGGGGGTTGGGGCGTCATCCTCAAAAGGTATTATGACTCAGGGGAATATCCAAGAGGGGGGAATGGCTGACAAAAATATTGTCGTTAGCAATTTTGCCTTCCTTTAAATGCCTTCTAATCTCCAGCTTCTCTAAACAGTTCATCCTTCTTCCCTATCTCTCCAGGTGGAGAATCTCCGGCACAAAGTCACTCTTGTGGTCATTCTTCCATAGATTTTTTAGCGAAATGGGACCTGTTTAAGTCCCCATTGTGTAGATGTCTTTTGTGTTCATCTGTTCTCACTCTGAACGACCGTCCAGACGGTGGACGGTCGCTCTGGATGGTCGTTCAGAGTGAGAACAGATGAACACAAAAGACATCTACGCAATGGGGACTTAAACAGGTCCCATTTCGCTAAAAAATCTATGGAAGAATGACCACAAGAGTGACTTTGTGCCGGAGATTCTCCACCTGGAGAGAAAGGGAAGAAGGATGAACTGATAGTGAAGAATTTAAAAATAGGGGTAAGAGGGCTACCAGAGTTCTCTTTAAAACCTGGCACAGTCGTTCATGGCACCTGAACGAGGAAAGTATGAAAAAATTGGTATACTACAAGAGATTGAGGAAATCGGAGGCTGGAAGAAAGACGATTGGGGCACTTGCGTCTTTGGGAAGGTGAAACGGTATGCCTTCCCCAAGGGTGAGGGGAGGAAGGCTATCCAAGTGCTGAAAAGGGTGCATTCCGATTTGATGGGGCCCATCTCTCCTGAATCACTAGGGAGATGCAAGTTTTTTTTTATCTTGGGGGAAACACATCAGGAAAATAACTAGTGTAGCAAACCGTAGATTAGGATTCGCAAAAAGGGTTCTAGGCAAATTCGATGAGAGAGTACGAGAAAGAAGCTATTTCACACTTGTCAGGCCTCATTTAGAATATGCCGCTAGTATATGGCATCCGTACGAGGAAGGTTTGATAAAAGGCGTGTGCAAAGGAGATCCGCTAGGTTTGTGAAAGGCCGTTATGATATCTGTATAAGTGTTACGATTTTAATAGAAGAACTAGGATGGGAATTACTATCAGAACGCAGGTTAAAATTTAGGTTAAACCTTTTAAGTGAATTCGAAACCGATTTTTTCACAGATGACGTTAAATATATATTAAGAACCCCTACGTATTATGCTAGGTTTGATCATATTAACAAGATTAGAGAGATAGATTATCGTACCGATAGATTTAAAATGTCATTTTTCCCGCGTACCATAAGAGAGAACAATAGGCAGCGTATCAAAGGGATAGGTAGGTGAAATATACTTCGAGTAGTCTGTAGTGTATGATGCATGTAATAACAACCAATAATCCCTTTCTTATTATGTAGATACTAACCATCTAGCTGCATGTGACCCTGTTCTCTAGCATGTCTCCCTTAAATATCCTACTGCATGTCAATATTTCATGTTTGGTGATCTTCACCCCCTGCCACACACTCTCGTAGTGGCTCGCAGGGTATTACGTAGACGTAGACGTAGACGTTTGTTGTCACTTTTATGGACGAATATTCTAGGTTCATCACAGCAGTTTCTATCAAACACAAAGGTGATGTAACCCAAGAATTCATAAAGTACCAGGCGAGAGTGGGACTACAGAAGGGAAAGCAGATCAAAGAGTTCCAGAGTGACCAGTGTGGAAAGTACACGTGAGCATCATTTCAAGAGTACCTATCCAGTTGCGGTATAGTAAACTACAAGTCGGTCCCCAGGACACCCCAGCAGAATGGTTTGTCAGAACGATTTAATCAGACATCACAAACTATTGTCAAAGGTATGCTCGTGGAATCTGGAGTACCAACTTCATTCTAAGGGGAAGCGCTTGCAGCAGCCTTCTACATCATTAACAGATTTCCGTCAGCTCCATTGGAGTACAAGACTCCGATGGAAGTATGGGAGAGGAGAGGATTAGAGAGGCTGGATTTCGATCACCAGTTCGTCTTTGGATTTGAGGCATGGACGTGGACAGCAGAGGGCCGGAGGGATAACAAATTTGGTCTTAGAGCGAGAAGATGTAATATTACAGGTTAGGAGGAAGGAATTAAAGGCTATCGTCTCTGGGACATGGAAAAACAGAAGGTAGTTAAAAGTAGAGACGTGAGATTCAGAAAGCACGTATTTCCTTAATAAATCTGCCGGTAAACACCAATATGCTAACTCAGTATGTTGAAGTTGACCTGCCATTCTACTGTTGAGCAGAAGAAGAACAATATGATGACTTGGAGAAGCTCAAAGCGAGAGGTGGAGAGCCAGAGGAGGTGACACCCATTCAGGGACCAGGGAATGTGACCATCCCCTGCGAAAATGAGCCTGCCTATGATGGAGGAGCGGAGGGTGCTCTGCAATATATTTAAGTAGTAGATCGGGGGTAAAATGAGGAAAAAATAACAACTCGCTTTTGACTTCGAAATTCTCTACAATTACCGGGACATGAATCGGGCTACTTTGTCCCTCATGTAACAAAGGATCAATATTGTCATTAGTATTTGGTGTGACAGATGCGATAAAATAAGAGCGATACACTGCCAAACAGATAGGTACAAGAACTCGTTCTTTCCGCGAACAATAAGCGACCATAATAAAAATTGAGCTCCACTAAATACACTCCTATAATAAATGTCACCATTCCATCTCCGAAAACTTTCCTCTTTACACGGTTGGTGACCTGGTACCCCCTGCCACACGCCCATGTGGCAGCTCGCAGGGTATTATGTATATGTAGATGTAGATATCACGCTCTGCTTTGAAATTTACATATCTTTCAAACCTTTATCGGCAATAAATAATAACATTATGAGTTTAACATTTGCAAGAGTGATGATTCAAACGAATGTTTTCAAGGACCAGTTGCTCAATTGTTGAACGATCCTGCTTGGTACTTCTTATCAATCATGATGACCTCGCGTTACAACCAAGAACAAGAACCAAAGAATTGACCAAGCACCCAATAGATCGTGTTGATATTGCTTGGCTTGCATGTGACGTCACAGTTTGTCCGGTAAATAGGAGGCGACAGTTGGGGGGCACTGAGAGGCAACTCGAGATAGCCAATACGAACATTCAGGTTCAAGGCACGGAAGGATTGTGTTCCCAAACCGCAGGCAGCCATTAATTTCATTTTCAACCAGATTAGCTCATATAAACTAGCATTCGATAAACCAAATTATCTCCTCAGAACAACCAGTTAGCTTTTCACTCGGAAGGACTCGGAAACTCTTCCAAATATTTGCTCTTCATTCAGCTCCACATCCCTGCTAACGGGGCAGACACTTGTTGAACTAAAATTGGATCGATATGCCTGAGAAGTTCAAAATTACGTGCCCCTCTCCTGCGAACGACATATTTCACTCATCAACATTTTGAGAATAAATCACTCCACTCTGTGATGTCCGCTAAGAGTTTTACCACACTACCAGATTTTTTACCACATTAGAGTTGTAGTCAATGTGAAACTCCTCCCACCATCTAAATATGTCTCAATGAAATATCTAATACATCGTAAAAAGAGATTAATAAATCATGAATGGCTTCATTTTTGTGTTGAAATGACTAAGTAAACTGTTCGTTCAACATTTATTGGAATAATAAAATTCATATTTTTTTCCAGAAACTTGTTGTTGGAAACAGATCATTTTAATGATGATCAATCAAGATGTTGTTCAAAATAAAACCATAAAATTAAAAATGTTAGACAGCCGACCACTGTGTTGCGGCCGTTGTGGTGACCAGGGGCCTTATTCAGTAAGGAATCGACGCGGTCGAACCTCGGTATATCCGTGGATGTGACGTCGAATTCCCCGAAAAATCTCAATTTTCGAATGCTCCCCTTTGAATTTTACGTGGCTCTGACGTCACAATTTCGTCACTGTTGAGACTCAAAAATTCCGAGGATATACAGAATAGACCCCGAAAATAGAGAAGTTCATTGTATGGCATTTTATTAGGAAACGCGCTGCCCTTTGAGCACGTGACAGGACGGCACCATCACTGTGGTCGGCGTACTCCCGCAATCCCACGTTATTTGAAAGAGCCTTGAACCGGGCTAGTTATCCATTCATGCCTGTATTAATTCGTTGCTGGCTAAGTATTCCAATTCAGATAAGTACATAAGGTATCACATTTACTTTGAGAACTGTTGTAGAAACTTTGTGTTCTAGAAAAATTTGGATTTTACTTTCATATTTTCAATATCTATTCAAATAGATTCCACTGAAAGTAGTTTGAGCGAAAAATCATTTTACTTAGAAATCAATGAATTTGGTTACATTTTAAAGAAAAATATCTCACCCTTACATTGACACCAAAGATTCAACCCCATACGACATTACTTTCGGAGATATTTTCCAAAAAATACCAGCCGTTTTACAAGGGAAACGATACGTGCATGCACTCCAGGGAGACATTGTTTACAAAAGGAGTTATTTCTAACACTTAGATGTCTTAAAAGAACTAACAGCTACGAACAACTAAGTAGCTTGTATGTTTTCTCAACTATTTATGAAAATTAATCATATTGTCACCGCAGCAGGTTCTTAGGTATCAAAAAAAAACTTCCGTTTTGAAGGAGTTTCAAACGCACCACGCGAGAAAAATGAGTCAAGTTAGAGACTCACTTAGATATTTTCATTTAATTACTTATCATTTCTGCCATATAAAACTATATTATTGCGCCATTAATAATGCAATGTTTAATTCGTGTGTCCTACAGCTGGTAAAATTAAAACGTATTATTCGTATATGGTCTCTATAATGACTAGGGAACTATCTCTCACGGACTACCTTAATATACGCGCTCGAACCATTAAATGCTACAGGGAAATCAGGCGGCGGGGAGAGCTAAGAAACTAACCATCATTTATAAAATTGAGAGTAAATAAATGCTCGGGGTATGATTATTACGTTACATATAGCAATTACCGTGTGAAGGCCTATTTCTGAGTTTATTTTAAGTAAAGAAAAAGAACGGTAAATTCTCCCGACTATGGGATGCAGTGCTTATTAGCTCCTCGGTGCTTTAAAGATATTCTCAAGCATTCTTCAAATCAACACTACGTTTTTCTCACAATGTGAGGAATTTCAATTTTCCAGTTCACAATTTCAAAACCCATTCAACTACTTCGAAGCAAGACACGCTATGAGGTAATTAAATTTAATAAATTGCACTGCGTTTGAAGCCAATCGTAACTAAACCTTATTAATCGTGTGGGGCACTTCAAATGTCACTCACTTACTCTTGTTCCCCGCTTCTCTCGTACGTACGATTCTTATCTCTCCGCACGGCTAACCCCGTCAATTCAATTTATGCACAGTTCAACATAAAACTTATGGAAATCGAATTAACAATGCAATATTGAAAAATGAGCGTTAATTAGCACTGTTCTTTAGTTCCTTTTGAGTCACTTAATACTTGAACGCATTAATATTCACACATTCACCTTTTTAACCCTTTATCTCATTATCATAAATATAAAACAATCAAAATCTGACACAGGAAATCATAATGCAACATTTATATAGTTACGACAACTCCGTCCTAGACGACACAGGTGGTCAGCTTCACCGTATCTATCTTCCCCCACAGTCAAATTACTGTGGCGTCTACTTTTCAAGCACTTTTTACCCTCTTTCGCAATACGTGGGGAAAAGCACCGTTAAAGATTACGGTCCCACCGACATATATTACAGTATTTTTTTATATAGAAGAGGTAAATACTTTTTTGGGAATCCGTATGTCGACTTTTAACAATTTAATAGTTTTTCAAATCCACTGGATAATAAAGTGCTTCAAAACTCGTGTTTCTCTTGTTTTTTCATTTCGTTTTTCTTAAATTTGCCTAACTCTCCACATCCCATTAATTGCAACCTGAATTTGACGCTGTTAACTTCGCGTACTCTATTTATGATAGCACAACGTAGCGACGAGGCTCATTTATTTTAATTCCTTTAAAAATAGCCCTTCAGTGAAATTTCGGCACTATTGTATTCATCTCAAAGAATGCATTTCTATTCTTCAGCTGCCTCTGAAGGTTATGGCATGCCTAATCAGGAACGCATTGCAACAGAAAGTATGTAAACCTAAACTACTCTTCAATAGATAGACGTAAGCAAGCAAAACATATTTTTAAATGCCGACTATATTCTTGTAACGTAGATTCTGAACATTTAAAAAAATATTGTGCTTATCGGTTACTATGAAAATCGGATGACATCTTGTAGCAAAACCGGGAAAAGAGGTCCGGGAAATCCGTTACATCAGAAATAATATTAAATTAAAATTCAAAACCATTGACCAGCAATAAGAAGCGAGAGACGCGCGAGAAAAATAAATATTTACATCCCGGAACTAGAAACGCTTTAAAAATATTAAGCAGTTAACAATACGAAAATAAGGATGCCAAACAATAAAATCAACAACAGAGTAAAATATATAGTATGAGCAAAAAATATAGCACGTATCGATGAAAAAGATATGGTGATTTTAAGGGGGATGGACTTAGCAACCGAGTACTAAAGAGCTGAGCTCCTGGATTAGTCGAGAGGACTCGGTCGAAGCAATGAATATCTACTTGCTCCCCATCTCCCAAAGGAGGCTTCGACCAAACGAGATCACCCAATCGATCCATTGGTTTCTTATTCTTTGAGATGAAAGAAGGGAACAATCGGAGGATAATCGCCGGACGAGAGCGACGCGCATGGAGAGGCTTGGATACGAGTCTACGAGGGACGCCGTCCAATCCTTTTCATCGTAACAGTCGACGGTGCCTCGAAATTGGAGTGAGTTTGGATTGAAGTGTGTTCTCGAGTTAATGAGTGGAAGCGAGAGGATGAAAGTAAGGAAGAGAGACAGGAGAATGGGAAGGATGAATGGTCAGAGAGAAATCGGAAAGGGATTTTCAATTCGAGGGGTAGGCACCACTAATACAATGGCCGCGTCGTCTGGCAATTCTCTTCCTGCTGCGGAAGCCACTTGCCAGTCATGTTATTCATATTCCGCCGTCTTATACAGGGTGTCCAGCAGCTGGGCATTTGAAAATTCCCTGAGATTTCCATGTTTTACAGGCATAATTTTTATTTTTCCAGAGAAAATATTGATTTTTTTTTCATTAATTATAAGAGAAAGTTTACTTTCTCAAGAGCTTTTATTGGGTGTTTAAAGGTAGGGATTATTTTTAAACTTGCACATTTGGAGGGAAATGAACACCAAACTTTAAAATAGTTTGAGAGAAAATCACATCAACACCCTTTCTTAGATTTAAACATTGCCATGCTGGTGCTCAGGAACAAGGTTATAATATAGCCATACTTTGCTATGAATAGAATTTATATAAAATGATCAACAAGTTAAAAAACTGAAGGAATTGACTTTTTCCTTACTTTGCTAAATGCAACAACGCAAGGGAAATTTGACTTCGCAACTTGCCGATAAAGGCACGTTCTTTACGCCACTGATTTACAGGCTATGACCAATAAGAACACAATGTACCTGTATAGAAAACATTGTACCTACTTTCGGTGATTACAGGAATGCAAAATGCGACAACGCAAGGGAAATTTGACTTAGCAAATTGCCGAAAAAGTTATATTGCTTCCGTTGCTGTTTTATATATTGACACCACAGAAAATTCCAGAGTCAATTCGATATTTCCCTGATATGTATTTCTGGCGAAAATAATATTCCCTGAGATTACTTGGTCTCTCCGGTTTTCCAGAGTTCTGGATACCCTGATTATGGAAAGTATTATCCTCCGTTTTACTGAAATAAATATAGCAAGAACAACGATCCACACATTTTTTAAAATTGCTCTTAAATGAAAGGATGGCCAATGAAAAAATGGATTAAGAGGGGAGACTAGCGCAATTCCATCTAATATAAATATATTTTTCATAAAAAGCTCTTATCCATTGAATTAGCGCATTATGGCTCAAAGTATTGCTGTAATTAACTAGAAGCTAAAAAATTTAGTGGCGGGTTTCTATCAGCATCCTACTCTCTTGAAGAATTTGCTCCCTTATACTCTGAAACTGCTTCAGGCTGGATCTAGGCCAGATACATTTAGATCACACAACGCGTTTCACCACAAAGTGGCATAATCATATACCAACAACTGAACATTACTATTGGCATAATGGCATAATTATAAGCACATAATTTTACAACATTAGAGTAAAAGTCACTGTGAAACACCTCCTACCATCTAAATAAATCTTAATGGAAAATCTAATAAATCTCAAAAAGAGACTTACACATCATGAATAGCTTCTTTTTTTTGCTCCAACAACTAAATTAAATATTCGTTCAAAATGTATTGGTTGAATAATCTTCATTTTTTTCAATAATCTTGCTGTTGGAAACAGATGATTTCAATGATGATCAATGAAGATGTTGTTCCAAATAAAATTCTCAATAATGTTAGACAGCCGCCCACTGTGTTGCGGTCGTCGCGGTGACCAGTATATCCATCAAAACTAAAAAGATGGCCGATAATAGAAAATCGTTGCCCAGTAAGCGCAACAACTAAGTAGAACTGTCACAAGCAAGGCTTCAGATAAAATTCCATGTAATTAATTTATTATTCTGCAGGAGGAATTATTTTACTAACATTTTTATCTATGTAACGGCTCGGCATTTACTTAATAACTTCATATTTGATATAAAATATACTGTACCCTGAGTCTCTTGTGATAATCATTAATGGATTTTTGTGTGATGCTAAATTTGGTCTGGTGGTTTAGTTTTCAGTTCTTTTTTACATTTGTGTCACTTATAACTTGAATTTACTGTAGCTTAGTGTAGCTTAGTGTAGCATACCTTGCAATTTTAATCAGTAGCATTAAGCTGATCTGCGACAGCTCTTCTTAACTCCCATCATTACTTTCGCCATCATGCTATATCTCCTTCCTCTGCCTATTTTCTTCAATCACTCCTTCCAATATCTTATTTGGAGGGCAGTCTTCCCTCAGAATGTTCTTAACCAGTTCGTTTTCTTCCTCTTTACTGCTCTCGTAAAGTTTCTTGACTCATTTATTCTTTCAAGCATTTACTCATTTCTCACTTCATCGCTTCATTTGATCGTTTTCATTCTTTGCTGTCACCACATTTCAAATCCCTTTTTTCTATCCAATTTTTCTAGTCCTCTAAGCAGTACACTTATAAACATACACATTAATATAACAGTTCGTAAATCTGTTACTTAAACCTATTTTAGTTGATTTGGCTTTTAGAATTTCCGTGAAGGCATAAGAGGGCCGTGAAAAAGAGACAACTCCGCGAGTCGGCGGTCGCAGACCATTATTGGAGTGAGCCAACGCATAGCATTGATTTTGACAGCACCGTAATATTTACAAAAGAAGACCGCTGTTTCCCTAGAATCATACGGGAATCAATAGAGATAGCGAAAACACCGATAAATTTCAACCGAGAGGACGGCGGGACCCTCGCTACCGCTTTGAAACGGCTCTTCAATACTGCCGACCAATCACAACACACCTCCACCTGAAGGCGCGAAAACGGTACACCATAAAAGGTTGGACAAAACCCTGCATCGACAATTCAGCGGACCTGAAGAAGCCAGCTGGAACGCTGGCGAAATATTGTTCATCAAAAATGGATAAACGCGGAAGGAGACCTGGAAAACCATTCTCTTGGCTTTTAGAAGCTGTAATCTTTACTGATGGCTGTTATTCTCAACATGATCCTACTTCTTGTTCCCTTCGTGCAACTTGCATTCCATGCGATGACATTTCAGGTGTTTCTAAAATTTTACATTTCATTTTGCTTAAATTACATTCCGTCAATGATCACACCATGCCGTGTGTACGTAAAAGGGTTAAACATCTGCATAGTAAGTGATCTGCAACCCATACTAATGGGTTCAAATTATAAGAATCAATTTGACGCGCGAGATGCAGATACAATGAGAAAGGCGGTAAGCGCACTTGAAGAGGTTGGGGTGTTAATTAAATTATATGTGAGTCATAAAAGGTTCCCGTAATTAGCCATTGATCAGATCTCACAGGAAATATTCTATTGTTGAAATGAGAGAAAATACCTTTAACAAAGTCAATGGAAAATATTAAATATTTCAAATTTTTGCCATCCGATAGCGGCATTTTTTCCCCTAACTTTGACTACAAGCAACATAAAAAAGCAAAAAAAAGAAACCTCTACATTGATTCCAATTCTTTAAAGAGGTCAATTTTTGGGGCACTAAGAGGTCATATCGCCAAGAGCTAAGTTGGTATTCATGCTAATAAGAAATGGAAATTTCAGATCAATTGGTTCTGTATCTTTTGAAGAGAAGAGTATTAAACATGCAGAAACCAATCCATAATTATATCTCGGTGGAAACAATGGCCTAAAAGAAAGGAAATTTTAACCCACTATAATACAAATCTACATCTACATAATACCCTTCGAGCCGCTGCATGGGCTTGTGGCAGGGGGTGTTAGGTCACCAGCCGTGTAAAGATGTAAAATTTTTGGAGGTGAAATGGTGACATGTATACTATGGGAGTGTATTTAGAGGAGATCAGTTTTTATTGTGGTCGCTTATTGTTCGCGGAAAGAACGAGTTTTTGTACCCATCTGTTCGACAGTGTATCTCTGTTATTTAATCGCATCTGTCAGACCTAGAGATGCAGTGAGGTGGCATGATAATATTCTCTATGTAGCTCTGAAAAATATCAGTTCTGAATTTATCAAGCAAGCTAAACCTAGGTTGTATACTCCGAGTCTCTAGGGGCTCCCACCTTAAACGCTCTAAAAGTTGTGAGACACTATATGTACGTTTGTAGCAGTTTTTAACGAAGCGTGCTGCTTTCCTTTGTTTTTTATTAATGTTTTTGGTTAAATCTATTTGACCAGGGTCCCAAATGCTCGCGGCATATTTTAGGTGAGGCCTAGCCAGAGCGAAGTAGCATCTCTCTTTGACTTTTTCATCCGAGGACCTTCCTATTATACGTTTAACAAAACCTAGTTTCCGTACCGTCACATATGCTCTATATGTGTAATCCCCACGATGTATCAGATGCTATATATCAATATATACCAATATACCAATATATACCAATCGATATTATATACACTAATTTTCGAATTGATTGGGTTTAATTTTCATTGCATGTTAGGTTTACACTGACAAGGCACTTCTGTACCTCAATTGAAAATTCAATAACTCAATCTCTCTTGTAAATTCAAAACCTAGTCATTTTCCGTTGAAATGATAAATATCTTACAAACTCCTATATACTACGGTGGATCAGATCATGGGAATATAATATGGGAAATAGACCTCATACTCATCAGACCGGCTGAAAATGTCGTTTCTCTCGCCATCGATTTTAGACCATTATGACCGCGTTACAACTTTGAAGTAGGTTAATTGACAGGTAGTGTAGCTGATTAATTGATGTTCCCACTAATGCATGTTTCTAAATCTGCCGCGTATTGCTAACATCATATTTTGCATGTTTCCTGCATGAATCTTGCATCAAGTTTGAGTAGTTGTGCAACAGATTAATTTTGTAGTTTCTGTAGCTTTTGCACCATACCTAAAGGCTGCTGCATTGTGGTGAAAGTTAATTTCCATACTATAGAGCATGTTGGCGACAAGTCACCCCTCGCCAAACACGCTTAAGATGAGTTGCAGGGTAACAAGTAGATGTTGATAGATGTACGGTCACAACTACAGCCATATGTAAATTAAAACGTTCAATGAGAATTAACTAGTTTTTAACTCGCCGGAAACCGACACCAAAATTCTCCATGAAATGCTCTTCTTATGCGCTCTCATGACATACATACTAGCTTCAATTTTTACAAAAATGCCATTATAGCCACGGTATTGCGTTAAATTTTCAATTCCAACTAATATAGAAATATAATATTGAGATGAACACTTTGTTTAATCCACACAAAACTTTAATGGTATGAGCCCGACCGGTTTCAACTCTTCCGTGTCATTGGCAAAAGTGTGGAATCCGGTCGGGCTCATACCGTAAAAGTTTTGTGTGGATTATACAAAGTGTTCTTATTTCATCTCAATATGAACTCTAAACTCCATAAAGTTAGCTCGCAAACCATATAAAATAAATAAATCAGACTGACAAGCAGAAGGGATCCATAACTATTTGGATTCAGGCAATAATTTATGTAAATTCAAACTGAAATTGACGTAAGAATATCGTACTATTCCACAACTTATTTTGAACAACGACGCGTTTCGATGCGTTAAATAATCATCATCAGGTGACTCTCAGTGACGGTAATGAGGAAATATGATAATAAATTGTGATGTCGCTACTCTTTTTTATTTCTCACTCAAATCATCATCTTCTCCTCTCTTTCCACTCAACAATCTCCCCTTCTCTTTATCAATAACTCCTTAACAACATCTCCAAAACAAAACCAACAATTAAGAAAACAGTCCATTAAAAAAATTAACAAAATTATAATTTAAGCCACTTAATCAATTTTAGCAACCCACGGTAAAAGTAATAATAACAAAAAATAAAACAACTCAAACATTAAACAAAATCAAACCCCTCATTCAGGGCAGAAGTAGGACACACGAATTTACAAAATATGTGGAAAAAGACAAAATGGTTGCTTTAAGTTGTAGAAGTTATCTTTCCCTAATAACCTTGATAAGGTCAAAACAAATTTAGAACTCAAACACTATTTATTCAAACAACTACTCCCTTCATATGAAAGTTCCCACTCAGCCGAGAGCACAGCAACAGAAATCGAATAAAGTGTCACGTGCAATAATTAAACTGGACCCAGGGTAGTTTCCTTTAGTTGATAAGTTGTAGTAAGTAGTTGATACAGTCCCCTTGAGTATCGCAAACCTGCCATGAAAATTAGGAAGCCTGATAGTGGTGGCCTGTTTACAGTATAAAGGTCCGTGTTTCGTTTCAAGATCGGTGCGTAATTATTGCAACTCGCCTTCATTTTCATTACTACTCCACCCAATCCTTCATTTACACGTCATAAGTCCTTGGCTCTCAGCCAAAAACCGCCTGTTTTATACCATATTTAGAGTACAATGTTCGAAGATAGGTATGATAGGGTCTTAAGTAATATAAGCTTTATTCTTACGTAATATAAGCTTCGGTAAAATTAAATTCGGTAAAATTAGAACAAATAATGAATAAAACCCTCATAACATCTGTTTTCTCATACGAAGCAGAGACCTATATCCTTTCCAATAATGGCGAAAAACACTTGGGAGATTCGAAATGAAAATAATGAGTAGAATTTATATTTCAGTTTGAGAGGGAAATATACGAATAATGAGAATTAACTGGTCAATAAATGAAATATTAGGAGGTGGAAGCATAGCTAGGTTCTCCAATTCTGGCCTAGCTGGGAAGCATAGTAAGAATGAATGAACACAGAATGCCAAACGAATGCTCAATACCGAGATGGAAGGGATGTAAAGACGAGAGAAAGACCACGGAAACGATGGCTGCAGGATGTTGAAGATGCTCTGAAGGGAATATGAGTTGTGAGATGGAAGGAGATGGAAAAGGACGATTAAAATGGAGGCATGTAAGATAGCAGCCTCTGCTGAATTCCTTTCTCCTCATCTCCACCTTCTCTCCTCTCCCTCCTCTTCCGCTCCTCCCCTCCCCCGCTTATGCAAGCAATCTCTATCTCTCGCTTCTCACGTGTCGGCCACTCACAACTCCCCGCCGGAGGAAGTCGTCGTCGCCAACCCCACCTCCAAGATGCCCCCATGGGAGAGTGCTGAAGGAGGCAGAACGCAACTCGAGAGACTTTTCCTCGAACGGCGTGGAGTCGGCAGTTGGGAGTTGACTGTTGTAGTGTTAAAACGTGGCAATAAATCGATTATGTGGAATGTGGGGTTTCATTCCGAAATAATCCTACTTTCCCTGACAGTATCGACGTAGTGAACCCTTGCAACTGGTGTCAGAAGTGGGATGATTATTGATTGATACTGATCAGGGGGCAGTTGGTGGAGACAACCTAAGGCAAAATGGCGAATCGCGTAAGTTTCGGGGGCCAAGATGTCGACCTACACAGCGTCATCGATGACTTCGGAAGGAAGATTGAGCAGCTAGGATTGAAAAATGAGCACCTAAGGGCCACGATCGCTTTGGAAAGGAATCAAGATGCCTCCACACCTGCGAGAGCTAAGTTCACCTTGCTGAACACGGTCGAACCCTTCCATGGACGTCCTGGAGACGACGCCGACGCGTTTTTCGAAAGAGTGCAGCAGGTGGCCTCGTTGAGCTGCTGGAGTGACGAGGAAACGCTCGCTGCCGCGCGGCTTCGACTAATCGGAGAGGCGGCAGAATATGCACGCACGAGAACGGAGTGTAAGGCAGCGACGACATATAACGAATGGAAGGAGTTCATCCTTGACCGATATCGGTCTAAGAAAACACATCGATTCCACCGGGAGCTACTGGCAACCATTCGGAAGGACCCACGTGAGGACATAGAGGAGTTTGCGGATCGGGTGAGGCGAATCAACGCGCGGACGGCGGAGATCAGCGGAACACCGGAGCAGATGGAGGCAATAAGGTACGAGGCTGATCAGCGGATCTTGGTTGCCTTCCTGAGAGGCCTTTCGGGTGAGTTGGGCAGGCTTTGTCGTCTCGCCATGCCCGATAGCTTCGACGCCGCCGTAGCAACGGCAGTAAGAATCCGGGAGACGGAGAGGACCCCGCGAAATCCACCACCTAGTCGCCGAGCGTTCCAAGTGACGGCCCGTGAGTGCTTCGATTGCGGGCGCACTGGCCATCTCGCCCGGAATGTCGCAGCCCACGCCGTGGAAAGTGTTACAGGTGCGGGGCGGAGGGCCATTTTGCCCGTGAGTGTAGGAGGGGGTCATCGAACCGGGCGGCCAATTTAAACGACGAAGGGGTCGACCGTCCCGCCGGCACCGACCCCTGGTGAAGGAAGAGCTGATTCCAGCCATCCAGGCGAGTGCGGGAGAGAAGGATTTAGTCGTTCGAGCGGTGGTTGAAGGGAAGTGGTGCTCATTCCTTTTAGACACGGGGGCCCAAGTTTCATTATTAGTGCGGGGATCGTGTAGTGAGAGCGGGATGGGGCCTTCACAATACCGTATCCGAGGCGTCGCGGGGCGAGTGCTGAAGAGTTATGGCGAAAAGCCGGTATCTTTGGAAATAGGTGGTCGTGTTTATCCGATGCAAGTGCAAGTAGTCGAGACGTTGGGTGGTTTTGAAGGGATTTTAGGGTTAGACTTCCTATGCAGATACGGATGCGTGATCAACCTTCCTTAGTTCCTTATCACCAGAAACCCTTGGTGGAACGATTCGTCCAGGAACAGTTGAGAGCTGGAGTAATTGTTCCTAGCTCTAGTCCTTGGGCGAGCCCAATTGTGATAGTCCCAAAAAAATCTAGCGATGGAAATCCAGCGTACCGTTTTTGTGTAGACTTTAGGGCGCTTAATGCCGTCACTATCCCTGACGTGTACCCGCTACCTAGCATAGTAGAAACCTTGGATTATTTAGGGGGATGTAGATATTTTACAACTTTAGACATAGATCATTTACTGGGAAAAAATAACAAAAAATAATTAAAAATGATAAAATAAATAAATAAAATGTAGATTTACAATGCATTTTACAAAAAAAAAAAAAATATATATATATATATATATATATATATATATATATATATATATATACACTCTCCGCACGAATTAGTATACAGTGAGCGAATGAAAACCCCCTTTGAGTGCATCGGCAGTTCTCCGATTGTAGTGGACGATTTTGTGTCGTAACTGCAAGACAGACTAAGGGTAATTCGGAGCAAATGCAAACGGAATAATCGTAAGGCTCAACAGGAACAGGCCAGAGGGGCAAAGACTAGTGCAAAGAATCGACGTTATTCAGAGGGCGATCACGTGTATTTGACGGACCCCACCATTAAAACCGGCAGAATTCGGAAATTCCACTCACCATGGAAAGGGCCCTATCAAATATTAGAAATTCTCCCCCCCCCTATAATCTCAAGGTGCAGCTGCAGCACCGGACCGTGATTGTTCATCAGGATAGAGTTAAGCCCCACCCCAGTCACCTATCGACCCCTCCCCCACCGAGTGGAGAGAAGAAACGTGGAAGACCTAGGAAGAAATTAGAAAGTGAGTGGGAAGATGACAGTAGCGAGTGGGAAGTATGTGCTGACGATCGAATTAGGCCTGCAAGCGCGAGTCCGATCAGCAAAGGTGGACAGCTGACTCTGCGGACCCCTCCCCCTGTTGAAATAGCAAATAGACGGGAAGCACCTGAGAAAGATTCGTCGGAATCGGCGAATTCATTGGTATTTCCAATGCCTCATCAAAACCCATCAGTCGATGAAATCCAGACCCCCACCCCTCCGTGTGCCTCCCCACCCACTGACAGTGCAAGAGAGCCCCCCCAATCGCCTTTATTTAAGCCCCCAAGGAAGATACCCTCCCAATCGACGACTTGTGGTGAGAAATACAGCGGAGAAATAGACGCGTACTCGAAGGCCGGCGAAGAGGAGATAGGTTCACGGAGTCAACAAACAGCGCCACATCATCTGGGCGGTGAGCGCGAGATAAGCCACATTCCGGCGAAGGTCGATCCACCGGCACTCCCGCAAAGGTCCCCATATCACCTCCGCCCTCGACCGCCACGGCAAGACATCACGTCGCCCGCTGGAGAAGACGAGATAGCGTCCTTGCCCTCCCCTGCCCCCCCCCCCCGAAGAGATCCCCGAGGTTGTGAGAGATCCTCGGATCTACGACTTACGGCCGAGACAAGAAAAGTGATGAAATTTCCATTGTGCCCTTTGGGTGTGTCCTGTAGAGTGAAGGGAAAGGCGTGTGAATGATTTGAATAATTCATTTTCTATTCTTTTATTTTCACGAAAACGCGTGCAGCGTACTGCCATAGTGTGGTTTGTGCTTTATTTTATTATTGGTGTACTGTGCAGAGAACGAGTTGTTTGATTTTTTGTTGTGGTAAAAGTGTAATTATTGTTTCTTGATGGTTTTGGTAATGGTTCTTATTTTGTGGTCTGTCAGAATTTATTCATGTGTGAATGTCACAACTTCAGATCGTGGTATTGTTTTTGAACGTCATAATGACGTGATACTGTCCGAAAACACGTGGACGGTCGTAATAAATTTTGACTTGGTGAAACTGAAGGACGAGTACGAGGGTTTGGCAAGAAATATGAAGTGTACTGAGGAAATTCTGGAAAACGAATTGGGTGATTGGCCAGATAGAACACTACAGTTGGAATTTGTGAAACTTAAAATAGAGTACGAGAGACTTCGGAAAGAATTAATGGTTTTTCTAGAGCTGTTTACAGGAAGTCGAGTTGCCAGGGGCTTGATCAGCGTGGGCGGGGAATTACTCAAGACATTATTTGGGAGCTTAGATGATAGGGATTTAGAGGATATAAATCGACGCATTGATCGTGTAGAGTCCCTCGGGCGCAGAAATAAAATGGATGTAGCCAATCAAATCTTAATGATCCATCGTTTGGAAGAAAGAATAACTAATAACACCAAGTTCATTCGAGAATTGGTGACTGAGTACGTGGACCAAAGGAATGACTCCCAAAAAAATTTTGATGCCATTGGGCTGGTGGTACGGGGAGAGGGATTAATCCGCCAATTTGGACACCACCTTGTAATGCGAGAGTAGACTTAGTTAATCTAAGATTGGCAATAGAAAGTAGCATTAACAGTAGACTGAGTAGCATTCTGATACCTCCTGAGGAATTCCTCGGTGTATTAAAACGTATTGAAGAGAGTATACAATTGCCACAGTACATGATTAGCCCATGCGAGCGACGAAATCTATACTTATATTATGGTATGGCATCTGTAACGGCGGTAGCCAAGGGTGCCTATCTGAGGTTGGTCATTGATGTATCCTTGGGGAACAAAGATAGCACGTACGAATATTATCGGGTGCACACCTTCCCAGTGTATCGCGATCGATTGGGCCACGCCATCAAATGGAGGCTGAGAGATGTTTTGTTATTGAGCCCCGAGCGCAACTTGCACGCGGCGGTGAGCGAACGGGAGTTCGATGATTGTAAAAGGGGGCCATTGTCCATTTGTCCGGTGAGATTTCCTCTTAGGGGACGCACGGAGGGGACTTGTGAATACAGACTGTTTATGTCCCAAGAGACAAAGGACTGCGAGGGAGAAGTGACCCGCTTAAGGTACCCTTATTTTCGGACAAAAAGGTTCAGGATGGCTATATTCCGTCCCGGGCGTAACGGAGGTTACTTTCCTTTGCCGTAATACCACACAAAGTAAACCGGCGTTCGTACGCAAGCTCAATGGCAGCGGAATCATCAGAGGAGCAGAACACTGTGACGTGTATAGCAATAATTTCAGGTCAATGGCGGCTGCACAAGGGGAGTCGGTTGTTAGAGAGACTTTACGCCTATTGTTTATACCAGAGGTTCCGTCCATTGGGAAAAAAGTGATAAATTTTAGCAACAAACATGACGCAAAACTAAATTCTTTACGTCAATAACTAGAAAACATACTCCAAGAGCCGGGAGGTAAAGTGAGTTTACACTTCGTTACGGATCGCCTTGAGGAAATTGATCCGCAGAAAATAGATTCAGTTGTTATTGGTCTTAGCCTAGATATTGCAATTACTATAATAGTTGGTGTATTAGGGTTAGGTGTATACTTCTTCCGTGGTCATAAACGAAGGCGAGGTAAGCCAGTTAATAAGGAACCGAGTGGCCATGAGATGACTGGCACCAAGGAAAACGTATCGTTACCCGAAGCCGAGGACACAGTGGGTTCGCGAAGTTAAAACCTTGTCTTAATTTTTATTGTTTTTCAATTGTATTGTGTAAACCGTATTCCTTGGTTTGTGTGTTTTATTTTGACATTATTTGCCACTTGCTAAGTGTTTTGCATTTTGACTTGTATTGTGTAAACCTTATTCTTTGCTCTGTGTGTGTTTCTTTCTTTTGGTGCGAATGGCCACATGTTAAGTATTTTTGCAGTTTCCGGCCGGGACGCCGCCTACACATTTAATTGGTGAATTAAATGTGGTTTGAGGGGGGGGGGTAAGATAGCAGCCTCTGCTGAATTCCTTTCTCCTCATCTCCACCTTTCCTCCTCTCCCTCCTCTTCCGCTCCTCCCCCCCCCTCGTCGTCGCCAACCCCACCTCCTAGATGCCCCCATGGGAGAGTGATGAAGGAGGCAGAACGCAACTCGAGAGACTTTTCCTCGAACGGCGTGGAGTCGGCCGTTGGGAGTCGACTGTTGTAGTGTTAAAATGTGGCAAATCGATAAATCGATTATGTGGAATGCGGGGTTTCATTCCGAAATAATCCTGCTTTCCCTGACGGTATCGACGTAGCGAACCCTTACAGGCATATAATAGAGAAATCCAGGGCCTTCCCCTGACTATAGTGCTGATTACGCACGCTGATTGACTGAGTGACATGAAAGCTGGAGCTCTACCGAGAAGAGAGAGAGTCTTATGAGGTCAGCTTCTTATTTAATTAGATCCCGAATGACACCTCAATCTACCTCCATAGAGTAAGTACATATAGAGTGGCAAAGAGATAGGGAGATGCGGATATGAGTTTTAAAATAATACTTTGGCAGATAGATGGAATGTATCTAAGTTGCACGATAATCCATAACAAATGAGCTTTGGCACAAGGCTACTTCATTTAGTGTCGCATAACTCACATGATGTTCTTATGATGATTTCGGTGCCTGGATGTTTACTAATCGACCCATAGCAATGGAAAAAAATCTTGCTTAGTCGTAGAGACCAAATTTAAAATGTATTTTAAGGTGTATTAATGAGCATCATCTATAATGAATTGAATTCACATCAATATGTTAAGACACGCGATTACCAAACACGGAGTTAACTGTTTATCAATTTATAATAGGAACGACAAAACAATTGATACTCAACAAAAAGAACACAACAGCCGTGGTAAATCCACCTCTGTATGTTGTGCAAAATCACCAAGTACCACTAGCGCATCTAAGTGGCCTTCTCTGTAAGCCAAAATTCTTCCTCCCCTAAGGTGGTGGCACCTGAGAAATTCTTCCCAAAGCTCTGAAAAATATATGTCCAGAATTAGGCATTGCTTTGCCACTCTATATATACTTACTCTATGCTACCTGTAATCCGTCTGACTTCTAGCGCACGTTTCGGTCATATCCAAGAAAGTACTTCTTTCACAACAATCGCTTTAGTCGTTCAATTGGATAAGCACTTCTGAGGATCGTCGGAATTTGGAGAATGAGGAGTGGAGAATGGAGGAGGTGAATGAAAGGGAGTCGGGAAGAGGAGGGAGAAATGGGTAATTTTGAATTTTCAGACGGGAATAGCAAACTGTGCGTGGGAAGTAAAGGAGGAGATGGAGTAGTGTGAGGGATACATATCTATTGAGAGAGTGACGCAGTGGGTGATATTTTTATACCGTGTGTTGGACCGCCGCAATTCGGGTGGCGGCGTAAGGGAAACCCGGTAAGGGTGAATCATGAAACGGGAAATGGGAGAGTGACGCTTGAAGTCTGGCTGAAAAGGGACGAGAATCAGCGAGTGGCGGGCGAATCGATGGAAATAACCTATTGTCGAGAGCGTGCGTGGTACACCCTATCCACCACCCCTATTGTACGTATCTCTCTCTCTCTCTCTCTTGCGTGGACCGTCGCCACGGAATGCTCTAATAAAGCCCCGAGGCCAACCTTTAGTGAAGCCCTTCATGGCTGGATATAAACCCACCCATTTAAAGGAAGAGATTCGTATAAAATGACCGAGGCGGAAAATCATGTCAGAACTTACTAGGTACCTGCGGAGAAAGGTTCAATACAAAAAAACGAAGATATGATGAAAATAAAGAAAAAACTCGCTTTTTTAATTAAAAACCCAGCCCATTTGATTCCGATATCCTTTGAAGAAAATAATAAATGAAATGTAGATGTAAAAATAGCCGGATAAATTGTAATGATAACTCTTAACTTTATTTTTTCACATAAACAAAGTTAAGGTAGTTCGAGTGAAAATTCATTTTGCTTAGAAATCAATGAATTTTGTTTCATTTTAAAGAAAAATATCTCACCTATGCAACGACACGAAAAACCACTTACCACATTACTTTCGGAGATATTTGCCTAAAAATACCAGCCCTTTTACAAGGAAAATGGTATTTGTATGCGCTCCTGAGAGACATTATTTACAAAATGAGGTATTTCTAACACGTAGATGTCGTAAAAAACCAACAGCGTGCAGTTGTCTAACGAGAAGGTGTTGAAGAGGATAGAGGAAAGATGGTGTCTACTCAAAATGCTAAATAAGAGAAGGAACACCTGGATTGGCCATATTCACACGAAAGCTTGGTTAAGACAATACTAGAAGGTACAGTAGAGGGAAAAAACCAGAGGGGCAGACCTAGAGTGGACTCTATGGGACAGTTGATGAAGGAACAGGGTTGCAAATCGTACAGTGAAGTGAAAAGATTAGCCCAAGATCGGATAAAGTGGAAGACTGTTGCAGACCAATCCTAGGATTGTAACCAGAGAAGAAGAGCCATTGAAGTAGATACAAGTCCAGTATAGAAATATTAAAAAACGAATTTAAGAGTTATCCTTAGAAGTTTTTCCGGCTCCGGTGGTGGCGGGGTAAAGTCCTCGTCAGCTAAACTGAGGGTCACGGGTTCGAGTCCCGGTTTTTCACCACCCGGGCACGAACGTCTGCCAAGTTCTGTTGGTCCGGTACCTGGAAAACCTGATGACCGGCTTAGTAGCCTATTGGGATTCCAGGGACATACGGGCCAATAGAATCGTCCGATAATACAAAAAAGTATTATGCGACGAGATACTGAAGAATTTTAGTCGTCTTCAGGGAAAAATTCTTCTAACGAGACTGGGAATACTCATTCAGCAATTAGTAAACTCTCAGGGATCGACAAACATAGCCTAGTTTAGGAAACATTCCAGCAAGATAGCAAAACATGGTTGAACTCTCTTCCCGGAAAAATTTACATGAAACGCCTTATTGTTTATTTTTTGCACTTATACTCTCTTACGATGGAGAATGAGTCATAGTTGAATACGGCCAGGCGTTAGTTACCGTTCTTGAGGTGAAATTTATTGCGTTCCTTACACGGTATTTATTGCGAAACGTTTTCATCGTCAGATGGAATTATTTTTACGAGATTTAGTTTTTAATCAACTGCGTTTTAATCAAAAAACGGAAAAGAGAGTGGCTGCAAGGAGTTCAATTTACGCTTGATTCAGTGCATAAATACTAGAAAACTCATGCACAAAATCAATATAAATGGCTCTACTCCTAGGTTCTCCGCTACACATTTCGTCGAAATACCTCCCAAACGACTTATCTCCCAAGGGCTGCATCCGTCTGGTATTTCATCGAATTACCTCTCAAGACGATGACGTATGAGTTTTAAGGTAATCTAAGAATCTGTTTGTTTTTCATTTTAGCGAGATAACGCGTGAAGTCATTTTATCCGCTTTTAAAACCAAAAATCTATCCTTTTTTACTTCTGCTAATTTATTCTTCGCTCCCCGTCAGCAGCAGCGTCTTCTTTCGTAAAGTCGGCGAAATTTCTAGCACGAGTAATTTTCTTTCCAATTATATTGTCAAGTTCCACTGGAAAATAAATCTGGTGGAAATGAATTAGCTAATAAACTTTTTTACAAAAAAAGACAGACATTGCGGATTAATCGAGAATATTCGAGACATAATCTAGCTTGAAGTCAAAGTATGCCGCACTCTCAAGGAACGCCTCTTTGGAGCAGTAATTAGCAACCCCGCCGCTCATTACCATGAATGAATCTTCTTCTTTCCGACCCCCCAATCTCTCTCTCCCATTCTGAACACGTTTATTTTGCAAATAAGAAAGGCTTATATTTTTTTAGGTAGAATGTGAACCAATTAACCGCCAAGTATCTCATCACCCGCGAGAATGCCCGTTCTTCATTGAAAAATGAAAATCTTTTCATTTGCTAATCCAAAGATGACAAAGATGTACTTACTCTATGCTCATACTAATGAATGCGTGGTATTTTGAACACTCAGCCACTGTACCTATAGCCACGTGAAGGTAAACGACAGCCATCATGTACCGTATCTTTCCTCTGTTTATGAGGCGCGGCGGCATGAAACTTTGCAAGTATATAAGGTTAATTCACAGGCAGATAGAGAGAGAGAAGTACTCGTAGATAGTGAGAGAGAGAGCGGGCATGCAGAGACAATTAACTGGAGCATCCTCTTCCATGGCGGCTTTGTAAGAGTTTTCCGCATACCTCGGAGTTCCGAAATGCTTACGCAAATAGTGCTCAGACATAGGGCTATGGATTATTTCCCCTGCACCTCTCTCCCCATTCTCTTCCTCTCCTCACTTCCACAGCACAAATAAAATGCCATGGAATTCGGGGTCCGTAATACCGAGGAAGCCATTCACAAAGTTAACACGTGCGCTCAAGGCACTAGGGTAGGTGGGCCCCGTAGAGTTTACGCGAGGACAACGACCTTTCCTCACCGTTAACTCGACGTGCTACGTAGAGGTGTCCATGACGTGCAAACGGTAAGCACAAATAACCAAAAAAACTATGACTCACTATGGAACGTGACTGCGAGACAGCAAAAAGCGATATTGGAGGATTGTCCAAGATTTTAAAATTCACTTCCTACTGAAAAAGGCGAGTCTCGAGTCGCAATATTGAAAAAAAACAGCAGTTTCATACTTTTACTTAGCATTTTATTTTCATAATCTGACAAAAAATCTCACGCTAGCTCTTTTGTTGAAAAATTAAAGTCAGGATAAGTACTTTTAAACACGAGCACAAATACCATGGAGAAAAAATATTTCTTATACCACATGGTTAAAAAAATTATATGCAAATTCTACTCAGGGCAACATTAGTTTCCACTGACAACGCTTTTACTTTATTTTAAGCTATCGGAAAAGTAGCATAGTATTCCATCTGACTCAATACTCCATAGCTTTGACCGGAAAAATTGGAACAAGATTTACAGTACAACCTCATTGAGGATATCATTCACTTGGTTTTAAAGTGCCCTCATTAAGGTTTACATTCGTTTGATCTCTTCATGTATTTCTATTCCTTCACTTACACTGTAATCAATTTGCCCTTGACACCTAATATTTTTTCATATATAAAATGCCTTTATTGCATATAGGAATTCTTGGCCCTTCTAAGTCACATGGCTTGTTAGAAGGTTCCATAATATTCATACAAAGCGGCATATTACAAAACACAGTAGAATAGTAATATCATAATTTATAAATTTAATTGTAAGACCAAAAAATCAATATAATGACAGTGAAAAATTTACCAAACTTGTAAAGCGAAAATAAGGAAAAAAGGCAAAAAAAAGAATAAAATCTTTGCCAAAAGTGTAATAGATTATAGTGGTTATGTACAATAAATGAATAAGTGATTACTTAAGTATCACAGATTCATAAGTATAGCACATATTTTTACGGGATTATAAAATTCTAATTTCACTAATTAACCATTCATTAACCTTTTTCTTAATTTCTGCCATACCTTTTAAATTGCTTAGTCATACAATTAAAGGTATTTGGTATAGTATATTTTACCAACCTTTTGCCATATAAATCACAATATGTAATCGTACCTTTTCAACATTGGAGTATTTCTTTTAAGCATGCAGTGCGTATTATTACAAGGAATTTTGTACTCTTTTTCAAAATAATTTTCCACTATGATTAACCATTCTAACAATTTATGTACAGTTGAAACATTATGTTTTGCACAGAGTGATTTTCGGTCAGCATAACTACAATATTACCACTATTTATTTTTATCCCTTCCTCCCCTAATTCATAAACTCCTTTCTCAAGCCATTTAATGTGAAAAAAGTCGGATTTCAGTACCTTGCCTTTTTTTAATGCTCTGAATACAATTTACAGACTCCCGTTATCAAATTATGAGATCAATAATTTTTAGTTTCTGAGTTTATTTAAGGATTTACTATAATCTGTTCCATCACACGCGCATGTCCGTTCGTCACTAGGTGGCAAAACCTGGCTGTTCTACTTTGCTTCGCCAGTATGAAATAGACTAAAGCGCACACAAGGCAATGATTCATTTTGTTTGATAGCTGAAAGCATAAGACTTTCAGCAAATAGAAAGTATAGCAATAGCTATAGATACATGGAAAATTAGCCTATTTCTCGTGAAATATGCCCAAGGGAGTAAAATATACAAGAAAGGAACCACTATCTATTTGGACAGATCATTCAAGTCTTGAATTCAATACAATATACGATAGTCTGACAAATGAACATGGTATGTGAGGATGCAAAAGAGCACCATGAATCGCGACGGTGGCCTTTCCCTCGCCCAGACATGGAAACCGGTCATGAGATGCATGCGAGAGGATAGGGAAGAAAGGCGGGAACGAGCGGACCAATCACGAGACACCTGACCATATGTCAAATGGTATATAAGCCGGACCAGTTGACGATGCAAAACATGCCCTGATGACGATGCACGACTCGTTCATCGAAACGTCGGCCGAGATGGAGATTTGACCCGGAGGAAAGCCCGAATAACCTTCAACGACTGCATACGCCGGGAAAGCCTTTCTGAAGGAAAGAAGATCTTTCATGGAATGGGAAAATGACGAAACTGAACTGACTTCAAATACTGCCGGTCAAGTCGTACTCCTGTACCAATCTTAAAAAATTAGAGGCCACCCTGTCACTTAGCTGCGGAGGCGTTTGTATCAAAAGTCCTAATTTTATTTTTATTTGTGATACGTGTATTTTATAAAAAGGTTTTCAGAAAGAGACAATTTTCGAAATCGCAAACATCTTGCGATGCTGAGGTCCAAGAGTCTCAAAGACCTTCAAATTTTTGCAAGTGTATGGTCGTCATAGATTGGGATGTGCTACTTCATGTGCTCAGAGCCAGTCTACGACGGTGAAATGATTGAAAAACTATATGCAGCCAGGGACGAAGACGTCGTCTCGCAGGAATATATTTTTTCAAATTGGGTTCAAAATAATGGAATAGATTGGGCCTTTCGTTCCACAACTGATCCTTTGACGTTACTTCCGGATTCAATTCCTAGAATCGGAACAATCATACGGGTTGTGTGGAATTCTCTCGGGATTCACACCTGGTTACATTTTTGGTTGCTGCCAACGTTTCGATAGATAACACTTCCATCGTCATCAGGGCAATGATGCCCTGACTGAGAGAGACTGACAACTGACCATTGTTGTTTCTTCTTTCCGTTATTATTTTTGAAATTAACGTTTTCCACCCTTGATTTATCGAGTACCTCGAGTCCCGATTTAAGTTATTGGGCTGAAAATGTATTTCTATGGCTTCCTTAACTAGCCTTTCCCAATAACCCTTGGCCTTGCATATGACTTTCGTATCACTGAAGGAGATGAGATGGTCTCCCTTTAGGCTATGCTCCGCCACGGCGGAAGTACCCATAATGGTCA
Source organism: Ceriagrion tenellum (assembly GCA_963169105.1). Lineage (NCBI taxonomy): Eukaryota > Metazoa > Arthropoda > Insecta > Odonata > Coenagrionidae > Ceriagrion > Ceriagrion tenellum. Next base: position 16,129,712 of record OY720633.1, on the reverse strand, counting down.
GTCAACTGTAACCGTCAAAGACCCTATAATAAGGGAGAACGCAGGCGGCCCGGGCATCATTACCCTGAAGACAATGGAAGCGTTATCCATCGCAACGTTGGCAGCAGCCAAAATTTTAACCCGGAGTGAATCCCGAGAGAATTTCACACATAATATTCGCCGAGAAAGTACTAAATCATTTATCATACGGATTGTTTTGATCAGTGAGAACTCTCTTTACGAAAGACCCAAGTAAAGAGGCAGTCAGTACCGCAATAGAAAGTATGGACGGGCATTTGCCACCCACCAACCCCAGATGCCAGCTCTGAAGTTTTCTCTCTTTGGACGAGGAGTGAATAAAAATTTCACCATCGACTGCGGAAGAATGGAAGGAAAAAAATGAGAGAGTGGACGGCAGGGGTTTATTACAGGGATTACGGAGAGAGGCGCTCTTTTGGGTTGGGATCCACTGTTCCCTCGGCTGCGTTCCCTTGGTCCAGGTCTGAGGGGACGCCGGTCATTGCGATGCGGACGGGGTTTGGCCGAGGATATAAGGAATAGGGTGTGGGAACGGGAATCATGATGGAGAGGGGAAGAAGAAAGTGGAACGACAGAATGTGGGTGGCAGGGGATCTGGGTGGGTGTCGTGCCTTGAGTACTGAGTCACTTCGCTCGCCATATCATCCTGCCCCTTTACATCATTATCATCATCATAATGGTCCTGAGATTGTAAATAAAAAGTATAACTTAGTTATTCCACATAGATTTATTAACAGGACGACCTAGGTTTCGACGAAGCTCGTCATCATCTAGTACAGTATTACAAGAAGACATAGAATATATAGTCACACAAGGGGATCGGGTTGGTGTGGTGGCTAACCACACGGGCGGCCAGGGTTCAAATCCCTGCAGTGGCGGACGTTTTTCAGAGGACACCCGGCCCCTACTTGAGTGTCTTGTGGAGGGCACTTCAAGTAGAGTACTCCGTCTGTCGGATGACACGTTGAACCATGGGCTCCTTGGCGCCTTTCGTTGAGAGCAGGCTAATGCCGACGCCGGGATTCTATCCACCCTTCCTCCCTTGCGTATCCCCTATGGCGCAAATGGCCTTAGTTGTCGGTCGCCTACCCAAATATCCAATCAAATCTCCAATCCTATTTTCACACAAAATGGGGGGAGGTATAGGTGGGGTAAGGGAAGTGGGGAGATGTGAGTTTGAAGGTTGGAGAAGGGTGGGGGGCCGTAAGGTGGGAAGGGTCAATGGTTTGCAGGGAGGAGTTTTGGGGGAGGGAGAGAGGAGGCTGAGATTGGCTAACTGCAGCTCTCCATGTTTCCTATACAATTGTAATTCCCTGATTCCTTGGTAATTCTTCCAACGTACTTTCCCCTTCGATTTTGGTCGATACATTTTTCCTTCGGCCTTCCTCTGGGGCCGCTTTCCTTTATTTTTCCTCAAATTATCATTTTCAGGAATCTAATGTGCCTCGGGGTGTGTGCAATCAATCTGATTCTTCATCTCTGTACATAGTATCATAATGTTCTTTCCACTTCGACTCTTCCGTAAACTTCTTTATTTCTTAATTTGATCTTTGGCATCCTCCTAAAAAGGCTATGATAACAGGTTTCGAATGCGTTCAATGTTTTCTGGTCTTATTCCGAATAGTCCAGCACTTTTTATTCACGGTGTGTTACGCTCAACACGAATGTTTTAACATTACATTTCCTGGTTCGTTACCAACCGCCTTAGATCACAGTACTTGCCATTTTATCAAGAACGCTATCTTCCCTTGGACTGTTCTACGCTTGATGTCCGTTGTACTTTATCCGTCCCACGTTTAATTACTTCCGAGGTAAGTGGAGTAATCAATTTTTTTCAAATTTCTCTCCTTCAACACGACGTCTGTATTCAGCTTCTGTCTTCCGTTCATTATTCTAGGATTCTCGTCCTCTTTTTATACATATTATCATGATATATTCTTACAGAACTTGGGTCCATGCGTTAAATGGTCTTTAATTATCATCACTATTTCCTGCTATGACTGCTTCGCCTTCCCTGTTAATTGGTTATAGAACTTCCACACAGAAAATTCTGACAATTATGTATCTCCAAGTTTTGCCATTCAAGTGACTCAGCCTTCTTGATTTCCTCCACACCGAATTAAAAACTTACAAATGCAGCACTAAATATCGAATTTAACCTGGCAAGAACGTACCTTTGGCAAGAAAAAAACTAAATAAAAATCCTAAAACTTTTTTGACGCCGCGGAAAGTAACTGCTTTCCTTGTGTGTAAAGGAGGCAATTGACATTGAATAGAGACCCCAACATATGAATAGAGAGGATGACTATAAACTCCATTATATATGGAAATCACTTTTTTAAATTCTAAATCTTTCATCTGCCGAATTTGTTTATTTATAAAAAAAGAAGACCATTGTTGTTTAAAAAGCCCGACGAAGCCGGCAGCAGAGCACGTCGAAACTGTCGCAAAAATGATACAAAAAATACTCGCAGAACCCAAAGATTACCAGATATACATCATGAGCTGTTAAAATCTACAAAATGAGTATAAATAGAGTCGCGTCCATAAATCGAGAGAGCGAGAGAGAGAGAGCGGCGTGAGATGAAGGAGAAACGCTATCTCTCGGTAGCGCGGCGCGTTCGACGGTGACGGAGAGACTTTCCCCGGAGTCCCACACGGCTCGGCTTCGAGCCGCGCGCTCTTCACAGAGTGCCTCCACTTGATGAGCATCGGATCCGAGACCGTGTTTTCATAGCAACTTCACTCCCTCCCCCTCCCCTCCATGCACCACGCATCCTCTCCCTGCCGTCCTTTCTGCTGCCCCGTCGCGTCGTTCCCCTTTGACACCGAGGTGCTGAACACGATTATGACACCGCCTCTCTTTACAGAGAGAAAACTCGGGCCATCGGATTAAAATTTGAATAGAATAGAATAAATATTTACCTACTATGATCTGGGCATCACCCTTGGAGCAAAGACAATTACAAAAAAGAAGAACTTGGCTCAGCAAAAAAGAGCAATGCATGAAAAGGAACATAGATATAATGGTTATTATACAAAAGAAAAAATGGAAACAAAGAAATAATATTAACATTTTTACAATATTCACAATTTAAAGGCTGCAATTCATTAAGAACACTAAAGTTTGATTTTGCTCTGCGTGGAGTCGAGTCGTGTATAATACATTTTTAAACGCATAAAGGGAACTCTTCTGTTTTAAGTTCTATTAAAATGGTTTGAATATTGTATAGTTGTATTACTTTTGTGTGACTTTTTTTTACTACATTTTATATATTTTTTGTATTGAAAATACATGTTTGTAAAAATATCCAAAAATACATAATTTATGCGGGAGTGAAGTTTTCTGGGAGAGAATTCCAGAATTCAGAGGCAGTAATTAGAAATAACTTTTGATAAGCAGTTGTTCTAGGAATAGGATAGCGTAAAGAATACTTCCTTAAACGAGATGGCCTCTGGGTAGTTTCTGCCCTGACCTTAAACATTTCACTCAGGTAATTAGGGATTCTCTCTCAGAAAATTTTAAAGAAAAGGGTTCCGGGTAAATATTTTCTTCGGTCACAAAGATTTAGCTATGCTTTTATGCTGTGATACATGAGCATCCCTTCTTAAATTGAATACAAATCTTACACATGAATTCGGTCGAAATAGAAAAAAAAGGAATTGAAATATTCACCATGCAAGCGATCCATAGGGATTCCATTATATTCGCGTCACATTTTAAAACCAGTGAAATGCTTTTGTGAGACGCCTCGGCTAAAAACTCAATTAGCGTGCCATTTTTTTGTGCGAGTTCCCCGCTGTGTTTATATAGTTATGGACATGTACAGTTATCGCTGGAAATCTTGGCTCAAATTCAACAGGAGAATCTTCATAGCTCTCGAAATGAAGTAGGATGGCGAAAGCCAGTATCCTGTACCGCCTACTTTTCCGCCGCACCTGACACGTTTGATGTTGACTTCCAATTGTTATTCAATGTTGCTGAAAGACGAAAAATTTCATTTTCTAGAAAGCGCGTCATATAAAGTTTTTAGTACGAACGGAATGTTAAGCTTATCATAGCATGACTGTCCTACTGCTTTCGAATGCTCATTTTTATGCAAATAGTAACGAGATAATGAATCCCATCATTTCAAAATGAGGCTTCCAAATTAGTTTAAAATCGTCGTAATATTTGTCAAGCCTTATTCTACTATTTTCTAACCAAGGAGAAAATGCTCCGCTCTTTCTCAGATGTTATCTCGTCATTTCTTCATTCCATTGATAAGTAGAGGAGGATGCCACAAGTTCTCGGTGGCATTATATTAAAACGGTCTCTCGCCAAACACATTGAGACACCTTCCAATCACTGCCCTTGAGCTCCTAATGCCATCTATAGATAAAGTGAAAGTCGAATCATCCGATAAGAGAGAAAGGGTGAGGTGCTGCCCATGGATGTGTTAGTATTCGCAAAATAATTCTGATCTAGCCATTCATAGAGAAGTCGCATTCACCGCTTCGGAGGAAGACAGAAGGAACGTCACGACTAGTTCACATCCCGATTTCGCCCTTTGTCACTCATATCTGCTGCTCAATGAATGTTTTTGCATAATATTACAGCCTTACACCCCATTTTGTCAAAAAATTGAGTGAGATGATTTTGGGTGTATCAAACAAGGTATATACCGTGAATGTGTAAAACCACTTAAAACCACTTAACCACTTAAAACGGAAAAGTTTTGTACCCTGGGAAAGTACAGTTCCCAAAAATTGACATGTTTATAAGTGCTAAAACCGTCGCATTTCTCACAATAATTTTTCGCGTGAATTATTTTTAAATCGCTACCACTATAATTGTATATATCTGTTTTGTGGGATATACAACCAATGTCACTCCAGACTTCCGATAAATCAAGGTTCAGCAATAGATAATAAAGTAAATAATAAAGCATGTCTGCTGCAAAGGAAGCAGTTTCACAAAATTCGCATTTTTATGCAAGATACTCTATCTAAAGGTGATATCTTCCAAAAAAATTTCAGTTTGCATGAAAACTGCAATATTTTTTCGAACTGAGAATGCTCACGAAACAATACCGGGAAATACGGTCATGCAGAACCATTGATGGCAAGGAGATTGTTTTCATTTTTACCTCTTCGCTTTATTTCTATCGTAGCGTTTTAGAAAATTTTAATTAAACTTGTCTCAAAACAGGCTTATGTAAAATCACGAGCAACAAGCATCAGGAACCTCTTGCTTAGGTTATCAAGAACACACTTCGGAATTTACGACACAATCCCTTCGCCCACTCCATTTCCCATCAAGCCTTCTCAGCTGGCACTCAGCTGCATAGGCGATAGGTGAGCCACATTCCCGGCGAGATTCCTTTATGAAGCGCGGAGAAGACGTAAATGGAGTCGAGATAATTAAGTGCGCTTTCGATATTTCCCTCGATTCTCCAAACTCGCGCCTCGCCCTCGATCCTGCCCCCATCCCTTCCTCGCCCCCTCCTTCATCGCAACCCCTGACTGGGATCCGCATCCATGGCAACCGTGGATGAGAGAGGGGGGGAAGATGCTCGATTCGGAAGCACGCTACTCGCTAGTCATGGAATGCACCAAATTGCCAATGAAGTCTTTCACGTGAATGAGGGAGCACAGAGAGGGGGAAGAAGGGGAGGATTGAAGACTAAGGAACGCAACCAAAAGGAAGAATGCCTTCAGGCACAGGAAGCCGCTTCCACCGCGCCTAGAGAGTGGAAAAATGAAACCCATCATCTATCAGCAAAGCTGAGGGAGCCTCTCACATGTGATCCGCTAGTAGAGACCTCTGCAAACGCACAAATATTTTCCTTGCGAGGACTTTATTTGTCGTTTAAGCCCTCTAAAGAGCTAGGTATAAAAACCATTTAGAAAAAAACAGATTGTAGTAGTTTGAGATGAATTTCTGAGGAAGATATATTTTTCAATTTGATCTCAAAAAACTTGAACTCTTCCGACGGCATATACAATACAGCACTTGCAAAGAGGGTATGGCAAAACATATTAAGAGCAAATGCTCAAACTTGGTGTCTCGTTCACATCAATTCTTGCAAATGTTGGTGGAAAAATTGCTTGTCATCTCTTATCGTATGATCCACATTTTAATCATATCAATTAATGTTTATTTCACACAAATTTTCCACATCTTCTTCACGCTTCCCCAGTGTTCTCTTTTCTATTGCCATCTTCAAAATTTCCTCTCTCTTCAAAACGTACTCCATCCATCTCTTCGAACCTGTGCTTCTAGCTTCCTCTTCGCTCCAATATGTCCATTACCTCCTCGTTTGATCTTCTCGCCACCAAGCTCACCCTTTCCACCCTTTTCCTCATTCACATCCCAAAGCCTACATCCTACCTTCGCAATGACCAAGTTTCCGACGCATATAGCACCTCGCTCCATACCTGAGTTTCCACCAACCTTTTCTATACGTCTCTACTCAGACCACCCTCTTCATTTCCCTCCCTGTTGCAAATGCTTTTATTGCCATGGCAGCTCTACATAAGGGGGGTCCAAAAAAAATGAAAGTGCTCAAATTTTTCATGCTGCCCCCTAAATCGATGACATATGGCTAGAAAACTATTTTTTGCCAAATATCAGATCGATACGGCCTCTGGAAGCCGTGCCCCAAGCAGTATACTTAACCGTAACAGAACAAGGGAAGTTTGGTTCTCTTGTCCTGTTACGGTTGAACTGAAGCTCTAAAAGGAAGCAATCCAATGTCTACTTCTCACTTCTACCATGGTATGGGGTAAATTCAGGGCCACTCTTTCATTTCATGCCGAAGTCCCTTGCCTCGTAGCAATCCTAACAGATACACCCGCGTGGCCGTAAAGGTCATGCAAGATTTTTATGAGATGTACACTAAAAATGAAGATTAGAAGCAAGGAGTTTTTCCAGAAGTGCAGTACTATAGAAAAAAAATACCCCTCGTGTTACATTAAAGAACTTAGAAAACAATTTTGATCAGGAATGAAATTAGAGATTTATTCTTCGAAAATAGCAAAAAAATAAAAAAGTATCCAGCTTTAATTGAATAATTGAATTTTTTTTATTTTCATGAACGTCGGCATAATAAAGTAACTGTGCATATACAGCACTATGTCCCAGCTCACACCTCGAGTATTCGTGGAAAGGAAAAATAAATTCTTCTGATCTGTGTTGTATACCCTATAGGATTCCAAGGGCGTTGGCGCCAAAACATAAAACTGCATGGGGCACGGCTTCTAGTGACCGTATCGATATGATATTTTGCATAAATAGTTTTTTAGCCATATGTCATCAATTTAGGGGGTGGCATGAAAAATTTGAGCTCTTTCACTTTTTGGACTACCCTACTCAGCATCCTTTGTCCTTACCGCTTAACCCATTCTCAACCGAAATTCTATCCAGATACGTAAACTGCTCGACATTCTCTATTTTGTATCAACCCACCCGTTTATGAAGCCCAGCCCTATTTCTTTCAGAGAATTTCATCACTTTTATCTTCTTATGGTTAATCTTCATCCCTTACCTCTCGTAGTAAACCTCTGACGCAGTCATTATTGGTGGTAAGCCCTTGGCTGACTGACAAATCAATGCTGATTAGCTGAAAATCTCAATGACTTTATCAGACTCCCTAATATATTTATTTCTACCTTTATTCCTAACTTAATCTCCTCTCTTGTCTTCCTTACCATTTCCTCCTTTCCTCGGGTATTTTCAAAGGGATGGAATTTCTGCGGCGTTAAATGAGCAACCAGATACAGGGATTCCTAACTTAATCTCCTCTCTTGTCTTCCTTACCATTTCATCGGAATACACGCCAACAAGAAACGGCGATAGTAGGCACCCCTGTAGCACTCCCCGTCCTATAACGCGGTCCTTCTTTTCTATCTCCATCTCTTTCTTTTTTTTCTTCATCTTTTCTTCCTCCATCTCTCCCTCCTTCTCCATTGGCTACCCAAACCGGCGACCTTTGGGTTAATTATGAATCTGGATGAGAGGTCTGTCCCTTCAATTAATATCTTATTTCTTCAGCACTTCCATTAATTTTGCCCAGTCCAACCTTTCAAACGCCATCTCGAAGTCTGAAAATCAACCAAAAACATTCATCCCATAATCCAGCTTTCTCTCTTATAGCGTCCTCATCACTCCTATAGCGTCCCGCATTCCCAAACCTATCCTATTCCTAACAAATCGTCACCCAGATATTTATTAGCCTTGCTATACAGTCTTCTATTAATAATCCTAGGATTATCTGGGCTACGTCAGAATTTAGCTGCTTGTTCTATATTCCTCGTAAGTTTTTGCCTTGCTCTTCTTCGGTACTGGTATACGTGATGTCTTCGTGAAGTCCTCCGGCCACTTTCTCTCCTAATAAATCCTGCGTATAAGTGAAAAGGCTTTTCCGTTCTGACCTGTAATCTTTAGAAACTCTGCAGCTATGTTATCTCTTGCCACCACCTAAATCCTTTTCATGCCTCGTTGTGTGCGTTCGATTTCACTAATCAAGGCTACCTGGTCCGATGGTCCATCGGCTTCGTCGATGCCGTCCTCTTTTTCAGAACCAACCTAAATGGCCGTAATTCCTTACCACACAGCTCTACCACGTATTCCTTCCATCTCTCCTCGATACTATTTGGTTCTAAGATCACCTTTTCTGACTCGTCTGCTGTCACTGCATTACCCCTTATCGTCTTGCCGCCCGTCGATTGATTTTAAGTCCTCCACGTAATTGATCGGTTCTCTCCACCATGCTCCTCCGGCTTTCATTGTGGCTCTTCGGAGCTTGCTGTCGAGTTCCCTATATTTCCTTCTGCTCTTACACTTTCTTCTCTCCTGCATCTCCATTACCATTTCATCCATCAACCAGATTTTTGTAATTTTGGTTGCTCTTACCACGCAAGCTACATCTACATCTACATTCTACCCCGCGAGCCACCGCATGGACGTGTGGCAGGGGGTGGTAGGTCAGCAGCCGTGTAAAGATTTAAAAGTTTTGGCGGTGAAATGGTGACATGTACTATGGGAGTGTATTTGGAGGAGCCCAGTTTTTATTTTGGTCGCTTATTGTGCGCGGAAAGAACGAGTTTTTGTACCTATCTGTTTGAAAGTGTATCTCTCTTATTTTATCGCATCTTTTCAGACCTGGAAATGTAGTGAGGAGTCATGATAATATTCTCTGTGTTGCTCTGAAACAAACCAGTTCTGAATTTATCATGCAAGCTAAGCCTAGAGGGTAGCCTCCGAGTCTCTAGGGGCTCCCACCTTAACCCCTCTAACAGTTGTGTAACACTATATGTTCGCTCGTAGCAGTTTTCAACGAAGCGTGCTGCTTTTCTTTGTATTTTTTTTCTTTGTATTTTCTTTGTATTTTGTTAAACTGCAGCAGTCGCCACCTCAACAATTCCTAGTTTAAAACTTCCCCAATTATCTTCCACTGATCTCACGACAATCATTTTATCAATCTAATCTCGATACTTCACCTTCATTGCCCCAGTCAATGTCTCTACATTATAATTTTGTACCCTTCCACCCATTCTTCTTATTCTGAGTTTGATTCAACACTTCATCACTAATAAGTTGTGATCTTTCTCTTCTTAAGGCCCCGGATATGCATGCGAGTTTTTATCACTATTCCTGAATCTCTGTCTCACCATAATATAATCTACCTGTAACCCACCCGTGTCTCTCGGCTTCTTCCAAGTGTACTTGCTTCTGGGTAGATGCCAAAACCATGCATTTGAGATTGAAAAACTTTTTTTCCGGCAAAACTCTGCAGCTTTTTTGTCGCATTCATTTCTCCTTCCTAGCTCATAAGCGCTCATTGACCGTCCAACTCTTCCTTCACTCACCACGGCATTTTAATCCCACATTACTATCAACTGGGTGCTCCAAGTTATTCTATCAATATTTCCTCCAACTGGTCGTATACCCCATCTACCTCTTCCTTTCTATGATTCAAAGTAGGCATATATACGTGGAGTATAACTACGTTCGTTTGGATTTTCTTATCTCAACGACTACAATCCTCTCACCCACCTTTTCTGGATAAAATACTTTTCTGCTAAGTGTCATATTCATTACAAATGCAATTCCCGCTGAATTTCTTTCCTTCTGCAATATGTATACCAGTGTGTAGTCATCGCTCCAATAGCCTCCGCTATATGTCAACTTTTCTCCGCTTAGACTCATGGAGTCTACATACACCAGATCCATTTCATTCTTCATATTCTCTAGCTTTCCCACTCTTAGCGTAGTCCTTACAGTCCGCGCTCCTATTCTAATGCAACTGTGAGGAAGGACAATACATTCCACTTCTGCTTCTTCTTTTCCTCTGGTTCAGCATAGGCCTCAATTTTCGGGTAAGGATTACGTATAATGACGATAACAGGGGCATAGTTCCATCAGTTGCCAATCACGACACCCGGCCCATCGGGTAGAGTCCATTAGCTTCCAGGATTCATTTCCGCGTAAGTACTCTGCATGATTTCAAGGTTTTGTTTTGAGTAGGTATTCCGTTCCCACCTCAATAGTGTTTTTTTACGTGGTACTATCGCGACATATCGTTAGAACCAGAGTAAAACACGTTCTTTCTACTTCTTCTCACTACTAATTATTTCTACACGACTGAAAGGAAACGGTATGGTCTGAAAGAACTAGGTTTAAACGAAGTCAAATAGAACGTTTTGGATGAGATACAACCCAAGAGTGAGTCACATTTCTGTATTCAGGTCAAGAAAACGGCAATGATATCCACTAAAATGGTGTAGGTCTGCCATTGAGCCAAGAAGCCAAGAAAGAATTTTTGGGATGGAAACCTATTTCTGATTGGTCAATTGTTGCTCGCTTCAAAACAAAAATAATATCTCAATCCTATAGTGCTATGCCCCTACAGAACTCTGAGATATTGCTGTGAAAGATAACTTTTATGCCAATCTTAACAGAGAAATACGGAAAATTCTCAGGAAATATATCATAATGGAGGATAAGATCTTAATGTGGGACCTCAAAGCCAAAATAGTTATATAAAATGAAGGCCTTGAGCAAATAATGGGGAAACATGGCATGGGAGACAGAAATGACGATGGAAAAACGTTTTTGAACTTAAGCTCTTGTGAGGGCCTAATGATAGGAGGAACTCTGTTGCCTCACCGGATTTGCCACAAAGTGACTTGGGCATGACTATATATTGTGGCTTGTTATCTCGTCGCCAAAAACTGTTGCCAAGAATTCCATAAACAAACAACTTTTTGGAAAGTGGTGCTGTCTAGTGATGAAAGACGGAAGTTCAAATGTAAATACAGTCGATTGTTTGTAAATGAACACGTCGTTCTGGTTTTATCATGAATATAATGTTTTACTTACAATTAATCATAATGCAGTGGATAAAAAATGTAGTTCTACACGCAAGACGTAATTGTACACTTTTTTAATATCATCCAGTCTACAGATATTTGTAATTCCTCTCCAAATTTAATAACACAAATGCACAATTAACTTCTTAGCACTTTGTGAATATCGCTATGTGGAAATTTAATAATAATGCGAGGTGACTTCATGAGTATTCCCAATGGCCATCATTGCAGAGTAGGTAAAAAGGAATGCACTTACCGTCGCCTTCAAGAGATTCTTATTTTTCAAACCAAGTCTCCTATTTTGGCTCCTCGTGTCGCATACCCTATTTTGCAGCCTGGTACAAAGCAAGTTCTGTTTAAACAAGGAACTCTAAATTCTTTTTTTAAGCTGAACGGGCTTAATTCATTCAAATTAGAATCAGAGTCTGGCAAACGTCGTCGTCGGCTCACAATGGACGTTTCATAAACCTCTTACACATTTTCTGTAATAGATATTTCCTCTCTAGCATTTACAAAGTAACTTTTAGATCACAAAAACAGCAATATATTATTCAAAGCATCAAATAATTCATATCTCCTCGATCGTTATTGAATATTCATCACAGTCTCAGGTTAGCAACAATTAACTACGTCTATTTACAATAACAACTAAAAAGACTCTAATCCAAGTGGCGCCAAGGACTGGGTAAACTAAAAGTGGAAATTTAGGCAACACGTAGTCTAGGCAACAATTCCAAAAATCCGAATCCATAATATATATTCATGGACTTAGGTATCACCAGACCATTGAACTAATAATAAGATTACCATACAGCAGCTTGCAAGAAATGGCGTCGGTTTTATTGTAAGTTAAATGCGGAACAGGAGCTGACATTGGAAGTGACCATCATCTAGTTGTAGCTAAGTTCGAACTGAAAATATAATAAAATATTTGAGATCCAGAAGAGAAGATATGAAGTTGACAGATTGAAAAATGCAAATAAATAAGAAAAGTTTTCTCTCTCACCGAAAAATAAATTTGACCTTTAAAACACGGATGTTAGTAGAAATATGGATATAGAAATCCATTGGAATAGAATAAAGGAAATTTTTACAGATGCTTCAGGGTCGATCCTAGGTTATGTGAGTTATGAGAGGATATAATGAATGTCAGACAAAACTTGGAGGAAAGTTAAAGAAAGAAAAATTGTTAAGTTGAAAATTAGCCAGTTAAGGCTGGAGAAAGGAAGAGTAAGTTTGTGTTGAATATTTCACAGTCGACACAGAAATAAATAAGGAAGGAAGAGGTAATAAAAGGAACTGGGGAGCAGAGCATGCAAAGAAAGCTGAAGAAGCTGTAAAGAAAAGCGAGATAAAGGAGTTGTATAGTATGAGAAAAATTCCGTAACAAATAAAAAAATCCAAACAAACCAATGAAGGATAAAAAAGGAACAATTTCCTCAGGAGAGGGGTATATTTTAAATGGAGAGAACTTTTAATGAACTCTTTTACGTCGGTGTTGAACCATTACGGTGGCATGAGCAGAGAGATGGATACGGACGTGCTGTGTTAAATGAAAACTTACGAATAGACGTGCCATCAAAAGCTTAAAAGCAGGCAAAGCACCTGGAACTCTTGTAATTGGTGCAGAGTTACTTAAAGCAGATGAAATTACTGTTACAAATACATTGTATGACCTCTCAAATACAATTTGGTAAAAAAAAGACATGCCTGTAGATTGGAGGAAGGGATTACTGGTCAAAGTGCCAAATAAGGGAAACGAGTGACGGCAACAACTCAGTTCGTTATTCAGCCAAGTTTTTATCAAGGCAATTATGAGAAGAATGAAATCAGCCATTGATCGAAACATAGGCTAAGAGTCGGCTGGGCTCCGAGAGAGCAGGTGCTGTATCGACCAAATAAATTCATTGAGAATCATTATAGAGCAGAGTGTAGAATGGAGAACTAAAATTTACGCTGTTTTCATTGATTAAAATAAAAGCCATAGAGTCTATAAATAGGCAATGCATGTGGAAAGCGATGGAAAAGTATGGCTTGCCAGCAAAGGTAGAAAATTTAAGAAATTTTGTAATTTCCACTTAGTTTTTTATTGGTACTACGCGTTTCAACGATCACATCGTCATCATCAGGTACAAACCAGGTACGCGTAGTACCAATAAAAAACTAAGTGGATATTACAAAATTTCTTTCATTATTCAGAAATTATGTTCCACAACATCTCGCAAGATACCGTTGAGCATAACCCTTGAGTATATATAGTAAGTTAAGTTAAAGAATCATACAAGGATAACACGTGTCATTCATAAGTCATCCATAATTGAAAGCTATCCGTATATATTATTTCTCAAAGGTGTTTCTTTGTGGATAGGCCATAATTCACATAATTCTTCATCAAAACTAATGATTCAAACATCGTTTTAAAGCTTATGTCCCCCGATATTGATGAAAAATATCCAAATTGTTTAAAATTAAAGGTTTTGCTAAAAACATGATACAACGCCATCTGCTGATAATATAATCAACTAATATGTTGGCAATTTTTTCGCGCTTAAAAGACTGTAGGAGGCGCCATCTATTAACACATCGTTTAGTTAGATTGGTTACATTCTACATGCAATCAGCGTGACCATTTACTGTTTACGTTTACGTTATGTATCTCTAACACAAACATTAATAACATATAATTGTCTATGGGAAGAAACAGGTAAAAAAACAGGAAGAAAGAAGGAAGAAACAGGAAGAAGCTGCATCCTGTGCGAAATATTCGACAGGTAGAAGAACTGGAAGAAAAAAGGACGAAACAGGAAGAAGCTACATACTGTGCGAAATATTCGCTCGGGTCATCTGGTATGAATTATTTTTCTGTCATCTTAGGGGTTAGGCAAGGGTGTATTTTATCTCCCACAGTTTTAATGATGGTAATGGATGATGTTGTGAGAGAAACTATGAGGAGTAAGATAGTAGCGCTGAATTGGTGTTTAATGGTGTCTTTGCAATTTCTGGCATTCGCATACGACATTTTCTAATTTTCTCAAAACCACATTCACATGAAAGGAAAACTTCATGACGTAAAAAAAGAATCAGCACCGGTTTGCCTATAAATAAGTGAAAACTAAACAAAATCAATGTGTATAAATCCAGACTTAAGAGAAAATTTTAAGGTCAACGACTGAATTAATGAAAATGTGGATTCCTTTCAGTACCTTTGTAGTACAGTCACCACATCAGGAGGGGAGACTAAAGATGTTAAAAACAGAATTAAGAAGGAAAATGCTGACTTTGCTCAGCTTTTATAAACATGAAATAATATTCCTAAGAGAACTTAACTAAGAAAATTCAAGACAAATTTGACGAGCGTTCTCCTTTACGGCTGCAAAACGTGGGTGACAACCAGGGACAAAACAAGGCGTTGGCAAGTCAACAGATATCTTCAAATAATCTTAAATGGTCGGCGGGTAGAGAGGAAGACAGATTTAGATGTTTGGGCCATAGCCGATGTAAAAGCAACTGCAGTCCAGATTAAAAGACGCAAAGTGTGATGGCTGAGCTCCACACTTAGGAAGAATCAAGATACATTAGAAATAAAAGCCCTCGATTGGAACCCTCAGAAATTAAGGCGAAGAGATCGACCTAGGGGAAGCTGGGAAAGAACTTGGACGAGAGAAGCCCAAGGGAAAGATAAAAGTCCTAGGCAGAGATCAAGGCACTGTCTGCCAACAGGAAAAGATGGCGCTGGTTCATCATGGCTCAATACTCCATACAAATGGGTTTCAAGGGGACATTAAACATTCAAAGTCATAATATATTAATAAGACGATGAAGTTATGTAAAATGGATTTGCAGTGTTCATTACATGGAATGATTAGGTCTAGGTTAATGTAAAACGTTGAAACTCGGTGAAGGATTTCACTTTCTCCCGGCGAATGACTGCTGTGAAGTTTTCTCGGGTATCCGTCCGGGTAAGATGCTCCATCTTCTCCAACGCCGACGTTTCGATGAATGACTTATTCATCGCCATCAAGCTTGACCTCTGCCCAGGGCTTTTATCTTTCCCTTGGGCTTCTCTCGTCCAAGTTCTTTCCCAGCTTCCCCTAGGTCGATCTCTTCGCCTTAATTTCTGAGGGTTCCAATCGAGGGCTTTTATTTCTACTGTATCTTGATTCTTCCTAAATGTGGACCTCAGCCATCAAACTTTGCGTCTTTTAATCTGGACTGCAGTTGCTTTTACATCGGCTATGGCCCAAATTGTTGATGTCGATGATTTTACTTTTCCCGCCATTTTCAAGTTCGGGTTTCAGCTCCTACTTAAGTTGAACCCTTCGTCACGGTTAAAATTACTTCTCTCAAGGCGGATTTCTATCGCCTCTTTGGTTAGACTGTCCCATTATCCTTTGGACTAGCCGATTAGTTTGGTCTCTTCCCAACGGATGGCATGGTCGAAATTGATGGCATGTTCAGCGACAGCTGACTTCGCAGGTTGACATGGCCGGAGGTGCCGTTGATATTCTTTAATTCTCTTTTCAATGGTTCGACCAGTCTCACCAATATCACCAACATCAGTCTCACCAACCTCTCCGCACTCGCATGGTATCCGGTAAACGCCAGGCACTTTCAGGCCGGCAGGGTCCTTTACTCGTACTAGCTGGCCTCTTAATTCATTGTGTGGTAAATGTACTGTCCGTATGTTGTATTTGTGGAATATAAGCATTAGAATGAAACATTGTAAACTGAATCAGACACATTTTCGGCACCAAAAAGTTGATGGAATAAAGTTAACACAAGAACCGCGGAATTTTTCGTATACAGTTACCGGCGGCTGGGGTCATTTTGACCCCAGCTTATTTTTGCAACTTTTTTTACTCTTTTGCAAGTTTTTATGGTTCCTCTATTTTGGCATTGTTAGATTTAGGCTTCATGGCCGCCGCTGCCTTATTTGACTACCCAGGGTCAGGTAGGAAATCCGCATTACTAAAGTACTGAGATTTTTACTCTTTGACTCATATGACTTTTCTTTTTTGCGTTAATTACAGATGTAGATTTTTTGTAAAAACGAGAGTACACAGTGAGAAAGGTGTTATTTTATTTGGAAAGAATGAAAGGAACACTAGCACAGGAACTGATTAAGGATGCAAATTACAAGAAGAAGCTACATTTCAACAAAATTTTGTTCAGTGTATATTAAAACAATAATTAGGTTTCCTAACCAAATGTCAAAATATTTTTTCCACTGACATATAGGGAAGACAGCACACGTTAGTTTCACTTGTACAAGTACCTTACACAAACTATCCGCAGCCTACACGCATATTACACGTTTTGTTACCGTGACATTTCTCCATGACCTGACACTTGCGGCGAGAAGAAGGTAATGGAGAATTGTGTCTGATTGAACCCTTTGAGGTAAGTTCCTACTCTGCTTGTACGTTTCTGAGAGCTCCTCAAAAAGATTGTGCAAAAACTGATGACGTTGCATTTTTTACCAATGCACTCCCGGTGCAAAATCCATGCATTGATGGCCGCCAAGTCTAGAGAATTATGAAATACGTGTGTAGGCCAACGTCAAGGGCATGCTCGAACAAAGTACCGTCGGGCCATTTGGTCAACAGCATCCACCCCAGCCTTAGTATGGTTGTAGTACTCTATAGTTTCAAGTGATTACTTTCATTATTTACACGGTAACACTTGGAAGCATGGTACTCAACTATGTCCTTTCTTACTTTACCCTGATAGGGTGGCATCATCATTTTTCAGAAGTACCGTTGAGTAGCGCTCTAGTGTTTGAGACCTTCTCTGCTTGTGGTACTTCGCGTCTCATACTCATTGTCCCAACTAAACTAGTTTGCTTAGCTTTTAGATTCTTCGCTAAATACAAGGAAGTAAAAAAATTTTCTTTAGTTACGTTACATACCTTTCAAAGGAATGGATCACTCAACTTCATCACTACGTGCTCACCTAGATTTACATCGGGAGGTCTGTCCACAGTTTTACCCAGGTAGGGAATAGAAATGCACATGAACTTAATATTTGAGTCCTCAAGCATCCAGAACTTAATGCCAAATTTATCGGGTTTATTTGGCATATACTGCGTAAAAGGGAACCTGCACTTAGATGGAAATACCTGTTCTATTACGGTCAAATTGGGCCCTGGTTTTTATAGATTTTTTCAGTTTTCGCGGAAACGATCCAGAGATATGACCTTTGCAAAGAAAGGTGACCCCGAGTTTGTGGATCAAAGACTGTTAATTCTAGATGTCTAGCTCCATATGCCTCCCGTGCATAGAGAATACCTATTAAAGCAAGCAGTTCGTCAAGAGAGACAGCGGATCCACATCGAGTCGCTCTTTGCCTTCAGCTGACCTATTACTGACTACTGAGCGAGGGAGGAAGCAACACTACGTCGCCACACGGCATATTCCCTGCAAGTCCGTACAAGTCTGCCAAACAGTTTTCCAGACCTACCGGCACCCCTCCCCTTCCTTCTGTGCGTTTGTCGCCTTTCCCCGAACTGACCGACGCTTATTACTTCTTTGTACGTTACTCGGAGTTGGAAGTATACAAAAATTCCGCTGTGGAATAGAAAATTTCCCTGAGGGGTCAAAATGACCCCTTCCGCCGGAAACGGTGTATCATCGCACAGAAATCGATACAGTGGCCAAACGAGAATAAAACTGCATTTAAGAGGACTAACTCCCTTTTCGTGAAAATTCATAAAAAGCCAACCCGTAGTTTTGAAAAAAAAAGTGTGAAAAATATTAAGTGACATTGAAAAGGGGTCATTTTGACCCCTGCCGCGGTTCTAGTGTTAATGTAGAATTAAAAAGTACATTTCAAGAGAAGGTTTCATCGGACCTCCTCGTTAAAAGGGAACGATTGCTCTGTTGAAGAAATATGCGATCATGTCGAACCACAAGTAGCATATGATCACACGAGCAGTAGAAAAGTAAATGCAAATTTTAATCAAAGGCATCGCACAAATCAGCTAAGTGGTGGGGAGGAGCCTTCTTCACCAGAGCCAAATTTATTGGAGTGATTAAAAAGTACTGAAAAAAAACTGGGGAAGCCAAAGGAATTGTACCAAATCAAAATTGAATATCTCAGGCAAATATGCACTCTGTGAAATGTCAATTAACAGGAATCGGATTGTCAGGAATCTAAATAAAATATGGTCAACACTACGCCAAAATTCCTTGTAAGTTATTTTCTGGAAATTCCTACTAGGTTATTCGTATGAAAGCAAAAAGTTCCACTTGGCGGGAACTCGACTAGTGGGAATTTTTTCTGACGAAAACAACGAACGGAATTCATATTCGGCGCTAAGCTTGGGACAAGTTAAAGCGAAAAAGCCAGCCAGAAGCGCCAGGCAGGTAGGCGGGAATGGTTAAAAGCCATGAATACGGAATAAAGTAAATTTGGATGTATAAAATAGACATAAAAATCTTACTAAGATGATTATTTTTTACACTTTATTTAAAAGATCACTGTGAAAACTGCTTTTTCATACTTTATGGAACATACGACGAAAAGCACTTCCAGAATGGGCGATTCCACGCAAACTCAAAAAAATGACTGTGCACTCGTGGCTCAACCTTCTCCGGTTTTCACAAATTTTGGCACATAATAAAGAATACAATGAGGAAGGACGATTTTCCAAATTTCAGCCTTCTGAATTATAAATGATAATGTTATGACACTTCAAATATCACAAATTAGCGCAAATTGGCGCGCTCCGCCGCTTCGAGCACTATCTCCAATAAATGACGATTTAGCTGACGTATTTGAAATATAATGACCATTTTGTAATTAAAGGACATTATTCTGTGTTTTCTATTAACATTTGGCTTCCTAGACCTATGATCTGAGCTCCTAGATGATTTTAGTTTCTCCTATTTTTTAAATTTTGATCCATGTTTAGGGCCTAATATCTCCTAAATTAATAATAAAATATGGTCAAACTTAATTTTTTCGTACATCAAGGGCACGTTACTGTACTTTTAGAGTATAAACATTAATTTGTAGCACGCAACCATGGCACAATAGAGCAATAAAAACGGGAAGATGAAAAAGTTGCTACTTTTGGCGCTTCAAAAATGCTATGTTTAACAACTTATTTTTGGTTGAAAAATATATTTTACAATAGCTTAAACCCTTATATTTCAAAAATAAAAATAAAACTGGTGAGTTATTTCGTCAAACTCACAAAAGATAGGGAGAACATAATTTCCTGTTACGCGTGTGCCCGCTGTGAAAATGACACGTTGGGGAGTTATGCGGGTACGTCAAAAATCCAGTGAGGCAGTAGTACGTAAGCAATTCCTTCCAACCTCCACTTCTACCCGTATGAAGATTTACCATACATTGTAAACGGAGATGAGAGGAGGAGAAATGTTCTTGCTGCACATTATCTGCTCTTCGAGTCCGCGAAGAGTCAACGTCTTTTAATTTATACATGTGTTAGTTGAGCCACACCTTGAATACGCCACGAGCATTTAGGACCCTGGTCAAATATATTTAGACAAAAAATTAATAAAAAACAAAGGAAAGTAGCGCGATTCGTTAAAAACTACTACGAGTGTACATATAGCGTCTCACAACTTTTAGAGGAATTAAGGTGGGAGCCCCTAGAGACTCGGAGGATACACGCTAGGCTTAGGTTGAGAAATTCAGAACAGATATTTTTCAGAGCTACATAGAGAATATTATCATGACACCTCACAATATTTCTAGTTCTGACAGATGCGATAAAATAAGAGAGATACTCTACCGAACAGATAGGTACAAATACTCGTTCTTTCAGCGAACAATAAGCAATCACAATAAAAACTGAGCTCCCCCAAATACACTCCTATAATACATGTCACCATTTCATCTTCAAAAACCTTCACCTTACACGACTGGTGACCTAACACCCCATGCCACACGCCCATGCGGCGGCTCGCGGGGTATTATGTAGATGTAGTTTATGTTTGGAACCCGAATTTAGCATAAACATAGCAAAACAAATGATTATGCACTTAAAGTACCGTAGTGTGCCCTAGTTGTTCGAAAAAATTAAGTTTGACCATATTTTATTATTAATTTAGGAGATATTAGGCCCTAAACATGGATCAAAATTTAAAAAAATAGGAAAAATGAAAGTCATCTAGGAGCTCAGATCATACATCTAGGAAGCCAAACGTTGATAAAAAACACAGAACAATGACCTTTAATTACAAAATGGTCATTGTATTTAGAATATATCAGCTAGATCGTCATTTATTGGAGATAGTGCTCGAAGCTGCGGTGGGCCAATTTGCGCTTATTTGTGATATTTGAAGCGTCATAACATTAAAATTTATAATTCAGTAGGCTAAAATTTTGCAAATCGTCCTTCCTCATTGTATTCTTCATATGTACCGTGTCGTGAAATCGTGAAAATCGGAGATGGTCGAGCCACGGCATTGGTTGAGTTTGCGTGGTTTCGCTCGAAAATGAAAAATAATGGGTAGAAATTAGGCATTGGGTGTTTAGAGCAAGTTATACCTGTGCTGAAGTCAAATATTATATTTATTTTTAAGCGTTTCGGCTGGATTTTAGAGGAATTACTGGTAAAACCTTTTATTTAGAACAATTATCCGCATCATACCGCCAAAGAACATCGGTAAATTTTTTCCACAGCTTAGTTTTATTCATGAAGTATCACGCCGGGTACAGAGGTTCTCCATCATCTACATTTTACCGTACAAAATCTTTCAAACGGAGAATCTTGCTAAGAGAGGGCTGATTCCAGGATAGCACTTCCACTGTGACGTTATAAATTAGTAAGTAACGGCAGTACGTGTCATTCTTCTCGCTTACGCAGAGTTAATAAAAATCTCATGAGATCAGGAAAGATTAGTCTTAGCTTCTCGGGATTAATGTAGTCGAGTGTACTTTAATCATGCTTTTTTGTAGTTGTAGCACAGAGATACACTGATCACTATCAATTTAAATGTCTAGATACACAACAGAAAATGATAAATTGTTGAGAATAACCTAGTAGGATACATCAGGCCCGCCAGTCTCAAATAGATGTCAGTTTATAAATTCCAAAATCTACGGAGACAAGCATTTAAGCATTCTTGCCGGAGTTTCATCAGAAAGTATATGAAATATCATCATAAGCAAATAGCGCAGGTCAGGGTTGGAACGACTGAATTGTTTTAGAAAAAAGGTTCAACCCAATAGTCACAAATTTCCGTTCGTAAAAAGTGAAATCCCCAGAAAGAGTGAAGTCGATGAGCTGTCGACGCCGCTCATTACACATGAGTATTTTCATTCGACGTCAGAAACAGAGTCGAAATTTTTTCTAATGAAACATCATCGTTTAAAAAGTCATTACTTTAGAGTCATACATACATATGCTTGAGAAAAACGAATGAAAAAAATATTTGAAATATTGCATTAGTAGAAGTAAGATAAAATCAAAAAAATTCCGCAAAGTCTTTAGATAGCTCAACCTATTTTAGAATTATGTTGACGGTCGATGAAAAAGTAAAACGCAATACAAGGGATAAAAATGATTAGTTGATTGATTTTAGATTCAGTCCAGTAAAATGTCCAGAGTTTACACCAACGCCATTTTTGCTATGCATCGTGCGCAAAAATTACAGCGTCAGTAAAGAAAGCGGCCACTTCTTTCAGAAGAAGGAACAAACTGCTCGGTGCGAGAATTCTTCACTTTTCTGAGGAAAGATGGAAAGAAATCTTATCTGGTCGTCTTACCTTTTCGCAGGCATCTTCATGGAAGAGCCAACTCCTTGGGTCCGCCTCTCTCTGAAAAGAGAAAATGCATAGGAACTATTAAAATGGAATTTTTATCCATATTGAAAACAATAATTTCGAATTAAAAACACTTCCGGCTCGGAAATTCTTATAAAAGGCACTCAGGAAAGTGCCTCCGAGCGTCAAAGGCAGTAGAAAAAAACTTTTTTGCATATTTCTTTGCACCATAACTTATACAATCGACGAAAACGTTTTCAGAAAAAATGCTCATTTTCGCAGAGGACGAAAATAACTCAATGAAATATGAAAATAAAGGCAATCAAAACAAATTTATTGCTCAGAAAAGAAAGGATGGAATGATTCATCCAAAATGAAAATATTTCGTAAAAGCTATCGAAGGTTTGCGACGCCAAGGATACAATAAGACTTTTATAAAAGCCTTATATTTAGATTCATTTCCAGCACTTTTATAATGAATGGCTACCATTCAAATCAATGAATCAACATACGGCACACATTACTTATTAACTCGAGGAGAAAGCTATGTCAAATGGCCACTAGTACGCTAAATCACCTCAGATAATAGATAAAAATGAAGAGGAAATTAGCAAAAATAGCTCAACTGATAATAAAGAAAATAGCTGAAATATCGTCACAAAATTTAACCTTCCTCTTCTGCCCAGGCTTTACCTTAAGTGCTTTGAGTCGACTTCGGTTGTCAGCCTCTCTCTTAGAACCAAGACGGAACAGTTGTTTCCATCAATTTTTAATCATCCACACCCCTACAGTTTTAATACGGTAGGGGGTCATAACTCCCAAAATATTTCTCCCAATCCATCTCCCAATTATTTCTTTTTCCCAAAATACAAAACTCCCAATACATCACATCTCCTAAAATAAAAAATTATATGAAATGTTTTTTTCTCTATGTATCTTCCGTTGCTACGTTTAATTCATTATCATTTGTTTGTTTATTTATAATTTATACCATAACCATGGCCAAAATTATTGTTAAAGATAATCACGTATATTTAAACATCGACGGCTTTTTGTATTTACGACAAAATAAGGGCAGGACTATTGTTTCTTGGAAGTGTCCAGAGTAACCCGCATGCAACGCTCAGGTGAACACAACCACAGCTGGTGGTCCTGGAGTACAAATTAAAAAGCAACCCTCTGAACACTTGAATGCTTCAGATAGAGAAGCAGTTAGTGCTTTGAAAGTAATCGTCTCCATAAAGCGAAAAGCAGAAGAACATCAAGGAGCTCCGCCAGCACAAATTATGAGAGCCCTTCAAGATGTTTCAGCTGGAGTTCTGTCTCAACTTCCTGATAGAGCCAGAATTAGTAAAATGACACAGAGCAGCGTTTAAGGGATCTTCCTGCCGCACCGTGTACGACAGCAGACTTAGGATACATATCAGGAAAATTCAAGACATCCAGTAGAGGTGAAGATTTTCTTATATACGACTCATCTTTCCGAGGGGTGGCGTAAGGGTTTTGCGACCGTTGTAGGTAAAGTGCACCCAAGTATCAATAATTTCCTTTCGGAAATTCAAAAGGAGCAGGCTGACTCCGAGACAATGCTGCATCAATTATCTTCCGGTCAGAGCTGCAACGCATCGAAGATCGCTTATATTATATTGTTTCTAAGAACGAAACATACAAAAATGATGACGAAATCCTTGATTACTTATTGGCCATTGGTTTAAATTCGAATTTCTGAATTACTTAATACAATAAATACTTGTTACAAAAAATTTTGGAATTTTCAATTTTGGGATTTTAGTATTTTGGGAAATTTTGTTCTTTGGGAATTTTAGTCGTTAGGAGTAAGTGACTGGGAATTTTGTATTAGGAGAAATGTTTTGGGAGTTATGACCCCAATCTTTCAATAAATATGCTATCGCATCCCTAAGAGTAATAAATAATTTAAGAATATAAGTTTGGATGAACAAAACAAATTGATATCGTCATTTTAAATGTAAAATGCAAAAATGAATTTTTGAAAGAGAAAAATTACAATTTAAAAGTTGCTCGAATCTTGCTAAACATTTACATTTTCTTTCATAAGTGAAATTTTTATTTATTGATAATAACTAATGTCAACACGATGAGAAACCGATTTGAATCATATGACTCTTTTTTAACTGTTAATACCTTAACATTTTTCGAAAAGTTGCACTTTGTTGCTTATATTAATCCGCATGTCCGCATGTGCAGTCAAGCGAATTATAGATTTTATCTAGATAGAACAAAGAGCACAATATCCAGGCTCGGATAATTTTGTCGTCACGAATAGGATGAACACAGCATGTGTATTTTTCAAAATTCCAAGCATCAATAAACGTCCATTCTCTCGACATGCTTAGAGCAAGGATATACGCACCTTTCATATGCGTCTACCACTGCAGCATCTTGCTCCTCTCCTTCTTTCATCATACATTCATTACTAACCATTCCTAAAAGATATCCCAATTCCTTTTCATCGCTGGGATATTAATACCACAGACCAAACCCCCCCACCCCCCAGAGGTGGCTATCAAATTGTCATATGAATGTGTCGAACAACATACTCCCAATTAATTACTTACTAATAGATTGGGTGAAACGCATTCAAAGCTATATCCTTCTGTTAACTCTTGATCATTCATAATTTAGTGTTGCACGAGGTCATGCACCAGAAGAACACCCAATGTTTTGCAAAAAAAAAGAAACTGGCAACAACACACCTCTGAGGGAAGTCATCGAGAGGTCTACGAGCACTAAATCTTTTGGCAGCTAACGTGAATCGAACCAACACCAGTTATGGCAATGTACATAAAAGTCTGAAAGTTATCAATAAATTTATTTTAGAGTGACCTATTAATTCAAAGGTTATTTTTCCAAGCCTTTCACAATAGAATATGTAACGATTAATGTTACATTTTGAATTTACTTTTAATGTCTTAAGTCAAATTGTAAGAGCCTTGGCTGGATTTTATCGGTTTTATATGCTTGGTAACGGTTGTTTATTAATGTGCCAATATGTGAGTTTTATTGACGTGCTGGTCCAGAGTACACATGTTTTGATCCTGGAAGAATTTTGAGGAATTATAAAAATATTCTTTGATCTTTAATTTGGCTGATTTTCTTGTTTTTCTCTCTCTCTCCCTCTCTCGTATTAATGAACAACTCTCCCTCACGCATAATAATAAACAACCGTTACCAAGCAAATAAAACCGATAAAACCCAGCCAAGGCCCTAAAATTTTATTTAAAAAATAAAAAGTAAATTCAAAATGTAACATTAATCGTCACAAATTAAAAGCGCTGGTTTAATTGTCAGTCATTAAGAAGGCCAAGAAAGTATATCTTCGATGGATTTCAGATTTTCCCGGCGTATCTGATGGATAAAGGTTTCTCGGGCCTTCCACCGGGTGAGCAGATCCATGGGGCCTGCTTACCCGTCGGAAGACCCGAGAAACCTTTATCCAAAGTATATCTTCCATTGCGTCAATTACACTTAATAAATTTATGTTAGAGTGCCCCAGTTATTCAAAGGCTATTTTTCCTAATACCCAAAGGCCATTCAATATAGAATTAGAAGCGCTTGTTGAATTCTCAGTTATCAAGTAGCCAAGAATGTATATCTTCCATTGCATCAATGATAGCACTGCATTTTTCACTATGCTAATTTAAACATCAAATAAATATCACGTGTTCCATATTGTCGTAGCTTCATTTACCACTCTGCAACGTCCTCTGTAAGAATTTGACGCACATGAATAACTTTTTAGATAACATGAGTGAATTCGCTACAAATGCTCAAATACATGGGAATTACACTCGGCAAAGAGTGGATATGCACATGCTTTATCACTCTACATCAATATACAATAAGGGTCCCTTCCAATAAGCCATTTAAGATTTTAATCATTTACCTTCTGGCATAAAAAATTCCATATCTAGAGCGTCTTTTTTTAAAGAAAACTCAAAGACTATCTGCTAAAGGTGGTCTACTACAATGTATAAGACTTTCTGGAAGAGTCTTTTGGCCCTTAATCTCTTTCACTGTATATATTCTTTATTTTCCTGTGTTGGGTTATTTTTATGTTGTGCCATGCTTTTTAGTTTTTTTATGACCCGTCCTACATTTCAATCTTGTAAAATATCAGGATCAATAATAATTATTATTATATGAATGTACGATAATACCAAAGAGGTGACGTCAGAGCGAAGGCAAAGCCCCAATTATTTTATTTCGAGGGACAATCGGAACACTACGAGGTACTGAGGTCACAACTCCCCACTTGCCCTCCCTTTTAGCACTCCAGCCAATTTCGGGAAATTCGCGTCGCCGAGCACATGACACGAGCAACGTCTGACGCTCATTCGCGGAAACCGGCGCGGACCCCGCGGTCGGTCGTCATCATTTGACCTCTGACCAATCTCATCTCCTCCCTTTCGTTCTCTCTCTTCCTCCTTTACACGACATGACGGGGCACTACTCTCCCCCCTTCGCCGGGCCAGTTTACGGGGAATGACGGGAGTTGGGGGTGAGGGGGTGAATTCCCCTCCATCCCCTCCACGCAGCCACCCCCCAAGAGCAAGCTCCCAAAGAAACCAACCCCGACGATCGATCTTCGTGTTCTGATACAACTAGTCGCCCATTTCAACCTCAATATCCCCTAAACCTAATTAGTACCTGTTGCCTCCGCGGTAGGAAGCGCCGTTCGGCCCCCAGTAGTCCTTCCCAACCGAGACTCTCTCTACCCCTCCCTTTGCCCCCCTCCTTTGCCCCCCTCCCTTGCTCCCACTCCCTTGCTCCCCCTCCCTTGCCCCCCGCCCCATCTTTCCCCTCCTCGTGCCTCGTCGCCTGGGTGAGGAGCGGAGCAGAGGCCGGGGCAAGCCATTCGAGACTCAAAGTACCATTGGCGGTGCTATAATGGAATGAAAATAATACTGGAGCTACCTTATTAAAACTCTAGAACAATGAAAGAAATAAGTACACGAAATAATAAGAAATAATGAGTACACGAAAAATTTAAAAATCCGTACACTACTTGTAATGTATCTTACTATGATAATTTGGTTCTATCACATGTTGCATTTATGTTGAGCAATGTATGTTATTACAATTATTCTGTTCAATCACTGTTGCAATTTAGAGTCAATAAACCAATGAGCAAACAGCTTTCAAAGCTGTAACGGCTGTAGCTATAGATCAATCAGAGTGCCCCTTGCACTCCACCATACCACGTTTATGAGTGGAGTTTCTCTGTTATGTGTTGTCTTCACGATCGTGTAGCCATGATGGTGTGTGCTCGCTTAACCCAGCATCGGAGTTTATTTACTGAACCGTCCCGACTAAGTAGAAAGTTCAGTACTAATAATAGGTTGAGACTTTCGGAAGAATATCACACTACTGAAGTTAAAATTTAAACAATAACTAACGGAATCAAATAAAAAATTACCAAATGCCCTACCACACGCTGCAACCACAAATCAAAAACTAATCTAAAGGCGCTAACACTCCTAAAGTCATCGAATGAAAGAAAAAATATATATGCAATGAAATGAAGTTATAAAGGAATATAAAACTAGTGAAGGATAATATTTAAAAATCATAAAATTTAATTTGAAAAACTGTGAAAAGCTCTATCATGCTACAATTACAAATCTAAAACTAATTTAAGAACTAATACAAACGCAAACACCCCTAAAATTAACGAATTAAGTACACATATATATGTATATATGTATAAATGTATATATATATATATATGTGTATGTATGGTATATATAACTTCGTCACAGGGTGACACTAAACATAAAACATATAAAATACAAACTCACGAGTTTAAAATTTTCGGTGTGTCACCCACATAGAAATTCTATCACTGATGAAGGTGCGGGCGACCCACCGAAAATTTTAAACTCGTGAGTTTGTATTTTATGTTTTGTGTCACCCTGTGACGAAGTTATATATTGTTTGCCACGTTCGTGGAATCTTCACAAGAACTTTAACTTTATATATATATATATATATATATATATTCGTTCATCCATTCACTCAGACCGCTCAGCGGCAAATATACTCATATAAATGTTTATACAGAAAGGTAGAAAGAAAGTGGATAGGAACACATACAATTTACGAACACAATGGTGGTGTGAAGATGTAATGATGGCCGATTCCAAGCAGAAAAAATTTGACTGGACCGGGAATCGAACCACGGACCTATGGATTTCGCGTCCAATGCTCAGACCACCAAGCTACCCAGTCTACTAAGAAACCACTGGAATCGGCGGGGGGTTTATATGAACAAACACTCCCCAGGGCATGACCCACGAGAGCTTGGTGGTCTGAGCATTGGACGCGAAATCCAAAGGTCCGTGGTTCGATTCCCGGTCCAGTCGAATTTTTTCTGCTTGGAATCGGCCATCATTACATCTTCACACCACCATTGTGTTCGTAAATTTTATGTGTTCCTATCCACTTTCTTTCTACCTTTCTGTATAAACATTTATATGAGTATATATATATATATATATATATATATATATATATATATATATATATATTTATTTATATGAGTATATATATATATATATATATATATATATATATATATATATATATATATATATATATATACTCATATAAATGTTTATACAGAAAGGTAGAAAGAAAGTGGATAGGAACACATAAAATTTACGAACACAATGGTGGTGTGAAGATGTAATGATGTCCGATGTGTCCGAATGAGTCCGAATCCGATATATATATATATATATTTCCCATAGCGACAACATATATATATATATATATATATATATATATATATATATATATATATATATATATATATATATATATATATATGGGTCATTCCATCCAAATTCGACCAGGTGATGTCCCTTGGGGTAACCGATTTCGACCAAATTTGGCAAATCGTCTTCATTTGATTACAAAATGAAAACTCCAAAGCCATTTTGTAATCCATTCAACGGTTTAGGAGATATTGCAATGTTGTAAAACAAGAATTTTACAAAAGCGTCGTCGCATTTAACGGTATATCTCCGGCAATAAGGAAGATAAAAATGCATGCAATGACTTATTTTAAAGGTATTAAATTGAGAAAGATAATTAATTGATTATTACATAAAATTTAAACAATTAAATAAAGTTTATAACAAATTAAAATGTTCAAATTGATTTTTGACGATGTAGCTATGCCTTCGATTTTCCTCATTTTTTTATATGTTGTAGATACAACCCTCCTCTACAAGTTTAAAAAATTTGGTAGGGGTAATATTTCATTTAAGAAAGAAAAAAATTTTTGAGTGAAGGCGTAACGCTGGTCTCCCGCCGCGGCGGCGTCCGGCTCTCGCGCCGAGCGTTCAGTAGTCGGTTCTCCAGATCTCATCAGCGCGCTTCCTTTTCCATCTTCTTTTCACCAATTTTAACTGTATACCGACCCTTTGATTCCCTTTACCCATGTCATTCGCTATTTGCTTCCCACTGAAGTGACCGTCGCTTTAGAATCTAGGATTAGCGACAACATGCTTAACAGCGGGGGCGACCGTGGGCCCACCAGCGGCCGTGCTCGGAGAACAATAGGCAAACCTCGCCCCGTCTTAGACCTCCAATGCTACTTTCCTCTCTTCCCCTATCTCATTCTCCTCGCACACCCTTTATTTTGTTCTGAGAAACATCTTTACAACAATTGCGCCCAGTAGCCGTCGCCCACCCTCACCCATTCACATATTAACCCCTGATAAAAAAACAACGGCAAATGCGAAGACATTTTTTCCCCTCACCAACTGTCGCATTTGCCAGAAATTGGTCAGTTGCCGTCTATCCTCCGTCAGTGACGTTTCTAAACTCTCCTTGGTCTCATTTTTAGAGAGCGCGTGTTTCAGTGCGAGTAAACATTTTTTGGTCTGTAGTGGTTGATTATGATATGTTCAGTTGGTGATGCTTTAAACCAGAAATGTTCGAGTGTAACAGTATTGAGGAGTTTTTGCAGCTATTCTACTCGTGAAATTGAGTTGATCGAATTAAAAAGTGGTGTGGGAGCTGTACTCAGTGTGTGCAACCGTCATTTTAAGGATTATTTACTCTTCTACGAGGTTCGTCAAGAGCGGTGCTGCAATCCCTTGAATTTGCATAGAAACATTCGCTCGATTAATTTATGGACAATAACAAGCGAGTTCCACAATTTCTACCATGACACAGTGCCTGTTGTAATAGAGGGTAGAAGCTCTGTGTTCAATGTAAAGTGGGTGTAAAAAAATTCAACAAGCCAGAAAATTTTTCCGAATAGAACAATCCAGGTTGCTCTGAACATGTGCCAGAAAGTCAGTCAGAGGTCGCCGCAAATGACGATTATCAGAGTAGGGTTTATGGTGCAGAAGGACCTTCATCCAGTGCTACATTCGCTATTAAATCTCAAGGTTCTTAGTCAGATTTATCAGTTAGTTCTATGAAAGATAGCGGGACTAATGAAACCAATGGATGTCAGTACATTCCAGGAGAAGAAATTCGCTTGGGAAAACTGAACAAGACGTTAAAATCCCTGGATCAAACACCTGTAACAACAACAAAAAATTGTAGAGGACAAGCAAATATCTGGCGAAGAAATTAAAAGTGGCAACCGCTGCTTTGAGATTATCTCTTCAAAAGGTTACTGGTGGGGAGGTAAATATTCAAGAAGATATTCCTGAACAAGAAGATCTCTTCTACCAAGATGGCAAGGAAATGATTATGAAGCTGAAGGATAAGTTCCTAAACGATATGAAAATGAGTGAAAGATTTTTTATCCTATCTGTCCTACCTAAATCTTGGAGTGTTTCACAGATAAAGCAGGAGATTCAAACATCGACGTATTTGGTCAAAAAGATGACAAAAATACGTATCTGAGTAAGGAATTCTGTGCTCTGCGAACGCGAGACGAAACCAATACCTCTCAAATGACACTAAACTGATGGTGATTGAGTTCTGCCGTGAACCAGATATTAGTAGAGAAATGGCGGGAAAAAAAGAGTGTAAAGGAGGGAAATGTGCGCTTAGTAAATCAGAAAAGGTTAATTCTTCGCAATTTGAGGGGAGCTAATGAAGCCTTTTAAGAGAGAAATCCTAATTTAAAGATTGGTTTTTCCAAATTTACAGATTTGAAGCCTCCTGAGTGCGTGTTGGCTGGTGAACCTGGCACTCACACCATATGTGGCTGCATGATCCATTATAATTACAAGTTACAATTCCTCGGGGCTGGATTAGGGCAAATAAAGTCGGATAACGGAGAAAAAATTTTCTAAACTTATCGGGATTGCCTGGAATTCTCACTCTGTCGCCCTCCGTTAGAAATGTGCGTCATGAGTGATTACCCAGAACCACTGCCACGAGAAGAGGGCGAAAACGGTGATGATGTCGTCAGAAAATGTGGGAGTAGAGACTGAATGACAGAAATTATTTCAGAGTAGATCAGGGAAAAAAGTACGGATAAGGTTTGTTTCAAGCAATGGACTCAGGAAAATCATTTTGCGTTAACGTCACAGGTCAAGGACGTAAATATTTTTTGTGAGGCTTTCGCTGAGAATACCACCAAAGTAAGAAGGCATGACTACATCACTTGCATGCAAACGATATTTTATTTAAAATATCAGTGACAATCTGAAATTGCGTAAAGTTTTCGTTGTGGCCAATTTGTCTGAGAATTTTTCTTTTCTTCACCAAGATGCTGTACAATTGGTGTAACGATCAGACTACAGTACATCCATTTGCGTGTTACAGCAGAAATACCTGCGATCAAGTCGCACCATTCAGTTTGGTTATTATTTCAGACTGTATGGAACATAACGTGAGTGCATTCTAGACCTTTCAAGGGAAATTGATAACTTTTCTTCGAAGAAGAGTACATTATTTAAGTAGAATAATTTACTATTCCGACGGTGCTGTGGCTTAATAGAAGAACCGCTACAACATGATGAATCAGTTGCATCACTAAGAAATTTCGACGGTGATGCTGAATGGCATTTCTATGCAACATTTCAAAGAAAGTGCCCAAGTGACGGACTAGGAAGAACATAATAAAGGGTATGCGAGGTGAATGAGATAGGGGAAGAGAGGAAAGTAGCATTGGAGGTCTAAGACGGGGCGAGGTTTGTCTATTGTTCTCCGAGCACGGCCACTGGTGGGCCCACGGTCGCCCCCGCTGTTAAGCATGTTGTCGCTAATCCTAGATTCTAAAGCGACGGTCACTTCAGTGGGAAGCAAATAGCGAATGACATGGGTAAAGGGAATCAAAGGGTCGGTATACAGTTAAAATTGGTGAAAAGAAGATGGAAAAGGAAGCGCGCTGATGAGATCTGGAGAACCGACTACTGAACGCTCGGCGCGAGAGCCGGACGCCGCCGCGGCGGGAGACCAGCGTTATATATATATATATATATATATATATATATATATATATATATATATATATATATATATATAATCGCTCGTTCATTCACTCAGACCGCTCAGCGGCAAATACTCACATAAATGATATTTATCATTACTAAACTAACGAGGAATAAAATACGAAAAACATAGAAAAAACTGCCTACCAAATCGCTCAAACTACTGCCTCACAACGTGGTGGTTCTGCTCAGTGATCCTGTTACCTAGGGTTCTCAATTCCACCGCTAGTTGGCGGCTCCCTGGTTTGGATTCGCGTTTCTTCCTCGATGAAGGACGGGGGAGGGGGTTGGAAAGGAAGGGAGGGGAAGTGAGGGGTTAGGGTGGAGGAGGCTGGGTCGTAAGACAGGCGAGGTGATCTGGATGGGATGGTCCACGAGAGACAAGGCCGCGCGTACTACTCGGGGACACAAATGGAGACATAGTACACATATTATGTCCCTCACTGTCCTTAGGTGCCAGCCTCCAGACGCAAGGATCGCTACCCAATGCTCCCCCTCGTGCTCTTTTCTAAGCCAATCAGACCGTACCGCGCCCAAGGACACGTCAGCCCATTTGTGCCTTTTCACAACATCAATTCACTTACACCATCACATTCGTCAGCGGCCACGGAACCAAGGATTGCTAATTGCAACTGTCCCTTTGGAATTCATTACCGTTCATTTAACTTCCATGACTATTTTCATGAAACTACCTTCTTTCACCGCATAATCGGCGCCGTCGCATAATCGCCGCACCCTACTTTTTCAGTCAAAAATTGGTTAAAAACTTTACATTGCATAATCGTCGCATGTTAATTCTGTTCATTCACGACACTTGCTATAAAAGGAAAAAATTTGTCTAATTTTGCACTCTACCTGCCATTCACAACTACGGAGTAGGGGAGACCAGGGCTAGTTAGGTACACTTTTGTCTCATGAATTTCCTATTTTTATCTCTTGACGTTTTTGTGAAATAACTATGCTAGTGCATTGAAACTAAGGCAGCACGTGTAATAAATGCAGTTAAGTACATAATAAATGACCTATGTATAACGCATACCGGCGCAATTATATTTTTTTATTTCCCTCAAAATGGTCGCACCCTACTTTTTAGCGAAAAATTGGCATGAAACCTGCAACAATTATGCGGTGAAATACGGTATTGAGTCTCTGAAATGAATTTTACGGATGATTTAGTATCAAATTTCTATAATTGTATTTAGAAGTGAAATATATATGAAATTGTAATACTTTTACGCACTATCAGAATGGAGTTAGCTTAAGTAATGTAGATCCGCTAAGGCAAAGATGTTCCATTACGTAAGAGGTGTTGGTCTAGCCTCAGCGAGCACTAAAAAATGAGTTAATTCATCAATAGGGAGCAATCATATAAAAGAGACATGGAGGAAGTCTTTTCGGGTCTTCCACCGGGATAAGTTTCGGAGTCCGACTTGTACTACATTCTCAAGGCAAATGATGGAAGACCAGAGAAGACTTCCTCCATATTATTCGCCGGGAAAAAAACTAAACCACACTTCATATGAAAGAGACTTAACGGCAATGAAAGAATTATTGTAGAGAAAGAAACTTATTGTAGAAAAACTGTAACTTTCACACATCATTAAAACACATCTCACACTATATTTTAAACTTTTTGGACAATTTTTCTCAAAAGGACAAGACGTCAGTTGGAACTTTATGAAGACATACATCATATATTGAAAGTTCTTCGTTGCATTCGAATTCCTCATTTCTTGAGTGGCTCCAATAGCCCTTAAATCTTGAATGGTATTGAAGAACATTGACCATAAAAGGTAGACTATTGAATCCTCCCGTTGAGTATTGGCGATACTCAACACGAGGGATGTGGTTAAGGATTACAACATTATTTCTATCAATAAAAAATGAGAAACGTACATCCTACTTATTATATTAACGATTCTTGGCTATATGAAAATCATACCCTTTGGCGTTTAAGGTAGTCCGAGCGAGATAGTTCCCTAGTCATAATAGAGACCACATTCGAATTATACGTTTTAATTTCACCAGCTGTAGGGCATATCAATTGAACATTGCATTATTAATGATGCACTAATATAGTTTTACATGACAGAAATTGTAAGTAATTAAATGAAAATATCTAAATAAGTCTTTAACTTGACTCATTTTTTTCGCGCGGTACGTTTGAAACACCGTCAAAACGAAAGGTTCTTTGTGATATCCAAGAACCTACTGCGGTGACAACATGATTAATTTTCAAAAATAGTTGAGAAAACATACAGACTACACGCTGTTAGTTTTTTTTACGACATCAAAGTGTTATTAACACCTCATTTTGTAAATAATGTCTCTCAGGAGTGCATACACGTACCATTTCCCATGTAAAAGGGCTGGTATTTTTTGGCTAATATCTGCCAAAGTAATATGGTAAGGAGTAGAAATTTTGATGTCATTAGATAGGTGAGATATTTCTCTTTAAAATGAGACCAAATTCATTTATTTCTAAGTAAAATGGTATTTCGCTCAAACTACCTTAAGCTCTTTCACTGAAATGGTTCAGTTTTAAAACGGTAAAAGTAAATATGTACTCTTCAATACATACGATTCTTATTTCCCATTGAATTTCGTTTGATTTTGAGCCTGAATGGGATAAAACTGATATTTATAATTATACATTTCTTAAGGGATCATCTTGAGATTCGTGAGGTCGAATTGTACAGTCAGACAGACACCACTTCATTTTTATGTATTGGTATATCGATATCTAGCATGTACTCATACGCAAAGTTGAAAGATAAAGGACACATTGAAATAATAAGGTACGGCAAAGAGAGGGCTATCCTTCATAAATTAAATTATTATGTCCCGCAATTTAAACAAAGGTACAAGTGTACCTTTTTTATTCCATTTACTAAATCCAAATATTGTTGTAACTCACCACTTATGCGAATGTGCAAGGAATACAATACTGTATGTGAACATTTAGAATTATCGTGGGATAAGAATGTTTTTCACTCCAAGATGAATTTCATCGTGAACAAACATATGGTGTGATACTTTGCATTGTTTATATATACTTTTTATATTTTATGTTTTTAAATTTTAAATTTTTTTGTTTTGGAAGAATGATTGTAATTGCAAATTAATGTATTGAAAACATTTTTTTCCTTGGTGTATTGGGAAAACATTAACTAAATAAATAAATTAGCTCATTTATTTGACGGCAAAATAGGAATCATTATATGGGCACCTATGGCTAATTGAAGCCCCCGTCATCCCTCTTGAGCTCTAGGACTGAATTTAGAATTAATAGGTGCAGTGCCTCGGGACTATGAAAGTGTTCAAGTTCTACCTTATGTGAAAGATACCACGCATGCGTGACACGTGATGGTGACTAACTATATTAGTCAATGTAACGTTCTTAATGAGGATACCATGTAAAAGTCTTTTAGGGCACATAAAGAGGTTTGAATACAAAATACCCCCATAGAGAATAGTATAATTACTTGCTTACTAAGAGGAAATTGCCCTTTTAGGTGCTTAGCCCTTTGAGTGCGGCATGACGTGATATCTCGTCATGATTACCGTAAATAATTCCAGTTTTCACTAGGGGGCCAATAGTGAAAGTTCCCTAGTGAGAGCTGGAACAATCACGGTACCCTTGACGTGATATCACGTCATCAGCACCAGCGTAAAGACAACCATGACGTGATATGACGTCATGCCGCACTCAAAGGGTCACTCAAAAACTTCATTGCTGAAGCTGTTCAGTTCTGTAACCGTAAACATAATTATAACAGCTAACTTTTGCGATTATTTGACAACTGATTTTTTTTAACAACTAAGAAGGCAAGCGCAAAAAATGATCTTCATTTTTTATGGGATCGCTTTGATACGTTTGTGGTAAAATTGCACAGACTGACAGATAGCACAAAATTATATTTACTGATAATATAATCATCATCTACATTAGCGCATAATTTCATGATTAAGCGCTCGCTAGTGAATTCATTCAGAGGCTAAATAGGAAGTAGTAGTTGGGGACTTAGAGCCCATTGTAACCCTATATATCTCTGGTTGGCTTTATACTAAGCCTGTCGGTGCGCTAAAACGTTTCTAGCTATATGTGACGGTGCCTGATTATAAGAATCAATGTGACGTGCATCATGCATATACCAGGTAAAGGGCGGTTACTGCACATATAAAGGTTGGGTTATTTTGCATCCCAATCTCAATCTCATTGAAATTCGCTAATTTTATTGATTAAATTAATGTAACTAATAAAAGTCCAGGCTCCCTCACTAGTACTTCCATTTTGTCGTGATGAGGGAGCTTGTGTACCTTAGTGAACCTGAGACCTATGCCGGTGGGAGCGTAAGCTCCTGTTAGGGTCACCCAAGCCGGACAGGTCAAGGGAGATAGGCCAGACAAAGAGAAGTACTCTGGTCCTCCAGGTTGGGGGTTGAGCATAGGGCTAACGATCCTATATCGTAAAAAAAACCTCTTGTTACGAAACTGAAAGACAGTGAAAACCGGACTGTAAATAACGAATATCGAACCATGCAAACGAAAGGTAAATGTAAACGGAAATTTGAAATGCAGATAGCAACGTGGAATGTTAGAGCCCTGAATAAGCCAGGCGCTCTACAAGGTCTCAAAGAAGAGATAAGAAAATATATGATCTGAGTAAGATGGGAATTAGAAGATGGAGAACGCATGCCGGGAATCGTGATGCCTGGGCTAACATCGTCGGAGAGGCCAAGGTCCTACAAGGGCTGTAGCGCCGAGGAGTAAGTAATAAAAGGCCAGGGCGCCATTTTCTGTATACATCCATTAATCAGATTGCCAAGTAAATATTCTATCGTTGAAATCGTGTGCTAATTAATTTTTTTATTTGAAAAAGTAGGTTTCAGTAAATACAAAAAAAAACTAAAACATTATCGATTAAAAGAATTTAATTTTTAATTTTTAATATTTTTTAATTTAAGTTATTTTAAAAAGGAAAATAGGAAACCTCTGCACTGAATCCGATGTTTTAAAGTGGCCCAATGTTTTTAGGTCCTTTGGCTAAATTTTTTTCAGTCATTTAAAAAAAAATAAATTCCAATAAAATTCTGTAAATTATTTCGAACCTGCTAGCGGTAAAATAATCTTTGCATATAGTTTTAAGTGATCACCTTGGTCAAATAGTCGAATTGTACACTCAGCAGACACCACTTCATTTTTAAGCATTGGTTGAGATAACTATTATGTACCTTCCTGCAAATTTTCAAGATAAAGAGCCAGTTCGCAAATTCATTCGGGGATTCGCAAATATAAAGTAGTATTTGGGTATGTAAAGCACATTTGAATATCAACCATCGCTTCTGAGGTCCAAGACTGAAATGAGGTTTAATAGGTGCGCGATCCTGGGACTCTAGCAGTGCGCAATATTCTACGGAGTATTCGAAAATAATGCGCTTACCGGTGAGCAAGGAATTTACACCGCATGCGCGACGGTGCCTACTTATAAGAATCATTTAATGTGTTTCATGAGGATACTATGTAAAAGCCCTTTTGGGCACATGAAAAGGTTGGAATACAAAATACTCCAACCGAGATCTCCCTGAAATTTGCCAAATGCGATCATTTAAATTAATGTAACTCATAAAATGCCCGATTAAAATTTCCATATTAGAGCCATTGCTCCGATTCAAGTGTTGAAGTCGAAGAAAAATCAGTACTTTTGGCGTTTAAAACGTAATTTTTATGTAAATACGTGGTGTACTGCAAAATGGAATGCAAGAATAATATTATACTATTTCTTCGACACCCAACTATCAAATATATGATAGAACCATTTAAAATTTCAGGTCAATCGGTTCAATAGTTATTGAGGAGAGGAGTAACAAAAATACGGGCAGTACTTTCACCTTTATTCAAAGAGTAGATAAGCCATAACAAGATAGGATGCATACATCCCGTTCAAAGGTATTCCTCAGGTTGCCACGGAAAGTTGTTCAAATTACTATTTAGAACTAGCGGACCCGACAGACATTGTCCTACCAAAACGTTGACTTGCCTACTATTAGCGGGTTCAGAAAACGTTTTTTCGATATTCAAATTTTGATAAACTATATAATACGTGAATTTGACATTGAGTTTGACATTTCAATATTTCCGTTTCGTCAAAACAACGCCAAGTTACGACGCAAGTGCGACGACTTGCGCATGTATTGATGTGTACGTCAAATAACACAGAATTCGACATCAGCGCCACCTATGGTGCACAATCATAACTATAAATTATTCTCAGATGGTCAATTATTCATGAACTTCTCAGAAGGTTTTAACGGTCAATTATTCATAAACTTATGATTTTTTTCATTTTAAAAAATATTGGGGGAGAGGGTGGGAGGGTGAAAGTTTGGGGTAGTATGTTCTGATATGCGAAAAATCTTTTCAAAAATATAAAAAATGTCAAAAAATTCCAAAACCCGATCGCAGCGTCACCTACCGGGTCCATTTGTGAATCTAAACCATCCAGGAATCCACTCAAACACACACACAAAAATGTCATCAAAATCGGTCCAGTCGTTTAGGAGGAGTTCAGTGACATACACACGTAGAGAAGGATTATATATATAAAGATGACATATTTGCATTGACAACAATCAGATAACAGATTTATAATAGAAAAAAATTTTAAACGCTGTCCAATTTTAAATCTTTTATTTACCGCAATCCTGCTCCCATCCTCTATGAACCAAAACTAAAGATATCTCATGTAAACGGATTCAGGCTCCTATCGAAGAGATTTTTCCAAGATAGAATTAATATAATGCAACTTTTAACTCTCTGTAGCCTCTATTCACAAAAATATCCAAGAAATATTTGGGACATGTATAAGTTGTACAGTCAAGCGAGTCCCAAAATATAAATCAACAGGTACGCAAATTGGGAACATTTAAAAAGACAAAAGATGTTAAAACTGATTTTAAAAAACTAAAAAAAAAGACAAAAATATTAAGCTAAGTAGAAAAATTTCATGCAAATTTTTTAAAGTTTTTTGGGGCTTGTGAGCCCACTAGCTATCTCAACTCATCTTCTCTCTCTTACGTGGTATAACTTGAGTTTGCGATAGAAGCAGTTACTGTGGTGATAGAGCATTCATTTCCAACTATAAATAAAAAGATCAGTTTTCAAAAAATACAGAAACCCCTTAGGAATCACTGAATTCAATTTTTAGCGCTACAATTTCGAATAATACGAGACGGTCAGAAGCCAAAATAAGGACCATGGCTGGATACAGTTATTCAAGGATGAGTACAGACAATTGTGTGAAATTTACAGTGGAGAAATAATTCACCTAGACTGGGAATCTAACCCAGATCCCTCGATTCCGCGCCTAGTGCTCTACCAATTAAGCTACCCAGGCGTCCTCTTACACTGAAAATCTCAACGGGGCTTTAAGGAGCAAGTTGTCCTCACAGGTACCGAGCATATGGTGCCAGAGGTACCCGTATGCGATCGCAAAGCGCCACAATCCACGGGGGTAAAGCCCAAATTTAAACACAAAGGTGTTTTCTTTGGACATTTTCAAAGAACCACAGAACTAGCCGCGCAGTTACTTCAACAGTTGTGTGATCACTAGCGGTTGACTCCGTTAAAGTAACTATGCGGCTAGTTCCGCGGTTCTTTGAAAATGGGTATAGATTATTAATCCATGTTTTCAATTTTATTCACTGCAGATATACCGTGAAGGATGACAGGCAGTACGTAAAAAACCTCTGCCCACTTCTAGATACTCATATTCTTCACGTAATTTTCTGCGCGCACCCAGATAGGGATAGAAAAGGTAGTACGAGGAAAGCATTTACAAGAAAATTTGCGGATGAAGAGCAAGCAATGGCGGTGGTTAGACAACGGCATATGTCGTAGAAAGTTAAAATATAAAATAAAACAGGAATAAAATCGAACATGTGTACTCATAAGAAAGGAGATGAATTTTGCTAGCGGGCTCATAAGCCCCTTAAAAACTTTTTCCCAATCGAGCGGGAATGCTTAAATAGCCCAATAAAACTCCTGGCTTTCCAGGGGAGAGAGCGAAACGGCCGAAATGGATTTGTCAATTAGGAGTCGAGGGACGCTAGAGTGAATGGCGGGGGAAGGAGAGAGCTTTGGACGGGAGAGGAAAAAGAAACCTCCGTACAAGACTTCCTCTCCGGCGGGGAAGAAAGGACGGCCGAGGGCGAACACGAAGCCCTGGAGGCCATGAGAAGGGAAGAGGGAGGTGGCGGAAGAAAAGGAAGCGGACGGGGAAACGGCGAGGAAAGAGAGGAGGGAAAGAAGTGGAAAAGGGAGAGAATAACGGAAAGTGAGAGGTAAACGAGGTCAAAACAAGATGTTTCCCGGGGGTGGGGATGCGAAGAGAGAGGTGTCTGAAGGCCGGGTATAACGAGAAGATCAGGAGTTAAAGCGGGTGTGGCAGGAGGAGTAGAGGCACGGGGAATTAGTCGCTCAAGTATTTATGAAGGAGCGGAGGGAGTGGATTAGGGGGAGGGGCCCGTTGTGGAGAACATTGAAAAGAAATAAGGGGAGCGCACAAGAGGAAGTGCGAGGGAGATTTCGAAAAAGTTTCCTCCGGGCCGAAGGCTACCGGAAAGCGAATTCGAAACACTGCGGAATTTTTTATGGACAACAGACTCTTGGTTCCCACAATTACTTTTGGGAAAGCAGACACGGTTCATTCGACGAGGGCGGCACAGTTTTTGCTGTTTAAAAGGTTACGAAACGAGTTTGTACAAGTGTTATTGGTAAAAAAATAAGCTAAATCACTTCACACTTAATTGTTATTAACGCCAATACAATAACTTACTCTTACTCCCCGGGGCTTTTATACAGGGGCACTCCCTTCATGACAGCACGTCACTGCTCTATTTGACAATGCATTACGAACTATTACTTCGGATATTACTTTTACTCTTACTTCCAGGGCTATTTATATCCAAGTTGATATTTAGCCGCACCAACATATCCCCTCCATCTCTTTCGGTCCATTGGATCCTCCTCGGCAGCTCTAACCCTCTCCGAATCCAACTTTACTTGGTTCCACCATCATTGTCACGGTCTTCTCCGGGGTCGTCAGCCTTCTGGGTTTCCTCTCATAACCTCCTTGATCACACATCTTTCCTCTTTTATTAGAAGATGTCCTGCCCATCTCATTCTTCTGCATTTTATCTAACATATGATGTCTGCATTCTTGTAAAGATCCCTTATTTCCCTATCGTACTTTCTTCTCCACATTCCTTGTTCATCTGTAAGCACGTAGATCTTTCATAACATCTTGTTTTCAAATGAATCGGCCATCATTTCATCTTCACACCACCATTGTGTTTGTAAATTTTATGTGTTCCTATCCACTTTCTTTCTACCTTTCTGTATGAACATTTGTGTGAGTGTATGTATATATACACACTCATATTATATATATATATATATATATATATATATATATATATATATATATATATATATATATATATATATATATATATATATATTATATATATATATAATATGTATATATAATATATAATATATATATATATATATAATGGATTGTTATCTCGTCGCCAAAAGCTATTGTCTAGAACAGCGGTTCCCGATTGGTTTCCGTGGTTCCGTGAAAGGGTCACAGGGGTTCCGCGAATAAGGCACCACTGTCTGAGAAAACAGGCATTTACACGCATTTTTAATTGTCTTAATTTCAAATATTTCAATCCAAAACTCCACTTCATACATACACCATGTACCTACCGCACATTAAAATAACATTATAGTCGAGTTAATTTGCAACTCTCGAGAT
Source organism: Ceriagrion tenellum (assembly GCA_963169105.1). Classification (NCBI taxonomy): domain Eukaryota; kingdom Metazoa; phylum Arthropoda; class Insecta; order Odonata; family Coenagrionidae; genus Ceriagrion; species Ceriagrion tenellum. Next base: position 16,087,328 of record OY720633.1, on the reverse strand, counting down.
TTTGTTTCGCCAAAAATACGTGGATCAGTAAGTGTTCCGTGGGCAAAAAAATTTGGGAACCGCTGGTCTAGAATTCCGTAAACAAACAACTTTTTCGAAAGTAAACCAATAATCGGGAAATTATCTGATAACTTTAATTCATAGCTTACTCACAATTTGATTTATTGTTGGTAAGGCTCAGCAGGAGGATGTTCTGATTAAACAAGACTACATTTCTCTTTGAGGAGTGAACGGAAGCAGTTGGAGTTTATCCTATGGGTCGTTTACTAAAAGGTGAGTAATTATAAATATATCATGAGTCATGAAGCACTAGCAAAAGAGATCTTAATAAATACGAGAGAAATAATTAAGTGGATATTGAGTCAGAATCTGAAGAAAATATCTCGGAAAAATTTTAGTTGGAATGTAACGCTCAAATTAGCCAAAAAGATAGGGACTCGGGGAGAAGAGTGGAAGAAACTGGTATGGACTGAAAGCGAGCGACGAAGGGTTCGGCGTGGTAGGCGAAGTTGGAACAGGGCTAGGAAAGATGTTTAGCAGGCAGCGAAGAAGATATCTGAAATTAAATAAGGAAAGCATGGAAGAGGATGTGATAGGACCACCAACATTAAGAGATGAATTTGGAAAGACACAAAAAGTGTTAAAAGACCATAAAACATAGGGAGTCGATGAGATACCAGGAGAAATGTTAAAACTAAGGATGAGTCGAATCCAAATGTCGGTTCTCGATTCCACCGATTCTCAGGATTAGAATCGGTATCGAGAATCGACCGCCTAAAGTCGATTCCGATTCCATCGATTCCAGATTGATAAATATTCAAGTCAAATTTCATTAATAACGTCATATTAGTCTCAGTAATTTTGATGTAGGCTATCAATTTCTACTTTTTTATCTACCTCAATAAGCTGAGGATATATTTGCTATTTGTTAATAAATATACTTTTTGAGAGACTAAATTGTGTTTGTTGTTTTATTTCAGCCAATACTTGAATTTAAATACTAGTAGTACGCTTTTGGTACATCAATATCCCACCTGTAATTAGGAATAAGAATCGATGGAATCGGAATCGAGAATCGGGAATCGATTGGAAAGAATCGGAATCGAAAAAAAGTGGAATCGGCTCATCCCTAATAAAAACCTATCCCTAATAAAACCTATGCTATATAATTTCTCATTTTTTCCGTCTATTTTATCTCCGGCATCCTCTTCCGGCACAAGAATTCAAGGCTTCTCGTTTGTTCTCGTCTGCTCTTCCAATGGTCCATACTTCTGATCAACGGAATGCCACGCTCCACACGAATATTTTCATATGCTGGTTTGTATTGCTGTTTTCTGGTATTCTCGTCGCGTGTTTAGTATCTGTGACTACAGCTTCTCCCCTCTTCCTGGGGGCGTCTTTAGATCCGTTGGACATTTTGTATTTATTTATTGTTATTATTTATTTCCCGTTGTTATGTATTTCGTTGCTAGTTCAGTTGATCATTGTGTTCATCTGCTGAACATAGATTCAAAATGTGTCTGAATTGGCCGCTCCTCGCCCATATCATACGATCACAGAAGCAGTAGAACTGGCTAAACATCCATCAAATTAGAATCGGGAGGATGGATACCCACTCCTCGCCTCGACCTGGGATAGAGTGGTCGGACCACAGCGAAGAGCAGCCAATGGAGACACATTTTGAATCTATGTCCAGCACATGAGCACTATGATCAACTGAAATAGCAACTAAATACATGACTACGGGAAATAAATAATATCAATTAAGAATTACAAAATGCCCAACGGACCTGAAGACGCTTCAAAGAAGAGGGGAGAAACTGCAGTCATAGAAACTAAACACGGACGAGAATACCAGAAAACAGCAATATAAACAAGTCTATGAGTCGCGGAAGCCTCCAAATAAATTTTCAAATACTGTTTCCTAGTTAGTAGTCCTATCTTGTATGGGCACAGCTCTTGTCTTTTTACCATGAAAGCTTTCTTAGTTTGGGCTCTTCTTCGCTTGACGTCCGTCGTACATCTTCCGTCCCAAGTGATTTAGCATTTAAAGCACTAAAATGTAAATATAGGCAAAAAGATAGCATTACAAAGAGAGAACTGATTTCGAGCCAACCATGAGGGGAGATTTTTCGAAAATTTGTGGAAGCACGCTGAATAGGGGTTCGGTTAGGACAAGTGGTGGCGTGTTCGATTCCCGTTCCTAAGGTTCTAGGCATGAGCCTACTTGGACAGTCTCTTTCGATACAAGAAAATCAAGAAGATAAAGCGCAAACCAAAGTGCAACACGAAAAAACTGACCAAAGAAGAAAACAGAGTGTGATTCGTCGCAGCTGTCGGAAGGAAAATAGAAAATGAGGCAGAAATGGACATCGAAGAAAAATGGGATGAGATGAAGAGGACAATCGCAGAAGTGGCAGAGGAGCAACTGTTGAGTATGATGGCCAATACGAAGAAGCAATGGATAACGACTGAGATTGAGAAACTAATAGAAGAAAGAAGAAAATTCAAGAACCCCAGAAACGAAACTGAGGCCTCTACAAGAAGCTAAGGAGCAAAGTCAATCGAGAATACAAGAAGAATAGGGAGAATTGGATCGAAAGCCACTGCGAGGAAGTTAACGAGAACATGAAGAAAGGAAACACGGAAACAGCATACAAACTAGTGAAGAAGCATTTCAGAGAGAGGAAAACAAGAAGCAACAACACCAGAGATGCGAATGGGAATATATTGATAGAGGATGAAGACATTGGGAATAAATGGAAAGAATACATCGAAGAACTCTGCCAAGGGCCGACGCTGCTGGAATAAAACCTAATAGATAACGTAAACGAGGTTGACGAGGAAGATCGGGGCCCACTACTTTGCGCTCTATATAAACTTACTCTATGTTTCTATGGATTGGAAGCATGGACCATTAGAAAAGCTGACCGGAATAGACTAGAAGCCTTTGAAACTTGAGCTGGAGAAGGATACTGAAAGTAAAATGGATGGAAAAAAATAAAAACAGATGAAGTATACTGAAGAGTAGAAAAGGAAAGGACCGTATGGAACATACATACAGAAAAGAAGAACCAGATGGACGCCCGGCATGAGTGGAGGTGACACCTTGCCCCGTTTGAAAAGGGGACGGAATAAGGGCTCATTTAGGAAGATTGACGCTAATAGGACGTCTCCGAGGGAATGACACGGGGGGGGGGAAGCCAGAAGACAGAGCGGGCGAGGCCATGAAGGAGGAGGCCAAGGAGGAGGCGAGAGGAGCGTGTGACCAGGGAAAGTAGGAGGCAGCGGCAAGGGATGGGAAAAGGATGAGAACGAACCCGGGACGAATTAAAGGTGTCTTCACCGAATTCTAGAGCTCCCTCCTCTCCTCCAGCCCACCTTATAGTTATTTCTCCCTCTCTTTCCCTCTCATTTATGCAGGTTGGGCGAATAAATCATCCGTAAAGTTGTTTTCCTCAATTTACGTGATTTTGCATGTAACATAGTACGATCACGATGGTTATCCAGCACAGCTTCCAAAAATGCAGACGAATCATGACTTATGAATCAGAAAGACGAAAGACAAAGCCTATTATCATTTAAAGACCCAGAAGCTTGTCTCACTGTATTTCTTAATTTTTCAGCACTGATTACGATTACTACCTCAGATTACGACGTTTTCACGGACGCACTGTGGAATTCCCCCTCTGACCCTTCCACCCGACCCTCGGCGTCACCGCCGCTTCCTTTCCTCCCCCTTTTTTTGTGACAATGTAAGTACAGAAATTCCTAATCCTCTCCTTCCTCCTTGACTCTATGCTCTTAAACCCATTCCCCACCTCCTTGGCCAAACTCCGCCCCTGGGAATTCCACCCCTTAACCCACACCTCAGACCGTTGTGTTATTGGGAATTTTGTTTTTGAAATCGTTTTGTGTGTGACTATATATTCTCCACCTTCTATGCAATTGTACCAGACGATGACGTGCCACGTAGAAACCTTGGTCGTACATTAAATATTTATGTGGAATTACAAAGTTTTCTTTACTTTTCAGTATCGCAATAAATGTCAAATCCATCTCTCTTTTCTCTTTGATATTGAACAATTGCCAGTGTTCATTTTTCCCCAATTCTTTCCAGAACCTCGGGGTTTGTAATTCACTCTGTTTAAGGTATTTTAAACCATCTTCTCCAGCACCTCAATTCGAAAGTCTTCAAATAATTCTTATTTGCTTTTCTTTAAGTCCTAGTTTCTGAGCTTTATGTACATACAGTCGATGCGTAGCTTTAACAAATAGCTATCGGGTTTGTAGTGAGACATTTTTTGACATCAGGAGAGTGTCCTTTTTGTGGATTGCTTATTTTTCTTGTGATACCCTGTACATTACATCCGCGTTACGTCTTCCATCAGATGTAATACAGCTACCAAGGAAGGTAATATTGGTGACGTGCATAAATTTTTTGCTCCTTCTAAATATACCACAGCTTCCTGAAGTCCATCTCTTGAGTATTTCATTATTTTCGTATTTGGTTTTGTTCTATTGATTTTCATGTCCCCCTTATTTTTAAAAATTTGAATCACTAAATGATATGGATTCTGTCGCTCGTAGCCAATGCGTGCTAGAAGTTCTATTTAATTTGAAAATCGGAAGTTTGCGTAGAGTTTACCATTCACTTTATATACATTGTTATAGCTTTACAAACATTCCTTTATTTCCTGTTCCATGGAAAAATTGAGCATTGGGAATGGATTGCATAGCTGATTAACTCCTTTAGAAGTTTTTTGCTTTTGATCCATCAACGCTCAAGATTTGTTCCTGGTTCTGATAAAGATGGAGTACCTATACTCTATTTTAACAACTTTAAGTATTCTAAACAAGGTGATACTATTATTACTGCCAAAGGCCTTTTTTACATCAGTAAAAGCCGTTGCTATCTTTTGTTTAGTCATCATTTTCCCAAGGTTTGTCTCTAGGCCAAATTGACCTCACACATACCACATTGTTTTCTGAAGTGAAATTGGTCATATTTTAGTTTTTTTTTCAATATTCTTATCTAATAGGTAATGAATTATTCTTATCAGTATCTTGGACGCATGCGAAATCAGGCTAAGGCTCCTATACTCCTCACATTTCTGTGTGGTGCCCTACTTTACATCATATATATTTATCACATATATATGTCACACATATGCTCTCAAAGCCATCGGGCACTATTCCTATGTTGATCGAACCACATCAATGGTCACACATCTTTGGCCTCTTATCGCACACCCCGTCGCACTAACGGAGGTGTGGATATACAAAATTGCTCTTTTTGGTATCTATTTATCTATTTGGAGTGTTTCTCATATTGACGTATCATGTGTACATGGTCACGACTTAAACCTTGACATATGTATCGAAGATTTTGTGTTTGTGCTCTGAAAATTCTGAACTTTGGGTGCTGCTCATCACGCCATCTGTTATCTACTTTTGAAAGGTAGGTTGCATTTCAGCGTACGAAGAGCTAACTGAATTACATCGTAGCTTAGTGACAATATTTTTCAAAAGGAATTGATTACTGAAATTGGGCAGTCTCTGAAGATAGTTGAAGCATAAAATGTTTCCAATGCAATGAATCAAATCGGGAAAATACTGAGAGAAAAGCTGAAATATTCAACTAGAGACAGTTTTTTGGCAGTTTTTCTCCGGCAGTCGTACGGGACAGGTCTAGCTGTGCTGTCATGCTGACTTCATCAAACGATACATTGGACACCCATTGCTCGGTAGGTGGAATTCAAACAGATTTTACATATTTGCGTAAATCATGGGTTGTTCCTTGTGAACGCCAGCAGAATAGGCTAAGGAATTAGAGAAAGTATCAGCAGCAAAATGGATCTTTAGAAGAAACAAAATATTATTCCAAGTTCATATATCCTCGTACATACCAATCAAGTCAAATGTAGAGGTCTTCAATTATCAGAATGAACAATTATATGTAAATACAAACTACATTGCTATTACAAATAAAGACCATTGCTGCTTTGAAAAAATAGAAAGTGTGCTTTTCTTTAATTAAACAATTTCTTTAATTATTTGAATATAAATACAATATAAGAAACAGAACCACCTACATTACAGGTAGGGGAGTACGTATAAGAAATTGAATGGGAATACTGCAAAAAGTAAAAATTCAACGCAATTTTTTTCAGTTGGGGTGTCCAAACATCCCACCGTACTAACGGCGTACCAAATGCTCACCGGACCAACACAGGTTTAAGGAAGCGCCCATTGATGCTCTACGGGAGGGATATGATTAAGAAAAATTGCAGTAATTCTATGTACACAAAAGAGAAACGTGCGTCCCATTTATAATCATATTATTTTTTACATGTTAATTGTAAGTTTAGGCGTATAATTCATTCACTGAAAATTTTCATTTGTGAAAAGGTAAATAAAATAATTTAGTCATAATTTTGAGGAATTATCAATTCCAATAAAACTCTGTGAATTTTTTTGAGTTTGCAAGCGGTAAAAAAATTGTTACATATCTTTTTAAGTGATCAAATTGGTCTAACGGTCGGATTGTACACTCAGCAGACAACACTTATTTTTTGTGTACTGGTTAAGATACAACGAATTATAATCCAATTATGAATTTATGAATACATAAAAAATAAAATATATGTTCTTAGGTATTCCTCATGGAAAAATAATATCGTTGTAGTGGGAGAAATGAGAATTTTTTTAATAAAAAGCGTTATTCTAAAGCAAATATGAAACACTCACATTCCTCCGTAAGATAGTGATAGTGTGAACCTCATGATCATGTCATTCGACGGGCTATCAACTCCATCTACATCTCTGTACTCACGGGAATTGTGCTGCTATTCCTGGCGGGAAGCGAGTGAATACTTTGGCCTATGAACGAGACTCACCGCTATGCCTCCCCACATCAGTTTAGGGTGACGTGATACAGAATGTTTTTCGACACCGTCTAATTTCCTGCACTTTTTCCGCATGCATGACAACCCTTGCTGGAAATCTCATAGAAAATCACAACGTATCTAATGCTTAGTAGGAAATAAATGCAACATTTACATATTGCATTTATTACATAACATTTTGACGTAGCCATCGGACAACGGCCAACAGATAGCGCCTCGTGAAATTTGATTGGGTGTCAGAGCGGAAGAAAATGCGGAAATTAGTTTCGGTAGGAGGAAGCAACGTAAAGCAATTTGGAAAAGAAAATTAAATTTTAAGACAAGGAAGACTTGCAATTAGCGGTTCAGTTTTCTTCTATCGACCTCTTGCTTAGTAATTCCAATTCAAACTATCGAGTATAGATCAGTGTCAGTTAATCAAAAAATCGTCCTTTGCCAACGTTTCGGAATTTAATGAATTCCATCATCAGGGCTTCATATGGAGAAAAATGTGAGGGTACAGCAATGACATTTCAACACGCCAACATTAATATAATATACAAGAGGATAATTACCTTAGAATTTTTATTTAAGGTTGCTGAATCATTAATAATACATATTGTGGTAAAACCTGCTGTAGTCATAACACTTTGTATAAAAATAATAATAAAAGTTAAAGAACATCATCACGATGTGCATTGTCTAATAAAAGAGACCTCTATGGGTGGATGTATACAATATTAAGTAAAACGACAGTTCAATTATTTTTGGAGAAAAACAAAGCAAATATGAAACACTCACTTTCCTCCGTGGGATAGTGATAGTGTGAACCTCATATCTTGAATGGAATGAACTTTTAAGAGCAAAATACAAAATCTTTGCAAATATTCTAATGCTTTTCTAATTGAAGTAAATACAAAGAGGTCCTGATGAGCTTTAGGCCCTCAGATATTTTTATATAAGCCATAGGTCAAATTGATACATACGCTAGAAGCGTGCAAAATTTCTTGCCAATCGGTATCATAGTTAGTGAGGAGAATAGCAATGAACATACAGGCACCACTCCATTGTTACTTCTAAGAAAGATAAGCCATAAGAGACCCTGTAGATATATCCCGTTAAAAGGTATTCATTCCTCTGGTTGCTAAGAAAACATATCATTGTTGAAATTGGAGAAAGTTGTGAAATTTTGAGAATTTTGAAATAAAAAACGTAATTTGTTTAGCAAATACGAAGCTTATAAGAAAATATTTAGCAAGAATCAAATTCTTTACGCTTTCATTCAGCCGATTGTAACAGTTTAAACCTATTATCTTGACTGTAAGAAAGTTAAAAAGCAATTGAAAATTTTCGTCACAAAACGAGATTTTTTTAAGAACATACAAAGCATATAGCAAAATCTATTGCAAAAATTCAATTTTACATACTTTTTTCCCATCTGATAATGAAAATTTCAAATCGATATCTCTATTTTTAAATAATTTCAAAAATAAAACAAACCCAAGCACTGTTTTCAGGATCCATTTCTTGCGGTCCTGGGGCCGGCGAGACCTCGAGGTCTTTTTTATATGGTCGACAGATCCTTTTTAAGGTAGTCCGAGCGAGATAGTTCCTTAGTCATTATAGAGACCATATTCGAAGTATACGTTTTAATTTCACCAGCTGTAGGACATATCAATTCAATATTGCATTATTAATGGTGCAATTATATAGTTTTATATGATTGAAATTGTCAGTAATTAAAGGAAAATATCTAAATAAGTCTTTAACTCGGCTCATTTTTTTCGCGGTACGTTTGAAACTCAATCAAAACGGAAGATGTTCTGTGATCCCGAAGAATTTACTGCGGTGATGACATGATTAATTTTAAATATAGTTGATAAAACATACATACTACACGCTGTTAGTTTCTTTACGACATCTTAGTGTTAGAAATACCTCATTATGTAAATAATGACCCTCTGGAGTGCATGCACGTACCATTTTTCATGTAAAATGGCTGGTATTTATTGGAAAATATCTCCAAAAGTAATGAGGTAAGGGGTTAAATTTTTTGTTTTATTGTATAGATGAGATATTTTTCTTTAAAATGAGGCCAAATTCATTGATTTCTAAATAAAATTATATTTTGTTCGGACTACCTTAATAAAAAATGCTATTATCACGCAAAATTTCAGGCACATCGGTTGAGTCGTTTGGGTGGAGATGATTATCGAACATACAAACACCAATTTATTTCCCACCACTTCATACATACATATATACATAATTGATTTGTGTTACCGTTCTCCGATAGATGCCTCGTAAGGCACTGACTAAGCATGGCGACTTCAGCCTGACTATACGTTCGAACAGGCAAGGAACGAAGCACGTAGATGTTCACACCCAGGCAATTCTCTCAAAATTATTCAATCTACACTGTAGAAATACCTTCACATTTCTGTTTCAAAATTTCAGGTTGGTAAAGCTGTGTATTAGTATCCAAATCTGTGGCAGAACTTTACTCTACGAAACAAAATGACCTTATTATTGTGAACTTGGATAAAATCGGAATTCCCTGCCTTTAGCTCTAGCAAAAGTAGTTAATTCGCAGCAATGCTAAATAAGTCACAGAATTAGCAAAGGAAATGAATGAGATTCCACCGTTATCAATAACCACCATATCAATTCATGAATTAGTAAAAATGATTAGTAAATTCACCGAGAGCTTCATTTATTGATTTTATGTTTAGAAAGGTTTTATCATCGACTCGCTCCCTTCTCTAAAGCAGGAAAAATTAATTGCGGAGCCCAATAAAAATCGCATTAGCTCTAAACAAGAGTAGGACTTCAACTTATGTACTTGGCTAGAAGCCGGTACAGCATTAAAACAAAATATTTACTCCGAAATAGTGAAAGAACAAGATCCAGGGGAAATGATAGAATCATTGACATCGGAGTACTCCCATCAAAAATAAATCCTTGTTTGGGTTATCGAAATTAAATCGCCAAGTGATCAGGTGAAGAACACGAGCAGAAAAACAAAAATTCTAATGGCCGATACGATGGTGGCGTGAACATGGTCTTTCATCCGCAGCTATCTCGTCTGATCATGTCATTCGACGGGCTATCAACTCCATCTACATCTCTGTACTCACGGGAATTGTGCTGCTATTCCTGGCGGGAAGCGAGTGAATACTTTGGCCTATGAACGAGACTCACCGCTATGCCTCCACACATCAGTTTAGGGTGACGTGATACAGAATGTTTTTCGACACCGTCTAATTTCCTGCACTTTTTCCGCATGCATGACAACCCTTGCTGGAAATCTCATAGAAAATCACAACGTATCTAATGCTTAGTAGGAAATAAATGCAACCATTACATAAAATTTTGACGTAGCCATCCGACAACGGCCAACAGATAGCGCCTCGTGAAATTTGATTGGGTGTCAGAGCGGAAGAAAATGCGGAAATTAGTTTCGGTAGGAGGAAGCAACGTAAAGCAATTTGGAAAAGAAAATTAAATATCGAGACAAGGAAGACTTGCAATTAACGGTTCAGTTTTCTTCTATCGACCTCTTACTTAGTAATTCCAATTCAAACTATCGAGTATAGATCAGTGTTAGTTAATCAAAAAATCATCATTTGCCAATGTTTCGGAATTTAATGAATTCCATCATCAGGGCTTCATATTAAGAAAAATGTGAGGGTACAGCAATGACATTTCGACACGTCAACATCAATATAATATACAAGAGGATAATTACCTGAGAAGTTTTATTTAAGGGTGCTGAATCATTAATAATACATATTGCGGTAAAACCTGCTGTAGTCATAACACTTTGTATAAAAATGATAATAAAAGTTAGAGAAGATCATCACGATGTGCATTGTCTAACAAAAGAGACCTCTATGGGTGGATGTATACAATATTAAGTAAAACGACATTCAATTGTTTTTGGAGAACAACAGAGCATTAAAGTTTACAGCATTTCTTTTATTACATAAATTTATTCTCAATATAATTACAAGTGTAGTCCTGCTAAGCCTATGGCGTGTCAGCAGGTGCTGTTATTGATTAACAAATAATTCACAGCTCAGATGTCAAAAACATTTAAAAATTGCTAAAAACTTAAAATATAATAAAATCATATAAATTACTCAAAGACGCAATAAAATCATTAATTCAAATAGCATAAGTGCAAGAGTTTTTCTGAATGAAAAAAATGTACACAAGAGTAAACAAAAGTCCGACATTTTTTCAAATCAAAACACAACATTTATCCATCAGAAATCATTTAAAATATCGACGAAAAACAAAAACTAATTGAAACACATAAATATGCACAAAACACAATTTTAACTTTACTCTTAAATCATAGCTACCTCAGTATAAGTACAATTTTTCATAATAAACAAGTGAACAACATGATTAGTTAAAGGCATTTTAAAATTATAAATGAAACTGATTTAACAGAATACCATATTAAGTCAACTGCATTACTTTTGATATAATAACCATCGTTTTACTTCTTTCTTTAATGATGACATTTTTCCAGTTTCCCGAGTTGACTGTGGCAATTTATTGAATATCTTTGGAACGATGTAAATTAATAAGCTCATTCCGTGGTTGTTGTAGTATTTTGGAACAATATATTTTTCAATACAGCGGAGTCGAATATCATGATTTACATTTTTATTTGTATTTTGAACTTGTTTTGAAAGAAATTGTCACATATTATGGCGTACAGAAAAGGTTCAGTTATAGGTAATAAACCTAATTTAATATATATGTTTGATACATTGGATTGAGTTACATCCAGACAGGATACTATTTTATTTCGAATTTTAATTACCTCATTCAAAAAACTTCGGTACGTTGTACCCCAGATTGTTAGCCCATATCGCATGATAGCTTCGGCTAAACCTTCGTAAAGCAATTTTTTCACCTCAGTTGGTAAAACATATTTCGAGAGTGATAGTAGAAAGAGAAAGCATCGAGGCTTTCCACACAAATAATCCAAATGTAATGTGAAGTTGTATTTTTCGTTTAAAAATTATACCTAAATATTTAAAATGATTAACCTGGGCAATTACAAAAAAAATGAATGTAAGCGACAGCTATTGCTTGTTTTACAGCCCTGAGCGGAATGCAAACATAAGTGGGAGTGAAGAGTTAGATTTATAAGTCTTCTTTTTTCTTTCACCCTCAGAAATTGCAAGGTAACAGTTTTTTATTAACCGTATTCTCTTCTGGTTTTTTGCCGCGTCGATCCATTTTTTCCGGGGCAAAAACTCGAAGAGAATACGGTCATTAAATAACCGCGGAAGCCTCCGTACCAAGCCTCCGTACCAAGCCTCCGTACTAGTTTTTTTATTATTAATGACTAATTTATTATCATGGCACCATCTTTGGATGGCACAAAAGCAATACTGAAGTTCTTGCCTAGCCATCTCGAAGGATCTACTGGTCGAAAGTAAAGTAATGTGGTCACCATACATATATATTTTACATCTATTAATATGGTAAGTTTATATCATTTATGTATATTAAAAATAGAATTGGTCCTAAAATGGATCCCTGTGGAACTCCAGTTGCTACAGATTTTATAGCGCTATGATAATCGAACAACCTGACAACTAATTTCCGGTCGCTGAGATAAGATCTAAGCCAGGAAAGCGGAATTCCACGTATTCCTGAGCGTTCCAGCTTTTTCAAAAGGATGTTTATATAGATTGTATCGAAGGCTTTTTGGAAATCAATAAACACAGCTAATGATAAATGGTTCTTGTTTAGGCATGTACGAAATCTTTACTGAAGTCTTCCAGGAGAATTTTTGTACTTTTTTGTTATTGTTATCCATATTTGTGTCTAGTGATGATGTTAAATTTATCAAGAAAACCTTTTAACTGGTTGGCAACGTAGCGTTCCATGATTTTATCAAGTGAGGGAAGAATAGATATCGGACGATAGTTTTTAGTATCATTTCTTTTACCTTGTTTATAGATTGGACTAATTGTTGCTAGTTTTAAATTTGACTGCATCTTTCCTTGTTCGATATTTAGGTTTATCCACTGTGATATTATTATGGTTAATTCCTGTCTATAAGTGAGGTCAACCAATCTAATTTTATCATATCCAGGGCTTTTTTTCTTCATGCTATTTAAAATATTACGTACGTCAGTTGGCGTTATTGGCATTAGTGAGAATGTAAAGGGGCTAGTACTACTATTACAATCACTGAGGAGGTGGTGTTAGCAGTTTGGCAGTATGTTTTTTATATTGCTGGTGAACTGTGAAGCAAAAGCTTCACAAACAATGTTTATATTCCACTCTTTCTTAAAGTTACTTTTTATTAGTGAATCAACATTTGTTTTGCTTGAAGCTCCTCTGAGATTGTTCATTAGCTGCCAGGTTTTTCTGATGTTATTTTTATATTTCATAAATTTTGAGTTGTAGAAGTCATTTTTGGACTTTCTTATTAAGGCAGAGACTATATTTCTCTGTATTTTGTAATTCTGTCTATGAAAATCGTTTGATGGATTAGATTTCCACTTTCTAAATAAGGCATCTCATCTCTGTATTTCGAAATAAATGACATAATTGATCCAAGATTGATTTTATTTATTTATTTATTTACTTATTTATTTAAGTAATTACTCACATACTGCATTTCAGCCAGTTTACAGTGTCGCAGTAACAATAAACACGCAATGTAGACGTAGGCAAACAAACAAAACAAAGTTTTTTTTCTCTATTATTGTTTGTTTTTTTGACGGTAGCCTTCTTGTATATGTGACTCAGTTGTTTGTGCGGTTGCTGATATTTGCAGTCTGGGTAATTTATTGTTAGCAGTTTCAACCAGTTTATGTTATTCATCATCATCTGCCTTACTATCCGGCTGCAAAGGTAAGAAGAAGAATGGTTGGAGTTGGTGTCAGGTATATTGTCATTAGTGCGGATGAAAATGCCAAACGGAAAATGATCAGAGAGTTTTGTTTTTATAATGAAGCTATTGATACTATCATGAGAACCTCTAACGCTAATATGGTCAATGCAAGATCTTATTACTTTATTGATTTTATTTCTAACCTGGTGGTTTTATTTATTTAGGTCAGGAAACCACTGCTAGCGAGGATGTTTTTATATGCTGACACAGTGATATCCCTGTTAGATTTTAAGTTTTAGTTGAAATCTCCAAGTAATATAATTTTCTTTTCTTTTCTGTTCTCAATGAAAGCCTCTAGACTAGTTAGAAAATCCCTTTTGTTTCTGTGTGGTGGTCAATGGATGTTTATTATTAATTTTATCACAGTTTCAGAGCCTAGGATAGTTGTTAATATTAGAGATTCGCACTCTTTTATTTCAATATCAATCACCTGACCAGGAAAAGTTTCCTTGAGGTAGAACATAATTCCCCCTCCTTTTTGATTTTGCCGTAACTTATAGTAGGAGGTGAATCCAAGTACATGAAAGGGATGTATTTCTGAAGATTTGACGTTAACCTCAGTTAGGGCAAAGCCAAGGACAGGGAAAAAGTTGTTGAACTGATTGTGCAGCACATTAAGTTCATCCCAATGTTTCTTTAAAGACCTTACATTTATTAAGTAAATAAGATAGCCTTTTGAGAATGCTATTTTTTTACACAAGTTATTTATGTTATCATTAAGATCTGCACTTAGGGGTGATAGAAACTACAGAATAGGAATCCATTTCGCTAACTTATTTCTTTCTGTTTTAGAGTTATCTCAAATTCTTAGGATCTTTTTCAGAACCAACCTTGATCACTTTTCTATTTCCAGCTTTCCAAATTAATACATGAATATTTTGATTTCACCTTTCCAATGTGGTTATTTGGTACAATAGATTATTCCAATTTGCTTAGATCTCTCCTACTGAGTATTTTAATAATTTGAATGCCTTCACTCATCCTAACTAATATTTTGCCATTTTTATACCATATAAACTTAAAATTTAGTTCATGTGCTTTAGTCTTAGGTTGCTGCAAGAGCTGACGATAAAACAAAGTTAGGCTTTCATTTATAAACACTTTTGAGTTAGGATATTGTTTACTTATTTTAGCATTGTTTAACTTCTTTTTATGAGCAAGAATAGATTGTTTCATAGCTTTGTTAGTAAACTCAACTATAACTATTCTTGGTTTTATTGTGATTTAGGGAGAACATACAGGTCAGAGATGCTATTCATATCAACAGAAACATCAATGTTATTAACAAGGTCAATGACTTTTTTGGTGAACACTAACTGTCATCACCATCAGTATCACTGACGGTATTCACTAGATTATTAACTGTGTCTTTCGGCTCCTTAATACTACCAGCAAAAACATCATACTTATCGGACCAGAAGTTTAGGCTGCTCTTAATTTGATTAATGTCCTCTCTGGTGATTACTGCTTCGGTAGCTTCCTCCGGTAGGACATCGGATGTGGAGGAGTTATCCCTTGCGTCTGGACCGTTCTTCTTAGTATATCGGCAGGTTACACATCTCCAGGCCTCTTTCTTCTTCGCCGACATAGACCGGTAGGATGATTCCCTTAGTCCCGAACAATTGTAGTGCATATGTGAAGTGCATACGAAACACTTTACATATTCTTCTTGAAGAATACTTCCCTCGCACTTGTTACACTTCATGTGGGAAAACTTCTGCTGCCGCTACAGTTCGGAGTGGGCGACTTCAATATATTACAATGTCCGCGAGGCGCGAAAAGTGTGCACGAGTAATGTCCCGATTACCAAGGAAAAACACAATTTTCCAGTAATTTAAATGTTTAAACTTTATCAAGCAATATTTCACAACTTAATCTGTAATTCGTCAGCTAATAATAAGGTCAAATATTCCAACTACACTGTGGGAATAATTAACGCTGGAGAACAACAGAAGCACGTACGTTCTCCACGTCTGACTGATGCACTGAGCATATGCAAGTTATTACAAGAAATATAAATCGTTAAATAATCAATGAAACATATCTATACATAAATGAATAAATATATGCAAATATCACAAAAAATTTTAAATATCGTATAACCATAACAATTACCACAAAAATTAAGTCATAATACAAGGTTGAAACATAATTATACATAAATAAATATATACCATTATCACATTAAGGTTTTTGCAATATCCCAACATCACCCTTATTACAAAAATTACCTGCGAAACAATGCACATCATGATGATGTTCTTTAACTTATATCATTATTTTGATTCAAATTTCATTGACATAGCAGGTTTTACCGCAATATGTATTAGTAATGATTCAGCACCGTTAAATAAACATTCTAAGGTAATTGTAAATTATATTGATGTCGATTTGCCGAAATGTGATTGTTGAACACTCACATTTTTCTTCTTATGTAGCCCTGATGATGGAATGCATTAAATTTCGAAACGTAGGCAAATGATGATTTTTTTTGATTAACTAACACTGAGTTTTACTTGATATTTTGAATTGGATTTGATGAAAGGTTCTCTTATCATAAAGCTGCACTGTTATAAAAATGGACTGATGGATATATTAATACAAGCTCCAGAGGCCCTACGTAAAGCGATAAATAGGTTATAGATACATTTGACTTAACGGTATTTACTCGTCCCGCTATGTCACATCGCAATTATTAATGCTCCCTTGCAGGAGAATTGAGATGACCAAGGGGTATGCAACTCTGAGAAATGGTGTACGCTTGTTGATAAATTGATGTGACATGGACAAAAATGGTTAGAAATTGACAGAAATTGTTAGAAATGACATAAATTGATGGAAATGAACAGAAATGGACGGAAATGGTTAGGAATAGACAGAAATAGATAGAAATGGATAGAAATGAACATGAATGGTTAGAAATGGACAGAAATGAATAGAAATAAACAAAAATGGATAGAAATGGACAGAAATGGTTGAAAAATGATGAAAATGGACGAAAAAAAATTAGAAATGGACAGAAATGGATAGAAAAGGACAGAAATGGTCAGAAATGGTTGAAAAATGATGGAAATGGACGAAAAAAGTTAGAAATGGTCAGAAATGGACAGAAATGGATATAAATGGATAGATGGACAGAAATGGTTAGAAATAGACCGAAATGGTTAGAAATGGACAGAATTAGACAGAAATGGACAGAAATGGACATAAATTGATAGAAATGTACAGAAATGGACAGAAATGGTTATAAATGGACAGAAATGGACATAAATTAAGAGAAATGTACAGAAATGGACAGAAATGGATAGAAATGGACAGAAATGGACATGCATTGATAGAAATGTACAGAAATGGACAGAAATGGTTAGAAATGGACAGAATTGGACAGAAATGGACATAAATTGATAGAAATGTACAGAAATGGACAGAAATGGTTAGAAATGGACAGAAATGGACAAAAATGGACATAAATTGATAGAAATGTACAGAAATGGACGGAAATGGTTAGAAATGGACAGAAATGGATAGAAATGGACAGAAATGGACAGAAATGGATAGAAATGAATAGAAATTGTTAGTAATGGATAGAAATAGATAGAAGTGGACAGAAATGGATAGACATGGACGGCAATGGTTTGAAATGGACAGAAATAGATATAAATGGACAGAAGTGGTTAGAAATGGACAGAAATGGATGGAAATGGTTATAAAGGGATAGAAATGGCTCAAATAGAAATGCGGTGTACACTTGTTTTTGAAGTGGCGTACCCCTCGGGGTGCGCTAAGTCATAATATGAAAAGAGGAATGCTTAAGTACTAGAAATACATACGTCTAAAACTAGCGAAATAGAAAATGGGGTTGTCAAAACACAATAAAGCAATTGTAATTATATTCATACACCCCTGAGTTTTATTTCACTGATCCCGATTTCATCGGGCAACCGTCATTTGATCATGACCTCGACTATTAAACTGTACAATGGTGTTCGCCTGACCAAATCTGGGCTGGCCAAATTTTTAATCAAGATGCAGGAAAAATACACTTGCATAATTTTTTATTGCGGTGATAAAAACATATTGTGAATTTGAGCCTGAAAAATTGCTTTGTTATGAATTAGTGATACGATTGGAATGATGGGAATTTATATGTCGACACACGTTTCAATAGGAATAAATCGTCTTCATTAGTGAGAAAGCACGCCCGCGAACCTAAAGCCGCGCCTCGTGAAAATAGGCACCCCCTATTAACTTTTCTCGGTCGCGGTAGCTAATGGTTACCGTACCGTTCCCGTTAGTCGCAATTGTTCACAAAATAGCCGTGAAAAAAAGCTATTTAAATGGTGTTAGGCTCAATTCACGGCGGAAAGAGGTCATCCCCGTTGGCTTGTTAGCCCTGCCGCCGCGAATGGATCCAATCCCGCACAAACCACGTCCACTTATTTTCACGTCACGGTCACAAACATTAAGCTTCAATCCCTTTCCTCCCCCTTCCCCACTGCTTGCAGTGACACTTCCTGGTCATCTAGTGTCACGATTCCCGAGCACCGATCAGGTTTTTATCCACCCAGGACAAATTTGTTCGTGTACGGAGTAAAACACTAAACGACGTAAAAGATTAATTAGTTTTTAATTCACTCTAAATAAATTCTGTAGTTAAATTAAATGTTTAATCACATTAAAGTTTACCATTATTGTTATTCGATTTTGACCATATTATATATATAAGCTGCAATTTATCGAAGATTACGCTGAAGTTTTTATATTTTGCTTTCGAGTTTTCAGGAATCACAACAGAATCATGCGAAGGAAGCCATTTTGTACCCGTGATTGCCATATATTTGCAACTAATATAATACACCCCCCCCCCTGATGTCAAGCATGTCGGACTTTGATAAAATGTATACGAATAGCTGTCAGTTCCTATAAAACGTATTTTACAAAGGGCAAAAGTTTCGTGAATTGTGGTTCTTGGACATTAATGTTTCATTGCAAATGTTGCGAAGGGTCATTCCTGACGTAATTTAGTGCAAAAAATCCGAATCTGCTCACAAACATTAACTATCACGTCAGGTTTTTGAGGTATTCAAACTTAAATGGGTCAAAATTGCAATATTTATGTCAAATTATTAAAACTTTCGCGGTCCATGTTCGTCGAGCAGTGATGGTTTTGGGATAACCCGCGTCAAGATTTAAAAAAAGCCAACGTTTCTTCTCTTTTGCCGGAGACCTCATCATGGCTGAATGACCTAATTGCCTTTGTAATTGTGCATCAATTTATATCGTCACGGTGGTGCAAGAGGAGGGAGGGGGTGGGTGTTGGCGGAGAGTCCTCTGGACGTCTCTCATCTTCCTGGAAATCACTGGTAGCCATGATTCACTAATTCTTTGTCCCTGGTCTCTATTGAAATTGTTGCTAAGCTTTGTAATTGCCAATGCCTCCCGGAAGATTCTCGTCTTAAATTTTTTTCTCTGTCGAGAATTCTTGGGTTAGTGGCGTTCATGTCTTGTCCTAGGGCGGCATGTTCTGCAACCGCTGATTTATCGACGTAGCCCAGTCGAATAGCCGCGCTGAGCTCCTAGATTCTTGTCTTTATTGTCCGACCAGTTTCTCCGTCGTACACTTGGTCACATGTGATGCAGTTCAATTGGTATACTCCCTCTGTTTCCATTTTATCTTTTTCTTTCATGTTTCTGATAATATCCCTTATTTGTGTACGTGGCTTAAAGATGGTGCTTATTTGATGCCTACGTACTATTCGGAATATTTTATCCGTAGCTCCTCTGATATATAGCAGGAAGGCTTTATTCCGCTCCTCGGTCTTCTCTTCATCGAGTTGTCCTGATTTTTGTCGTCTTAATTTACGGGAAATAGTCCTCCTGATTTCTCTTCCTCCATATCCATTCTTTGTTAGAATTTTCGTCAGTTTGTTTAACTCTTCGTCCCTATGGTCTTCGTCAATGAGAGTGATGGATCGGTGGATCACTGTGGTCATCACTCCTTTGATTTTCGCTGGATGGTGGTGGGATCCGGCGAGGAAATACCTGTTGGTACTGGTTGGCTTTCTATTTACCGAATGTCCCAAGGTTTCGTCTTCTTTTTCTGTAATGAGGGCATCCAAAAAGGGTACCTTCTCGCCGCTTTCCTCTTCCTTCGTAAATTTAATATCCTCGTCAATACTGTTTAGATAACGATGCAACTCTTCCAGCTTTTCTGTACCGTGACTCCATATTACGAAGGTATCGCATGACAATGTTTCTTACGTGTCTCGCCTCCTACTATGGAGGTCGATACTGAGGCCGGTGACTTCCCACGCTTCACCCTCCCGGAGTGGCCTCCTCATGAAGCACGCGCTCCACATACTTGAAGTGGCATACCGCTCCTGCTCCTTCGAAGTGCAGTGAGGCTAGGAAGGACACCGCATAATGATGCTCTACATGATATCGCCAAACGCAGAACCACTTCAGAATTTCATGGAACGGTTTACAACCCAGTACCCGAGGATGACCTCTTACTCCAGCTTTGAAGAGGTCCGGCAGATTGCGGTGCAAAGAGTCTCAGAATGGGTCCAACATCCTTGACCCAGAGCCGGCAAGGGAGACCCCACGGACCTACCGCCATCAAGGCGAGTCCGTTTCCAGTACTCCGCAGAAAACTTCCTCGCCTAAAATGACTTCTAGGCCTTTCACATTTCCTGAGCCATCCCGGCAAAGAATTCAAGGGGCGGGAAGACCCCGAACGAGATTTTTATCGCACGAAGTACACATCCTAGGAGCCTTCAAGAGGCAGAGGGACGAATACTGCAGCCGTTATCGGAGACAGTCACCACACGGGTTGAACACACAACTATAAGTTCAACTATGAGATATCACGATGTACAGAGCTAGCTGATAACATGGTGAATTATCAAAATGCAATTATTAAAAAAAAAAGTTTCTCGCACATGGCCGCTCCACGACTAATCGTTTGTAAACGGCCACTAATTACTACCTCTTGTTGGAAAAACCCATTGCCTCTACAGTGACAGATGGCAAACAAAGTTTTCAGATACAGTAAAATATCTGGGAATTATCTTAACTTCTGATATATCGTGGGGATTGCATATACAGAACATATGTGGCGCAGCATTAAAAAAAAACTAGGTTTTGTTAAACGTATAATAGGAAGGTTCTCGGATGAATAAGTCAAAGTGAGATACTACTTTGCTTTTCTTAGGCCACATCTCGAATACGCCGCGAGCATTTGGGACCCTGGTCAAATGGATTTAACCAAAAGCATTATTAAAATACAAAGTTAAGCAGTGCGCTTCGTTAAAAACTGCTACGATCGTACATATACTGTCTCACAACTTTTAGAGAGATGAAGGTGGGAGCCCCTAGAGACTCGGAGGCTACACGCTAGGCTTACATTGTTTGATAAATTCAGAACTGATATTTATCACAGCAACATTGATAATATTATCATGACTCCTCAATACACCTCTAGGCTTGAGAGATGCGATAAAATAAGAGAGATTCACTGCCGAACAGATTGGTACAAAAACTCGTTCTTTCCGTGCACAATAGGCAATCACAATAAAAACTGAGCTCCACTAAATACACTCCTATAATATATGTCATCATTCCATCTCAAAAATCTTACAACCTTACACGGCTGGTGACCTAACACCCCCTGCCACACGCCCATGTGGTGGCTCGCAGGGTATTACGTAGATGTAGATGGTGTTTAGCTTCCCTCTATAGAATGAAGAAAGTAGAACCCTCCCCATGACCTAGAAATTGTCAGTATTATACATTCTGCTAGGAAGTTGTCCTCATTGGTCGGTAAAGGTGATGTAGCAGGAGGCCGGACGTAGTAATCACGGTACTCGGCGGGAGACCACCTCGCCTCGCAATCCCAACGAAGAGTCTCGTACGCTCGGATTCCTTGGCATATGACCCCCATGGCCATTCTATGCACACTATTTCCACACTTCGAAAATTGAAAATTATCACCTTGCGAAAAATATGATCAAGTTAAAGACTTATTTAGATATTTTCATTAAATTACTTACAATTTCTCTCATAAAAAACTAAGTAAATGCACCATTAATAATGCAATATTTAATTGGTGTGTCCTACAGCTGGTGTAATTAAAACGTACAATTCGAATATGGTCTCTATTATGACTAGGGAACTATCTCGCTCGGACTACCTTAATAAGGTTGAATATTTGTAGTACTTATTTCGTGGATCATAAGGAAATAAGAACACCATCAGAGGAACGTGATCCGTATTGTGAGGGTAATTCATAATTCAAAAATATTTGCAAGGTTTGCCAACACCATTCCTTAGAAGCTGATATGTAAGGACAGGAAGACGATGGATTTTCTTAGCAGCGAGGCAGCATTAATTTAACACAATTCCAATTTGGGCAAAACGTACTTTCCCTTTCATTTGGAATCATCTCTGAAACACGGAGTAGCGTTTTTGCGAAGCACTCTCTGATCGTCTATTTAAAATTACACTTAATCTGTTATAAGAATTCCAAACCAATGCATTCTCTGAAAAGGTTGTTAACACCTTACGGACTCTGATATCCTACGGTAAATCCGGTCATGAGGGTGAAATTAGGGAAATAGACTTCAGAGCAGACAAGTTTTTGTGGGTTTTGCCTAATTCAGTATTGGTCCTTGTATCATTATCTTGTTTATGGTACTTATAATGAATATCGGTGATAACCTACCCCCTGCCACCCACTCTCGAGTTGGCTTTCAGGGTGTTATGAAAATTAAGCTTACTTGAGGGAAGCTCTAAATTGGGACTTGAACATGAAAGGCTCTATTCTAATTGGAGCGAAAGCAGAATGCCTTGTGGGGAATCACCCCGCGCCACACACCATACCAGTGGCTTTCACGATACTTCATACTTTCCTGTCCTTTTATCAACTGCAAGTAAACAATAGACATTCACTGAAAACTATTATATGAACAGATTCTTGGATATGCACACCACTACTTTCAGCTGAACCAAAAGGCAGGGATATTCTTCTAAAACGAAAAAATGATGTATGCAATTATATACTTAGTATCTGAATACAGAGCCAAGGCAGCATTTATGATTCTGATGTACATTTTTCATGGAGTCTTTGAGATAAATTGCCTAGAGGAGATATTTTATGAACAGCTATGCAAAATTCAAAACGAATGATATAGAAAGGACAAAACATTTACAGATATAACAGAGTAGTTAATGATATAGGAATGGCGGACTTTTAGTATCCTGGCTAACTTAATATCATTCCCGTTATCATGCAAAGACAGTTCTTGAATGAAACGCTGACAATAAAAAAATCACGGTATATGTATCTGTGGAAATATCAATCACATAGACGAACAAGAATTGTAAGCAACCCTGTGATTATGGCGTTTATTGTATTTCAAGCTTCTTATCACTTCTCATTTCAGCATCATCATTGCATACAAAAATATTGCAAGTATTCCATTCCAATGCAAACGACCGTACCTGCCAAAGTGGTTTACCATATCCAAAACAATCCGATGGTACTCGCGTGTTTCTACAGTGCAGTGCAGTGCATGTTTTCTCTTCGCCTTGTACGTAAATGCTTCCTCAATGCTTGATACATCACGTTTGATGGCATTGACACCTCAATTAATATTCATCATTCACGCAAAATAAACCGCGGGAATATAATTTCTCGGACTATTGTTTCATTATTACGTGAAAGGATGTGTCGCCATTGCTTCCCCTCGAATGTATTATACTTTCTATATACTGAGTGTCTAATATGTATTTCATAAAGGAGTAATTTCAACAGATTCAGGCGAGACATCGTGAAAGTTCGTCATATTGAAACAGAAACAATAATTGCACTATTCCACAGGGTGTTTATTGCGTGCGACACGTTTCAACTCGCAAAGTTGAAAGTCAGGTACAAGACTGGTCTGTGAGTTGAAACGCGTCGTACGCCATACATACCTTGAAGAATAGTGCAATTGTTGTTTCTGTTTTAATATTGATAAACGAGGTTGTACAGGAGAAGAGGGATCTTTATGAGTGGCGGAAATACCGTTTCAAATACACTAATACCGCACAATCTTGTGTTAATTTGCTGTTTATTAGTTATCACAGTCCAATTATGATTTGAGAACGTCGAAAATCTCGTTAAAAAAAATGCAGTGCTTACCGTCACAAAGTCTGGTAAATATACCCGTGGGGCGAACACAAACTGCGAAGGATTACGCATCACCACTCATTTGAAATTATTTCCGCAAGCGCCGGCAGACGGCACATTCCTCCCACCCTCCATGATTGGATTTTAATTAAAATCACGCGGAGGGGCGCTATGGCCGCTTGCATTCCGTCCGATTGCAGTTCGATTCGATCAAATGCTCCAAGTGCGGAAGGGCATCGCTCTTAGCGTGCGGGGAATGCGCGGATAGGAGATGGGGTTTATATATTTGAACCTGGATGAAATGGCGAATGGTTGAAGAGGATCATAACAGCGAGCGGGGAGAGGGCATTCGACAATGGACCACCCACAATAATGTGCACAGCGGGCAAGCAATGAAAGATAGGAATTTGCAGAGGGGCGAGACCATGAATATATATAATGGATTTAGATGCTAGGCATTGTTTCCCTACTGTCTGTAAAAAAATCAAGATACCTCAGTTTGAGATGCTCAATCGTCCAAACGAGGGAACCAATTTCAATGCAGTTAACTTCATAAGAGAGCTTCTTTATTTCTACGTTGGATGATGCACTTTAAAAAAATCCTTCGCCCGTGAGTACTTCCTGTAGTTAATTTTTTCTTAAAAAAGTACCCGTTTTTTGCGCCTAAAATCCAGTTGTCCAACTTTGAACGCTTGGGATACCCGTAATTTTCGTTCCAATAACTTGCAATTTTGATACAAAAAAGACAAATCTATTCCTAACTGTTTGCAAAAAACAAATTGTTTATGTCACTAAAATTGAACATGTTATTGTAGACAACGCAAAACTCTGCTAACTTTGAAACTAATGACTCAATTGAAAATGTATTGATACTGTTGTGTGCCCTATATTGGAGGTAATTCGGGTACTTTGATCATGTAGAGTTAATATCATTATTATAGCCAATTTTTTCATTTATTTATTGGCACGTTTCGCATAGCGTACCGGTAGCTCTGCTGCGGTGGAGCGAGGGGAAAAGAGCCGCATGGTTGCCACTCATTTGCCAATAAGCGCGGCAATGTTCATTCGCGTAAGGTAAAAGTGCGTGTCCGTACTAAGCGTGTGTCCCATCATGACATCTTGGGGTGAGTTATTACCAATATGCCTTTAGCTGAGCGCTTCACTGTCATGAAAACTATAACTGAAACACATGCACACATATGCATGCGTCTGGTGTGAGCACACCATGTCTTGTCCGTATAAATAATTTTGTCGTTCCTTAAGCGTCTGATTCGCCCCAAAAAAGTTGAAGTGGGTTGCTGCAATGGTAAATGATTCCATCATTATCAGTTTCATGCTCAACTTTTTATATTTAATACCCATGTCCTACAGAATTGACCTTAACTTTGGGAGAGAGAAACGCGTGAAATCGGGAACATTTTCTAACAAGTCATCCATCACCCTGCGTAGTGTTGGGAACATGTTCTTCAAGTAAAAACTATACACCGATCTCCGTATAACACGTATTGTGAATTTGTCAATGAAGGTCCTTGGCGAACATTTAGAAGCAAGCAGTGCATGAATAATAAGCTGCCAGGGAACTGTGAGTCACAAGACACTGTTGCAACTACGCGTGGCTCAGGGAAACTCTCTCTTTCCAGATCCTTTGTTACGGTCACCTTCGCTAGGCAGAGAGCCAGCTCTTATCAGCGCTCAAAATAAATAATAAATAACAGTTAAAATTAACTATAACGATGATATTAACTCTACATGATCAAAGTATCCGAATTACTTACATTATAGAACACACAACAGTCTCAATAAATTTTCAATTGAGCCATTATTTTCGAAGTTAGCAGACGTTTTTGTTGTTTACAATAACATGTTCAATTTTAATGATATAAACAATTTGTTTCCCGCAAACAGTTAGAAATAGATTTGGTTTTCTTATATCAAAATTGCAAGTTATTGGAACGAAAATTACGGGTATCCCAAGCGTTCAAAGTTGGACAACTGGATTTTAGACGCAAAAAACGGGTACTTTTTTAAGAAAAAATTAAGTACAGGAAATACTAACGGGCGGAGGATTTTTTTAAAGTCATCATCCAACGTAGAAATAAAGAAACTCTCTTATGAAGTTTACTGCATTGAAATCGGTTTCCTCGATGGTTTGGACGATTGAGCATCTCAAACTGAGGCATCTTGCTTTTTTTTACAGACAGTAGGTTACGTGTTGCCTAAATTTCCACTTTTAGTTCACCCACTCCTTGGCGCCACTTCGATTAGAGTCTTTCCAGTTGTTATTGTAAATAGACGTAGTTAATTATTGCTAGCGTGAGACTGTGGTGAATATTCTACAAAAATCGAGGATATATGAACTACTTGATGCTTAGAATAATGGCTTGCTATTTTTGTGAACTAAAAGTTACTTTGTAAATGCTAGAGAGAAAATATCTATTACAGAAAATGTGTAAGAGGTTTATGAAACGTCCATCGTGTGCCGACGACGATTTTTGCCAGATTCTGATTCTAATTTTAATATATGAAGCCTATCGGGCTTAAATAAAGAATTTAGAATTCCTTGTTTAAACAGAACTTGCTTCGTACCAGGCTGCAAAACAGGGTATGCGTCTACGAGGACCCAAAATAGGAGACTTGGATTGAAAAATAAGTATCTGTTCAAGGCGGCGGTAAGTGCATTAATTTTTACCTACACTGCAATAATGACCATTGGGAATACTCACGAATCTACTCGAATTATTATTAAATTTCCGTGTAGCAATATTCACAAAGTGCTAAGAAGTTAATTGTGCATTTAAGTAATTAAATTTGGAGAGGATTTAAATATATATGTAGACTGGATGAAAGTAACAAAGTGTATAATTACGTCCCACGTGTAATACTACATTTTTTTCCACTGCATTATGATTAATTGTAAGTAAAACCCATGTATATTCACGGTAAAACCAGTACGACGTGTGTATTTACAAACTAAGAACTGTATTTACATTTGAACTTACGTCTTTCACCACATAACTTTCCAAAAAGTTGTGTACGGAATGCTAGACAACAGTTTTTGGCGACGAGATCACAATCCATATTATATATTCATGGGTGAGACGTAGTAATGCTTACAGAAGAGCGAGCGAGCGTTCAGCGCGTCTACAACGTTGCAGGTTGGCAATATACCGATTAAAACGGTGAAATGTCCAGTTTTTTTCGGGTATATCTTCGTCCAAACGATTGGCAATACTAATTCATTTAGTTCTACCAATGAGTTATCCCATACCGTGGAATAATTATTTCTGCGGTGTGCCGAATTAAATGGCGGTGATATAAGTGGAAAGGTTTAGATATATTGGACATCGAAAATGAAATGATACCCTGTTTTGTAACATTTTCCGTCTACTATTGTATTTATTTTTTATTGTACATCGATCACTTAACATGGATGGAGCGCTACTACTGAGTCGTTTTATGCTCGTTTTAATAGATTTTCAAGTAAATTGAAAAAATTCAAGAATCACACTTTAGTTATGTATATCTCTATACACCGTGGAAATGACTATATACGTATTAAGAAAAATAATACAAAATTATATTTTAAAATTTCGTCTTGATTAAAGCATATACATGCATTGGATTTACGGAATATCTGCCAAAGGCCTTAATGCAAAGTCATAAATAACATTCAAACACCAAGAAACATTATCGGTGATATGCAATTTTTTCCCTCGCTTCATGCAATATACCAATGAGTACACGTATTTAACGTTTGACGAAAATCTGGCAAATAATCGAAAATCCCTCCAATCACCCCTGATGGCCACTTACGTTACGACTAAATAGCGACTATTAATTCCACATTGGATTTACGGAATATTTGCCAAAGTCCTTATGCAACTCTGGTATATATTTATCAAGCTGTGAATGTATTTGGAGCGCTTTGAGAGTTAAACTAACTGCCTCAGTTCAGACGGGTTTTGAGGTAAGGAAGCCTCTCAGAAGACACAACTAAAATTGAACCCGTCATATGAATACATCTACATAATACCCTTCAATCCTCCAAATGGGCGTGTTGCAGAGGGTGTAAGAACAGCAGCCGAGAAACTATGTAAGGGATAAGGTTTTGGTAGGTGAAATGCAGACGTGTTATATTGGAGAGTATATGCATGATGCCAAGACTATACATCGCACTGATAGCCTTGGAAGAAAGCAACATCGTAATAGAACCACGACTAAGAAATGTCACTCTGAGGCAATCTACCAAAAAATAGTAGACAAGAGTAGACAATGAATAGAGGGAATTAAGCCTAAATTCGTACGTGTATATAAAAATCGTGGAAGGAAGAAAACACACACTGGCCGATTAAGAAAGGTCTAGATAAGCGGTATCCTCCACTGACAGACAATAACCCAGAGGTAAGTTATAAGGAGAAAAATAAGCTTTGAAAAAAAACAAACGGCTTTGCTAGATTATTAAAATCAGGGAATTACAAATTTACTGTAAAAGGTTTTCCATTCACTCCTGAGAAGTTATAAAGATACGTGGAAAGGAGATGGGTATTAAAACAAACGACGTCAATATTTAAACAGCGTTATTGGTATTCTATCAACCAATAGTGTTCCTATTGTTAATTGTAACCAAAATATATAACATTCTTCAATTATAGCCATCATAAAAATTCTTTATATTCTACCTGTAGGGCGAATAATTACACCTTTTTCACATTTTTTCAATGCTAAACAGTCTCTTCTAATTTTACGTTAGAGTATCCATAGAATGTCTCATTGGTATTTCACTCCTATCGGCATAATTATGTGGTGAATAAGTGAAATATAAATTAACATACGAATTTAAAGTAAACCGATGAATTGGAAATGCACGTTTTATAATTATCGCAACACAGTTCAGTATCCATAACAATTCGAGTACCCAAAAAGAGCATACCTTTTCTAATATAAATCCAATTCAAAATATCGAGTATAGGTCAGTGTTAGTCAATCAAAAAGTCATCCTTTGCCAACGTTTAAAGCTATTAGATAAGCGGTATCCTCTACTGACAGTCAATAACCCAGAGGTAAACTATAAGGAGCAAAATAAGCTTTGAAAAAAAAACAAACGGCTTCGCTAGATTATTAAAATCAGGGAATTACAAATTTACCGTTAATGATAAATGTTGTATACCCATAGAGTTCTCTTTTATTAGACTTTCGAGACAATGCACATCATGATGATGTTCTTTTAATTTTATTATTATTTTTATTCAAAGTTCTATGACTACAGCAGGTTTTACCGCAATATGTATTAGTAATGATTCAGCACCCTTCTATAAAAATTCTAAGGTAATTATCCTCTTGTAAATTATATTGATGTCGATGTGTCGAAATGTGATTGTGGTACCATTACATCTTTCTTCATATGAAGCCCTGATGATGGAATTCATTTAATTCCGAAACGTAGGCAAAGGATGATTTTTTGATTAACTAACACTTACATATACTCGATATTTTGAATTGGATTGATAAAGCAAGAGGTCAATAGAAGAATACTGTATTTTCTAATATAGCAAATATAAGACCAAGTAAACTTAAAAAACTAGAGTACTGACATTAGAACAGATGCTAAACATATCAGTAGAAATAGAATATCGTTTCAACAAAAATGTTAGTCGCAAGTGAAGGAATAATGTTTTGTCACGAATTCGCAGATCTTCTCACTGCTGTAAGGATTGTCAATATCAGCGTTAGAGATGAATGGAGTCAATTCTACGGCACACTATCATTTCACCAACATTTCAAATACCTTGGAGAGGGAAGCGAATGACATCCTGTGCCGAGAGCGGCAATGTGAAGGGTTATGGGTGGAATAATATGCAAATCTAGGAGGAAAAGGTCACCATTAAACTCATCAAAGAGGAATGGAAGTGCTTAACCCTGTACTTTGCGAATACACTTTACCTTGCAAGCATTCAGTAAACTTATTGAGTCAGGTAGACGAGTGGAAAAGGTTACCCTTAATTAGAGCCCCAGCAAGATAGTTAATTGCATGTTTGCATATTTAGTAAATTTAGACAGCCAAGTAAGGCTAGAGAGAAGCTGTAGAAGCTGTAGAAAGTAGAAGAGAATGCAGAAGGCTGTATTCAAAATTTAAAACATGGTCAAATTAATGAAAAAGGCAGAAACATTTTTAAATTTCCATCCGAACATATGATTCGCAGAATCTGCTAAAATAAATCATGACATATACAAGGAATAAAAAACAGGAAGTGTATGTAGAAGCCAGTAGCTCTAACCTGCCCTTGCAGATTGCTGACCCACCTATATGGTACTCTTATATTACAGTAATATGTCATCAAATTTGTCTCAGTTGTTCTAGTCATTAAATAAAATGACGCGATTAATTGCCAACGAAGAAAGACGCTACAGAAGCATAGCCGAAGGCGTCGACAAACAACTTCTGGACTGAGGAAAGGCTCCCTATGGAATCTTTTCTTTCGCAAGGATTAACAAAAGGATTTAAATAATCCTTTTGTTTTTTTCTCAAGACTCCGTTGATTTTCTTAGTCTCCCCCGCCTTCCTCCAAAATACTTGACTGACCAATAAATCCTACTACAGCCAAAACAACTTTCATTTGAGGTCATCGACACCGGAAAAAAATGAATAAGATAAGGAAAACGGATGCGATTGAGATTCGCAAGCATTTGGATTGTTATAAATCTTCAAATTTTTGCCACAGCTGAACCCAAAATTTCATAGCTATATTAGAAAAGGAATAATTAGTAATTTTCAGGTGTATACTTTTTTATTCATGTAATCAAAAAGGTTACTTCATTTATGAGTTTACTATGGCCCGATATCGTTTACCAGGACTAATAACTGAGCTTTGATACCAACAGTTAACGTAGCGAGTACGAGTTCGACAAATACTATGACCAGCTACTTTATCATGACATACTACAACAGTTTAAGGTAGTCCGAGCGAGATAGCTCCCGAGTCATAATGGAGACCATATTCGAATTATACGTTTTAATTTCACCAGCTGTAGGACACATCAATTAAATATTGCATTAAATAATGGTGTAATAATATAGTTTTATAAGACAGAAATGGTACGAAATTAAATGAATATATCCAAATAAGTCTTTAACTTGACTCATTTTTTTCGCGCATTGCGTTTGAAACTCTTTCAAACGGAAGGTTTTTTCTGATACCCAAGATTTATTGCGGTCACAATATGATTAATTTTTAAAAATAGTTGAGAAAATATACAAACTACACACTGTTAGTTTTTTTACTACATAAATTTATTCTCAATATAATTACAAGTATAGTACTGCTAAGCCTATGGCTTGTCAGCAGGTGCTGTTATTAAGTAACAAATATATTCACAGCATTGATCTGTCAAAAACATTTAAAAATTGCTAAAAACCTAAAATATAAAATCATGTACGCTGCAAAAAAGCCCAAAAAAGGTTGATAGCGGACATATTAATTGCTGCGAAAAATTTCATAGAGAGAAACTATAATCCGCACGAAATAAAATGTATAGAGCGAACCAACTTGTTGTATACCAAAATTCTTCATATCATATGACCTACGGGCATATTTTTTCATCAAAGTAATAGGCCTTTTACTGTATACGAGGCGTGTTTTTTAAGTAAGTACCGTTTTGAAATTCGCCCACTGCAGTGCTGCGGTCGACATTTGGTGCATACGTGCTGTACACCTATATCTGCTAGGAAGCCACATACGCCATTAATGAAACATTCGACCGTGTTTAGGTCTGTTTGTGATTATTTGAAATGCCTCCGGTTTTTGAGAATCCCGCCGACTGCGAAATACTGGCTGTGATTCGTTTTCTCAGTGCTAAAGGTGTGAAAGCGGCTGAGATTCATCTTAATATCAGTGAAAGTTATGGAAAAGAAATTATAATCGATGGAATGGTACGGAAATGGGTTAGAGATTTTAGAGAATCCAAAACAAAATGCGTGGCACGCTGAGTTAGGGGATAGTTTTCCTCCATGATAATGCCCGTCCACACACGGTTAATCAAACTCAAGATCTCATCGGATCATTTGGCTGGGAACAACTTGATCACTCTTCGTACGGTCCCGAACTAGCGTCAAGTGAGTACCAACTGCTCTTGCATTTGAAGATGCATCTGGGTGGTCAGCGCCACGACGACGATGATGAAATCAAAACGCCCTTTTACAGTGGTAGTCAAATCAGGCGGCAGACACTTCTGTGAGGATGGGATTCAAAAGCTGGTTCCACGATGCGATAAGAGCCTTAATATTAGTGGAAATTATGTAGAAAAGGACATTAAGCTACAGGTGTTCATGCAAAAACAAAATTGTAACGAAAATTATACTTGCTTGTTTTATAATTTAAAGCGGTACTTACTTTAAAAAAACAACCCTCGTATTTTCCGGCATAAGATTTCATAGCCGATAAATAATTTCATCAAAGTTCATAACCGATTCGAACAAATTAATGCTGAGCGATATCTCACGGACGGCGCCGGCAGATGGCAGCCATGGAAGCGATCACGGAATAAGGCGAGTGGAGGGTTGTCTGTCCGATTCAGGAAGCGATGGGGAAAGAATCGGAGCCGGATGAATCCCACCCACACCCGCAAGCCGCAGCTTCCCCTCGGCCTTCCCCCCTCATCCCCCACAGAGCAGGGCCATAACATCCCCCCCTCGACTCGTTAGTTAGCAGTCTCCAACCTCCGTCACTCCACCCCCCCCCCTTCTCCCCCTCCGACCACCCTGTCGAGAATAATACGAGGGCTATTGATTTCTCATTAGCAACAGGAGAACAAAGAGTCAGGAACAATCGTGCCACGGGAGATGAGCAGCGGGATGTCGAGGGGTGAGTCAGTGAGTGAGTGAGAGGGAGTTGGGGGGGAGGGATAGGGAATATCTGGGGGCGGGGGGAGGAAAGGTGGGGTGAGGGGCGGTTCACCCGGATTCGCGGAGAGGGGAGTGTCTATGGGGTGGAATGGGGAATGAGTGAAGGGCACCGAAGGCTCAGAAATCAAACCACTCGGTTGGTTTTCGGGAAAGAGAGAGAGAGAAAGAGGAGAAAGCAAAGAAGAGAGGATATGACAAGCGAAAGCCCGACGACCCCTATTCGCTGCTTCTTCCTTCGTCCGGTCCGTCATGATAATATTCTCTGTCTCTAGGGGCTCCCGCCTTAATCCCTCTAAAATTTGTCAGACTCTATATTAATGCTCGTGGCAGTTTTTAAGGAAGCGTGCTGCTTTCCTTTGAATTTTGTTAATTTTTTCGGTTAAATCTTTATGAACAGGTTCCCATATTCTCACGGCGTACTCGAGGTGTGGCCTAACCAGAGTGAAGTAGCATCTCTCTTTTACTTTTTCATCTGAAGACCTTCCTATTATACGCTAGACAAAACCTAGTTTCTGTAATGCTGTACCGCGTATGTTTTGTATGTGTTATCCCCACGATATATCTGAAGTTAAGGTAATTCCAAGATATTTTACTGTATCTGAAGATTTCATGTTTACTCCTCCCACGGTGTAGGTATGGCTTTTGTGTTAGACATACCCCCTTGTGGGGGGAAAAGACTTAGATTGTATCTACGTTCGAATAGATCACCCCTCTCTTGCATACAGAAACACAATGTCCCCCGCGTCGTATGTCCTATCGTTTCTCACCAAAGAATAACCCGGCAGTGAGAAGAAGGAGTAGTTGCGCCCTGGGGAGAGGTGAGTCTTAGAGATTTCGATGCCAACATGCTCCCCCTCCACTCGAACATCTGGGCGAAGTCCTATCAAATTGAGCATATGGACTGTGTTAACGTGAGCGAACAACAGGTTGTTGTTTGTGTTTGTACCTGCCCGTCTTCGTGATCGATCCACCAATAATTTAGATAACTGCGCGTCAAGTTTTTGTGTGAGGGATTGGTACCTCTAGCTTCTACCAAATTTCCGTTTGGGGCATTTCCAATAACGATTCTCCGACCCTGCGGAGGAAAGCGGGGGTCTAAGCCCAGCCCATTGAGAAAGGGGTCATTCTTAAGCCTGAATCATACGACACTTGACCTTGTACAAGTCCGAGGATGCTAGTGAGTGCTGGATTTCTAGTACGAAATCAAGCATGCTTGAAACCTTCCTAGGAGCTGTCAGACGATACTTGAACTTGAGCAAGGTCTGTTAAGAAGATCTTTGATCTACTACAGTCGCGGAAGGAGTTTGACGAGCGAAATGGATGACTTCGAACGAAGACGACACGCACGAGTGCCGACCATAATTATCGATTAAAATCTCAATTGCCTCAGGTACCCAAGCCATTGTGTATTGTTGTGAGGTTTGATTTGTTTATTTGATAGCGGGAAATTGCAATTGTCACGAGGGACTATGGAGGCGCTGACATCAAAAATTGACGACCGCATTGCAAAAAGCAAAGGTGATTGGTCGGCGGCTACTAGGTCCTACTAGGTGCAAGTATCAAACTAGTACCGCACCAATTACGAAAACAAGGATACCAGCTAGTATGCTAGCAATCATGCAGGATTTTCAGTATCCTTGGTCTGTATCACACGATACTTGACCTTGCACAAGTTCTAGTACGCTAGATCCTCGGACTTGAGCAAGGTCAAGTATCGTGTGGAACAGGCTTTAGTGTGTATGTCTCTCATTGCCAACACGTAGAGGTGGTCGAGGACAGATGGGCATAGTGGGACGTGGAGTGCGGCAGGGGTGCCCACTATCGCCGTTGCTGTTTAACGTGTATTCAGAAGAAATGGCAATGGGTATATGGATGAGATGGAGGCAGGTCGTCGGCCCCGGTGGCATCGGGCAATAGTCCTTGCCTAGTCCTTGTCGAGGGTACGTGTCCCGCTTGCGTGGATTTTTCACCACTCAGGAAATGGGTGTTGGTGTTCGTCCATTGTTAGTACACCCGATGTAAGAGAATCAAACTGTGCTGTTTTCGGGGCAGTAGAGATAAATAATAAAAATAAAAAAGGTTTACATGTAGGAGAGAATCTGATTAAGAGAGTAAAATTATCAGATGAACAAGCATGTGTCTGTCAATTTGTCGAGAGGCTACAATCAAAGCAGAATGTGTTATTGGTGAAGCGAGAGAAGTAAGGATGGATGATAAAGCGTAAGAAAGGGAAAGTGAGATCTACCATAAGGAAGAAAACGGGGTTGACTATAAGGGTGAGTGGGTACACATTAGAGCACGTCGAGCAGTTAACGTATCTGGATAGTATTTTGAAGGAATAGTTTATTTTGGAGAAAAATTGGTAATAACAAAAAACGTAGGATTGACATGGCCTTAAAAGCATTTTCAAATAGGTTGAAATAGTGAGGGAGAGAGTGAGTAGAGACGTAGTAAAAAGATTATAAAAAACCTAATATAATATCGACCGTGGCGCTGTATAAGTCGGAAACTAGGAAATTTCACAGGAAGAATGAACATAAACTCGAGGGAATTGATATGTGGGAGTGTAGAAGAGTGGAGAAAGTGAACTGGGTGGAGATAAACGCGAACGAGGAGGTCTTGTATTTAGTTGGGGAGGAGATAAAGCTGATACCGATGGCTCGGCGGAGGCAGAAGAAATGGATTGAGAACTTATCGAAAAGAGAGGAAATGTGAAGAGGGTAAGAGAAGAGAGAACACTAGGGAAGCATGGAAGAGGGAGAAAGAAGATAAGAATTGGGACAAAACTTGAAGAGAGAGTCAATATAAATAATTTAAACGGTATCTTATGGCGGATCGTGTACAGGAGGGAAAACGGTACAATGCACCAGAAATTGGAACGTTATGTTAAGTACTGTCCAAAAGTCTACCGATGAGTAGGTAGAATATTCCAATGAATAGAACTGAATACTTTTCAGTTAAGAAAAGTGATAATAGGATTCCTAGGCAGATGACACAATGATATACCAGATATGATAAATACATAGCTTCATAAAATACAGGCTAAATGATTCGTTGAGGAAGTTCGAAGCTCCACTCACCCATAAAAATGTTTATATTGCGAAGAGCAGAGGATTTGACTAATTCTTCTCATTACATGATGGCGCATCCTTTAATGGAGAAAGCAAATAGGCAGAGACAGAAAAAAAGCAGCATAAAAACTTGGAAAGCATATACATGGTTGGAAAAATGTATGCAATGAAAATAAATGATACGTTCAATGGAAAAAGTTCTAAGAAATGCGGGTACGGATACGAAAATCATCATGGATTTTATTTCTCTATTAAAAGTGTGCGTGGAGCAAAACTATTTCAAATTCAATGGTGAATATTATAAACAAAGTGAAGGTTTGGCGATGGGTTCCCCATTATCTCCACTATTGGCCGAACTGTTTATGGACAACTTGGAAGAAAAATTGTTCAATTGTGACTCAGTGTGCACCAACATTTATTGCTGGTTCCGATACGTTGATGATGTGTTTGCGATATGGACTGGCACGGATAGACAATTAGACAATTTTCTTAAAATTCTGAATACACAACACAAAAACGTGAAATTTACCTGTGAGAAAGAGAAAGAAGGAAAACTGAATTTCCTGGATGTGACTGTGTCGAAAATGAACAAGAGTTTTGAATTTGAAATTTTCCGCAAAGCCTCCGCAACGGACCATGTCATCCCCTCAGACTCCCGCCATCACATTTCTCAAAAGCTATCCGTGTTTCACTTTCTTTTAAACAGGCTAATGAGTATCCCTCTCTCCAAGAACACATTCAACAAAGAATTAGAAACAATAAAATCAATAGCCATCTCAAACGGGTACAACATAAACATAATAGACAAAATGCTCCAAAAAAAAACGTTCTTTCAAAGCACAGCAATTGCTCTTCACTCCAGTAGTAATGGAAAAGGAAAAGATTCGATGGTGTAAATTGCCATATTATGGCATGATCTCTGAAAAAATAGGAAACCTCTTTCCAAAACAACAGTATAGAGTGACATATTATAACGGTGAAAACCTCAAAAAATTCCTGGGTAACACAAAAGACCAAGTGCAACCTTTTGAAAGAAGTGGCATTTACAAATTAAAGTGCAACGACTGTGGTGCTGCATATGTTGGGCAGACAGGGCGTACATTCGAGAGAAGAATCGAGGAACATAAGAGATGTTACCGGAACTGCAATCTGTCGCAGTCCCATTTCGCCAAACATCTCTGGGAAGAGAACCTCGAGAGCGACTTCAAACCGGAGATACTACACTTTGAGATAAAAGGGAGGAAGATGGACAAGAAGGAGGAGCTAGAAATAAGGAGGAACATGAGTAAATGCAAATTACTAAACGACATCCTTTTTGAAAAAATTTCCCCCCTCCTACAAGTCTCTCTAAACCTCACCGAAAGACGAACACCCAGATCCCTCCCGCCCAACTCCACACCCGCTGATAACCCACCTCCACCTTAACGACCCTTTCCAAGTTAACCCACCCCTCCCTCTACCTTCCATCCCCCGCCCCCACCTTTCTCACCAACACGGTCCTCCTAAGGGTTTTCCCAAATTCTCACCATAACCGCCACCCCTCACCTCTCTCCGGGTTTCCCCTTCCCCCCCTCCTAGCACCCATTCTTCCACCCCTCTCCAACCTCCCCCAAGACCCTTCCAGGTATATATTTGCTTGAATTTTAAAATTTTTTGTACTTGAAAATGACCTCTATGTGTCGAAACATGTCGTACCAAGAAAATAAATCAGTGGAAGGAAACGAAGTCGTTTTTTCATTTGTGAAAATAAATGATAATAAAACAAAGGTTATGAGGATCGGGAAGGAAGAAGACGATGTCAACATCATAGTGAAAGGCCAGAGACTAGAACAAGTAGAAACTTATAGATACATTGGTAGCATGATAAATATAGATGGAAACTCTGCTCAGGAAATCAAGAGTAGAATATCCATGGGAAAGAAAGCCTTTGAAAAAACAAAAGCTCTATTAATTGCCAATAAAATACCCATTACCCTAACGAAGACAATAATATAGAGAATTTAGAGAAGGTTGGAGGTGTTCAGCTGGAACCTGTCTTAGGACAGATCTACATTGATGATGATGAGGATGATGAAATAGGCTCTATTGGTGTTGTGAGCCGAGCTAAAGAACACGGAATCATGTCGAAGTACCAGTCTCATCCATAAACATCTTCCTGCGAGTAACATTTACTTTTTGGAGTCGAGCTTCCGATTTATATAAGGGCGTTCTCCTGCTTAATTTGATGTTTCCCTCACATCCTGCAAACAAGTTCAAGACTTTATATTCTGGGTCTAGGGGCTGAGTGCCGTTCGAGTGGAATATATCCCCATTCGGGACTAGTTCATTCATATGCGTCTCTCGTTGATGTTTGTAAAACACGATGGAACAGCACTATCATGCAGAATGCGGAGTATAATAAAAAATTAAGTAAGTTGCGCTTGAAAAAAATCACAATCTTCTAAAATATGAATTACAAAGATCAGGAGAAAATTTTCAACAAACCCGTGCAACGTGCATTCTTTAGCACACAAATTTTGAAATATTTTGTTACAAGTTTGACAACAGTGAGTATTTGATCGATGAGGGAAAGATATTATTTAAGGCATGAATCGATTTCTCTGAATTTCTCAAGAAAGGAAACGCGTATCCTCTATTGAGAAATACCCGGAAACAGCGTTTGCCCTCTCAGCGGCTCACAAGGTAGGATGTGGATATGGATGAACCTCCGGTTCATTCGCAGCTCTTAAAAGATAATGACTGTTTAATTCTTCCCACTTCATCACTTTGTAACCTAAACTCCTCCTCGACTTTCTTCTTACCCCTTCCTGACGGCCTCGCTAACCACACGCTAATACCAATGAAGTAGCCTAACTTACCTCCTTCGAGAAGGGAACACCTTAGTATTCAACAAAACCTGCGAGTAAGACATTTAAACGTATAATACACATGCGGATGACACACTTATACGCATATATTCAGCTTAAAAATAGTATATTTATTATAATATCATGCTTCTTCAAATCAACAAAAGCAACGAATCGAGAGTTGAAATGATATTGGGCCCAATTTACGATGCAGTTATATATTCATTATAATTATCTAGCAAGCTTTAGCCTTTGATTATTCAAAAGAGATCAATCAGTTATTATAGAACCTTTTTTTAAGAGAGACAGTGCAATTAGTGCGATATTTTACTGAAATTGATTAAGAGTCTTTCCTTGTGAGCTTAGACGGTTATTTGGGCGTGAGAGTTCTGTTATTTCCAACTAATGTTGTACCACTGGTCGAAATTTCACTTATTCTTCCGGGTTTCCTACCTCCGTGCCTGTGGACCAGCTTCGTCCCTCCACTGTCGGTCAGTTATATTCCTTCCTTTTTCTCTCCTTCACCTGGAGTTCTGCCACAACCAAACTGTTGTCGCTATTTCCGTGGTCTTATTTCTTTGTCTCGTATCTCTATGTACCACCGTGCACCGTTTTTTCCCTGTTTTCGCCTCTCTATCGCCCGGCACGTCCGCTCTCTTTTCTCACAGTTTTTGTTCTCTCTCTGTTGTTGATTATATTTTACGGCGTCCTTAGTTTCGTATTGTTTGCTGTTTAATTTTTTAAAGCGCGTCTAGTTCCGGAGTGTAAATATTTATTTTCCTCACACGTCTGTAGTTTCTTATTGTTGATCAATGGTTTTGAATTTGAATTTAATATTATTTCTGATTTAACTGATTTCCCGGACCTCTAGATGGTCGTTTTCTTACGACTTCACCATCTAATTATCTCAAAACCTCAGCACTCGCGCAGTGTCCTGCACGGTGGGATATTCGATATTCCAATTGGAGAAGGCATTCAAATCATACTTTCGGCTCTGGGAGACAAAAGGACATCGGAATTTATTAGCTTCTGCTATCAACGAGAAGGCAATAGATGACGCCGTAAAAAAAGTCGATGATTTTCCTTTTTCCCTGTGGAGAGAATTTATTTTTAAACCGGCTCATGGGGAAAGCAAATGAAGGAGAGTACTAGAAGGAAACGAAGAGGGAGAGTGAGTGAGAGAAAGGATTCGATGACGGGGGATTTAGAGCGGAAGGGTTTCGGGGTGGAAGAAAAGGATAACGGGCCAAGAAACGGATACCAGTGAGGGGCAACGGGGTACGAGGGTCGGTTCATTCTCTCGAAAGCTTTTGAAATGCATCGAGGGAGGTAAATAACAGTGAGAGAGGAAGAGAGGGAAGACAAAGAGAGAGAGGGAAAGAGGGGGCCTAAGGCTTGATAAAGGCTTTTACGTCGAATGACAGCGTCGCAATGGGAAACGAAGGCAAGGGGAAAGAACCTGATAAGAGACGACAAGGAGAAAATTGTCAGCGAAAGTTTGGGAAGAGAATTAGAGGGACCGGAAGGAGGAGGAGGAACATTCTGCAAAAGAACGAGAGGAGGACGTCTTCATTGGAGTCGCGGTTGAGTGAACTTTCGGAAAAGGGATTCCTTTTCCATACGAGTGATTCTCGGCAGATCGAACATACCTGACATAAAAACGGTCCATGAAGAACCCGGCAGCTCAGTTGAGGCAAAAGTGGGTCAGAATAGAAGGAGGTATGGTGGAGGTGTATTCCGGGCAGTAAAATTCCGATGGACAGCCACTTCTTTTCCTTCGGTGAGGAACTCACGAGGCACGCGCTCGCTTGAAAGAGGCGTAAAAAACCGTCTTCCTGTGCCCTTTAGCCCCTCGTCATTAAAATCTTAGAGGACGGAATCCGTGTGGTGGCTGGATGCCTATTCTGAAGACCCCGTTTCGTAGCGCGCCTATGTCATAGATTTTTCAATGTAATTCCGTTCCCTTTATGAGTTGCATATCAAAGACACTGTACGTATATCAATCCATATTTGATAGGGACGCTAAAACTTTTCACGATTTCTGTGCCTTCTGCTATAAGTAGGCATAAGTGCATACCACATTTCTAATGTTCGTTCTAAACCATCCTTCCATAGTCAACCTAGCCACCCACCCACATAAAATGGTGCCAATGTCTTGAATTTTCCGATATTAAAAACCAATGAAAGAAGCTCGGTGCAAGCATTGAAAACTAACGAAACTTATCTACCACCTCCCATGCACGCATATTGCACACATGCATGCAAGCATGCATAAAGATATTACTAAGGTGTTTCATTGGCATATACTCTCTTTTGTTGAGAAGTCTTTAAGGTGGAAACATAATGCAAAGTTTGCAACATAAGTTATCATGGCATTGTTAGAAATCGCCACTTAAGGTCGCAAAACAAATAAGAGTAGTAAAGCGGTAGATAGGGCAGCGTTAAGCCGAGTTATTAAAGAGAGAACCACCGATTTTTGTATACACACAGGGGAAATGGTTACACGTTTAAAAGACGAGACGTGACTTAAAATGAAAGAATGGAGTGAGTAAAAAGAATGGCTGTAGCTAATTCAGCGCAACTTGTGAGCCATACAGTCTAATTTAGCCAGTAATTATGGAATTACTAAAATTGAAAAGCTCAGGACTGGCAGAGTGACAAGGGTTAAAAAAGGGGTGAGGGGTTTTCAGGTGAAGGGACTCACATTTCGACCATAATGGGTCCGATTTGACCATCCATTGGTCCGGTAGGGCCCCGATCCGATGACGGACTCCGGCAGACCACACTACGTCTACCCATAAAAGGGAGCCGGCCGACACCCTATCCCAAAAATTTGGGCAATGGGCTTCGCCGGTTCTCAACAGTTGTGCGGGAAGTCTTCGCGCAAGCGAGACTGACGGAGACTCGTCTAACGTTGTTGGGAGAACCCAACAGCCACGAGGACTAGGGCGAGGCGGGGGGCCGTTGTCGTCCTTTTGACGGCAATCCGCCTCGTGGTGTCGGCCTCCTAGAGGCTGCATATTCGCTAACTCTTCCCATCCTTTCACCCTTCCCTACCACTACAAAATCCCGGTGACAAGCGAGAGCTTCCGACCGGGTGGTAGGTGTTTTAAACCGCGGGGAGACCCGAAACACCTGGCAGAGTGATAATGATCAATTTTTTAAGGGAAGAACACTCTTCTATCCATTAAGTAGAAGAATAACTATAACAAATGATAATACAGAAAATCACCGATAAAAGAAATAGAAGAACCATGAGATAGGACGAAACATACGTGAATATGCGATGTTAAACCCTGTGGAAACTTAAAAAGTAAATGAAAAGAATATTTTACAGCCTCAAAGTTAAACATAATCATCTACCGGGCAAAAATGTTGCCATTCTGATGGAAAGTTATAAATACTGATTCATCGTAATCAATACATTGCTACGGGGATTCTTAAGGTATTTTACGAAACTCACAGCCACAATCCTCATCAAGC
This sequence comes from Ceriagrion tenellum, assembly GCA_963169105.1. Classification (NCBI taxonomy): domain Eukaryota; kingdom Metazoa; phylum Arthropoda; class Insecta; order Odonata; family Coenagrionidae; genus Ceriagrion; species Ceriagrion tenellum. The sequence continues at coordinate 16,045,040 of OY720633.1, read as the reverse complement.
ACTCATTACAAATCTAAGTTAAAGATTAGATGGCGTAGATATAGACTTGAAAACATGTGCCAAAATAGAGCTTAAACGTCATTTAAACTTAAGTAAATCAAAGCACTGACCTTTTCAACTCCCAATATAATAGTATAGCTAGAAAATAAATGCATAATAAGAATATTTTCAAAAATGGCCCTTTACAATGGAAATAATACGAAATTAAGATAACGAATTTTTTGTTATTTTCTAAAGAGCACTTAGCATGATCAAAAAATAGGACTTTGCATTTAGCACATGAATCATCTTGCACGAATATTTTCCAAATATTACGAGCATAAAGTCTGTTCCTAATTAATAAATCCGATTTTTCTGCTTATGAATCCTGGAACATCCTGGGTCATCAATGGGTGTCAATACCACGTTAGACTAGGATAAATATATATTCAAAATTAAATTTCCCGCATACCAGATTCTATAATTTTTTTAATGATGTTGAGGAAAAACCAAGAATGAGAATAGAGCATAAGATTCTACTCCTTAAAAGTTTTAGATCCAACTTGGGCAGAGAGCCATCATTTACAATACCTCTATTCAAACAAATATACGAGTCTCCTCATGACACCGATCATAAAAAAACAATCACAGTGAATTGGGGTAAAAAGATAGCGAGGCAAAGGCGTCGGGGATCAACACGAGTGCAAGTCTTGCAAAAAAAAATCGGCTTCTTTTCATGTGAAATTTTCCACTGAGAAATTCTGAGGCTCAGTATCTCATGGGTAGAATAGGCGAAGAGAGAGAATGCCAAACACTCATAGCACAGGAATGCTTTATCTTCCATTATTTGCGGAGTCAAAACATTAGACAGAGAGAAAAACTGCAGAATAAATGTTTATGCATGATTTATGGGTAAATTTTCACTGAGATTTATATCCTCCGTCGAGGAAATTGCACTCGTATTCGCCATTTCCGCATCCGTTTTCTCTCTATGTGAGTACTCATAGCAGCTGTTGATAGTATTCGCACATAAGACGCCATTATAATTTAATTAGACTTTTTACCTAATTAAAGTTTGCTTAGATGAAAAATTACAGTTTTCCATGCAGAACGGTTACAATAGCTTTATTAAAGTGAAAAAAAAATATTTTACATAGTAATTTTTATGACACACGGCATTATCCCATTGCCATTGAGACAGTAAATAAAATATTTAAGGTAGCAGGAGCGAGATAGTTCCCTAGTCATAATAGAAACCATGATCGATTTATACGTATTAATTTAACCAGCAGTAGGACACACAAATTATATATTGCCTTATTAATGGTGCATTAATATAACTTCAAATGACAGAAATGGTAAATAATTAAATGAAAATATCAAAGTAAGTCATTGACTTGATTCATTTTTTTCGCGCGTTGCGTGTGAAACTTCATTAAACAAAAGGTTTATTGAGATTCCGACGAATTTACAGCGGTAATAATATGATTAATGTTTCAAAATAGTTGAGAAAACGTAAAAACTATACGCTGTTAGTTTTTTTTACCTCTAAGTGTTAGAAATACCTCATTTTGTAAATAATGTGTCTCTGGAGCGCATGCACGTACCATTTCCTATGTAAAAGGGCTGGTATATTTTGGCTAATAAACTCCGAAAGCAATGGGATAAGGGGTTGAATTTTTTGGTGTCTTTAGAAGGGCGAGTTATTTTTCTTTAAAATGAGACCAAATTCATTGATTTATAAATAAGACGATATTTTGCTCAAACTACCTTAAATCATTCCGCAGGCGAAGTGTTATTTCGCCACCCGCGTTTTCACAGTTATGTGAGCGGGGAAGGGGCTTAAGGGATTGTCAAAGTAGGACGAAGTTGGGCAAAAAGGAGACAGTTGAAGATAGGGGCAGGGAGAGGTGACGGAGGAAAGGCGCAGGTTGGCGTCTCCTGGCGAGGGAATTATCACATAAAATCATTTCTCAAGTCATTACCAGGTACATATTTTTACGTTTAAGACAATGGGAAGGAAATGATGGAATAAAATAGCTATGATGTAAAATTTGGTCTTCTGACTGCTCTTCTCCCCAAGAATTCTAATGGTGGTATTTGACACATGACGTTTGATTTGATTTAAACACTGAAAAAGCCTTCACATTCAAAGATATATTCTTTCGATTGAACTAAATGCATTACAGTTGGCAGCAGATTTATTTTTTCCAATTATTGATAAAACAGTGGAACACAAAAAATTAAATTATTAGCGTAATCTATTCTTCAGAACCTCAAAATTTGGAAAAAAAATTTCAGAGTTCATGAAAACCGGATTCTTGTAGTACCTCGACAAGATGTGCAATTAGTGACTCATATTTGGTGTATATAGAATGACATTTATCTACATTTTAAGACCAAAAATAATGAATTATGTTAGCAAATGGTATCTTATATGAACTTTATGGTGATAAGAGTGTATAATCGGAACCCAGTAAGTGTATTGATAAGCACTCGAGAGGGAGGGCAAATAAAAAGGACGAACGCTTCGGTAAAAAACTAGCAAGATGAGGAGAGAAGTTTATACTTAGTCAACTTATTAGCCACACATAGATTCAAAATTCAACACTATTTTTTAAATGGAAGACTTCTCTTACCATATTACGGTACTGATACATAAAGTCTTGATTAATTTAGCAATATATAAGCATTCGCGTTATGTAAAGTCTAAGCTTAAAGGTAAGAGCATCAGACTAACATTGCATGCATAAAAATATTTTTACATACATATGTTCTCATTTTATTTTTACATACATGCGTATGTTGCCAAATGTGACGGTATCACATGGAAGACGGAATCCTTGTTAGTTATCACACCGAGATAATGTTCAACAATAATTATTAAAATCAAGATTTGGCATAAAAAAGGTAAATTGCATCATATAGAGTACAAGAAAAGTACAGTACAAGAAAAACTATTGCATCACATTGGAAACAGGCAGTGGCGTTTGAATTTTTCATTTAAATGTTTTCCTCTTAATAGCTGCCAACGAGTTAAATTTTCCGAAAACTATTTACAATGGATCTATATTATGGATTGTTATCTCGTCGCTAAAAACTGTTGTCTAGAATCCCGTAAATAAACAACTTCATGAAAGTGTGATGAAAGACGGAAGTTCATAAGTAAATACAGTCGATAGTTTGTAAATAAACACGTCGCACTGGTTTTACCACGTATATACATGGGTTTTCCTTACAATTAATCAATCAAACTAATAATTATGCAGTGGATACAAAATTTAGTACTACACGCGGGACGTAATTATACCATTTTTTACTGTCGTCCAGTCTACAAATATATTTCATTCCTCTCCAAATTTAACTACACAAATGCACAATTAACTCCTTAGCACCTCGTGAATATCGCAATATGGAAATTTCATAATAATGCAAGTTGCCCTCATTAGTATTTCCAATGTTCATCATTGCAGTGTAGGTAAAAATGAATGCAATTACCGCCGCCTTGAACAGATCCTTATTCCAAGTCTCCTATTTTTGGTTCTCGTAGACGCATACCCTGTTTTGCAGCCTATTACGAAGCCAGTTCTGTTTAAACAAGGCATTCTAAACTCTTTATTTAAGCCGAACGGGCTTAATGCATTCAAATTAGAATCTGAGTCTGGCAAACATCGTCGTCGGCAAACGATGGACGTTTCATAAGCCCCTTACACATTTCCTGTAATAGATATTTCCTCTCTAGCATTTACAAAGTAACTTTTAGATCACTAAAATAGCAAGATATTATTTAAAGCATCAAGAAATTTATATTTCCTCGATTGTGATTGAATATTCACCACTATATCACGTTAGCAATAATTAACTACGTCTATTTACAATAACAACTGAAAAGACTAATCGAAGTGGCGCCAAGGACTGGGTGAACTGAAAGTGGAAATTTAGGCAACATGTAGCCTTGGCAATAATTCCAAACATCTAAATCCATAATATATATTCATGTTCTTAACATATCCCTTCGGGATAATCAGTCATTTGGAGAAGGAAAACTAAGTAAATTTGAGGCTTCTACCAATAATTACCATTTCGCTAACCCTCCTCCAAAGTAAGACTCAGACACTAATTCAGTGCTTTTGATTTTATCGGCTCAGGAATCTTTCGGCTTCTAGTCACAGGTGTGTTGTGTTCCCTCTCTTCATTACCAGCTTTTTCTGCACCGTGACTTTCCCACTTCGCCGAGCACAACTTCCTGTTGGACCACCTCTACTCCCTTATCCTTCCATCGGCTCTTCCTAACACGCCCTGTCATATCTGGACCAAAACCAAAAAGCATTCCCAGGGGCTCCATCTAGGGGTCGTTAACGGCTTCCCCCGGGCAGGGAAAGGTAAGAGCGGTTTCCAAGCCAACCAAGGCTTCTTTTTGAATCTCCGTGGCGCCATTGGCTTTTTCCGAGCCCTCTCTCTTCACACTTTACTGCCCACGCGGAACAAATCGCTCATTACTTTTCACACGCTAATATAATATCGTATTTACTCAGCTTTAAGGTAGTCCGAGCGAGATAGTTCCCTAGTCATAATGGAGACCATATTCGAATTATACGTATTCATTTCACCAGCCGTAGGACACATCGATTAAATTATGAATTATTAATGGTGCTATAATATAGTTTTATATGAGAAAAATTGTACGTAATTAAATGAAAATATCTAATAAAGTCATTAATTTGACTCATTTTTTTCGCGCGGTGCGTTTGAAACTCCTTCAAAACAAGGTTTTTCGTAATACCCAAGAACCTGCTGCGGTGACAATATGATTAATTTTTAAATATACCTGAGGAAACATACAAACTACACACTGTTATGTTGTTACCACATCTAAGTGCTAGAAATACCTCATTTTGTAAATAGTGTCTCTCTGGAGAGCATATGCGTACCATCTCCCATGTAAAAGGGCTAATATTTTTTGTAAATAACTCCGAAAGTAATGCGGTAAGGTGTAGGATTTTTGGTGTTATTGGATGGGTGAAATATACTTATGTAAAATGAGACCAAATTAATTAATTTCTAAGTAAAATGATTTTTCACTCGGACTACCATAATGCCTTGTAACCCATATTTCTCATTTGTGAAACCGAAAAAACTGGCAAAAATGTTGGTCCCAGGTTAAGTAGTCCAAATTATAATACAGACAGACTAACACAATGAAGTAATTAATAATTTTTCATAAGCTAGTAAAGTAATCGAATAAATGGTAATAAAATTAAACTAATATAATGGTATATTAGTATCAATTTATATACTAGCTGAAAACTATTGGGCAGTTGAAGAGATATCTCGAGCTACGTTGAGCCACTCTTCGTCAATTCATTCAACCTCTTGAACTGATTGCAGTTTCTAGGATCGGAAAGTAGACTATGCGAGATCTAATGCCTACATCCATTCCACCTTCATCAGTTATCCACCCTCGCTTCCCAGCATCCATGTCTGACATGCTTCAATCCCAAGTCGAACTTCCTCGTCTTTGAATCTAGAGCATAATACTCTCATACTGCTAGTCCCTACGAGAGCGACCTTTCTATTGAGGTCCCGTCAACGCTTTTATACTGAAATACCTAAGCTTAATGGCCCAATGTTTGATACGTATATCAATAAGACATGGTCGCAAAGTAAAAAACTATGCAATGAATTAATATGAGAGGACATAGATTTGGCATTCGAGTCATCACGAACTAAATGCTCTCGCTACATGATTGGTCGCAGTCACAATTTGAGTAAAAGATGCCATTGAAATAATATCCCACTTTCTTTCATGCAATATAATTTAGTTCCAAAGCAGAAACAAAAGTGCTATTTGGATTTAAAGAAAATAATCCAGTTGGTTGAAGGAAATAAATATTGAACTGGATGCCTGTCTCCGATAGCAATCATCAAGTATTATTCTATGAACTTAGCACCGATATGGTTCAAAGGGCATTCGGCTGTCCACAAGGAAGTGTGATCGGCCACCATTCCTTATTTATACCAATACTGTTAACTCAAGAGTCAGTGATATAATTTGATTGGGCGTTGATATGCGGCCAACACCCGATAAATTGGAACAAAGGCGGGCTTAACGTCATAACATTGGATCATGAGAAAGCCAATTCTTGGAGTATATGGAGAGGACGTTTTTGGGCAAAATTTTGCTCTTGGTTTTGAGAAAGCATTTTATACGCGAAATACGTTGATATGAACTTCAGTATCATGTAAATCAATAGTGTAGGGTGAGGTAATATAGGACAATACTGGATGGTACCCGTTGAAATTTAACGGGTGATAAAAACATTGAACTTATTTTATACTATCGATAGCAATGAAAATATATCAATATATATCGCGCATAATGTATTTCTTATGGTTTATATGGATTCCCCTATTTTAATTGAAACGTTTAGGGCCTATATTCTTCATATATACTATGAGGTTCAGCTTCAACAATGCTATCGGTCGTTAATTGGACATCGTACCAAAAACGCTGAATTTTCAGCAATTTTAATATTGTTTTTTTTTTAATTTAAACTAAGTTAATAATAAAACAAAAATTGAATAAAAGAATAAGAATGTTTATATATTTTTCTTTCCAATGATTTTTTTGCGGCATTGTACGACCATTATTTCTAATTTAAATATGCATAAGAAAAAAGGTCTGCATGCCAGAAAAACGAACTTTACATGAATTTCTTATGCAAACACTTTACACGTCTGGAGTCAAACCGGAGACCATTAGGTAAACAACAAGTAGTTATAAACCTTCCAAAAGACATATTAAGTCATGTTACCAAGTTTTACGTTATTCCGTTCAGTGGTTCGGTAGTTATTAGTGGCCGCACAACTACAGTTTCTTTTATATATATGTAAGATTAATCAATCGCAACAGCTGATACTTGGAATGTAAGTATTCGATGGATAAATAGTAATGGCCGTTCGGCAGTATAAGTTTTTTGGCGACTTCTCATTCCCCGTTCATTTCAATGTTCCCAAGTCTCATTTAATCAGGGTTTCACGAGCCTGACAACATGCTCATCCGAGCCGTTTCATAGATCACTCCACACGAATTGCTGAGTGAATAGCCAACTTGGCCCTCGGAGGTTTAATCAGATTCCTAAGACTCCCTTTTCCTTCCTTCCGTGCCCGCTCGGGCCACAAGGAGTATTGCAGAGTCTCATACGTTCACGGTTTCAACACTTCAACCGTTCGGCTCCATCTGGCTCCCAGTTCAACCACTCGCGTTTCACTCGACTGCAGTGAGGCGACGTCATGATTTTGCACCCTTTAACAAAAGAGAATCTCAGCATCATAGCGAATAACTGACTGCCGTAAGTGTTCTTAGGGCCAATAAAACTAACAATGGTATTTTCAAGTGTATACATTGGCTCTGTCTAACACATTTACCAATTGGTTAGAGCATATTGTGGAGTAGTTCACATGAAAATAATATATAATGTATTTTATTTGCCAAAGGACAAGTAAATTGCAAACATGTATATGGAACGTCAAGAGTAAGGTAAAGAATATACATACAATATTTACAATGTTGTTAGTATGATAAACACAAAAACAAAGTAAATCAATTATTTTTTCAATATTTATCAATCAAATAGAATAATCTTTCATGGAGGAAAGACTTCACCTTGGATTTAAAGACATTGACGGATTTAACACATTTCAATTCTTTTGGCAACTTACTATAAATTCTAATTCCCATTTCCACAGGGCCAAGTTTTTTGGTATTAGTTTTGATGCTAATCCTAATGCAAATGATCAGATTTTCTAGTACAATACTGATGACTGTCAGAGTTTAGATGAAACTCTGGATAATTTTCCTGATGAAAATAACAATAGAAAGTATATATACTCATGGAAGGGGAAGAATCATAAGAGATTTAAATATGGGCTTGGAAGGGGAACAATGTGATTTCTTGGCGATTACTCTCACAGCACACTTTTGAATTGTGAATATTTTGAATAAATGTGGGGATGAACCCAAGAAAATAATATTTTGGGACATAATCCTGAATCACAGGGTAAATAAATATGTACTTTAAATTATATAATTATATCTTTATCTCCTTGGTAACAGCAACACAACCTACAGCGATAAAATGATGAGAAATTAAACAAATCTGAAATTTTATGTTAATTTGGAGACGAAACAATCAATTGGTGACATGATTTCTCCACATAGCCAAAAGCACGAGGTGAAAAGGTGTTGACTCATGACCCGTGCCCTCACCATTTACTCTGTTTTTTGTTCAAATGTCACATTAACAATCGACCTGTTTAATACTTTTATATTTATTCAGTGAAACCTTTATGTTAATGAATATAATGCCATCAGGTTTGAACTGGTGGAAGTTGTCGTTAATCATTATGAATAAGCACCGAGTATGACTCTAATAGTGTATGGTCTACACGTACATACTAGCGATTGAGGGATTTTACGAAAGCAAGAGTAGTAATTAGAACCAACATACAAATCTGCATTGGTTCAACTGTTGAAGGCTCTACTTTGTGAAATAACATTCTTGTGGGAGAAAATAAAATACTTTGTAATATTCCACTGCGATTTATTCTTCCCCGACCGGTTTCAACGCTAGTGCGTCATAATCAAGGGTACGTTCTCCAAGTTTTTGGGAGCGCGCGCCACATATATACCATATGTTCGGGGGAGAGGGGGTGGGAGGGGTACAGTTTAAGTAAAAAGGGAGGAAGTTGGGAGGGGAAGGTGGAAAAGAAGTGAGGGTATTTGGAGTAAGCCACGTCAAGGTGAAGGAAGGGACTGCGGGTGTTACACGGAGGTGAACGGAGAACATTTAAAAACAGAAGAACAATTTAAAAGGAAGGATGCTTTAGTAGTCCTGTTACCTTTCTCAGAAATTCCCGCATGCGAGCTTTATTTTCCGAAATCAAAAACTCCTTATCATCTGGGTGAATACAAAATCCATTAACACACGTGAGGTGTACAAAAGCCCAAAAACCCTTCATAGCATGAGGTGGATGGATAAATGGAAATTTATCCCCATCCACCGAACCTTTGAGCCGGAACATAGGCTTTTATGGAAGGGAAGATTATCTTTTAATGGCTAAAATTTTGAGCAACAAGCCAATATAATCGGTTATGTTGGCCTCCGCGGAAGTATTCCTCTTCACCGTAGTGACTCGCTAGGCCAATTCCCCTTTTTGTCCTAATCTTGCGTCTCTTTCTATCTCCTCGTCCCATCCATTCAAACCAACAACCACGAATTCTGATCTCCCGGTTCCCTTATTGAGGGGTATGAAGGATATGGCGGTTTTTTTCAAAAATGTAACGAGGGCGTGATTGGCATACATTGGCCTTCCCAGAAAAGCCTGGATGTACCGAGTACATTGCAATCAGGGAAAACTTCGTCCTTTCAATATATTGAAAAAAAAAATTTTCTCATGCTCCACTGTTTCACTGGCTGTACATTAATCTAGGGGGTGTTTATCCATCGACATCGACGATAAACAGCACGGGAACTGAAACCCTCCCTTTGAATGTATATTTCAGGCAAATATTTATTGAAAGGTGCAGGAGAGAGAATCCAATATGAAAATCTGATGGAATTTCTTTTGCCTTTTAAGAATATTCCATTTTCAAATATCCATGAGCTAAGCACAAAATGAGCTAACAGCGAAAATAATATTGACTTAAAACATGCTCTATAAGAGTTTCCGTACGAGCTCAACCATAACATGCGGCAAGTAGAAATTTGCCTTAATTGGAGTCCACCTACAATACTAATAGTAGATGGGCGTGTAAATTGTCCATACTTGCATCATTGGTAAGTTATAATATAGACTAAGTAGATATATAGATAGATATAGAGTGGCAAAGAGATAGGGAGATTCGGATATGAGTTTTGAAACTATACTTTGGCCGATAGATGGAACAGGTGTATCGAGTGGCACGACAAATTAAGCTTTGGCACACGGTCACTTCATTTAGTGTCGCATAACTCACATAATGTTCTAATGAGGATTCGGGGCCTGAATGTTTACTAATTGACCCATTGAAACGAAAACAAATCTTATTGAGCCGTCGAGACCAAATTAAAAATGCATTTTAAGGTGCATTAATGAGCATCGTCTATTCACGTCAATATGATAAGACACGCGATTACCAAACATGGAGTCAACTGTTTACCGATGTATCATAGGAACGACAAAACAATTGATACTCGATTAAAAGTACACAACAACCATGGTAAATACACCTCTGTTTGTTGATGCAAATTCAACGAGTACCACTAGCGCCTCCAAGTGGCCTTCTTCGTAAGCCGAAATTCTTCCTCACCTAAGGTGGTGGCACCTGAGAAATTCTTCCCAAAGCTCTCAAAAATTTATGTCTAGTTTTTAGCATTGCTTTGCCACTCTATATATACTTACTATAATAAAATAAATAATATATATAATAAAAGGGATACAATTAAAAGAAAAGTTATAAATATTTTTAAAAATCCGATTGCTGGGGCCGCACAAAATTTTACCTGCTCTCGAGGCCGCGTGGAAGGGTCGACCCTCATTTAGTCGAAACCCGGGTTTAAACCAAATAAAGTAACCAATGCGGTGGCCAGATGTTTCAATGTTTCTGACGTTATTCCATCGCCGTCAACCCAAAGGGCTCGTGCCGCCTTCATATTGGTCCCCGCACCACTTCCACACCAACGCCTCCCTCCCCCTGCACTCCCTCAACCTCTCAATCGCCGTTTCCTTCACGGCTCTCTTCTCGAGATACCATCGCCCGTCCTTCTCTCCCGCACTTCGTTTAACTCCCAAAGCCTCGACGGAGCTCTTTATGGCCCGAGCACTCAAACTCACACCCCTTTCATCGCCGGTAAACATACGACGTTTTTTATACATTGCTGGATGTTTCAGTCGCACCTGCACGCAGACTGCTTTCGCGTTTAAAGTTGCATGTTCCCAAAACGAGGATTTTATGTATTCGAAGCCCTTAAATTTTTCCCAAATGATAAGTCTTAAGCACATAATCCGATCATTACGGAGAGGAGGCCTAAAATATAGTAATATTTTTTAAAAAGTAAGTTCGGCAATTATTAATTCAAACGTCATGTCGCACAAAACTTAAAACACTATGTTTTAGGAGAAAAATATTGTTCTTTTCCATCCAATTTGTATTAATATTTATGATTCAAACTTAATGACGGGCTTCCTCTTTGACGGAGGAATTATTGCCATCATTTTAGGAGCGCGATGGATTGATGATAACATAATTTTAACACCCTGTCCGCATCACACTCGTAAACTGACTCAGTAAGATGTAACTACTATCCCTTCTCTCATAAATAAGAAAAGGGTTTATGATAGACTTTCTCTTGCGATCGCATTAACATATCATTTGCCACTCATGAATTTTCTTTTCTGCAGTTAGAAAATACACGTGTATCCTTAACAAATCTGGCCGAAGGAAGAGCTCAGGATGTTCTGCAGAACATGGGTGAACCTGACTCAAAGAATTTCGTAACGATTTACAGCAGCGGGGAAAAAATAAAAAACTTTGAGGGGAACACCACTATTTTGGAAAACCACATTCAGGAACTAAAACTGAATATATTGGAGCAAGCAACACGCAAAAGTGAGAGAAATGGAGAGCTTCGACAAATAAGGCAATATTTTCCCACTTCGACATAGAAGAGAGGCTTCGAATCTTTTTCCGTAGAGTCCTTTGAGTGATAGGAGTGGTTCAGTTAGCGTTTTAGAATTTCCTGGAAACCCTTATCAATGTATCGAACATTATTGGGTATTTCACTATAAGTAAACATCGCTCAAGAAGGCCAATGTACTTCAAGGTTGAAGGGCCTACAACGAAGGGATCCCAACTTCATATTAACCACACGTGCAGTTCGATGAAACGTATCTACAAGACCAATCCGAGTGGACTGATGGAGGAACTCATTAAGTCTTCTTAACTCGTCTTCCTTCCATTAGTCAAGATTTAAATACCTTTTGAGATAAGGACGTTAATTAAAAAACTCTAGGACATCGGAATTTGCACTATGAGAACGAAATAGCCGAGGAAGTTATTTAAACAAAGATTTTAATTTTTTGTGAAAATAATTCATCCATTTCGCAACAGGAAGGTCTATTTCAAAAAAGGATAAGTTCTACGTATTGGAATTATCGCTTTCTTGAAGTGACGGATCATATCAACGCATAACGATAAAGCATAAATATAAGAGAGCCAATTCTCGTGTGAGACGACGATGACGCCGGCGCCTAACGCGTTTAAGCGCCAACTCCCCTCCCAAAATATCCTCCCCACCATCATACCCCAATCTCGTCCACCCCCTTCCAACTCTTCCTTTCCCCCAGTGGATCCTCCTGTCGCCCTAACCAATTCTATTGCGCCTCAACTTAACGAAATATTCTCCACAGTTTCAGGGTTCACTACATGGAAGTTAATAGTATCATAGAGTAAGTATATATAGAGTGGCAAAGCAATGCTAAAAACTGGAAATACCTTTTTGAGAGCTTTGGGAAGAATTTCTCAGGTGGCACCACCTTAGGGGAGGAAGAATTTCGGCTTACGGACTTGGAGGCGCTAGTGATACTCGGTGATTTTGCATTAACATACAGAGGTGGATTTACCATGGCTATTGTGTGCTTTTAATCGAGTATCAATTATTTTGTCATTGCTATGATACATCGGTAAACAGTAAGCTCCGTGTTTGGTAATCGCATGTCTTATCATATTGACGTGAAGTTGATTCATTATAGACGATGCTTATTAATGCACCCAATAATAATAAATGTTTAATTTGGGGCTTTCACCTTAGGGGAGGAAGAATTTCGGCTTACGGAGAAGGCCACTTGGAGGCGCTTGTGGTATTCGGTGATTTTGCATCAACATATAGAAGAGTGGATTTATCATGGCTGTTGTGCGCTTTTAACCCTCCCTACCTACCTGGGGTCTTTTCTGAGCCCAGCTCATAGAAAAAGTTGAATGTCTTATTCATTTTTACGTTTTTATGCATCATATTTTAGGGGTTTTCCTAAAAAACACTTTTGCATCGTCTTTGTTTCTCATTTTTTAAACAATTGTTGCAATAAACCTGTAAATAAATGATTTCTTGCTTGGGATCAATTCTGACCCCAGGTAGGGCATGTGAAACTTAAATCTCCCTGAATTTACGTCAATACAAGGAGATGAATTTTCATCTTATTTTATTCATGTAAGATAAAAATGTTTAATGCATTTTTATCGTAAACTGAGTAATATACTGAATATTAAAATTAGTATAAGAGAAGAAGATCGTAGAGCGGATACTCTGGATGTATTTCCCTCGTATGAGATTCCGATTTAGATAATCCGTCTTCAAGGCGTATCACGGAACAAATGTCGTGTGCGCTGGTGAGGATAGGGGTAGGAGGGGCGGTAGGTTAGGGGAGTGGGGATGGGGGAAGGGGAAGGGGTTTTTCCCAGCGGTTGACGAACGGTTCTTGAAAAGGGGAAATTTTTACCAGCTCGTGTCTTGGCCGGAGAGAGCGGAAGGGGTCGCAGTGAGGGTGGGGGGGGGGGAGAGGGAAGGGAAGGGGGTAAATGGAAAACAACGGGGAGCGTGCGATTAATGTATTTTATTTAATCCGGGCGCGGCGTACGATTTTAGCAACCAGATTATGGCCTGCTCCTTCTGGCGCACTTCAATTAACGGGGCGTCCGGGGGAAGGGAGAGCAATATTGCCACCTCAAAGCACTTGTCAAAGGACAAGCCATGCTTCCGCACATGAGTAGGGACGGGGAAAGTGGAAGATGGGTCTTTACAGGTGCACCGATGGTTATTCATTCTAATATTAAGGGGTGTAATACATTCGCCCACATAAAAACCGGGACATAGTTTACATTGTAACACATAAACTAAGTTGTGGGAGTCGCAAGAGCCGGAGGCTTTGATGTCGAACGGCGTCTCTGTGTTAGGACTCTGAAATGAGGAAAGGGGGCGAAACATGTTGCACGTTTTGCACCGTGGTTTGTTGCATCTCTGTGTGGTGGGACGGGGAGTGTCATTTGATGTACCCTCTCGCGAAGAATTGGAGCGAAGAAGATTGGCTAAGTTAGGTGGACGTCTGAAACATATTGTGGGGCATTTGGGTAGGAGATTGGCTGTCGATCTGTTACTATCTAAAATTGGGAATAAGTCTTTGAGGATGGTCTTGAGTTTTTGGACGCCAGGAAAATATGTGATGTGAAGATTTAGGGCGTCCAGGGGGGTGTCTTTTTTACGTGGGGTGAAATTAGCAGAGGAGGGTAAAATACGTTTTTTTAGGAGTGGCTCGGGATAATTTCTATTGGATAAAGAATTGTGAAGCTTATCAAGGTATTCATGAAGTTTTTCTTTGGAGTTGCAAATCCGGTGGCCACGGATCGACAGCGAATAAGGAATTGAGTGCTTAGTGTGTTTGGGATGGCAGCTGTTGTAATGCAAATACAGTTGTTTGTTGGAGGGCTTGATATGGACCGAAGTCTCAAAGGTGTTATTATTTGTGATGGAAATGTCTACGTCGAGAAAGGTGATTTGAGAAGGAGAAGTGGCCCAAGGTTTCCCCTGAGTGGTTTTTTAACATTGTGGGAGATAGTTGAATGTTTCATATTGTAACTGTGGTCAATATAAATAGCTCTGGTTCGTTGCAAACTGAAGTTAATAGTAATACTTGCTACAATATGAATATCTGATTACATTTTAGCCTCTCTAGAAGGGTGGTTTGGTATCAACAAGAGGTCCTCCAAATACCCCCTCGTTCTCATTTATTTAGCTGTAAAATTTCAACAATGTGCCCAACAGATTTTGACCTCGCATATTTAAAACGAAAGATGAATAGGGTGCGTTCACGCAAGGAAGAGAGTTTTAAGGTCTCTCTTCCAAGAAAGGGAGCATCGTCGATTTAAAATCTTTCTTTCCCTATGAATATGATACCCACATACCAAGGAAACTATCCCTGGGTGCCACGTAATGATCACTGCTTTCTCAAAGTTTCATGCTTTAGATTCCAGCGATTGTTTTGGAAAACTAATGAAGTCATAGAAAACGACGCTTGCCTTGACCATTGGCTTGCATGAAAATATTAAGAATACAGTGAGTGGAGACTGTTTCCAATGCTGGCAATATTTTTCTTACCATTTTCCTGTGAAAGCGTTCTTGTCATTTAGTCCTTAAAAAATTCCACAGAAGGTGCCTTTTTCACATTTAAATCTCTACCGCGAAGTGATTTGCTTAGAAGTAGCTTATAAGTTTTCTCATCTGCAGTTCTTGGGTTGCCATGTAACATTTTATTGCTATTAATGAAAATACCATGGAACTTGAACCCTAACAAAATAATAAATCTTCAAAAGACGAATGAAGAAACTTACACAGGAAGATCCCTGCATCAAATCACGTGCAGAGCCACCTGACTATTGAAAGCTAAGGCCAATGCACCTTCACTCCGCTAAAATGGTAGGAATTTCCTGTATTAATCGGTTTAATAATAATCCAAACTTGTCTACTGCTTGAACCACTTTCAGAACTATAACCACTGCTCGAATTCAGCGGAGGAAGATAAGTTACGATGCAAAGGCATTAAAGTCAATTGAAGAAAATATTCAACTTGAGGCCACAAATCCTATTCTCCGAGCAATGTGTTAATGTAATTAATTGGCTTTGAGTCGATGACATAAATACTAAAGTGGCGGATACCGCAATATTAGCGTCCATTCACTAGCTGAGATGTTTTAGCGGAAGGAATTAATCAATTAGAGTGGAATTCACGCCCTCTCGTACTAGATAAGCCTATCAGTGTGGCTGCTCTATCCTTCTCCGGTGATGAAAGGCTGCGGGTGAATTTGGGTCGATAACGTGAAAGCCCAAACTCGCGGCTTTGAATCTCCACCGTAAGTGTGTGTTCCAATATAGCCGTAAGAATGATGTTAAATAGGATTATGGGTGTATGTCGAGCGAAACTAAGGGGAAATATTAATCGGAATTCAATGGGTTCGAACAGTTTAATACATCTTTACACTTTCACTTGGTCCCTTCCTGAGAATCAACTTATCCAAGAACCCAGTGCGGTACCACTTGATTCAATCTATTGAAACTTACTATTAACCAACTGATGAATATGGTAAAAATTCTCAACTGATCCTCAATATGCAAACGGCATGCAGCCGACTTTTGAACAAACTAAAGGTACAACAACCGTTTGACTGAAAATAAATGTAAAAGGAGATAGATTTGTCATTATACGCTGAGACTTTTTTATAATTTTACTGATCAATTTAGACGTAAAGGGAGATCAGAAAATATTTCTTGGAAGAACAATTAGATTATCCAATAACAGGCTATTTTTACTAACTCTTGAAAAATCAACGTATACTGACCATATTATACTATATTCTCAAAAAAAGAAATAAGTCAATAATTAGGCGCTGCATTCAATTCGGGAAATTCGACGTTTCTTCACGCCCATCCAATGTTTGCCGTCTGCCGCAGCTGACCGTATTTGGCACGACACTGCTCTGTCTTCGCCGACGCGGTTTGTCGACTTCTGCAAGCATAGCGCACGCGCTCTAATTTATCGTGGAACACAGTGAAAATATGCAGATAGCCGAGGGCCGTAAAAAGAGCTCCCCTGGTCCTTTACTCTTAATAATATGGAAATTCCGCGAATCGGAAGTCGGGATGTAATTACCATGTTAAAAGTCGTAAGAAATTATGTAAGCCATGATACTGTCTAACACCTTAATTCACAATCAATTCTATCAGTTTCGCAATCTTAAACCAAAATGCAATGATTTATCCGATTATTACCGGACTGAATCGGGAATTTTCGATTCCATCGATGCCGCCACAGCTGGGGTCTGAATTGCCTCAATCGCCAACCAAAATCTCATTGGCGCCCACAGTTATTCACCGATCTAAAAATGCTGTCAACTCAGGTACCGCAAACTATTATAATCGTTCCTTTGTGCCGTATTTTCATTATCCGGGTCGAAACGGATAACAGAAAAAATTATATGTTGCATAGGTCGAATTTTTTCCACTAAAGTTATGGAGGCAAATTCCGCATTATTGCGTTTGAATGAACTGTTAAAGAATAACGGAAGGATAACCTTCCAACCAAAAAGTACGCAATAGTTTAAAATGTGCCCAATTCAGGCATTCAAAATGAGCGAACATGTGAAGTGCAGTGTTAAACCATGTAAATTAAGAATTCATGCATCGGAAGAAGAAAGAATTGCAATCTAAAGCAGTCCAAACATGAAACAGCGAAGAAAATTAAATCAGTTAAACTGTCTCTCTATGAATGCAAAAACACAGCCAATCTCCGCGGAAACCGATGAATTAATGACCTGTATGGAATTGAAGAGGAAAATTGATTGCTTAGTATTATTTGTTAAATTTTTATTTATTTATTTCTTTATTAAAACCAAAAACAGCAATCAAGTCCTTTATATTGACTTAATAAACGGAATAAATAAAAATAACAGTAAAAATAGCAGTAAAAACACAAATAGAAATATTCAAAATATGCAAAAGGAATGTAAATGATTCTGAGTGCTATTTGCTTTTCTTAAACGGAGGCGGAAAGGCAATCATCGGCCAAGCGTTTTTCTATTTAATAAATCGTGTCCCAGTGACTCTGAATTAACGTGAAATCCGAGTAAAGAACAGTGGTTAAATCTAAGGTGAGTGCAACAGAAAATTCTTGCGATGAAAATCCATATTCTAGGAAATGGGAATTGGTGCCAGGTCGTCCAAAAATTTACATCGCAGATTTCACGCTCGAGGTCATTAGAAGGACGGAACATGACACCTATTCGAGGAATATGTTTCCAAAACTTACAGGGGTGAAGGACATTTTGGTATAGGCTCTGCCCGATTTTTCGGATGTCTCTTCGCCTAAGCTGCGGTCTGTGCAGAAGAATTTGAGGTTAAGGTAACATAAATTAAGTACGATTCCACAAATGAACATAAAATCATCAGATACAGTAAAATATCTTGGAATTACCTTAAAATTTGATATATCGTGGGGATTACACATACGAAACATAAGTGGCGCAGCAAGCAAGAAACAAGAAACTAGGTTTTGTAAAACGTATAATAGCAAGGTTCTCGGATGAAAAATTCAAAGAGAGGTGCTACTTCACTCTGGTTCGGCCAGACCTCGAATACGCCGCGAGCATTTCGGACCCTGGTCATAAAGACTTATGCAAAAAAATTATCAAAATACAAAGGAAAGCAGCGCGCTTCGTTCAAAACTACTACGAGCGTACATATAGTGTCTCACAACATTTAGAGGGATTAAGATGGGAGCCCCTAGAGACTAGGAGGCTACATGCTAGGCTTTGGTTGCTTGATAAATTCAGAACTGATATTTTTCAGAGCGACATAGAGAATATTATCATGACTCCTCACCTTTAGCTCTGACAGACGCGATAAAATAAGAGAGATGCACTGCCGAACAGATAGGTACAAGAACTCGTTATCTCCGCGAACAATAAGCGATTACAATAAAAATTAATCTCACTCAATACAATCTTATTATACATGTCACCTTTTCATACACAAAAAAACGTACACCTTTACACAGTTGGTGACCTAACACCCCCTGTCACACGCCCAAGCCGCGGCTTGCGGGGTATTATGTGGATGTAGATGTAGATGTAATGATGGAGTTCGTGAGAATTGCTGCCGATTGTCATAATTTTCTCGGGAGAATTCAAAATATTAACTACAATGTTTATAAGATATTTTACACTGATGAGTGTTGGTGTGCTCCGTATCAATCCTCAAAATATTGCTGGGTGGAAAAATACTATGGACTCCTCACTTCTTGGCAATATCATTTATCGCGGGCACATTCAGGAAGTAAATGGCTGGCGCGAAAGATATATGGCCCCTTCAGGACCCGATAAAAGAGTGATCATTTTGCAAATTGACAGTAAGCTTGGTTTCCTAAAGGGTGGCAAACTGTGTAAAAATATCTTATAAATTCCGGCTATAGCAACGTTATTACTGAAATAAAACCAAACTACGAGTAAACACATCTGTATGCATATATGGTTAGAGAAATGTATGGAATGAAAATAAATATTAATAAACCAAAGGTTTTGAGGATTGGGAAGGAAGAAGACGATGTCAATATCATGGTGAAAGTTCAGAGACTAGAACAAGTAGAAACTTTCAGATACCTTGGTATGCTGATAAATATAGATGGAAACTCTACTCAGCATAACAAGAGTGAAATACCCATGGGAAAGAAAGCTTTTGAAAAAACAAAAGCTCTATTAACTGCCAATAAAATACCTATTACCCTAAGGAAGAGATTTGCTAAATGCTTTGTATGGAGCGTGGTCCTCTTTGGATCAGAAACTTGGACCAATAGGAAAAAGGAAGTAAAGTATCTTGAAAGTTTAGAAATGTGGTTATGGAGAAGGATGATGAGAGTGAGGTGGACGGACAAGGTGAGGAATGACCAAGTTTTGGAAAGGATTGACGAGAAAAGATCAATCATGAATGCAATAAGAAGAAGGAAGACAAACTGGTTGGGGCATATCATGAGGCATGACTGCCTCCTGATTAAGATAATGGAAGGATAAGTGAAAAGAAAACGCAAGAATGGAAGAAGAAAATTTGATATGTTGGCGGATTTGTTGGGATAACAGGAGTCACCAAGAGGTGAAAATGAGGGCGGAAAATAGAAAAGGTTGGTGGAGTTCAGCTGGAACCTGTTAAAGGACAGACCTACATTGATGATGATGATAACCACCGGCAGTGTAGAGTGCAGTCATTGCATCTGGAATACGGTCATCGTGACCATCAAAGTGATTTTAAACCGACGTGAGCTAAATGCATTTGAACAGCTCGAAATTTTAAAATGAAATGTTGACTCGGATGTTAATCTTATAAATAAATGCTTGCTGCCCGCCTATTCCCCGATCCTTTCCTCTTTTGTTGACCATTCCAGTCCCCCTCGCCCTACCACCATCCTTCCCCCTCCCCCTCTCTTAACCACTGACTGATAGTACTCTATATAAGGGATTACTGTACATTTTCGTATCACCTGATGATGACGCTCAGCCGTCGAAACCCAGGTCGTGGTGGTGTGTGTTTTTCTGTGGTTTGTAAAAGTATTCCTCACTTTAACAAATTTTTAATATTTTTTGCAGTAAAGCAACCAGCAGTGCTATTTGCTATCGATTTTTACAAGACATATTTAGCGGCTTGTTCACGAAATGACGTAACAATCTTCAAGTTGTAATTCAAGGCCCAAAACATAAAGTTCACCGTGAAAGAAGCGCGGGTGAAGTTTTCGCGGTGAGAGTGGGACTCGAAAACTAACTTATTACCGCGAAAATGGCAGCTGACAACTTCAGCCGTTGGCTTCTTGACAGCGTTGGTATACTTCATATATTTTTCATTTTCGTAATTGAATAACCTTCCGGGCTAATTAGTGGTTTAGAAGTAATGTCATCACGAGCAAGTAATCATCAAGGAACTATTAATAACTTGTCTTGTGTTATTGTATTTCACACATTTCTAGTGTTCCTCTCGTTTATTTTTTTCCCATTTATATCTGAGCAAACGTGAACGCGTGCAGGTGTTTTCATTTGTTTATTAAATTGATGATGGTAATAATACGTTGCTTCATTGATTTCATAAAGTTACAGGTTTTTAATCTACATACTTGTAATGTATATCAACAAAGTGTGTATGTAAAAATGATTATTGTACCATGAATGCCTTTATTTGCCTATGAAATATATATTAATTATATACCCGCATGACAATCTCATTGAAGAAGAATTGTGCACAGGCATTAAATATATTCTACATCTACATCTACATTCTACCGAGCGAGCCGCCGCATGGGCGTGGGTCAGGGGCTGGTAGGTCACAAGTCGAGTAAAGATGTAAAAGTTTTAGAGGTGAAATGGTAACAAATCCTATGAGAGTGTATGGAGGAGTCAGTTTCTATTTTGTTCGCTCATTGTGCGCGGAAAGAAAGAGTTTTTGTACCTATCTGTTCGGTAGAGTATCTCTCTTATGTAATCGCATCTGTCAGACCTAGAAATGTAGTTAGGTGTCATGAAAATATTCTCTGTGTCGCTCTGAAACACACCAGTTTTGAATATCTCAAGCATCCTACGCCTCGCGTGTAGCCTCCGAGTCTCTAGGGGCTCCCACCTTAATCCCTCTAACAGCTAAGTAACACTATATGTTTGTTCGTAGCAGTTTTTAACGAAGCGCGCTGCTTTCCTTTATATTTTATCTTTTTTTTGTTAAATCTTTATGACCAGGGTCCCAAATACTCGCGGCGTATTTTAGGTGTGGCCTAACCAGAGCGAAGTAGCATCTCTCTTTGACTTTTTCATCCGAAGACCTTCCTATATTGACGATGGTAAAGGAAAGAGAGTGACAATTTCGCCGTAGACTCAGGTTAAGTGAGTTGAGGGATTTTTTGGCTCTTTTATAGTCACTAAGGAGACATTCATGGGGTTACACCGCTTGTCTAAAGATATAGTCCAAGACATAATTAAAATTTTGCTTCCCCTCATGAATCCCCGCAAATAAGTAAAGCAGTTTCATTAGGGTTTAAGCTACGTGAAACCCTGGAGTTAATGGCTACATGAATCCATTTATATGATTTTGCTGAGAATGACCATGGGAAAAACTAAATGTAGGTCCTGTGTGCGCTGAACTTCTATGGGTAAGGAGGTTACCAGGAGTCTACTTGTAGTGACGTCAATTTAGGGCTAAGTCTGTCCTCAGTCTGCCATGCCAATGGGGAGGTCACAGAGGTGCTAAACACCACATATACATTTGCTGAATAGCCTCCGTTCCCACTGAGACCCCTAATGAAAGGAGATTAATCATGCTGAAGTGAGCGCACATATCTTACCACTGCGGTCATATGATACGATTCTCATTCGTCCTATTTTTCCGGGATAATCCCCCTTTTTATACTAATGCTCCGAGTTAATCTCGAGTGTCTCGTTTTCAGAAGTATTCCTCTGAAAATAATTACAAATGAATTTTATCCCGTTTTTAGCAACAATTTTTCTCCCAATGTTGATAATAATCATATTCAATAATATTAAAATTATATAACAAGCTAATAATAATTTTAGTTATAATGGCGATATCTTTTTTCCCATGCTTCTATTAGAACACGTAGAACACTATTTTACATGAACAGAATTTTGAGTCTAACAGTTCTTTCCCGGCGTTTGTCTTTTGGTGAACAATTCCCAGTATTCCCACCAGGCTAATTTCGTTTGATGAGATGTTTGATCATAAAAACGAAATTACCACAAGTGAAACCAGAGAATTTTTCATTAGACTAATGCGAAGATCTCACAAGAGTTCAGTAATTGCCACTAGAAACTGTATTTTTTTTCTTTTCACAATTGATACACTGGTACTGCTATGCGGTCCATTTAAAATCATGGACACCTACGCAGCTTCAAACTACCCTGAAGCACGTGAATAATCATGAAGTGAAATATGAAATTTCAAATGTATACACTGAATTGTAATCCATTTGTAATGTTCTCATAAAATCTCTTCGCCTTATTAAGTTTATGATCAATATTAAGTATAATGCGTGTATCAAATAGCACAGAATCAACAACAAAAAATAATTCAAATAATGCGTTCGAGGCTGTTGCATTGACCCTTTTAGTCCCAACCTAATTTAATTTAACGATATTTTGCTGGAATTCGTTTCCGTAACTACTTATGTCTCGTAACACCGAGTGTTCAAGAAAATCATTTGCCATACTCACATACACTTTTACACATTTTTTTAATCATGAAAAGAACAGTACTTTATTAAAGTTAAATGACGTCAATATGTGTTTGCTATTTATAATAAATATTAAACCATAATAAATGATATGTGAAAAGGAGAACACATATTTTCCAATATTAAGTTGACTGCAAATTTTTTGAAAACAGGTTGCTTGTCGGCTAAAATTTTCGGAATATGAAATGGAAATTTTTGCGCCCAGCGCACTCTTTTGAGGAGACTTTTAACTAGACAGCTATGAGTGCCAGGAAAGAACCTCTGGATTTTTATTTCATACACAAAGGAAGGGCTTCGGTGCACAGAAAAAAGATCGACAGGTACGTACATGTACCTCTGGTACTGAAAGGGTTTATGCACAAGCAATTAACTATTCAAAAGGCCTGCTTAATAGCATTTTTCTGGTCTTCGCGTTGGAACCACGTAAACAAAAGCTTACGTGTTCGAGAAAATGAGAACTGTTAGTGAATAGCACTCCAGTTCCAATAATGGGTGACCGACCTGTGACACCGCAGAGGATTTATCCAGCAGTTACTAGACTTGTAATGTGGCAAATTATGGCGACATAATCTCATTCCACAGCTCACTCTCATTAGGCTCAAGTCTGGTCATTATGCTAATGAAGAAACTGAGGCCAAGCGACTGAAGAGTTTGACTCAACATGAGCGTCAATCGTAATAGCTGATGCCGTATCAGTCTCGCTACGATACCACTGGACTTATGGAATACTTAGAAGTATGCATTAATGCGAAATCCGCAACGCTAATTGTTATGTTTATGTTATAAAATGCTTTCTGTTGAATTTGTCCACAAAGGATAACAATAGCCTTAATAAGTGTCTTACAGTGAATTATTTCGACAATATTTTCATCATATTATACTACTAATTACGAATTATTGATAAATTAAAAAAAGTAAACTGCTTAGTTCCTTTCCTGAGTTGATTTAACCTATTGGGTTTCCAATTCTTCTCCCACAGGCAAAAAAGGCAAATACAATATTTGCTTCAATTAACTCATTTTCCCGTTGCACGAATATATGTAAATTCAGCTGTTGTAGTTAAGGCGGTGTAAGCATGTTTAAAAGCAAGTACGACCTTCGAAAACCGTGAATGCGTGTTCAGCAAACCTACAAATTAGTATTTTCTTTGAAAGTTAGTGGCTGAACTGCTCACATAGATAAAGTAAGTATATCCACTACGCATAGAAGGACATATTCATTTCAACATCGTGAAAATGATTTGGTAAGCAGTCTCGCGCACACCGGGAGAGAGTCATAAAACCAACGAGAGTAAATAACTACGAAAAAACAATCTGATCTTCAATGTATTCGACCGGACCGGGAGATTCATGCTTTTATTGATATTTTTTCTATTGAAATAGTTTCCTGGGATCAAATTGAATCTACTAAGTGCCGGAGTTACTTCACACGACCAGTCGTAATCTATGAAAGCAATTGGTATTGTTGAAAATTAAGCATTATTCATAATAAGTCGTATCAATGAAGAAAATCATCGTTATTAACACTCCTATTCGACAAATCTCGAGTGATGTTGCAATGTGCTAATGGACACGCTGTGACAGCCTTGGCACAAGGTTCAATACGGAGAAGAATCTCAACAGTGGGTAGCAATCATTTACACCAGAGTGATTCAGCCTAAAACAGTAGTTTGCGATTTACGCCTATAAGTGTGCCAATATGTGAGACAGCCGATACTATAAGCTTATTCAAATGAAAAATCAGGCTAGAAAACTATATTTGTAAACAATGACGAGTCTAATAATTTAACATAAATCCTCTATGTTACCTATGCTAATACCAGAGTTAACGTAATTCGCAAATTCATGACGGTCAATGGAATGATCATGCAACTTTTCAGCACATTTCGGAAATTGATATATCCATAACGTGAACACCCAGAGATGCCCTCTATTCACAGTCAACGTTCAAGCACGCTCCTGGATTGGAGATTGGATTGGATATAGTAGGGGAGGCGACCGACGGCTAAGGTCACTTGCGCCATAGGGGTCAGGTGAGGGAGGAAGGGTGGATGGAAACCCTGCGTCGGCATTAGCTTGCTCTTAATGAAAGGCGCCAAGGGGACCACGGTTTAACGTCTCATCCGACAGACGGAGTACTGTACTTGAAGTGCCCTCCACAAGACACTCAAATAGGGATCGGGTTTCCTCTGAAAAACATCCTCCTCTGCAGGGATATGAACCCTGGCCACCTGTGTGGTAGGCGAGAACTCTAGCCACCACACCAACCCGATCCCCGCACACAGGTCAATACGGAGAAGAATCTCAAAAGTGAGCAGCAATCATTTACACCAGAGTGATTCACTCTAAAACAGGAATTTGCGATTTACTCCTATAAGTGTGCCATTATATGAGACAGTCGATTCTATGAGCATATTCAGTTGATGAATGGGATAAATATAAGAAACATTAAAGTTAAATGAAAATACTGGAAAACTTTGTACTTTCAAACGAAAAAAACGAAACTGTTTCAGGCGTTACCTTGTGTAGGTTTTTAATATTCATATTGAAAAGATAAAACTTGGTTAATTCCACACTAATTTATTAAAACCAACCCGGGTTTCAGCAACTGAGTGCCATTTCCAAGGTACAGCTGACGTGAGTGGCTGAGTATATATACAGTAGTGGTGGAGGGGAGGGAGGAAAAGATGGGAGAGGAGAAGGGGGGCGTGAAGGTATACTGGTAGATGAGACGTAGAGGCGGCGTAAAGGATGAGTACAATTGGGTGCAAGCTGAGTAATTCGTAGGTGAACAAGAACAGATTGGATGACAAGGACAGTTGTATGTTGTGGAAAGAGGGAAGTTTTATGATAAGGAGGAGGGAATGGGTGGGGAACATATGGTCATTACATAAAATATGCAGGCTATTTACGATTTCAAATTGCTCTAAAAAAATCCAACTTAGAACCCTTGTCAGTGACATGTGAAATCTCAGGGTCGAAATCACTAAAATGGTCATATGTGCATAAATTTTCGCTAAAATTTGAATTTCCACCACCATTAACAAAGTTATTTCTATGTTCTTTCACTCTTCCTTTAACTTTCCGTCCTGTTTGACCAATGTATGAGATTCCACAGTCATCAAATTTGAGTTAATACACTCCACTTTTGTCCAACCTTGTATATTTTTCTTTCAAATTGAAAAGCATTTTTCCAATAGAGCGAGGGTTGCTGAATGAAACACCACGTGTTTCGTCTGACATGAGTTATGCAATTTATAAGAAACACCCTGAATGAAAGGAAAAGTATACCACTCCTTTTTACATTAAACTGGGGGTTCAACTGTTAACAATCGCACTGCCTTCTTTTTCTCTGATGTTTTTACCAGATTAGAAACACGCGCCTCGTTATATCCGTTCCTGGAGGCAATTAATTTAATCGACAAAAGGTCTCTGTTATAATTAGCAAGAGACGTGGAATTAACCAATTTTTATCTTATCAATATGAAAATTGACTTTGTTTATGAAGGCGTAGTTTGCACAACATTTGCAAGAAAACTTGGGATCCCCTCATCGAAAGGAATACAGAAGTGACGCGACCAAATAGGCAGAAAACACCTGACCTACTTCTCAAAGTACCTGGAGTAGGCTAGCGCATGAATTCGGGGAAAAGCGATACTGAAATATAAAATATGGCGAAAGTCTCTGAGAAACGCAGTCAACGCATTGATCAGCTTAAATGAATTTCGCATACTTCAAAGAATATGGAGGCAGTGGGTGATAAAAACTCGAGCAGTTCCGTAAATATGGCGGTAAGTATTAGTGAATCCTCGAATATGTCTCAAGTTTGAACGAGATATCACTAAGCAAAAATATATTAAAATAATGCGGGCAACATGTCAAAAAACAACGCCTTATCTAGCAAATGAAATCAAGATATTAGCACATTGTGTCAGAGATATCCGAGCTGTTTACTTAAAAATTGGGGTCGATGCTCAGTGGATACAGTACGTCCGTGTACTACCAAAGTATATAATTTTAAATAATGAGGTTCTAAAAAACATACCAACAAATATACAGCTGAGCGTACATCATACTGTTAAACTTATATCTAAAACCAAAGAGTAAGTATATATAGAGTGGCACAGCAATGATAAAAACTGGACATACATTTTTGAGAGCTTTGGGTATAAGTTCTCAGTTGTCACCACCTTAGGGGAGGAAGAATTTTGGCTAACGGAGATGGCCACTTGG
Source organism: Ceriagrion tenellum (assembly GCA_963169105.1). Lineage (NCBI taxonomy): Eukaryota > Metazoa > Arthropoda > Insecta > Odonata > Coenagrionidae > Ceriagrion > Ceriagrion tenellum. The sequence continues at coordinate 16,017,972 of OY720633.1, read as the reverse complement.
AGGCGCTAGTGGTACTCGGTGATTTTGGAGTTTGGTAATCGCGTGTCTTATCATCTTAAGGTGAATTCGATTCATTATAGACGATGCTCATTGTAAGCACATTAAAGTACATGTTTAATTTGGTCTCGACGACTGAATAAGATTTATTTCCGTTGCTATGGGTCAATCAGTAAACATCCAGGCACCGAAATCATCATGAGAACATCATGTGAGTTACACGACACTAAATGAAGTGGCCGTGTGCCAAAGCTCATTTGTTATGGCTTTTCGTGAAACTTCGATACACGTGTTCCATCTATCTGCCAAAGTATTATTTAAAAACTCATATCCGAATCTCCCTATCTCTTTGCCACTTTATATGTACTTATTCTATGCTATACATATATCCATGATTAATCGTAAGATATAGGTTGTTTCCACTTCGGTTACGTCTTAATCTACGTTTTACGCATATCAATTGCATTCACCAAGAACAAAATACCGTTTTTTATACAATCAAGCAAGAAGATACAGTGTGACGAGACCTTTCCTCATTTGATTATATAACTACGACGCTGTGGATGATACGAGTTACCGCAAATAGGTTGAGATACTTCGAATATGGTAATACATCATAAGAATGGTAGTAGTCAGACGAAACTTTGAAAAATTTTGAAATAAAAATTCATTCAAGCATGGAAAATTATACGATTACATTTGGTGACTATAAACCCAGAGTTCATAGGGACGAAAGTTGGATAGCCATTTCTACTGCTTAAGGTAGTCAGAGCGAATTATCATTTTTTTTAAACCACTGATTTTGGTCTCATTTTAAAGAGAGATATCTCACCCTTCTAATGACACCAAAAATTCAACCCAAACCACATTACTTTTGGAGTTATTTGCAAAAAAATACCAGCCATATGACATGGTAAATGGTACTTCACTTCAGAGAGACATCATTTACAAATTAGGTATTTCTAGCACTTAGATGTCGTAAAAAACTAACAGCGTGTAGTTTGTATGTTTTCTCAGATATATTAGAAAATTCCTCATATTGTCACCGCCATAGGTTCTTGGGTATTAGAAAACACCTTTTTTTTTTGAAGGAGTTTCAAACGCACCGCGTGAAAAAAATGAGTCAATTTCAAGACTTATTTAGATATTTTCATTTAATTACTTACAATTTCTGACGTATAAAACTATATTATTGCACAATTATTAATTTAATTATCAAATTTTATTATAAACTTAAGCCTACTTAAGGTAGTCCGTGCGAGATAGTTCCCTAGTCATAATAGAGACCATATTCGAATTGTACGTTTTAATTTCCCCAGCTGTAGGACACATCAATTTCCAGGCACCCGATTCCTATCGTATTTAGGCCACTTGATGATTATCATGACTACCCTTGCACACTCAGGTATCGCTAATTGGTGTGTCCCACAGCTGGTGAAATAAAAACGTACAATGCCAATATGGTCTCTGCTATGACTAGGGAACTATCACGCTCGGACTACCTTAAGTAGGCTTTTAGTTGCTAATAAAATGTTTATTTTCAAAATCTTAACTAAAACTACCAGAAAACACTCGATAAATTAAAAAAACGCAGTCCAACACCAAAGACCCTAACGAAATTGGAATCGCCCGCAGCAGCAACCGCCGCGCTCCACAAGGGCTATCAACTGAGAATGGGGGCCAAGCCTTAAACTCAGGTGCGTATGTAGGAGTCCGACCGGGACTCTGCATTAACAGCGTGGGCGGGGGGAAGCTGCCGTGGCCCCCGCAAATCTACCCCACCCCCCTCCTCCTGCAACCCCTTCGTCCCACTCTCGCGTCCTTCCACCCTCAGAGGCCAATCGGGGCCCAACCCCTCCGACCACCACTGGATTTCCTTCCCCCGCACCGCCAACCCTCCCAGGCGATACGTATCCGCCTCCTTTGCCACCGTCATACCCAAACCTCACCCCCTTTCAACCCTTAACCTTTTGCCCTGCATCCCCCTCTCCCGAGCTGTCACCCGCCTGACCTCATCCTTAATGCGATTACCGTCCGCTCCGGAGGTGAGGGAAGCGAGACGAGTCGCCGAGGAAAGGTAAAGTGGAGTGCGACGGCGATAAGGACCATCGGGAGCCAAAGTCGAGGAAATCAATTGCCGTGGATGTGGATAACGGTAAACATGCGAGGCGCCATATTATGTCAATGCAATTTCATCGCATATGAACACTGTTGATATTGCTGTTTTCAGGTATTCTCGTCGTGTGTTTAGTTTCTATGACTACAGTTTCTCCACTCTTCCTGGGGGCGTCTTCAGGTCCGTTGAACATTTTGTAATTATTTATTGCTATTATTTATTTCCTGTTGTTATGTATTTCGTTTCTTCGTGGTTCGAGCCAGGACATCAAATTGCCTTTGACCAAGCGAGAATACTCTCAAGGGAAATCGTTTTTTTTCCCAAGCTGATCAGAGAAGCAGTAGAACTGGTTAAACATCCATCAAATTACAACCGGGAGGATGGATACCCACTCCTCGCCTCGACCTGGGATAGAGTGGTCGGACCACAGCGAAGAGCCACAGCGAATGGAGACACATTTTGAATCTATGTCCAGCAGATAAACATAATGGTCAACTGAACAATCAATGAAATACATAACAACGGGAAATAAATTATAACAATAAATAATTACAAAATGTCCAACGGACCTGAAGACGCCCCCAGGAAGAGGGGAGAAACTGTAGTCATAGATGCTAAACACGCGACGAGAATACCTTAAACAGCAACATAAACAAGTATATGAGTCGCGGAATCCTTCAAAGAAATATGAACACTGTTATTCACATTTAAATATCGATTTGCGTTACTTCCAAACGAAAGCGTCGCTGACCATTATCATAATCACGTATCATTTCCAAGATCGGCAGCTGTCCACCGCATATCCTAACCAGTGAGCAGCTTCGTAATTCCTTTTTTTAACTTTTAAAATCCTTTCTAAGCATTCTATTGGGTTGTTTCATCACTCGTATATTTCTGGAGACTTATTCACCGCATGTTGCGTGATTCAAAGAAACATGACGATCGAGATAATTGCGCAGTTGACAGAAATGCAGCCTAATTGTAAATTAGTCAAATGCCGTTTGGGGAAGGAATTCGTGTGACTGAAGAACTATGATGGTGGCCTTTGTATAAATCATACGTTCGTGAAAATATTTATTGCATTCATTTTTTTCCAGGTCAAATCAGAATATTTCAACACTGCATCTATCTAGAGAGGACTCCAATAATTGACGCTAGCGATTACAGAACAAAAGCATCATTCTACATAAACTGTATAAGTACTCGACTGCTTTCAAATTCAAACGGTCAGTATCAACAAAAAACTTTGCACAAGGTTCGTGAAGCTCATTGAAACCGGGAAAAAAAGGTATCTACTCGGATATCATAATCGGTGTTTTAGTGATGTGACTAACTGCGAATACCAATCGCTGTGATATGGAGGCTCTCATTTATTTTTAAGAGAGGTCATTCAATGCATTAACAATTAATAATGCCCTTCATTTTACGCTGCTTCGTTGAAACCAGTAAGACTACCGATAAAATTCCGAAGAGATTGACACTTTTCCTCGAGGGAAAACATCCACCTTAAGCCCTTAGAATTTGTCATCACCAAGTATGCTTTCCACCAGTTCATTCAGAACCAGTAGACACATCCGCGTGATGGTGCGATCAGGTACACATGAAAATATATCTCATACCACAGGGTGTCGAAATTCACTGTCACATGGCCACCGTACATTGCAGTCGATTCCTCGCAATATTGCTGAGCCCGAGATAATGCATATGCAAATTTTGCTCTATTTCGTCTGGAATAATTTTACCTGCCACTTATTTGATACACAAAAAAGGAAAGATCTGGTTTCTTAATAGGTATTATCATAGAGTAAGTATATATAAAGTGCCAAAGAAATAGGGAGATTCGGATATGAGTTTTTAAATAATACTTTGGCCGATAGAAGGAACACGTGTATCGAAGTTGCACGACAAGCCGTAAGAAATGAGCTTTGGCACACGGCCACTTCGTTTAGTGTCGCATAACTCACATGATGTTCTTATGATGATTTCGGTGACTAAATGTTTACAAATCGACCCATAGCAACAGAAAGAAATCTTATTGAGTCGTCGAGACCAAATTAAACATATATTTTAATGTGCCTTCAATGAGCATCGTGTATAATGAATCGAATTCACGTCAATATGATAAGACACGCGATTACCAAACACGGAATCAACTGTTTTCCGATGTATCATAGCAACGACAAAACAATTGATACTCAATAAAAAGCGCACAACAGCCATGGAAAATCCACCTCTGTATGTTGATGCAAAATCACCTAGTACCACCAGCGCCTCCAAGTGGCCTTCTCCGTAAGCCAAAATTCTTCCTCCCCTAAGGTGGTGGCACCTGAGAAATTCTTCCCAAAGCTCTCAAAAATGTATGTCCAGTTTTTATTTAGCATTGCTTTGCCACTCAATATATAAATACTCTATGGTATTGTATTCAATTAAACACTGGTATTGTCTCTTTCATCTGGCTTTTAGACACTTATGAGGAATTCAGTCAAAGTTGAAATAAATATAATGACGCACATTAACTCTAAAATATATATGTATTGGTAGATTAGTACACATAGATTAACAATTAGATTCTTAAAATTAATCTCATCATAATCCAAAAATAATAATTAATATACCATCAGAAATAAATCGTTATAATGTAGGTACTAAACAAATAAATTTTCTTTTAAAGGTATTTATCGGAAAACTACGCTATCAGAAGAAGCATCCAGAAACAGGAGAAATCTGATAATGGGAACATTGAGTACGGATTTTAAGAAAATACTGGAAAATAGTTTAATATGTTGCTTATCGTTGAATGGCGCAGAAACGCCAACTCCAAGGAAATGCGAAAAAAAAAGCCTCAGCTTGGTGAATAAGACGTGGGCATGGAGGAGAAAGGAGTGCGACGCACAGAAAGTAAGTCAAACGATGACGTGTTTGGTATGGCGAGTGAGGAGAAGAAACTTCTGGAGGAGAAAAGGAAGGCTTAGAGTAGGAGTCTGTTACAGCTGGCGAGAGACGAAGGGAAGCGTCTATTGTCGTCTGTTATGGCTGCCGAAGCAGACGAGGTAACCATCCGTAATCCAGATCAGTACCGTATTTATCATATTTTAACTGTTGTCGCAGCGCTCTCTATCATATCTAGTATTGTTTAGAATGTGAAATAAGTGAAAAATCCTAAATTTGGTGACCATCTGACAAAAACTGGCGAAATCATAATACCCCACTGTAACCCCTGTTGCATTATCATTACCACCGTACTTTTAAAGTTCATTATTTTCAATATATATATTTTAATATATTCAATCGTTTTCAAACACCCGTTGCATTTTCAAATACCCATATCATCGCACTTCATACTGCTCTCCACTGCTTATTTTCCATCGCTCAGCAATCTTTTTCTTATTTTGAGCTCCTTCTTAAATCTAAGAAACGCCGCACAATCATTAGATTATGAATATGCATATAACCCAGTGAAACTGAGCGAGTTGCCAACGCTGTTCCGGGAGTTCACCGGGAATATATTGATTAACCTCTCTTCCCTTCGTTGCTAAGGTTACCCTCCTCCGTCACTAGATTCCTCCGCGGAAGATAATCCTCCAATTCATACACTTCAATAATCGCACTTAGCTCATCCCCCAAGTCAAGGCTGTAGCCCACTGAAAAGGAACCCAGAAAATATGCTTCCTAAAAAAATGAAAAGTCTCCTCTTCAAGAAAATTCATTTCTCCAAGAATGTTTTTGACATGATGAGGAAGGACGCATGAAAATCTCCGAGAAATAATATAATGTTCTCCTGTAAGTATTTCCAACAATTAAAAAATTTTCATTAACATTTATCAAATTTCTCAAAGATTCCTGACTTACGACCGTTTTCACGATGCTTACGACATCAATGAAGAATGAATTCAAGAAACTAAGTTTTGTTAAGCGTATAATAGGAAGGTCCTCGGGTGAAAAAGTCAAAGAGAGATGCTATTTCGTTCTGGTTAGACCACACCTCGAATGTGCCGCGAGCATTTGGGACCCTGGCAAAATAGATTTAACCAAAAAAATTAATAAAATACAAAGGAAAGCAGCGCGCTTCGTTAAAACTGCTACGAGCGTACATACAGTGTCTCACAACTTTTAGAGGAATTAAGGTGGGAGCCCCAAGAGACTCGGAGGCTACACGCTAGGCTTAGGTTGCTTGAAAAATTTAGAAGTGATATTTTTCAGAGCGACATAGAGAATATTATCATGACTCCTCAATACACCTCTACGCTTGACAGATGCGATTAAATAAGAGAAATTCACTGCCGAACAGATAGGTACAAAAACTCGTTCTTTCCGTGCACGCTTCGTTAAAAACGGCTACGAGCGTACATATAGTCTCTCTCAACTTTTAGAGGGATTAAGGCGGGAGCCCCTAGAGACTCGGAGGCTACACGCTTGGCTTAGGCTGCTTAAGATATTCAGAACTGATATTTTTCAGAGCGACATAGAGAATATTATCATAACTCCTCACTATATCTCTAGGTCTGAATAAAATAAGAATAAAATAAGATACTCTGCCGAAGAGATAGGTACAAAAAGTCGTTCTTCCCGCAATAAATAAGCGATCACAATAAAAATTGAGCTCCACTAAATGCGCTCCTATAATATATGTCACCATTTCATCTCCAAAAAACGTACACCTTTACACGGCTGGTGACCTAATACCCCCTGCCACACGCCCTAGCGGCGGCTCACCGAGTAGTATATAGATGTAGATTAATGAATTTCGCCGACCAATAGAGAAATAAACAAAGGGTGGTAAAATTATTATAGATTGAAACGTAATTTCCACATGATATTTTTATTTTCGCCGTCTAGGTTTCATCGTTGCGCGACATCATCAGGTTGATGGCGATACCTCCTGATGATGTCGTACAGTGACGAAACCTAGGTCGTGAAAATTAAAATCTCACGTGGAAAGTATTAAGTGTTTCAATCCATAATAAATCAGTTATTCCACAAAGTTGCGCCTAAAACCATCACTTTCATCGGTTAGCAAAATACTTAGTAACGAACGTACAATTGGCAGTAACGCACGGCAAGCAAACCGACCAAGAAATGGAAATGTATAAGCATATAAACATTAAATCTCTGGAAACAAAAAATAATATCAAACGGATAAGTCATGTGCGTCGAAGTATGGCCCACAGGAGAAATGAGAGGCCGTAAGTAGAAAAAGACGAAGTCACATTCATCAGGCCGGAAACGAAACTGAAAAACTAGCACTTGGAGCCAACATTCGATGTACATAATAGTCGGAATTGTACCGTACTTAACAAAGATATTCCAGGAAATTATATCAGCTACTGATTTCTTAGACGATCATGAAGTAACTTAAAAGAAGTTCGCTAAACAACTAAATTATATATCAATAATGAAGACATTTCTGTAATTTATGGAAACCATGGTGCGTGCTCAATGTGCACATCAACACTAATTACTAAACATACTTTTTTTAGGTATCTTCTGATGAGGCAAGATTTAGATGGAGTATATCGCATGTATCCTTTACCATCCATAACCCCCTTTTTGGCATTAAGTTTCTCTCTCCAGCTCAGCATACCACCTTCCTCTCTTCATCCAATCAGACAAGGCTAACATCTTTCCTCTTACCAGTTTTAAGGTATGAGGAAATGTCCCGTCTCCCAACCCAACATCCTCTCATGCCTTCAGCATCCATTCACCCGCCAATACCAGTTACAAACGCAAATCTGCCTCCCCATCACCTATTTAATATTTTACTTTCAATTGCTTACCAAGCGCTTTCGCGTTGCCTTGCCAACAACCGTCCATTCTCCAATGTTCCCTAACAATGCTCCACACCCTAACGTCAAACTATAGCAGCTTGATCTGATCCTCATCGTTGGAGTCCAGGTGTCCGTATCATGCAACGCTACATTAGTTATTTAACTCTATACCAAAATTTTTCTTGTACATAAAGTGCGAAGATTCCTGCGAAATTGGGTGGAATTTTTGCATAAAGTGGAATAGAAATGAGCTATTTTCCGCAAAGATACATTATTGGAATTAACGAAAGGCGCCAAGGGGACCACGGCTTAACGTCTCATCCGACAGACGGAGTACTGTACTTGAAGTGCCCACCAAAAGACAACCTCAAGTACGGATCGAGTTCCCTCTGAAAAACATACCTCTCTGCAGGGATTTGAAACCTGGCCGCCCGTGTGGTAGGCGAGTAGTCTAGCCACCACACCAACCCGATTCCCTCCATTTGGTAGTATTGAGAAAGACATTTTGAAAGTGTTTTTCTTGCGAACTGAATTATACAATGATTAATAAACGCCATTTATTTAATATTTATCCGTAACAGACTAATATATTATTAATAATTACTATAAACCATTTAAAAAATCTTCATGACAGCGGAAGCGTCGTTTTAACTACGTGAGTACCCGGGTATCCCTGCCGTGACTTTGAAGTTTATATTGAAAAAACATGTTTCTCAATCACAAAAGAATTTTTTCTCAGTTTGATGCATATTTCAATAGGGCATAGCGTCGCTGAAACTGGCCCGTAAGAATAATTAAAAATGTCATTATAACATAGGAAAAATTTCAATTTTAAGCCCAGATATCACGATGATTTTATGTGCCAATCATACTCACCTTGATAAACTATTTTTCCTCTTTTTTTACTCATGCTCTCCCATTCCAGCTAACCGACACAATTTTACCATTATTATTCACCCGTCAAAAGTATTTATGGTTTTCTTCCTCACCCGTTAAGGTAGTCCGAGCGAAATATCATTTTACTTAGGAAGCAATGAATTTTGTTCTGATGAAGGCTTCCGCCTCAATCTCCTCCAGCAATGAATTTTGCCTCATTTTAAAGAAAATATTTCACCCTTCTAAATACACCAGAAATTCTACCCCTTACCACATTACTTTCTGAGACATTTGCTAAAACAATACCAGCCCTCTTACATGGGAAATGGTACGTGAATGCACTCCCGAGAGACATTATTTGTAAAATGAGGCATTTTTAACACTTAAATGTCGTAAAAAAACTAACAGTGGCTATTTTTTCTCAACTGTATTTGAAAATTAATCATATTGTCACCGCAGTAAGTTCTTGGGTATCACAAAAACCTTCCGTTTTGAAGGAGTTTCAAACGCACCGAGCGAAAAAAATGAGTCAAGTTAAAGACTTATGTAAATATTTTCATTTAATTACTTACAATTTTCTTCTATCATATAAAATTATTGCCCCATTAATAATGTAATATTAAATTGATGTGTCCTACAGCTGGAAAAATTAAAACGTATAATTCGAATTCTCTTTTATGACTAGGGAACTATCTCGCTCGGACTACCTTAAATCCAGTCCCCTCTGCTCATCGAATTTCAGAGCAAAAACAACCATTTACATGTACAGAGGGATGATTAAACGCCTCAATATGCACTGTTTGTGGACATCATGAACATGTTAAAATGCCAGATAAGTTACTACAGTTCAGAGGAGGCAAGGCGGAAAGGGAATCTGGACAACTCTTTTATCAAAAAAACAATATCAAATTAAGCGAAAAACTACCTGATGTTGGACCGCATCAAATGAAGATTTCTCACATTCCATTTGTAATAAAAGAAAGCTCTGGGATTCAAATTAATTAGATGGCTTCTTGATTGGAACTCTCCTTGAAAATTTAATTAAATTCTCATCTTATGTAACAGAGACAAGAAAAAACAGGGGGAAGAACAAATCCTGTCCAAGAACATTTCTTTTGAATGCTTGAATACCTCTTCATAAATGAAATGCAAAAAAGACCAAGTTAATAATAATAATGGGACACATTTGAGAGGACCAGCCATCAAGTCACAAATCACAGTGTGAGCAACGGGGCCAGTATTCAAAGCAGGCTTTTCCGCAGGTTCAGAGCGACACGCCCTACAAAGTGACTTCTTAATCGCTTGGTCGAGTCGCAAGACCACTGATTGGTGTTGGCGACAAATCTAGACTCAAGACTGCAAAAGTTATGCTGGAAGGTATGGATCGATAAGGGCGTAAAAGTTTCATCCACATTTAGACGTTTATCATGTTTAAAATGCAAGGCATTTTGACGGCAAAGATAATTTATTGGGGAATTTTACGGACGGAACGGTATAAAATAAAATTTAAGAGATGCGAAAAAAATGAGGATCGTTTTGCCCAGAATCAGTGGCATTAGGGAGAGGGTAAGAAAAAAAATATGATGAAAATATTTTTGCAAACCAAAGGGTTTGTACAGTTCGTTTCACTGATTAATTACGAAACAGTTTGTGTACAAGAGAAGTTTGATGAGCCATTCTTGAGGGAAGCAAAAGGATATCCGATGAAGACCAAATTCATTTCTTAAGGTAACAGCATATTCAGGAGTAGAAGTTCCATTTCACTTACATCGGAAATAATGATAAGAGAATCGTCGATAAAGTTGGAAAATGACACGTTACAATATTTCAGCACAGATAAGTTAGCGTCTTGGGAATGAAGAGGAATAATTATAGTGAATCAATGTCTGAAATGACGTCATCGAAGGAAAACTGAGAAACAATCGGGTGGTATCCCTTAGCTCGAAGCATATTGAGATGCGATTTAACCCTTTCAAGAGTGATTTTTTTGTGTTAATGTTTGAATCAATATCAGTATGTTTTCCAACACGCAAAAACATGTGCTTGAAAGCAAACGGAGTTTATGCAAGCAAGTACTGCCACTTGTCGAGGCAACTACATCAAAATGACTGATAGCGGCATTTTTGAATACATAAATGGAGCATGATGGAACCATAGTCAAACGGGAACATTCACTGGGACAGATATAACATGTCAGTATTGAAAGGGTTATAGGAGTAAACTAGCTCCTTCCGAGGCACGATTAAACTTTGAGGAGGTAGTTTCAAAAATTTGACATTAATCACCAAATAAGCATTAAGAGAGCAATAAAAGAATCGCTTACATCATAAATAAGTAAAGGAAGAAGACAGGGAGCTCTTTTAAGTAATATAAAAGGAACTTACACTAAATACGGAAACAGTTTTGTTGAGTGAACGTGAAAGTGTATAAAGACAGGAAATTAGTTGGGAGAGAAAAATACGACGACAACGCAACAGAAAACTCCGCTTTAGGTAGTCCGAGCGAAATATCATTTTCCTTAGAAATCAATAAATTTTGTCTCATTTTAAATAAAAATATTTCACCCTACTAATGACACAAAAAATTCTACCCCTTACCACATTACTTTCCAAGATAATAGCCAAATAATTCCAGCCCTTCTACATGAAAAATGGCACGTGTATATACTCCAGAGAGACATTTACAAAATGAGGAATTTCTAACACTTAGATTTCGTAAAAAAAACTAACAGTTTGTATGTTTTCTCATCCATATTTGAATATTAATCATATTTTCACCGCAGTAAGTTCTTGGGTATCACAATAAACCTTCCGTTTTGAAGGAGTTTCAAACGCACCGCGCGAAAGAAATGAGTCAAGTTAAAGACTTATGTAAATATTTTCATTTAATTACTTACAATTTTCTTCTATCATATAAAACTATATTATTGCCCCATTAATAATGTAATATTAAATTGATGTGTCCTACAGCTGGAAAAATTAAAACGTATAATTCAAATATGGTCTCTATTATGACTAGGGAACTATGTCGCTCGGACTACCTTAATTCACTCATATATTATTCCGATATACACAAATATTGCCAAATCAAGACAAAACCTAATGTCAAGAGAAAACCATAGCTTGCAGCACCGTCGAATATGATCCGTTCGGAAAGGAAGAGCCCGTGCATCCGAATCCATCTGAGGACATCTTGACAATGACAGCGCGGTTTGATTTGCAGCTTCAATTTTACCACTCTCTTCGAGAATATAAAATATCACAGCTACTTATCACCAACCAGTTCTCCAGAAAACACATCCCTGTCCTGACTTCCCCAGATTTCCTAATCTGATCGAATATTTCAGGACCACAAACTATGATGGCCATTCTCCATATCAAGGAAAGATGAACGAAACATCCAAGGTATTTGATTGAGAAAGAAGAGAATAAATGCTATCAAATGGTAGCGATTTGGATGAAAATGGATATTTTTTACCATCAATGATGAAAAATTGTAGAAAACGAATAAATAAGCGAGAGTATTGTAAAATGGTCCATATAAGATAAATGAAAACAAAGGTGGAGAAGTCAGGGTAATACCATAGAGTAAGTACATATAGATTGGCAAAGAGATAGGGAGATTCGGATACGAGTTATTAAATAATACTTTGGCCGATAGATGGAAGGGGTGTATCGAAGTTACACGACAAGCCATAACAAACAAGCTTTGGCTCACGGCCACTTCATTTAGTGTCGCATAACTCACATGATGTTCTTATGATGTTTTCGGTGCATGGATGTTTACTAATCGACCCATAGCAGCGGAAAAAAATCTTATTGAGTCGTCGAGACCAAATGAAACATGAATTTTAAGGTATCTTCAATGAGCATCGTCTATAATGAATCGATTTCACGCCAATATGATAAAACAGGAGATTACCAAACACGGAGTCCACTGTTTACCTATGTATCATAGCAACGACAAAACTGGAAAAGAGGAGATAATAATGAAATTTATTCTGAATCAATAAAATGTTATTAATGCATAATTGGCAAGTTTTTTGGCAAGGTTTGAAACTAGTGTACGTGTTTGTGGAAATACTCGCACAGGTTTTAAAAAAATTCAAACCAAAAAACTGAACTCATGGACGCATAATCCGTATGAATGATTAGTTACCGAAGAAATTCATATACTTCCATGAGTAAAAACAGTAAGCCTTAAAAATATGGTTTTGAGTGCTAACAATATTTGAGGTATAAAAAGAAATTATCTTGGCAAAAATAATTTTAATTATCCACCATGAGCAATAAATTTCTAACGCAGTGTAATTTTTAAGGGCATTTCATAAAGGAGGGGGTTTGCTGTGTAGTTTTTCCTCCAGTTAATAAAGGTAAAACTTACGCGCGTTCATTGGATTCCGGTATCTAAAAAAGAACTTCAGCCGCGAGAACCCACAGCCTACCACTAGCTGGTGTCTTTGCGCACGATGTAGCGAGTCCACAGGGATGAATTCCAGCGATATTATTTCCCAAGACTCGAGACCCGAAATTAATTTACCTTGCAGAACATTCTTCCGCCTATATTAGTTCCGATGTCGCATCTAGTGGAAATACCTCATTTTTGCGATGAGGAAATTGGGAATTTCCGGCGAATCTTGACTTTTTCTAAACCAGTACGAATTGGTTTCCACTTTTGAGGCATCCCACTGTTTCCCACTATTTCTAAGACCCGGTGAGAATTATGTTTGTAAAGGAATATAATCAATACAACCTCGACTGTTTCTTAAGTGCTATGAGGAGAGCACTTCGTCAATAGCACTGCATCTGTCGAATTGGATGTTGATACTGTTGGTTTTCCATTACGATTGGTTCACAGAGACGCCATAGCATTGCTTCATTCCTAAAATATCCGCATTGTAGCGTGCCTCCACAAAAACACCAATGATCCGCTCTTTATCTAGTTTACTCTTCATACCCTTCTGATTTCTCGCAAAACACATTCTGACACTTAAACTATCCTCTAAACAAAGTTTTCCTATCTTATTTCGAGCCACCGACCCCTTTGTTCCACAAATATGTGTACCCAAGGCTCGCCAACCGTAAGATTTAATATATTAGACTACGTGAGTAATGGCCGGTTGATATAGCATTTAGTTTTGGAGTTAATAGTTATGAGTTCCATGAAGATATAGATTTCATAAAAATATTCGGGTTGCAGGAACACGTCTATTAGCTACATAACTAATTAACCAGTTGTTAATAGCTTCGAAAAATTGACCCAATCTTCTTATGCAGGATAAAATTTATGAAAGTTTAGCCAATTAATAATTGCGGGTGAGCATAATTATTAGTCAGTAAGAGTAAACAAAATGATCGTCTGTCTCGAAACAACTCTTCCATCTTGTAATTAACTCTCCAAGCAGTTCATTCCACGACCGCCATCTTGGCCATTTATGGAACTCATGATAACATGTCATAAGTTATGAAACCAATAAACTTATCGAATGCTTCTCTAACACTTTTTGAATGGGCGTTATGGTTTATGGGTCCCATAAATGTGTAGAATACATGTGTGTCGTTCCTGAAACTGACCATAAACGAGGCAGAATTTAAAAATTAAGTATAAATCGGCCCCGGTGGCGGTGGGGTAAAGTCCTCGCCTGCTAACCCGAGGGTCGTGGGTTCGTGTCCCGCATAGGTAGAATATTATCTGCCCAGGACATGGGTGTGTGTTTTCGCCTCCCGTTAATGTTTAAACACCCCAGGTAAAAGGCCTTTGTTGTCCTGGGTTGGGAGTATAAATACAAAAAAATAAATAAATAAAAATAAACAATTGTGAATAAGCAAACGGTCATTTTATATCCAAATCATAGTTTATTCATCCACGAACATCTACGATAGCATAGATCAGGACCCTACCTTCAGCGCCTCCCTGCCTCACCCCCTTGTTTCTTTTCACCCCCCCCCTCCCCTATAAGTAGATTAAGGCACCACGGGAGGCGGTTGCGCCCACCTTGGGAACCTCTGCTTTACATTTATTCGTCCTTCCGCTGTCAGTGGCAGTCTGTCCTTCACATTACCGTTCCCACTTATATTAGACGGTCTTCACAGTATCCTCACCTAGAGATCAATCAGTCTTTTGGAGAGATGTCTGTGAGTTTTTGAATAAGTTTATTCTGATCGCCCCGTGCATCACTGTGTCATCAGCCACTGTGCCCTATCCACACTGTGTCTCACCTATTTATTTGCCATGCATAAAATTTGTTGCCGAAAGTAAAATGATTTATGAGAGGATGAGTCCACCTGAGTGAGCATAGAAATATGTATAAATATCGTCTGATGAGTAAAGAACACTGAAGTATGAATAAATGATTCTCGGGCTTCTAGCCGAGTAAGAATTTTTGTGGCTGACGTTTCGATGGTTTCCTTAAAGAGGCCATTGAGATCAGGCTGGAGAAGAACAACTTTAATCGCGACTCTGGGTACATACTAAGCAGGGAATGGAGACCGTTATTTCAAAAAATAACGGAAAGAAGGAGACAACAATGCCCCCCAGATTAAGCGGCTATATAAACGCAGGAAGGAAGGCCTGCATCTCATTACTGCTCTGAGGACGATGGAAGTGTTATCCATCGAAACGTCAGCCACAAAAATTCTTACTCGGCTAGAAGCCCGAGAATCATTTATTTATATAATTCGCCGAGAAAGGATAAGATCGTACAACACTGAAGTAGTATCGTAGGAATGACAATCTGTAATACATCGAACAGTAAGTATGGACACTTCAGCGATATGAGCCTTGGGAATTCTAGAATTAACTGGGAGTCTGCAAGGAGTGAACGCTGTTGAGAAAAACTTTATGAATCGTGGATCAAATACAAAGGGAAATGTGACTTGAGGTGGAAAAGAGACATAAGTCTACACGATACTTATTTTAAAAATGTAAATCGACCAGAACCGAACCTCTTTAAAAATCACACCGTGTAAAGATTGTAATCCGCATCGGAAATGGAATCGGATTCGATTATCATCGCAGAAATAAAAGAAATTTTCACGACATTTATTTTCCATGCGATTTTCGGGTCCAACGACCAATCACAGGCAAGCAGACGGGTTGAGTGTTTTTAAGAAAACACTGGCATCACAGTGATTCCAAATGTGAGTCTAGCTGGACAAAATTAGTTTTCCTTTTAAACTAGTACTCCTGTCAGTTTTAGGATTACGTAAGGTCAAATTATTGAATTAGACGAAATATTACAGTAGCAAAAGGTTTTTAAATGTTCTTTTTTAAGAGAAAAAATAATTTTTACTGAAAAATTACACGTAAAAGTACATTAATTAAAAGATCGAATAAAAATTATCATCCCTTTTATGGTACTGCAATCGTCTTAGTCTTATAAGCTAAATACCGCATGAGCAAAACACTGAATTTTAAAGGCACAATAAATACCCAAAGAAGAGGAACTGCTTGTTAACATTCACTAACATCATTATCATCGCCGTTATTCTCTTTATCCTCGGTACCTGCCGACTCCTTACCCTCCACCGCATCGTCATCCCTTGGTTCAGGCATTATCGGTTCCTTGAGGAGCATTCTCACAACCTTGGAGAGGGAATGATTGTGCTTCAGGTGGAACGAACTCATGCCGTAAAGAAAAGGACCACATCTGACTAATGGCAGATAAAAAACACCTTGCTTTGGGTCCATTCTTGAGCATTTTTGTGGGTGACTTTTTCAAAATGTTTATATCTAGCTTCGTAGGTCTCTTTGAAGAGAATGGCAATTGCCAATGATGCATGTTCTATCACTTTGACCCCATGAATGAGTATCTTTTGCACAGTGACAGACAAAATAAAATCATAAAAAATAACCTCATGTAAATGTCTTCTCTCATAAAGATCTCCAATTGATTTCCTCAGCATATATTGTTTAGCAAAATGTACTAATACAAGTTCGATTAGTAATAATGGCCAACTTTCCAAGTAAGTATACAAATTTAAATACTTCAAAATAGGGAGTCTATCAGCGTTTGTTTCTCCCCATTAATATGCCTGGATTCATCCTTTGCTCACTGCCAAATGCCTCAAAGGATAGCCCACATATGCTAGCTTCAAGGGATGAAATATTTATTAAAATTGTATTTAAATATTTAAAACCGTAGTAAAGGATCAAGTGGTCTCATAGGGTTAGGAATGAAGAGGTGTTGGAGAGAATAAAACAAGGAAGAAAGCTCTTAAAGACCATTGAAGATGGGAAGAAGGACTGGATGGGACATGTACTGAGAAGGAAATGTTTGTTACGAGATGTACTGGAAAGAATGGTGGATGGAAACCGCAAAAGAGGAATGAAACAAAAGAAAGATGATTGATGACCTGTAGGATAAGGGAGTTACAGACAATTGAAGAGGAGAGCAGAAGACAGAGAGAGAGAGATGGAGGCACCAAGGACCTGCGAAAGTACACAACTAATGATGATGAAAAAAGGAGGTTGTTAAGACTGAGGGAATAAGCTAGGACCTAAAAATGTGTGCATTTAAATAAAGATCACGCTATTCATTGGTACATACTTTTAGCAAAAATATATTGTCACAATTTACATTTCCTTTCTTTTAAACGCCCTAGCTGGTACTTGATTAACCCTAGCGGGTCGTGGATCTGGGCGGAGGTTCTGCAATGTCGACGCATAGATTTACAGCTGTGCAACATTTTCATAGCTTAAGCAAAACATGTCAAAGTTATGAATCATCATAAATCAATCAGTTAACGATATAAACAGATTGAGAGTGAGTATTTCTTCAAAATTAACATTTTTCCCGCTGTATTAGTGACTAAAATTAGCCTGCGGTGTTGATACTGCTGTCTGAACAGCGTCTACCTACATGATCTTTGGAGGAGCCGAGTAAACTGCAACTGAATAAAAATTTACTTGAAACGACTGGTACTGATTTTCTTAAGATTTGTATTAATGCTTTGTAAACAACAGAGTAACAATTCCAAAATATCGTGGTCCATTTTATTTATATTATTTAGTTAAGCTATTGCCCAAACAGCACTACTGTGAACTGACATTAGTATTGTGTGAAACACAGGATCCAAGGTATCGAATTCGAGTCCTAAGTGTGGTTCTGATTTTTCGTCGCTGATTTTAGTACTGGTATCATTCATCTACATCTATTGCTACGTACTACCCCACGAGCTGCCGCATGGGCGTGTGGCAGGGGGTCGTAGATCACCAGCCGTGTAAAGATGTAAAAGTTTTGGAGGTGAAATTGTGGCATGTCCTATGAGGGTGAATTTGGAGGAACAAAGTTTTTATTGTCGTAGCTTATTGCAAGTGGAAAGAACGAGTTCTTGTACCTATCTGTACGTCAGTATATCTCTCTTATTTTATCGCATCTGTCAAGCGTAGAGGTGTATTGAGGAGTCATGATAATATTCTCTATGTCGCTCTGAAAAATATCACTTCTGAATTTTTCAAGCAACCTAAGCCTAGCGTGTAGCCTCCGAGTCTCTTGGGGCTCCCACCTTAATTCCTCTAAAAGTTGTGAGACACTATATGTACGCTCGTAGCAGTTTTAACGAAGCGCGCTGCTTTCCTTTGTATTTTATTAATTTTTTTGGTTAAATCTATTTTGCCAGGGTCCCAAATGCTCGCGGCACATTCGAGGTGTGGTCTAACCAGAACGAAATAGCATCTCTCTTTGACTTTTTCACCCGAGGACCTTCCTATTATACGCTTAACAAAACCTAGTTTCTTGAATTCATTCTTCATTGATGTCGTTAGCATCGTGAAAACGGTCGTAAGTCAGGAATCTTTGAGAAATTTGATAAATGTTAATGAAAATTTTTTAATTGCTGAAAATTCTTAGAGAACACATTTTATGCAAAAAAGAAAAGCGCAAATATCTTCTCCCCATCGTTTTGAGGAACTTCCCTCCGACCCACCTGTTTCCGGTGCTTCCGAAGGCATCAGTCACAATTCGGTCTACATGTAAGATAAAGTACTTTATAAAGCACTCGGCCGGAAATCGAGGGATCCGGGTTCGAATCCCGGTCAAGGTGGATGATTTTTTTCTCTGCGGAAATTCGCGTCATAACCAATATTTATTAACTTACTCTCATCAATCTATTGATTCTAGAGGCGCTGGAGGGCGACATTTACTTACAGCATTAGCTACTAGAAAATTACTATTAGCTAACCTAAATGTCTCTTCAGTTTATGGACACCAATACATCAATTTCATTCCTATAACGAGGCACTATGCATTATTATTACATTTTTAAAGGTTTATTGAGAAAAAATACCAATGGAGAGTGATAGCATATCCGAAAGATGCCGCAGGTGGCATTGCTAATACAGCTGAGCAGCATGTGGCTTACTGCGTGAAAATTAAGTAGGCTTGGAGCCACTGAAATCCATCCATTAAGCCACTGAAATTGGAGAATGCTGGCGTAATCCATACATCATAACAAGCTTTTCACATCTGTATCAGCTTCAAATGCCCAGTTTACATCACTTGTTGGCCTTTACGTTGGCAGAAGCCAGTCAACAACTTAAAGTCACATTAAGTCCGCAATAAACTACATTATCTGTGGACAATGTCAATTATCGCCCTCTTAAATGTGGCCTGTCAATTTACTTCAAAAAATACTCAATATGCTCAATTTTCTTCAAAACAACCAAGATATATTTCATGATTTGCGAAAAATAAATATGCTACTGCAGTGCAAAACACCAAAACTCAAATTGTATTAATGTGCTTTTTAAGAGGAAAATTAATATGTAACTAATACCCGTGCCGTGCCTCAACACCTGGATACCAAAGTGATTTTGCTTTACTTCGATGAACATCCTCAACAAAGGAAATGCTTTTCATTGACGGTTATGCTCCATCAATTTTTACATTAAACTCATTTAACTTTCTAGTTATTCAAACGATTACAATGTTGTAGCACGATATCACTAGTATCGGAGCCAGTAGAATGAAGCAACTGTCCCTAACAGTACAAGTCTTAACAATATTGTGTGAGAAACTGGGCGGAGAGGCAATATGATAAGGTCGAGTAACTGAGTCTACTTTCTTACAAATCACAGGCCCACTCGCTATTGGCAGTCTAAAACCGACGCACAGTGAAAAACAGGCCAAAAACCCAAAAAAAACGTATTTTCTCCTACAGTACTTTAATGTAGCTTATCTTAAAGGTAAATGCTCAGGGCATACCTGAGTGGAAGAAATTTGCCAATAGTTCACTTCTTTCAGTCGAAATTACTGCCTTAACATTTTATTTAATTACTGTTTTAACATTTTGGCAGTTCGATTACTGATGTGTTACACTCACAAGAAGATAACTTGAGGTAACAAATGACAAAGGCCCGAAAATTCTGTTACTAATTATCAATGCATGATTATTACGCTAACTATATACATAAAGTTATGAGAGTAATTTCTATACAGTATGGCTTAATGCTACAATTATTTCGGTAATTACAGTTTATATAATTCTTTTACGTTCATGTAGACCTTTAGAAAGCCCTACAAGACGCAGCGTTTTTTTTGTACTTATAAACGTCCTTCAAAGGGTTCTTTGTAATGTCCCTAAAAGTCGTCAACGGATGCTTGCGGACCCATGACTCTCACTTTGTTTGATTTGGGTTTGCGCTAGATGACCTCGCCGTCGAGGCCGCACTCCCGGCTGAGGTCAATGTAATAGTTGAATTGCCAAGATGCGCTTAGCCTAAGCTTGTTGATTTAATTTCTAAAACCAATTATGATTGGAAATTTTTTTCTCTACCACCTCAGTTGATGTAAATAATTCTAACATTCTAGTATTGTGGTACGCTATAAAGGTTATATGACTAATTACTTATCAATATTCAACTTTACATAGTGTTATATTGGTGTTCCTTTCATTTCCAATACATCAGCTAAATTTTTTCTTGTTTGGAGTGTACAGTCTTGTTTTGGTATATTTCCTTGCCAGCAAACCAAATATATGTAATTACTGATACCAAACTTTCTAAACATCTTGCAAGATATTGCGCGATAAAGTTTTTGTTTTTAAAACGATCTACAATGTTCTCCATCAAGAGAGTTGAACTCTACGTATAGTGCTAATGTTAAATCTCAATAAGAGTTGGCCTGCAAGTTATCATTTCTAGAGTCATTGCTGCGATATATTGGCCTGTGCAAGGATCATCTTCTATGGAATCTTCCATTGCGAATATCAGTTATAACATATTCCATTCGTGGCAGTGAAGCAACAGTCATGATAACCAGTAATGCTAATTACTCTTTTGTTACACTGTCATTAATTCAGGCTACTTTTATCCCCATGAGGTTATGGAATAATTGTGAAAACCAGATGATTGCCGCAAGCCAAGGTTTATATTAGTTATATCAAACGAAACCATTGGCAAGGCTTCCATGGAAACGTTTTGCAGTAAATCCTTTAATAGTCTCCGAAGGACTAAAGGTAGATAAGCGTGTTACGCATCGGGGTACATTTGTGGCTGCATGGAGGTTTTTGAAATCTTTTACGGTCACACCGTGCTTTTCTGTCATGAAATTCAGAGAAAAAAGAAACTTGTCGGCATTTCCCTCGATTCAATTTCCAGCGATAGTTGACCTAGCCAATAACATGAACATATTTCGTTCATACTTAGATAATACAATTTCGTACTTTTCCACAATATTATATTTTGTGTGGTACAACCTCTTCCACCGACTTGCGGCATCGTGAGGTACAAAAATTAAGTCCAAACAGTACAGGTATATATACAAAAGGCAGAAGGAAGTGGGGGGAAAGGGAGGTTTGTGAGCGCGGGAAAAGGGCAAAACAATTTTTCAAAACAATGTCTGTACTGTTTGGACTGAATTTATGTACCTGAAGATGCCGCAAGTCGGTGAAACGCGTTGTACCACACAAAATAAAATTCTGTGAATAAGTACGATACTGCATTCACTAAGTATGGATACGATCAGCTGACGCCAAAGAAAAAGGCTAAGACTGAGGGGTAAGTACCAGAGATGCAGGAGTAAAAAATAATGAGGTTGATGGAAAAAGAAGACAAGCGAGAAACTGCTTAGTATCATCGAGTAAGTATAGAGTGGCAAAGAGATAGGGAGATTCGGATATGAGTTTCTAAATAATACATGGGTCAATAGATGGAAGGGGAGTATCGAAGTTGCACGACAAGCCATAACAAATGAGCTGTGGCACACGGCCACTTCAGTTAGTGTCGCATAACTCACATAATGTTCTTATGATGATTTCGGTTCCTGAATGCTTACTAATCGACCCATAGCAACGGAAACAACTGTTATTGAGTCGTCGACACCAAATTAAACATGTATTTTTATTGGGTGCATTAATAAGCATCGTCTATAATGAATAAAATTCACGTCAATATGATAAGACACGCGATTACCAAACACGGAGTCAACTATTTACAGATGTATCACAGGAACGACAAAACAACTGATACTCGATTAAAAGCACACAACAGCCATGGTAAATCCACTCCATTGTATGTTGATGCAAATGCACCGAGTACCACTAGCGCCTCCAAGTGGCCTTCTCCGTAAGCCGAAATTCTTCTTCCCCTAAGGTGGTGCCACCTGAGAAATTCTTCCCAAAGCTCTCAAAAATGTATGCCCAGTTTTTAGCATTGCTTTGCCACTCTATATATACTTACTCTATGATACTATTAACTTCCATGTAGTGAACCCTGAAACTGTGGAGAATATTTCGTTGAGTTGAGGCGAAATAGAACTGGTTAGGGCGACCTGAGGATCCACTGGGGGAAAGGGAGAGTTGGAAGGGGGTGGACGAGGTTGGGGGATGATAGTGGGGAGGATATTTTGGGAGGGGGGGTTGGCGCTTAAACGCGTTAGGCGCCGGCGTCATCGTCGTCTCACACGAGAATCGGCTCTCTTCGCCACGGAGGAAGGTGGAATTCCGCCGGCGACCAACAGGTGGCCAATGAGGCCAGCGGGGATTCATGGCCGCGCGATGCGGAGGGGAGGGATATTCGTGGGGGTTAGGGAGGGGACCGGCTCACTTTTTGTAGCTCCGGTCGCAGGTGGGAGGTAATGGGTGTTGGGTTGCAGAGTCGGAGAGGAGCAGGGGATGAGAGCGCGGGTTCGAGTGGGTTTTTGGGAGGATGAGCGAGAGGTCGAAACTATGGCCGGTAAAAAAAGCGCGCTCACGAAAGATTAAGGTAGTTTGAGCGAAATATCACATAACTTAGAAATCAATTAATTTTTTCTCATTTCAAAGATAAATATCTCACCAATTCAATTACACCCAAAATTCTACCTCTTACCACATTACTTCCGGAGATATTTGCCAAAAAATACCAGCCTTTTTACTTGGAAAATGGTACATGTATGCACTTCGGAGAGACATTATTTACAAAAAGAGGTATTTTTAACATTTAGATTTCGTAAAAAACTAAAAGCGTGTAGTTTGTATGTTTTATCAACTATATTTGAAAATTAATCACATTGTCACCGCAGTAAGTTCTTGGGTATCACAAAAAACCTTCCGTTTTTATGTTGTTTCAAACGCACCGCACGAAAAAAATGAGTCAAGTGAAAGACTTATTCAGATATTTTCATTTAATTACGTACAATTTCTGTCATATAAAACTATATTATTACGCCATTAATAAATCAATATTTTTATTGATGTGCCCAACAGCTGGAGAAAATAAAACGTATAATTCGAATATGGTCTCTATTACGACTAAGGAACTATCTCGCTCGGACTACCCTAACGGTGAGCGGAAAGGTGCGAGCCACACAGTTCCCTGGGGGGGGGGGGGGAGTGAGAGAGGGTATGAGGCTGTGATGAATTTCGATTGCTCCACCCAATCATACTCCACCCCCTCTCATCACGGATGAGAAAAAATCTTTTGCTCCGGTCTTGTGACTAAAACCACATAATTTATCAACCAATTTTCACCACCGAAGGGGTGGGACTGCGCCGGATTTAATCACCCGAATCCCACCACGCGTTCGTGTAATTACGGGATTTACGTCCGTGTCTTCATATATTTCACTCTGGCAGCCGATATAAACGTCGAGTGGTGGGAGATTTAAAAAAAAAAGTGATTTAAAAAAATGAAAACAGCGAATTGGTAATCATCGATTCAAGCTACGAGAAAATAAACACGTTCATCAGCCGAACTAATTATAGTTACTCAGATAATTATAACCAAGTCGAATAATTTGATTTATTACGTATGCTTTCCTAACACAGGGTGCGTAATTTGCGTGAGCGACTCTTATGAAAAGACGCAGAACGGATTCCCCAGAGATACAAAATAAATCCCTCGTATGATATTACTGGTTTAATGCATGGCTTGCGGCAACTATCTGGTTATATCAATTATTCCAAAAATTTATGGCGATAAAGGTAACTTAATGACATTTTTACCAAATAGTAATCATCAATACTGGTCATCATGACTGTTGCTTTACTGCCACGAATGGAATATGTTATGACCAATATTCGCAATCACTGTTCAATCCTAGCTCAAAGTATGAATTTTACAAGGATTCATCATGGAAAATGGGAGCTGTGTATTGACGATGGGGTGTTAAAACTCTGAACTCAATTGCTTTAACCTGAAAATCTGACTAAAGATAGAAAAATTAATGGCATGCCAGAACAGGGCCCTGAATAGATGCAATACTGTAAACTTTTACACGAGAAAACCGTTTGACTGCCTTAAATCATCACCTTGGCACCCAAAAAAGAAATGATACACGCGTGAACCAGATACTGGATAACGTTGTAGACTAACAAATGAGAATTTAAAAAATAAAAATGGACAGCCTCACTCCTTCAAAAATATTCAAACAGTTCCAAAAAGGGCACAGAAATACGATCTCTGAAATCTATTCAATCGATAAAAATATCCATAGTACACAATGTTCGGACATTTACGACTGATGAGTAAAAACTGCTTTAACAATGGACCTCAATAGCAGTCATTTTTCTATAGGCTATTTCTCAGTATCGTTCCAGCTCTCGTTCCTACTACCGATTAATACTCGCAGCGGAAAGTGTTATATCGATGAGAAGCTCAAAAAACACTGCATTCTTATACACTTAGTATACAAAAATTCGAAAACTGGTAAAGAATTTTATTTACGGTTGGCCTAAAGTCTACAATAAAATCAACCTATTGTACAAGAGATCTTGAAAGCCGGGAAGATAAGTGGAACTGTTTTCTAGAGTGGCCTCCATTATTCTACCAGCTGATTGGTAGGTTTTTTGTTTCCTAAACTTCAAATAGCGACATGTACTTCTGCAGGCTTCGCAGAATTACACAAAGAGTCACAAAACGCTCTGTCTCCAAGATAAGCATGAGTCAAGTCGCGGGATTTAGTTTTTTTATTATATTCTAATTTACATTTATGTAAGGTGAGGAAAAACCTCAGCTATCAAGAGAGCCGGCATTAAACCGGAGGAAATGTTAGGATTTATCTGCCCTTTTGTGAAATAAACAATGGATTATAATAAATGTCACTTGCTGAGGGTATCGCAGGCTTAACTGTGTAGTTTCGAGAGATACACAATGAAACGATGTTATCATGTAAAACGCTAGCAATGCTGATCGGTTCTACTGTGCCCATTTGGCTGCTGAAATGTTGTTTACGACAGTCTGCTCTGTAACTCGCTCTTTTACCTGTGATTTGAGAGACATTGAAATGACTGAAAAATTGATATCTTTCCGACTAATTACTCTGTTTCAGAGTTAAGGCGCATTTTTATTTATAGCATAAACTTCCACAGGCTATCCCTTTTTTTCCTGTAATTAAAATAAGGATCCGCGCTTGGTAGTTTCACAACCAATCACAAGGACCCATGGCAATACGAAAAGCAACATAATATTCGGATTCGTTGTTAACTTTTATAAGTTATAAACTATAGTGCCGCTGGCCAGTAGGTGCTTTTACCCACCCACGGTGAGAGATGGACGCTGAGGCTCGGATTTGGAGCTAGGGTCCAGGTAAATGAGGGTCGACCCCTCCACGGGGCCTCGAGAGGAGGTCAAACTTGGTGCGGCCCCAACAAACGGATTTAATCCCTGTTTTTAACTATATTTCGAGCGCTACCTGTACCAGTTGTATTTTTTTTCAAAATTATAGATGATATATTATAATATGGAATTAGTTAATTCCCCTTAATCGGCAAATACCGTTGCAAAGCTACTGGCCGCGAAGAGTACTCAACCGTCGGCACTTCAAGTTGAGAAAACCGAGAGCCAGTACTCTCTCTCCCTCTCTCTGTCCCTCTCTCTCCCTCTCCTCCGTCTCTCTCTTCCTCCGTCTATACAATTTTTCATTGTCTTCTACTCTCGTTTTGAAGGCACATCTCTCTCCATCGGGTTTCATCATCAAGTCCATTCAAGCAAGCTTCTATACCCACGGCATAAATCCTTTTGACTCGCCTGTTTTTGCCGGGGAATCACCTCAAACACGAGTAGATAAGCAATTACAGGACCATGTCCAACGTATTTGACCGTCAGGAAATGATAAAAGCGCTCGTCCATGAACGCCGATACGCGAGTGGTTCTCGCGCTGGGTTGAATGGTTAGACAGAGAGGGAGAGAGAGAGAGGGTAGAGATATCCAACGACACAACAGAGACACGGAAATGGAAAAAGAGCTTTCGCTTCGTCCCCCTCATCCGCTCGCGTGGTGATGGTGCGAATGGAGCTCGTCCGAAGCAACCAGCCACCCCTAGCCGTCCCGTGCGTATTGATTCGGAGGCCCCTTGCAGCAGCACGTACTCCGTGATGCAGTGAAGGAGGGTTGGGCGGGTGTGGAGCGACCGACCGACTGGGTGCAAGCAGGCCACCCGGAAGAGCGCGGCGGGCCAGCCGGCCGGAGGGCTGTTTCGGTTCGGAGGTGGGAGAGGGGGCTGGCTGAATGATATTGGCGGTTTTGGGGATGGAAGGGGGCGGGGGGGTGAGCCTGAAGGATCACGTAACACAGCCACCGGGACCCTTTAGCCCACGACTTTGATGGCATCGCACAGTTCTAATCCTGTCCGGAGGTCTCCTAACCCGAAACAGCCATGGGACCGTGGGCTACTGCATGAAACCGCCCTATTGAAACCAGCGTGAGGACCTCATCCGCTGCGCTCCCTTCCGACGTAATGAGAATAAATTACACCATTTTATTGAAAACTGCTCATAGTTATTTCCTAACCCTTCATTAAGCTCGTGGGCCACACCGGTGGCCCACAGTGTTTCATTTGTGTGCCGTTTCTCATAGGACGGCATAATATACTTGTAAGTTTCAGTAGCTGTACATCATTATGCCCTCAAAAGTCTCACATGGTCGTTTGAAACAAATTGTGACAGGGTTAGCATTAAATAGCGTGCGAAAGGAAACCAGCGTGACTGGACCACAAATGTGGGACCACGTGGCTGTGTAACCTTTTTCTGTCGGCATTATTATATCATCATTATATTTCATCATCATATACACTCTATATAAAAATAATATATTATTGATATGATATTTATAAATTATTATATTGTAATCAGTAATCAGTTATATAAAAATTGTTGGATATTTTATACAAATTTTATCACTATGGATTTTCGATGTTCAAAATATTTCACGATTTTTCAATGACTTTGGGTTTTGTTCCACCAATGAATATAATTATGTTCCACTGTGGAAAAAAAACTAAATAAACGATAGAAAATAGTCTAAATTTATTGCTCGTAAAAATATTTTACAAAAAAAAATTGAAAAATATAGGCAATAAAAAAATTGTATTAGGGCCACCGGTCCGGCCCGCGCGCCCAATCGAGCGACAAAATTTTACTCGCCCACTGAAGGGTTAAAGTATGGAATAAATTTATGCAGTCGAGGACAACGAGACCCTTGCCCAGTTCGCTTTTAGACTCTCTTTACTTTCATAATCACATGCAAGACTCATAGTATTTTGACTTAATGATTTAACCAGTGGTAATTGAGTAAAACCCAAAGGTCATCCAATAGAATCACTGAAAGGCCGGTTGTAATGGTTTACATAAACTCTTAATTAAAAGTTAAATTCCACGTGTTTAAAGTACTCATAGGTAATTATATAACCTTACAAAAATTTCTAATCAATAAGACCTTTTAGAGCCCCGAGGAGACATGTAAATGTTAAAAAAATGTAAATAAAGGAACGATGATGTGACACTTTTGGATCAACTTACTTCGATGACTTCGCTTATTAAATACGGGGCATTTCAAATCAGCAAACACATGATATAATTCCTTCGTGACTGATCAAATAGGAAAGGCTCTCGTAATGTTTAACAGACATTTATTCGGTGCGACAGGTTTCAATACAGGGGAGTAAAATCAAGTTTACCTTATATCGAAACCGGTTTCACCGAATAATAACAGCGGAACTTAGCAAGTGTGTTCCCTTTATCATCAATCACGAGGCATTTTAATAACTCCGCCAGTCATATGATGCATATAAAGATCCTATGTATGGTGTTTGGTGGTAAAAATAAATACTTTTTCACATTGAGGCCATCAAATAAATGGTTCTACGACCTGTTTAAAATACTTACGTCAATTTCAGTAACTATTAGCAACCCTTAATTTTATTCATCACCAATGCTGTTCATAACTGCGTAGAACACTTTTTATATGGAAGTGATTTTTTACAGTCATCACCTGAAAACCACACAGAACTTTTTTCTGGGGAATGATCTCTACTCTATAATGAACTCAAACCGTTATTCTTGAAGTATCAACTCGATAGTAAGAAGTAATGGTGTAGAGAGAACGTGTAAAGATCATAATTCATTAATTATAAAAGTACGCGATACAAAATTGAAATATGGAGCACTATCACACATAATATATCATCGTAGAATGTGATTCCACAAAAATATTTGCGGCCGCTGTAAACGAGAACAGCCAGGCACTACGATTCGCATTAAAAAAATTCAATGCAACATAAATTGCAACCAAAATACGAGTCCAAATTCGTCATTAAATCAAAACCCTTAATATCAGGTTTCCACCCATGGCAAGACAGATGTGTTTTGAGAATTGAGTTCCCTAAAATCATCTCTTCCCCGTTTTCCAAACTGTTATTACAATCACATATTTTTTAATCTTCGAAAAGAAAACGTTGGGAAGTTCACTGCTGTGACCCAATACAGTAACTGACGCTAATTAAAGGATGCACATCACTCGGAAAAGTGCGTCTTGTTGGAACGCAATGCGATTCAAAATTTAGAGCCATAAATCCAGCAAAATAATGCTCAAGGCTTTCATTAGTGCATTAGTATGACATATGACATGAAGCGACTGAAATAAAAGAGCGGACCACATATAGAATCAAATATAGTTTTTCAAACCACAAGACTTCCATTAGGATTTGTCTTTTGGAGAACCTATTTTTAGATAACCCTTTTAAAGAAAAATTACCCATTAAGCACGGTAAGATGAATTCCGTTTCTTTTATGCTGAAATCACATCACCATTTCCATCTCAAGTTACATGTTTTCCGTGTACAACATCTTCTAAATCTAATTATGAATAGGCCATGGCGATGAATTAGTCCAATGTGACCTAAGCTTCTTCTAGAGGCTTTCTGAAAGTTTTAGCGGTTCATGCAGTTGACATCAACTTAGGCACTCATAATTACTACCCATAGTTCTAAATATTAATATTTTCTTAACATAAATACCGCTTTACATAATTACATCGCATAGTTTTTCATCCCCAGAATCAACAAGTCATAAGGGAAAAAACGACAAATTACGCCATTTCACACCAATACATACACAGCCATCTTGAGATTGAAGACTGCTTGATTGCCGGTACTTGGTGTCAACATTGCAATAGAAATCCGCGACACATTAATTAGAACAACGTTTTTTCCCATATTCAATAGTTCTACACGCTGATTTTAATAATATAAAGATTACTTCAAATAATTAGTTTCTGCTACATTGTAAAACTAGAAAAGTTGAGCAATCATAGATATTACTTAAATACCTAGGAGTAACCCTGGATGAATCCTTGAAATGGCAACAACATATTCAGAATGAAACAAATTTTATACGACGAACTCCATCAAATTTTTACTCAATAAGAAATAAGTGTCCATTATATTTTTTGAGGCTAATATATAATGCTTTAGTCCAATACAGAGTAAACTAGGGTACATTTTCTGTTGGGGTGGAGCTTATTTAAACTCCTTAAAAGCAGCCGTATTTCTTCAAAAGAAAATTATAAGAATAATTTTGAAAAAGAGCCGTTTCGAAAGCTCCTCTCCACTCTTTCTTCAACTACTGTTCCTCCCATTGACATATTTATACATTTATAAGGTCATACGACGTTTTTACATAAGAAGTGGAAATGCTGGGTTACAACTGTATTTGACTTCTCCCTTCAACCTTCGAAAATCTCGTGTACCCTGGCCCAAAACAAACTTAACGTTATTTAAACGATGTTTTCTGTATGTCGGACCTAAAGTGTACAATCTATTGCCCACTCATGTGTTAAATTCAAATCTGTTAATACAGTATTGAAGAATATACAATTTTGGTTATTTACTCAAGAAAGAATAGAGAATACCTTGTTATAATTGTATGTGATAAACTTGATAATACCGCTTAAAGAACTGATAACCTCATGTAATATTGTGTATCTATTTCCATTTTCAATTTTGTGAAAGACTAACGCATAACTATTGACCAAATGATGGTAGTCTTAATACAGGTCCTCTTTTTAGGCTACCTAATATTACTCATGTTGTAAAGATTGATGTATATCTAATTGTGTCGAGTAATAAATATTATTATTACATTGTATTATAACTTATCTAAATCTATCGACTCAATTATATTTAATGGTAGAAAAACATTTGATGAGCGGCCGAAGATTTATGCTCTCAGTACCATCCCACGCCCCCAAATACGATCACGTTATCTTAGAGCAAGGAGGTTATCAGACCTTCCAATGGTACTTTAACAACCTCACCCCTGTCTCTTCCTTGACCGAGAGAAACCACAACAGCTGTAAAGGAGCCTTTTCTCCGGTGAACTTAAGACTTTGGACCTAAAAACGGCTTGACGTAACAGAGGGGTGGTCTATAGAACTTCCCCCGGCATTCCCTCAATCCACTCAGAATATGCTCTACATTTAACGGCAGATAGATACGACTATTCCTTATAAAGTGAATTTTCCGCAAGCCGTCGTGGTCAGCAAAAAAGACTCCCGCGGGTGAGAAACCACGTCGAGAAAATTAGCACAGAATATTCTTAGGGGCGCGCTCATTCCTAAAGCGAAACCTCAAGACTAAAAGTTTTCTACTGTGAAATAATTTGCGAGGCCGTAAGAGGATTTTCACCCTTCCAGAAACGTGCAACCATGAATATTCATTGGCCGCTTGGCTTGAATAAACGTCTTAAGTGGATCCAAATTGTGGGACTACGCAAATGGTAAAATAATCATTTCCCATGGTAGTCAAAAGCTAAAGTAAATCTCGAGAACCCTACGTAAAAAAAAGCCATTATTTATTTTTACCGCCGCAACCGATGCAGTTTTACCTAAGTTTTGGCAATCGTAATATTTAAAAGAAGTTTTAAATTAACGCCATTGCAATCATTCATATAATGATAAAAATAAATTATTTTTAAATGTATGCATTCTTAAATAAAGCATGTCCTATTCTGAGACATTAAAATTAAGAGACTGTATTTCAATGAGTTCTTAAATTTGTTTACTTGAGGATGATTGGGAGTACATTGGCCGGTTAACAAATTTCTACAATTGTTTGGTACCAATAGGCAGCCAAAAGAAAATTTTGTGGATGGATAACACAATAGTACAACGATTGATATTTTTATGCAGAAAATCCCTAAAAAGCCTGCCTTCTCTTCAATAGTAGTAATTAGGAATTCACATCAAAACACGATACGGTCTCTAACGATTTACTCAAACCCCTATCAAATTACTTCATCCCATACATTACTAGTATTTCCCTATCAAATTAGATCATCGAGTTCATTCATTCACATTGAGCCACAAAGAGAACGTCATATTTTTTTCCAATAAAGAAAGTTTTGGAATACATTTTCCTGAGCAGATCAAATGTGCTTTTTCGAACTTTCTTTGTGGAAACAAAGAATACCATTTCGGAAGATGTGTTGCAATTTGTTTCCCTGCAAATAAAATAAGTTGGAAAAGCATCTTCCCATCCTCGTCTTTTTAATTCCTAAATATTAGGTAACCAAGTTAAAAACCTTGGAGCTTAATAAATGCTCACCTTTTGAGAAGCAACATTATGAGAAGTAAACATTCGATTGGACACGTACACATCAGCTGTGTGAAAGCGTCTATCAAATATTCTCGTTCCATTAACAGGGACTCAGGTAGCAGACTGATCCAGCGGGCGGAGGATACGGTGACTCGAGAGATAAAGAAAGGGACAAGGATATGTGTGAAATAGAATATTGGTACACAGTATCGACATATTTCCGTGAATATCGACGTTAGTTCTGCACACGTCCAGTGAAGAGTAATTCTCACTGAGAACAGAAGGCGTAACTTTGTGGGAATTCTTAATATTCATGTTAAAGAATAAACCCATTGTAACTTCCACACAAGATATATTTAAACCGACCCAGGTTTCGACACGCCATGTGTCATTATCAAGGTAGTTCGGAGAACTTTCTTGATCAGTTCGAGATTGTGAACACCCCAGAAAATATGCCCTTATGTAATGACATTGTGTTCCCTACTCATTCTCCTCTCCTCAATATTCGCCTTCCTAAGTGACCCTTTTCATTGTCCCTTTCCTAACCCCCTCCCCACTCCGGTTTCTCCCACCCTTTCCCCCCCCCCTACCGCCGCTTCGGAGTCACGTGTATGTAAACGTCAATGCTTCGAACTGCCTTGGTAATAACGGATGGTGCGTCGAAACCGAGGTCGGTTTAAATAAATCTTGTGTGGAAGTTACAAATGGTTTATTCTTTAACATGAATAAGGGTAATTCTGCCTCATATAATACTAGAAAATTTTATTTATGCATTAAAGATTATCTGGTCCATAATACCGCTGGATTCCTTTCCGTTACAAATAATTAAATATAAATAGGTAAAGCAATACATAAAAAATTAAGGAACAACTGTTCTTTTCCACACCTAAATGTGATGAGTTAAGGCAAATAGGCCTTCTACTTGATCTTTTTATCTTGAACTATTGAGTCAACAGCAAAGGTCAGAATCATGGAACGACAAATTAGGACGGATAATACCCTATAATTACCGATCCGTGTAATCTTCACCTGATAAGATCTTCGCTGAAAACAAAAAGTACGCCAAAAATTACACTCCTTCAAAGAGTTACAATCCACAAATATAGACAAAACTACTTTTGACACATATGGTACATTATATGACGAAGATGGAACATAAGAATCACTTATCACGGAGATTCATTCTGCTAAAAGCGTTCACAGAAGAACTACCCAAAACAAAAAGGTAAAAATTTCTAGCATGCACCCTCTGATTTATAAGTGGATCTCCTTTTTAACTTTTACATTAATAAATTCACCGCAACAATAAATTCGAGAGGTCTCTATTTCATCTACATCTACATAATACCCCGCGAGCCGCCGCATGGGCGTGTGGCAGGGAGTGTTAGGTCACCAGCCGTGTAAAGGTGTAAGTTTTATTCTGGAGATGAAATGGTGACATGAATTATTGGAATGTATTTTGTGGAGCGCAATTTTTATTGTGACCGCTTATTGTCGCGGAAAGAACGAGTTCTTGTACCTATCTATTCGGCAGTGTATCTCTTATTTTATCGCATCTGTCAGACCTAGAGATGTAGTGAGGATTCATGATAATATTCTCTATGTCGCTCTGAAAAATATCAGTTCTGAATTTATAAAACAACCTAAGTTTTGATAATAATAAACGCCGGAGACAGTGTCTTATATTTATCGTTTAAAGGTTGACGCCAACCGATGCGCAACACCGCTTCTCGCTTGCCGGCCGCAATCCACTTCGCCTCACAAACATTGAGGTCATATCTATTTGCTCACAATGAACCTTCTGTATGTCCTTTTGCTGTGCCAACACTATGGTGCTTACATTATAATTGGGATTTTGCTCGAAAATGTTCTTGACCCTTAGAGAGTGGCATGACGTGATATCACGTCATGGTTGTCTTCACGGTGGTGCTCATGACGCTATATCACGTCAAGAGTACTGCAAGCGTTCCAGCTTTCACTAGGAACTTTCTCTAGGCCCCTTAGTGAAACACTCACAGTACCCATGACGTGGTATCACGTCATCAGCACCAGCGTAAGGACAACCAAGACGTGATATCACGTCATACCGCACTCAAAGAGTTAAGTAATTTATATCAACGTTACTTAGGCCAAACCATAGTACACTCGATGGGCCAGGCTGGTGTGGATACCAACATAATGGGTTTACATTGGACATAGGGCTGCTACTTTACAATAGTAACCTCATCAATGAAGAACTGATAATATTCGTACTCCCCCATGCTCTCGCTCATTCGCAGATGATGAACAAGTCCACGGATGGCAGCACTTGATCGCATTGAAATATGGGTTGCATCGCCACTCAGCCGAAGATAAACGGAGATGAAGAGCGATTGGCAACGCACATTCGAGCTGATGGCTATTCGTGAACCAATGTCGTGAACGTGAAACCAACGTACGGTTAACGTTTGAAGTTTCTTGTGGTCCGATGCTCCGAATGGGCGATTTTGTTGAAAGGCTGGTACCACGTGCACGCGCTAGCGGGCGATCGCTTCGGCCTCCAATGTCTCTTAAGGTAGTCCTAGCAAAACATCATTTTACGTAGAAATCAATGAATTTGGTCTCATTTTAAAGAAAAATATCTCACCTATCCAATGACAGCAAAAATTTAACCCCTTACCATATTATTTATGGAGATATTTGCCAAAAAATACCAGCCCTTTTACATGGAAACTGGTACGTGCATGCACTCAAAGGAGACATTATTTACAAAATAAGGTATTTATAACACTTAGATGACATAAAAAAACTAACAGCGTTTAGTTTGTGCTGTGTTAACTATTTTTGAAAATTAACCTTAAATTAATTTATTTTTAAACTATTTTTGAAAATTAATTTTCGCTAAGAAAATTCAATTTTTTTAGTGCGGCATTTTCGAACCCATACGGCACGGGTTAATGATATCGCTCACTGACCGGAATTTCACATGAGTGTTTTCTCACAAAAATGAATGTTTTGGCGGGCGGAATGTATCCATTTCCAGATATGCGAAAAATAAGACGAAACCAGTTTTATCTAAGGATCTCCATGGATTCATGCGTGATGGTTTTTTTCGATATGAACAAGTTTGATCTTTAGCCGAGGTATTGTGAGAATAATTCATGTTTGCGCCGGAACTAGCTCCCAGTGTTACAATCCGAGATATCCACATCTTGACGTGGACTGGCAAAGAAGTTTGGTCCTTAGCTTCAGAAGAAGTCAACGCGCGGACGACGGATTTGACACGATGGACGTTTTCAAGGTGTCTTACTCATTATCAGTATCACATACTTTATTGCCAAGTCTGGCCCTGTGAGCAAGAAAGGGCTTCACAACCTGATTCATGCGCCAAAGAAGTCTCCTCATGCCTAATTTCGGCATGCCTAATTGGCGCAGCATTAAAGAAACTAGGTTTTGTTAAACGTATAATAGGAAGATCCTCGGATAAAAAAGTCAAAGATAGATGCTATATTTCGCTCTGGTTAGGCCACGCCTCGAATACACCGCGAGCATTTGGGACTCTGGTCAAATATATATTTAACCAAAAAAATTAACAAAATACAAAGAAAAGCAGCACGCTTCGTTAAAAACTGCTACGAGCGTACATATAGTATCTAACAACTTTTAGAGGGACTAAGATGGGAGCCCCTTGAGATTCGGAGGCTACACGCTAGGCTTAGGTTGAATTTAAAAGATAAAGTTTTGTTTGGCTTAATTTTAACGTTCAAGGTTGAAGTTGATGGTTGACGCCTTCACGCGATCGTAAACGCGTCCATAAAACAGGTGCATTCGATTCGTCGTTGAAGTTCACGTCGACGCCAATCGTAAGCCAGGCTCAATTCTCAAAGTCGTTTCTCAAAGTCGCACGACGTTTTAGGTGTAGGATGCAGGGCTACGACATCGAAATTATTGGACAAATTGGACTTTACCATCACACGGGCTGGAAAAGGATCTTTGCATCCGAAACAAGTCAGAGTGTCGCGAGGTTTTTAAGGTGGTGCTTAGTTTTTTCGATAAAGATGACGCCGTGCGTTTCCATTTTTTCTCTGAAGGGCAAACAGTCATTTGCCGTAAGCATGAAGTAGTACTGTACGGTTGCACGAAAAAATTTGAAATAACGAAAATAATTCGCTGAGAAGTTTCTCCACCGCTACAACACGCCCCTTATCCACACAGCCTTGTTAATTCGTCAGTTTTGTGCGAAAGGTCAAATGACTGTTAGCCTCCTGACTGACCTGACCCGGCCCCGTGTGACTTCTTTTCATTTCCGACATCAAAATCAATGCTTAAAATACTACAAGTCGTTTAGGCACAATTCTACATCTACATACTACCCCGCGAGCTGCCGCATGGGCGTGTGGCAGGGGGTGGTGGGTGACCAGCAGTGTAAAGATGTAAAAGTTTTGGAGGTGGAATGGTGACATGTACTATGGGAGTGTATTTAGAGGAGCTCAGTTTTTATTTTGGTCGCTTATTGCGAGCGGAAAGAACGAGTTTCACCTGTTGCGATCCAGAAATAAAACGACGCTCTCAATGAATGAAAAAAAAGAGAGGGGGAGCGTGCGTCACGTACATCTTTCATGATTTTAAGGTCGTCTAGAACGGAATGGTCACGGAGAAGCTTGACGCCGTTCTTCCGTGTCAAAATGTTAAGCGCCATTAATTACCTCCAGAACGTGTCCGTTTAGGCAAAAGTCGTTTCCTTCTCCAAACTTGACATTTTAGTGGAAATTATTCATCATCTACGTCTACATTTACATCTACAAAATATCCCGCGAGCCGCTGCTTGGGCGTGTGGCAGGGGGTGTTAGGTCACCAGCCTTTTAAATGTGTACGTTTTTTTGGAATGCAATGGAGACATGTATTATGGGATTGTATTTAGTGGAGTTTAACTTTTATTGAGATTGATTATTGTTCACGGAAAGGACGAGTTTTTGTACCTATCTGTTCGGCAGAGTATCTTTCTTATTTTATCGTATCTGTCAGACCTGGAAATGTAGTGAGGCGTCATGATAATATTCTCTGTGTCGCTCGGAAACACACCAGTTCTGAATGTTTCAAGCAGCCTAAGCCTAGCGTGCAGCCTCCGAGTCTCTAAAGTCTCCCACCTTAACCCCTTTAACAGTTGTGTACTACTATATATTACAATTGGCGACGTGAAAAATAATTCGGCAAGGGAATTGCAGTCAACACGCAAAGAAGTATCCGGGGGCAGAATGGCAAAGTGGAAATACCACTGTAAAATATGTGTCTCAAGAATAGAATAGTACTTGAAATTGGCAAAGACTAATATGGTAGAATTTGATAGTATAATCTTTATTTTAAAAATCAGTTGATTTGTAAGCACGCCTTGCATCATCTTCAACTCATGACCTCAATACTAAGCCATCGTCGTCTGTTGAACAGCGTACTTCCCAATGCGCTTGTCTTCACAAGCTAAATGCTAAACACTCATTCGTCTGGTTGGAAGAAAATAAATTACTTAGTAATATTCCACTGCAATTTATTCTTCCCCGACTCTTCCCTTATATGATTTAAAAGGTTCCTTTTATGATTCTTCTGTTTTTAAATGTTCTCCATTCACATCCGTGTTAAACCCGCAGTCCCTTCCTTCACTTGACGTAGCTTACTTACTCCAAATACCCTCACTTCTCCTCCCCCTTCTCCTCCAAACTTCCCCCCTTTTTACTTAAACCCTACCCCTCCCACCCCCTTCTCCCCCCCCCGAAGATTCGGTATAAATGTGGCTCGTGTTAGATGGAGGATCCCATCGCCTTCATCGTCAAATGGTCGTCAAGTTGGTCTAGCGGCGTGGACTGTAGGTGCTCCCTGAGAGGTGTCGTCAAATGTAGATATGACGTCACCACTTTCTGTATATATAAGCGATGTCACTATGACACACGAGAGCCAGTGTTGAGTTGTTCACGTGTGGACACGTGTCTTTGCTCTAATAAAAGCACCATGCGTTAAATTGAAATCAGATTACCATCATTTCTAACACGCGCACCTCCAAAAACTTGGGGAACGTATCCTTGTAATGGACGCACTAGCGTGAAACCGGTCGGGGAAGAATAAATTGCAGTGGGATATTACAAATTATTTTATTTCCTCCCAACCAGAATGTTATTCCACAAAGTAGAGCCTTCAACGTTTGAACTATTACTCATTCGTCTGATTTTTAATTTGATTCATCCACTCATTCTCTCTCCCACACACTCCTTGATCATCCCAGCAAGTACCAATAGTTCAGTTCGCTTTGCCAAGCTTCTCTCTTGACGGGTCGACCCATGTGGCTTCGGCCATCCGAGGCTATTGTTTGGCTGATAACCATATGTTACAGTAGAGTTTTCAATGCCTTATAAAGAAGAGTAGGCGAGGGAAGGGCTGTACGGACCACGATACAGAAAAGTCTGATGGATTGGGCATATAAAGTTTGTAAAGAACGCTATTGAAGGAGAATGAGAGGGACAAGTCCCATGAAGAAGCCCAAACGATAAATACGGCGAAATAGAAGACAGTTCATAAGATGCGCTTCGATGAAGTATTCAAACTAGCAAATTAGACCGGGAAGAATGGAGAGCTGCAGTCAACCAATCTAAGGATTGAACGACGAGTGATGCAGCCTTTGAAAAATCACGCCACGGGCAGCTTTCCCTCATTACGGTTACGACGCTATACCGGTCAGTTTTTGCAAGTTAGGCCAAATCTCGAATACGCCGCGAGCATTTGGGACCATGATCAAATGGATTTAACCAAAAAAATTAATAAAATACAAAAGAAAGCAGCGCGCTTCATTAAAAACTGCTACAAGCGAACATATAGAGTCTCACAACTTTTAGAGGGATTAAGGTGGGAGCCCCTGAAGATTCGGAGGCTACACGCTAGGCTTAGGTTGTTTTATAAATTCAGAACTGATATTTTTCAGAGCGACATAGAGAATATTTTCATGACTCCTCACTACATCTCTAGGTATAAATATATGTGCGATAAAAAAAGAGAGATACACTGCCGATCAGATAGGTACAAGAACTCGTTCTTTCCGTGAACAATAAGCGACCGCTATAAAAATTGAGCTACACTAAATACACTCCTATAAAACATGTCACCATTCCATCTCCAAAAACTTACACCTTTACACGGCTGGTGACCTTACACCCCCTGCCACACGCACATGCGGTGGCTGACGGGGTATTATGTAGATGTAGATTTCTCAGTGCGCCATAGGAGAAATCAAAGTCTAGAAAAACCCATTGTTCATTTCCGCTCTTTTACTATAGGATCTCCTGTAAAAGGACTACCTCAGAGCCAGCAAGCCGTCCCCCGCGGATCAACGC
Organism: Ceriagrion tenellum; assembly: GCA_963169105.1. Taxonomy (NCBI): domain Eukaryota; kingdom Metazoa; phylum Arthropoda; class Insecta; order Odonata; family Coenagrionidae; genus Ceriagrion; species Ceriagrion tenellum. The sequence continues at coordinate 15,978,579 of OY720633.1, read as the reverse complement.
TAGGAAATACATGTGGTGTCTCGACACGCCGGGACGCATATTTTAATGACGATGTACATATTGAAAAAACTCAGTGAAAATTGGCCATGGAAATCAGGACTAAAATTAGACCTATCAAAGTTTATAGGTTTTAGAGAATCACTTAAGTGTGCTCAATGATTTTTACTTGGTTACAGTCAGCTGGTCAACTGCGGCGAACGAAAACTGAAGGAAATAGTGTCATTAAGTAGAGATGGGTTGGCAAGTTAAGGATAGGAAAACTTTAGGAACAAAAGAAAGGAGAAGGGATACACGGCGACGGTATTAGCCAACTTTAAACTACAGGCATAAGGAGGACCGTTGGTTAATTTCCCATTCAACGGATCGAATTCTACAGTTGAATTGCTCTCTGCAAAGTAAATCGAGTAGGAATCAGCAAACTCACAAAAAATCTCCACTTATGTCGCCATTCGAACTCAGACTTGAAGGAAGGGATTCCAATATACAGGCAATCGAATGTACCCCATCATCATCCCCTTACGTTTTGAGCTTTATTGTCAACCCCGGTGCATTCATTACATGCGTGGATGTCAATTAGCAATCTAGCACGCAAAGTACTTAGCATAACTACCACTCATTCGTCTATGCCTTGAGAATTAAGTTTGAGAAAACAGGAAACTAAGGGAATTGGGTTGGTGTGGTGGTAAGAGTACTGGCTAACCATACGGGCGGCCAGGGTTCAAATCCCTGCAGTGGAAGATGTCTTACAGAGGAAACTCGATCACTACTTGAGTGCCTTGTGGAGGGCACTTCAAGTACAGTACTCCGTCTGTCGGATGAGACGTTAAACCGTGGTCCCCTTGGCTCCTTTCGATAAGAGCAGGCTAAAGCCGACGCCAGATTTCTATCCACCCTTCCTCCCTTACCTGTCCCCTATGGCGCAAATGTCGGTCGCCTCCCCAAAATCCATTCCATTTCAACAGGAAACAAAATACCATCGTGGAATCCTTCTTGTGGTTTCCTTGAACACATAAAAAAAGAGATGCGGAAGCCTAACATCAAATTCCTCTGATTTGAACTAACATCCTCATTCAAAAATTGTTTCCCCTTCCATTATCATTCATGCATAACATTTCTCATTCCTTCCGCTGAACGATGCCACCCTTGCCCGCCTGCTCATTTAGTTGAGGAGATAATTAAGCGCTCCAAAAGGAAACATCTTTTGATGCTCCGCAGACTCAAAATGACGAGCGAACAGAAGTATTCAACGTCCAATAACGACTGCCGACGCAAATTACAGTCACTCATAATCTCCTCATTTTCCATTCCAATTCCTGCGCTTGCGAGAATCTGTTCCCATCAATATTTTTTTTTTCATCCATTAATTACATTCATGCGCTATGTGAGTGCGAGGTTTTGAATCAGTTAAAATAAAATGCCAAACTATAACATAATAATCTACAAGTATTTATACAGACATGCGCTTTAGCAAACATTTCTGTGGATCACCTTTTGAGTGAACATGTTTTCATTCTCCAAAAGTAAGCACATCTTAACATAAAAATACGCTCTCGAAGCCACCTGTGACCGAATATTTTATTTTTACGAAACAAACATTGCTCAATGAAGGAACTGGGTGGAGGTCCCTGACCATATTCTCCATTGGCTTTTTATGACAACGAATTCTTCATCCTTCGTTTTATGTCTTCGCCCCTCTTGCACCGACTACCATATTACAAGTTCTTTAGTAACTGTGTGGTATTCCATTTTTCAGAGAATTTAATGGTAACATTTACAATACCACAGACTTATATTAAAGTGTGGTGACTGCCAAGTTGTATATGTGGGTCAAACCTCCCGCAACTTCAGTGTTAGAGTCAAAGAATACCAGCTAGCCTATTTTAACAAGTGTGAACTTAATAATAATTGTGCGAAACACCTTTTAAACCATGACCACCACAGTGATTTTCATCTCGATATTTTATGCCTTTCCACCCATAGACATGAACTTGACTCACTTGAGCAGCTGGAAATTTTAAAGACATTGCATGATACTGACTTGAAGATTTTAAATGAATATTTGTATCCGTCCTCATCTCCCATCCTCACAGCCGCCTCCCGAATTGCTCTCCCCCACTAAACTCCCCGCCAATCACTGCTCCTGACCTTCAAACCGCATCCACACCACCCTAATATCGCTCACCTCCACCCCCCCCCAACCAAGCTTGTGTAGAAGACATTGTAAACCCGGTAAAAAAATACCCAAAGATGATACTTAAGCGTTGAAACCCGGGTCGTGAGTTTATAGGTCTGTCGTATTATAAATGTTACCATTAAATTCTCTGAGTACTATACTGTTATTTTTTTTAAATTGTTATTTACATCTAGAAATGGGATTCAACACTTTCACTTGAATGAAGTTTAAGCACCGCACGTAATTCTTATTTCAAAATATAATTTACTAAGTTATACATACTATACCGTGCAAAATGCCTCCATTTTTATAATGGCACTGATTTTATAATGGCATTTATACTGATTTGACTTTTGAGTAAATATCATCAAAACTTGAAGGAAAATTCCAAAGGATGGAGGCTGTAATGGTGAGTTAAGTGATAAGTTATTAATTTAGATTTACACAATACTGTACCATCCAAATCTATCTATAAAATCATCAACATTTGCTCTGTTTCCGATCTCAATGTTATCATTTGGCGATCGGGTCACATGACAAGGAACTAACGAAAAATGGCCGATTTAGTACAAAAATGTCTAATTTGCATCTTGAGTTCATATCCACATATAGCTGAAACAGGTATGTTTGAGAAACATGCTTTTACCACACAAAGATGAGCTTTTGGCCAAGGTAACAAAGGTGAACTTTTTCCCATAAAAACCTCTGCAGTGCATGATCTGTTTGCCGTTTTAAAAAATATTTTTGAGTTTCACCTGTCTAACTCGGTCAAATATGGCGATAAAAATTTAACCTACTTTCCGGAGACGTAAATCTGTGAAATTTGGTCAATGAACCCTTTTTTAATGTTATACAGTAATCCTTTAACATGTTTATGATAATTAATTAACAGCTCGCTTAGTAATAGGTCTCTTAAGTCGAGCGTGTTTGTCTAAGCCATCTCGTGTCGTTATAATTTAACCTTTTTCCTGATAACTTGGAGCTCTGACATTTTTCCCACTCATCCACTCCCGGATGCAATAAAATAGTTATTTTATACCGTCAATAAGTGCTTAACTAAACATTCTCCGCTTCGCAGACAGTCTCGTAGTCATAGCAGGAAATGGCGATGATTTTCAAATGTCACTTCATCCAATCGACAAAGTGCTTCAAGAATACAACATGAAAAAAAGAAGTCAAAAACTAAAGTTCTAATATGCGAAAGGAAAAATTTGAATTAAGAAGTTACGCAGAGAAGAGATGAATTTAAGCAAAAGGATTCCTTCACCTATCTCTGAAGTACCATCACGAGGATCGGAAAAAGTACAACGGGAGTCAAGCGGAGAATAGCCCAAGCTATGAAGGTGTTAATTATAAAAATAAAACTACTGTTCTCAAAGAAGATAAGACTAAAAACCCGGAAACAGCGAGTGAAAACCTTCGTGTAGAGCGTAGAACTTTATGGATCGGAAGCATGGACCATTGGAAAAGATGACCAGAAAAGACTAGAAGCCTTCGAAAACTGGTACTGAAGGAGGGTGGTGAAGGTAAAAATGGACGGACTGAATAAGAACTGATGAAATGTATAGAAGAGCAGAAGAGGAAAGGACCTTATGGAACACCATAGAGAAAAGAAGAGCCAGAGGGATTGGACACACCCTGAGAAACAATGGGTTTGTGAAGAGAATAATGGAAGGTAAAATAGTGGAAAAAGTCCCCAGAGGGAGACCCAGGATTAAGTTCATGGACCAAATGAAGATGAAAGTACGTAGTAAGAGCTATGAGGAGGTAAGGGACCATGCATTATAAGGGGGGAGGGTGAAGGGCTGCATTCGATCAATCTTACGACTGAACGACCTATAAAGGTCATGTTAATTACCCTCAGCCTGCTCCTGGTTTTGACTTTTACGATGAATTATATCATTATCACGTAATACCATGCATTTATATCTGCCCTTTTAGAGCAAAGCGAACAATCTTTCTCAACCTTTGCCAAACCGTAATCCGACTTGAACCTCACAAAAACCCCAAATCATCTCCTCGTAGAGCAATCGAATCATCAGAGACCGAGTCTTCTCATTCTCTACCTATCAAAACTCCGTGCTATATAAAGCTTTAAATATTTCTTAAATCTTCATCTATCATCTTAACGATCATGATCATTAAATATGAGAGGTATATAGCCATTGGTTCGGCCTCAAATACCAAAATGAAGGCACCGACGCACAGTAGGCTGAAATCGAAAAAAGCTGGCCATAATTCAAAAAGGGATTTTTTCAAGCCAGGAAGCTGAAACTTTGCATACATATCCTCAAAAGATCTGTGCATGCAATGAGGCAAGACATTTTTCTTAGTACTCCACAATTAACAATTTGCATGAGGTCAAATTTGCACAAATTTCGCAAAAATGGTCTACACTCAATTTTCTCACGAAATCTTCAAAATTAAGCCCTTCCTAAACTTTTATGGGTAAAGAATTGGAATAAAAAGTGATTTAATTGGATGGAACAGATTTATATCTCGATTTTAATGTATTTTACTTATATTTTTGTAAGTATTTACCAAAGATATCAAACGAAATGGCGGACTCTAATTTTTTATCATTTTAAAAATATGTGTAGAGAAATAGCTGACTGCATCGCCGAGCATGACAAAGTAACTTATATAGGGAAACTCTACAAAGCTTTCACAGTGCGAATCCGATGAGTTAGGCTGCAACCGTTTGCGACGACGAATTTCACATCAGTTTTTCGATCGCGCGGTCGAGTCTGGTCCAACCCGCCTTGGCGCGGCAAGTTTGTGGAACGGATTGTAGCCGTATCCACTCCTCTCTGGAGATTTTCGAGATGCAAACATTGAAAATAGCCTCCATGTATTATATTTTGGAGAAATCGCGGGAAAAATTACGCATTTGATCACATGGGGTAGAGGTCTAGGAGGTATTGAAAGACTGCTTTCTTCGGGTGAATCGCGGGCGTTTCCCTTCTTATCAACTTGATATCGCCTACTGACGAATACGTACACTTTTAACGGAGACAGCATGCAAGCCACACAGGATTATTGTCTCTTCGAGGTGTCTCGGCTCTCACCACAGGATTACAACTTCTGCCCTGGTTTGAAGCCTTCGCTTATGACCGAGGCGAGAAGAGGTGGGAAGGAAAGGATGGGAAAGGAAGGTTAGTGAAACCGACAGCCCCTTCGATTCCGACATTAATGAGGCGGATTGAAGTCAAAAGGACCTCAACGGGCCCCCGCCTCCCCTCGAGACGGGGTAGACGAGGAGTATTGAGTTGACGGATGAGACCACGCTTTCACCAGAATTGGTCCGAATTGACCCTCCATGGGTCCGGTGGCCCCTGATTCGAGGATGTACTCCGGCAGACCGCATGGCGTCTACCCGGAAAGGGAGCCAGGGAGACACCTAATCCCAAATCCTTGGGTAACGGGCTCTTCCGGTTCTCATAGATGTGCCGTAGGTTTTCGCGAAAGCGAGACCGACGGTCACTCGTCTCAGTTGTTTGGGTAACCAAATTAATACGAGCACTTCGGGGAGGCGGGGGCCCGTTGAGGTCCTTTTGACCTCAATCCGCCTCACTGGTGTCGGCCTCGAAGGGGCAGTCGGTTTTGCTAACCTTCATTTCCCATCCTTTCCTTCCCACCTCTTCCTTGCCTCGGTCATAAGCGAGGGCTTCAAACCAGGGCGGAAGTTGTAATCCTGTGGCGAGAGCCGAAATACCTGTCTCTTCGAGGCCAACAACCCACAGCTGGTGTCTCACGGCTGCAACTCCCCCGCCCCCTGCACTGCATTGGGCGGACAGCGAAGGTTATGGCACCGTAGAACGTTTTCGGGTAGTCTGGGGGCTCAAGATCCCGGTGCTTAATTATTTTGTGTATTTGGTGTTATTCAGTGTCATTGTTCATTCAGTACCAGGGAGAAATACTGTGGAGGGAAATCATTTGCTATACCCTTTTACATCATGATTACGTAAATGTACTTTTTCTTAAAATGTAACAAAGTATGCACTACAAAATCATATTTTCCTTGTATTTTTACTATTCACTATCTGAATTTTCACTACCATCACTCCCTGAATAAATCAGGTCTTTTTCTTTTTCATACAATAAGAGAACCCCATATTTATGTCAACCTGTAAGGAAAGATTGATTATTTACGTTATGTTCACTGCGTTTGGATTTGAACCACCTCATATCTCACCAGTACTAAGGTGGCGGTGGGAAAATCGACGAAGTCAATCGTTTTGTTTATGAGTGTAATTTTAGGCAACACTTTTTGGAGAGGAGTTGACAATCCGTATGTATATATTCGTAGTTAATATAATGGTGGAAAAAGAAGCTTCAAGACGTTGCAATGGTATCGGTCTACTTTCTGAGGAGGCAGCTGAAGCCAGAAATAAGGTCTCCCGGCAATATAGGTTGAATTTTTCAAGAAAGTGTCCACGAGAACAATGCAGTAGAGACGTTCTTTACAAACTGCTACTTATGTCCGACCCACTCATAAGCTCTTCTAGAAAAAGGATAAACAAGTAAGGTAAACATTTCAGTAGAGAAAATCAAAAATCTTTTATTGCCCACATTGCCAACCCGCATTCATCATGAAGAATCTCAGGTGAGTGACGAGGAAGGATATGAAGATGATGATATTGAACTCATCATAAGTGATAGGGAGAACAGTGAAGAAGAATAATACAGTTTCAGTACAGGGCTAAGATTTTTTGTTTTTGTTTTTATTAAAAGTTGCTTATTTTATTGGAATTAAAATTTCTATTCAACTATTAAAAAGGCTTTAATTTAATAAAAATCTAGATCTATCTAAAATTAGATAAATATCTAGCAAAATTTTCAAAAATTGGACGTTATGTTGGATATTTCATTATTAATTTCGTCGTTTTGACATAAAATTTGAATTTAGCTTACCCAAAAGTCATATGCACTAAGTTTTGTAAAAATCAACAAATAACTTAAAAATTTGGACGCCATATTGCTTATCCCAATTTAAATTTTGTAGTTTTTACATAAAATATCAATTCAGCGCCAACAGAAACCTTCAAGTACCACGTTTGAAACAAATGCAATGAGATCTGCGATTTTGACCAGCTTTTGATGTCAAATACTGCACTGTGGGGCAGCGAATCAACACAGATAGTTCATCGGCTCATTGACGTCGATGAGTCGATGGCACTCATGGAAACCGAGTCATTTTGATGAATTTTTTTCATCGACTCTCGATGGGTAAAACTGTTCATCGCAAAAAGCCTATTGTTATCATTTAGATGGATAGCTTCCTTTAATAATGATAATGTAGTCTGAAGGTTATTGATATTCTAAGATTGCCCAGAAAGAACCAAACGGAATATTTCCCGAGAGATGACAATAAGGAATAACAATGCAGCGAATTATAAACAACCTATTATGAGTACGATGGTGACGGACGACTGGAGAAGTATTTCAGAAATAAAAGCAAGGATAGCAATGGATAAAGAGGCCTTCAACCAGAAGAAAAACTTGCTATGCAATAAAAGCCTGGATCTGGAGCTGAGAAAGAGACTAGCTAAATGTTATTCATGGAGCGTTTTCATGTATGGATGTAAAGCGTGGACATTAGGTAAGAGGGAAAGGAATAGAAGAGAAGCTTATGAAATGTGGGTGTGGAGAAGGATGGGAAAAGTAAGATGGGTAGATAAGATGAGAAATGAAGAGGTTTTGAGCAAAGTAAAAGAAGGAAGATCGCTCCTAAAGGAAATAAGGAAAAGGAAAGGAAACTGGTTGGGCCATGTGATGAGAGGGAAAAGTATAATAACTGTGGCTTTTGAGGGTTCAATTGAAGGGAAGAAAAAGAGAGAAAGGAGAAGAATTAAATTGGTGGATCAGGTGAAGAACATCAGCTATGATGAAGCAAAGAAAGAAGCTCGGGACAGAAGCGGATGGAGACAGCAGTGATGTACGGGACCTGCCAGCAGGCAGAACACCAGATGATGATGATCATGAGTACATGGATTCTTGAGAATCGATGCTACCTCTGTTTTGTAATTAACATGTCTTGTTAGGTGGTGAAATATATTTTTATCAGCTATAGTAATTACTTTTAAAAATTCAAAAACCCCAAATCGTTAATAGTTGAGAGACTCAGCTGAAGTCAAAAGAGGAAAATAATGCAAATGCCTCACCTGCGAAAATATTCTGTTAAAGGCAACTGAGTTCAGTCACGAGCACTGACTTGTTGCACTTGCAGATCCATCGAAAGAGCACCATTTAAGACCTTGTCGTTAGAACTAAGGCAGTACATCGCGAAACCGTGGCATGAGAGATCTTAGTTGCATGTACGCTGGTCATGCGAAGTGATCGTAATGACATCGTTGCACTTAATTAGATGTAGAGGGGAAATAGATAAGCGTTCCGTTTCTCGTATTCCATCGAGTCATAAAAACATTCGGAAAGAAATTTCTAATTCCATTATTGAAATGATTTTATACTCTTAGTCCAAATACTGTCCTTATTCCTGTCCAGTGTCCACATCCAAACCCAGCTCAAACCTGATGATACACCGCGATGCTACCAGCAGAAATCCCCATTTAACATGAAACCCGCCAAACACAGATTCCCAGCTTGGTACGGTGGGCCATCGCCAAGATGAAAATTTGGTTTGGCTTGGCTTTCCTGATACCTCAGAATTTCTCATACATATCTTGTCCTTCACATAATTTTAACATATATTACCCTAGCCATTCACCCGTATCATCACAGCCACATTCCATCAAACACCTTATAAAAGGTCAGTATGTATTACTGACTACACCATTCCTCATGATCCACATTCAATCGCCTCTCCTAAAGGTCCTTCATCAGAGATAAGGTTCAGCATAAGTACCATGAGCTACTAACCTCCACAGGTGACATCAATTTTTCATAATGCTAATCAAATTTTTATGATGTGGTTCAACTCTAAAAAAAAACCATCATCACCATCACATTAAATATTAACACTAGCATTGACATTCTAAACATTTTTATTTTCATCTAACAGATTACATCTTTGTCGTTGAAGATAATTTGGGATTTATACCGGGTCAGCTTCTCCATTTCTGCCGACGTTTCGATAGACGAGAGGTCCATCATCCTCAGGGCATGACATATGCAGATTGCATGATGAATGCAGGGGATATGCCCTGAGGATGATGGACGACTCGTCTATCGAAACGTCGGCAGAAATGGAGAACCTGCCCCGATGGAAATCCCGAATAATCTTCAACGGCATAGTTCGCTGGGAAAACCTTCGATCATTCCTCAGATTAAATCTTGTGAAAGGCTAAATCTAAAGCAGTATTTCATTTCCATAAAATAAGTTAAAAGTGAATATTTATTTCATTCGAAGTAATAAAACGGAAATAAAATGTCGTAGACGCCAAGGTGGAAAGGAAATATAAAACAGGAGTACCTGCCATAAAAGAAACGTAATCACGAATAGTTGGATCATCTCCAGCGGTAGATGAGAGAGAGAGGGAGACAGATCCATGCAGTGAATGGAGCGAGACGAATGAGTGGAAGAAGAGAGAGGCGACGATGATCCATTTCGACGGAGGAGCGCTAACTCGAGCGGAATATTTCCGGGCGCGCGAGGTGGACAAAGGATAACGGGATATTTTCCCATCCGGCCATCAAAGCGGCGAGATGAAATTTTAAAAATAGGGCCGATTCAACCCGGGGTGAGACCGACCCAAAGAACATTGCCGTCCTCTTGCTCCTAAAGGCTCGGCCCCGCTTGCCTCTTCTCCCTTACATCCACTGCCGCACACCCCGATCCCATGGAATTTCCACACAAGGGAACTAAAAAATAGCCGACCAAATGCAGAACTCCAATGCCATGCCATAGGCTTCGACGATAGGGTAAATTCCAGTACGCTTGTGAAAGCTACCTCAAGGATAACTTCTAGTTTCCTTCGCATAAAAGCAATAAAATGAAGTGCCAATGTCGCATCTCTTCCGTAAAGATGTAGGCTGAAATTTTTATGATTGAGAGTGCACTGCTAGGGATAGATTTCTTCCCAGGAATTGTTTTTACACTGAGCTTCGTCACTCATGGGTCAATCAAGTTGTTCCTCGCAATTTAACTCAGTCCGAAAAATTTGGCCAAAGAAAGAGATTTTAGCTTCATGAAATATTTATTTCGCACTCTCCACAGATCGTTTCATTTAACCGTCTTACTCCTGAGGCCAAGCTCGATGGTAATATTGTATCCATGACGAATTAATCACTTAGGAGATCTTTGGAGGATTACTTAACACTTTGTTTATCATTTAAAAAGACAAAACCTTCCCAGAGAGCCCAAATTAGATTAAATACTATTATGAATGATGCCATCGCGATGAAGGTCAATTAAAATACTAAAAAATAAAGCGATCCTGTTATTAATGATAATTAAGTTGTCTGTGAGAAATTGAAACTTTTCCACTTCTTAATTTAAAAGAAAATGCAATTTGAGCCGAGAAGTAGCATTTTCAGTAAAACCAAAGGAGGAACAACTCTAAATCTCCTTATTGAGGGATATTAAGTCACACCAGATGTAGGAAATATAACCGCACAAGTGCATTTAACCTTTATTTAGCCGGCTGGAAATGGTAATTAAACATTTTACGATTTTTCCATAAAAATCAAGGGGTGAGCATTTTAAAGAGAAAAATGTGTGGACGGAGTTAGCTTCTAATTAGCCCAAATAAATATTCAACAGATCTCGGCACCATGCATTTATGAGACGAATTAACATGATCAGGGCATATTCTCTCGTATCTAGTGAAACCAATGACAGTTGTTTTGTGTGCTCTAAGCTTCAGCTCTACCGGTTTTTTGACCAGGAAGTTATATCTAAAGCAGCCGTCAGCAAATGTAGGGGTAGCCACTCAGCCGTCAGCAAATGTAGGGGTAGGGGTAGGGGTAGAATTCAGTGAAAGGAAAACTTCCATGCTCGTAATATGAGATTTTTAACCCTCATTATCCACAACCCCAATCAAATCAAATCCCTCTCAAATCCCTCTCCAATGCGGTGTTTTGCCAATTTTCCTTCAAGGAAGCATTCCGAACCCTGCAAACTTAATTCTTATATCGTGGTTGCCAGGCGACCCAAATAACTGACTCTTACCCAGGGCTTTCACTGTTCATTGATAGTGATTTAAAGGAGACCAGAACACGGCCATGGAATAAATTGTAAGACCTTTTGGTCGCGGTAGATGAGTCATGCCAAGAGGAGTGGGGAGGTCTAGGAACTGGTAGAACCTTCTTTTTTCCGAAATATTGAAGAAATGAGTATTTCATCAATAAATAAAAGGAAATAGACCCCATAATCTATTGCGCTGTAGATAATTATGGAAACACTAGCGGTGTGGAACTATGTCGCATATTAGGTGAAAAAGTTGGCATAAATATCTTCTCAACGATGAACACTGATTGAAAACATAAATTTCCCACAGGTTGCATACATGGTATGATTATCAAAACTTTTCATGGGCATAATTCTACAGTTTTTCTTGGATACTAAAATGGAGCCAATGAAATATCAATCAAGGACTAATATTTGCCCACGCTATGAATCAGACTCGAATATTACGGAGGGATGGTTATTTTCTCATTGTACTTGACAAAGGTGTGTACTTTTCACCCCTAGAGGTATACACTCAGTTTCCCTTCATATGAGAACTGCTCCAAAAATCTATGGGCCCGATTAAAAGTTAATATCATCATTCAGTGTCCGTTTAAAAAACGAATCATTATTCCTGCAACAGCTATTCTTCTTCGCTACTGTACCTAACGTCATACACCGTGAGGACACTTTCCCACTCAAAATGTATTCTCTTTCTTCCAGTAGGTCTACGAATTTTGACACTTTTTTTAATTTTAGCATTAAATTTTACTATTAAATTTATTCTCAACATAATTACAAGTACAGTCGTGCTAAGTCTATGGCTTGCCAGCAGGTGATTTTATTAATTAACAAATAAACTCACAAATTGATCAGTCAAAAACATTTTTTTTAATTGTTAAAAACTTAAAATGTAATAAAATCACTTAAATATACTCAAAGACGCAATTAAATCATTAATTCAAACAGCATAAGTACAACAGTTTTTTTAACTAAACAACTAAATGTATAAAAGTGTAAACAAAAGTACGAATGATTTTTTTTTCAATCTTACGTCATGATACGTTTTACTTATTGATATTTCAAAGACTCCAGATAGTTTCCATGGCAGAATGAAATAAATTATGGGAAACGTTTTACATTTCAGTGCAGTTCATTAAAATGCCACATACGGCAAAAAATAAAACATTAAAGCTCAAAACAATGATGGATGAATTTTGACTGAAACATTAAGGCAGCAGGATGAAGAAGAAAGGGCTGACACAAGAGTAGAGAATGTGCTTTAATAAATTCACGACTCGCTCGAGAGGGGCCCATTTTTTGCCTCGAAGCATTTGGGATGCCTAGGAATGTAATCAAGGAGGTGCCCATGTCCCATGTCCCCGTCTTGTCTCCTCTCCCATACTTCTCCTCTAAAGAAATAACTGAAAAAATTCTTCCACTTCCCTTACCATATTTTTAAACGCTTCTGTTAACACTAGGACAGCCGAGCTTCTCTACCACCCTAGAAAATCCAAAGGAGCCATTTTGGCTCCGTCGCTTATATCATGCACTTGAGTGACTCAAATGAAGAAATAACTTTAGAAATATGATTTTTATCTGGTATGCATAATAATGAACTCATATTTTAGCTACTTTATAATTCCATGCAGGCACATTTTTAAAAAAAGATGAAACTTTGAAATGCCTCTCTCCTGGTTATAATACTCGCCTCTGAATATATAATACTCGCCTCTCGCCTCGGTCTGAATCGCCGTCACTGTTAGGTGAATCATCTTCAACTTTTGATTGATCTTCAAGAATTTGGCTTAGAATCTTAATAATGTCTTCAGGTTGTAGACGTTGCTTCAAAGACATTGCCGGAAAAGAAGCTCGTATCTCTTGCGAACCGATCTATAATTCACGGCGAAAGATGAAGACTGAGTGATGAAAATCATAACTGGGCAATGTGTTTGCCAGCGTGAAGCAATTTGAGCAATTACCCATGTTTGAGCGATTGGGTTCAGAAACTCTGAATGGATACAAAGTAAACGCAATCATAACATGGTGGGGGTATGTCGGATTCTTCAGCTTCTTGGCGTCATTTCAAAGACTTTTTCGTGTGATGAAGGCCACATATGTGTGTTTTGATATTGTAAATGGAAGAAAGGAGCAGATTATCAAAGTTAACTTAAATATACCGTTGATACCCTAGATCGTACAATGTAATGAAGCAAATAAATACATAGTTGTTTGATGTTTGTAGCAAACTCTACGCTTTAAAAACTTAATGGCATTCACGGCCCTAAATGCAGCCAAATTGGCTCCCGTGGCTGTCAGATGTACATTATCTTATTTCTAAAGAAGTACTCGCAATGTGCCACAGATATTTTTCCAGTGGCATTGTCATGAAAATTTATTAAAAGTCAGAAAAAATTATGATTATCAAGGCATAAAGAACAAAAATACAGGTCTTGAAAATGTAAAAGGGGCCAAAATGGCTCCTTCAGCTGCTCTAGTGTTAAATCATGGCATCTTTCTCGAAGGTTAAATTACACATCGTTACGTCAGCTCTACCCCGAAGTAAAAATAAGCGTTTAGCGCGTTCCATTTTTGTCGCTCCACAGTATTAGTTTGCAATAAATTAAATTTATCATTGAAAAAAAGGTAACAGGGGTTCTGGGCATACAAAAAGGGTACAGTAATATATCATTTTAATACTTAAAAATTATGATGGGTTCTTATTGGCCCTCACAAATGCGACGGTAGATTTGAATCCATAACGTTATTTCATTTGTCCTCACTGTCATAAATTTATCAAACGAATGTTTTCATAAACAGCATACATATGTTTTGCAGGGTATGAGAAAATACGCTAACAAAATTTTCAGAAAATCAGAAAAATATAAGAGCTCACAGAGTGCATTCATTCATAAATCATTAAAAATTTAAAATATCAATTTTCTATTTATCCTTTCTTTCTCAACTGGATCCCCAAATCGGGCGTCAACATTGTAAAATATTTTTTTTACTATTACTTATTATTTACAAATCAAATAACACGTTCTTTTATCACATTTGAGCATTTGTATTATATTTAATAATTTTGTTTTAATCACCATTTATATTCCATAAATTTTGCCCGTATTAAGATATAACATGTCACTTATTAATACTATATCACACATGACATTAACTCAAAATGAGTTTTTGTTTATTCTATCACCAGTGTATCACAGTGTCTCTTTGTACCTAGGGCCACAACACTAATTCCCGTCGGGAATTCTTAGGTGCCTTCACGGCCAATAGATTTACTTAAACCCTTTGGTCACATACAAATAAATACCCTTCACTGATACATATATACACTTATATATAAAGACATGATTTACTCGTCGTTGGCTGAAAAAAATTCCTCCTTCGCGTCATTTAATGCAGGCATAGCGTAAAATGCGGTGGTGCGTTGTGGGTACCCTATAATACGACCGTGATTTCGGGGGCAACATAAAAAGTCATCTGCTCGATAATTAAGGGCAATTCAGCTGCTAACATTTCTGAGCTAAAATATCAAATACAGTCCTAAGTTATATCTCATTATGAAAAAAGTGGGCTCGCTCAAACCAAATTTAAATTATTGACAATTTTAGCGTTTTTCGTCAAAAATTTCGAAACTTTAAGGCAAAAATGCTAACAGAAGATATTATCCGATTTGGGAAAAAACATATCTGTAATATCCATCCCGTTGCGCAACCTTTGCTGGGTATTAAGATTCACTCCTAGAAATAGTGGAAAAACGAGGCACCCTAGTAAGCAAGGTTACAAGCCTTTGCAGCATCCACGCCAGGAGCACCATTTTTTCTAATCCGAGCTGGACAAAATATTCTAAGAATTGTGTTTGAAAATATTATACTAAAATTTGAATGAACATTGAGTGTGAAAGAGAAGATAAGAAGCAAAATAAAATTTCACTCATGATATTTAGACTGAAGTGGAAGATTAAATCTGGAAAAGGCTAAGGCTTAAAACTACCAAGAGGAGGAGCCCCACGTCAGAAACACTCTCTCGATTTTTTTTCTTTCACATGATGCGAGATTTTCCCAAAGTCCTGAATCAAACGCAACGTTATCTATCACCGAGCTCTCTCTCAATCCCACCTCAAACCAAGACGCTACTGCCTCTTGCTCCTCCCCTGATCTCATCGGAAGATTACTAAAAACCTTTTTGCCTTAATTCTACTGGATAGCGTCTTTCACATTACTTCTAACCTGCATCAGTCCTCACCAATCATAATTTCCCTGCTGTCTCCATCACAACTAATGTAAATGGTTACCTATACAACTGCCAGAAGTTGAAGTTCGTAAAATAATGCTTTGCGCATTATCAAAGGTTAATCAGGTGGCATATATATTTTCAGTTTTATACATGTATTGTAACTATATTTTTCCAAATTTTAAAGACATTTTTTCCTTCAAACTCCCCAAAACACTACAGAAGGAGAGTAAAACGTCTCGACAGTACAAATAGCTAGTGAACTCGACATAAAATCGATAAGCGTTTGTGTTCTGGTGAAGGAGAATGACTTTTCTCTGCGGAATTTCCAACATTTTTTTGCGAGTTTTAATGCCAACATAACGTTTTTGGTTACCTGCGCTATAAAAAATAAACAAACAGGGGGAAGGTGATCATCCCCTCGCATAAAATATCATTTTTACTTCTCCTTTGACCAGGATCTTCTCTTCACCAAAAAATAATTCTATGATGCACTTAATATCATCACCTCCCCATTTTGGGAGCTACTGAGTTCGGCAATGCAAAAAAATTAATAACCACATGCAAGACACAGTAATTTTAAATTTTACGTTTTATGACTAGAGCGATTTCTTAGGATATCACGATTCCAATAAATTTACTGCCCTAAGTGGGACAACTATAGAGTTTAAATGTGGTTAGACATGAATTGTGGCACAGCAAAATTATGAAATTAATTAGGAAAGGAATTTAGGAAAATGGGACTTAAACGCACGCTCTTTGTCATGGGTTATCTGAATTTTCCTCTCGCCCAGACAACATATTTGTATAATTCTACCTCAGCATTCAGTGACACCAAAGTTAGGCGAAGCGATTATCGCAACACTTATATTGGTGATTCTACTGTCAGATGAGACTCAACGAGGAACGATGCAGAACATCGAATAACCTCTGGTTTGAGAGAGATGTTTACTTCGAATCCGGGAGGTGTGCCACTCTTCACCCGGAGTTTTACCACATCGCAGACTGTAACAACGTGGAGGATGCCCTGTCCACCCGTTTGATTGCTAAGATTTTGTTTTCTACGAACAAGCAGCAAAGATAAAATGCCATGATTTCAAACTAATATTTATTCACTTTGATTTAACTGAACAGCAGTTGGGGAAAACTTTGAAAGTAGAGATAGGACTCAAATTGAATTGCAAATCGTGCACCAGTCCTGTATGTGGGCTCACATGCGGTGTCATTTAATAAAAAAATAAAAAAAGAATGATACTACGATAGGAACTAAATTCCAGGAGGTTTCACAAGATGGACGA
The DNA here is from genome assembly GCA_963169105.1 of Ceriagrion tenellum. NCBI lineage: Eukaryota > Metazoa > Arthropoda > Insecta > Odonata > Coenagrionidae > Ceriagrion > Ceriagrion tenellum. The sequence continues at coordinate 15,961,733 of OY720633.1, read as the reverse complement.
TTTAATTTTTGCATTGTCGAAAATGTTTTCAATTCAGGTTAAATGTCAAAGTTGTAACAAAATAAAAACATTTCCCACTCTCATACGTGGTGCGCGACTCTGGATTTTGTCTTCTCCATTCGAACTCTCCAGAAAACCTTACTCAACTAATTAATTCCCCGGACTCTCCTTCTCAGTTTAAACAATGAATTTTATTCATAAAATATTACGAGAAAGATTATGAATATCCCTTTACACAAATGATTATCAATCACCATAAATATGTTATATCATTAAAATACACAGCATATGTTTTGCCCTTCACTGTTCACTTCTCTTCAGGCTCATGAACTTGAACAGGCCATGCACTTTTTCTCACTTGAGCCACTTCACGTTTCTTCCATTTCTCATCACAGAACATTTCTATAAATGCAAATCACACATACAATTTCCTTATCGATTACCGCACAGTTGCTGTGTTCCTTGCCAGCTAAATTCCTCTAGTGATATTCCCGTTGCTCCCCTGATTCACCTTGCGTTGAAACACGGTTGCTCCTCTAGCAGCTTGTCCCCGTTGATGCTCAAAAATAAAATAACTCCATCTGCTGATTTCCAAAAGAGTCCTTGATTATTGTCAGACTGCCCCCGTGCCCTTCAGCGTGCCTTATCCTTAAATACCCTTTCTCTGCCCTCTGTTATGCGTTGCTGAGCTGCCGTTAACAAATGGTTAGTTGTCGCCTAGCTGCCATTAACAAATTCTTGTGCGTTGCTTGGCTGCCACTTGCAATTTGTTATGAGTCGTTTTCAGAATGCCCTGTAGTTTCTGATATTTTATGCTATGGTGGAATTAAAATGATACAGGAACTTCCGAAATGAGATAAGGGAATGCCAACATAATGAAGCGAATAAGCTTTACACCGTCAGGCGTCACTTCGTGGAAGTATTTAATATTTGAATGCATAGTTAAACAATCCTTGCACTTTTCAACAACTACTTATACTTTGAAAATGTATTGTCGACAATGTATTCAACTCGGGCTGAATGATACTCAAGCTGGACACCGACGCAGCACACCGAATAACCTCTGGTTTGAGAGAGATGTTTACTTTGAATCCGGCTCTTGTCCCCGTTGACGCACAAAAATAAAATAACTACATCTGCTCAGTTCCACAAGAGTCTTTGATTATCATCAGACTGCCCCCGTGCCCTTCACTGTATCATTTCCTTTAATACCCTTTCTCAGCCCTCTGTTTTGCGTTGCTTTGCTGCCATTAACAAATTGTTAGGCGTCGCCTAGCTGCCATTAACCAATTGTTGTGCTTTGCTTAGCTGCCACTTGGATATTGTTGTGGGTCGTTACCGGATTAATGAATTTAACAGGCCAGGTTTCAGATTAATTAAATTAAATATTGCATAATTAATGGCGCAATTATATAGTTTAATAATATGACAGAATTTTCGAAATTCAATGAAAATATATAAATAGTCTTTAACTTGACTCATTTTTTTCGTACGGTGCGTTTGAAACTCCTTCAAAACGGAAGGTTTTTTGTGATACCCAATAATCTAATTCCGTCCCTAATTCCGCCCCATCCGCATTTGAGTAGAGATCATATTCGATTTATACATTTCAATCACATCACCTGTAGGACACATCAATTTAATTTTCAAATATAGTTGAGAAAACATACAAACTACACACTGTTAGTTTTTTATGACATCTAAGTGTTATAATCCTTGTACTTTTCCACAACTATCAATAGTTATGGAAAAGTACAAGGATATTTTCAATATGGATTCAAATATAATGAGGCGAGATTGTTCAAAACCATCAGTTTCTGAATCGATGAAGCCCTGAAAGCCAGGCGATGGAACGTTCCCGAAATTTTCGGAAGTGACATCCGGGATAGGCGCCAACTAAAAGTTCAACTGAGGCAAATTGGTGGCAGTGGTATTTATAACTTATTTGCTTTGTTAAATGTATTCAGTTTTACGAAAAAATGGAAAAAGACGAAAGAGTTTTTACATAAAGGTTACCACGAGGAAAGGGCGGTTCATTGAAATATGAATCCCACGGACTCATATAAGTTCCCCAATGTATATTTTTAAGTGGCAAAAGGCCATTGACGTTGGGGAAATGTTTTCATTCGATTGACTTGCGGATGACTGCGTGGAAAAGGTCGAAAAAAGTAGCACATCACAGGAATCGATTGACGGAGCGGGAGATAGGACGGCGCTAGGCCGAAAATGATAATGATAATGTCAAATATTTATTCCACTCCAACAAGAGACACAAAAAATAAATTGAACAGAAGGGTGAAATTAGGCACCCCTGATGGAAAGTTCCTGTGATGGGGCTTTAATTCCTTGGATATGGCGTTTTTCGGCAGTTACATGAAAATATATATCAAAATAAAAGGCACAAAGGGATATTCAACTATACATACGAGAAGTGTCCTTACACAGTATGAAAATATCATCTCCTCACACAGATGTTACAATCTTTATCCATAGTAGTATATATATATATATATATATATATATATATATATATATATATATATATATATATATATATATCTCTCATTCAATTACAACTAACAGAATACAATGCATTTGGATCAGCTCTACATAAACTATATGGAATCCGTGAACATGGTCAGTATAAAACTTATTGAAGAGGCTTAAGCTATAGTTTTGAATAATATTTTAATATTATTTTTCAAAAATAACCAATTTAACAGTTTCTTTGTAAGCAACACTTGGTTGTTACAACAGTATAACTCTTGTGGTAACTGCATAAAAACCTTTGGTTCTATTAAATTATAAAAATGTTTATAGGCATCCTTCATCCCTCATCTTCAGCTCCTCTTTCCCGAAACCACAGCGTAGGTACTTCATCCCCACTCAAAGAAGTCCCTAATTCCGCCCCATTCCATCTCCAATTTCCATTCGCACGACCCCGGAAACCGCCCACTGCATCACCTTACGACCCACCCCCTCACCCAGCGGCAGCCACGGCAACTTCAATAATCACCTAACCCTCCCCCTCCCTTACTACCCCTTCCTCCGATTGGGTAGAGGGGAGGGCGAGAGGGATAGGGGAAGGACAGTTGAAGCAGGAGCTGATCCCTCCAACACTCTCCGCTCGGGCCGTCTCCATGGTGATGGGCGGCCGCGGGTCTCCCCCTCACTACCCAGTCTTTGACCGCGCTATGCCGAACAATAGGTGGTGGCGAAGGATAGGGGAGGGGGGAGGAGAGAGGAATTGGGAGGGTTTGGGAACTCTGAGAATGATGAACGAGAACATACGAACCACTAGCTCACGACTGGGAATGAAGGTAGTCCGAGCGAGATAGCTCCCCAGTCATAATAGAGACCATATTCGAATTATTCGTTTTAATTCCACTAGCTGTAGGACACATCAATTAAATATTGCATTATTAATGCTACAAAAATATAGTTTAATATGGCAGAAATTGTAAGTAATTAAATTAAAATATCTAAATAAGTCTTTAACTCATTTTTTTGGTGCGGTGAGTTTGAAACTCCTTCAAAACGGAAGGTTTTTCTGTGATACCCAAGAAGCTACTGCGATGACAATATGATTAATTTGCAAATATAGTTGAGAAAACATAGAAACTACACGCTGTTAGTTTTTTTAGTATATCTAAGTGTTAAAAAGACCTCATTTTTTAAATATTTTCTCTCTGGAGTGCATACACGTACCGTTTCCCACCTAAAAGGGCTGGTATTTTTTGGCAAATATCTCTAAAATTAATGTAGTAAGGGGTAGAATTTTTGTTGTCATTGGACAGGTGAGATATTTTTCTTTTAAATGAGATCAAATTCATTGATTTCTAAGTAAAATGATATTTCACTTGGACAACCTTAAATCCACGACCGTATGCATTATACTTCCATGTTTTGCTCCAGTCTGATCCAGATATGACCTTTAGTTTCATATTGTGTATAATCGTGGAAAATGTTTTTAAACTAAAATAAATGAGAATTACTTGATAGACGCTCGGCGATTCAATGGAATTAAATAACTGAAGTAATTTACATCAGAGATAGAGGTAATGCCTAGTAAAAATATTATATCTAAATACAGTTCTCACTTTATGAAGAACTGACGAAGAAAAACTTCAAATGATTAAGATATTTTCATTATAAACGCTGGTATCTTTATTATAGTTTTTACGTAAATATCAGTCCGTTGCTAAAAAAGTCTCGTTGTGATAATAGCCTCGATTTCATGTTAATAGATATGTTTTTCGCCAAAGCATCCTTAAGTAGCTTATAATTTCTAAGCCAGCAGCGCTTTTATGGCACTTAACTGGATAAAGGAACGGTGATGACGAGCAGATCGACGACTCATCCGAAGAGCACTCGACTGTTTCCCTCGGAGAAGGAAACGACGCCCACATCGCCTCCGCCGATCATAATATCTCCTGCGTCGTCCGCCCCTGCTCGTTTTCCTTATCAAACCCTTCCACTTCTACTCTCCGCCTCCCGTCCGTCCGCCTGACTATCGCCATCGGAAATAAACCTGATCCGGGAGGAACTAAAGAAGAGGATGGAAGTGAATGCGTAGGTTGTAACCGCTGACGACATATACTCCCTTCGACTCCAGCACTTATAAGCCTCAGGCTCTCTATTACCCTAGTTCTGTATCCACGTAACCAACCTCCATCACCCTCTAAGATTTTTTTGCGGGAAAACCCTTGGATCCTATTTGTAATAATTGCGTTGACCTGAAAATTATACGTTTCCATTGGTGCAGCCATATTTCCTCAAATACCAGGAGGAAGTGCTAGAATATGCAGCTTCGGAGAAATTTTTAACGATGCATTTTAAAAATAAGTACGAGGTAGTTCGTAATTTTTGTTGAAGAATATAGTTATCGTTATTAAAATTCCAGTTACGACTACATATATGTCTTTTATAAACAAATGAATGCCTTAATTAAGGCCAAGGTCGGGAAGTTTTTTATCGGTTACGCAAAAGTGTTTCGATCATTTTTCACATTTTTTCGGAAAAGTCTGTTATTCACACCTTTGGGGTTTTCTGATAGTGTTTTGATTTAGTGCCAACTCCGCCTCTTTGGAATATCTCATCAATGTGAGATCTAAATCACTTTTGTCACCTCGACCGACGTTAAGCGGACGTTATATTTACTCTGATTTATCGCATTTGTGACACGTACAATTCCTTTTTACACTGAGGCCTGGAGAAATTTAGACAATTCACTCGCTGATAGAAATAAGGATTGATGGTGGCGCGCTTTGCAAATATTTTCGGCGAAGAATATTCCGTCTAATTTAACAGTTCAATCTATACTTTACAAATAAAACACAATTGCTACGTATCTCCCTAGCTCCTAATGGATAAAATGTTTTCTGATAAACTTTTTTTATAAGGTTTTGTTTGATTCGATATTTGAAAACTCATAGCATTAACACTTCAGGTGGTTGTGTGGGGAGTTAACCTCCAGCTGTGGCAATATACACCATTAGCATAGGTGGGTGGAAGGCTATAGGGACGATTGAAGAGTGGAGAGAAGCCTGGTAGTGGCCCACGCGTAGCAATTGGTTCCCAGGGATACGAAGTTGACCCTAGAACCAGAAGGTGAGGTCCCCGTGACATCAGTGAACACGATTTCAATCTTCTGTCGGAACTTCAGTTTATCACCTTCTGTGTGTCACCATAGAGTATACATAGAGTGGCAAAGAGATGTGGAGATTCGGTTATGAGTTTTTAAATAATACTTTGGCCGATAGATGGAATAGGTGTATCGAAGTTGCACGAAAAGCCATAACAAATGAGCTATGGCACGCGGCCACTTCATTTAGTGTTGCATAACTCACATAATGTTCTAATGATGATTTCGGTGCCTGGATGTTTACTAATCGACTTATGGCAACGGAAACAAATCTTATTGAGTCGTCGAGACCCAAGTAAAGATGTATTTTAATGTACCATCAATGAGCATCATCTATAATCAATGGAAATCGCGTCAATATGATAAGACACGCGATTACCAAACACGGAGTCAACTGTTTACCGATGTAACATAGCAATGACAAAATAATTGATACTCGATTAAAAGCACACAACACCCATGTATGTTAATCCACCTCTGTATGTTAATGCAAAATCACCGAGTACCACTAGCGCCTCCAAGTGGCCTTCTCCGTAAGCCGAAATTCTTCCTCCCCTAAGGTGGTGGCACCTGAAAAATTCTTCCCAAAGCTCTCAAATATTTATGTCCAGTTTTTAGCATTGCTTTGCCACTCTATATATACATACTCTATGGTACCATGTATCAGCTGAATTAATATTGCAGAAGATTTTGTAAAATACGTGTGCCTCGTTCTCTTAAAACGTGTCACAATTGCTAATGTCACAAAAAATTGAGTCTCCACCATGACTTACGGAATTATTTCCCTGCATAATAAATAATTATAAACGGAAAAATTGGCAACTGCATATGGAACAATACACCACAAATAGCAAGCACTTACAATTTCCTTCGCTCCGATACGTGTACGATACAGTTCATAATTTTAGCCGAAGAAAAAGACTACAGCAAAATATTTTTTTAAATTAAACTTTAGCTTTAAGTGAAAAAGGCATCAATACTTTGAATGGCAGGATACCAGTTCTTATTAAAAAATAGTCCTTAATCGGAGTAGCCTTATTGAACATAAATAAAAAAATGCAAAAATCTCATGTTTAATGTTGAAATGAAATTCGACTCCATATGTTCAGCGAAAGGAAGGAAATATTGGAACAAAAATAAACACGAATTAGCAAGAAACTAATTTTTCATGCTCCGTAACCAGGCAACAGATGCATATTTTGTAAAAAAAAATTATCATGACTAAAAATTTAGGCAAACAAAAGTTGTCCAGCGACTTTGTGTGAAACCAAAGAGGTGTAAAGTTCATCTTTGCCCAAATGGACGGGAAATGACCTTTAATAGTCTAATAATACGCACCTCTAATGAGCTAAAGAAACAGTCATGTCTTCAAAATAGATTTTATTATTCGGCTCTTTTCAAAACAGAGTAGTGGAATTTCAAAGATTTATAAGAAAGATACTAGCTTTGAATCCTCCGAGGAGACAATTCAAGTTCAGTCAGAAGAATCCAACAGCACTCGCATACTTAAACATTGGTATTCACAAAAACATAAACCGTGGTTTAACGATAAAATAAGGATGATAACATTGTGACTCTTAGTACGCTCATCACCTCAGGAAGAATAAACTTCATTATACAAAGATAAGTTCAATATTTATTGACGGCGTCATTGGTTTTGCTAGAAAATATTTGAAAGTCACAATCCGCTAATGAGAAAAATCAAGAAAACGACAAATCGCAAACATTTCAGGAAGCATACGCATTGAGAGCAGAAGTTCAATCGGCATAAAAGTTTTGAAAGATGAAATGGCTGCGGGATATAGAGAGGAAGTTTCTAGAAAGAGCGAAGAGGTAAGAATGTCTGTAATCAAAGAGACACTCTTAAGGACTGCTTTTCAAAGTTTGGGAAACTAAGAATTGGATTGGACATTTGGGGAGGCGACCGACGGCTAAGGTCATTTGCGCCATAGGGAATAGTTAAGGGAGGAAGGGTGGATAGAAACCCGGCGTCGGCATTAGCCTGCTCTCAACGAAAGGCGACAAGGGGATAACGGCTTAGCATCTCATCCGACAGACGGAGTAATGTACTTGAAGTGCCCTCCACAAGATATTCAAGTAGGGATCGGGTTCCCTCTGAAAAACATCCTCCTCTGCAGGGATTTGAACCCTGGCCGCCACTGCTGTAGGCGGGTACTCTAGCCACCACACCAACCCGATCCTTTTGGGATACTGTGTAATACACAGAAATCTTTCCCTTTAATCCATGTCCGATAACACGCGACCAAATACGATTAAAACTGCACCTGAATTGAATGTAATTGGGAAGATATAATATTTACTAACAAATTAGCGCTTAACACGGATTGACTTTGCGGTAAAATGGCCAAACTACCTATGGAAAACCGACTTAGAAAGAACGGGAATTTTTTAAAAACACGATAAAAAGATACATAAAAGGACAGAGGGACTGGAAATCTTATATTAAAGTCTGATATAAAAAAATTGTTTTTAGGTAAGAACCTTTGACATTAACTAATGATTTTTACATTGACACTCATTATTTGGCGTTCGGTAGACGGCATGCAACTCTTTACCTAAGGTTTTTCTGAGCTATAATCCTCACAACATTCCTGTCGTTACGACTTCACGAAATATTTAGCTAATCCGTTCTCAAGATTAATACAAGACTTGCAAAAAGACTCAGCAAAAAGTCAGGCAGAACATGGCGTGAAAATGTGAGTTACTCCAGAGGAGCAGTCGACTATTATTAAGCTGTATTTCACAGGAATCCCCCCTGAGAGACTTTAATTAAAAGTGTTTCACGATAGAGCTCAGTGTGTTCTTATGCAATGACTAAACTTGGCGACCTAATTCAAACTTAAAAAGTCGATATTTCCCGGGATAATTTAGACGAATTATATTTCACAGGGTTGAATTAAAATATGTACTATGAGAGAAAATGCTTAAGTTGTTTATTACTTCAAGCGAATCCTATAACCGTAACTTATTGGTTAAACTAGCTGTGGTCTAAAGAATAAAACTACTACTTCACGGCTAAAACATCCCGGAAAACATTGCCTCTCTCAAAAAACATTCTTCTCTAGCAATAGTTTAGACATCAAAATACTGGCCAAAATGGGCCGTTTCCAAAGAGAATTTTTTCTCATCCTTGAATATCCTCCTTGAACATCCTCTTCTGTTTATTGATACTGTAATGAAAAATTGACAACCGATATAAATTACGCTATAAGGATTCCAAAAATTGGTTATTTTGAGAACTCATTCACTAAACTCCTACGCAGTGGTTCACGCTAAAAAACCAATAAATACAAACAGTATTTTCAATCATAAAATATACAAGTTAAAATCTCACCTAACCAGAAGGCGTGTAGAACGTTAAGTCGATTTTAACAGAACGTGCCATTTTCAATCATCAAGCGTCTATCCCAAACGTAGCCATTCTTACTATTTTGAGAGCCAATATACCACAAGACTTATTAGCACGTAGATAAGCCAGAAATCCTCAGAGGAAATGAAAATATTACAATACAGAGGCATTAGTATCTAAAGAGATAACGATCATTTTTATGCCCCTCAGACCAACGTCGCCATCGAAGCTATAAATAAGATTTTATCAGGAGTGAAGCTATTCCAATGGGGGAATAAGAAATAAATGAAATAAGGGAGACACATCGCGAAGAGGAGAATATGAAGAGACGAGAGAGCTACGGGAAGGGAAAAGAAAAACCGCAGAGGAGAAAACTACTCCAACCACTCCGGCAAATTCTCCCTGTTAGGGCGAGAAGAGGAACAGCGAGAATAAGCGGAGATTGAGTGAGGACTCGGGGATGAGAGGGGTAGCGGGTAAAAAAGAAAATTTAAAAATAAGGAAAATGAAAAAATGAGAGAGATAGTGAGTTGAGGAGCGAGTTATTTTGCCAGACGGGGTAACGGTTGTCATGCCGGTTCCTCGTTGCTATGGAAGCGGCGGGTTGAAGGGTCCCTGGGATAATAAAATGGGGTTTGCGTGTAAAGATGAAGCGTAATTGGGAGTCCACGGTAAAGGAATATATCTCGGGGAAAAAGGTGAGGGTGGGAGAGGCTAGGGGTGGGATGGATAGGGGTGGGAGATAGAGGGAAACGGGGGCCGGGTGAGGGAAAAGAAGGGAAAGAGGACGATTTGAAGGAAAGGTGGGCGTGGGAAGGAACCTTGGGGGACTCTCTCGCTCTTCGTCCTCCACCCCACCCACGCTCCCGCGATGGCAACGGAGGAGGGAAAGGGGGAAGATGGGGTGGTTTATTGGATTGGTTTGCCGGAGATGGGCTCAATACTGCGTGAATTTGAGTCGGGAGAAACACAAGAAATCGTCTCCCACGCGTCTCCCCTCGCCTCGGGGAAGTAAGAGAGAAAAATATGCACCCTCCACTCTTACGCCACATTCTCCTCCTTTCGCGCACCTGCACTTCCTAAATAAAAAAGAAGAAGCCTATCTCGCGTTAAATATATTTATTCCTCAAAGCAAATTACTTCAATGTCACAGGTCCCAAAAAATCTGAAGGTAAAAATAAACAAATGATCATCTGAAATGTGTTCCCGAAACCCAAAGCGAAAAACGGGCACAAAGGACCAGACGGCGTTTTGTTGGCTTCTTGGAACCGGTGACAATTATTTCAAAATTACATTTTACAGGTGGATAATTTTCGAAGCCATATTTTGATTTAAATGGAGTTCCTAGTAAAGTAATCATAATGCCTCTATTGTTGAAATTTATCATAAGACTATATAATAAAATTTAAAAGAACTTTTTCGATACTTCATCAATCCTAGTTCTGTTAGAATGTGAGAAACTACTTCTTAGCTAGTTAAAAGGTTGAATAATATATGAATACTGGACTGAAAGAAGTCAAACAGATGTGTGTAAGTAAGAGACCCCTGGAAACAATTGTTGAGACAATTGATGTCTGGCAAAATAACTTGCTCCTCCACTCACTATCTCTCTTATTTTTTTTCATTTTCCATATTTTTTACCTGCTACCCCTCTTATCCCCGAGTCCTTACTCCATCTCCGCTTATTCTCGCTGTTTCTCTTCTCATCCTAACAGGGAGAATTCCTCGGAGAGGTAGGCGTACTTTTACCCTGTGCGGTTTTGCTTTTCCTACCCGTACCTCTCTCGCCCCTTCAACTGTCTCAAAAAATGTCTTTTTGAGAGGCAGTTGGCGCTGAATATGGCGCAGTACACGATAGAGTTAGAACTCTACATAAAAATGAATGCAGCGACACCAGCAAAACAGGCCATCCCCACGGAGAATCGTGAAATCAACCCTGAAGGTCACGATGTCACCATAAAATCACCGCAGATACCTCCGCAATCAATTTTTGAAGAAGTTTCAACATTGAAATGGAAAAATTACGTCCTACGGCCTTAAGCCACTTGGCAAAATTTTCAATATAAATCATATTGTTAGCAGTATCTACAATACATCCTCGTCGTCATTCAATAGGTCTGGCCTCGTCGCTGTCTTTGTAGCCAATTGTCTCTCTCTCTAAGGCTGTTTCTTTTTCATTTCCCCGCAGGAGTTGCAGTTCATGATTGACATCACACTGTGAAGTAAGGACATTCTAGGTAGTCCTCTCCTTTTCTTCACCAACACTTTTTCCTTCAATCATGTTCTTGATGAACTCGTTATGTCTTACTAAGAGACCAACAAGTTTAATTTTCCTGGAGTGAATTGCTTGGAGAAGCGTTCTTTTTTCGCCTACTTCTTCCAAGACTTGCTCATTTGATTTCCTCATGACCCAACTAGTTCTAGTCATTCTCTTCCAGAACCACATTTCGGCAGCCTGGAGCCTACAATACGTATTTCATCGAAATACCGTAGTAATATTGAATACATGACCCAATACTACTTCAAATACAACATTACTACATCAACCTGAGTTAAATAAATACATATTGACGAAAGGCATTACGAAAAACAACATGCCGCAGATACATCGTATCATGCAAGGATGCAATTCAATCTATGCAACTGTCCCTTTCTTTGCACGGTCAAATGATAAGTAGTCAATGAAAAATGTGTTATTCGTTCATAAAGTTGCCAGTTAGTTCATGCATGTATTAATTTTTCCTGTATTCAAAGCAAAGAGTTAGCAGTCGACAGCAGCTTGTGCTTCTATAATAAATTAACACATAGGTTTGTTTTCCTATCCAAACAAGAGACCAACAAGATGTGTTCACCTCGCTGAGAGAAGTAAGCGAGACTGCTTGCCCTTATTTTGCATAATACTTAATTTCTCAATTCATGAGTCACCCATTTGAAATTTAAATGAAATGAAAATCTTCTGCTCAGCAGAGCCAAGCCCTTGAAAGCAATATACGTACGAAATTTAAACTCTACTGCGTGCCTAATAAGAATTTGAGCACGCTTAAGTTAATAAATCACTGACGCAACAGACCTTATGCTAAAATAGGCAAAGATGTTTTTGAGTTTGGGGGGCTTTACGCAAAATTGCCGCTTTCATTGAATAACTTAAAGTAAAAGAGCAAATAAACCCAAAATTTCAGGATAATCCGGGTATTCCAATTTGCTATTTCAGGGTGTCCAGCAGCCGGGCATTTGAAAATTCCCTGAGATTTCCAGGTTTTCCGGACATAAATTTTATTTTTCCAGAAGAAATATTGATTTTTTTTCTCGTTAATTATAAGAGAATGTTCGGTACGTTTTTTGGGTGATTAATCGTAAGGATTTTTTATAAACTTGCATATTTGGAGGGAAATGAACACCAAACTTAAAATAGCATTAGAGAAAATCACATCACCACCCTTTCTTAGATTTAAACATTGAGCTGGTTCTCAGGAACAATGTTATATTACAGCCAGACTTTGCTATGAATAGCATTGATATAAAATGATCAAAAACTTAAAAAATTAAAGGAATATACTTTTTTCCTTATTTTGTTAAATGCGACGACGCAAGGGAAATTGGGCTTCGCAACTTGCCGATAAAGGCAAGTTCTTTACGCCACTGATTTACAGACTATGACCAATAAGAACACAGTGTACCTGTATAGAAAATAATGTACCTACTTTCGGTGATTACAGGAATACAATATGCGACAAGGCAAGGGAAATTTGACTTAGCAACTTGCCGAAAAAGGCACATTCTTTCCGTTGCTGTTTTATACATTGACACCACCGAAAATTCCAGAGTCAATGCGATATTTCCCTGAGATTTCCCTGATATTTGTGGTGAAAATAGAATTCCGTGAGATTTCCAGGTGTTCCCGGTTTTCCAGAGTGCTGGAAATCCTGTATGTGGTGAAAAATTAAAAGGCATGGTTTTGGATTATCAAAAACACACCAAAGCCAACAATCTGGAGCAATTAGGTTGTCGCTGTTGGTGTGCATTGTACTAAAATCAGTTATATGTGAGGTGGCACACGAATTGCCACATCGCAGTTTCTTTTCTAACTTTTTTCGGTTTTTCCTCATGACCAAAGAGAGCCTAGTGCGACCCCGGCAAATTTTGCAACTTTAGAGGAAATCAGACTATTTTATGACGATACTCCAAACAGAAGGAACAATTCATTTTATAGCCATACGTCTAGATCCTAGCATTAAATTGAGCCCTCGTTAATACACCGTAAAGGTCAAATACTGGATTTTACGATGCAGCTGCCTAAAAAGAGCGGGTAAGAACCTTCTTCAGCTGGGGAGAACCATTACGAGTGGTGAACCCCTCCAGCTGAAGATAGTTTCTCACCCGAAAGCTATCCTAAGCAGTGGACACCGGTGTCACCATCTGCCAGTGTGTCTGCTAATATATCTAACTATGTGTATACATTCCACAACCTTACCACCTTGTTGTGTCATAGCAATAAGTATTTTTTAATTTATTTCCTTTCCTTTATTTTATGGTTTCCACTTTTCTTTTCTATTCTATTTCTTTCATACTTCGTTTATACCATTAAAACTGTTGAAGACGACTTTGTGGAAGTTATGCATTATGAGAGAATTAAATAACTCGGCTACACCCATTTGTGAGAGTTTATTCTAGAGCCCGGACGGTGACAATAAATCTTCACAAATGGAGCAGCGAATGTTATTTCATTTTTTCGAGACTTCATTTGTTCCCAGGCGCAATTTCTTGTTATTCCAGTTTATTCATTAGATACTCAGAGTGAGCCTACATTCTTACGCTGGAGTTCCTGAAACATGTCTCCCAAAGCCATACCACATTAGTTAATCTCAGTCAAAACACAACGTGTTAATGCCATATGGCTCAAATTTTCCTCGTCTGCTCTTTAGTTAATTCAAGGTATAAAAGTTGGGAAGTTACCGCTGAGCATGAAGTAAGACGTTTTAGCAGATTTGCTCATTTCTTTGAAAGAAAAATTAGCAAGTTCCCAATCATTGCATTAACAAATGATGTGGTACCAAGTCACTCGCACGGGTGCATACACACCAGGGTTGAAAATTTGCCATGAAAAAAATCATCTGGCTTGACCGGGATTCGAACCCGGATCTCCCATGTGCCGGTAAACTGTGTTAGCCAGTTACACAGCCAAGCCATGTGTGACTGGCTAAACACCTGACCGGCAATTGGGAGATCCGGGTTCGAATCCCGGTCAAGCCAGATGATTTTTTTCATGGCAAATTTCAACCCTGGTGTACAAATTAGCAATCTGCAAAATAACATGATTCCTCATGAAAAACCCGAAGAGCGGAACAAGAACTCCTTCATTCTTAGATTTGCTGATTTTGCTCCATGAGGCAACGATATTCAGCTATTTCTTTGAACGCATAAATTCACTTCCATAGGATGTTCATCATTTACACGCACACCATTAGATGAGAATATATGAAACTTAGACTTGTGTATTTGCATCTCTGAAATGCATTGATGCGCTAAACCCCTGGGCACATAGGGCGTGACTTTATCTTTTTCACGAAAAAGGTACATCTCGTACATGCATAATTCAATGTCTCGAGATTTAAAGAGCCGTCATTTTTTCATGTATAGATGGCAAACCGTATAAAATTACGTAAAACACTAGTTTTCTTCGCAGAAATCATTAAAAAAGTTCATCTTCAATAAAACTGGAAATTTGAAGGCTTACCACCAGTTATAAGGCTCCAACCCAATTGGCCAACGTCTTGACGCCAACTCATCATCTCCAGATTTTCCTCATAGAAATTATCCCAAAGGTAGTAATTCAATTAGCTTTTGTAGCTAATCCAAATCTTTACGAAATTGAATTTTCTCCAGTAACAATTCCGTCAACATATATTTTCCTCAGAAGAGATTGAGCGTCCAAACGCAATATATCAACCAGTAATTATTTGACCAACTGGCGACTTTGATCATACATCGCACGCACTTTACCCGGCAAACTTTCTGACCGAGCTAAACCGAAGAAAATACATCTCAATATCTTCCCTATTTAAAGTTGTTTAACTTAAAAAGCTTTAATTCAAAACAAATTTCTTTGCACACACCACAAAAGTTCAACAAATAATTCTGCACACCCCTACAGATATAGATTTCATTCCCATTTTCCGAAATACGATACCTCTTAGACTTTTTCGGAAAGGGCGGCCAAACCATGAAACTTCCATTCCCACCACATTCGTCAAGTACCATCTATAAATTCATTCCGAACAAAACTTTTTCAACATATCTTCAACCATTACACCAAATAAACACACAAATTCAAAGGATTTGTATTATTATAGGTAAAGCCACCGGGCGAACCAATATTTCGGAGGGTTTGGTTTTTGTAAGTCGTTGGTTCTACTCCGTATGCTTCAACTGATGATATTCTGTTTTAATGCTAATACATATTGAAACATACAAATGTCTGTCTGGATTATACATAGGCTGTAAAAATTGATGCGGGTGTTATGCTTCATACAATGTTCCATTAACACAAAATTCTGTATTTTTTATCGCAGTCATAATTGATAAGAAATTTCTGAATAATCCCCTTGAGGCCAAATTTGTCAAATATCCAGTGTGCATCTCATTAGTTACACTCTATACCTTTCTAGTATAATGTTCATTTGAACCTAGAGGATATGAGATTACATTTTCTTAATACAAGTTGCGTAATATCTCTATCACTTGTTGTTGAAGAGTGCATGGATGAAAATCGGTGTCAAAATGTTCAGGAAATACGAAAATTTGGGGATGCGTTTTGGAAATTTCCGTTGTGAAGGAAATTAAATAAGTTCTGAATGCCGATAAAAATTCAAACATATTATTTGGTAATTTGGGGTCCAAGGGCAAACCATCGTTGAGTGGATCCACATTCAATGAGCGGGAACAAGCATTGAAAAATCACACTTGAAGGGTATAATCTATGAACCAAATCAGGCAGATAACTGATCCCACGCGAATTAGTTGCTGTCACATGGCCCGCATTCTCTCAGAAATTTTCAATAATTACCCCTTAAGTTAGTCCAAACGAGATAGTTTTCTAGTCATAATAGAGACCGTATTCGAATTATACGCTTTAATTACACCAGCTGTAGGACACATGAATTAAGTATTGAATTATTGGATTATGTATTATTAAGTATTATTAGTGCTAAGAGTCTTTTATAATCGTGGCGGAGAAAAGGCCAAACCTAAAAAATATTTCATTAGACTTGAGACAGGCTTTAAAATACCTAGGCCAAAGAACGAAATGTTTCGTCATTCATATCTATATTTGGGGCCAAAACTTTTTCGTACTCTGCCAAAGGATGTGGCAAAGAAGGACACAGAATCGGGATTTGCTTCAGCCGTTAAAAAATGGTTAATGTGTCACGAGGAAGTAGAGACTTTGTTTCAAAAGATTGTATAAAAATGTATTAGGAATGTTAATTACTAAAATTGGGTTTGTGTTTGATTTGAGATTGTTTACTGTCAACTTAATTCATCTATTATATGTGGTTTATGCATTTTTTGTTTCCTAAATGTAAGTTTTCGTTGAACTGTGTAAATGGTTGATATTGCTCAAGTTATTGTAAAAACTCAAGTTAAAGTGAACGTGTAATAACTTGAATTTTTCATTTTTTTTATATATGAATGCACATTAAGGTATAGAAGCACTAGAAATTTTTTTGAGAAAATGTGTTTGATAACTGAACAGCACCAGCTCTGCCACAAAAACTTTCAGATGATGGTAACCCCAAATCAGGTAGTTCCTCTGGGGTACCTATGTTCCTATATTTGTATAAATAACCAAATGTACACACATATGAATGGAATAAAGAATTATTATTATTATTATTAATTATTAATGGTAATTATTAATGGTCCAATAATATAGTTTCACAAGACAGAAATGGAAAGTAATTTAATAAAAATATGAAAATAAGTCTTTAACTTGACCCATTTTTTAACGTGGTACGTTTGAAACTCGATCAAAACAGAAAGTTTATTGCGATCCCGAAGAATTTACTGCGGTGACAATATGATTAATTTTCAAAAATAGTTGAGAAAACACACAAACTAGACACTTGATTTTTTTGCGAGATCTAAGTGTCGGAAATGCCTCAATTTTAATATAAGGTCTCTCTGGAGTGCATACACTTACCGTTTACCATGAAACAGGGCTGGCATTTTTTGGCAAATATCTCCGAAAGTAATGTGGTAATGGGTTGAATTTTTGGTGTCATTAGAAGGATGAGATATTTTTATTTTATTTAAGACTATATTCATTGATATCTAGATAACATGATATTTCGCTCAAACTACCTTAACCGTGGTTGCTGCAACAATTTACACACCATGTTGGCACAACTGTTAATGCAACTTGAGATTAACACACCTTGCGAGAGGGTAGATGGCTTATAAATGGCAAGGAAACAAGACACTTTCCAGACGTATTTTTACGGTGAATTTTCAGAATTCATTTTATTGAAAATGTTCACTTCTTTGAGCAATTTAAAACATGAATTCCTCCAATTCTGAGAGGATTTTTAGATGATGACTAGAGTAATTTATCCTACTTACTTACACTTTTCATAGAGGGACTTGGTAAAATCCTTAAAAATTACTGTCCATCAAAATCCATTCAAAAATGATATCAATCAGAATTGTCACAATTCTTCAATTAAATTTTTTGCCTTCCAGAAATGCTAGGGAAACAAAGCCATTTCAAAAATATAATCTACCGCATCTGATTGGTCAAACTCAAGATCGGTCACGTAAAGATAAGAAATGCCGCTTCAAACAAAAGGTGTGAGTGGAACAGGTGGCTTATCAATAGTTAACTGAGGTAGAATGACGACCATGGTATTTAACACCGGCAATGGACTTTGAATCGGCGACTAAAAGAATATTATCATCTGCCTGTAGAGGATAGTTTCAAGCCTTACTCGGAGGAATTCCTTGATATCAGGGAAAAAATAATTAACTCTGCAATTCCTTGAGGTAAAATATTTTTTCACGACCGGTTTCGCCGGAATGTAGCATCATCAGGTGTGATGCTGCACTGCGGCGAAACCGGTCGTGAATAAATCTTTTACCACGTGAAATTGCAGAGTTAATTCTTCTGTTGAATTTGATTTTGTGGAGGCGACCGACAGCTTAGGTCATGTGCGCCGTAGGGGATAGGTTAGCGAGGAAGGATGGATAGAAACCCTGCATCGGCATTAGCCTGCTCTTAATGAAAGGCGCCAAGGGGACCACGGTTTAACGTCTCATCAGACAGACGGAGTACGGTACTTGAAGTACCCTTCACAAGACACTCAAGTAGGGATCGGGTTCCCTCTGAAAAACATCCTCCTCTGCAGGGATTTGAACCCTGGCCGTCCGTATGGTTAGCCAGTACTCTAGCCACAAAACCAACCCAATCCCCGTTAATTCTTCCATCCCTGATACCATCTGGGTGGCCAAGAGTGGTCTGCGTTAACCCAAGAAGCGATCCACAACAAGGCAACACGGGGAGATTCAACCATCGACGAAACGGCCGACTTCCGGAATCAACGATAATTCAGAGGCCCACAGCCAAACCGACTCTACGGCGCTCAAGGAATCCTATCATTCCAGCCGAGTGCGCCTGAAGTCACTGCACACACTCAGACGAGGGAAAGGATGTTGAAACTGTCAGCGATCGCGAAGGAGCGAAAAATTCCAGTGCGTTCGCCTTGACGACGACGCCTGAGTTGAAAGATGAATCGCAAACCCAGGATAATTATGTATGGGATGCAACGTGTGATCTCTTGATAAAAAAAACTTTGCTCTTTCTCTTTCTACTAAATGCTCTTTCTACAAGCAACTGAGAGCCCAATGATCTAGAATTATTAAATTTGAACAAAGTTTTTTTCGATCGCACAAAACCTACACGATTAGCAATACACACGTCAAGATATATTAGGCACTTCACCAATGAATAAATGGACTTTCACACCAGTAATAAGGCATTCACCCCTCTCATTTTCCGAATAGTCGTTGCCAACGGAGATAGGCAGAACAACCCTTGAATGCGCGGAGAATTTCAACAAGCTGAGGATTTTAAATAAAACCGAGCAAGGGTTGAATGACCTAGATTCATTTTCCTTAACAAAAATCGGTAATTGATTAAAAGAAGGTCCAGCCCATCACTCAAAGTCCCTCCAAAGAGAGCAAGAGATTCCGCGTCAACTAAACGAGCAGATCATTTAAAGCAAATAAGTTACCCAAAATCAAGAAGATAATAATTTAACGTGTCCAGTGCAGTATATATTTCGGTAAACGTATTAAAAAAGAACTGAACAGAGAACAATAACCCTGGAGTGGCAATGGGGTATCCTAAAATGTTATCTAGCTAGTGAAATTTAGTAGTTCTAGAATTGTTATCTCGCAAAATTCCTTCCAAGGAGAGCAATAATGTGCTTTTTCTAAAGCATCGGAAGCATTAGACGCTCTTCCTTGGAGAGCCGCCTTTAGATTGGTTAACTTCTCCTCTAAGGTAATATCTATTCTATTGAGTACCACAGATTTAAATTAAAAACGGAATCCTACTGAAGCAGGGAATCCCCCTGAAAAGTGACGCGATTAGACAGTAAGACTGACGAGGTCTTCTACCCTTCCCTGACAATGCTTACTCCCAACCCTCCCAACTCATAGAGTGTTCGGGCAACGCTGCTCAGCTGTCCTGTCGTCGGCGCCACTGTCAGGTGCTTGGACGGCAGACGAGGTAGCCCAGTCTACTTCGAACGCTCGACGCAGAAGGTTGCAAACTGAGTGACGTAGGCAAGGTGGCCACGACCATTCTTACGAAAATGCGGCGACTTTGGCCACCAAAATCACTTTGTTACTGTTGTTTTTTTTATTGTAAATAGCAGCAGTGAATAAAGTGATAGCTGAATTTTGTTGATACGAAATTCTTTTCATTTGCAATCACCTTAAACCACCAATTCATCGACATTTTCAAGCGCTAACCGAAATACTGGCTCCAGTTGCGGAGTGGCAAAATCGGCGTGCAAATAGAGGATTCGATATTAGACGAGAAATGGAAATGATATACTATGCAAACTTTTCTTCCACAGTTAAGTCATCACGCGAGAAAATCCAAATGACATCGCCTAGACTACAATCATGGAAATGTTAAAAAATTGTGGTCTGAACGTTGAGAAAACCTAAGTACACGGCTGTTTAAAGCCGAAGCAATGGATAATTAGCACAATACATATACGGTATACTCTAGAAGTTCCCGATAATACAACTGGAAAAATGAAAGCATTGAAGGGGAGAATAAAAGAGTAATCGCAGTGGAAACGTATTCCAAATGAGCATTAATACATATGATTTATATACGCACACCTGTAAACCGATGGGACAGCTCGTTTCCAAATCGACGAGGACCAATTCCTTGTATTGAAAATCGCCCTTCCTTTTTTTATTTTTCTCGCCGAGCTTTCATCCGATGATTCGCCGTTCATAAGTACCCACGATTTTTTTTAATGACTGAAATACGATCTACACGCATGTGGCCTCATTATTGAGGATGGAAACCGGCCAGGGGGTGGAGGAGGGAGAGGATAATAATCACTGGAACGTAAACGGGATGCGCACTCGAGGGAGAGAGATAGAAAGAGAGAGAAGCAAGGGGAGCATGAGAATTTCACTCACCGAATCGATGACCTGGCGCGCAGTTCCTCCTCGAACGGGAATCTACGACTGAAGCGCCTCGCCGGAGAGAACTGGAACGAAAAAGAGCACACGATTAAAAAGGGGCGCATGGTGAATGTAAAGGATTCCGGCGGAACTAATTGGAATATCTTCCTGGTTAGAAATTATGGTATAGCGAGCGAGACAGTACCCTAGTCATAATAGAGACCATATTCGAACAATACGTTTTAATTTTATCAGTTGCAGGACATATTAGTTAAATATTGCATTATTAACCATTTGAGTGCGGAATGACGTGATATCACGTCACGTTGTCTTTGCGCTGGTGCTGATGACGTGATATCACGTCCTGGAAACCGTGAGTGTTCCAGCTTTCACTAGGGGGCTTAGTGAAAGTTCCCATTGGAATGCTGGAACACTCACGGTACCCTTGACGTGATATAACGTCACAGCACCAGAGTAAAGACAACCATGACGTGATATCATGTCCTGCCGCACTCAAAGGGTTAATGGTGCGATTATGTAGTTTTATATGACAGAAATAATCAGTAATTAAATGAAAATATCTGAACAAATCTTTAAATTGACTAATTTTTTTCACACGGTACGTTTGAAACTCCATCATATCGGAAGGTTTTTGTGATACCCAAGAACCTGCTGTGATGACAACATGATTAATTATCAAATACAGATGAGAAAACATACAAACTACACACTGTTAATTTTTTTATGACATCTAAGTGTTAGAAATTCCTCATTTTGTAAAAAATGTCTCTCTGGAGTCATACACGCACCGTTTCCCATGTAAAAGTGCTGGTATTTTTTGGCAAATATCTCGGAAAGTAATGTGGTAAGGGGTAGAATTTCTGGTTTCATTGTATGGGTAAGATATGTTTCTTTCAAATGAGACTAAATTTATTGATTTATAAGTAAAATAATATTTCGCTCTGACTACCTTAAAAGTGGCATGCCAGGGGCTAACCTAACCAAATGAATCAACATCATAAAATATATAGCCACAAAAGCAATGGATATTCTCATTGACTGTACTCATTGAAAATCTTCATAAATGGAAGCGCAAAGTAATTAAATGAAAATATCTAATATCTCATTTTTTCACACGGTACGTATAAAACTCCATCAATACGGAAGGTTTTTTTATGATCCCGAAGAACCTACTGCGGTGACAATATGATTAATTTTCAAAAATAGTTGATAAAACACAAACTACACACTGTTGATTTTTTGACGAAATATAACGGTAGAAAATGCCTCATTTTTTATGTAAGGTCTCTCTGGAGTGCATATACGTACCATTTTCCATATAAAAGGGATGGTATTTCCTGGCCAATATCTCGGAAAGTAATGCGGTGAGGGGTTGAATTTTTTATGTCAATGGAAGATTGATATATTTTTCTTTATAATGAGACCAAATTCATTGATTTCTAGGTAAAATGATATTTCGATCAAACTACCTTTAATAACATAGAGCACATCACTTGGGAAATATTTTGGGTAAAATTTGACAGTTGTTACCCAAAGAAAAGATGAAACTGGCCTCTGACAGTAGGAAAATTTTTAATTGTTTAATTATTCTCACAAACCTTGGAAGAACCCATCACATTAGAGTTTACATGCATGGGACGTGTATCAAATTATGTAAATTGGGCAGATATGTAGATTTATCAAAAGCAAGAACAGAGCATGAGGCATTATTTAAAATCATTTATCCTTTTACTCCGTTCCCAAATTAGCTGTTGTAACCTGGCCACCAGGGTGACCTGAAATCCTTCTTGTTGAAAAAAAGGGCCTTAAGTCGCACGCCTTAGAGCAAATGGAAATTTTAAAATATGTAAAACTCGACAAATTTAATATTGTAAATGACTGTCTGTAACCCGCTACTGCCAGCTGCCTATTCCACACCCTTTGCCTCTGAGGGCGTGCATGCTCTAAGTGTGCCTGTAAATACTTATATGTGACATTTACGTTCATGACTGGACGAAATCAATCCTTTTATAACAGTGTTTTTCATAATCAGCACTGATGATGCATGGTTGCTGACATTAGGGAAGAGGACATTCCCTCTATACGCTGTGACATATTCCCTGGTTGACATGGAAGTTATAATAAGTATCATCTCTTGGCTTAACACTTGATCAGCGCGTGACTGCTAAAACGCTTGGAGACTTGGAGATTGGCGCAGCTCGGGAAGGTTTGGATACTCTCACTTAAGCATGTCATGATTCAGTCTCTCGTTACCCTGAGAATTCCTGCTTTCAACCATGGGGCGACCAGTTGCAGAATGCTTTTGCATGAAGAAGTGGACTTGCAGACTGATAACCTTGCCAAGAAATATTTTATTTTTTTATGTATCCATTAAGAGACATGCAAATACTGAAATAAAAGTGGTAGGTAGCATGTGGAGCTTATCAAGGAATGAGTGCCTGTCTAAGGAAGCGAAAATCACCGTGTACAAAAGTGTACTTCTCCCCACTTTGTTGTATGGTAGTGAAACATGGGTGATAGATATAAGAGTAGACTAAATGCCGTGGGAATGGGTTGTCTGAGGAGTGTTTGCGGTAAAAGTAGGATGGATAGGATCAGGAATGAGTGGGTAATAAATGAACGTGGGTTAGATGCTCCAGTAATGGATATATATGATAGGAGTGTGCTTCGTTGGTTTGGCCATGTTGAGAGAATGGATGAGAGTCGAATAACGAAACAGATATGTAAGAGTAAAATGAATGGTGTGAGAGGTAGAGGTAGGCCGAGAAAGTTGTGGTTGAATGTGGTTGAGGAAATTCTTTGGAGGAGGAATATTAGGAGTCTTAAAAACAGGAGGGCGTGTATGAAGCAGTGTATGGGGTAAATGAGGCAAAATAGATTTGCAAGGATAGGTCAGTATGGAGGAAATTATGGAAGCAGAGTTAGGTGTACATGTATGTATTTATCAGTAAAACTTAGTGACTCTGCCTATCCTGCAAGGTTACGGCATGATTGGTAGGTATGTATGTATCCATCGACCTTTGACTACTAATACCACACAGACTTAAAACGAGTAGCCGCTAAGAAAATATTTTATTTCTAAGGTCAAATCAGCATACACTTCATAGAGGACCGTTAGGTTACAGTTTTCGTCGAGTTCTCCCAATAAAAACAAACTCCTTATGTTCAATTGTGTTTTAGGAACAATAATAGTATGAAACAAGGTAGCATTAAGTACTGGTCGGTACTAAAAAACTCAAGCACTAATTGAAATCTTTGTGAAGGCATCCAAACCAAAATCGTCCTCCGTCTTAATGCAGCAATATAGTTCATTTACAGAGAATCCACAGTGAATGTGGCATAAAGTGGAAGCCAGTCCTCCACATTGATCTATTACGCTTTCATCAATGAGTCATGGATAAAAATTCGAGGGGTTTGAACAGCTGTTTCCCTCCGGTGCATGTTAAAAGTGTACTCTCTGTTTGAGTGAGCTCTATTATACAAGGGAATGCATTAATGTCATGCATTCACTCCACAAATTTTGACTGCCGCCGCAGTTCACCATTCACAGCTGCCCCTTGTCTGCTCTCCGTCGTGGAGGCGTTTGTCGGTTGAAAATTAAACAGACAAGATCCGGTGGACCAAGCGTCTATGTGGATTGATGCAGTGCGCACCTTTGGTTTGTTTGGCACATGGAACTTTCTAGAAGGAGAGCATCGATCTTTAGACAAAAATAAACACAAAAGGGTAAAAAGCTTCCATTGTGCATTTACATTTAATCACCGGCCTGCTTGAATAGTCCGGCAAGAAAAATTTTAAATGGTTCAAGGAGTACGATTTCCGTAATTTTTTAAATATTTAATATTAATAATTAATTACCAATTTCATAAACTAAAATAATTTTTCTGCAGAAAAATCCAAACAGCGCTCCCTCAAACGAAGACTTTGTCTTTCACTCGACCAGCCTTTCTCAAAGACATGAATGTTGGAGAAAAAGTAGTATGCTCAGAATGAAGCCGAAGCCATACAATAATTAACTGATCATTTAGATTCCCATATTTCTTAGTGTTCTCTCGTTATATCAGAGACATTTGAACTTTCATCTCTGAAAAATATCACGCTTTCGATTATTTTACTTCCACGCCAACTAACCGACGCACAATGGGCTGAAATCGAAAAAAGCTGGCCAAAATTCAAAAAGGGATTTTTTCAAGCCAGGAAGCTGAAACTTTGCATACATATCCTTAAAAGACCTGTGCATGCGATGAGGTAAGACATTTTTCTTAGTACTCAACAATTAACAATTTGCGTGAGGTCAAAGTTGCACAAATTTCGCAAAAATGGTCTACACTCAATTTTCTCACGAAATCTTCAAAATTAAGCCCTTCCTAAACTTTTATGGGTAAAGAATTGGAATAAAAAGTGATTTAATTGGATGGAAAAGTTTTTTATCTTGATTTTAATGTATTTTACTTATATTTTTGTAATTATTTACCAAAGATATCAAACAAAATGGCGGACTCTCAATTTTTATCATTTTAAAAATGTGTGTAGAGAAACAGTTAACTGCATCGCCGAGCATGACAAAGTAACTTATATGGGGAAACTCTACAAAGCTTTCACAGTGCAAACCCGATGAGTTAGGCTGCAACCGTTTGCGACGCCGAATTTCACATCAGTTTTTCGATCGCGCGATTGAATATGGTCCAACCCACTTGCAACGAGGAGTGAGGTGGTGCGGCAAGCGAAGGAATTTCAGTCCACTGTGCGACGAGGCCAAGCATCCAATCCCAGACCAATGCTACAAATCTTCTTAAAGGCATCTAAGGAGTGGGGGGTCTATACCAAACGGCCTCATTTCCTTGTCACATCTTGAACAAAATTTGAATAAACATTGGTCTCAGCAGCTGTTAATTCATGCTGAATTTGCTTAGTAAATACATCCTATATTGTAAATTCCAGACGTTTACCTATTCCGTAAGTGATTTCATTACGGTGTATCATATTCCTCAAGAGGTTAACAGGTAAGTCAAACATATTCTCTGAGCATATTTTACTGTATGATCAAGAATAAAAGTTTCGTCTTAAAATACCAACTGATTGCATTTTAACCTCGCATCAAAACCTCCCAGTGTTAACAATTTCTTTCACTTCACTGTTTTTAAAGAGTATGCTATCAACGAACCGTCATCAATCCTGCTAATTCCATTAATCGTTCATCTTCTTTCCATTTTTAATTGCCTCTTTTAATGCCCGGCGGTAACCTAATGTGATCCATTCGTATTTTGTTCTCCCAAAACTTACCTCTTTCATTCTCCGGTCCAATTTCCATAATCTCGTTTGGATAATCCGCTTCATAAAGATGAAGGAGGAAGCTTCTCCGGGTATACCTTCGCCCCTAGCACCAACCCCCAATTTCACCCCCCTTCACCCCTCCCCCCCTTGCCCTGTTCCCCTACGACTCTTGCAGCATGGGCCACCTCGCTAATTCCTCTCTCTCTCTTCCTTCTCTCATCTCTCCTCACATTTTTCTCCTTTTATTAACTTTCGATGAGAGGACATCGGCGCCCTTCCCAGTGAGGAGGCGCGCGATACCAAATTCACAGATTTTTAAAGAAGAGTCGATGGCGTCTCGATGCACGAAAATGATTCCCGCTTCTTGAAAATTGATCCAATTAACATGTCTATAGAGCAATATTTGTTCAAATTTAGAGCTGCGCGAATGATTCCAAATCGAATCGAATCGACTCGAATCGGGCTTAATTCGATTCTACTCGACTGCAAATCGGGATACTTCGAAACCGAATGATTTCGAAATATTCGTACCTGATAGATTCGTCTTCGAATCGTTGCATGCATTCAAACATGGCGCTCATTCCAAAAATGGTGCGCCGTCCGTTTAGACGATGTTTTCCTCACGCGAAACGAAAATTTAAACGACCACATGTTATTCTGTGCTATTCCTTGTGCCAATATAGATATATAAGCTAATGTAAGGCCATAAAAAATTTTGAAAGTCTTTATTATTTTAACTGAGCATATACTTTTGCATTTCATTTAGTTCAGAATACGATTTGAAAGCGACTATTTTAGGGTGATTCGATTCGCTAACGAATTTTTAAAAATAAAGTTCGTTCCGTTTCGATTCGAAATATCTTTTGGGAGATTCGATTATGTTCGATTCGAAATGAAAATTCCTGATTCGCACAACACTCTTCAAATTCTTTACGAATAATGAGATGTATTCTTTATTCATTCAATTTCACATTTTTCTATGTATTTTCTACATGTATTATCATGGTACCGCGACATTGCCCACGCTTTTGGCGTTTTACCGCAGAGCAGATCCAACCAATTGCGCATCGTAATGGCTTAATCATTCGTCTTTGCTATCGTTCAATATGGTGAACAGAAAACCTTTCTTCAGTCTATGCTAATCCGCTTTGTCCGAAATAATCCATTCACATTTACATAAATGTGTTCAACGGAGACCAAAGGGAAATTTCGCCGCCTTCTTCCACCGCGCTGTGAAGCTAGAACTCGTCGCAATTTTTTCATCGTTTTCTCCTTTTCATGGAACTCGATTTCTTCACCTGTCTGCTTCATCGGCTTGCTTTCCTCTTTGCTTTATTTTCTTCCTTTCTTTCACTTTCGAGAAACGAGCGGGTCAGGATGCATTCTCCTATTTTACCAAACCAGCGATGACAGCCGCTTCCTTGAAAATACTGATGGCGGAGTTGAGGCGCTGGATGTAAACTGATACGTTATTGTTGGCCCGTCCGGAATATTTATAATCCAAGTTCTTTCGTAGTTAAAAAGGCCGAGCATCGAATATTTTTAGAGTACGTTTCAGCTAATAATGAAAAGCGAGGCTGAATCCTTTTACTGTCCCCAAGCTAAGTACAGCTATGCCAATACACTGAATTCAGGGAATGATCCTCTACTTCCGTTTTATGCCCCCTGGATTAATTTGGAAGATTGTTAAAAGTGATTTGCTAGGGCATTGTGTTACCATATTTAACTGAATATAGGATCCCCCATTTTTCCGAAATATATGTTTCAAAAGTGTCTTATACGGGGAGGATAAGCCAGAGGGGATACTCATACTGATATTTAAAGTTATGTAATACCACTATATTCAAACTTTGAAGTATTTATTTCCTTTAGCATTCAAACAGCATTTAGAAACACTGACTGCTCAATTACAAAACATTCAAAGCATCACACATTCTTTCCAAACTGGCTAAGTACTTCCCTGTGGGCTCTCCCACCTGTTTTAAATTTTTCCTGGAATTTGAGCCTCAAAAGTGGGGGGCCTCAAAAACTCTTATATTCAGGTCAAGACGGTAAAAGTTGTCATTAAAAGACGTTTTACTAATTCTAAAAGTGGGCTAAACTGTCATAGACGTGTGCTATATGGGTTTCTTCAATGATGAAAAAAGGCTCACATCATGTATATTGTCTTCTTGTATAGAATTATGAGGACTGGTCCTATGTTACAA
This sequence comes from Ceriagrion tenellum, assembly GCA_963169105.1. NCBI lineage: Eukaryota > Metazoa > Arthropoda > Insecta > Odonata > Coenagrionidae > Ceriagrion > Ceriagrion tenellum. Next base: position 15,933,514 of record OY720633.1, on the reverse strand, counting down.
CGGAAGTGAAAAGCCGAGGCATCGCGGGCAAGGAAATAGAGTAGAAATAATTAATATATTTCAGTTCAGTGCGGTAGCATTTGGCGTTTCATATAATCATCCTCTTCTCAATCTGAATGATGATTTTGATACTAAAGTAGAATGAACAGAAAATAAATCGAATGCTCTATTAACCTAACCCCGCGGTAAGTCATAAAATGTAAATGATTACATTTTTATGGTACTTTTCATTGTTGAAATTAAGAGACCATGATTAGCTGTCACTTACTGTTGTAATGCAAACGCATCTGCAAATATCATTATTCGTCGTTCAATCCTAAGATTGGTTGACTGCTACCCTCCACCCTTTCCTATCTTATTATAGTTCCCTTACCTCCTGGTATCTCTTCCAATGTTCTATCCTCTTTGTTTGGTCAATGAACTTATTCCTGGGTCTTCCTCTGAGGACTTTTCTTTCGCCTTCAATTATGTTCCTCACAAACCCATTGTATGGTATGCCCAATCCATCTGGTTCTCCTTTTCTGTACGGTGTTCCATATGGTCTTTTCCTCTTCTACTCTTCTATAAACTTAATCATTTCTCATTTTTTTCCGTCCATTTTATCTTCAGCATCCTCCTCCCAAAACCAGATCTCGAAGGATTGTAATCTTTTCCGGTCAGCTTTTCAGGCCAATGGTCCATCAGTCTGATCCATACAGTGATACGCCTCACGCGAAGGTTTTCACATACTGTTTCCTGGTTTGTAGTTCTATCATATTTGAGCACAGCAGTTGTCTTTTTCCCATGAACACCTTCTCAGCTTGGGCTATTCTCCGCTTGATGTCCGTAGTGCTTCATCCGTACCACGTGATGGTACTCCCAAGATAGGTGAAGGAATTGCTCTAATTTCTCTCCTCTCAGGATGACTTCTAAATTCAGCTTCTCTCTTCCGCATACTCGGATTTTTGTCTCCATCTTACTTATTTTCATTTTGTATTCTTGGAGAACTTGGTCCATGACGTTTAGTGGCCTTTGAAGATCCTCGCGATTTTGAGCTATGACTGCTATACCATCTGCGAAGCGGTGCATGTTTATTTCTTCTCCGTTTATCTTTATTCCGCTCAGTCCAATTTTCTTGTTCTTCTCGTAAGGCCTCCTCCAAGTACATGTTGAACAACTGCTGGTGAGAGCTTGCATCCTTGTCTCACTTCTTTATTAATTTTAGCTTCTATCTTACTTCCGTCTCTCATTCGCATTATGACGATTTGCTTCCTGTATAGTTGATAAATAATTCCTCTGTCGTCGTAATCCATTCTGAGTATTTCCAGCAATCTAAACATCTTCGACTCAACTTTGTCGAAGGCTTTTTTTAGGTCCACGAATGCGACATACAATGGTTTTTTCACATGTATTGTTTTCTCCACGACTCTCAGGCATAGTATGGCTTCCTTGGTACCCCTGTTCTTCATAAATCCAAACTGGTTTTTCGAGAGGTTGTCTTAAATTTTCATTTCCATTTTCCGCCTTATTATTTGTGTGAGTATTTTTGATGCATGTGATACTAGACTCAAGGTTTGGTGCTCCTCACATCTCTCAGTCCTTGTCTGTTTCAGTATTGCAATCGCTCATTTCACGCTCCGTTGAAAGTCCTATGGAAGTGTTCCGCTTCTGTAGTCATGTCTGATATTCTCGTACAGGTTATCTTTGGCTTTACTTCCCAGCGCTTTGATGATTTCTCCATTAATGTTTTCTTTTCCTGGAGCTGTATTTTTCTTGAGGTCTTCTACTGCTCCATCGAATTCACAGCTCAGTATGAGTGGGCTCCGATCTTCCTAGTCAACCTCGCTCTCGGCATTCACTAGGTTCTCCACTAGCGGCGTCGGCCCAGGGCTGAGTTCTTCGATGTATTGCTTCCTTTTATTCCCAATGTCTTCATCCTATATCAACATATTCCTTTTTGCATCTCTGATGTCGTTGCTTGTAGTATTGTTCTCTCCGAAGTGTTTCTTCACTAGCTTTTATGCTGTTTTGGGGTTCCTTTTCTTCATGTTTTCGTTGACTTCCTCGCAGCAGCTTTTCATCCTATTCTCCCTCGTCTTCCTGTATTCTACATTTATTTGGTTCCTTAGCTTCTTGTAGAGAGTTTCCTCTCTTTTGTTTCTGGGGTTCTTGTGTTTTCTTCTCTCTTCTATTAGTTTCTTAATCTCAGTCGTTATCCATGGCTTCTTCATGTTGGCCATCTTACTCACCAGTTGCTCCTCTACTACTTCTGCGATCGTCCTCTTTCGCACATACCATTTTTCTTTGATGACCAATTCATCCTCATTTTCTAGTGTAAAAAAAGTTGGTAGTTTCCGGAGATACTTTATAGAATTTACTAAATATTTTGAATGAATAGAGTAAACTTTGTTTTTCAACAAAGAATTTAATAACTTACGACCATGGCTTCTTTGATTAACGTCATCATCAGGTTACCTGATGTCACCGCAAGTTATTAAACTCATTGTGGAAAAACAAAGTTTACTCTATTCATTCAAAATAAATTTCTAGTGTCCTGTCGATGGCTGCGGTGAATCTCTATTTTTTTCTTCGGCCAGTATATCTGTGTCCCATCGTGGTTCGCGTTTTACCTTTCTTATGTTCTTGTATCGAAGGTGGCTGTCCAAGACGACTAGGTTGTGGTCACTGTTTATATCCGCACTAGGATAAGTCTTGCACTGCTTGACTTGGCTCTTTTATCTGCCTCTGACAAGAAATTTAGGCATCTGCTAATAATTAAGCACAATTTTATCACAGGTTTTTATAAAAAAATTGGCTTTTATTACCTTCTGTAATACTGATAATTAAACATCTGAATTAAATAATGGCGCACCCTAGTCACAGCTACAATATTGAATAATCAACTTCTACTTATGAGCAAATGAGATTGATCTTAAAACTCTGAAGCCGGTGGAATTATATGCCTTTGGAGTGTTACTCCATTTACTGAATGAATTCCCATCCGAAAGAAAATAATTTAACGGCCTAAAATGGCCTTAGGAGGTGTTTACTTTAAACCTTTCCCCGAATTTAGCGCACGCAAACACGCAACCACATTTAATAATCACAGCAGAGCGTGACCGCGAATACGACAGGTATCCTCCAATTCGTTCGTGCAGTCAACAGGTGTCAAGTTAAGGTCTCCAGAGAAAGTAGACGTCAATTCTTGACTAAAAACTTTTCAAGCCTCTTATTCTGCACCGCTGGTTATTTGACGTCACACAAGAAAAAGAGTTCATAAAAGTAACTGACTTTTTAAAAATCGATTTGAGGAGATTGTAATATCATTAAAATTAATCTTCCGTACTCACATCTATATATCTATTACACCTTCTACCAATTAGGTCTCCGCTTCACTTGGCTGCATTTTCTATATCCAGCAACCAACACAATCATCATTAATCATCTTGGCACAGAGAAATTAATGATATCTCGGGTCCTATGGGGCGCAACGCCTATCTAACGGGTAAATTATATCAATTACCAATCAAATTTGCACTTTCATTTTCACCGAAACAGATTTGCACTTTTGTTCTTACCGGAAAGATGCGTTCAAAATAGTTTTTCCTTCTTTCTTCACCATGCAGCTCCGTCAATATATTCCGCTTATATTTTGACCTACAACGTATTACTCCACCTGTTCTGACTGATCACCTTTAACACTAGACTGCCCAATATGGTACGCACTTTAGATTTTTTATTTCCTCTCACGGTTATATCTTTCATTACAGAAATTTTGTTCGCGTATTTAATTTATTTATTATGTACCTCAAGGAGACGAGGTCACTGTTGCCCTGGAATTTTTTCATCCCATTTTAAAAATTTAACCACAATCCTCGAGGGAGGCTTTTATACTACCTATACTATTGGGGCTTACTTTGTTTTTTTTTTGTTTTCAGTACGCTTCGAATAATTTTTGGATGTTTACTGCCAAGCTTAACACCTTACAAACAAATACTATTTTACTTCAAGTATTTAACAATAAATCTCCATTTTGAATCACTCTTTATTATTCCATACATTCATACCAATCACGCCGTTCCCTTCCGGGGTCGGCAGAGTCACTAAGTTTCATTCATAAACACATATTTGTACACCTAACTCTGCTTCCATTATTTCCTCCATACTAACCTATCCTTGCAAACCTCTTTTGTTTCATTTACCTCCATACACTGCTTCATACACGCTCTCCTGTTTTTAAGACTCGTAATATTCCTCCTTCAAAAAATTTCTTCAACCTTATACAAACACAACTTTCTCGGGCTACCTCAACCTATTTATTTGATTTGAGTCTTTGAGATTTGAGATTGTTTACTGTCAAGTTAAGTAATTTATTATATGTGGTGTATGCATTTTTTGATTCCTAAATATAAGAGTTTTTGTTGAACTGTGTAAATGATTGTCATTGCTCAAGTTATTGTAAAAACTCAAGTTATAGTGAACGCGTAATAATTTGAGTTTTTCATTTTTTTTCAATTGTTTCAATATGAACGCACAATAAGGTATAGAAGCACTACATAATATTGAGATAATGTGTTTGATAACTGATCAGCACCAGCTCTGCCACAATAACATTCAGATGATGGTAACCCCAAATCAGGTAGTTCCTCTGGGGTTACTTATACGAGTACTTTTGCCGAAGCTCAGAGGTAAAATGGTAATAAACCATTGTGCTAACAATAGAAGAACTGGAGGCATCCATCCAAGGCAGAGGGATGAAAGGAGCAAATGTCTACACGCAGTTCGTGGAATGATCAATGGGATGGGTCTTTTTGTCGGAAAATCACCAAATATACGAAATAGATTTGTCAATACTTTATGATTCTTGTGACTTGATGAGAATCAACTCGCTCGGCCCGCTTCCGGACTCAAGAATTTGCTTTCTCTTTATCAGTATGAAATAGAAGCAATGTCAATATTCTTACTTGTTACGGGCTGGGGACTTAATTACTGTTAACGAAATGCTCTTTCTTTGGAAGCCAGATCTCTACTTACTAAATTCATTACGAGAAACCCAACAAATTTGAACGGAAGTTTTGGTTGGTTGTGCACTATGAGTGACCGGTTTAGGGGAACCTTAGGGTGAGAGTAACCTATATGAGGAAATTGCATGATTTCCCTTACACAGGCAAAGAACATATTCATTCTGAGAACGAACGTCTCGCCGATCACGTCACGATGAACCTAATGAAACCATACCTAATAAAATGTCGCAGCATAGCTATATACGATTTCTCTACATCAATCACGCTTTCAAAGCAATTGAAAGAAGTGTTACTTCGAAGTCGGGAAGCGTTGAGAGAAGAATAAGAAAATAGATCACAAAGTGGCAAAAGACATGATAGAAAAATTGTATTCGACATTTTTTTAAGACAAATTTTTGAGAGCTTTGAGAAGAATTTCTTAGGTGCCACTACCTTAGGGGAGGAATAATTTCGGTTTCAAGAGAAGGCCACTTGGAGGCGCTAGTGGTACTCGGTAATTTTGCATCAAGATGCAAAAGAGTGGATTTACCATGGCTGTTGTGTGCTTTTAATCGAGTATCAATTGTTTTTTCGTTCCTATGATACATCGGTAAGCAGTTGACTCCGTTGAAGTTCTGTTGAAGGCTTCCGCGGGGCTTTGATGGAGGTTGATTCCTTTTTCCGGGTTTTCCGCCGCGTTGGTTCATGCTTGGGGACGATATTTCGCCGGCTGTCCTGCTGGCTTCCTCATGGCTGGTTACATGGACCTGAGGAAGCCAGCAGGACAGCCGGCGAAATATCGTCCCCAAGCATGAACCAACGCGGCGGAAAACCCGGAAAAAGGAATCAACCTCCAGTTGACTCCGTGTTTGGTAATCGCGTGTCTTATCATATTGACGTGAATTCGATTCATTATAGACGATGCTCATTGAAGGCACCTTAAAATACATGTTTAATTTGGTCTCGATGACTCAATAAGGTTTGTTTCCGTTGCCATGGGTCGATTAGTAAACATCCGGGCACCGAAATCATCATTAGAACATCATGTAAGTTATGTGACACTAAATAAAGTGGCCGTGTGCCAAAGCTCATTTGTTATGGCTTGTCGTGCAACTTCGATACACCTGTTCCATCTATCGGCCAAAGGATAATTTAAAAACCTATATCAGAATCTCCATATCTTTTTGCCACTCTACATGTGCTTACTCTATGGTATGCAGTATGTATTCTGGGTCAAGGAAGTACATTGTCCGAGCAAGCATTTAGCGACGGCCTGTTTATTCTGTTCACAACGCACAAGATTGGCAGCTATAAGTGTGCGGGTTGTTTAAAAGATTTTATCTCTCATGAAGTATCACAAATGAAGTTGACAGAGAGGTTATCAGATGAGCGTGCAGAGTCTTGTATAACGTTTGAATTGAATTTTGTTTGGGGAGGTGACCGAGAGCTAAGGTCATTTGCGCCATAGGGGATAGGCAAGGGAGGAATGGAGGATATAAACCCGGCGTCAGCATTAGCCTGCTCTTAACGAAAGGCGCCAAGGGGACCACGGTTTAACGTCTCATCCGACAGACGGAGTACTGTACTTAAAGTACCCTCCACAAGACACTCAAGTAGGGATCAGGTTTCCTCTGAAAAAATTTTCTCCTCAGCAGGGATTTGAACCTTGGCCGTTCGTATGGTTAGCCAGTACTCTAGACACCACACCAACCCGATCCCCATGTATTACGTAATCTTGACGTTTTACCCTGGACGATGTACCGATGACCCCACAGACTGACGCCACTCACGAAAAATATTGCCATTTTTAGGAATCATTAAGAAGAATAGGAGTACAGGTTTTTTTATTTCTTGCAAAAAATCAATTTGCGGAAAGTGCTATGCAAGCTTTTTTGCGGAACATTGTTACTGTTCGAGCGTGTTAAAGATGTGTAAATTAGTGTCAAATAGTTGTGAAAAAAATTTCATTGAAACTGAAGAACTGTATCTAAATGAACACTTTCCAAACCATTTTTATAAATTTTCCTCAATACGCTGATTAAATCTTGTACTTTTGTATTTATTCGCACAGAATTTTGTCAAAAAAAACACCATATAAATTATTTGGTAGCACCCTTGAAAAAGATCTACTGAATTATAAGATAAGTGAATTTGTATCGAACGAAAATATATCATACTCAAAGGATTAATATAAAGCAAAAGTGGTTGATATGGCTATTGCATAACGTTTTCTGTCAAATCTCACCTTAAAAAAACTTACGAAAGAATAAGACTACATTAAAACATTCTCGATTATTCTATTTTTAACGAAAATTTTAGACTGAGTATGTAGGCAAAATATTATAAATCTTATCAAAAATATGGGGCAAGAGGAGATTTATTTGGAAACCGAAAATTTCAAATTACTCACAGTGACCGAAAACAACACTCCGAGAAGACACTTTGGAAGTCGGGATCGATGGCAGTATATCCCCTCGATTATGCACGGAAAGAAGAATCTCAAATTTATCCAAGTTGGGGGAGATTCTAGTTTGATTTGGATATTTTATTGAAATAAAGAAACTTATGCCAATAAGTCATTATAAACTGGTATTTTTTGTAGAAACTCAGGAAGGGTTTTACATTTGATTCGATTAAGGGGGTAGAATGGAGTTTTGCGAAAATATTATAATATTCGTTATTAATACAGAATAGTTCAGGTCTTGGTATCATTCACAGGACTGTTAATCATTTGGTAAACTTTGCCGAACCTATGGCTGCAGAGAGCATTCAACTTGTCAAGTAATGATGGAACAAGCATCAGATACACGAATTCATGAGGAGAGACTTTTTTTAAATTGCTTTGAAAGTGTATTTAGGCACAATGCTATACAATATCATCAGTAGATAAATGTATTGTTTTACATCCAATTATTTTTTATGTTCATGTAGTATGGATAATTACTTTATAGTTTTGTATTTACTAAAGACATTCTTCAACGACGATCAAATCGAGGTAATATTCAACAATGGATCATTCCTAACTAATAATTTACGCCAAGAGGAAATTCTACAACTGGATATATTTGAGTAGGAGATTCTACGACTGGTCAAATTGTGATAGAAGGGGAAATTCTACCATTGATCCGGATGTGTATCCCGGAACTTTACGAATGAATACAATAATATGAACAAATATTTAAGACTATGGTTAGATGTTTGGATGACCAAGCATGGCAAGCCTAATCCTGTGCGCCATAAAATTATTTTCCAAAATCGATGTATCGTTGAATCATTTTGACATCTATCAGTTAAATTTAATGAAAATAAAAGAATCCGGCACACGTTATATTGAAAGTTTGAGATAAACGTTAAGGTAGTGCGAGCGAGATAGTTCCCTAGTCGTAATAGAGACCATATTCGAATTATACGTTTTATTTTCTCCAGCTGTAGGGCACATCAATTAAATATTGCATTATTAATGGTGTAATATATTGTTTTATATGACAGAAATTGTACGTAATAAAATGAAAATATGTGAACGAGTCTTTAACTTGACTCATTTTTTTCGTGCGGTGCGTTTGAAACTACATAAAAACGGAAGGTTTTTTGTGATACCCAAGAACTTACTGCGGTGACAATGTGATTAATTTTCAAATATAGTTGATAAAACATACAAACTACACACTGTTGATTTTTTGACGGGATCTAAGTGTAGAAAATGCCTTATTTTTAATATAAGGTCTCTCTGGAGTGCATACACGTACCATTTCCCATGTTTTGGGCCAGGTATTTTCGGGCAAATATCTTGGAAAATAATGTGGTGAGGGGTTAAATTATTAGTGCCAAAGGAAGGGTGATACATTTTTCTTTAAAATGAGGCCAAATTAACTGATTTCTAGGTAAAAACTGATTAACTGATTAACTTACCAAATTAACTGACTTCTAGGTACTTCACTCAAACTACCTTAAAGTCACCGGGCACTCATTAGAAAAAGTAGAATATTTTTGGCAAAAGGAAGTAATTTTTAATAAAAATTTTATAAATGCTTAAGATGTTTGCGGGGAAAATGCATTGATGTACAATTAATATGAACTAGGATAAGCGTTCAGCCATTAGAAGAGACCACTAAGTAATATCACCTGAAGCTTGGAAATAAGGAGTCAGGCCATTTATATATATATATATATATATATATATATATATATATATATATATATATATATATATATATATATATATATATATATATATATATATATATATATATATATAAAACTGCACTTAGGATCACTTAAGTGACGAATATATAAAAGTTTGCCAGAGGAAGGCAGACGACAAACACAGAAAACAAAAAAATGATGAACACACAAAGTTTCTTGATATTTCGGTGCCACTAGCACCTTGGTCGCAAGAGCGAAGACTGAGAAGGAAGGGAGGACTGAGGCGGTAGGAAGGGAGGACTGAGGCGGAAGGAAGGAAGGGAGGGAGGGGAGGGACAGGGGAAGGGGAGGAGGGGGAGGGAGAGGAAAGGTGGGGGCGGGAGGCGGGAAGTGGAAGAAATTCGAAAGGAAGAAATTATAAAAATGTCACAGGCGTGACTGGCAGTTACACATAGAACACAAAAAAAAAGAAAAACTCACAGATATTGATATATTCGGCGGACACAACCGCCTTCTTCAGAAATAAGTAGGTACTGACGGGTAAAGGATAGAAGGGAGGGAGAGGTGGGGGGAGGGGGAAGGGGAAGGGAAGGAGAGGGGGATTAGTGAGAGACATTGATGCCGGGGGGGAGGAACGCGTGATATATCCAAATTAGTGAGAGCTCTACAGAATTAAGTTCAATAGTGGAAGCAGATGGTGGAAGAGAGTACAGAACTGAAACATTGTAGCAGTTGTCAAAGGATTTCTTGTGTTGAGAGGCGTAGATCGCCACGGGAAGGGAAGCAGATTGAAATGGGTTTTTGCAATTGGCTCGGTGATTATTGATCCGTATATTAAGGGGGTGGAACTTTTTCCTACATAGAAGCATGTGCATAGCCTACATTGTAGGTGGTAAACAACATTGCTGGTGACGCAAGAGGAGGGAAGAGGGTTGGGGAAGGAGGCGATGGAGGGGTTGGGAGGAGGGGAGGAACTGAAGATGGGACATAATTTGCACCGGGGACGATTACAAGGGGAGGAGGTGGGTTTTGATGCAGCAGGGATTTTGGAAAGAGGCTTCGTGGATTTTAATATATCGAGCAAGTTAGGAGGACGCTTGTATGTGATTAAGGGTGGCTGGGAGAAAATTTTTGAAGTGGAGGAGTGGTTTTTCAGAATGGGAAAGAGATCTTTAAGGATAAAATTGATAGACTGAACACCCGGGAAATACGTTGTGCAAATATAAAGGATGAGGGAGTCTTTAGTGGGAGGAGGTTAGGTGGAGGGGCAATTTTTCCTGATTTTTTTAACGAGAAGGGATTCTGGGTAGCCACGCTTATATATATATATATGATTAGAATGCTCTCCTATGGCGCTGAGGCCAAGAAAACAGCAGTTGCCAAACACAGAAGATTGAAATGGTGGACATTCAGTGCTTAACCGAGAATGATGAGGAATAAATGCATAGATATAATCAGTAATACAGAAGTCTGTCGGAGAGACAGATAAAAAGGGTTTGACGAAAACTCAGCCGCACGGGAGACACAAATGAGGCAAAAGATGTTTGCAAGGATAGGTCAGTATGGAGGAAATTATTGAAGCAGAGTTAAGTGTACAAATATGTATTAATGAGTGAAACATTTTGACTGTGCCGACCCCGGAAGGGAACAGCGTGATGGGTATGTACGTCTGTATGTAGAAAATTTATCTTCCGATTAATGAATGCAAATAAACCGACGTTAATGCGAAAAAGTAAGAGACCGTATTAAAGCACTCAGAGCGTAAAATAGTTACAAACTCAGGTCATTAAAAAAGGATCAAAAATATGGAAACGGATTAGTTTGATTGGGATGATACTAAAGAGTATAAGGGGTAGAAAGACGAATATTGACGAAATAATAGGCGCTGTTACGAAAGAATAGCATTCAATGGTCGCGGCTTAGATTAGATAAGGGCTATTAGAAGCAATATTACAGCGGTGTCAGATTGTAATTTATGACAGAATTAATGAGTATTCAAGTTTTTAAACTTAAGTAAACGATGGGATGACTGCTGATCATGCAAAATGATAAATTATCAAGCATTTATTTTTTATCAGGATGTGCCCATCAGGGTGGGCCGGCATTTCAAAGTGTCGATAATTTAAGGTCTTCAGACATAAAGGTTTTCCTTTTGATGCAAATATAATGTATACAAAATTTAAATTCGATCAACCTACGGACACCCTTTGCCTCACGGGTGCTTAAATTTCAACTTATTACTGTGAAAATTAATAGTTTTCATTATAATATAACAAAAACAGAGCATATGGAAATTTAGTTAGATTTAAGTAGATCAACTTTCTATTTATACCTGTGATAAAATAATGTGGCTATAAAATCTCGGATATAGACTTATTTATTTTGTGAACTTGTACTAAAATTGCATCTACATGTATTAATGTATGTATGTGTAATTATGTATTTAAATGGGAAATTTATATTTTAGCAAATCTATATTTATTTTATGGGCAATTTTACTTATTTACTTTTTAATAAACTAATTTCTAGAATCCTGATGGCTTTCTGGATGGCTTCCGCGTGGTGTCATTTTAGTTGACAACAGTTTCGCGAGTGTTCCAGCTCGCTTCTTCAGGTCTGAAGTAAATTTGATGGTCCAAGTGGAATGTTTGCACCGGAGGCGCAGCAGCTAGACCGGAATGGAAAGGAATGGCACCATTTTGTCATCAAACCGGTTGTGGTGAGAGGAACTCACCACAACCGGATTGATGACAAAATGGTTTCATTAGGGCCGCAATATATAGCTCTCCGGAGGGTCAAGCGCGGATTCTTCTTTCCGTTTTTTCCCGCGTTTTTGGAATACACGCTTCCAATTGGTTGATAGCGTGAAACCATCTTCCCTGTTGACATTATTTGGTCTTTTTGTAATTTCAGTCGCCTCACGTATCAGCCTAGGGAAGCATCTCGTCTCCTTTGCAATGATTTTTGCCTCTTCTGAATACATGTTATGCGATGGTCCGCTCCATGTACGCTCTGCGATGGCAGACCGGGTGGGTTGTCTATTCTTGATGGCCCTCTGGTGTTCGGCGATGGGGCACTTCAACGATGACTTTTACTTTTACAGCGATTGCGGCCCTAATGCAGCAAAATTACTTCAGACCTGAAGAAGCGAGCTGAAACGCTCGCGAAACTGTTGTCAACTAAAATAACACCACGCGGAAGCCATCCCGAAAGCCATCAGGATTCAAGACCACTCCGCGGAAGCTTTCATGATAACTAAACTCATTTCTATGCTTAGGAAATTCTTAATTATTGAAAATAATAATAGCAAAATATTCATATGTATAATAACTTAAATGTACAGTAATGCAGAAAATGAATTTGTGAAGAAACTAGCCTAAATATACAATTTTATATTTCTAAATTTTACACACTACTGTAACTGTAATAAACGGATATGTGATTACACCTCAATATTGTAATTTTGGAACCTACTGATAAGCATTAGCTTAGCAGGACCAGACTGAAAACTTACCATTTTTAAGGTTAGGTAAGTTGCAATTTTTGTAACTCATCCAAAGGGAACTAACAGCATGTAAACTATTTTTTGTAAAATAAATTATCAATATATTTTATAAAAATCCGATGAAAATGATAAACGCTGATTGAATTTCTCTGGTATAGGCATATTACTCAATTATGATCATTTTTAGAGTCTAAAGCACTAATAGTTTTCCGTATATAGTACACAAACAACGGCTATTAAAACATTGGATGTGCATCCTGGTGGAAAAGCAACACGCAGGGCACGCTTATGTTTTCTTTACATTTCATGGCTATCGCCTAACATACTCATTATACTTTGGATTCCCCATCTAGTAAATAAACTTTAAATTAAGTAAATAGGACAATTCAAGAGTATCAACATTTCCTTAATATAAATAATATTCTAAGCTTATTTAAGTGCAAACAATAATTTGCGGTGACAGAAAGACTAAAAGGTTTCGATGCCCAAAAATTTTGGTTTTCTCCGATGTAACGGTTACCCCACATAGTGTTTGTTCACCAAAGAACACTCAACCACACCACAACTGAGGAAAATATCGGAGCATAATGTGTACACGATTGCACTTCTGCTCAGCTGAAGTAAGTTTTTGAGCACTCGTTCCAGTTGCATTTCATTACTATTCCAACTTTCTGTCTCCATCGGAAACCACAGATTTTTATTTAATTTCCTTCGTTCTCTAACTTAGATATCTTGGGTTGCCTTCACTTAAGAGGACGCATCATACCCTTCGGTTAGGAATAGTTCTGTCGAAAATCCACAAGGTGGCGTCACTTGCACCCGATCGAGGCGTTTTGGCGTCAGGAGTCTCTTACTCCAGGATAACTCTCGCACGAGGCAAAAGTTGTCGGTAACTTGTAGCCCAGTGTCCCGCACGTAAGTAAAAGGCAGCGCTGACATAAGATCTGTGAGAGAAGACTGAACTATTTCCATCAACGACCGAGCACATCATGGCCGAAAACCATTCGGGTGGCTTCTCGAAAGATACCAATTACAGATTTCATCTTACAACCGTCACAGCTGTTATTTAGCATTCTGACAGGAGGAGGATTGATACATCTCCGTTAGTTTAAGATATTTCAATAATAATATTAGTTTTAGTCAATATACCCTACAGCTTGCCGTTTTCCCAATGGTTTAATTAAGCTCCGAGATAAATTATTCATATTTCAGGTACGAATCTCCCTTGGCAAAGGTCTATTCTTTATACTATTAAAATTTCAAGTTGATGACGTAAGACTTGAACAAAAAATCTGGGGTCGGAAATCATCACAAATTCGACCGGTAGAACGGGTGTGACGCGTCGCCTTAAGAGTCTCAATATATACTGCATTAATAACTGGTAATTGTATCATAGGAATTAAAGTAAAGTATGTTTACCGGCAAGGGCGCTTTTTTTGTTGATGCTCTAGATACGAAACTATAGGTAGCTTCCTTTCATACAAGAGGTCAAGTACTAAAGCTACAACTACACCACACAGAGCAAGTTAGAAGAGTGTGCCTTTTGCATCATACAAAATTGTTTAGGAAACACAAGCTTGTTTGAACAAGGTTTGAAGAGATTTTTCAAGGATTTTGGATATTTCCAGCCTAGACTATAGAAATGGTTCATTAGCGACTCAAGAAGAGTCATTCATGACGAAAGATACACAAATTAGCTATCTTGTGAAAACGGTATAAATCTATTCCACGCCATCTATTATAGATAATTCGTATCACATATCATGATATCACTGACAATTTTCAATAAGTTATCGCAGTAATCCGAATTTACTCAGTACCTTGCTGCAAAATATTTAAAACTTTAGTCTGTTCCTACTGTGCCTGTGATCTAAGAGAAAGCTTGACGGTCGATCGTCGTTTCTTTTATGCATTGCATACTTTAAGTATATGAGTCACCTTGCCCTAAAAGCAGTGTACAAATCATCTAGGGGAATTTTCTCTGGACCAGAGGTACCATTTTCCATCTTGTTCAAGAATCAGAAGTCAAATGTCAATAGCTAATAACCATTTTAGAAGCGACCTATTGTATTCCGAAATTTTCTTTGGTTTGAAAGGTAAAACTTATAGACTATAAAATTAGAGTTATGCATTTCAATTAGGCTTTAAGTGCCTGTTACATGGCCAATCGTTTTATAATGAGTAGATATCATAGAAATATCACAATTTTAATCTAACATGTATAAGTAGTCATAGTCGAGATAGGATTACCTTGAATTCCTGAAATCCTGCATGATAACTATTGGAAAGATTTCCAAAAAGGCATACATTCCTGGCACCAAGTTCTGTAAATGATGCCCATTGAAGAATGAGGGCTCAGTGCATCATAAAAACTATTACGTCAGAAGACGTGAGTGTGAAAGAATGAAGAGATGTGGATCTGTAGGCAGTGCCTGTTTGTAGTCCTTCATCAGGTAGAAATAGCCTTCTCTTTAATGAGCTGTTACATATTCAATATAGAACAAAACTTCATGATTTTTCCTTCCTTCTAAGTGTTTTCTCACCTCCCCCCAGTCCTTGTGACAGGCTTGGATTTCTGCTAAGGTGTCTGGACTTTGATGCATATTAGGACGCGACCTTTATTCAGGACTTAGAAAATGTCAGCAGAGCAGTTGGATCATAGATCAGTAAATAACATTCTTTTACGCATGGACTAAATGTAGCTTTCTCATCTTAGTTGACACTTCGATTCCACCAATTGATGTCTGAGTCTGTTTTATTTATCCAATGTCGGACTTGAAATTTCACGGGACTTTCAATTTACATAATTTCCATTATACGGGTTTCGTGCTCATTTTAAAACATTAAATAGTCATTAATTGCATCATGGAGATACACTAGATACATGAGCACCACAGAGTAAGCATATATAGAGTGGCAAAGCAATGCTAAAAACTGGACATAAATTTCTGAGATCTTTGGGAAGAATTTCTCAGGTGCCACCACCTTAGGGGAGGAAGAATTTTGGCTTACGGAGAAGGCAACTTGGAGGCGCTTATGGTACTCGGTTAATTTGTATCAACATACAGAAGAGTGGATTTACCATGGCTGCTGTGTACTTTCAATCGAGTATCAATTGTGTTGTCGTTGCTATGATACATCGGTAAACAGTAATCCCGTGTCTTATCATATTGACGTGAATTCGATTCATTATAGACGATGCTCATTGAAGGCACCTAAAAATACATGTTTAATTTGGTCTCGACGACTCAATAAGATTTGTTTCCGTTGCTATGTGTCGATTAGTAAACATTGAGGCACCGAAATCATCATAAGAACATCATGTGAGTTATGCGACACTAAATGAAGTGGCCGTGTGCCAAAGCTCATTTTTTATGGCTTGTCGAGCAACTTCGGTACCCCTGTTCCATCTATCGGCCAAAATATTATTTAAAAACTCATATCCGAATCTCTCTTCCTCTTTGCCACCCTATGATGAGCACTCTATGACTTATCAGTGACTGTAGAATTAAAAATTTTAAAAAAAATTCCGCCGACGTTCGTGTAAATTCAAGCAAAGAGGTCATTTGACGTCCTCACTTCAACCTGACAAAGGATTTCCTGTTATTCCAAAATGATTTTTCAGGAATTTGTCATTCAATAACCCCTGAAGTTATTGGAATGATTTGGGGTAAAAGTAGAGATGATATAGCTTTCAGGAATCACCTCGTAGAATAAAAGCTAGAATATAAAAGTCTTCAAACTTCTTAGGCGGAAAATGATGAAGTTGAAAGAGTGGTCATCCTCTACTCATCCTGATTAAACGAGGTAATTAAAAATGTAAATAAAAGCATTAATCCTGTCTGGTTACAGATAATTACAGATAAATCATCCTGATTCCGATGAATCAACGATAAAATCCATATATTGTTCGTAATATATGAATTGAATCTTTTGAGAGAAAAATGTTATAAATGATGAGCATACTCAGTTATTATCAGATTCAGTTTGGTTTTTTGTTTATTTATCAGATGGCGAACCCGAAATATAACGATTAAGTTAGGGAATAGCCGTGAAGTTAAAGAACAAATAAGCGTTCCCTACGTGTTGAATTTCCACCAGGGGCCGCCCAATATGTTTATAACCGTCATTTGCGTAATATATGCGGCAACAATTAGTGTTTTAGACTTTAAAAATGTTCATGAATGAAGAATATACTTATCACAGAGAAAGTATATCAGCATTCACCATTTGTATCGGATTAGAATGAAAACTACCAATTCTCACCCCTAAAATTAAAAGTTTGGCACACTTGCAGCACGAGTTGCCGCGAGTTGATTGACTTCATCTTTTGAATACGCTATATTTGCATTAAAAGGAAAAAACATTAAAGCTTCAAGACCCAAAAAAATGACAAATCTTGAACTTTCTGCCAATCCTAGTGCCCATGTGTAGCCTAAGCCTATGTTCATTCACTCTTACACTGAACGGTTTGAATATTTATAGTGTTCTCATTTAAGAGTTAAATTAGATGTCAAGAGTAGCAGTCGAATTATGTAGCGGAACATAATTCTAGCCTTAACGTGCGGGATAAAGAATGTTCTTTTATCCCCCTGCAAGTTCCCAATATTTCCTCGAGAGAACAGGTGCGCCCATCTAGTGGCGGCGGGTAGAATCACTTCCAGATCCAAGTCCGACGATTGAGGCAGATGGAACCTTGAGGGAGCCGGCGCGTTCTCTAATGAACTAATTTAATCAAACACAGTGACATGATTCGTAATGAATCTGTTATCACGTAGAACAATTAGAACATTTTTGTGATTAGAATTACAAGATAAGAAAATAATTAGAAAGGAAAAAAGTTATTGGACAGAATAACCTATTTGTTTATTTTTTCAGTCAATCTCGACACTGTTATTAAAATGACGGCAAATCAAAAGGTTTCATAAATGATTCCAAATTCAAACTATTCAAAATCAAGACTTTTTTTAAGAGTTTCATTGCACTCGTTATTTCTGAATACTTCAACAATCGCCTAGGAATCAATGAAAACGAAAATAGATTCCTTTAAATAAAAGCATTTTTTGATTGATCGGCTACACCTTATGCAACATGTAATAGTTGCAGTTTAATATCAGATGCAAGTCCTTTCAACACTAAACACGATGGAGAATATTGAACTCCTCATCAATTGTGCAGTCATTTGTCGTATAACTTTTTTCGCCTTCAGATGAACTAAAGATTAGAAAACACTTGCCCAATTGACATATGTTGGCTTTCATTATCATGCAGTAAAGCGGGTAATCAGAGCTGGTGGTAATCATCGCAAGATCACTAAGCAGAGTACCTATGAAGCAGTGATACAATGGCATTTCGAATCGCGAATTGCTACAGTGAAATATAAATCCAAATATGAGCGATTTCAATCAACCAAAGAACAGTGAGGGATATTTCGAAGAAGAATAATATAAAGAAATCAGTAGCAGAAAATAAATGCGACCAAGATTACATCAGACAAAGGAGCAACTAACTACATGCTTACTTCCTCTGGCATTCACGAAGAAACATTCTGAGGGCAATGATAAAATAATGCTCCACTAAGTTTAAACTCAAGAATGAATAGAAATATGAAAAAAAGCACATAATCTTTTCAGGAATATCACCAGTCTACTTATCCAAGATTTCCAGGTGAGTCAAGTGTTTTTACTCAAAATCCAGTCGATATGAGCACCATATCGCCACGATAACAAGTCTAACTTGTTACTTCACGTAATGTACTACATTAACTGTCACTCAACAAGCAAAATCCATCAGAATTCATGAGAAAGGGATTAAAAATTAATCCATTTGGAAAACTTGATAGAAGGCCTCTGAGGCAATGGCGACGTTCCAGTCACGAATTTTGTCCAGTGGTGGCTGGGTAGTTAATATAATGCAACAATTAAATTGCTTCGATATTTGTGAATTTCTCATTAATATTAAATTCTTGAATGGGAAAAAACTAAGTAATGACCTGCGTTTCACTGATACGGTTCTATTGGTACACAGAAAGTGTAACACTAAATTTGGGGCCGCTGGTGAAATACAGTTAAAAAAAAGCCGTATTACATTATAAATACTTAAATCACTCAAAGAAATGGCTGGTATTATTTTTACCTCTGCTACATCTGCACGTTTGGCAAAAGTGAAAACATATGAAATATACCGTCAAAGTGACGCGTTTCATAATTCTCCCTCTCGTTTCATATTATTCTCGAGGAATATTTTAGACCCCAACACAGAGTTGGTTGCAGCTCTGCGTTGCATTCACACGTTGATTGTTGCGATTGCACTGTCTGGTTGATACTTATCAGAACTCTCACTAAAATTATAGAAAAGGTGAAAAGGCACCTTAGGGCAGGCCAAAGACT
Organism: Ceriagrion tenellum; assembly: GCA_963169105.1. Taxonomy (NCBI): domain Eukaryota; kingdom Metazoa; phylum Arthropoda; class Insecta; order Odonata; family Coenagrionidae; genus Ceriagrion; species Ceriagrion tenellum. Next base: position 15,914,495 of record OY720633.1, on the reverse strand, counting down.
AGATCATAGCTATTTACTGTGATCTACTTAGTGAAAAATACTATAAAATATGCGATAATGTCAGTATTTCAAAGAAAAGTGAAAGCTAATAGCATCTTAGGGGTTTCAGATTCTTGTTAGATAAAGCCTAAACGAATATTTCACGACAAAGGCCCACTTTTTTAACCTCCGGGGAAATATTTTCTTCGTATGATAAATGAAGTAGAAACAATACCGCAATAACAACATTGGCGTCAGCTACCATTTGATACAATATATGCGGAGCCCATACAGTCAGCTAACATAAAAATAACGTCAATGCTACACAATCTTGCGGTGAACGTTAATAACAGGCAGTAATTTCGGACCTAAGTAAACGCAATATATTTGACTGAACGGACCAGTTCCAGTGATTGACTGGAACTACGTAATAACATTTTTAAAAACCATAGATTGATTTAAACTGCTTTTTAATGAGCACAAAATCATTTTATCTTGAAATAAACTATAGCTAAAATGACCTAATTTTTATGCATTCTTAGGAAAGCCAGGTATCTATACCACCAGTCGATGATATGGCAGTCTGTATAATTTCCAGCTTCGAAAGACACCGTCTTCCGACTTTAAAAAAATGAAAACTCTTTAATTTAATTTGAAATTCCACATAATTTGAAATTTTTATTCATAAAACATAATTTGGAATCACAGAGTTTCAAAATTCGTTTGAACATGAACCGATTTCATAAGGTTAGGCCTGAGACCAACAAACCTATCGACTTCCCCAGTGTCTACCCATCGCCAATCGATTGCACTTCACCTGAGTAAGGAAATCGATTACTTTGCCGTGACACCTCGGCCTAAATGCTTCAGCCGCTTAGTAGAAAATTTTCCGGGACTTGCCGTTTTTCTCATTGTAAGTATATACCTACTTTTGGTGGCACCTTGAAAATATACCACAATATCCTATAAGACAAGATACATAACTTAAGGTAGTTCGAGCCAAATTTCATTTAACTTACAAATCAATCAAATTTGGTCTCCTTTTGAATAAAAATATCTCACTTTCTAATGACACCAAAAACTCAACACCTTACCACATGACTTTCGGAGATATTTGACAAAAAATACCAGCTCTTTTACTTGGAAAATGGTACGTGCATGCACTACAGAGAGACATTATTTACAAAATGAGGTATTTCCATCACTTGTATGTCGTAAAAAACTAACAGCCAAATGATTCAAGTTAAAGACTTATTTAGATATTTTCATTTAATTACTTACAATTTCTGCCATATAAAACTATATTATGGCCCCATTAATAATGCAATATTTAGTTGATGTGTTGCAATATTTAATTTATGAGGAATTGTATACACAAATGTTCTCAAAGAGCAAGGCTCATTCCTAAAGACATGCGGCGAATATTACAAATCTCAGTAACTCTGATATTCATGCATTTAACTCCATTCTCCTAAAGCTAAAAATATCCAAATGGCAAACATATACAACAAAATAATTTTAAAAAGGGTGCCCTCAGGGTTTTAGTTCATAATTAAGGAGTATTCAATGAGGAAATTCGAGAAGGATTCAAAAGGATCGCGTATTATTGTCAATGAAGGCGCAATGAATTGCAGGGTTAGTATTCAACGAGCTGAAATAATGTACCTAATAATTTGTCATCCATGTGTGTTCTTTTAAGTTCACGAGGTTAAACTTATTTTTATCAAGCATAGCTTACAAAATCTTTCACCACGACAGAGTTTGTGCAACAACACCAAATTCATAATATCATACAGAACATTTATGACACCTTTGAAATTGCAATTATTCGTCAGATTATGAATCGTAATGATTTTTGGTGAAAAAATACAAGGCAAATCATAATTATAAAAACTCCAAGCAATTTTAATTTACTCAACGTTTCGTTTTGCATACTGAGAATGTCGTCAAGGGGGATGAAAGAGTTTGTTTGTTTCACTTTTATACATATACTCTTCGTCGAGACGGATGACCATTGTTAATGGTTTTAAATTTAAAAAATGATGCGTGCCGTTAAAGATATTCGGTGGTTAAGTGTCCTTCCCATACACTGCACAGGCGATATCAATCTTTCCTATTAAAATTGGATGGTCGTTTGGCTATCTCGATTGCCAAACTAATGTTGTGGTCAAAATTAATCGTTATTATCCTCGACTAATAAGGGACTGTATCGAGATAGCCAAACGACCATCCGAATTCAATAGGGAAGACGGATATTGCCTGAAGAGTGTATGGAAAAGACAACTAACCATCGAATATCTTTAACGGCACGAATCATTTTTTAAATTTAAAACCCTTAACAATGGTCAACCGTCTCGGTGAAGAACTTATATACATAGGGAGGCGAAACAAACTAAGTCTTACATTCTCCTGACGACGTTCTCAGTACGCAGAACGAAATGTTGAGTCAATATAAAATGATCAATACGCAGCGAGATACCCCGAATAACTATAATAATGTAAAGAGTCGCTGCGAAAACGTTCAAACAAAGATAACGGAGAATATCATTACATGCATACGTAGGTAAACACGGCTTCAAAGCTTGTACAGGATAAAATCTAACTTGCTATGACTTCTTCGAACATCCCATTCATTCACCATTCTTGACGGACCGCCATGGCGATAAAATCTAGTTCCCTTGGACTCTATAAAATTACAATGTAAGCATGTGTTTGGAGGTCTGTACATTAGCCCAGTAATCCAAATATCCGTGCTTCTCTACCCCAGAAAGCTGGATTTTGTTTACTGACGGCTTTTTTGCATTAACATAATGCATGCATGATGTCATCAAGACCTGCTCCATTTTCATTAAAACATAAACGAGAACTAGATTAATTTCATTAATCCGTAGCAAGAGAAAATCTTGGAAAACCAAAGAGGAAGTCCTGAATGTTTTCCAAAATCATGTTGATTATTTTAGAAAAATAGCCACTTTCATGGATTTATATTTTTGCTTATTATATAGAAGGGCAAATTCCTCGAAAAACATGTTCCTTGAATGTTCTGGAATATAGAAATGTCGCAGAAGCATTAGAAATGAAATGATGAATGTTATTTGGCTGCAAAGCACTACACTCTTTTCAACAATGCCATTTCTTCTTTCCTGTAGTGTGTTCCACATGTCCCTTTCCTCATCTATTCTTCGTTAAACTTCTTCATTTTTTACTTTCCTCCTTTCCTCATTTTCTCACTTAATCTTTGTTCCAAATATATTAAAATTCGAATCCTTTGGAATTATTTTTTCATATGGTCTGTTTTTTTCACACATCGACCGTTCAGATCCACAAAGTGCAATACACCGATCAAAATGTTTTCATTAACCATTTCCTCGATTGCAGTCCTACCTTCTTCAAACACAGTATTGGTTAGAAATATAATTTGATGATCGTTGTGATATTTTTGTTATTGGTGGTTGTAATGTATCAGAGAGGTGTTTGCTTACAGCCGCAATGTGGAATAGGTCGAAATACCACTCATGTAAAGAGCTGAAGAGAGTGTGATAAAATATTGATTTCCAATTTTACCAGAAAATTCCGTAAAATAAATATGGCCCAGTTGGTCGGAAGGTCCTGAACATATGAAAGACGTTTCAGCGTGCGAATGAAAGAGATTAAAAGGGAATTGTTCATTTTTATGACGGCATCAGAAAAAAAAGAATGGAATAAAGTGCTAAAATTACACCAAACAATATAGATAAAAGAATTTGTGAAAGTCAGCAGATGCAAAAAGTATTTTTACAATAGGAGTGTTTGGCACAAGGACTAAGACATTTTTACTAGATTGTATGTATTACTGCTTTATTTGACAAATGCGACAGAATTCGTCGGTGAAGCAGAGACTCCTCTTCTTGTCGAAATCTCGTGACAAAAGTCTTCATCCACCGCGCTCCTCTCTTTCATTAGGCTGTCTATCGGAATCTTTAAAATAATAACACTTAGTTTTATTCCACCAATATATAAAAAAACACAATTCGACCGGTTTCGGCCTTTTCAGGCCATTATCAAGATTACAACGTAAAATACCATGGGACAGCACAGTTTATATAGAGAAACCTCAAGGAGAGGGAGGTGGTTAAAAGAAGGGTTGGGGGGGATGAGAGGTAAGTTTTGAGGAGGTGATTGGGCAAAACTGCAGGGGGAGGAACAAACAGGTGGTGGCGCCAGCCTCAAGGACTACGGGGATGGAAGTGGGGGTACTGGCAAAGAGAACAAGGGTGAGGTGGTTAAAGGGATTATGCCATTGAGTATTTTAGCACCATGCGCATTGTAATACGACAAAATTTCGAAATATTCCAGGAAGTCCCACTTCCCCCCCTTGTCACAAACGTCTAAGAGCTTAGGGGTAAAATTGGATATGTGACCCTCATCAATTAAATGCTCAGAAAATTTGACTTTTTGTCACCATTGATACTGAAATTAAAATGTTCCGTTATTCTTATATTCAATTTTCGACCAGTTTGACCAACATACAAAGAAAACTAAGTGTTTTTATTTTAAATATGAACAACTTCCACAAAAAGAACTCGCCAAACTTAGATTTTATTGTCTATCTGCAATTTGAGCCAATGGTAGATTACTTCGATGTAGTGCTTCCATCTATTTCCTATGTCTCCACCCGCCATCAGTATATTCCTATCCAAATTTCTGATGTTGATGCTTTTTGTTTCTCTCTCTGTCTCATTCTCTCTCTCTCCCTCTCTCAAGAGCCTCTTCCCTATCTTATACGCTGTTTCTGTATTCCCCAATTCATGTTTTCGTTGATTATCTCAAAATAAAAAAGCCAATTCTAACTTTCTTTGATTCTCATATGATTCAAATCCGAAGATTCTCACTGAGTATTGTCTCACCTTCTCTTCTGAAGGCCTTCAATTTTACGTATTTCTTCACTTCGTATGTTTGCATTTCGTAAAAGTTTCCCAATCTTCGCATTAATACACGGCTGCTTTGTAAGGGCCCTCTTACTCACCAGCTACCCTTCTACATCTACATTATGCCCCTCGCGACGCCACTTTGGCGTGTGGCAAGGGGTGTTAGGTCACCAGCCGTGTAAAGATTTACGTTTTTTGGAGATGAAATAGTGACATGTATTATAGGAGTGTATTTAGTGGAGCTCAATTTTATTGTGGTCGCTTATTGTTCGCGGAAAGAACGAGTTTTTGTACCTATCTGTTCGGCAGTGTATCTCTCTTATTTTATCTCATCTGTCAGACCTAGAGAGGTAGTGAGGAGTCATGAAAATATTCGCTATGATATTCGATATATAAGTAGCTCTGAAAAATATCGGTTCTAAATTTATCAAGCAACCTAAGTCTAGCGTGTAGCCTCAGAGCCTCTAGGGGCTTCCTGCTTAATCCCCCTAAAAGTTGCGAGACACTAAATGTACGCTCGTAGCAGTTTTTAAAGAAGCGCACCGCTTTTCTTTGTATTTTATTAATTTTTTCGGTTGAATGTATTTGTCCCAAATGCTCACGGCGTATTCGAGGTGTGGCCTAACCAGAGCGAATTAGTAGCATCTCTATTTGACTTTTTCATCCGAGGACCCTCCTATCATATATATTATACTCTTGAAGTACTTTGGTAAGGGTCCTCTTCCACTGATCCCGTTTTCCTTCTGGGCCAGTTTCCCCTTCAACCTCTAGCATTCTCTCCACAGCTGTGAAGAATCTTTCCCGATTACCTTTCCCGCAAGTAACTTCATTTTAGTAAAAGGCATTAGCATATTTAATCAATCAAACTTTAAACTATCACTTTATTCAATCAATTTAAGTAGATTTAAAATACCTTTACTCTATCCACTAGTAAAAAAAAAGCTGAAACATTTTATCAATGTGAGTAGGCTACGATATTTTACGAATTATTTCCCTTAGTCATCGAAGTCAAACATGAACGCAGGCAGTTCAACATGAAAAATAATCAGTTACGATGTTTTATAAATGAGTTCATTTATCATGCCTGCACTGGAAATAGGTGTAATGTTTTGGTTCTTCTATTTAATTTACAATGTGATCATCCTAAATATCTTTTTCAAACAATATGTCCGTCAGTAGTATAAAATATCCAAGAATCCCCTTGAAAACAAGTCAATGATTAAATTATATCAAAAGTTTATTTATATCTCAACAATTTTTTAAAACATTTTAAAATGTACTTCAAAATTACCAGAGACGACTTCTACATGTGATAAAATAGTCAACACCTATTAAACAGAGTTCTCAATAACGAAGCCCCTACTCCCGGGTGAGGTTCATTTTAGATTAGAATGAAGTCGTAGCATCCAGCTCTTGATATGGGGGGGGGTCTCTTCGCTATCAGCGTCAATTCAGTTTTCCTCCTCAATACATTATCTTCATTTATCGTACACCTCTCCTTGTCCTAAAATATTTTTTCATGCTCATATTTCTCTAGGTTTCTCTTAGTTTCCGGCCAATGCATAGTTAGCACAGCACTGGGTGCTCTTAATGTGGAAAATTAGGCAACACACAGCCTAGGCAACGATCCCAAACATTCGAATCCATTTTGTATATTCATGGCCTAAGCCCAACAACGAAATATCTTTCTTCGATTTTAATTTATGTGAAAATTCAATTGGCTTTGTTGTGTCATCTCCGCGAATGTAAAACATCTTGAGTATCTTATAAACAATAAATATCTTAGTGGTAGCAGATCCAGAGTTTTGAATAAAGGTAACGAGTGCACAACAATTGGCTGTCTGAATATAACTCATATAAGCATCTTTTCGGCAATTTGCAGAGGCTTAATATTGGTAATATAGGCACCTCCCCAACACGAAATGCCACATTGCAATCCAAAATCGACAAGAGCACAATAGACGAAACTGACAACTGGTTATTTCTCAGAAAAAACATTCTTTAAAATAGACAACATTTCCGTTTTTAGTTTGTTAACATGTAATCTCCAGGTAATGTGTTCATCTATTATTACTCCAAGACATTTTATAAAGGTGACTTGCTCAATTTGAAAACATATGGAACAGTTTCTTTCATTATTGCACATGAGGCCTGTAATAAACATATTTTGTTCCCAAAATCGCTTCTTTAAACAAAATATTAAATATTTTGCTAGTTTAATTGTTAATTGAATCGTTTCAAGTAACTTTATTATGATTAATAGATAGTAAATAAAATATGTACATACATATTAAATATCAATTATAAAACATGAATGCTTTGGACAATTGACAGTATTCATCTGATGCACTTCCATCACTTTCTTCATCGGAAATGGTTGATACTTCCATCGGGAGAAAAATATTTTGGAAGGCCAATTCATAGTAAGTCGTCAGCTGACCTGCTGTTGGAACGGCTGCAAAGACTCATATCGATAGAGCTACGGGTATATCGACTCGAACGACCACGCTGGTGGCGTGGAGGGAGGGAAGTAAGGGGAAACAACTGTTGAATGGTGGAACGAAGCGAAGGGAACGGAATGTGGACCACGAGTTGGAAGGAGGAGGAAACATGAGCGACATGAATGAAATCGATTGCCGGTTGGGGAGCAGAGCCTGGCGGATTGCAAGAATATCGCCATTCAAGGGCATACGCCCGGGCGAGATGATGCCAGTATGGGTCATAACTGCAGCGCTCCACCCCCTCTCCAAAGCTGAATTGTCCAAGCCTCCTCCAGCTTCCTCCAGCTTTAGCTCCATGTCATACGAGTTTATATATCCTCATCCTCGTACTTTCCCGAAAGCATTTGCAAGGACAAGAGGTAGTGACGGAGCACAAAAAGTGGTGAAAATAATGTTAGAACGAAAAGTGGTGAAAATAATGTTAGAATAATGTTAGAATGTTAAAATGACGGATTTAGGAGGAATTTGATTGGAGAAGATAAGGTAGTGATTTAGGTAGTGAGAGCGAGATAGCTCCCTAATCATAATAGAGACCTTATTCGTTTTATACGTTTTAATTTCACGAGCTATGAGACGCACGAATTGAATATTGCATTATGAATGATGCTATAAAATAGTGTACATGACAGAATTTGAAAGTAATCAAATGAAACTCCATCAAAACGAAAGGTTCATTGTAATCCCGAAGAATTTACTGCTGTGAAAATTTGATTAATTTTCAAAAATAGTTGATAAAACACACAAACTACACACTATTGATTTTTTTACGAGATCTAAGTGCAGGAAATGCTTCAATTTTAATATTTGGTCTCTCTGGAGTGAACACACCCTTATAAAAGGACTAGTATTCTCTGGCAAATATCTTGGAAAGTTATGTGGTAAGGGGTTGAATTTTTGGTGTCAATGGAAGGGTGATATATTTTTCATTTAAATGAGACCAAACTCATTGACTTCTAGGTAAAATGATATTTCGCTCAAACTACCTTAAAGAAATAATCGAGCACAATTGTTGATTTGTCCAGCCCTCGCTGGAGTCACCAATTATCCGCGGTAATTCCGATTTCCTAAAACTCTCTGTTCAAAAGATGTTCTTGAATTCCCATATGCTTCGTAGCTATTTTCACCCAAAACAGCATGATAAAGGATTTTTAAAAAATTCATGGCTACCACCTATTATAATGGGGTTATGAATTCTTCATGATTGTAGAATAAGAATTAACAAAGACAATAATGGAATGGAAAGTGGTTTTTTCGACAAAATTAATTACATATATTACAGACCATCTCGTATTCAATTGAAACTGTCAAAATGCATCCAATAGATTCCATTTTAGATCAATGCTTCAATGGTAAAGCGTGGGTTGACTCCATGGAATTTTTGAGTTCCTTGTTCGAGGAAAATCAATCAAATAATTTTTCTTGAATTTGAAATCTGAAAACTGATTTTCCTTGAGATTTTATGTTAATTGTTTTCATACTGATTAATCAAATTCGCTCCCAGGTACGTGTGAGCACAGCTAATGGATAGTAGATTTACTGAAAATAGCTCGCTGCAAGATTTTCACCCAGCTCAAGAAAAAACAGTGAACTGAAGGCCAAATCTGAACCAGTGAACACCAAATACCATTCGCATTTCTTCCCAATGGAAGATATAATACATACTTCGCGAAATTAGCCCGATGAAATAAGCATGATTAGGCAGTAAAATAGTGTGTATGTAAATAAACACGTATGCGTAAAACGAATACGATGTTACAGATAGACCGACATAAAATAAAGCTCCACATTGTTACCGCGGCAAATTTATATTTCTGTAGCCTCTTCCGAACTAATGTTGACTCACAGAGCCAATCCTGCAACAAAAAGGTTAAATTGTTCATATGAAGACAAAAACTGAGGCTATTGTGCGAGACTGCCTCATTACCAACCACTTCTTTTAACTCCTATACGGGATGAAAAAATAATCATAAAACAAATGAACTAATCAAAGATGTAAATAATATAAACCAATGTGTTTATTTAGCACTAGCGGAAGGTACCCGTTGAAATTCAACGGTTGTGAAAAACATTAAAATTATTTTATACTATCGATAGCAATCGAAATATAACAATATAGGTCGCGCACAATGTATTTATTATGGATTCTATGGATTTTTCTATTTCAATGAATACGTTCTGGGCCTATATTCGCCATATATCCATATGAGGTTCGGCTTCTACAATGCTATCGGTTGTCAAGGGGACAATGTACCAAAAATGTTGAATTTTCGGCAATTTTATGATTGTTTTTTTTTTTTAATTTCAAGTACGTTCTGGGCCTATATTCGCCATATATCCATATGAGGTTCGGCTTCTACAATGCTATCGGTTGTCAAGGGGACAATGTACCAAAAATGTTGAATTTTCGGCAAATTTATGATTGTTTTTTTTTTTTAATTTCAAGTACGTTCTGGGCCTATATTCGCCATATATCCATATGAGGTTCGGCTTCTACAATGTTTTCGGTTGTCAAGGGGACAGTGTACCAAAAAAGCAGCATTTTCGGCAATTTTATGACTGTTTTTTTTCAAAGTTTAAAGTAAATCAGAAGAAAAACAGAAATTGATTGCAATAATAAAAAGGTTTATTTAGTTTTCTTTCCATTGGTCATTGTTGCAACTTTGTTCAACCATTACATATAATTCAAATATACAAAAGAAAAAAGGTCTGCATGTCGGAAAAACGAACATTACATTTATTTCTTATCGAAACGCTTTTACTCGTCTGGAGTCAAACCGGACACACTTATATAAACTAAAAGTAGCCGTAAACCTTCAGGGTGACATACTGAATCATGTGACAAAGTTTTACGTCATTCCGTGACGTGGTTTGGTAGTTATAACTGACCGCAAAATCATACTTTCATTTTTATAGATAATATTGACTCATAAGTGACAATGGTGCTTATGATAAAATAGGTAAATACGAGTCTTATAAGTACTTCGACGAGCATATTGCTTATCAAAGACTACAGTTGCCATTGGAGAAGGGTCGACAGTGACATATTGCAGAAGACTTGAGGACGATCCAAAATAACTATCAGTCCATTAAAATAAACAATAGGCATGAATAATAAAGGTGCTACTTTTCCAGAAACAACAGAAAACATGGATGCGTGCGATAGATTGATAGGGGTTACCCAAGGCAATCTCCATTAATATATATAGTGTATAGGAGAACATTGGTTAGGCCACGAGTTAGAATTGAAAGCTTCATCCTGCAGTGTATGCTGCAACTCACACACATCTGTTGGATAAATTGCATAGTATTCCAGGCGCATTAATGGAAAGATATTTCTGAGACTACCTTAATCGTACTAAGCGAGTTAAACGTAAAACATACATTCAACTTTCAACCGAATCCAATCTGTAACCAGTATTTGATCATGCTAAATAAGCTGTCATTTTCTGGACGATTTAGGAAATCTCTCTCTTAGAATATAGAAATATACCATATTTGAATATTCAGAATTTAAGAGGTACGCCGGATGCATTCCGTCATGCACTAATTACCTTGTATTTAAGAATAGCATTCAACGATTAATCACCGTAAATAATAGTTGATTTTGATGCATCACAAAAAATGACAAATCTTTTTTCTATTATAACTATATTTTTGACGAACAGGCCGACATGTTAGCGCCAACCTTTCATGGTTTCTCAAAATGACCGTATTTTTACCCATTATTAGTAATTTAAACTAACAGACGGTTCCTTCAATTAAAGAAAAGTTCTTTAAGAAGGGATCACCATTCGAACCTTTTTTTTCCAAACCGAAACATCGATAATGAAGTCTATAGTACAACGACGCACCTCGCAAAGAGCGGCTTGGATTTTCCAAACACCCGAAATCGATCAGCAGAAGATTTCTCCCTACGTGACCCAGTTATTCACGGTAACTCAGCGAACGCAGCAGTTTCCATAGAAAATAATTAAATAGTTAAATCTGATTTAATACAGGGAATTTATGCGGTGAAAAACGTAGGAGCTGTAGGAGTGTCGATTAAGGTAAACGACATGATAGTAAACAGTAAAATTTTCCGAGGTTATAAATAAAAATATCTCATTTCTATCATGGAAATGAAATTACAACTACACCACTACCGTACACCATAAAAGAGCAGAAGCGTAGAGAACTAATTGTCAAGATATTGACAAAAATCAGTCATCGCCCTCTGTGGGATTTGTTACGACCGAGAACTTCACATTGTTAATTGATATTAAGTTCTGTCACACAAGGGTCAATCCATACCAAGTGGTCTAAGCTGGTAGCTCGACCATTTTTAAAAAAATTCATTTTTGAGAGCAGATAGCCTTATGTCTCGACAGCTCAAAACAAGTTATATTTTGTTTTTAGTTTCCATGGCAACCAAATGGCGGCCATGTTTCAATCTCGATGCAGAGCTTTTTTAGCATTTGCAAGCTTTGACATTAACTTCTGTTACTCAGCTACCATCGGTTATAGGAAAATGAAATAAATTTTTATTCAATACGCACACATGGAACTACAACTCTGTGTATGTCATAACGTGGAAGTTTGGCTGTTAAAATAATCACGAAGATATAACAATTCCACGTTATGACATACACAGAGTTGTAGTTCCATGTGTGCGTATTGAATACAAATTTATTTCATTTTCCTATAACCGATGGTAGCTGAGTAACAGAAGTTAACGTCAAAGCTGGCAAATGCTAAAAAAGCTCTGCATCGAGATTGAAACATGGCCGCCATTTGGTTGCCATGGAAACTAAAAACAAAATATAACTTGTTTTGAGCTGTCGAGACATAAGGCTATCTGCTCTCAAAAAATGAATTTTTTCTAAAATGGTCGAGCTACCAGCTTGGACCACTTGGTATGGATTGACCCATAGTTGACATTGGAAAAATACAGTAAAATCTTAATTTGTTTTAACTAGCGTTTAAAATAATAAATTCGTTATAAAATGCGATACTATACATGTAATCACACAGAAATCCTTCGGTCGTGAGTGTGGTTTCAGCGCATGTAGTTCGCTGAAGATGCTAATTAATCAAAAGGTTTAAATATGTACTCTTAACTGGTTATTGATATGATTATTAAATATAGTAATGATAATGTATTTATGAACAACTCCTCACAGCTATTCATTATGGGAATAAATGAAATGAGTAGTGATTTTCACACTCTTTCTGATAAAAACCGACCATGGTTTCGATATTTTGAGTGTTTGTCAAGGTTCTGTTTTGCCTTGGCATTGACAAGAGATGTGGAAACCACGGTCAGTTCTTACTTAATAAGACTTTGCACCATAACTACTGAGCTCTTTTATTCCCATCAGGTAATAAAATATTTCCAAAATGTTACCCCTGAAACACACCTTTCATCACAGCCCCTTAAAATTTAAAACAAAATCGGATTGATGATCATTACCACTTAAATTGAATTAAATTAAATCTTGAAAATTGGTGCGAAGCGCATAAAATAACATGACACATCTACTCACCTAACAATGGTAAATAATATGTTAATTTTCATTTGCTCCATTAAAAATACAGATAAATGATTAGATGTACATAGAGATTAAAAATGAAGATTTATATTAATGACCAAAGTCATAGAGTTAGCAGGAAAATAAGATTACTTGCAAACGATACAGTTCTCTACCGTGAAATGTACAAAGACGCGGACTTTGAAGCTCTGTCATCGGACCAGTCAACATTCATTCGTGGTGCCAGGAGTGGGGGTTAGAATTAAATCTTAGTAAATGCACCACTGTACTCATCATGCGAAAGTCATTACACAAATACCATACCTGTACAGTGGGTGGAGTAGACATAAAATTTTCAAGAGACAGGAAAATATATTGGAATTACCTTAACATCTCATATATCGTGGGGATTATACATACAGAACATATGTGGTGCAAAATTAAAGAAACTAGGTTTTGTTAAACGTATAATAGGAAGGTCCTCGAATGAAAAAGTAAAAGAGTTATGCTACTTTGCTCTGGTTAGGCCACATATCAAATACGCCGCGATCATTTGGGATCATGGTCAAATAGATTTAACCAAAACAATTAATAATATACAAAGGAAAGCAGCGCGCTTCGTTAAAAACTACTACGGGCGTAAATATAGGGTCTTATTACATTTAT